>CM034148.1:156442603-157751915 GCA_019776745.2 Taxus chinensis | reverse complement strand
TGCACAAACTTTGTCCCAAAAAAACAAAAAAAAATTACTTCTCTACCGATCCGCTGTACAAACTGTCCCTGATTTCTCCAATATCTTAAGTTTTTGAATTAAAAAATCAGTAACTAAATAAAATAAAATCTACCATAAACAATTGTCAATATTTTAAGTGTGTACAATTTATAATCATAATCGCAGATTCGCAGGGTATCTGTTGGGTATATCTATGGTCAGGAAAAATCCCATGTCAAATGGAGGAAACATCATACAGACAACGTATTATGCACACAAAAAAGAGGGATCTTGACAAGGAGAAATTCCACATTGGTTGGTTGATTTGGTTAAATGTAACATATAAACCCAAATAAATCATAAACGATACCATGTGGAGATGTAATTTCAAATTTGTTTCTAAATTTTTTAAAATCCTCATTTATGGGTATTTTCACACTATGAGTTGTACATGATTGTTTTTGAATAAAATTGTGTAATCAATTTTTAGATCAACCTAATCAATCAACATGCATCTTTATTTAGTGTGATTTCAAACATGGATCTAAAAATATATTACACATCATCATCACCTAATGTGGTCTGAAATGTTGATCTAAAGATATATCACATATGGCAATATGATTCGAATTGTTGATTTAAAAATAGATTACATAATTTTATTTAGAAACATTCACTAATAATCCTCATTCAATCAAAAACTTAATACCAAATTGGTCGGTTGGCTTGAGCAAATAATACATATAAACCATAAATATATCAAATTATGTATAGGGATAATGTCATAGTGGAGGCAACCCTCCTACTAACATAATTGTTAATTAAGTGGGTCATGTGGGAAAATTACTCCTATTGTTTTTGGACTCACATTTATATCTTATTTAAATTAGACCATTTTTAGAGTTACTTGGTAGTGTTACTATTAACCAAAATGAGCCCCTTCCCCATTTTGATCAACATTATGCTTTACTAGCCCACTCTCTTGAAGCACTTGTCTCATTTTACAAAGTTGGCAATTATTTTTTAGTTTGTGGGCCGTGAACTACTATGTTTTTCCACAGATCATTACTACGTCTTGTCGAGACTTTTCTTCATGCCACAACTTATTGTTGCAAGTTGCAAACTATTGCCTTAACGTGTAAAGCCTTAGCCGAACTATGAATCACATAACTATGTTGCATTCCATGTCTTTGTGCCTAATTTCCCGTGTGTCAATGAATTACCCCAACTCGCTCATCTGCACTAAGATTGAACTGCACCTAGCTGCCAACATTTACTTTCCCTTGACCAAGTAGAAGGATTTGTGGGAGGCAATGTTGAATGGGGTGAAGGATTTGTGGCATAGAAAAACACTTCGTTGCATCTACAGGTTGAAGCATGACGCGAAAAAGAAGAAAGGGAAGGACATAAAGGACAAAAGGAAGAGGTAGAAGTGGAAAAGAAGAAGATGAATGTGGGAGGAGAAGGCTTAGCATTTTGATGCAACATTTCCTCCCACAAATCCTTCTACTTGGTCGATGGAATTGTAGAGTTTCTCTTCAATTTGTAGCATCTTCCATGCCGCCATGTATTCGAACTTGTTTTTGTCATCTCTCCAAATCATAGAATGTTATTTCGGGTAGCTTATAATCAATTTATGCCTCAATTCATGTCTACAATACATGAACTTGACGATAGCCTCGAAACTCATTGCCATAACTCAAGTGGTTGCATAATTTAATGATTTCACCCAATGATATGCAAGTGGAAGTTCGTGTGAATGCTCTCCGGTAAAGGATCTAATTCCAAGTTAAAGTTCAAAATTCAATTCCTGATCTAGGATCCTAGATTTTTAGCGAAAGGAACAATTTGCCTCTTTTTTTTTTTATAGATCATGACTTCCTTCTCAAGTCTTCTTTCTTCTTTTTCTCCTTCTTTATGCTATAAATAACATAATATGTTATGTTATACAGACTTTTGGCTAGTTTAGGACATTCAACCATCTTTTGAACTCTTTCTATCGTGGTTTTCAATCATTCTTCTTCTTCTTCTTGTCCTAGCCTTTATATTGGCAATTGTAATACGTCTAGGGTCTCTCTTGTATTTTGATACAATTGTTCATATCTTAAGCATTCGCTCAATTGTTGTGGCTCATATTTGCCCTAATATTTTCTTATGTTGTCTTGTCTATTGTTTCAACTGTGATAAGCACATGTTCAGATTATACTTGCATTTGTTCAATACATTGTGTTATTCCCAAACATAGAGAGGAAGAAGATCATTTCCTCTCTCTTTGCACATCACCTTTCTTTTCATGTTGTTTCCTTCTCCCTTTCCCTATGTATTGTTAGAATAGGTAGATTATTGATAGCGTTAAGAGTAAAGATAGATGAAAAATATCTTTCTATGGAGATTTTTTTTGTTGCACAAGTCCTCCCACACTTCAGAAACAATCCCATGTTGTGTTGATAGTGAACTTATTTCACACATAAGATGTTTTCAACCTCTAGAAGTTTTGGATCACATGGTGGGACAAGTTTTCCTTGTGGAAATATTTGCAGTATTTGTCGATGTAAGAATGTGTGTTTTAATTTCTAGCTAAGTTTTAGTGTGTTCTAAACTCATCTAATTATTTGACCCATTCATAAGTACCTAACAACTCCTACCCACTATGTTTTCAAGGATCTAGTGGTCATATCACGTGAGACAAATAGTGACATGAAGCAATACTCAAAGAGAAGGATGTTTTGAGATCTTGTATCTTTCCCCAAGAATAAGTTGATCTAGTCAAATACCAACTTCCCCTACCTAAATATCTCAATACACTCCTCTAAATATACCTTGTACATCTTTTCAAAGAAACCTGCGTTCTATAATCTTCATGGCCCATCAAAGTAATTTACCATTTGTTACCTTTAATGAGGTAGTCCTTTGGCCATAACTGCATTGAATGATTCCCTTATGAATGCCCTCGAAAACCTTACATTCTTTACTAGTGAATACACAATCACCCCTATTGAGCACATCTAAGATATTTCCAACCTCTATTCTATCCATCATATCATTCGTGATGATGTTATTATTATATTGTTAGATTCTTCACTCAAAGGAAAAGCTCTAGAATGGTATGGATGTCTTCCACCTAACTCAATACATAATTGGGATGATTTGGGAGACAATCTATGCAAGCAATCTCAAGAAAAAGGTGAAAATATATCTATCATGGAGTAGCTAACAACAATCAAGAGGGGCATTATTGAAGCAACTACATATTTCAAAATAATTAGGATAAATTCCCACTTCAAGTAATGCCTTCACCCCATTCGAATTTCCTATTCTTATTTAGTTGATTTTGATTCATATATGATGCATGTGGATTATTAGAGACATTTTATATTGATGTTGATACACTGTTGGCATGGTTATGTGTATATATGTGTGTGTTTGTGTACATGTGATATTTTTTTACATATATGAGTAAACCTAGAAAATTGAACTAATCTTGTGATCATATTGTTATTGATGAAATTGTAAATGATATTGTTACTTGTCTAGATGATGTTGTGATTCATATATAGATGATTTTGGAAGTTATATTTTATATTTATTTTGGATGATTTGATGTGGCCACAAGGCCGAAGGAGGTATTTTTGTTTTGCAGGTAAACATGTCACAACAAACATTGGGGATTGGAGACCAACCACATTGGAATTCTAGATGAATTCAACAAGGGTCACCATGGCAACATGTATTTGTTATGTGTGTGTGTTGGAATTGTTGTTAGGGGTTCCCATGGGGGGGGTTCACCTTCAAATGTGACCAAGGGGTTATGTGTATTCTTTTATTTAGTTTCTTTTGTTTAAATTTTAGTATGTGGATTTTAGTGATGTATTTTCCCCTTTATTATTTATTTTATTTGTGTCTAGATTAGTGAGTAATCATGTTGTTAAATAAATTAATATGGGTCAAAAGAATGCATTTATTAGAGCTTATGGCTCTTGGATTATGTGTTGTAAGTAGCGTGTAAGTAGCTTTGAGTGTGAAACACTCCACCTTCCTTTTGAAATTCGGATCTGTCCTTAGGGGCTGATTTTGGAGGCTTGTGGGACAAGTTAAACTTGTCCCACACCTCTTAAATTGTTACACCAACCCTACCTATGGGTTGGGGAGTCAAAATTAGGCCTTATTATGTATTTTGGGAAGACAAGTTGTAAGTTTTTATTGCACCTTCTTACATGAAATTAATTTTGGTCCTTGGGGTGTGGACTTGGATTGTGTGTGTAAGTAAAAGGTCATTTTATTCACCCACTTATTAATTGTGCTTTGGAGTTTGAAGTTGACTTGTGAGGTGGAGTTGAGGATGAGTGATGTGGCATCCTACATGGAGCCACCTCATCCTCCTCTCTCCCTTTTCTATTTATTCAATTCTTTTGTTGTTTTGGGGGTTACTTCATGTTGGTTACTTCATTTGTGCTCTTGCAATTGGAAAGAATTAGAGGATTTTGAATGCTTGTGGATTTTTGGTGCTTTGGGACTATTTGGATTTGAAAAGCTTGTTGTTGAACTTTTGGATCAAGCTCTATCATGGAGAGGTAGGAGCTTGACTCTTGTAAAAAGGTTTTCTTTCTGTATTGTTTTTATGTGAATGTTTTGAATGTTTGGTATGTTTGTTGGTTGGTTGGGTAGATTTCCTAGGTGTGGTGTAGGAGAAGACTATGGGGATCTTTTGTGGGGAGGCATAAGAGTTATTTTCATGGAGGGAGTTTGGGTTGGGTGTTCCACCTTGGACAAGAAATAGCTTGCATTTCTTACTTTTGGGGGAGGCATAAGAGAATGGGAGGCATAAGAGGTACTTGGGGGAGGCATAAGAGTATGTAGGGGTTTGAGATGAATATTTTGGTGGGTTTTAAGGTGGTCACCCATTCCCCATTGGGAGGTATAAGAATCTTTCCCCATAGATCTTGCTCTTTTGGCCTTTGTGTGATGAGGCCTTGTATATTTTGTTACTATCCTTCTTGTGACTGTAACTGCATTTTATTTTGGACTGTGATATGATTGTGAAATCTGTTTTGTGTTGTGGAAGCTTGTCTTGTTGCCATGAGTTGAATCCATTTCCTATTGTAATGTGGTTGGGGCTCGGGGGCCAATGAGGAGGACGGCTTCTCCTCTTCATTGGAATTCTTGGTTGGGTGGAGAGCGTTGCCTCTCCCCATTTTTTGTTGTAAACAAATGAAAATCTGGCGGATCTCTCTTGTTGTTGTTTCTTGGAGCTTGTATGAAGACAAACCTTGCAGTTTTACTTGGGTTCCCTTATTATGAAATTTCCCACTTTAAGTGGATGATTGTAATAATATTTTTAGTGAAAAGTTGCTCTGTTTTTTGATATAAAACTTATATTTGTATGTGAAAAAGGAATGAGAAAGATTTATTTGGTAAGTATTTTTTGGTGAACAAGAAAAGAAGTTGTAAAAGGAATTATTTCATTTAATAGAATGTTGATTTACCTTCCATACAAAATGGTGTTACTCTTGTTTAAAACTTGTTGTTTGTAAGTATATTGTAAACTCTCTGTTTGAAGGCTGGAAATGCCTGTGTTAAAATATTATTGCATTCCTCTGTATTATTTGAAAGGCACGTTTTGAAAATAGAACTACATTCTTTCTTTTCCACGCATTGATTGAAGGAAAGTTAAACATTGTAAATTAGAATGGAATGAACTTAAATGTTTAGAGTATGGTAAATGAAATAGATAAATTCGGGTTTGAAATATGTAGATCTCTTTAGATTGTTTCAAACCTGCAATAAATATCAGAAAAACATACAGAGTACCCTGCAACAATGAAAGTCAAAATGAAATTTTAAAATAAACTAAGGATGAACTAAACTCATCCTAAAAAAATTGCATTTCCCTAGTAATTTATTCAGAACTCCAGTAATCGGGCAAGAGGCATAATAATGCAGTTTCACAGAAAAGAAAAGAAATTCATATTGTAATCTCAACCGTTAATCAATTAATCCTTGCAATCCATTCAAGTACATTTCTCCATGCCTGGTTTGGCATGTTGAAAGAAGAAAGAATAGCGGATTAGACCAATTCTAGGCAGTTGAAAAGTTTAATTCACATTTCTATGGTAGGAAAGACGTTTTCTTAAATTTCACCCATCTAAGTTTGTTGAAAATGAATTTTGATGCTTCCTATGCAAAGAGGAGTTCAAGCCCTTTCCAAAAAGTCCTTATTTTCTCAAATCTGAGCTTCCAGTCAAAAGTTATGGCCTTCTGAAGTTTTTACTTCGTTTGGTTTCAAAAAAAAAGGAGGGAAAATTTTGTAAATCGGATCCGCGGGCCCGAAAATTACTTAGGGCACTTTTTGCAAAAATGAAAAAGTCACAAGTTCCTCTCATGGCCCCGCAGCCCTAAAAAAAAATTTCCAATTTCACTTTTGGGAAAAAAGTATTTTCGCGGGCCGCACCTTCAAACTTTAGCTTTTAGAAAATTGGCACAAAATCTTAAGTCTCCCCACCAGTCCACCTTCCCCACCACTATTGGTCTGACACGTGGCTTCTTTAGGCATCAGTGGAGGCGTGGGTTGTTTTTAACCTTCGCGTTTTTTAACACAAAAGCCAATATTTCTAAGTTTTCCCCAACGGCCCACTTCCCCTCTTGAAATTTTGGGCATGACATGTGGCGTCCTTGGGCGTCGGTGGAGGCACGGGGGTTTTTAAAAAAAATTTTTTCCCTTTCAACAAAAAAGCTAAAAATCCTAAGTGCCTCCGGTGACCCACCTTCCCGCGTTGGCTTAAAAACATGCCACGTGTCCCTTGGCGGCTTGGGGAAAATTTTCTTCTTTTGGCGTGAAGCCCCGCCATGGCTCGCAGGCGCGAAATGTAAATTGCCTTTTTGCCAAAAGTGCAAAGTGCCAAATTCCCCAGGCCCCTTTCCAGGTCCCCTTCCCTAGGTGAAAATTCTTCCCTAGGCCCACAGGCTCACCTTTGGGAAAAATTTCTTCCCCAGGCCCGTAGGCCCGCCTTTGGGAAAAATTTCCTCCCTAGGCCCACCGGCCTGTAACTTAAGAAATATGAGGAGTTAGGAGGACTTATTTATATCATTGGAAAGGGGAAGAAATTTCCTATCTAATGGAAATGTTTTCAGGAAACCTTAAGTGTGTTAAATATGTGAAAAATCAGGTTGAAGTGCAAAGATGAGTCTGAGAGTGGGTAAGTGGGAAATTACCCCTTTTTAACTTAAATGTTTAACTCTAAAGCATGGGTTGACCTTTTTAAGGGGTCACGTTAGGGGATAAGAGAATGTTTTTCTATCCCATGTAAATAAGAACCTTGGTTATTGTTTAGACCTAGTGAAATTAAAAACCTTGGGCATTTAATTGTTTTGGCCCCTTTGACCCTCTAAAATTAATTAAGGAATATTTAACTATAGTGTTAATTTAATTATTTATTAAATTAACACCTAAGAGAAATTTAACTATATTTGGATTAATTACACTCATTAATTTTGTAATGTGGATCTAATGTTTGTTACAACGGGAAAATTTTCATTTATTAAATTATAATTGACTTTGAATCTTTGTTGTGACAACTGTTGCTTGAAGCCTGGTAGTGGTCACGCTTTTCAAAAAAAAAATTTATTCCATAATTTTTCTATCTAAACCTAGGTTGTTCTTGGGTCTCGAGTGGTCATTTTAGCGGGCGTTACACTTGGTATCAGAGTCGTGGGTTCAAAGCTTGGACCCTTGGGCACACTAGAAAACTTGAGACATGAACATTAAACCTAGTACAATATTAAACCTAGCACACTTTTAAATCTAGAAAACAACTTTGTTTGAAAATTACATATTTTAGTAAACATGGAAAACTGAATAAAACCTAGAATAATGAACTAACTCTCACCTTGGTCTATGCAGGAGGCATGGACAAGATGAGGGGTCCTTTCACATAGACCTAGACTTGCCACCTCTAGATCATACTGTAGCAACCATCCTACCTCATATTTTACAGACGCTTCAGGATGTTAATGCCGCTTTACGTGGAGGGTCCGTAGGAGGATGGTCAACCAGACATGATAGGGAGCCATCCATTGAGGCTCATGCATCTCCTTGACATAGTGAGGAGCATAGAGGAGAGAACTCCCACGTGGAGTCAGGTAGAGCAGAGTCACCACAGAGGGGATAGGGAGACCAGATTTCTAGACACAGGGATAGGTCTCAGAGCCCTAGGCTTAGAGATGAGCATGCAGAGAGGCCTAGGGGTCACCAGACTACAACTGTAGACCATATCAGGGAGATCTTGAAGCTATGACCATCTCATTATTCTGGTGACACAAGTGGATTTCAGGCAGAGGCCTGGTTGGTGAGCTTGAGCGGGTGCTTCAAGCTCTGCCCTTGTACTAGCAACATGAAAGCTCATGTTGCGATCCATCTTCTGAGGGATGGAGCAGGTGTCTGGTGGAGGACCAAGGAGCAGAAGCTCCACATTGATTCAGAGATGGTTACCTGGGAGCTCTTTGAGGAGTGGTTTAGGAGCAGGTACTTATCATGAGGTTCATACAACAGAGGATAGATGAGTTTCACGACCTCCGACAGGCATCTTTGACAGTAGCTGAGTATGAGAGTTGATTTCTGGATCTACTCCAGTATGTCGACTACATGCAGGATGAGAAGGTATGGATCCACAGGTTCATCTAGGGCCTGAATGTAGATTTGGGTGGTGCAGTGCATATCCATTGTCTGCAGACATTAGCTGAGGCCATTGAGAAGGCCTATATAGTAGAGGAGACTCAGGGAAAGACACAACAATCCAAAGATAGAGTACGGAGCCACATCTAGTAGATGCAGGACAACAGGTCGAGGGGGTCAACTCCTCCTCCTCGTGGTGGACAGGGTTCAACACAGTCATCTTTTAGGCCATAGCAGCAGCAGCAGACCCGCCCACCGTACAGGCCTCCATAGAGATTTGATGCACAAAGGGGGAGGAGTATGGGGCCTCCTCCTAGGGGTCCCATTAGGACACAGGGTGCACCAAGAGCTCAGTCAGTAGGAGCTCATCAGTAGAGACCTCAGTAGTCCATAGCCAGATCATCAGGATCCACAACACAGACCTCTAGAGTACCGGCTGGAGCTGCTACTCATGGGAGAGGACCAGGTAGTTGTTATGGTTGTGGTGTTGCTGGAAATTTTTGGAGAGAGTGCCCACAGAACCCTAGTAACAAGGGTAAGATGTAGATCTCAGAGCCTACTGTTGGTGACATGGGGCATGGTCATCAGATCTATGCAGTGGTTGAGAACCACCAGGCTGAGCACCAGAGTACCGTGATTGAGATGACATGTAGCATTGGTGGTGTTCCTACCTCCATTCTATTTGATTCTGGTTCTTCTGATTCTTTTATTGAACCATCTTTAGTAGAGTGATGTAGGCTAGTGGTAGTTAAGTAGGGTCTTAGTTAGGGACATCGAGATGGCTTCTGGAGCCAAAATCTCTATAGACTCCTTAGTTAAGGAGTGTGTAGTGGATTTGGGACCCTTCACCACTACCTTGGATCTTCGTATCCTTCCGTTGGGTTCGTATGGAGTCATCTTGGGCATGGACTAGTTGTCTGCACATAGAGCCAGAGTGGATTGTTACCATAATATTATATCATGTGCAGATGATCTAGGAGTTGAGTCAGTGATAGTAGGGGTTAGGAGACCCATTTCCATTCACACCATCTCTGCCATGCAGCTTAAGCGGTGTGTGCGATGGGGTTGTCAGATGTATGTTGTCACAGTTAGTGACCGATCAGAGGATGAGTCTAGTGGACCATCACTTGATGACCATCCCATCTTGAGAGAGTTTTCTGATGTCTTTCTAGGGGAGCTACCGGGGTTACCACCCCCACGTGAGATAGATTTTCACATAGATCTGGTTCTGGGAGTAGAGCCTATCTCACGAGCACCTTATCGGATGACTACCCCTGAGCTCTGCGAGCTCAAGTTACAGCTAGAGGGCCTTTTGGAGAAAGGCCTAATCCATCCTAGTGTATCCCCTTGGGGTGCACCAGTGATATTTGTAAAGAAGAAGGATGGATCTCTGTGGTTGTGTATTGATTACCGCCAGCTGAACAAAGTAACGATCAAGAATCGTTACCCCCTTCCACGCATTGATGATTTGTTTGATCAGATGAAGGGGGCCACAATTTTCTCTAAGATAGACCTTAAGTCAGGTTATCATCAGCTGAGGATTACAGAGGTAGATATTCATAAGACCACCTTCCGTACGAGATATGGCCACTACGAGTTCACAGTGGTGCCTTTTGGTTTGATGAATGCCCCCGCAGTGTTTATGAGCTTGATGAATGGGGTGTTCAGGACATTCTTGGATCACTTTGTGCTCATCTTCCTTGATGACATTTTGATTTACTCACGTACATGAGGAGCACGAGGGGCACCTTCGCCAGGTTCTTCAGTGTCTTTGTGAGCAACAACTTTACGGGAACCTGGAGAAGTGTGTGTTCTTTCAGATAGAGGTGCAGTATTTGGGCCACATCATTTCTGGGGAAGGTATCACAGTCGATCCTTCCAAGATTCAAGCTATTATGGATTGGCCAGCACCCACTAGTGTGACAGAGGTGTGCAGCTTCATGGGTTTAGCAGGATATTACAGGAGATTTGTTTAGGACTTCTCTCGGGTTGTGCACCCCATCACTTCCCTTCAGCAGAAAGGGAAGAAGTTTGTTTGGTCAGACAGATGTGAGCAGGCCTTTAGGACACTGAAGGAATGCCTCACGACAACGAATGTTCTTGCAGTGCCAGATCCGTAGGGTGAGTTTTTCATATGCACGGATGCTTCTTTGGCAGGAGTTGGAGGTGTGTTGATGCAAGAGGGAAGAGTAGTTACTTTTGAGTCTCGCAAACTCAAATATTATGAGCTCAATTATCCAACTCATGATCTTGAGCTTGTGGCAGTTGTGCATGCCTTGGTTTGATGGAGACACTTCCTTCTTGGATTGAGATTCACACTCAGGACTGATCACTTGAGTCTTCACCACCTCTTCACGCAGCCCAATCTCAACGCTCGTCAGTGGCATTGGATGGAGTTTCTTTGTGAGTATGATATGGAGATAGAGCATGTGAAGGGGAAGGAGAATGTGGTTGCATATGCTCTTAGCAGGAGGAGACATGTGGTTATGGCCACCTCAGTGAGCATAGATTTATGGAGCAAGAATCTACAGTAGCTTCCTCACGACAGTTTCTACATTGCAGCTAGAGTAGAGATCGAGTCTCAGAGACCCCTTGAAGGGAAGTTTGATGGGTTTTCATTGGAGGTAGATGGCCTTCTCAGGCACAGAGGCTGGATTTATGTTCCCAGAGATGGAGGCTTGAGGCAGGATATTCTGACAGAGGCACATCGTGCACCCTATTCAGCCCATCCCAGGGTGAAGAAGATGCATGCCACTTTGAGATAGTTGTATCATTGGAGGGGACTTCATAGAGACATGGCTCAGTTTGTGTCATGTTGTTTAGAGTGTCAGAAAGTGAAGGCCAAGCATCAGCATCCAGCTGGCCTTCTCTTTCCTCATGCTATACCAGAATGGAAATGGGACACCATTTCCATGGACTTCATTGTTGGGCTACCGATGTCGAGATACCACCACGACGCCATCATGGTCACGGTGGATAAATTGACGAAAGTGGCTCATTTTTCTCTAGTGAAGACCACCTATACAGCTAGTGCAGTGGCATGGGTATATCTAGATGAGATTTTCAGATTGCATGGGATTCCGTGGAAGATTATTTGTGACCATGATCCTCTGTATACTTCCCACTTTTGGACTACCATGCAACATGCCCTCGGATGAAGATCAATTTCAGCACGCGTATCACCCTGAGACAGATGGAAAGACTGAGTGGGTGAATCAGATCTTAGAGGACATGCTTAGGATGTATGTTATGGATCACCAGTCAAGATGGGAGGAGTATTTGTACTTGGTGGAGTTTTCCTACAATAATAGTTTTCAGAGTTCGATAGGCATGGCTCCTTTCCAGGCACTGTATGGTAGAGAGTGCAGGACACCTCTTAGTTGGGACAGGTTAGAGGACAAGGTTTCTCTTGGCCAGCTTTATTACAGGACATGGAGCAGCAGGTGGTTATGATCAGACAGAGACTGCAGGAGGCACAGGACAGACAGAAGAAGTATGCAGATCAACATAGGACCGACCGTAGTTTTGATGTGGGCATGAAGGTTTTCCTTCGTGTCAGGCCACATAAGAGCCCTATCCATTATGGAAAAGGTTCTAAGTTAGCTCCTAGATTCGTGGGCCCCTTTGAGATCTTGGAGCGTATCGGTCCTTTGGCCTACCATCTAGCGTTGCCACCTAGCTTGTCTCGCATCCATGATGTGTTTCATGTTTCAGTACTTAGGAGATATATTGCATTTCTCATGTGCTAGATTGGACCTCATTACAGGTGCAGGATCAGGGGTAGGTGATGGTGGAGCCCATTCACATTATAGAGTGCAGGACCCTGGGCCTTCGAGGTAGAGAGATTGACCAGGTTCGAGTGCAGTGGGACAGATATGATGAGACTGCGGCTACATGGGAGGATGCTACTTTGTTATGAGTTCAGTTTCCACACCTATTCCAGTGACTTCTAGGAGGAAGTCGAGTCTAAGGGGAGGGGGATGTAGTGCCCACTTCCCTTCGACACCTTTTGTTATTGATTATGATACTGTTGACTATACTTATGGACATTATTGTAGCTTTTGATTTGGCATGATGTTAGATGTTAGAGATCATGGACTGTGGTTGATTTTGATTCATATATGATGCATGTGGATTATTAGAGACATTTTATATTGATGTTGATACACTGCTTGGCATGGTTATATATATATATATATATGTTTTTCTTACATGTGATATTTTTTCATATTGAGTAAACCTAGAAAATTGAACTAATCTTGTGATCATATGGTTATTGATGAAATTGTAAATGATATTGTTACTTGCTAGATGATGTTTTGATTTATATATAGATGATTTTGGAGTTATATTTTATATTTATTTTGGATGTTTTGATGCAGCCACAAGGCCGAAGGAGGTATTTGTGTTTTGCAGGTAAACATGTCACAACAAACATCAGGGGATTGGAGACCAACCACATTGGAATTCTAGATGAATTCAACAAGGGTCACCATGGCAACATGTATTTGTTTGTGTGTGTGGTTTGTTTGTTGTTAGGGGTTCCCATGGGGGGATCACCTTCAAATGTGACCAAGGGGTTATGTGTATTCTTTTATTTAGTTTCTTTTGTTTAAATTTTAGTATGTGGATTTTAGTGATGTATTTTCCCCTTTATTATTTATTTTATTTGTGTCTAGATTTTGTGAGTAATCATGTTGTTAAATAAATTAAAATGGGTCAAAAGAATGTATTTATTAGAGTTGATGGATCTTGGATTATGTGTTGTAAGTAATGTGTAAGTATATTTGAGTGTGAAACACTCCACCTTCCTTTTGAAATTCGGATCTGTCCTTAGGGGCTGATTTTGGAGGCTTGTGGGACAAGTTAAACTTGTCCCACACCTCTTAAATTGTTACACCAACCCTACCTATGGGTTGGGGAGTCAAAATTAGGCCTTATTATGTATTTTGGGAAGACAAGTTGTAAGTTTTTATTGCACCTTCTTACATGAAATTAATTTTGGTCCTTGGGGTGTGGACTTGGATTGTGTGTGTAAGTAAAAGGTCATTTATTCACCCACTTATTAATTGTGCTTTGGAGTTTGAAGTTGACTTGTGAGGTGGAGTTGAGGATGAGTGATGTGGCATCCTACATGGAGCCACCTCATCCTCCTCTCTCCCTTTTCTATTTATTCGAATTCTTTTGTTGTTTTGGGGGTTACTTCATTTGGTTTTGTGCTCTTGCAATTGGAGAAGTTAGAGGATTTTGGATGCTTGTGGATTTGTTGGAGCTTTTGGACTGTTTGGATTTGAAGAAGCTTGTTGTTGAACTTTTGGATCAAGCTCTATCATGGAGAGGTAGGAGCTTGACTCTTGTAAAAAGGTTTTCTTTCTGTATTGTGCTTATGTGAATGTTTTTGAATGTTTGGTATGTTTGTTGGTTGGTTGGGTAGATTGCCTAGGTGTGGTGTAGGAGAAGACTATGGGGATATTGTGGGGAGGCATAAGAGTTATATTTGTGGAGGGAGTTTGGGTTGGGTGTTCCACCTTGGACAAGAAATAGCTTACATTTCTTACTTTTGGGGGAGGCATAAGAGAATGGGGAGGCATAAGAGGTACTTGGGGGAGGCATAAGAGTATGTAGGGGTTTGAGATGAATATTTTGGTGGGTTTTTAAGGTGGTCACCCATTCCCCATTGGGAGGTATAAGCAGCTTCCCCCATAGATCTTGCTCTTTTGGCCTTTGTGTGATGAGGCCTTGTATATTTTGTTATGTCCTTCTTGTGACTGTAAATGCATTTTATTTTGGACTGTGATATGATTGTGAAATCTGTTTTGTGTTGTGGAAGCTTGTCTTGTTGCCATGAGTTGAATCCATTTCCTATTGTAATGTGGTTGGGGCTCGGGGGCCAATGAGGAGGATGACTTCTCCTCTTCATTGGAATTCTTGGTTGGGTGGAGAGCATTGCCTCTCCCCTTTTTTTGTTGTGACCAAATGAAACATGGTGGATCTCTCTTGTTGTTGTTTCTTGGAGCTGTGTGTGAAGACAAATTTTGTAGTTCTCCTTGGGTTCCTTATTGTGAAATTTCCCACTTTAGGTGGATGACATTGTAATAATATTTATAGTGAAAAGATGCTCTATTTTTGGATATGAAAGTTGCATTTGTATGTGAAAAAGGAATGAGAAAGATTTATTTTATAAGTTGTCTTTTGGTGAACAGAAAGGAAGTTGTAAAAGGAAATTATTTCAGTTTAATAGAAGTTGATTTACTTTATAACAAAATGGTGTTACTCTTGTTTAAAATCTGTTGCTTGAAATACTTTTGCAAACTCTCTGTTTGAAGGCTGGAAATGTTTGTGTTAGGAAGTATTACATTCCTCTGTATTATTTGAAAGGCACATTTTAAAAATAGAATTACATTCTTGCTTTTCACGCATTGATTAAAGGAAAGTTAAACATTGTAAATTGGAATGGAATGAACTTAAATGTTTAAAGTATGGTAAATGAAATAGATCAATTTCTAGTTTGAAATATAGATCTCTTTAGATTGTTTCAAACCTGCAAATAAATATTAGAAAAAAAACATACATAGTACCCTGCAACAATGAAAGACAAAATGAAACTTTAAAATGAACTAAGGATGAACAAAGCACATCATAAAACAAATTACATTGCCCTAGTAATTTATTCACAACTCCAATAATCGGGCAAGAGAAAAAATAATGCAGTTTCACAGAAAAGAAAAGAAATTCGTATTGTAATCTCAACCGTTAATCCTTTAATCCTTGCAATCCATTCAAGTACATTTCTCCACGTCTGTTTGGTGTGTTGAAGAAGAAAGAATAGTGGATTAGACCAATTCTAGTAGTTGAAAAAGTTTAGTTCACATTTTAATGGCAGGAAAGACGTTTTATTAAAATTCACGCATCTAAGTTTGTTAAAAATACAATTTTGTGCTTCCTATGCAATGAGGAGTTCGATCCCTTTCCAAAAAGTCCTTATTTTCTCAAATATGAGCTTCCAATCAAAAGTTATGGTCTTCTGAATTTTTTACTTCATTTGGTTTGTGCAAAAAAAAAAAAAGAGGAGGAAATTTTTGTAAATCAGATCCGCGGGCCCAAAAATTACTTAGGGAACTCTTTGTAAAAATGGCAAAAATTCACAAGTTCCTCTGTGGCCCACAAGCCCTGCCATCTTTCACTTTTGGGAAAATATATTACTTCTTTACTTTTTGCGGGTTCGCGGGCCCCCGCACCATCAAAATTTTGGCTTCCTTTTAAAAATGGGCCTTACAAAAATTGGTAAAAATTAAGTTTCCCCACCAGCCCGCCTTCCCACAGATCACTGTTGGACTGACACGTGGCTTCTTTAGGCATCGGTGGAGGCACGGGTTGTTTTTAACCTTCACGCTTTTTAACACAAAAGCCAACATTTCTAAGTTTTCCCCGACGGTCTGCTTCCCCGCTTGAAATTTTGGGCATGACACGTGGCATCCTTGGGCATCGGCGGAGGCGCGGGGGTCATTTTAAAACCTTTTTTATTTTTCAACAAAAAAGATAAGAATCCTAAGTGCCTCTGGCGACCCACCTTCCCGCGTTGGCTTAAAAATGTGTCATGTGTCCCTTGCGGCTTGGAGAAAATTTTCTTCTTTTGGCACGAAGCCCCGCCTCGCGGGCTCGCGGGTGTAACAAAAGTGCAAAGCGCCAAATTTGGGAAAAAGTTTCTTCCCTAGGCCCACCAAAAAAATTTCTTCCCTAGGCCTGCATGCCTCCTTCCCTGGGAAAAATTTCTTCCCCAGGCCCGCAGGCCCACCTTTGGGAAAAATTTCCTCCCCAGGCCCGCCGGCCTGTAACTTAAGAAATATGAGGAGTTAGGAGGACTTCTTTATATCATTGGAAAGGGGAAGAAATTTCCTATCTAATGGAAATGTTTTCAGGAAACCTTAAGTGTGTTAAATATGTGAAAAATCAGGTTGAAGTGCAAAGATGAGTCTGAGAGTGGGTAAGTGGGAAATTACCCCTTTTTAACTTAAATGTTTAACTCTAAAGCATGGGTTGACCTTTTTAAGGGGTCACATTATGGGATAAGAGAATGTTTTTCTATCCCATGTAAATAAGAACCTTGGTTATTGTTTAGACCTAGTGAAATTAAAAACCTTGGGCATTTAATTGTTTTGGCCCCTTTGACCCTCTAAAATTAATTAAGGAATATTTAACTATAGTGTTAATTTAATTATTTATTAAATTAACACCTAAGAGAAATTTAACTATATTTGGATTAATTATACTCATTAATTTTGTAATGTGGATCTAATGTTTGTTACAATGGGAAAATTTCATTTATTAAATTATAATTGACTTTGAATCTTTGTTGTGACAACTGTTGCTTGAAGCCTGGTAGTGGTCACACTTTTCAAAAAAAAATTTATTCCATAATTTTTCTATCTAAACCTAGGTTGTTCTTGGGTCTCGAGTGGTCATTTTTTTAGTGGGCATTACACTTGGTATCAGATCCATGGGTTCAAAGCTTGGACCCTTGGGCACACTAGAAAACTTGAGACATGAACACTAAACCTAGTGCAATATTAAACCTAGCACACTTTTAAATCTAGAAAACAACTTTGTTTGAAAATTACATATTTTAGTAAACATGGAAAACTTAATAAAACCTAGAATAATGAACTAACTCTCACCTTGGTCTATGCAGGAGGCTCAAACAAGACGAGAAGTCCTTTCATATAGACCTAGACTTGCCACCTCTAGATCATATTGTAGCAGCCATCCTACCTCAGATTTTACAGACGCTTCAGGATGTTAATGCCACTTTACATGGAGGGTCCATAGGAGGATGGTCAAGAAGACATGATAGGGAGCCATCCGTTGAGGCTCATGCATCTCCTCGACACAACGAGGAGCATAGAGGAGAGAACTCCCACATGGAGTCAGGAAGAGAAGAGTCACCACAGAGGGGACAAGGAGACCGGATTTCTAGACACAGGGATAGGTCTCAGAGCCCTAGGCTTAGAGATGAGCATGCAGAGAGGCCTAGGGGTCACTAGACTACAGCTGCAGACCATATCAGGGAGATCCTGAAGCTACAACCATCTCATTATTCTGGTGACACAGGTGGATTTCAGGAAGAGGCCTGGTTGGTGAGCTTGAGTGGGTGCTTCAAGCTCTGCCCTTGTACTAGCAACATGAAATCTCATGTTGTGATCCATCTTCTGAGGGATGGAGTAGGTGTCTGGTGGAGGACCGAGGAGCAGAAGCTCCATGTTGATTTAGAGATGGTTACCTGGGAGCTCTTTGAGGAGTGGTTCAGGAGTAGGTACTTATCACAGAGGTTCATTCAACAGAGGATAGATGAGTTTCACGACCTCCGATAGGCATCTTTGATAGTAGCTGAGTATGAGAGTCAATTTTTAGATCTACTCCAGTATGTCACTACATGTAGGATGAGTAGGTATGAATCCAGAGGTTCATCGAAGGCCTGAATGTAGATTTAGGTGGTGCAGTGCGTATCCATTGTCCATAGACATTAGCTGAGGCCATTGAGAAGGCCTATATAATAGAGGAGACTCGGAGGAAAACATAGCAGGCTAGAGATAGAGTACGAAGCTGCATCTAGCAGATGTAGGACAATAGGTCGAGGGGGTCAGCTCCTCCTCCTCGTGGTGGACCAGGTTCAACACAATCATCTTTTAGGCCACAACAACATCAGCAACAGACCCACCCACCGTACAGGCCTCCACAGAGATTCGATGCACAGAGGGGGTAGAGTATGGGGCCTCCTCCTAGGGGTCCCATTAGGAAACAGGGTGCACAAGAGCTCAGTCAGTAGGAGCTCGTCAGTAGAGACCTCAGTAGTCCATAGCCGGATCATCATGATCCATAGCACAGACCTCTAGAGTACCGGCTGGAGCTGCTACTCATGGGAGAGGATTTGGAAGTTGTTATGGTTGTGGTGTTGCTGGAAATTTTTGGAGAGAGTGCCCACATAACCCTAGTAACAAGGGTAAGACGCAGATCTCAGAGCCTACTGTTGGTGACATGGGGTACAGTCATCAGATCTATGCAGCGGTTGAGAACTGCCAGGCTGAGCACCAAAGTACTGTGATTGAGATGACAGGTAGCATTGGTGGTGTTCCTACCTCCATTCTATTTGATTCTGGTTCTTCTGATTCTTTTATTGCACCATCTTTAGTAGAGCGATGTAGGCTGGTGGCAGTTAGGCAGGGTCTTAGTTGGGACATCGAGATGGCTTCTGGAGCCAAGGTCTCTCTAGACTCCTTAGTTAAGGAGTGTGTAGTGGATTTGGGACCCTTCACCACTACCTTGTATCTTAATATCCTTTCATGGGTTCATATGGAGTCATCTTGGGCATGGACTAGTTGTCTGCACACAGAGCCAGAGTGGATTGTTACCATAAGATTATATCATGTGCAGATGATCTAGGAGTTGAGTCAGTGATAGTAGGGGTTAGGAGACCCATTTCCATTTGCACCATCTCTGCCATGCAGCTTAAGCGGTGTGTGAGATGGGGTTTCAAATGTATGCTGTCACAATTAGTGACTGATCTGAGGATGAGTCTAGTGGACCATCGCTTGATGACCATCCCATCTTGAGAGATTTTTTGGATGTCTTTCTAGGGGAGCTATTGGGGTTACCACCCCCACGTGAGATAGATTTTCACATAGATCTGGTTCTGGGATTAGAGTCCATCTCACGAGCACCTTATTGGATGACTACCCCTAAGCTCTGTGAGCTCAAGTTGTAGCTAGAGGGCCTTTTGGAGAAAGGCCTAATCCATCCTAGTGTATCCCCTTGGGGTGCACCAGTGATTTTTGTAAAGAAGAAGGATGGATCTCTATGGTTGTGTATTGATTACCACCAGCTGAACAAAGTAACGATCAAGAATCCTTACCCCCTTCTGCGCATTGATGATTTGTTTGATCAGATGAAGGGGGCCACATTTTTCTCCAAGATAGAACTTAAATCAGGTTATCATCAGCTGAGGATTACAGAGGTAGAAATTCATAAGACCATCTTTCGTATGAGATATGGCCACTACGAGTTCACAGTGGTGCCTTTTGGTTTGACGAATGCCCCCGCAGTGTTCATGAGCTTGATGAATGGGGTGTTCAGGACATTCTTGGATCACTTCATGCTCATCTTCCTTGATGAAATTTTTATTTACTCACGTACATGTGAGGAGCATGAGGGGCACCTTCACCAGGTTCTTCAGTGTCTTCGTGAGCAGCAACTTTACGGGAACCTGGAGAAGTGTGCGTTCTTTAAGACAGGTGCAGTTTTTCAGTTACATCATTTTTGGGGAAGGTATCACAATCGATCCTTCCAAGATTCAAGCTATTATGGATTGGCCAACACCCACTAGTGTGACAGAGGTGTGCAACTTCATGGGTTTAGCAGGATATTATAGGAGATTTGTTCAGGACTTCTCTCAGGTTGTGCACCCCATCACTTCCCTTCAGCAGAAAGGGAAGAAGTTTGTTTGGTCAGATGGATGTGAGCAGGCCTTCAGGACACTGAAGGAATGCCTCACGACAACATGTTCTTGCAGTTCCAAATCTGTAGGGTGAGTTTTTTGTATGCACGGATGCTTCTTTGGCAGGAGTTGGAGGTGTGTTGATGCAGGAGGGCAGAGTAGTTTCTTTTGAGTCTCACAAACTCAAATATTATGAGCTCAATTATCCAACTCATGATCTTGAGCTTGCGGTAGTTGTGCATGCCTTGGTTTGATGGAGACACTTCCTTCTTGGCTGGAGATTCACACTCAGGACTGATCACTTGAGTCTTCTCCACCTCTTCACACAACCCAATCTCAATGCTCGTCAGCGGCATTGGATGGAGTTGATTTGTGAGTATGACATGGAGATAGAGCATGTGAAGGGGAAGGAGAATGTGGTTGTAGACTCTCTCAGTAGGAGGAGACATGTGGTTATGGCCACCTCAGTGAACACAGATTTACAGAGCAGGATTCTACAGTAGCTTCCTCACGACAGTTTCTACATTGCAGCTAGAGTAGAGATCGAGTCTCAGAGACCCCTTGAAGGGAAGTTTGATGGGTTTTCATTGGAGGTAGATGGCCTTCTCAGGCACAGAGACTAGATTTATGTTCCCAGAGATGGAGGCTTGAGGCAGGACATTCTGATAGAGGCACATCGTGCACCCTACTCAGCCCATCTCAGGTGAAGAAGATCGCACCACTTTGAGACAATTGTATCATTGGAGGGGACTTCATAGAGACATGGCTCAGTTTGTGTCACATTATTTGAAGTGTCAGAAAGTGAATGCCGAGCATCAACATCTAGCTGGCCTTCTCTTTCCGCATGCTATACCGGAATGGAAATGGGACACCATTTCCATGGACTTCATTGTTGGGCTACCAATGTCGAGATACCACCACGACGCCATCATGGTCACGGTGGATAAATTGATGAAAGTGGCTCATTTTTCTCCGGTGAAGACCACCTATATAGCTAGTGCAGTGGCACAAGTATATCTAGATGAGATTTTCAAATTGCATGGGATTCTGTGGAAGATAATTTCTGACCGCGATCCTCTGTATACTTCCCACTTTTGGACTACCATGTAGCATGCCCTCGGGACGAAGATCAATTTCAGCATGGCATATCACCCTGAGACAGATGGACAGACTGAGTGGGTGAATCAGATCTTAGAGGACATGCTTAGGATGTATGTTATGGATCACCAGTCGAGATGGGAGGAGTATTTGTACTTGGTGGAGTTTGACTACAATAATAGTTTTTAGAGTTTGATAGGCATGGCTCCTTTCTAGGCACTATATGGTAGAGAGTGCAGGACACCTCTTAGTTGGGATAGGTTAGAGGACAAGGTTTCTCTTGGGCCAGCCTTATTGCAGGACATGGAGCAACATGTGGTTATGATCAGACAGAGACTGCAGGAGGCGCAAGACAAACATAAGAAGTATGTAGATCAACATAGGACCGACCGTAGTTTTGATGTGGGCATGAAGGTTTTCCTTCATGTCAGGCCACATAAGAGCCCTATCCATTACGGAAAAGGTTCTAAGTTAGCTCCTAGATTCATGGGCCCCTTTGAGATCTTGGATCGTATTGGTCCTTTGGCCTACCGTCTAGCATTGCCACCTAGCTTGTCTTGCATCCATGATGTGTTTCATGTTTCAGTAGTGAAGAGATATATTGCAGAACTTTCTCACGTGCTAGATTGGACCTCATTGTAGGTGCATGATCAGGGGCAGGTGATGGTGGATCTCATTCACATTATAGATTGCAGGACCCCGGGCCTTCAAGGCTGTAACATCCCCATTTTAAAACACCAGAACAAGGGAATTTTTTTTATTTTTTTTTATTTTTATATAACGTTCTCTGTTATGAATTATAAAATTCAAAGTGACAACGTTCATGAGATTTAATAATTGTTCTCTGCCCAAACAACACAGTTTGGATCATACAATTTCTTTTTAAAACGAATGTTCCCTGTTCACATATTTACAATATGGAACACACATTCAATGCCATTCAATCTTATAACAGATTCTATATGCTGCTGTAAATGACTCGATGAACTACCGATCCTTCCATTTTCATGGCTCGGAGTTTCAACGATCCTTCATTTCATGACTCGGCAACAACCGATCCTTCATGTACATGACTCGGCAACAACCGATCCTTCATGTCTGTTTATGCATAGTATATTTTATATACTTGTTCTCATAACCTTCCCCGGTTATCGAAGTGATCCATTTAAGAAGCCTATCTGAATATCTGTTATTGATATTCATCTGACATCCTGCATCTTAAATTAAGTGATAAGGACAACACAACCAGCAATTGCGATACTTTGGCCAAAGATTTTCACATGCTTTGCATGATCATATTCCTGGATGTGATACACATCTACGGAATACGTCCTTCACTTCACTTCACCTGTTATCTAGAATGGTCTTTCCTGGTTCCTACCAGTCCTCAACGTTTAAGTTCTGTTTTAAACTTTTCAATTCCAACTAGTAATATGAACGGGTATAGGAAGGCACTCCTGGTAACTAAAGATACGCAGACATACGGTGTCGTTACCCCACGAATCCGTGTGTCTACTTATCTTTAGTATTCCGGAGTCACTCCGTATACCAGATCATACCCTATCCCCACCCCAGCTAAGATCTACACATTCAGCCTATGTATTCTAAATGTTTTAATTCGGGAGGGCATTGCTATATGTCAGCTGCAACAATGTGTCGTCATGAAGACCCCGTCTTCATGAAGACACCTTGCTGTAGCTGGCGTATGCCAATGTCCTGCAGAATTCTCCCATCGAGAATACACATCCTGCCCAAGTGACTTAGCCACGAGTTAATAGTTAAAGCAATTTTCAGCATCCACGCTGATCCCTTGATCCTCGTTTCCGTTGCAATTGTATATAACTAAGAGGGACTAAATTGTCCATTAGTTTGCCAAGTATCGTCTCCTTTGTATCGAAGGGCTACATTTCTTTACTTGGTTTATTTCTTAATCATTGGATTAAGCAGTCCGTACCGACGGACATAATAAGTTTAACCTATTAAACTTAGCCAAGATGTTTCCAACTGCAACTAATTTCAGAATATTAACTTATTAGACGTCATTCAAACGAGGTCTAATCTTCGAGAAATGAATTCATTTGTTCTCCTTAACGTTATATAGTTAAGGATCCATTGGTTATGGATACATTTATCCTATATCCTTTATTCTGAATTTTATCAAACGGGATCATTAATGGAGTTCGAAAACAAAGTCGGCGATTACTCCGAAATTGAATTGATATTCCTTAGCTCCTAAGCTAATCCTGAATACCTTCTGATTATGAAATCATATTCTTTTTAATCCTTTTTAATGTCAATTTAAAAATTCATCTTTACCCAAATATGAACTAATTGCATTGTTCAACTTAAAAGTTGTATTTAAGTAAGAATAGATATCAGTTTCAATTCAACATCCATCCAAGGATAATGAAACAATTCCAAATCAGGAAATAACATCATATTTTCAATTTAAACAACAATATCAACTGATATAATTATTGAAAATATCACACTTGTAATTGTATTCAATATTTCAAGACATAATTTGTACATTTGCCAATCCAGTTGATTGGGTATAGTTTATACAAAGCATCCATTCAACTCATGGACAGAAGAATATATTTTCTTCTTTTCACAATTCCTCGAAGAGGAATAAAAGCAACAATTACAATTCATTATCAAATCAAAAAGCATCAGAAAACAGCCAAGTCTTCATTCTAATCCAATTCCATCTGCAAAATGAATTGCACGGGTCAGTTCAACGAACTGAGCACATTAAGCACTTATCCTTAAAATAAGATGCTTCAACTAACTGTTTCAATAAAAGAACCCTGCTTTTATGAAACTACAGCAAAACATCAATCTCGAAATAGGCACAAAGGGAAGATCAGCATAACAACTGAACTATCAAATATCATCACAATCAGCCAAGGGACTGCTGTCCCGTTTCCACATAACGTTACAAGTATCAATTCACAATATTTGAAAAGTTAAGAATACAAGTAGCTTCTGCAACAGATAGAACACACTGTTATCCTTTCCACGCCTTTCATTAACAATGAATGCAAAGGATGAAACTAACTGAAATGTAATTCCATTACTTTCCTTTCAGTTCATGCGTCATATTAGAATCCAAGCAATCAAGTACCGACAAGAAAGCGAACAACAATGCATATAGTTGCTCCCATCTAAGCACTATAAAATTCATTATTCACGAATTCCAGATTTCCAACTGAATGAAAGAAGAAAGATCATTTTTCTAAAACATTAATTCATATCTCTATTTCTTTCCACATGACTGTCCTAACAGTGGAATCCATACGAAAGACAAATCAAAATAACAGTTCAGAGTGAAACTTACAAGATCCACTCGGAATTCACTTTCTGGCAGCAAGAATAATTTCATTTATTTCCAGCTCATATGAATGCCAAGCAGGTTAGTAAGACATTATATTCATCGTTGAGCAAGCCATATCAATATGCATACTAGGTATTTGCTATACTAGAAGATTCCCTACTTCTTACACTGTATAGCTAACCAACAACAATTATGCAACCACGCAAGTATATATATTCATATAATCTTTTACACCTCTGAACACATATAGTTCTTAATAACAAGTGGTACATTGTTGTTACCTACAGCAAGACCGAGTCATAGGCACTATAATCCCAATGTCACTTTCAGAGTCCCAAATAGCAAAAAGAGAAGGATTCATTCTCTACGATTTCATTAAGAACAATCATTGTATTCAGAATGAAGTAAAAACATTCAAATCATGTTTTTCTAATCAAGACAACTCAATTATAAAGATAGCAGAACAGTCGTCCTTAATGAATAGCAACTCACATAGCCTGTACAGAATCAATCCAATCATGCCTCAACAATGAATAACCAATTCGAGTTCTATCTCGATCAACCGTTAATTCCAAAACAACATTTTCCATTTTCTTAAGGAGGTACAAAACTCAAAATATAACATTCATATATCAATACCTCTCTAAGGACAAACCGCTTAGGGGGTTAATTGCATAAGCTTGGTACAGTCAAAATAGACTCAGAAAACAAGCTAATTCCCACACTTTCCATTTATTAAAATTTTACAGAAATCCAAGTCGGGTTCACATTCACAAGACAATTCAAACAGAAGGTCAAACCTCATCTACAAGTCGCCATGGAATCAACTTTCCATCACAGCATAAAGAAATATAATCATTCACTGCACTGAATACAACCCAATTTGTATTTGTGTATACAATCCGAACAGGGAGACCAAACAGCATCATTAAATCACCATAAAACCAATCCATTCTCACAGCAAAGAGAAAACATAATCCAACAACAACCTTAGAAGGAGAAATAGCTACCTTTTCTCTATTTTCACGGGTTCCAAAACGTATTCGCTCATTTCTTAAACAAGAAAAGGCACAGCAAGGGAAATATCGCAATTACCTCATTCAAGCGAAATCAGATACTCATAGAAAACCCAAATACCATCTTCATTAAAATCTATAATAGTAAAAGGAAGAGGATCTATTTCCGTATAAGTTTCATTAAGAACAGCTTAAACCAGCTATTGCTAACTGTTAAACGAACAACACGACAGGAAGCATTTCATCCGTGAATATTAGAACAGTCGAACTCAGCGACCCATAACAATAATTCATATTATTTCCAAAATGACATAGCAATATAACACGATTGTAATTCCATTTTTCTCTTCACATGTAATAGCAGTTCCAAGCACAACAACAAGGAGAACGATTACACTATAAGGAAAAGATTTAACAGCCTGTCCACTCCATACTACATGTACAGAGAAAGAAAATGTTTATTTCATTCCACAACACTGTACGCAACCACAACAGTAATTCATATTCCAACCATAATTTAAGCAACAACAAATCAAGGCCGAGCAACCAGGGCCGTTTTCTTATCATTTTTCAAAGAAAAGAAGGCATGAATCTGCAAATCCATTTCAAAATCAACCCAACAGCAATCATGCAATTCCAACCCAAGAGCAGGGTTGTTTTAATGAAACATTTAAATCAAGCAAAGATTTTAAAGAGAAGGGCTTAACGTGCCTGTATTCTCTCTTCCAGAACTCGAAGAAAACGTTGTTTGCCGCGTTTTTCCTTCCACAGCAACAGTACAATCTCTCCAAAACTTCCTTCCTTCTTCAGGCTTAACAATAGCCTCCAAATCTCCACAAAATGTCAAATGCCAAGAGCTGGTTCGACCGAACCAGGTCAGAAAAACCAAATGCAGAGAAACTTTACAAAAGGCTCGAACCAACAAAAATGAAAATCAATTTTTCCTCATGCTGTTTCCAAGGCGAACTGGTCGCGAGGATCAAAAACCATTAATGCATTAAAGGCTTTGCCTTTTTCCTCACTTTCCGCGCCACCGCCACTTGGGTTGGCGAGTCTCTAAGTTTCAAATTTTCCAAGCAAACTGAACTTTAGCTCTATTTCAAAATAGATGCCTCTAAATTCCTTACCTGCCCCGCCAAAACTGGCGCCGTCCACGAAGGGACAGTTCATTTAATACCAATGAATGCCTCCTTCCCGTCCTTATCCCTTTCTTCCCAAGGGTCTGCGTACCCCTTAGTTTAGGATTAGTTTAGGTTACATAACTCATTCAACCTAGGTCTTAGTTAAACCTTAGGTCTTAGAATTTAGATTTATTTTTCCCTTTTTTTTTATTTGTAATTTAAAAATCCATTTAGGATAATAGTGTAGGATGTATGTTAGGTCTTAGGGTTAGTTTAGGTTTAATTCACACTAACCACTAACACTAACAACTTCCTTCCAGCCCCTTACTAACATTCATGTTAACGCAGAGCAGGACGTTCCGTCCTTCAGATTACAGGCCAAGGCCACCCGTGTCCAGGCGTTTCTCGCCCCACGAGGATCCCGAATTCGACAGTACAGGGTTCAAGAATCGAACCCCTGTCGTTGGCATTTTCGTGCTAGCTATTCACACCTGTAATCAGGCGCTGCACACTCATAATAATCCTAGTCCAGTTCAAGTGTGAATTAACATAGAAAACACAAGAGGACCTCAGCATACTTGAATCAATGGAGTTGATTCAGGGTATGCTGTCAATCAGCACAAGAGCAAGCAATTATACGACAATCTGTCGTCACATCAGCAAACACACAAGTACAATATTCTGCTGTCCCATGCAATAAATCACAGTATGCAAGAATCCAAATTAGCAACACATTCTCTTAAGATCAAAACGTATCTTAACATGTTTGCTTTCATTCCAAGAGCTATAACAGTATGTAAAACATTCACCAAGTTAGCATATAAAATCAGAGTGTTACATATGGTTTTTGAGATATCACCAACTTAAATGATGCAAGAAATAGTAGTTGGACTTATATGACAATATCTGCTGGTTTCATGAGAGGATTCTTCTATTGTTATAAGTTCAGATTGGGAAACTTCGATATGTATGATGTTTTCTAACAGGAATTGTGAGCCCAAGGTCAGGGGTATGAAGTGTCAACATCCATCTCAAAACCTATAATTATTTGCATCTGATTAGGGTTCCATCGACTTCTACTTGTGATACATTATCTATAACGTTCAAATCCTGGCAAAGCTATCTACAAAAGTCTCTTCAAAAAACATGGAGCAAGGTGGTTAAAACTAACATGGCAAGACATGATTTCATATTGTATAGATTATCAGATCATTTTATATTAGAAAGTTGATATACATGCTTGGCAATGGTTCTTTATATGACATATATATTTGTTACATTTACATGTTCTCAAGGTTGGTCATATCGAGTACACATAGAACATTGACTCTAATACATGTGATCATATTGACATTGATGAAAATTAAAAAAAAATATAAAAGAGAAATATGTAGATGGGCTATGGAGCTACAAGAAATCTTATATAAATGATGATCTAAAGAAGTTCTACACTATATTTCTATAAAGATGATGTACAATAGCTACCACAAGGCCGAAGGAGGTACTTGCATTTTGAAACGTAAACATGTCACGACAAACGGTTGGAAGATTGAAGAAAACATCACAATCTTGAGAGTTTGTATGGATGAATTCAACAAGGGTCATCCACTGGCAAAACCTGTATTTGTTTATGTGTAACATTGGTAACCATAAGGGGTTCCCATAGGGAGGATCACCTTTACATGGTGATTCAAGATGATTATTTGTATTCGAAGAATTTATGAATCTTTTGTTTACAGTGTAGTATGTCAATTTTAGTGAAATAGAATTTTCCAATCAACCTCTAACCTTCATATAAAATGTATCTTATGGAAAATCTAGACAAGTGTTTTATTAATATTTATTTTCGTATAGGATCATCAAATTAATATTAATCTATAAGACTGGAATTATTAGAGATGAAGAAGACATATTGGATTATGACTTGTACCCACACATTGTTTAAGTAGCTTTGAGTGTGAAACACTTCTAGCATTCCCTTTGGAATTATAATCTCTCCTTACGGGCTAAATTTTTCAGACTTTGGCATGGGACAAGTTAAACTTGTCCCACACCTCTTAAATTGCTACACCAACCCTACCTATGGATTGAGGAGTCAAAATTAGGCCTTAATATGTATTTTGGAAGGCAATTTGTAAGTTTTTATTGCACCTTTTTACATAAAATTAATTTTGGTCATTGGGGTGTGGACTTGGTTTGTGTGTGTAAGTGAAAGGTCATTTATTCACCCACTTATTAATTGTGCCTTGGAGTTTGAAGTGGACTTGTGAGGTGGATTTGAGGATGAGTGATGTGGCATCCTACATGGAGCCACCTCATCCTCCTCTCTCCCTTTTCTATTTATTTGAATTATTTTATTTTTTTGGGGGTTACTTCATTTTGGTTTTGTGCTCTTGCAATTTTGGAAAAGATTAAAGGATTTTGATGCTTGTGGATTGTTGGAACTTTTGAACTGTTTGGATTTAAAGAAGCTTGTTGTTGTGCTTATGTGAAAGTTTATGAATCTTTGGTATGTTTGTTGGTTGGTTGGGTAGATTGCCTAGGTGTGGTGTAGGAGAAGACTATGGGGATATTTTGTGGGGAGGCATAAGAGTTGTGGGGAGGCATAAGATTTATTCGTGGAGGGAGTTTGGGTTGGGTGTTCCACCTTGGACAAGAAATAGCTTGCATTTCTTACTTTTGTGGAGGCATAAGAGAATGGGGAGACATAAGAGTATGTAGGAGTTTTAAAAGAATATTTTGGCGGGTTTTTAAGGTGGTGGTGTCACTCAGATTTGACCTTGAAATCTGTGACTACCCAATCCGAAATTTTTTTGTACTTTTAAAATAGTGGGTCGTTTGTTGTTTTTATTGCCTGAAAGTTCCTGTATTGCGTCAAAATAATCCTAAAGTGCCATATTAGCCTTTTTCGCCAAATACCCAGATGCCCAAAATTGTTTTATTCTGTCGTCAGGATTTGTCTGCGGGAAATTTGTATTTAATTATTTTGAGCCCCGTATGAGGCTATTTGCGCTCTGTTTTGACTCCATTATGAGCGAATATGTTATTATTCCTATGTACCAGAAGGATTTTAACTTATTTTAAGTTTTGAGCTTTATTTGTAACTTTTGGCAATTTTTGGTGTTTTTGTGGTGTCCCGTTCTGTTTTCTGTAAAATTTCTCTGGAACAACTCCTTCGCCGGGTAAGCCCGATTTTTGGCCTGGAGCAGCTGGAAAACATACACGCACATTTTTCCCGGAGGAAGTCGTCATCGGAGGTCTGGATCACTGGGAAAAAGTGAAGTCGTGCACAGAAAAGCCCCTGCGGGGATGGGCGCATTTTTGGAAAACAAAGGATTTAAGCTGCGATGGGAAAAATATAAGCTGCAGGCAGAATGGGAATTGTATACCTGCCTGGCAGGGTACTTTTTCCCGTGTTATAAAAGTCACTTAAGCTGCAGTGGGAAAAATAGAGGCTGTAGGCAGGTGGGAATTTATTGCTTGCCTTGCAGGGTGAAAATTCCCATGATATAATAAAAGGAAAGTGACTTAAGTGAAATCATGGGATTTTAGTGCCTGCCTTGTAGGGTAAAGAATCCCATTATCAAAGTCAAATCACTTAAGTGGATCATGGGATTTTGGTGCCTGCCTGGCAGGGTAAAGAATCCCATTATGGAAAAATTCTTAAAAATAGAATTACATGTGCAAAAAAGTGCGCCCCCCTTTGGTGATAGATTAAAAAGATTAAATTGATTATTTTTAATAATCTTTCTTCTTAAAAAAGTGCGCCCAAGCTTGAGGGGGTCAAAAAGTCAAAGAAGGAATAAAAGAAATAAATTAAATTAATTAAATTAAATTTATTTAGTGGCTGCCCCCTTGCTCTCAAAAAGTGCGCCCCATTTGGGCATTATTTAATGATTTTTTGAAGCATTAAATCATTAAATTAATTTCTATTTTCAGTGGCTATGGTCAAAGCACACTATGGGGCTTGAGTGAAGTGCTGTGTGAAGGATTAAATTGGATTAATTTTATTTATTGGATGGCTGTCCTTAAACATGCTATTTTTAAAAGAGAAAAGCATGATTTTTAATTAATTAATTGTCTTTAATTGTTAGGGCAATTATTAATTATAGAATTGTGAAGGTTATACAAGCATGGGCAGCCATATAGATGAATTATTTAATTCACAGGTTAAGAATTGCAGCAAGGAGGAAAAGTGCGCCCCCATTAGAGGAAGGATTTTGTTCAGACAAAGTGCTAACAAAGGCTAAAAGCTTCCAGATTTGGCGCATGCTTTGGAGAAGGTTGATCTTTGTCTGCATAATTGTTTTCACAGGTGTTATAGGAGCTCAGGTGTTGATTTAAAGGATTCATGCTCTCTTTATGTGTAAATTAAACACCAATTTTTGGGGCAGCAGGCTTGAAAAGTACAGATTTTTATAATTTAAATTCACTATTCATGCTTTGGTGGCCATTTTTGTCTGAATAAATTGCAGGAACTCATTACAGGTACTTTATAAAAGAAAAAGAGTTTTTATCAATGTCCAATACATTGCAAATATCCTCAGAATCTGAAGAATTGTCCAGATCTGCACCAGTATTGAAGAAATCCGGCCAAGTTAGAAGAAAAAGAATTATTCAGACAAAGATATACAAAGCCATGGCGAAAGGAGATGAAAAAGAGAGCACGATGGATTCATGCATTGCTTCCAAACTTTCATACATAGGAGACACGGATCTAGGCCCAGAACCTCTTTCTGATTTGATTGATAGATCCAGAGCTGGAAAGACTTCACTCATGCGTGCGGTCAAAAGTAGTGGAATTATTCGAGCTGCAGCTTTCCCGTGTACAGCCCAATTGCCAGAGTTTGTGATGGAGTGTGCTAGATCTTATCATCCTTCATCCAGATCAGTGCGTGATGTTGCGGGAAAGACAATAATTCGTTTGGATGCAAAATTCTTCAATTATTGTCTGAAGATTCCAGTGCGAAAGGTGGTGACTTATATTAGCATTCAGGATGCTGACAGTAGGTGGGAAAAGCATAGAGTTGACTGTGTGAGCATCATGAATAGCCGGTTCATGAAGAAGCCTAGATCCCCTTCCAAGTTCCTAAGAACTCTTCCACGATCCAATTTGGTGTAGGAGGCGGATGATATCGTCAAATTGCTATGCAGGTTGAATGGTGAAGCGAATGCCTACACTTTCTGGACATGGATGTATGCTTTCATCAGGACCATTGAAATCAACAAGGTTGATTCTATAATCAATTGGTCAGAAATTATTAGCAGCAACATCGGTGAGCAACTGCGGAACGTGAAGCGTACCTTCAGCTTCAAGATGACTTCATACTTGGTGTATGCTGCAGCTTCACAGGGTGTCTTTTCCAAGCTGGATAGATGTGGTATTCTTTCCAAGGATCCCATTTTCGAGTGCTACCCATAGCTTACTGTACTTGCGTGCGAGAAGGACTTCAAAGTGATCAATGATGACTTCTTCTACGATTTCATCTATAGGTTAGACAAAGACTTGAAGACTCAAAGGGTATGCAAGGAAGCATGGGAAGCAGTGTCCAAGATTGGAAGTGTATTCATCCAGTTTGTAGATTTCACATACCTCAGGGTTACGAGCTTTTCAGGTGAACCAATAAAAATGCCCAGGTACCTGAGTGACAGATTGATCGCTATGGAGCTGAGCAGGCAACTTGTGGAGTTACACGACCTTCAGTCGAAGCGGCACAAGTCTACGGGCTTCTTCCCACTCACTGTGGGATATTACAGTTACATCAGCATTCACAGAGCTCGAGGGATGGAAGCACAAATGTTGTCTAAGTATGAGCAAGAGTTCTTCCCTGCGCGGCTTAATTTTGATCCATTTGGAATAGCCAGGAAGACAATCTCCCAGGAGTACGCACATGTGCCTTCGTTAGAAGATTTCTGGATGAAGTGCAGAAGTGAGTACGAGGTTAGAAAGAAAGATTTCAGCAGGCTATCGGCAAAGCAAGTATTTGACTTTGGACTAGCGCGGATACCTGCGGATCTTAAAGATGATGGGAATGTGGTACTTGGCACTTACCATCAAATGGGAGGAGATAAAGCTATACTGCAGGATAGCAATGGCGGCTGCAGCACAATAGAAGAAAGATCTGGAGCTGTGTTGGTGAATACTTCAAACTAGTTACTGACGAAGGGATATTGCCTTGATGAAGCATTGATGAATCAAATCACAGGAAACTTCAGCACAGGAGATTCCCTCAAGCGAAAGCATGAAGGAGAAAGCGACAGAAGGTCTGAGAAGTTGAAAGTACACAGAAGATCTCAAGAGAAAGAGAAGACCACTTCTACGGCCATAGCTTTGACTTTGACTTCTCCAGTACCCAGAGGATCACCAACTATTGCACCATAGCAGTAGGATGCTTCCATGCCTTCATTGAAACCAGCGACGTTCATCTTCTCTCCGCAGCCACTTCGTTCATCACCCGTTCCAGAAGAGGTGTTGAAGCTGCAGATGACGGAGTTCGTAAGAGCTTTGTCCTTGGATGTTTCAGAAGATGGCAGCCATGATACTATGGCACTTTCTGATGGAGAGGATGCAGAGCGGGAGATGGTAGTGCACTCAGCGACTTCTCACTCTCCGAGAAGTAATTTCTCGGAATGGTTAGCTTTGCAGTTGGTTCCGGAAGCAAGAGTAGAGATGAACTTAGAGGAACATGACTTGCAGCTACTTCAGGATCTGAGCAGAAGAGACAGAAGGCCTAAAGTTGCTAAAGCAACTTCTAGGTTGATCATCAAGGATTCGAGAGAGAAGTTTGCTGAGATATCAATTCCGGCGGAAGGAAAGGTAGAAGAGGAGCTCACAGCAGAAGATGTGACGGTGACCAAAATACCACTCGGTCAAGCTACCACTGAAGGATTGAAGCAGGACACGCAGACATTGCTGGATGCTTTATTCCTTAGGCTTGACAGTGAAAAGGTGGAGAAAGAAGAGCTACAGAAGCAAATATCTCAATTATGTGAGATCATAGCCAAGGTTGCTAAACCTTCCGTTCAGCCCATTTCAGCGTAGGTGAGTGATTATCTTATGCAGGAAATGGAAGATGCAAGCAATCAAGTAAAGGCTATTGACGAATGGAAGGATCTGATTATTCGTCAAGCTTCTGTGCAACTTGGGAAAGTGCCAGCGTGCCTAAAGGTTATGAACGATGTAGCAAATCAACTAAAGCAACTGATAGAAAGCATAGAAGGAATGAATACAGTTACAGAGAGTAACCTGAGTATTTTGGCTGAGATCAACAAGCTGCCGGGAGATGTATTGGTTGCAGAACAAATTGTGCCGGATGGATCAGTCGAGAAGGGGAAGCAGCTAGAGTTTGCAGTATCTTTCCGTTTGGAGATCTGCAGAGTTTTGCTGAAAAGGATGCAGGCGCTTGAGAGTAGAACATCATATTTTCCGGACAGTATCATTTCTTTCACTGAGGAAAGAGTGGATGGAGGTGTTACTTCACACGTTCAGATTATTTCTAACGAGGTGCATGATTCCCTGGAAAGTTCTCTTCTGATGGTACAAAAGAGAATTGATAAAGCTACCAAGCCTTTCACGATGAACTCTATCAGTAGGCTGGTGACACTGCAGGCAGACATTGCGAGATTTGGGCCAAGTTTGGAAGAAGTGGAAGCATGCAGCAAAGTGTTGAATGAAGGGTTGCTGCAATTTAGGACAGAAAAGGAAGCAGTAACTAAAACAGATGGAAAGATGCTGAATTATATGTTCAACAAGTATATCAGATATCAGAACAAGAAGAAGACGTAGATGTTACAGCTGGCATGACTTCTTCTATTCTTTCTTCTTCTACTTTCTATGTTCCCGGATGAAATTGTAAACTTCTAAGTTATTGGTTTTGCAACCATTACTTGAAGTCATGTGGAACCTTTCTATTAGTTAAGTGATACACGTGTCACTTAAGAAGAAGTTAGTTGAGGATGATTGCCAAATGTCATCTTTACTTGTTGTTCATACTTTAGTTCAGTTTGAGTCTTCTATTTGTACTTTCCCTCCTACATTCTATAAATAGGAGAAGAACCTCCGGGTTAATGATCGATCAGAATTTGTAAGAAGCAATCTTGTGTTCTAGACTTTGTGCTGAACCCCTGAGAGCCACTTGTTGCAGAGGAATACAAAGAAGCAGGTTTCTGGAGAACTTTGTGTCACGGCGTACTGTGTTTCTTGCTTTTAAATCTTAGATCTTTAAAGTAAACTTTGTGTTATTTTAGATCTGGATCTAGAACTGCCTTTGCTTTATAATTCTGTGTGTTCAAATCTATTAAGTTTCTTCTATGTGCATGTAATTAGCTCTGCTATCTACTAATTGGGATGCACATCTTCCTTACTTCTTCTCTGTAATACCTTGACTTTCTTCTTCTATAATTTTTCCTTTCTTAAACAGCTGCTTACTTGTTGCAGAACTTCTTAGTTATGGTTCATGAACTAAGTGGTTAAAGTAAAACCCCTGATAGATAAAAACACATTTATATTGACAAATCTGACACGGGAGCCTCACCAGTTAAATGAGGGAGATTTATCTCATGACTGCCTAGGTTTGATGCTATGCAGAAAATCTAGCCAACAGGTGGTCACCCATTCCCCATTGGGAGGTATAAGCATCTTCCCCCATAGATCTTGCTCTTTTAGCCTTTGTGTGATGAGGCCTTGTATATTTTGTTACTGTCCTTGTGACTGTAACTACATTTTATTTTGGACTGTGATATGATTGTGAAATTTGTTTTGTGTTGTGGAAGCTTGTCTTATTGCCATGAGTTGAATCCATTTCGTATTGTAATGTGGTTGGGGCTCGAGGGCCAATGAGGAGGATGACTTATCCTCTTCATTGGAATTCATGGTTGGCTGGAGAGCGTTGCCTCTCCCCCTTTTCTTTGTTGTGACCAAATGAAATTTGGTGTATCTCTCTTGTTGATGTTTCTTGGAGCTGTGTATGAAGATAAATCTTGCAGTTTTCCCTAGGTTTCCTTATTGAAAAATATCTCACTTTAAGTGGATGACTTGTAATAATATTTGTAGTGAAAAGTTGCTCTGTTGTTAGGATATGAAATTTGTATTTGTATGTGAAAAAGGAATGAGGAAGAGTTATTTGATATATTTTTGGAAAACAGAAAAGAAGTGTAAAAGGAATTATTTAATTTAATTTAATGTTGATTTACGTTCCATCAAATGGTGTTACACTTGTTTAAAACTTGTTTTTGTCTGTATATTATAAACTCTCTGTTGAAGGCTGGAAATGCATGTGTTAAAATTATTGCATTCCTCTGTATTATTTGATTGGCACGTTTTGAAAATAGAATTACTTTCTTGTTTTTAACGTATCCAATGAATTAAAGTTAAACAGTGTAAATTAGATTGGAATGAACTTAACATTTAGAGTATGGTAAACGAAAATAGATCAAATCGGGTTTAAGTATGTTTTCCATTTGGATTCACTGTAAAACCTACAAATAAATATTAGAAAAACATATAGAGCACCCTGTAACAATGAAAGTCAAAATGAAACTTTAAAATGAACTAAGGATGAACAAAGCACATCATAAAAAATTGCATTGCCCTAGGAATTTATTCAGAACTCCAGTAATTGGGCCAGAGGCATAATAATGTAGTTTCATAGAAAAGAAAAGAAATTTGTATTGTAATCTCAACCATTAATCAATTAATCCTTGCAATCCCTTCAATTATGTTTCTCCATGCCTGTTTGACATGTCTGAGAAGGAAGAATAGTTTATCAGATTAAATCTAGCTGTTGAAAAGTTTAGTTCACATTTATATGGCCGAAAAGACTTTTTATTAAAATTCACCCATATAAGTTTGCAAAAATTGAATTTTGATGTTTGTTATGCAAAGAGGAGTTCGAGACCTTTCCAAAAAGTCCTTATTTTCTCAAATCCGAGATTCCAGTCAAAAGTTATGGCCTTCTGAAGTTTTTACTTCGTTTGTTTTCAAAGAAAAAAAAGAGGAAATTTTTTGTAAATCGGATCCACGGGCCCAAAAATAACTTAGCGCACTTTTTGCAAAAATGCAAAAGTCACAAGTTTTCTCGTGGCTATGCAAGTTTGATCTTTCCCTTTGGCAAAAGAAAAATACTTCCGCGGGTTCGCGGGCCCGCAACTTCAAACTTTTTTTTTTGAAAAATTGGCGCAAAATCTTAAGTTTCCCCGTCGGCCCGCCTTCCCGTAGGTCACTTTTGGACTGACACGTGGCTTCACTCTGCATCGGCAAAGACGTGGGTTTTTTTTAACCTTCTCATTTTTTTAACACAAAAGCCAATATTTCTAAGTTTTCCCTGATGGTACGCTTCCCCGCTTAAAATTTTGGGCATGACACTTTGCGTCCCTCGGCATCGGCGGAGGCGCGGCTCATTTTAAAACTTGTTTCCCTTTCAACAAAAAAGATAAAAAATCCTAAGTGCCTCTGGCGACCCGCCTTCCTGCCTGGGCTTAAAAACGTGCCACGTGTCCCTTGTGGCTTGGGGCAAATTTTCTTCTTTTGGCGTGAAGCCCCGCAGTGGACTCATAGGCGTGCAGGTGTAACTTGCACTTTTTTCCAAAAGTACAAAGTGCCAAATTACCTCCCCTGCTCCGTCGGCTCGAAACCTTCCCCAGGTGAAAAGTCTTCCTTAGGCCCGCAAACCCACCTTTGGGAAAAATTTCCTCCCCAGGCCCGCCGACTTGTAACTTAAGAAATATGAGGAGTTAGGAGGACTTCTTTATATCATTAGAAATGGGAAGAAATTTCCTATATAATGGAAATTTTTTCAAGAAACCTTAAGTGCGTTCATTAGGTGAAAAATCAGGTTGAAATGCAAAGATGAGTTTGAGAGTGGGTGAGTGGGAAATTACCCCTTTTTAACTTAAACGTGTAACTCTAAAGCAGGGGTTGACCTTTTTAAGGGGTCACATTAGGGGATAAGAAAATGTTTTTCTATCCCATGTAAATAAGAACCTTGGTTATTGTTTAGACCTAGTGAAATTAAAAACCTTGGGAATTTAATTCCTTTGGCCCCTTTGACCCTCTAAACTGAATTAAGGAATATTTAACTTATTGTTAATTTAATTATTTATTAAATTAACACCTAAGAGAAATTTAATCATATTTGGATTAATTATACCCTTTTGTAATGTGGATCTAATGTTTGTTACAACGGGAAAATTTTCATTTATTAAATTATAATTAACTTTGAATCTTTGCTGTGACAATTGTTGCTTGAAGTCTGGTAGTGGTTACGCTTTTCAAAGAAAAAAATTATTCTATAATTTTTCTACCTAAACCTAGGTTGTTCTTAGGACTCGAGTGGTCGTTTTAGGGGGCATTATAATTGTTGTCATGTTCCGATCTATATATGGGTGGAAATATGCTATGTGATGCTAATGAGATTGCAATATTTGTTGAGGATGACCCGATCCAACGTGGGAAGTTAGATCCTAGACCTCATATGCCTCTTTTTCCTAAAATAACAAGTGCCAACCCTATAGCATCACAACCTTTGGCCTCCATTCCCATACTTGATAGTGTTCAAGCCATTCCTAACACTTTTTCAAATGAGCTGGATGAACTTAAATCCCTATGCAAAAATATGGAAAATGAACTAATCGTCATGAAAAGGAAACAAGCTCAAATTTTTCCTAGGCCTTCCCATCCTTATAACTCATATTATCAGCCAAGTAGACCCGATCAAGGCTAAATTGTCTATGCTAAATGCTCATAGAAACAATTCCATGTAGTCTGCAATCGAAACCGAGCCTTGATCCCTATTCAGAACAACATGGTGGAGAAGATGAAATGGTGATATCCATGTGGATTTCTACATGATTCAAATAGTCTTTCCCTTGGGAATGGAAGCCAAGAACTCATGGTATAGAGTTTTGTGACACAACTAATACAATTGTTACAACAAACTTTATAAGTTCAGCTAGGTTAGTCTCATATGTCGTAACCTGAAGGAAATCTATTGGCTAGAGGAACATTTCTACATAGTAAATACAACTACTCTTGTCCCTTCAAAATCTCCAGTGAAAGAAAACTATAACACATGAGCCAAGAAGATGACATTGGGTCAATGTCTTTAATATGCGACCTCCCCTGTCACTCCTAGTGTATCGCAACCTTCCGAAAGAAGAGAACCTAATGAGGAAAATTCATAACCTAAAGATCTACCCACCATATCCATATGGATGCAAAAATATTCTTATTCTTTGATGGATATGGAAAAGAGGGATTGGATCATGTATAATCAACAAAAGCCTCAAATTTTTCCCTTGAATGTGGTTGATCAGATGAAGAAGAATAACATGAGCATAACAATGTGGGATTCTCTTGCCTTACATGGTAAAATGGACCTCTAAGAATATTTGAAGCATATGGATTCTGCTCCTAAGCCAACAATTAAGGAAACTTCAATAGTTTCTAACTTTTATCATTCCAAGAAATTTACTCAAGGGAAACATCCTTATTTATATCTTTCTTTGATCATCGGGAAGTTCCTTGTTCATAATTATATGATCGAATCCAAAGAAAGCACCTTTGTGATTCCCAAACATTTCGATGTTTTAGATATTAGCTATTGTGAGAAAATGTATTGTCTAATTAGATATCATTGTGGTCAAGAAAGTAGGCATCATCAAAGACTTGTGCCTCACTCTATATTCTTCCCAAAGCATAATAGTGCCTCAAGAGATCGTGGTCATTGACCTTCCGCCCATCTTTTCCATATGCCTTTCCAATAATTTCACCACCAATATATGAGGCTACATGTCTTTGGATTGATCACACACGCTACATGAAACCAGATATGACACCATGGTAATCATTTAGAATGAACCAATTTTCAAATTTCATGTGGAATCCTTTGATCTGTGGCCCAAAGAAGTAAAATGCACCATACAAGGTGAGAAGCATGAAGAGTATTCCACACTTGATGAGCTATGAAATGAAACATCTGATGAATAACTTGATCATTGGGATCAAGAAGAATAAGATTTTTATCCCTATGAAACGTTTTAAGAATGCAACATGGGTATGTATTGTGTTTAAGAGAAAGAGAGCACTAATGTTTCACAGGTACTCAAGTAGGAAAACCAAAGTTTTGGTATACAAAAAACTTTCTTTGATGGATCTAAATAAAATTTGGTGTTAGTGTAGGTGTTGTTTTGATCTCTCCAAGTTAAAAAAAGGAATTTTATTCCCACATACTACAAGTTTATTGTATAAAAAATATCACGGAGTATGAGGCTTTGATTTAAGGCCTCACAATTTCCGTGAAAAAAGGTGAGTATTTAGAGACATTCATGTGGTCATCAAGCTAGTAAGATCACAAAGTATTTCCAAAAATCAATTGTTGAAGGAATAAAAACATGAAGCTCATATGATCTCAATAAAGTATTTGATGCCTTTAATATTAATACGGTCCCAAGAGGAGAAAATGTAGACACAAAAAAATAGGAGTGGTTGTTGCACAATTTGATCCACCCAAGGACATAATGGCAGCCCAATTGTAACAAGTAAAGCTCTTGGTTAGGCCTTTTGTGCCTAAAAATGAATTTCATTTTCATTTCCTTTAGAGTAAAAAACAAAATTCTATTTTCATCAAGTAGGAAGCTAAATTATCTAAAGAGTTACAACCCAAATTGCAACATGCCTATAATGATCAAGTAATTAAACTGAAGATGAACAAAATTCGTAAGGTATTTGACCTTGGAGAGAATGTTCAATTCTAATGACTAGTATAAAGGATAAAAGAGGAACATAATGATCAAATTTTAAGATTACCAAGAAGTTTTGATTGACCCAAACAAGTCTCTCAAGCTAGGAAAGTTATGTAGTCTTGATTAACAAGTTGTTTTCATAAAAAATGCAAGGAGTATGATGACATATTTGCATATAATTATGATTGCCTTAATTACTATTATTAATAGGTCATTCAACATACCATTGAACTCAAAACTTATGCCAAGCCAATCAGGAAGAAGCAGAGACCTATAAATCCCAAAATTGAGTCTTTAATTAGAAAAGAACTAAATTTTTTGATTAAGGACAACATAACTTACTCTATCAAGCATTCTACCTAGGTGGATAATTTGGCTCTAGTAAGGAAAAGTAATGGGGAGATATGTCTATGTGTGGACTTCATGAATTTAAACAAGGCCTCTCTCAAATATCACAATCGTCTATGTTCCATGGATCAAATCTTGTAGACAATAGCTAGAGATAAATGGTTCTCTCTCTTGATATTTTCTTCAGTTTCAAGAAGGCGATGGTCAAGGAGGAGGATCAATTCACAAATACCTTAACCACCAAGTAGGGGAAATATACATACAAGAGAATGCCCTTTGGTTTATCTAACATTGGAGAAATGTTTTAGAGGGTAATGAGTTTGGATTTTAGAGTTTTGATAAATGACATCATATTGGTTCATTCGGATGACATTAAAATGTTCTCAAAGATTTAGGGGACCATCTTGACCATTTAGAGAAAATATTCCCACTGTCTAAATGGTTTGTGATCTCTCCCAGCCCCAATAATTCTATTTTCATGGTCCTTAAGGGAAAACATTTGGGTCATGTTGTCTAAAATTCCAAATCAGCCATTGATCCTAAGGTACTATCTTCTATCCTCACCTTGTCACTACCACCTCCTAAGAAAACACTACAATATTTCCTTGGAAATATCAATTTCATGAGGAATTTCATTTCAGACTTCGCAAGAATTGTCAAGGATATCATACACAAGCTAAGGAAGGACACAATTTTCAAGTTGATGCCAAAAAGAAAAGAGAGATTCAAGTTCATCAAACATGCCATTTCTTGAGGTCCACTATTAGCCAACCCAAAATTTGAGAAGGAATTCATCCTCTACATATTTAATGGCCTGCATAGTATAGTTATGGTTCTTACTCAAAATAACCAAAAATAACTTTAGCAACCCATCGCTTTTACAAGCAAAAAACCGAAGGATTATTAATCTAATTATATCTTCATTATCAAGTAGAAATTAATAGTCATCAAGGCCTTTAAGGAATTCAAGCATCTCCTCTCCAATAACATGATCATAGTTTTTATCATTCATATGAGAATTAACGACTATCTCATGGGAGGAGAAATCAATGGTAAACGAGTCAGCTAGATCACCGAGATCATGGATTTTGACATTGAAATCAGAGATACTAAGATGATAAGAGGAAGAAAAATTTACCAGAATCTATCTGAAGACTTGGACAACTTTCTTGAAGTGATATGCACCTATGATTATTAGTCATCAAATGAAGAAAGTGAACCCAATTAGACTCAAAAGATGTTAATGTACCTATCAACAAAAGAATATCCTCATGGCTCAGACATAACCAAGAGAAGGAATTTCAAACTCTAAGCCATCCCTTATGAGCTAATTAGTGGGGTACTATTGTTAAAAACTTGGATGACATCTTATTGAGGTGCATTGATCCCAAATATGTGGAGAAGTTACTGAGAGAGTTTCATCAAGGATTATATGGTGGTTGATACACTTTGGGGACAACATCCATAAAGGTCATTTGGGATTGTTACTATTGGCCTATCATGTTTGTAGATTCCTTGAAAATGGTAAGGAAATGTTGCAAAATCAAGTTTTTCATATGCAAGAAACAAAGATTTGTGCTTCCCTTACAACCTATCATGGTGGATCTACCTTTCTCATAGAGGGGTATAAATTTCATCAGTATGATAAATTTTCTCTCTTGAACTTGTGTCTGATTGCATGTTTCCATATCCTTTCCTAGTGCATGTACCATTCTCTGGGAAACAAAGCAAGAATTTCAGGGAAAATATTAACCCATAATTTTGGTTTAAATTTATGCACTTTCCAAATATCAATGCATCCCTATATATGTAGCTTCGGGCACTGGCTTGCACAAAATATTATCAATGTAGCTGTCAATTTAGATGATAGTGCAAACCTTACACACAACATTCCAACTACTTATGTCCATCTAAGATATTTTTCTCTTTACATAGCCCACTATGTCATTTTTGTCCCTCTTAGTGAGTAACTCATTTCTCTTACTCTCATCTCTTCTTAGGGTATATGCTCCTAAAATTTGATCAAGAATTTATCCTAGTAAGAGGTTCCAAATTATTATAGAAAATGTCTCTCCTCAACGTACACCATTCTCACATGTATGATCTCATGTTCTCTACATATATAATGATTCAATTTCACATATGAATCTTCACTAATTGATGAAGTTGATTAATAAGGAATGCAATTTTTACAAGTTTGATCAATACAATCCTAATGCATTTGTGTAAAGTCTTATAATTTTCCTATTTCATATTTAGTAGGATACCTGATAGCATATTGTAGATATTCATCTATAAAGTGATTTTTATTTTACACTACCTTAGGTTTTTCCATTGATTTACACAAATTCTATGCAATCCTATTACTTTCCCCATGCATACGTGTTTTTTATGCTTGAAAAACTCCTCTCTTCACTAGTAGTCCACTTTAAACCATTTTTATCATGTGTTATGTGCATATCAAGATACTGGATCATTTCAAATGGTATATGGATTATTCTCATTCATGGTCATATGTATGACAATTATATTCATTCATGTGTGCTTCTATTTGATTAGTAACCATGTTGATTGTCATATTCTTATCATATGCCCATTTCTTTCCAATTAGGACTGGATAGCGGGTCTCATCTATTTTTAATCATAAATCCAATGTCTCCCTATAGAATAAGATCTCCAACTCTAATTTCTAAATCTTGTCATTGGCCAATGGGATCAACTCTATCATTATCAATTAGGATCAATTTCATTGGACTATATGCTAAAACAGGTACACCCATTACTTCCCTCATTTATATGGGCATCATATTAGCAATTTTCCAAAAGTAAAAAAAAAAAAAAACATCCCTTATTTTATATCCTCTCATAATGATGTTTAACTAAGATCCAAATCCCATGACTTATGTTTTAACCATTGTTGTACTTTCCAAGAGAATTTTGAGAAGATTATATATGTTCTAGGAAATATCTTCATTGTGCAATGCGTTCACTATCTTGAGTGGGTCAATGAGAGTGGCTACTACCCCATATTATTTCAAAAAGTGCACTACTTGTCCATATACCCTTTCTTTATCTTCTCCAATGTTTTGAGTCCCTATATATCTGTTATGAATGGAATTCAATAACTCTTTTTCTTCTTCTAGCAACTCATTTTATCACATTGGTTTTAAGTAATCATCCTCTTATGCACATCATATTTTTGGATCTACAGACATATTTATGGGCCCCAAACCTTACTATTTTCTCTACAACCTCATTATATTATAGAAAATATCGCTCTCCTTGGGCACCACATTAACCATTTTGAAATTGAAAAATTCTTCCTCCTTTCATTTTTTCTTCAAAGTGGGACAATCCTTGATATAATGTTGTGCAACGACCCTACAATATGTGTATTACATATCTCACGCTAGATTGTATGGATAGTTTTGTGAAATGTGATTTGGTTCGCTACAAAGATTGAAAACCACTTGGTATCTTGGGGGTTGAGGCATAGTCCTCCTTTGCTGGTAACCATATTTATATCCTCATTATTGCACATTGTATAGTCCTATTATTTGTAGAGAATATCCTCCACATGGTCTTTGAGGAAAAGGCATATTTAATTGAGGTTGGTTTTTGGTGAAGGAGGTGCCTAATCCAGCATGTTTCATAAAGACAATGAATCCCAGCTTGTGTTGTGTTTCAGAGATGGAGAACTCATTGTGTGTTATGCTATGGTGACAAAGGATCTCACTCTCATATGGATGCCATGTTCACATATTACATAAGTGGTTTTGGTTTCTAATACAATTGCACTTACACCGCAAAAATATTTTGAGTGACTTCCTCCTTTAAATCCTTAGACTCATGCATTGTTGACCTCTAAAAGTTATAAAACTACCTTTGGGGTTTGGTGTACATATTGTTGCATGAGGAAAAATTTTCCTCTAAGATGACCTCATACTCTATAGATTTCACAATACTCTACTCACCCACACTCATGTATAGGTGGCTTATTCTCATGTGGCCGAGCATTATCATGCATATGGTGTCCTTATTCTATGTAATCTACACACCAAATTCTTGGATAAGGATTTTTTCCTTCTTGAATTTCTTCCATCCTCTTGATCAGTGGATTGAGTTTGGACTCTGTTTTAGAATCCACGTAATCATTTCCCCATATTATTGAATTTTTTAAATTATTATTACAACCTCAATTGCCCGCACTTTTGTGAGGAAATTCTCTTGCACAATGGAAAATTGAATTATAGAGTAGTCCTCCTATGAACCATGAACCTTTACTAGCATCATCAAATATTAAGTTACTCTTGTTCATAACATCGAAGAACCGAAAATCATACTCCAAGACTAATCCACTTGTTTTATATTTTATCTCTTTTAAGTCTTGAATAGTTTCTCCCACATACTTACTTCATTAGAATTCTAGAATAAATGCATCCTAGGAATTATTTAATGAGGATGAACTCAAATTCATGGCACATGTAAAATCTAGAGCTCTGTCATACAAAGCCCCTATGAGGTCATAATGTTTTTTGATATCATTAATTGTCCTTTTTTCTCCTTACTTCATATCATAGGTCAATATATAGTGTTATGGGTTAGTGGATCCATCATACAACTACAATTTCACAAAAATACTAGTAGCATGCACCATTTTGCCTCCTCCACTTGGTTGATTTCCTCGTTGTGGTGGTGGATTTACCATGATTCTGGTTAATTTGCACAAGTTAGAATTTACTACTTACACATGCACTCACACTTGAGCAACTTGGTGTGTACTCCAAATTATCAAAATAAGATGAAAGTTTTGGATTCTACATACTCATGGAAAATAACGTTTGTATTTTGGGCTTAATAAATTGTTATTAATAAAATTCTCACTTTTTTTTTCATTAGAACTAGGATATAACAAATATACACTCATTATTTACTATTCGAGAAATATTTGTACTTGAAAAAATGATTTCCACAATCTATTTACAAGTCGTGGCCTAGATTCGTTAACAGGTTGGATATGCGGTAGTGTTATCAAGTGTGTTGTTATCAATTTATCAAAGATGGCACTGCATGATTCTCCTAAGGGAGTATAATTGGGCATTGGTAGTGTGAATCGTTGTTGAGTTACTATGGTAGATGTCAAGGTAGGATATGATCTAACAACAACGGCGTTGGTAGTTGTCTTTGATTTATCATTTGATATGGATGGTCTGACAAATTTAGTTTTTAGCTTATTGGTCTTTAATTTTAAATGCCCCTGTTCTAAGGCACATGTCTCAAGCTTGCGGGCCATGGTAAAAGCCTCTTCAAAAGTGTGAAATGATTGGGTTTGTAAGGTTGAGGAAATATGCTTAGCGCAAGAGCATGCAAAGAGCTTGATGCGATCAGTTGGAGGTAGTGGAAAAGATAATTGATTTATCATATTACACCATTGTGTGATGAAATCCGTGATGGATTCATCTTCGAATTGGCAGATAGTATACAAGTCATTGATGGTTAATTTACGTGCAATATTAATGGAGAAATTGTCAAGAAATAATTGTGCAAGTTGGGAAAAAGAAAACATGGAGTATTGGGGAATACTATTATACCACTCTAAGGTGAGGCCAGCCAAAGACATGGGTAAAGTATGAAGCATCAAGTCTTGGTCATGCGCAATGAGATAACATGTATGTTTAAATTCTCTGAGATGTTGTTGAGGGTCCTCCTTGCTATTAAACTTGGCAAACTTCGGCAATTCCCAGTGTGGAGGATATGGTTTCATGGGCATGGATGGATGGATGGGTTCATTACATATCTGTTCATAAGACAATGTGACTTTGGACCCTAACATAATAGCCTCTAGATTAGCTAACCGACCTATCAAGATTTGCATGGGGTCATTAGGAAGTTCCTATTGAGTGGTGAAAGGTGGTGGTTGGACTTGCGTATGTGTAGGTATCTGAGGGACTTGGTATGGGTGAGTGTAAGCTATGTGTGATGGTTGAGGTGGTTGCTGATAGAAAGTGTGTTGGTGAGAAACATGGGCATGGTATGATTGTTGAGATTGTGCAGGTTGTGGAAGTAACTGCTGAGTGGGGATGTGAGTATATGTGGGTTGATAGACTGGAAATGAAATTGTATGTTGCAAAGGTATGGTTGGAGGAAGTTGATAAATGAGGGTATAGAATTGTGATGTAGAAGGAATTTGTTATTCGGATAAGGGATTTGACACATGGGATGGTTGAATGAAGGTACTAGTGACCATCAGGGGCTATTATAGTGGTAGGGATGGTAGTCACGATAGTCGTGTTGATGTGAGGAAGATTGGGTGGAATGGGCGTGACTACTTGGGTGGTCTGGTGTGCCGATGGGTTGGTGGAGGATGACGCAAAATCATGTAAGGCCATGGATTGAGGAATTTTAGAACCATTATTATAAGGATAGACCTATTGAAGCGGTGGGCCATCCAAAGAGAGGAGTATGTATCTTCTTAAAAGATAGTCTTTAAGGGCCACAGGGTTGGCGTCAAGAATCTGTCTAAATTCTGGGTCCCCAAGAGGGAAGATGGAAGTATGAATAGGCTCTGATCTGACAGAGGGTGGAGTGGTTGGCCTAGATGGGATGGAATGTTGGTCTAATGTCTTAGTGTGGGCGAAAGGTATTGAATGAGGTATATTAGTGAGAGAATGGGTGCCTATGAGTGAGATAGAAAGAAACATGGATGATGAAGTTGTTGATATAGTGATTGATTGGGATGAAGCAATGTGTGTGGCGAGGTTTTGTTCCATCTTTTTAGCAGTGAATCGAGTTATTACATGCATAAAAAGGAAATCGTTGTTATATTAACAAACAAGTGAGGCAAACAATTTTTTTTGTAATCAAGAACGCGTGTAAAAAAAATGGTTGAAAGAGGACTTAGAAGAAGGTAAACTATGTTTGGTTTCAAGTAAGTTATGGCTAGGAAATGTCTAAAACGGTTCTGTTGGGTGATCAAATCCCAATCAATGAACTAGGTGCAAGGAATGTTTCGATGTGTTGACTAATTTGTGAAATTTCAGGTAGTGTGTGATGCAAAAAAAAAATTAAACTCCTAGTTACACTATGTGAGCAGGCATAATGCAAAGGTTCATTTTATTCCCAAAATCGAAATATGAAATTTGATGTTGACAATCACCCAAAATGATGACATTACCATGCAAAAAAAGAAGAAATACCTGGAAAACTGGAGAATACCTGTATATCACTTTTCCTTTTTATCTGACAGCAAATTGAGCCAAGTGTAAGCTTTAAGCAATCTAGAAAGCACCTTTTGTCGTATCCAGGTAAACGATTTTTGAAAAGGACAATCGGTGATCGGGAACGTCCAAGGACCTTATGACTACGGATGAGATTGACAAGAGACAGTTGGTGATGTGGTTTGAGTTTAAGATTTTATCTTTGACAACACAATCCTGTAAAAGCAAATATGAAAATTAGTGGATATGACCCAAAAGAGATAAAAAGAATAAAAAAATTAGAATAAAAAAATTATCGGGATTAGTCAAATATAAATTGAATTAGACACTAAACAATGCAATGACTATTATTAAGTGATAAAATAAATGATGATCTAATGATGAAAGTAATGTGAATCGTAATGCAAAATGATAGACACGACAATGTGATAATCAAAATCAAAATAATAAACAATGACACACACTATATAAATGACAAACCCATTTAAACTTATAAAAAATGAACGATAAATGAATAAGATAATAATTAAGCTTAGATGATAAACAATATTCTCAAAACCAATATGAATATGTATTAATTTATTTAACATCTCATCAAAATCTAAAGAAATTTAACTAATATATGTTTATTAATGGTATAACATATAATTATCTAATACTAATAAATATAGTTGAAAGTTGGATGTTAATAGCTCATACAATGAGGTGAGGCATTTAATCGATGGGACGGAGAAAAGGAAAATCTAATCCGACAGATATACTCCAAACCAGTTGATTGCAATAAAGTGGCTTTCCAGTCGTTGTCCCCAAAGCTATGAACTTGATGCTGAGACAGACCCAATGGGGAGATTCAAACACTAAGACCTCGTAAGGCTACGTAGAAACCTACTATATGCATGGAGAGTAATCATCTAAGAGGTGGCGGAATGTCACTTTTAAAAAATATATGTAAACAAGGAATGTGAGTCGAGTTGAGTGGAAGCGAGTCGGTTTAGGAGGATAGAATTTCAGAGAAGAGGCATTGGATAGGGAGTGGATCTGTGGGATGTAGCGAAGGAGGTGTGGTGGTGGGGTGAAATCAGAGTGACATGGTGAGGGGTATGGAGGATAGAGCGTGGGAAGAGGAAGACAACATGCTCTGTGAAATAGTGGAATACAGAGAACTAATGATGGCGGTATGGCCTGGGATCAACAAAAACGAGGATCACAGCGATGTGCAAGTTGAGGATGTGGGAGGATTTTAATATTTTAGTACACAAGATGCTTTGCTGAAATATTTCAGAGATTGTGTTAAGTTCTTCTTGATCTCATAATCACGGCCTCTTCGAATAAGCTACATAATTTTAAACCACTAGATAGAAACCATGAGGAGAATACGCAGTCCCATATCATACATTATATACAAAATATTTACTTCTGATATTTGGGAGGAATGTGCAGTTTTATCCTTTGGGTTTGATCTGATCCACGTGAGGCGAGGTGGGAGAAGTGATTTGTGTAGAAGATAGGCACGTGGAGAAGGAAGTGGGACTATGTGAAATAAGGCGAGTTGAAAAGAGATGGAGCAATGGTGGAGGTGGGGATGAGCAAAGGGGCTATGATTTGAGGAATCAGTTAGGTGAGGGGGGCGAGGTGAAGAGAAGGGTAGATCAGTTAGGGGAGATGGGGAGTAAGGTGGAGATGGGATAGCGTAGCGTAGGGTTATGATTGTTCTTTTATATATATATATATATATATATATATATTTAACAAGTAGCAATAAGAATAAAAGTTTACCCTGATTATAAACAAATCAATAACCGACCTTTGCAAAGGAGACATCAACATACCTTAACGACGACACAATCAACTACCTGTACGCATCACAACACCTAGATGAAGACAATACCAAAGATCCCAGAAGTAGGTGGGTCTACAAACGAAAACTGCAAAGTACATATCTAGATTGACGTGATGTCATGCTGACAATAAAACAAAATACATTACCTATTATACATACGACACATATACAAAATAAACAAACAGAAACATGACTAGAGCCTGGATCTAATCATTATCGGATCTTTCGTGATCCATTCTTTCTCTCTCTTTGTTTTGATCTTCATCTCCCTTTCATCCCTTCTTCTGTCATTTTCTTGTCTTCTTCTTTGTCCTTCAACATTTATTTCTTCCACCATTTCTCCTCTTTATTATATCTGCTACTTCTTTAGTATGATATATCTTCATACATTAACCTTCCCTTCTAATCTCTTTTCCCTTCTCACCTCATCTTCTTCTTGTTTAGAATTCCTCCTTCCCTTCTCCTCCTCCTCTCTTTCTCTATTTTATTTTTCTCCAGGTCCCTTGTACCTTACCTATTTATTTCCCCCTTATCTTTTTCGACTACCCTCTTATTGAATGTCTCTCTCTCTCTCTCTCTCTCTCTCTCTCTCTCTCTCTCTCTCTCTAGTGTCTTCATCTATCTTCTCACCTCTCTTATCATCCTTCTCTACTATTTGATCTATCTCCTCCACCATGTCTTTTCTACCCTGACCATGTCTGCTTTCTCTTATCTCTATCATTTATCATCCACATCTTTCATCCCATCTTCTTGGGACATTTTTGTCTTGGAAGATACCATAACAACCAAAATCTATCTGATTTTGTACTCTTCCATGAATATTTTCTCTGCTTTTGTTTTTTCACAAAAGTATCTTGACTTCATCCTACTTACCGAACAAGTAGAATTGCTTTTATCTTCTAATTTGCTAACACTTATGAATTTTTCCTATGAAACATGATTACCATCATATTTATCACACCTTTAGGGCATTTTATCATAGATTTCTATCATATCTGCTCATCTTGTCCACATTTATGATTATTCCATCTATGTCTTATGTTGGGGCATCTTTTCATCCATATACTTGTCAACACATATCACTCACTTTGTGTCCTTCCCGTGCCCTATGCTAGGGCATCATTATATTCATCCTCATCCCTTTTGAGGACGCATGAATTTTTTTCACACGATTCCTCGCAGACAAAGGATTGCGCACATCTTTTACATTTAGTTGCACATATTGCGGTCATCTTGGTTTACATCCATACTACAGTAGTCTTCACCCACTCACTGGTCTGTAGAAAATTGTCATCTGTCTCTGTTGAGACCGTAATTTTCATCTACCGATGTGATATTGAAGTCACTGCCATACATTTTGTTTTTCATTATTATTGCGATCCTTTTTTGCCTAAGGAATCTTGCCTTTGGTCATGTCTTCATCCATCCTCGAATATATATTTCATCTAACCCTTTTTGTTTTTATCTCGTGGCTTGTTATCGCAAATCACTCAACAAAAAGGAGCAAATGTAGACACCTATTTTTAGTTATAGCACCCCTCCGTCATCTCACATTCATGCAATTTCCATTATCGCTTATCTTTTTCTTAAATTAAATGAAATCCTATCAATTTTATCACATTATTTGATTAATTATCAAATGGGATCTATGTAAACCCATTTGATAATTCAATTTTTTGATATTATCCCCATCTTCCATAAATTATTAATCCATGAGTATTAATACACATCTCCGACACCCTTTTTTTGTAAAATGGAATCTTTTATCTCAACCACCATGTCAATCATGCTCCCCACTCCATCTAATAATTCAAATCCATGGTCCCCACATGATCACATCAGGTCTCTTAACTCAGGTTACTCTACTCAACCCCGGTTACTTGTTAACCTTAATCTAACCTCGCATCTAAGTTATAAATATGGGTTTTTTCCCCATATTTGGGGGGAAGAAAAAGTTAGAAAATTCAAGTGAATGTTGTGAGATTTTAGTCATTTTATAATACCATTATTATTCTATCTAGGTGATAGCACGTGGAATTTCTATGACATTCTACTCGTGATTTGGGTTCATATGATGAGATTTATGTTGCACGCATCAGATCAGTAATTATGTCTGCACACCAGTACCATCAAGGTTATTTTGTTTATCAATTTGTATGTTAGCTGTTTTGGACACTATTGTATTATTATTCTTATCACACGAGAGTTGAAAACCACCGAGGAAGTTAACATTTCCCAGATTTGCTTTGTCAAGCACCCCCCGCATAAAATCTCTAATCATTATTTTCCTAGTGTATGTGAACTGCGGGTTTTTCGGGATCACACTAAGGAGTCTGATATCAAATTTGCGCATGAATCATCCATTGTCATCTCTAAGGTACTAAGCCCTTGTATACTCGACGTTGTTTAGTGTTTCTTGATTACTCGTGCACTCATCTGGATAGGAAGCTGGAAACGCAAATCAATAGCCGGTTATGCCTTTCACTTAACCAATACACTGAAAACATTTTGTAGACACTATAAAATACACCTTGCACATAAGACAGTCTACACTAAAAATACAAAAATAATATAAACGCACAATAATCCCGAAAAATAAAAAATATTCCCACAAAATTCATGAATAATTACCATCTACTTAGTTGATGTTAATAAACTAATTAATCAATATTATCACCTAACCAAATCCTACTCATCACCCCATATACATCACTTGCCACAACAATCCTCCATTACACGACATGTTCACCACCATCAAATAAAATAATATGATCAAATCATCTATTATCCTCCATAGCTCCCACCACTAAATAAAATAATATGGATAATCCTCCATTATCCTCCATATCTCCCACCATCAAATAAATTATTTTGATTTATCCTCAATTTTCTCTACCATTGAATAAAATAATATGATCAAATCCTATATTATCTTCCATGTCCCCCATTATCAAATAAAATAATGTCACTTATCCAGTATCCCCCACTTCCAAAATGAATGCACTATTCTTGCATTATTCTATCACTATTCACCACTATTCCCATCCCTAGAAATTCTATAAATACATCCCTACCCCCCAATCTTAGTTCATATTTTTATGAGGATAACATTATTATGTCCATGGTTCCCTAGATTTCCATCTAAAATACAAAATCCAATAATATAGTATTTTACTTCCTTTCTTGCATTTTTTTGGTGTTGTAGGTTATTGAAGAGGAGAAGAGGGATCTCATCTATAGTTGAGTTGTGACTATGATAATTTTAAATAAGCCAACACATAATTAGTAATCATCCACAAGTAAACCCTACATAATGACTTAGTCCCCTAAAGAAGTATACCAGTTCATTTCAATTTTTTCATTTATTAGTTTGTGTATTTCCATGTTATTTTTACAACTTTGAAATGGACTAGATATCTGACTGAGGAAAATTTGTTAGCCACAAACCAATACTAACATTTATCCTAGTTTTGTGGTTGTAGATTCAAATTTAGGAGTTAGTAAAATTTATTCATTGAAAGAACCTCGTAAAATCCCTTACTCATTTAATGACAACATTATAAGCATGCTTTATTAGTAAGCTGATTAGATATATCTAACACATTCTGCAGGGTGGATCAATATCTACTCATACATTTTAATGACCACAGTGGGATAGATTTTGGTTTTGGTTAACTTATTTCATTTTTGAATGAGGTTAATATAGATTGTACACTACATAAGTTCTTCCCCCTACACCATTGGGCGATCTTGGGAAATAAAAAATAGGTAGGGCCTTTTACTTTGCTTGTTGTGTGTTTACAAATTTTGTGTGGATCAAAGGTGTCTTACAGAGGTTCTTAGAGCCACTTCGAGACATTTATTATGGTTCAAATTTTTATTGGCGTGTTTTCATGTCTTCTTACCTATTCCATTGCATCCGGAACATGCCAAAACCTAAACATTTTCCGTAAAAACTTACATAGTTTGTAACTCTTTTTTGTGCTGCATTTCAATAACCATTGTTTTATAATCATAATTTGGTTTTAATGTAGACTCGTTTTTTTTAATTCCAATACTAATATGGTTGATGTACTAATATGATTTGATGATACTAAGATGATTTAGTAAATTTTCTAATTGATTGTTATTCCATTGGCACCCTGACTAGAGTCATGATTCAATCTTTTAAAAAAGGAACAAATGAAGAAAATAAAGGTTTTTTCTTCTCCCAAATCATAATAAAAATAGATTTGTATTTAAACATCTTGGTTACCTTTCTTAGATGGTAATGATATAAACATCATCTTTAGCTCATCCTAAGCCTTATAGTTCATGACCCTCCATCTCACTTGTCCATTCAAGTTTCTTATTTTTATATTCATCTTTGTTTTCACACAACGTGTCTTCGATCAAACTAAGATGATAACAGACAATTTATCATGCATCATAAAAACATATATTTTTATATATCTCATTATATATGGAAAAATATGTGTTTTTTGGGCTTTTTCGGCATCTTGATTTTTTTGAAATTTGCATTTATTGAGTTGTTCATTAATATAGTCTAAAAATTTAAATTGTCTTTAAAAATATTTTAGTTTGGAATCAAATTGATAAATTGTTCATTGTAAGGTTGCCTCAACATGATCCACATAACCCCACCCAATCTCTCCTAAACAATCTCTTCAATGAATTCTTTAACTAACTCATCTCACATGTGTTGGAAGCAATTTTAGTTAAAATCAAAGATTGACCCATCAATTTCCGATACAAGTTCTAGAGTTAATGAATCAACGGGAGCCAGTTAGTCCATGTCATAAACCCCATGGGGAGAGCTAATTTTTTTTCCAACAAACTCCCCCCAAGCATTACCTGGGGGATTCGAACCCGTGACCTTTCACTCCGATACTAGTTATTGGAAGCAATTTTCATTACACCAAAATGTTGACCCATCAATTTTTGATACAATAATGAATCCATGGGAGGCAGTTAGTCCATGTCACGAATCCCATGGGGAGCACTGATAATTTTTCCTAGAGGTTCCTCACTTCATGAGTTATTTTAAGAAATATTCCACGAGCTCATAAATAAGCTTCCTTACACTATATATTCATGAATTAACTCACCTCTAAATTCATTGCATAATATCTTTGAAATTTTTTCTGACAATCTTCACCTGTAAGCTCTTCACAAGCTCTTCATCTCCCCTAGCTCTCCATAAAAATATCATCTTGAACTTCACAGGAGTCATATTCCTCACTCATCTCCAGAATATATTTATAAGCTCCTTGGTGAGCTCATCCTCATGAACCCATTCAAAATCTTGTCTCACTAACTCACCTACAAGATTTCCTTACAACCCTTCCTCGCGAGCTCACCCACAAGATCCTAATTACAAATTATCATCACTTTGTAAATTAATAACATATGAATATTCATGTCATAGATCACCCATGAAAACAATTTTTTGAACTAATTTTCAACCCTCTTGGAATTAACCCTTATCAAAGAGACATATATCTATGATTTCATCTATTAATTTATAATACCACCCCTATTATGCCACCGATCATAGACCAAATAAATTCCCTAAACAAACAACTTGACTTCACAGAATGACATTAGATTCATCAAGCCCATCCTCCAAGACATGTTAATCCATAATTTCCCCATCTTATTTGCTTTGTAAATAATAGTTATAAATTTATAGGTAAGCTAACAAATTTTTTTATTGTAATTTTTGTTATTTATCACCTTCTTAAAATCATATTTAGATACTAATATTTATTTTTCTTATATGTTTTTACTAACATGTTTTGTGGTTTTTCAATCGTGCGTCCAAGATCAATTTTTCTAAACTACTAATCATTTTGGAAGATTTTAAAACATCGTCAAAGACCTTAAATAGAAAACAATATAATAGTTGTATATCGGTCCTTTTTTCATAACAAAACACATGAATCATTTTACAACGATATTTATTTCTTTTTTGTTTGGTTGAATGCATGTAGCATAAGTTTTAAACACTTACTTTTGTATTTTTATTACATTCCTTTGCTACATTATATATGTTCTTCCCTCATGCATTTAGATTATCTTGGTATTATAAATAGTCAAAGAAATTTTATTTTTCATTTTATAGGTTTCGATGAGGTGGGTGTGATATCCACCCATTTGGAAAAACCCCATGTACTAGCGAGGTATATAAATTCATTGAACTATCTATTTTGGCGAAGTAGGATCTCACTTTTCTATGAATATTGTGAAGTGAGACGTGCATTTTCCACCAATACCCAAGTCTCAAACAACACTTTTTTAGGTCGAAACTATCATTAGTGGTAAAGATCCATTGAATCAGCTGGAGTGAAGGTAAGGGGAGATTTGACCCTCCAAACCAAACCATAAAATATTAGTTTCCATAAAAAAATATATCAGTCCTCATGTACCGAAAGGTATATCAAGGACTCCCTAGTAACCTTGTTTAACCTAGTGTAGGAGCCATTTTTCGCAATCGTGTAGTACTTTTGGGAACACAATATTACCCACTTCTACCATTGAATAATAGTGTGATGTGCACATGATATATTCATCTTTATATGGTATATTTGTGAGCTACTATGTGGTTGTACACCCTCTTGACTAGATCGGTCATGTTGTTGTGTTTTTATTTTGATATATCTGTAACTCAAAATCTTGTCCATAGTTCAAAAAACTCAAAATACTATGAATAATAGCAATAACACCCATCAAACAAAATCAATATCCTATGAATTTGTCCTTTTGCACATTCCACCCATCATTCTATCTACTCACCCCTTCTACCTAGTATTTCTCCACGAATTCCCTTCATCCTCATGCTCGCTCGCACCCCAACTTGCTTCACCAACACCTCATCGAACACATCACCCAGCTTGAGTCCAAACACTTGAGGAGACTTGCGCTTACATCAACCTATCACATGATTTGAAATGAGCCTATTCACCCCATGGTGCCACATCGTCCTTATACACCACATTTCAAATTACCCACATTTGATAAATTTGATGACGCTAAGGACCCCCAAAAAAACTTACATTTATTTATCCTTGCATGCCACATCATCTAACAAGATAATTTGTTCCTCTTAAGAACCTTATTTCTTTCACTCATTGTCCAAGCACTTTATTGTTATTCACACCTCCTACAACATATCATTTACACATTCACACAACTTGTTAACGTGTTCCTAGTTAACTTCTTCATCCACATTATACCCAAGGACACTTGGCTAACCATTACACACTTCGAAAATCTCATAACCAGTCCATCCTTGACATTGTCACACATTGGTGCACACTAATTCATTGCATTTCATTTCATCTCCTACAATTAGATCTCGTTGACTACTTTTCCAAAATTTGTGTCCCCCACATCTCACCTCACTTACAAATCCATAAATTACACACTTTTGATGATGTTGTGTATATAACACATACCTCGAGGATGTCCATATTGGGTACCTTGTTTCCTTTCTATGTGTTTCAGTTCCTCCCCCACCTATTCACCCACCGCATTATCATGTTCACAATGTCATCAAATACGAGAAGCCCCCTCCACCTCTGCTTTCACAGTCTCCACATTCTACTAGGGCTTATCATTTCATCCAACTTTCTCACAAATTCACTCCACTAACTAAGTCACTCACTTATATTATACAAAATTTTCTCAACGCAAATTTGATCACTCTCCCTCCCTTACCACCCCACCATTTTGGGGAACCTCCCATGAAATTTGATTCTATCCTTTTACTAATGGTCATTCTTTTAATTTGTTTCCAAAATTTTGCAACATCATACAGGACCTTTTAGACAAGGGTGACATCATTTTCATCCCTCCATCTCCTCTTACATTATCTAATCACTTGAATCCAATCATTGCACCACTACTGTAACTACTACCACCACTTCTTCTCGATGTGTCATGTCTCTGTCATCTAACACTTTTTTCTCCCACTACCCTCAAATCATCACCTTATGCCTCAACATCTACATCACATCCATCAAATTATCCATCATCATGCACTTCCACTTTGAATGTGGCCACATAATTTTGACATTGTGTAGACATGAAATCATGCACTTACTACTATTTAACATAACGCCAAGTATGTTTTTTTATATATGGATCTTGAGTAAGAAAATTATTCACTGGTGAAACATTTCCTAGTCCATCCGCTTGTGTTTTTTGTTTCTATTTCTTTTATCTTTCGCACTTGTCACTCATACACCTAGTTTTGTTCAAGTCACAGGGATACGTGTCTCTCAGTCTTAACATATTTTTCGGTAGATGTCTCTGGATACTAATTCCCAGGTGCTCCTGCCCATCCTGGGTGCATGTCTCCTCTTTATTTTTGATCTTATTTTTGACAATTGAGGTTGGTCTTTTCGGTTTTCCCACTCATATCGCGAGGTAATCGTCAGAATGTCGGGTCATTAGTGTCGAAATTCAAGAAATAAATCCCTATATAAACACAACATACATATCATAATAATGGCATGAAATTACTATCAAGGGTTGTCTATCAAAATATCAAAGGGACTACATCTCGGGCTTATTAATCTACGTACACACTGCATAGGAAGGGGAAATTCATTTTTCCATCTACACATTTTCATTCTATCTAGCTAATGCCCCTATCTTAGCGTCATCGGCATAAGGGAAACCTAGGGGCACTATTTCTCACAAGAGCACAAAGAACTACATTGGGTCAAATATGTAGTGCAACACTCATTTGTAAGTTCACTTGTTTGACAGTCGAGGAGATTCTAACCCCTCATTTTACATCTTTATTTTTTGAGATTTGATGTAGTTTGAGGGTTTTACATGAGATTATGTGTTACATATTTAGAGGTACTTTGGCGATCCAAGTGTGACATACAAGTGATCAAAGGTTAACATGTGTAAAACCTTAGTGACAATGCCAAAACTAGATTCCAACCTTTTTGGAAGACTCCAATGCCCCACAGAGGTCTAGAGAACCCATAGGCACCCTCGCCCTTATCCAGGCACCTGTGTCCCAACATTCCCAACATCTCTACATTTTTCTGAGTGTGATTGAAACATTTTGAGTTGTTGTTTCATTAGTTCATCAAGTCCAGACACACTTTGGGATAATTAAAATCAAGCCAAGTGCCCTATCCTTTTCACATTTGCTTTTATAATATCAAATAAAATTGTCTGGCATTTGTATTTCATTCTATATCATTTATATAAAATATTTACATTCAGATTTAAATAAAATATTCAAATTTTATTGAATCATTTGGTGAACCCATATATTAGAAATTATTTCCCAAGGATCCGATCATGGCTAATAATAAGTCTTCTTCTCCTAGGCAAGTTATGCATCATGTGAATGTTAATCCTATCCTTGAAGATGGTGTTGACGCTGAATTGTTTAATCTTTACCATTTTATTAAATTTGATAATAATGTTAAATGACAACTAGATGTTAATAAACACATGATCCCTACTAGTTTTGAACACTCTACTCTTAGCATTGTTTCTGACGCGTAAATTTTTTCTGGATGTATTGTTTGTTACTCATTTATCACTAGGGTCACTCCACCTTCTTCTGTTTCTACAAAAACTCTTGGCGATGATTTTATCAATTATATGCTTGGTCTTGATTGCATTATTATGGATAAAAAACATGATGAAAATTTGCATGTGCATGATACTTTTCTCATACTAGTCAAGATGATTGTATAGTTGCATCTCATTCTCCTTCCATTTCTGAAAATGCTTTTAATGATTGCCAAGATACACTTCATGATATTTAGTCTCCTATTTCATTGTATGTTGATGATACCCTTCATGAAATCCTTGCATGTGAATCTTTTTCTGATACTAATGATGCACATGTTAGTAACAATTTTACTTCTCTGCATACTGCTAAATGTGAATTCTCCACTCCGCTTTCATCTTCTTCTAAGATTGTATCTAATAACATGCATGTTGATTCTTATCCTTCTATTGCTTCATCTCTTCACAACTTTTTCGATGTTATTCCTAGTGCTTCCATTGACATTACATGTTTTTCACCACATATTATTTCTTCTACACCTACATATAGTATGCCTATAACATCAGCATCATCCACTACTAACATTCCTATGATCACTCATAATGGCAACCTGCAACCAGTCAATACACCATTCAATCTACTACCATTCCTTCACAAAATATCTTATCACTTATGCATGTTGTTGGCTAATTACAATCTCAGGTCCAATCTCTCACTCTTGAAAGCAAGGCCTATTATGCTTCTATCGATAATAAAAATTTACATGGAAATCCCATTCCAAAAAATATTCACAATTCAGCATTCCCTAAGGATTTTATCATGCCTACATTCATATGCTTTGATGGTATTGACAATCCATATCTACATCTCAAGCATTATCGTCTAGCTATGGCTTCTTACTCGAATGATTGACTATTTCCTAAATATTTTCACCATAGTCTTACTAATGATGCTCTCCAATGGTTCATGCATCTACCTTTTGGATCTATTAATACCTATTGTTAAATGGAAGAGGTTTTTATTCAACATTTTATACTTAATAATGGTCCTAGAGTCGCACATGATCACTTACTTAGCTTACATCAAGGAAAGACCGAACTTATTATTGAATATATTTTGCGTTTCAATGCTTGCATGCATCAGTTAGTATTTCATCCCATTGATTTAGAAATGAAATTCATCTTTTTCATGGCTTGATTCCTGCTTTAAAAAAACGCTGCAATATGACACATGCGAATCATTTACATTATTATGTTATAAAGTCATTGATCTAGAACAAGATCTCATTGCTATACATGTTATAGATCCTCCTCCTATTTATGTAACTATTGCATCATCTAGTTCTTTTCCTCTTCCATCTATTAAGCATCTTCCAAGGTCTCAATATCCTACTCCCAACAACTAAGTTCAGTCCTCTCCATTGCATAATTGTCCATCTCCTCCACCGCCTCAGGCTCCACCTACGACTTTTGCATCTCTTACTCAGGAGGCATTATACTTTCCACATGGTGCTAAGCCTCATGATGTGTTATGTGCTTTGCTTGATAAGCGCTTAATTTTCTTTCCTTCTAATCAACATCATCCTCCTCCTAATGGATTGCAACATCAACGTGATTATCCTAATTGTAACTATCATTGCATAAATTTCCATCATGACAATGACTATTGCACCCTTCATGACAGATTGCAACAATTAGAAGACAAGGTTGTCATTTCCTTTGGCTCTTGCTCTTATGAGCGGTCTACGTCTCCAATTCCACGCAAGCGTGTCGTTACCCTAGCTCACTTATCTTCTTCCCCCACTTCTAAGGCCATTATTTGTCCACTGACATAGGTCATTATTCATGCACGCTATCCATCTCATTCACCCAACATTACACTATCTCATCCACTGCGTAAATCTCTTACTACACATTCACTTCTTAAGTTGTAAGCATTTTTCCTTCCCACTCCTGCATCTCCCATCATTGGCACCATCTCATCAAACATTCAGTTTGGTTCATACACTCATGCTATTTCCACTCCACATGCTTCAACCGCTCCATGTTTGTTTGGTCTTTGGCAGGTGATTTTTCTCACCTTACCACCCGATGACGCACTCGTGTTCTCATGGTTATTACGTGATCATTGAGGGATCCATTATAATAAGAACCTCATCACATATTTGTGTTACACATTATCTCAATATATCTATCTAGCATACATTATCATACTGTTTCCTGACGATACACTCATATGGTTCATTTATGACTATGGAGGGATCTTATATAAATGAACCTAATATCACTACACATACGGTGGGGGGCATCATTCTTCTTCCCCCCTCTTCATCTCACACATGTTGGGGGTCATCACTATTCTTCCCCTCCCTCCTCATATTACATGCGATAGGCATATTTTTCATTCTATGCTTAATAACATGTCATTATACCACTTCATATCATCCTATGATTCCTTCATCTATCATTATTTCTCACATATTATATATATCATCATTCATCGTATACACAATGTAAATCAAATATCACACATTAAATATAGTAACAGTGATCATCACATCATACATCAATATACGAGTACCAATCATCACATTACACATCAATAAACATAAAGTACAACACAAGTATGCCAATAGTCCATATATATATTGATCATAATCATAGTTACAAAAATGCCAATGCTGGGGGCCAAGACCCCATACATCCATACATCGATACAAATCATACATCATCATCATTATTGTTATATACAACTGCGGGAGCTCTAGAACTAGATGCTTCACCACTCAATCTACGCCATTAGTCTCAGCCTCTATATCTCTCAACCTGCCTACGTAATACGGATAACTCACCTAAATACTCTGAAAAATGTCTCTGTAAATCAACATACTAGGTAAACACATCCTGCGCTAAGGATCCTCCTCTTACCGCCTTCCTAGCTCTTTGTTTCTCTACCCATGGCTCGTGACTCTCGCTCAAACTCATAGTACATGTCACAACTGCTATCACCATTGGCTTGAACAAGTGTGTATACTCACCCATAATAGCATTAGCTCGCTCCAACATACCAACACCAATAAAAACATCAGAAGGAACACTCCACATCAACATGCAGATCAATTTATCCATGATCAGAAAAAATACACATCACCTGAATCCACATATCAACACATTAGTTACCATACATAATATCGAAAAATCAATCCACTAAGAAACAAACCATAACTATCAAATACTCATGTTTTTCTATCATTACCAATATACCATCACCATTGGGGGCAACTGCTTGTCCCTCCTCTCCTCCAATTGGTGGTGCTCCTGCTGCATCCATAATAATTAGATATAGTAGCACCCATCGATGTGCTGCCTACCATGCATTATACCCCTCAGTACACCCCATGCCATCCACCTGTATGAGCCTTATGGCCACATCAAACTCATCTGGACAAGGAAGTACTAGTTGCACCCCTGTGGGCCTTGGTCTCGCTCCAGCCCTCCTCGGTGCCCTTGTGGCTCTCACCCATACATATGGCTCTAAGAGCACATCCCGAGCCATACCAAACTATCGTGACACACGCTATGCCTAAAATAGATCAGACATTCCAGGAAATTTTTCCTCTGAACACATAGTGTGTTGGATACATCGTAGCTCTACTCTATCCTTGGGCCATCCACCATAGTCTTGATATGGCCTCCATATAATGGGCCCTAGCCCCATATGATCCAACATTGGTCTATAAGTATCAATTTCCATCCTCCTACTTCAAACACCTGCCCATCTTGTAGTAGATATATCTAGCCTCGCACACTCCCTGCATGGCCCACCAAGCAATCTCAGTATTGCAATATGCTCATAAGCCCACACATGTAGCAATGTGGTGGCTACAATTCTACCCCCATGCTCCTCCTGCGTGAACCTATATAGGTCCTTATACAAATGTGCCAATACACATCGTGCCCAGGCATAATCTTGTACCACCATCCTCTATGCGATGGTAAACATCATGCATCTTATACAAGATGCCTACACCACCACCCTCCACTGCCACTAAAGAAGAAATCACAGCTGTAATGAACTTTCACAATCATAGAATACCAAACCTCCTTATAGCATCCAAACTAATGTGCATATCAGTCTAAACTCGTGTCCCTGTAAAATACCGCCTAGTTGTTTGCATCTATCTCCGAGCATCCTCTATTGCCATCACTTGGACACTCTCGCCTAAAACCGGCAATAGCAATATGTGATATACATCCTCCAGAGTCACAGACATCTCCTCGGTAGGTAGCCAAAAATTACACATGTCTGCACACCACCTCTCACACAATGCAGTAATCATCAACATATTATGGGGCACATCCCCCATCCTCACTATGTGTCGCAAGCCAACACAGTCCAATATATCCCACTCACCGTCTGATAAACATAATCCCAACAATGTGCTCAAATGATGACCATTGTGTAACTCTTTCAAATGAATATCCCTCTACATAACAACAAAACACAATATTAGCACATCCTATACATGAAAAAACAACAACTACTAGCATCAACAAGAATCAATTTTCACATTCCTCACATTCTGGGTCAAAAGCAACCTCTTGGGTCACCGACGCCTAGAATCAGGACATGGGCGCCTAGAAGTAGGTCACCAGTGCCATATTTGGGCATTGGTATCCCGAAGGTTATTAGCACCTTCATTTTTCTTGCCCAGGTCAAAAACGCCTAAAAACTCAAAAAAATTGCAATAAGTCGCAATAAATCACTCATTTCAACAGATTTTTTGAAAACATCCACACTTACCATCTTAGTTGTCATATGTGATGCCATGGCTGCCACCGCCATCTCGAACCGACTCAATCACGTTGTTCTAACTTACGACATCTTCACACACTCAAAGATCCAAATCCCACTCAATCAAAGTTAAAATGAAATCAATAGTCACTTTCTACACTTACTATATATAGCACTTTTAACAATTATTATACTATTATGGTCATTATTCATGCTCATTCTTCCAAATAATACACATCACATTATTGTACTCATATCTTGAGCTTTGTTACTCCATTTTCTGTCCTGACTACATCATTCTCTTTAGAATTTATCTTACTATCAACTTATACACATCCCATAGTGTTATATTCTAATCCTACACATCTTCATCTTGATATACACATTATCTTGTCACATCTACTATACTTGATCTTGTTCACTATTACGGCATTTCCCATTTACTTTTTCCCCAGGATCCGTTCTCACCATCACTCTCCCTTTCACCAAAAGGGGGAGTATACAATCGGGATCACTTTATGATCACCCTCACATTGTTACATGATCATTTCACACATAAAATTCATCATTATCAAAAATATACTCACATTATGTGACATTCCATACCACTTTCTAGCAATTCCCCCTAATGACCTAATCTGGGGGCAACCAACAAAAAATATCTCCATGAGTAATCTATCATACATATTCAATCTTATCCCAATTTTCTACTCAAATCAAATCAACCAACCAACACAACACAATATATTTTACTATCTCTCTCAAATGACCTAACTTGGGAGCTTCACCACTTTGTATCTTTCCTAGATGACCTAACATGGGAAAATCACTTTACATTTTCTATCACTTCCAAATGACTTAAAATGAAATCCATCAAGCATCATACATACCGTGACACCCTTGGAGCAGGGGAAATGAGACGTAATTGCCTTTCTTATACTGCTCATATATGGGTTATCTTTGTTGGATCAAAATGAACAAAATTTGGTATTTTTCTATCTGCAGCGGCTAGACCTTTTAAGGATGTAGTTAAAGTTGGAGAGTAAAACTATACCTCTCTACCTACACTCTTCCTCTGGTGGCATGACGCCCAAATCCTTCTGTTTTTCACATATACAAAAATTGGGTTGGGAACTAATCACTCCCTACCCCAACAAATCTCCATCAAATGAAAAAAAATTAAAATTTCCAATCGCTCAAAATCAAAATCATCAATCTCACTTAGTGCTCTTCACAATGGTTCACCATCTCTCTGCACACCACATGGATCGAAACGCTGATCCATGGTTCACCACACTATATGTTCTTATTCTTTGCGTACTCATGCAACATGGATTCTCCATGTTATAAATATTATTAGTGTAAACATTATTTAGTGTGTGAAATTATATTTATGTTGTATATTGTTTTGATATGTATGTGAAGTTGTTAAAACAACTTCACACATATGGTGATATTGTTTGTAACTCTCTTAAATAATAGGAACAGAGTTTCCTATATATAGAGGAGATTTTATACAGAATTAAAGATAGAATTATTATTATTGTTATATGTAAAACTCCACCTCTGATTTCATTTGGCATTAGAGTGAGTCTCGGATCGTGTTCCAGTAATGGGGAAGTGATTTGTTTGAAGGATATTATTAAAGGGAGGACACATTCATCTATAGTTGTGCGCAGATATGTGTGGCCTACCGTATGGATCAAATAAAATTATATTATCTGATTATGACCAATACTTTTTATTAACAGTCATGTGTGCATTCTTAAGATTGAGCCAAATTTATAACAGTCTGTGGTTTTAATTAAAATTTTGTGGTCTTGGTTGTTATTTGGTGAGCCCATATTCAGATTTTATTTGTCATGTGTCCATGCCATATTGATTCTGCATCTAGCATTGGAGCCCTCAGTGTGGAGACATTTAATTATTTCTCAATTTTTGGAAAGCATTGGTGACTCCACGCAGGACCTTCACTCAAATTCTTTCACTACGGCCAAAAAATAAATGTTTGATTAGTCATTTCATGCCACCACGTTGCATTTATTTATATCAATATTTGTCATGATCGTCACATAAATTCAATAGTCCATGCATATACCAAACGTTCAAATGATCCACACTTCTTATTCTTTAAATGTGTAATTCTTAAATTGTAGTTTTTTGAGTCTTCATAATTATCATTTGTTGGATATAGGTGATTTTCTAATATAGTATGTTATTCATTAAAGTTACATGTCGAAAAATGTCTGAACATTTCTTTTGTTCAAATAAATTATTTTTGTAAGGGGTGCATTATCGGTTAAAACCGACACTTGTTTTCTTATCAATTTTGTGGAGGGTGGTCATGGATAAACTAAGTATTATCGAGAAATTTGAAGGATGATATTTTCACACATGGAAAATCTAGATACAGTTACACCTGATAGAGAAGGATTTGTGGGATGTCATCAAACCAAGTACGACACCACCAACGGATGCAACGAATCTCACAAATTAGATTATTAAGGATCAAAAGGCCTTGGACGCTTTTGGCCTAGGTCTATCAAAAGCATACCTGCATCATGTGGACTTCTCAAAGACATCAAAAGAGATTTGGGACTCTTTAAATAAATTGTTTGGAATTGAAGTAGAAAGTTCCAAGACAAAATTGAAACATAGATTGTATGGATTGAAGATGGACAAAAATGCAAAGATGGCAGATCATATAAACAAGTTTCGTTCCCTACTTAATAAACTCACGAGTATTAACGAGAAGGTAAAAGATGATGACGCAAAAGCAATACTTTTGAATATTATGCCTACAAAATTATCTCATATAGTTTTCACTTTGAGTAAGCTAAACATTGGTTTAGAAGGAATCATTTCTACTCTTCTTGATCAAAATGAATATTCAAAACTAGAAGAGAAGGATTTATATGTGGACAATAAAGCAAATACATCGTCAAAAAAAGGGAAGCATACTTCAAAGCATGCTCCTTCGCTAGGACAAGTTAAGTTTTTTTATTGCAAAGAATTAGGACATGTAATTTTGAATTGTAAAAAGAGGGCACAAGATCTTCTTGTAGATAAACTAGATCTAAAGGCCTATTTAGCTAAAGAAACTGACTAGGATGAATATTCCAATGATAAAGAACTCTCTTGCCCCGGTGATGAATAATTTCTATGGTAAATCAATACTAGAGGTCAGAGGCAATAGAGGATGGAGGACAATCAACGCCTCTCGTCAGTCACCAATGAAGAGGTTGCATACAACATTGATGACACCTTTTTATATTATTTTAGTTGTTTTCTTTGAGTGGCATATGCAGAAATAAAACATGGTATTCATTCCCTACTAAAGTTTGAAATGTAGAGAATGTGCATTTTGGAATCTAAGAATATTTGTATATGAGGGCAGTTAAACTGGAGTGATCCTCTTATTGCGAAGATTCTTTGATTGTTGTACTTCTAACATCGATTGGCCGATGAAAGTGAGTTCATTGGAAGTGAAAGAGACAACTATTGAGTTCGCATATGTAAGTGAATCGGTGGAAGTATGATCATTCAGTAAGGGATTCGCTATGGTGAAGAAAATTAGTCATGTGCAGCAAGATCTAGATAACAAGATCCAAGCCAGCAGTATGCAGACCTAAAAGTATGCAGAGGCATATGATTCTATTTCAAGTTCAAATGGTGCACTTTTCCCAGTGCTCACATTAGGGGGATGATATCAGTAGTTAATAATGTTCGCACTAAGGGGGTGAATGTTATGAATATTATTAGTGTAAACATTATTTAGTGTGTGAAATTATATTTATGGTGTATATTGTTTTGATATGTATGTGAAGTTGTTAAAACAAATTTTAGTGATCTTGTTGATAACTCTCCCAAATAATAGGAACAAAGTTTCCTATATATATGGATATATTCTATACATAATTATAGATAGATTTATTATTATCATTATCTGTAAAACTCCATCTCTGATTTCACTACAGACTTCTTTCAGGTATATTCCTTACTTCCTTTACACTACTTGAATTTAATTCAAACATCATAAGGGGGGACTGTAGACAAAAAATCACTCACTTCTATTTAATATATCACCAAGTATGTTGTTTTATATATGGATCTTGAGTAAGAAAAGTATTCATTGGTGACACACTTCCAATTCCCTTCGCTTGTGTTGTTTGTTTATATTGCATTTATCTTTCACACTTTTTTGGGGTTAACACATCAGTTGTACAGATAATATATCAGATCTAAGCATACACGCAAATAGAATTGGATATTATACTAGAAGAAATATACAAAACAAGAGATATGAATCAACACCAAATTTAAAGTGGTTCACCCAGCATGGACTACGTGCACCAAGAAACAAACCAATCTATTATCCAAAGCTTTGACAATATATACAATTGAAGTTTACAATCTTCCACACCTCTTAGATGTACAATACTTTCTTTCACTCAAGCTTTTGCTTCTTCTCCAAGAATTCTTTCTCTCACAATATTCATCAAATTTTACAAGTTTTTCTTAATTATTACTTCTAAACCCTAGCTTTCATGATTATATAGGTGTTTACAAACTTAGGGCACTTAGCCATGTAATGAGAATCAATAGATATGCTTTAATAATAAAAATAGATCTAATTCATGTCAGTTAATTAAAACACCCACACACAGGTAACCGACGTTGGTTATCCCTAACCGATGTCTTTTCCTACTTTCCTGACCAATTTCTGTCATAGGTGATTGATGTCTGTCCCTCCATAACCGATATCGGTTACTGTGTTTTCCAGAAATTTTCATATTCCATGCTAATTTGAAGTAATTGAACTTTACAACTCAACAATCTCCCACTTGGAGATTAATTACTGCACCATACTGTTGGTTGGATATTTTGTCAAGCCAAAATATGAGGTTCAACCACAGTACATGGGATTAAATCCCTCCTCAAAGACAAGTGAGGTTGCCTGTTTATTATTAATCTAAAACACAATAAAAATAATGCGTACAATATTCACACTAATCTAACCATTGGGGTTGGGATAGAATCCCGAAATCCATATCCACACTATGTGAAGATGTTGTCTTTATAAATGGATTGGGTCGGAAATTATTATTATGGAAGAAACACAATGGAAAGGAAATGAGAGGAACATAGTTTTCTTTCGAGTAAACCAGAGCACGAAATAATCATACGAGCTTTAGATAACAAATGTAATGTTTGAAATGATTAGAATCATCAAGATGCTAAACAAAGAATAGCTTAAGATTATGAACATAAGAACAATATCTTAAGAAAGATACATCTCACAACACAAAGTTTGCAAAATAGCATCAGCTTCTATTCCTCAAATGACTAAAAGAAAACACAAAGTTTTTCTTCTTCACAATAGTTCTCAATATTCCAAAAATCTCCACCCCTTTGGAATGTATGTACATCCCTTATTTATAATAAAAATAGTTGAGAGAAAATAGGACAAACCCTATAAAACAGTTTGTTAACAAGAGTCCTATTTTTCTTGACTCTCATGCAGGAGACCAAGTCAAAATATGATTCCTATGTGACGAAACAGAAATGAAAAAGACATGTCAATTTCAAGCTTGAAATGACACGTTACATCAAGACTTATTCTGAATCGTCATCTTTTTCTTCCTCATCTTTCTCTTCTTCTAGCTGAGCCTGTTTGTTCTGAAATTCTGGGAACTTCCGGATTATACCTTGCATCTCATTTTCATCAGGCGCAGTGGAATGATCACTCAAGACTTCACATGTTTCGTGAGTGTCACTGGCACTACCAGGAAGCTTTCTCAATCTTTTGTTGAGTTTTCTCAAGGCCTCCAAAGAATGTTCAATCTTTACAAACCTGTCAATGATTTCAATGCCAAATCCGTTTGCTGGTTCATGTTGAATTGATTCTTGGATTTGTTTGAAAAGATCATCAGCTGGTAGGATGCCCGAGTTTCCACCTGACACTTTTGCACGGATTTTCAGTAGTTCTTCTTCCAGGTCACTCTTGCCATCAATCAATTGATCTCTTGATTCTCTCAATTTACTGCAAGCTTCGTTGAGAATTTTTACCCTGAACCTGATGGCTTTGGTCAGCTGGAAATGTTTATCCGCATGCGGGATGATGCCTTCTTCCACCAAGATGCGTGAAGGGATTTTCTTCAGTACTTGAAGAGCTTCGAAAGTCAAATCAAGGTGTCTGATTTCTTGAGAGAAATCATCATCCATATTTTCCCCATCACTCTGTATATTCCCCAAAGATTGATAAACTTCTACGGTGTCTTGAATCACTTCTTTCCCCTGTTGGAGCAGCCTTTGGGTCCATTCATCGACCACCCTCCCTTTTTCATTAATCTTTTCAATTACAGGCACTGATGAGAAGTCAAACCCGATGGGATCAGAGGATGATGGTACGGACTCAAGGGGTTTTGAGAGCTTAAGCAATACCTCTATCAACTGCTCCACCTTTTCTTTAAGCTTATCCTTGCTATCTTTTGTCTCCTTCAATTTCTGGCATAGCACGTTCATAGCATCTCATGCATCCTGTTGTGCTCCTTCTATTGTCACTTCTCCTAGAGCCACCTTGGTTATCTGATAGTCAGAGGCCGTTATATCCTCTTTGGTTTTGTCAGTCGCGGGAGTGGCGATCTCTGCAAACTTATGTCCCGAAGCATCCACTAAAACCCTTGAAACTATTTTGGGTTTCTTGGCTGATTTAGCAGTAGAAGCCTTGAGTGAACTAAAATCAAAGGCTGGTATGGGTACAACCACCTTCCTTTTCCTTGGAGTTTTCTCAAGTAACCATTGAGGCGTGTCAGAGGGAGTTGCCATTATTGTAGAAGTTGGTATCATACTTTCAGGGGGAGAGGGATCCACTGGTGGAGTGGGGACAGTTACCAATGTGGTAGCAGATTCAGTGAAAAGAGGCACAGGAGGGGGCATGTTGGTAGTTACTTTGGTCCCAGCAGAGAGGGGTGAGAGTCCAGAGAAAATGTTGGCCATGACCGATGAAGTAGATGGGGAAAGAGGAGGTAGAAGTGGTTGTGAAGTAGGAAGTGCAGATCCTGACCCCAAAGCCTGGGATGCAAGAGATAAGGTCACTTCAGTTGGGTAGTCAACAAATGGTGAAACTAGGGGCTGGCTTACTTCTCTTTCCAAAGAAATTTCTCCTATTTCTGGTGGTGTTGGTGATTCTGGCACATTCACCATTTCAACTAGAGTAACAATTAAAGGGGTTCTTGTTCTCTTCTCTTCTTGAAAAACTTGACCTTTATATGTCCCTTAAAAGAGCTTTTGTCCTTTTCCTTTTTGGAGGGCCCTGCCTCTGCAGCAACCAACTTTGAAAAATTATCTTCTTTGAAACTCATTCCCCAAGAGGTGAGCCATGCCTTGGTGCGTGCAAGAATCAGGGCCGATCTATCTGTAATGGAGGCTTTTTCACCGATAGACCAATCAATAGGTGGGAAAACATATTGATCTTCATTCAATCCGTCATAGGAAGGATCCAGAACACTTTCATTATCACCAGTACCTTCTGGTATGTCAGTGAGCTCAAGTGTCTGAATCTCAGCAAGTGTCAACCTGCTATGATCTTTTCTTCGGACAGCAACCTCATCACGTAAATCAATCCAGATGTCTTCTATGCTTGGCACGTGCGGGTGCAGAGTTCCATATGCCTTAAGGACTCCTCAAAAATCAAACCCATCTCAGGGCTTCATGTGCTTCTTCAACTTATCTTGAAGCTCATGTACAATGTTCTTGGCTTTCACCACCGTTGAACAAGTATACCTTCCAATAGAAATTGGGAAAGATACAGCGGCCTTGTGTTTACTCTGTTGGAATTTGTGAAAATCCAACAATTGCCTGACCAACTCCATCAAGATTAGTTTGTCCCCTGGATATCTGGGCAAATGGAAAGGATCCCCTGGGTACATGACTACTCGAAGATATGTGAACTTCTTAAATTACAAGAAGACACAACCCCATTTTGAAACTTCAGCCCATGCCTCATCAGAGACTCTCGTTTTCCTCAGTTCGGGGTTTAACCTGCAGATGTTCTCGTAAAAGAAGGCATCATTTACCCTTCTGAATTGGTCTTCAGACCCTTTTCTTGTTAGCTGAGGAAAATACCGATAAACATGCTCCACTGTCTTGTTCCCCTTGGTGTCCAATCCAGGATAGTTCCTCATGCCAGCCGCTGCATAGGTGACATACGAGGACATATAAAACTTCCCCGTAGACAGGATTGTTGTCATTTGAGAATCTATCTCGTTACTGATAAGAGTACCCCAATCAATTCCCTGTTGATTCTTCTTAATAATGATCATGAATTGGTACATCCATCCTTGGAAAACATTTGATTCGGGGAAACCAAAAACCCGACTCAACAGAGTAATGATATCATTGATTTCCTGAATGAAATCACTTCTAGGAACAAGTCTTGGGAACCTGGAAACAGTCGGCTTGGATTTGATTAGGAACTTCTTATTCATGTGCTTGATGTAATCCTCCTGATCATTGTCCCAAGATTTTTGGGCTGACTTGAGATCCACATCTCCATATTCCTCAAAATTAGGCAGCTTGAGAAGGTCATCGAAGTAACCTCCGTCCAACTTGATTACAACTTCTCCCGCCTGATTTTTCACAGAACGAGAAGAAGAGTCATAGTTCGAAGCACAGGCTAAGATGAACTCGGGGCACTGAGCGGACATAGGGAAACCTGCTGCAAGAGGTAGACCACTGCCAACTATTGATTTCATCCATGGAGTCTGGGAAGAGCTCTTGACCCTATTCCAAAAATCCTCCATATCTATGTTTCTGAGCTCTGTATCCCGGATGTCGTAATTACAATCAATGTAGGAGGGAGACTCCACCTTCCTAAATTTGTACTTCATCCTCCCTGATTTTTCAGTCTTATCTTGTGATGAACCAGGGTCTGACATGAGGAATTTCAAAGGAGGAGAGTGTCGGAGATCAGAAGATGTTGAACACTTCGAAAAACCCGACACACTGGAGATGGCAGAAAGATTGAAATGTCTGACACACTAGGAGGATGCCGAAAAGATTGAAATGTCCCGACACACTGGAGGATGCCGGGATGTTTGAAGTGTCCAACACACTGGGAGGATTCCGGAAAGATTGAAAATCACACTATCTTTGGAGGATGCCGGGATTTTTGAAGTGCCCAACACCTTAAAATTTCCGATACACTGCGGGTTTTGAACACTCCGAAGCACCCTGCGAAACCCAAAAAGAAGGAATCAGGTAATTGTTAGGTTGAAACATGCTAGTTCTTCTTCACTGTTGATATCCCAAATACATTTTTAATTACAACGACATTCTAGGTAATAAAACAAAGTGAGCATTCCAAAGGGGGAACCCTAAAACACAAACCTGATTAGAAAACAACCCCAAAACGGAATAAGTAAAACTCGAATAACCTCGACAAGAAAAAGACAGAAACTCAGAAGAATCATTACACAATCATTTCACAAATATCACAAACAAATAATAAAGGGAGATACCTTTAATCAGAATGAAAAATGATCAAAAATGAGCAATGCAATCAGGCACAGAGGCGAGTCAGGTTTCTGGGTCGAAGATGCATGCACGAAAATCCACGAGGTAAAAAGTACGTCTGGTAAAAATGACGTGGAAATCTAAATATTTATAAGAAATTTCACATTTAATACACTTCAGTTGACATGTGTCAACTACCCGACAACTCAGCATTAATGCCATGTCAGCATGTTCGGGGAGTCCGAGAACCCGACACAAAGGATTTCGTATTAATTCTGGTTTCAGGTTACAGGAAACAAGCGACATCGCATGGTTTGGTCCCGGAAACCAAAAACAAAGGAGTAAATCGGAAGGGATCGGAAGCGCGACATGAAGCATGTTTTGATGAAGGCATGTTCCGATGCTCGTCCCACAAACCCGAAACAAAGGAGTAAATCAGGCTTCGGGGATCAGAAGACATGCGACATGAAGCATGTTTTGACGAAGGCATGTTCCGATGCTCGGAAGACCCGGAAACCTGAAACAAAGGAGTAAATTGGGCTTCGGGGATCGGAAGACATGCGACATGAAGCATGTTTTGACGAAGGCATGTTCCGATGCTCGGAAGACCCGCAAACCCGAAAGACTTACTTGATGCGGGTTTCAGGTTTCGGGGAACACACAACATGAAGCATCCAAAACACATGTTGTCTTGCTATTGAAACCTGAAAACCTGATTATCTCTCTGAAAGGGCATTCTTAAGAAACCAGCTCAAAAATTTCTTAGGGTTATCTCATTTTTGGCTTAAACACAAAAATGAGATAACAACTAGCTCTAGTTGGGGACTTTCTTTGTGATATCAAAGGAAGAGAACTCAGAATCTCTGGCTTTATCCATTGGGCTACGGAGTCAGAAAAGAAGAAAACCGAAAAACAAAACAAGGAAAGAAAGAAGACCAAAAGCAAACACACGACAAAAAGTAAAGTATGTACAATGCAAAAGAGCATCTTGCATTAATGATGGAACAACTTTAGATGTTGGCCGCTGAAAGGCAAAAGGGAGTAACTCTCCATCAAGATATGATAGATGGAAACTATTTTCACCACTCAGCTGATGAATCTTAAAAGGTCCTTTCCACAAAGAATCAAACTTTCCGTGCATTCCTTTCTGCTCCCTCCTCTTATCCCAAAGCAACACCAGGTCTCCAATTTGGAAATTACGTTGCCTTGATTTCTTGTCAAAAAAATTCTTTACTTTTCTTTGATGATCTGCAATGCGATCAACCACCTTGCTTCGTTCCTCTTCTAGCCTAGCTAGGTACATAACCCTTTTTTCAATAGAATTTTGAAAGGTCACATCTTCGACTGCTTTGGCCAACTGTAAGGCTGGCAACTCTACTGAGATAGGTATCTCAACATCAATCCCATACAGTACTTGGAAAGGAGACATTCCTATAGCTCGCTTTGGGGTAATCCGATCAGCCCACAACGCATCATACAATGCTTTGTGCCATGTCCTCTGGTTTTCATCTACTAGCTTTCTAATTATGGTAACCAGGTTCTTGTTGCTGGACTCAGCTTGCCCATTGCCTTGGGGATAATAATCAGATGAGTGAGCCAGGGTGATGCCAAATCCATAGAAAAATTCTGTCAACTCATGCGATGAGAAATTGGAGGCATTTTCAGCCACAATCTTGTGAGGCACACCGAATCTGACAATTATATTTTCTTTAAGGAACTTGCACACGGCTTCTGAGGTTGCTTGCTTGATTGGCGCGGCTTCCACCCACTTGGTAAAATAGTCTGTAGCAGTCAGCACGTAATTGTGTCTGGCACTGGAGGCAGGATTCAACATTCCAATGAAGTCAATTCCCCACTGGCGGAAAGGTTCTTCAATCACTACGGGCTTCAGGGGAAGAGCTGCTAGCTTAGGACGACCAACGAAATGTTGACAAGCTTCACACTTGGACACCCACTCTGCTGAATCCTGAAAGAGAGTAGGCCAATAGTACCTAGCCCGTAGGATCTTATAAGCTGTTACAGAGGATGAGAAATGTCCTCTGCATGCTAGGCTATGGAAGGATTCTAATAACCTTGCTTGCTGTGATTTATCAACACAATGTAGGAATACACCATCAATACCTTTCTTATATATTCCGTTATCCCACAGGAGGTATCTTACAGATCTTAACTTGACTGTCCTCTTCTCCTTTTGGCTTAAATGTAGGGGGCATTCACCATAAGTCAGAAAGAAAGCAATATCTGTGTACCATTCATCAATCGTGCTCACGAAAAGCACCATGGGTAAATTTGAAGAGGTATCTTTGGTCTTTTTACATTTTGTTTCAACATGGTTTTCCTTGATCAATTGGCATAGGCCCCTTCCTTGTACCAACTTGGTAGGTCTAATGTCCAAGTCATACTCCTAAACTTTAGCTATCCAGGTACCTCTTTGACTTCCTAGCTCTTGTTGAGTCAAAATGGATTTAACGGCAGTGTCGGGAACGAGAACGAGGGTATGGGAGTTCAGCATATAATACCTAAAATGTTTCACCGCTCATACCACTGCATAAGCATGCTTTTCAATTTGTGACATTTTTAGTTCATGTTCCTTTAATGGGAAACTCATGAAAGTGATGGGAGCTTCAATGCCCTCGCCGTTCTCCTGCATCAGGATGGCTGACACTGTGTGAGCGGAGGCGTAGCTGTACATAATGAAATCTTTTTTGAAATCTGGACATACTAGGATAGGAGCGCAAGCAACTGCCCTTTTGACTTCATCAAATGCAAGCTTCCCTTCAGTACTCCATCGAAATGGAATTTTTCCTTTCATCATCCCAAGGATCTCCTTGGTTTTATCAGCGAAATTTGGTATGAACCTTCTTAGGAAATTGACCTTTCCGAAGAAGGAATGAACTCTAGTTTTACTTGTGGGTAGGGTAAGGCTCTGAATGGCCTTCACCCTCTCTGGGTCGATTTTGGTTCCTTCTCTAGTCACAATATGACCCAGCAACTTTCCTTCGGTCACTCCGAACATGGAATTCTTGGGATTTAATGAAATCCCATGACGCTTGCATCTCAAGAGTACTTGTTCTAAATGATCATAATGATCACTCCATTTTTTAGAGAAAACGGTCAAGTCATCCAAATATACCACTATGAATTTGCCCATCAGGTCTCTGAATGCCAAGTCCATAGCTCTCTGAAAGGTGGCTCTGGCGTTGATCAAGTCGAAAGGCATCCTCCTGTAAGCAAAGGTCCCCCATGGGGTTGTGAAGGTCGTCTTGTGTTGATCCTCCGTAGTTACCTCAACTTGATTATATCCTGAAAATCCGTCAAGCATGGATAGCATTTCTGATCCAGTAACAGTCTGTAACACTTGATCCATGATAGGCAAGGGATAGCTGTCTTTTAACAAGGACTGATTCAGGTTCCGGAAATCAACACAAATTTGGATTTCGCCATTCTTCTTCCTGACAGGGACTATGTTAGCAATCCAGGTGGAGTGATGGATTGGAAAAATAATTCTGGCATCTAACATCTTCTGAATTTCCGCAAGGATAGTCCTTGAGATCTTGGGATTGTAATGTCTTTGCTTCTGCCTATAAGGTTTTACATTAGATTTCAAAGGAATAATGTGCCTTACGTCTTTGGGCTTGAAGGATTTTAAATCTGCATAGGACCAGGCTAAGACATCCATGTATCTCTTCGGGAGTGAAGTGAATTTTACTTTCTCCTCAGGGGAACAACATTTCCCAATACTCACCATTTGAGGTTGATCAGACGAACCTAGATTGACTTGATCTACTTCTGAGGAGGAAGCTCCTTCAACTTGTCTCTTGTTTTGAATAAAACGGTCATGCTTGTCAAACAAAACCTCCAGAGAAACCAGACCTTTGGGTATCTTGTTGCCTTAAAGCTGAATAAACTCACCATCAACCTCTTGATATGGATCTAAGATAGATTCACGGAAAGCTGATTCCGAACCTTTAAAGTACAGCTCACTAAAATTGTCAGCTTTTTCTAGAAAAGTCAACACTTGTTGATCATCATTGAACACTTGCCAGTGAGCCGCATTATCTGGGATGCTGGGACGGTACACAATCTCAATGGTGTATGTATCTTGTTTGAACTGGGGATGAGGGAGAAGGAGGGATGCAAACACGGCCAAAGAATCAGCCTTGTCATTATAATCTCTCAAAACTGCCTTGATGGAGAATGCATCAAAACATTCTATATTATCCCAAACTTTGTTCCTGTAATGTCTCAAGCGATCATTTTTCACTTGATAGATTCCCTTGACCTGGTTGACAATCAGCTCTGCGTCCCCTTAAACCTTGATATTTTGAATTCCCTTCTGTTTGGCCATTTCTAATCCTAGTAACAGAGCTTCATATTCATCCGTGTTATTAGTATTATCAAACTGCAATTTAAAAGCAGAGGGGAAGATCTCAAAATTAGGAGATATAAGAACTACACCAGCGCCCGATCCGGTGGTTGAACATCTACCATCAAATTCAAGGGTCCAAATTGCATTGGGATCTTATTTCTTGACGTCCACAGCCAGTATCTCTGATGTCATGAAATAATTTCCAAGACTAGCATCTTCGAAAAGAATTTGAGCCTTAGGGTCATCTGATTTAGTTACCAAATACTTCGCCTGAGGTTCGGGATGGAGAACATGATAAACCCCATTGACTGGAATCCTGGCCTTGGTCCAATCCATATTAATTTCTCCTCCGACGTCTTTACAAAAACCTCTACCCAAGAGGATACCGTAAGCTGCAGGAATGTCAGCAACTAGAATGGTCATTTTCACTCTCTTCTCTGGGAAGGCAACGAATGCAAAATGTGCATCTTTGATTTGACCAATCAAAGGAACTTGTTTGGTTTCCATGGAGTAACACCGTCCATATGACTTAGTCAAAGTAAGCCCAAGGGCATGGGCTAATTTTGCGGACATAACATTATCGGAGGCCCCTGAGTCAATGATGCAATTGCTAAGTGTAAACCCATTTATTAGCAAAGACAAATAAAATGGTTCAATCTTTCCTAAAGAAGAAGCAAAGGTCAGATTGTTCTGAGGTGGGGATTGAGTAGGATTTGGCAAAATACCTTTTGAAGGTGGGGGAATTGTGGCTTTATTTCTAATGAATTTGGCGAGTTTTTTGAACTGTTTAGGATTTGACTGAAGGTATTCTGCTTCTGACATTTGGATCTTGGTTCTTTTTACATGATCGATAATGTCAAAAGTAGTATAAGAAGGAGTGATGGTAAGTTCAGTTCTAATCTCGTGAGCTTGAGCTAGGGCACTGACCTTAGGAGAAAGAGAATGAGGAGAAGTTGTTACCTTTTTGGTGACTTCTCTTTTAGTTTGCGCTGAAATAGGGGCACCTCTCTTAACTATGGCGATGGAAGGTTCCTTGTTCTTCTACTTGGGGCTTCCAAGAGGTTTTCTTGGATTCTGAGATTGGGATTGAGTGAAAATGGAAAATGACTGACCATCCAGTGCACATTCATCTTCTTTGTATTCCAAATACCCAATGCTGGAGTTGCCAGCTGAATCGTCATAAGAATCATCAGCGTATCCTGAAGCTTCAAAAGCCTCGGGGGAATCTTGTTCTTCTGGTTCTTCCTCTTCTTCAACTATTTCTACTTCCACGTTAACGGGAGGAGCTTCGATTGCCAGTCTTGGTTAAGCAGGAGTTAACCATGGCCTATCTCTCGCAGGTGCACCGTTGGTGTTATTGAAATTCCGTCTAGGGATATCCCGATACGGAACATTGCTCACCTGCTAGGACATTTGCTTTTTTAAAGAAATCAAATCATTAGCCATCTTTTGAATCATAGGGTCAGTATTACCTTGGGAAGAACCTTGATTTTTAGGCTTGGGCGCATCTTTCCTGATTCTTCCGGTCAAAATGAGATCATCTTCTATTTCAACAGCCGTTGACTGAGCGATAGCCAAATCTAGGATAGTCGACCTTCTTAATAGGAAGCTCACATCGAGAGGCTGAGCATTAATGAAGAAGCATTTCTGATTTTCTGGAGTAGGCACAGCTATTTCCGGAATCTTTTGGATCAGCTTGTTGAACTTTGCCACAAAGTCCCGCATATGTTCATGTGATTCCTTCTTCATATGAGTAAGTTGTGCTAACAAAGCATGAGAATCTTCAGCTGGTTTGAAACATGCTTCAAATCTGGTTCTCATGGTAGCCCAGTTTGTGATGCATGCATTTAGAAGGTGGTAAAACCATTTGGCTGCTACACTGTGCAATGTTTCAACGAAGAGTCGAACGGAGACATCTTCGTGAGCTACTCCAAGGACACCACCTGCTACGAAGAAAGATGCAATGTGTTCATCAGGATGCTGCTTCCCATCACCATTAAACTTGGGAGAGTTTTTACGTGAACCATGTGGTAACTCGTGCAATGGAGGAGTTAAAGAAAGAGGACCAATAGCTACGCCCCAGGGCACGGGTTGTGCTGCCATCCTTCTTAAAAGATTTCGTATAGGGATCCGAGTATCAGACAAGAATAGTGCATGACAAGTTGCAGACACTTCCTATTCTACGGGGATCTGGTTTCTCCGCACAGGTGAAGAACTTCTGGTTCAGTTGGAAATAACGTAGTTGGGTGAAAGACTGAAATTATGCTGTTATAGCAATTCAAAGAGTGGATCAATTTCACCCCAGGCTCGGCGGGACCGAGTGAAGATCTTTCCATCCAGCTTGAACCAGGAAAGAGATCTTGTTGAAAATAAGGCAAATACAAAGTCGCCAGACACCAAGAGGATAAGCTTTACACTATTAATCTGTATTCCCCAGTCAGAGTCACCAAAAACTGTTGGTTGGATATTTTGTCAAGTCAGAAATATGAAATTCAACGACAGTACATGGGATTAAATCCCTCCTCAAAGACAGGTGAGGCTGCCTGTTTATTACTAATCTAAAACACAAAAAAAATAATGCGTACAATATTCACACTAATCTAACCATTGGGGTTGGGATATAATCCCGAAATCCATATCCACACTATATGAAGATGTTGTCTTTATAAATGGATTGGGTCGAAAATTATTATTATGGAAAAAACACAATAGACAGGACATGAGAGGAACGTATTTTCGTTTGGGTAAACACAGAGCCCGAAATAATCATACGAGCTTTAGATAACCACATTTAATGTCTGAAATGATTAGAGATCATCAAGATGATAAACAAAGAATAGCTTAAGATTATGAACATAAGAACAATATCTTAAGAAAGATACATCTCACAACACAAAGTTTACAAAATAACAGCAGCTTCTATTCCTCAAATGACTAAAAAGAAAACACAAAGTTTTTCTTCTTCACAATAGTTCTCAATATTCCAAAAATCTCAACCCTTTGGAATGTATGTACATCCCTTATTTATATTAAAAAGAGTAGTGAGAAAATAGGATAAACCCTATAAAACAGTGTTGTTAGCAAGAGTCCTATTTTGCTTTGACTCTCATGCCATAGGAGACCAAGTCAAAACTATGACTTCCTATACGATGAAATAGAAATGAAAAAGACATGTCAATTTCAAGATTGGAATGACATGTTGCATCAAGACTCAGTCTGAAGCATCATATTTTTTTCTTCCTCATCTTTCTCTTCTTCTAGTTGAGCCTAGTTTGTTCCGAAATTCTTGGAATTTCCAGATTATACCTTGCATCTCATTTTCATCAAGCACAGTAGAATGATCACTCAAGACTTCACATGTTTCATGAGTGTCACTGGCATTACTGGGAAGCTTTCCCTCAATATTTTGCTGATTTTTCTCAAGGCCTCCAAAGAATGTTCAATATTTACAAACCTATCAATGATTTCAATGCCAAATCCATGAGCTGGTTCATGCTGAATTGATTCTTGGATTTTTTTGAAAAGATCATCAGCTAGTAGGATGCCTGAGTTTCCACTTAAAACTTTTGCATAGATTTTCAGCAGTTCTTCTTCCAGGTCGCTCTTGCCATCAATCAACTGATCTCTTTATTCTCGTCAATTTACCACAAGCTTCGTTGAGAATTTTTACCCCTGAACTTGATGGCTTTGGTCAGCTGAAAATGTTTATCCACATGTGGGATGACACCTTCTTCTATCAAGATGTGTGATGGGATTTTCTTCAGTACCTGGAGAGCTTTGAAAGTCAAATCAAGGTGTTCTGATTTCTTTAGAGAAGTCATCATCCATCTTTTCCCCATCACTCTGTATATTCCCCAAGGATTGGTAAACCATTCTACAGTGTCTTGACTCACTTCTTTCCCCTGTTGGAGCATAATTTGGGTCCATTCATTGACCACCCTCCCTTTTTCATTAATCTTTTCAATTACCATGGCACTAATGAGAAGTCAAACCCGATGGGATTAGAGTATGATGGTACGGACTCAAGGGGTTTTGAGAGCTTAAGCAATACCTCTATCAACTACTCCACCTTTTCTTTCAGCTTATCCCTGCTATCTTTTGTCTCCTTCAATTTCTGGCATAGCACGTTCATAGCATCTCGTGCATCCTGTTGTGCTCCTTCTATTGTCATTCTCTTAGAGCCACCTTGGTTATCTGATAGTCAGAGGTTGTTATATCCTCTTTGGTTTTGTCAGTCGCGGGAGTGGCGATCTCTGTAAACTTATGTCCCGAAGCGTCCACTAAAACCCTTGAAACTATTTTGGGTTTCTTGGCTGATTTAGCAGTAGAAGCCTTGAGTGAACTAAAATCAAAGGCTGGTATGGGTACAACCACCTTCATTTTCCTTGGAGTTTTCTCAAGTAACCATTGAGGCGTGTCAGAGGGAGTTGCCATTATTGTAGAAGTTGGTATCATACTTTCAGGGGGAGAGGGATCCATTGGTGGAGTGGGGACGGTTACCAATGTGGTAGCAGATTCAGTGAAAAGAGGTGCATGAGGGGGTATGTTGGTAGTTACTTTGGTCCCAGCAGAGAGGGGTAAGATTCCAGAGAAAATGTTGGCCATGACCGATGAAGTAGATGGGGAAAGAGGGGGTAGAAGTGATTGTGAAGTAGGAAGTGCAGATCCTAACGCCAAAGCCTGGGATGGAAGAGATAAGGTCACTTCATTTGGGCAGTCAGCAAATGGTGAAACTAGGGGCTGACTTACTTCTCTTTCCAAATAAATTTCTCCTGTTTTTGGTGGTGTTGGTGACTTTGGCACATTCACCGTTTCAACTGGAGTAATAATTGAAGGGGTTTCTTCTACTCTTCTCTTCTTGACAAACTTGACCTTTATAGGTCCCTTAGAAGAGCTTTTGTCCTTTTCCTTTTTGGAGGGCCCCACCTCTGCAGCAACCAACTTTGAAAAATTATCTTCTTTGAAACTCATTCCCCAAGAGGTGAGCCATGCCTTGGTGCGTGCAAGAATCAGGGCCGATCTATCTGTAATGGAGGATTTTTCACCGATAGACCAATCAATAGGTGGGAAAACATATTGATCTTCATTCAATCTGTCATAGGAAGGATCCAGAACACTTTCATTATCGCCAGTACCTTGTGGTATGTCAGCGAGCCAAAGTGTGTAAATCTCAGCAAGTGTCAACCTGCTATGATCTTTTATTCAGACAGCAACCTCATCACGTAAATCAATCCAGATGTCTTCTACGCTTGGCACGTGTGGGTGCAGAGTTCCATATGCCTGAAGGACTCCTCAAAAATCAACCCCATCTCGGGGTTTCATGTGCTTCTTCAACTTATCTTGAATCTCATGTACAACGTTCTTGGCTTTCACCACCGTTGAACACCTTCCAATAGAAATTGGGAAAGATACAGAGCCCTTGTGTTTACTCTGTTGGAATTTGTGAAAATCCAACAATTGCCTGACCAACTCCATCAAGATTAGTTTTCCCCCTGGATATATGGGCAAACGGAAAGGATCCCCTGGGTACATGGCTACTCGAAGATATGTGAACTTCTTAAATTGCAAGAATACACAACCCCATTTTGAAACTTCATCCCATGCCTCATCAGAGACTCTTGTTTTCCTCAATTCGGGGTTTAACCTGTAGATGTTCTCATAAAAGAAGGCATTGTTTACCCTTCTGAATTGGTCTTCAGACCCTTTTCTTGTTAGTTGAGGAAAATACTGATAAACATGCTCCACTTTCTCGTTCCCCTTAGTGTCCAATCCAAGATAGTTCCTCATGCTGGCCGCTACATAGGTGACATGCGAGAACATATAAAACTTCCCCGTAGATAGGACTGTTGTCATTTAAGAATCTATCTCGTTACTGATAAGAGTACCCCAATCAATTCCCAGTTGATTCTTCTTAATAATGATCATGAATTGGTACATCCATCCTTGGAAAACATTTGATTCGGGGAAACCAAAAACCTGACTCAACAGAGTAATGATATCATTGATTTCCTGAATGAAATCACTTCTAGGAACAAGTCTTGGGAACCTAGAAACAGCCGGTTTGGATTTGATTAAGAACTTCTTATTCACGTGCTTGATGAAATCCTCCTGATCATTGTCCCAAGATTTTTGGGCTGACTTGAGATCCACATCTCCATATTCCTCAAAATTAGGCAGCTTGAGAAGGTCATGGAAGTAACCTCCGTCCAACTTGATTACAACTTCTCCCTCCTGAATTTTCACAGAACGAGAAGCAGAGTCATAGTTTGAAGCATAGGCTAAGATGAACTTGGGGCACTGAGCGGACATAGGGAAACCTGCTGCAAGAGGTATACCACTGCCAACTATTGATTTCATCAATGGAGTCTGGGAAGAGCTCTTGACCCTATTCCAAAAATCCTCCATATCTATGTTTCCGAGCTCTGTATCCTGGATGTCGTAATTACAATTAATGTAGGAGGGAGACTCCACCTTCCTAAATTTGTACTTCATCCTCCCTGATTTTTCAGTCTTATCTTGTGATGAACCAGGGTCCGACATGAGGAATTTCAAAGGAGGAGAGTGTCGGAGATCAGAAGGTGTTGAACACTTCGGAAAACCTGACACACTGGAGATGGTGGAAATATTGAAATGTCTGACACACTAGGAGGATGCTGGAAAGATTGAAAATCCCGCTATCTTTGGAGGATGACGGGATGTTTGAAGTGTCCGACACACTGGGAGGATGCCAGAAAGATTGAAAATCTTGCTATCTTTGGAGGATGCCGGGATGTTTGAAATTCCCGACACCTTAAACTTTCCGATACACTACGGGTTTTGAACACTGCGAAGCACCCTGCGAAACCCAAAAAGAAGGAATCGGGTAATTGTTAGGTTGAAACATGCTAGTTCTTCTTCACTGTTTATATCCCAAATATATTTTTAATTACAAGGACATTCTGGGGAATAAAACAAAGTGAGCATTCCAAAGGGGGAACCCTAAAACACAAACCTGATTTAGAAAACAACCCCAAAATAGAATAAGTAAAACCCCAATAACCTCGATAAGAAAAAGATAGAAACTCGGAAGAATCATTACACGATCATTTCACAAATATCACAAACAAAGAAGAAAGAGATATACCTTTAATCAGAACGAAAAATGATCAAAAATGAGCAATACAATCAGGCACAGAGGTGAGTCGGGTTTCTGGGTCAAAGATGCATGTACGAAAATCCACGAGGTAAAAAGTACGTCTGGTAAAAATGACGTGGAAATATGAATATTTATAAGAAATTTCACATTTAATACATTTCAGTTGACACGTGTCAACTACCCGACAACTTGGCATTAATGCCATGTCAACATGATTAGGATATCCGGAAACCTGACACAAAGGATTTCGTATTAATTTGGGTTTCAGGTTTCGGGAAACAAGCGACATGAAGCATGATGCTTGATGGTCCCGAAAACCTGAAATAAAGGAGTAAATCAGGCTTCGGGGATTGGAAGACATGCGACATGAAGCATGTTTTAACGAAGGCATGTTTCGATGCTCGGAAGACCCGCAAACCCGAAACAAAGGAGTAAATCGGGCTTCGGGGATCGGAAGACATGCGACATGAAGCATGTTTTGACAAAGGCATGTTCCAATACTCGGAAGACCCGCATACCCGACTTGCCTTATTTGATGCGGGTTTCGGGGAACACACGACATGAAGTATCCAAAACACATGTTGTCTTGCTTTTGAAACCCGAAAACCCGATTATCTCTCTGAAAGGGCATTCTTAAGAAACTGGCTCAAAAATTTCTTAGGGTTATCTCATTTTGGGTGTACACACAAAAAATGAGATAACACATACCTATACATCATCATTCTTGGATCCTTCCTTAGCTTTGTTTCTTCCTCTTTAAGTCTCAAACTCAAAGACTAATAGAAGTGGAGTGTAGCTCCAAATTCTCATTTCCTAATGAATTTGTTAGCATATTTACAGATTTCTCACTCGTATGAATCTTTTCCAGATTCAGTTGCCCATCCTCCAATACATGTTGTATGAAGTGATACCTCAATTGAATGTGTTTCATTCTCGAATGAAATGCTGAATTCTTTGCTAAATGAATTGCACTCTTACTGCCACTGAACAATTTGTAATCATATTGCTCATTTCCCAACTCTTTCATGAACCTACTCATGTATATCATCTCCTTGTTAACCTCTGCAGCTGCAACATACTTTGCCTCTATAGTAGACAAATCCACAACCTTCTACAATCTTGAAATTCAGCTAACTATCATCCCACCTACTCTGAAAATATATCCAATAGAGCTCCTTCTACCATCCAAATCTCCAGCCATATCCAAATCAACATAGCCACATAATGAAATATCTGAACCTCTATATCATAAATGCATGTTAGCTGTCCCTTTTAAATACCTGAGTATCCATTGGACTGTTTTTCAATGTTCTTTTCTTGGATTAGCCATATATCTACTTACAACTCCCACTACTTGTGTAATGTCTGGTCTGGTAAAAGCCATAGCATACATGAGACTCCCAACTGCCAAAGCATATGGCACTCATTTCATGTATTTGACCTCCTCATGTGATGAAGGACACTGATCTTTTCTCAATTTGAAGTGTCCAGCCATAGGTGTAATAATAGGTTTTGCATTCTACATCTTGAACCTTTCTAACACCCTATACATATAATCCTCGTGAGACAAATACAATCTCGTGTTCTTCTTGTCTCTATGTATTTTCATGCCAAGGATTCTTTTTACAGATTCTAAATCCTTCATAGCAAATATGTGAGCTAGCTTTCCCTTAAGCTCACCAATGTCCTACATACTAGATCCTGTAATAAGCATATCATCCACATATAATAACAAATTAATATAGCTCCCATTTTCAAGCTCCTTGAAATAAACATAATGGTCATAATCACATCTTAATTAACCATGGTCATGCATAAACCTATCAAACCTCATGTACCATTTCCTTAGTGCTTGCTTGAGCCCATATATGATATTTTTCAACGTGCACATTAATTTCTCCTTACCCTTGACTTCATACCCAAGCGGTTGCTGCATATAAATCTTTTCATTCAAATCACCATGAAGGAAAGTTGTCTTCACATCTAGTTGCTCTAAATACAAATCCTCTATTGCAACTAAACTCAATACAGTACGAATAAAGTCATCTTTACAACAGGAGAAAATATTTCACCAAAGTCAATACCTGCTTTCTTTAGAAATCCATTTACTACAAGCCTTGCCTTGTAGATTTTCTATCCACCATCTTTTTCTTTGATCCTATAAACCCACTTGTTTTGTAATGTCCTATTACCTACTAGCAACTTAACAAAATCCCAAGTTTGGTTTTGTTCCAAGGATTCCATCTCCTCATTCATGTCATGCTCCCACTAGACGTGGGTCTTATCCTGCATTACTTCTTCAAAAGTTTCTGGTTCACCATTATTAGTTAATAATAAATAAAATAGAGAAGGTGTAAATCTTTCTAGAGGTTCACTTACCCTTTGTGACCTTCTCATAGGAGTTTGGGGTATCAAAAACTAATTTTGGACCTCCTAAACATTCAAATCCAAATTTTTCGCTGACCAACACCAATCACCTGTAACCAACATCGATTCTGATAACTGATGTCATTTTGGCTCTTTTGTAATTGATATCGGTTCTGCTGACTGATGTTGGTCAGGAGTCAACTGATACTAGTTACTATGTAACCCTGTCAGTATTACTTTTAAATCTGAGAGTTCATTTTCATTCAAAAACTTCTCAACTAGCTCGTCTTCAGGTACTAAAATTTGATCCATGTACATTCTCTTTTAATTCCATTCAATATCACGACTCCTAATAATTTTAGAATTCTCTAAATCCTAAAAAGGAAATCCAAAATCACTAGATCCATAACCAATGAAAGTGCATCTCTTGGATTTTGCATCCAACTTTTTTCTATTTTCCTTATCAATATGCAAAAAATCTTCTAAACCAAAAACTTTAAGAAAAGAAAGATCTACCTATTTTCCAGTCCAAGCGTCCTCTGGTATTCTTCCATCTAGTGAACTTGAAGGCCCATGGTTAATCAAATAAATTGTTGTATCAACTGCTTCTACCCAAAACTGTAAGGGCAATCCATAATGTATCCTCATACTTCTAACACGTTCCATGATTGTCCTATTCATTCTCTCTGCAACACCATTCTCTTGTTGTGTTCTTATAACCATCCTTTCTCTACATATCCTATTCACTGAACAATAATCATTGAAAGCCTTGCTCCAATATTCACCACCATTTTTAGATTTGAGGCACTTTAACTGTGAATTTGATCTGTTCTTAATAAGGGCTTTCCATCTTTTAAAAGTCTCAAAAAATTTAGATTTACGTTTAATACAATAAACCCAAAACTTTCTTGTAGCATCATCAATGAAAGTAACGTAATTTTGGGATCCTCCATGAGAAGCTACCTGGGCTGGTCCCCACACATCTAAGTGTACAAGCTCCAATTTCTTCTCCTTCTTAGTTATTACAACTTTGAGAAATCTCACTCTCTTTTGCTTTCCAAAGATACAATGCTCACAGAAATCAAGATCTAAATCTTTCAAATCTAATAACTTACCCTTAGCCTTTAAGATTTGCATTATTTTTTGACTCATATGGCCCAACCAATTATGCCACATACATGCATCTGAATTTGAAGTAGATAATGCAGAAAAGGAATAAATAACACATGTAGATAAATATAATGTTCCTATCTTCTTACCTCTTGCCACAACAAAAGAACCCTTGGTGACTTTCCAAGAGTCTCTTGTAAATGTAACCATGCAACCAGTTTCACCTAGTTTCCCTACAGAAATAAGATTTATCCTGAGGCTTGGCGCATGCCTCACATCTTTTAATACCCATGTATTTCCATTCTGTAATTTTAGATGAACTTCCCCTTTACTAGTAATACTACAAGGTTCATCATCACCCAAATAAACATGCCTAAAAGTGCCCTGGACATAATTTCTAAAATAACCCTTATTAGGGGTTGCATGGAAAGAAGCTCCTCAATCTAAAATCCATGATTCAATTCTATTATCTAAAGAGATAGTAAGAGCATCTTGCATTACCTCTACTACAACAATATTTTCTTCTTTACGTTTTTATGGTTGGTTATCTTTATCCTTTGACCAACAATCTTTCTTTGCATGTCCTTTCTTTCCACATTTCCAACAAGTAATTCCCTTACCTCTAGACTTAAATCTTCTATCCCTTGATTTTGATTTCCCATTACTCTTACTCTTGGATCTCTCCTTCTGTCTGCCCCTACTTTCTACATTCAAAGCATTCCCAGGTGATGATTCCTTTGTACTCTTCCTGTAAATTTCTTCATTCAATATTATACTAACCACATCATCAAACTTCAAAATATTATTAGCAGACATTGTATTGCTAATAACCATTACCAAGTTATCCCAAATATGAGGCAAAGAACATAAGAATAAAAGTGCTTTCACTTCATCATCAAACGGAATCTCAACCGATTTTAACTAATTTACAATAGATTGGAAATAATTCAAATGACAAGATGCAAATCCACCTTCATGCATCTTAGAACTAAATAGTTTCTTCATCAAATAAAATTTATTTGAAGCACTATATTTTTCATATAAATTAGCAAGAGATTTCATTAACCTTACCGTATAATTCGCTTCTGTAATATTGGAAGCCACGGATGTTGCTAGGCTCAATCTTATAAATCCCAAAGTCTTTCTGTCAAGAATCTTTCATTCTTCATCAGTCATATTCGTAGGTCTAAAATTCTCATCCAATGGTAAATACATATTACAAATCTCTTTGATACAGATAATCCTCAATCTGCATCTTCCATAATTGATAATTTCATTCGTCAAACTTCTTTACCTTGTATTTGTTTTCTTCTGCCATTGTTGTAGCTCCCACTCAATCAGAAAACCCTCTGTGAGTAAATATGTCAACACATAAAACCCTCAAAAAAATCTCTGATACCAGTTGTTGGGGTTAACACACCGATTGTACAGATAATATATTAGATCTAAGCATACATGCAAATAAAATTGGATATTCTACCAGAAGAAATATACAAAACAAGAGATATAAATCAACACCATATTTAACGTGGTTCACCTAGTGTGGGCTATGTCTACCAAGAAACAAACCAATCTACTATCCAAAGCTTTGACAAGATATATAATTGAAGATTTACAATCTTTCACACCTCTCAGATGTACAGTACTTTTTTTCACTCAATATTTTGCTTCTTCTCTAAGAATTCTATCTCTCACAATAATCATCAACTTTTGCAAGTTCTTCTTAATTCTTACTTCTAAACCCTAGCTTTCATGTTTATATAAGCGTATACAAACTTATGGCAGTTAGCCATGTAATTACAGTCAATAGATCTACTTTAATACTAAAAATAGATCTAATTTCTATGAGTTAATTAAAATGGCCACACATAGGTAATCGACGTCGGTTAGCCCTAACCGATATTAGTTCCTCCTTTCCTAACCGATGTTGGTCCCTCCATAACTGATGTCGATTACTATATTTTCTTAAAATTTTCATACTACATGCTAATCTGAAGTAATTGAGCTCCACAACTCAACAAACTTGTCACTCATTCACCCAATTCTAGTTAGGACACAAGCATACATGTCTCTTAGTCTTCGCACATTTTTTGTTAGTTGTCTCCTAAAACTAGCACCTAGGCACTCCTGTCCATCCCGGCGCCCGCGTCCCCTTTATTTTTTATCTTATTTTTTAGATTTTAGGTTGGCATTTTAAGTTTTCCCACTCATATCCTAAGGTACTCGTCGGAATTTTGGTTCATTAGTGTCAAAATTCAAGTAAGAAAACCCTATATAAACAAAACATACATATCATAATAATGGTGAGAAATTACTATCAAAGGATATCTATCAAAATATCAAAGGGACTGCATCTTGGGCTTATTAATTTGCATACACACTGCATAGGAAGTAAAAATTCATTTTTCCATCTACACATGTGCATTCTATCTAGCTACTACCTGTTATCTTGGCGTCATCGACATAAGGAAAACCTCATAGCACTATTGCACACACAAACACATAGAACTACATTGGGACATAGATGTAGTGTAGCGCTTGGTCGTAAGTTCATTTTTTTTACAGTTGAGGACATTCTAACCCCTCATTTTGCATCTTTCTTTTTTGGGATTTGATGTAGTTTGAGCGTGTTACAGGAGATTATTTATGTTACAGTTTTACAGGTACTTCGGCGATCCAAGTGCGACATACAGGTGATTAAAGGTGAAAATTTTTGAAACCTTAGCGATAGCGCCAAAACTAGATTCCAACCCTTTTGGAAGACTCCAGCACCCCATAGAGGTCTAGGGTTCCCAAAATGCCCTCACCCTTACCCAGGCACCCATGTCCCAACAATCTCGTCATCTCTACATTTTTTAGAGCGTGATTGCGACATTCTAAGTTTATATTTTATTAGTTCATCTAGTCCAGACATGCTTCGGGATAAGAAAAATCAAGCTAAGTGCCTTATCCTTTTCATATTTTCTTTCATAATATCAAATAAAATTGTATGGCATTTGTATTTCATTGTATATCATTTATAGAAAATCTTTACATTCATATTTAAATAAAATATTTAGATTTCATCGAATCACATTGTTCATCATCCTCTTTGGATTCCCTTTCCACATTTTCACCACCTCCATCACGATTTCCACTTTCTATCTCATTGTGCAATCTAATTTTCACTTAATCTCCATCTACTTCGTCACTCACTTTAGTTGTGTACAAACCGCTTATCTTACATCGAATCCTCACACCTACATTGTGTTCTTCCTAAATATTGTAACACTTTTCACTTCACCTATCTTAGATCCCTCTTCCACACCCATCTTCTTTCCTCTATCCTCACTCATTCATGGGCCTTTCTTGATACTTGTTCCTCCTCTCACATCAATCGTCGTCACACAACTAATTGGGAAAATATTGAAATAAATTATATGCCTAATACTAATTATGTAACAATGTTGTAGATTAAATATGCAATGAAATACATATTTGACCCAAGAAAAATAAGCTAAAAAGTATGAAACCCTAGTTGTAAAGAGGAGATAAAAGGACATAGTTGATTCGTAAATAATCTTTAGTTGTGCCAAAGTGACGAACTAATGAACAGAGAGGGAGAATTATCACACCAAATGTCATAAAATTGTGCAACCACAAGATCTTCCTAGACTTGGGTTCCTAGAATAGGTCAGGTGCACCTGTAGGCACTGTAGACCTATTATGGGCACCTGTGACTACTCAGAATCTCATAAATTCAACTTTGGAGGGTCATGAGGTGTTCAATGTCCTTTTCTTCATGTCACTAGTATGTCGCATCAAGTTTGTAAATGTATCATGTAACTTGTAATGAAGAATTGGCATGCAAACCCCTCAAAAGTGAATCAAGTCCCAAAATGAAAATAATACAAAGGAGGGGTCAAACTATCCTCGGTTGTCAAACAATTGAACTTATGATCGATCACTGCACTATGTCTAGGAACTAATGTAGTTAAGTGTGTGTGTGAAGGAATAGTGCCCTAGGTGGCTCTTATGCACGTTGCACTTGATAGCGAGCAATAGATATATGTAGAAATGTAAATAGATATGTGTATGAAAGAATGAACTTCCCCTCCTATGAAGTGTGTGCAAATTAACACAGTCCCTTTCCCTTGTTTGGATGCTATATGGATGCTTGAATGCTCTTGATAATGCCTTTGGATGCAACCTTAGGTGGTGATAGCTAATGTTTAATGTTTGGTCCCTTATTATGATCACAATTTTATATTTATATGATTCCCTTTCTTGAATTTTGTAATGAAGGACGAAAAGGCCAAATACCAAAAATATAAGATGCCCAAATGGATAAAAAGGACTCAAATGATGTGAGAAAAGTACAAAGAGGTCAGGGGCACCCAAAGGGGACGAGCGCACCTGGCATTGGTGTCCTGGCTGGGCATGGTGTCCAGAATGAGAAATGTTGGAGTATGAAAAGATAGTCTAGGAAAGTAGGATTATAAGACCAAAATAGGAAACATGAAACAAGAAAAGAGGCCAAAGACATGGTTCAATTAGTACTTTTCTTACTTAGGAATCATATTAATAGTAGTATGTGATCAAGACTAGATAGATACCCAAAGTGTGTGATTTAGTCCCTAAAAAAATCACTTAATATTACACATATTTCTTATACATCTCTTCCACATCCACTTATACTTTCACCTCACTCTAACTTGTTTCCACATGTTATTCTACTTGATATTGTAAGTTACACCCCTCATTATATTTCATACAACCATCCTCTTTTCACATCCATTCATTACAAGATTGTATCACTTTCTCTAACATTTCTTCCATAAATCAATTTGTTCTCCACTCCAAACCCACTTGAAACCATCACTAGCACAACACTTTATATCACTCTATCTGCTCCCAATGATCTATTCTCATGTCCTTGTCCACCTGACACTATCAAAAATGCACCACACTTGGCATCTATCTTTCTTTCTCCATCTTTGCACTCATGTCATCTAATCATTACCATCATTTGGTTTCTACTTAGCATCATTATTTCACTCTTCATCCCTCTCATTAAATCAAATTCAATTTTGTACCTCATCTACCACCTTCTTTTATACATAATGTCTATCATTCATATAGTCCATCCATGGACTGGGGGGAATTTTACTCGTCTTTTCTTCCACATTCTTTCAGTTTTGTCCATCTTGCTTCTCTTCATCTTCCCTAGATTTGAAACACATCTTGATTCTCCACACATAATGCACTATCAGCATTGACACAAACAAAAACACACACAAAATCCAAAAACACCTGCACACCTTTCATAATCACAAAAAATCTATATATCCCCCAAAAATGTAAAAAATAACACTTTCTCATGGATGTTCTTCCATCACTGTTGCTTCATTCATTCATATTTCATTCCAATTCTCTGTTTACAACAACATACTTCACTTATAGTTCACTCATATTCCACATAATGGTTTGTTTCACAGCTTTTGGTGAAATCTTATTTATCTTGTCATCAAATTTTGTGAGTCAATAGTCTCTACTGCAGTTTCTTGAACTTAGGCTCTCACCACTTTGTAAATTAAGAACAATTATCCCATTAGATATCCAAAACTCTTACAAATTTAATAAGTTGTTGTGATGTCCCCAAGGCATCATTTGTCAACGTTCACTAATGACCTCTCCAAAATTACTTCCACTCCCTCCATCAATTCCTTAATGGTTCTAAACCTCTTTCAAAACAAATGAGAGAGATGATTATCATGTTAAAAACAAATAAAGCCAAAAATTCAAAGAAAAGTCAAAGTTTTAGAAAAATAATATCAATAACTCTTTCTTAATAGTCTTTCTAGTATCTCTACGAGGGCCATGGATGCCTAGATACTAGTATAGCAATGTTATGACTAGAATCAAATGTATCTTCGTCAGAGCTATTGATTCCTAACTGGAAACGAAACAATGCACAAACTATAATTTTTTTTCATTTCATTAATCAAAAATCACATGTTTCACTCACACCTACACTTTGGATTTTTTTTTAATTTATTTTCTTAATGGTCTTCACTTCAACAAGAAATAAACGTTCATGCACACACAATATCTGAGCAATAGGACATAGGGTTAGTATGTCACCAAGTGGTGTTTAGAATTTTTTCAATATTTTATTTTAAATTGCTCATTGTCTCATGAATTGTTCCTTTTGGATCATCATGTATTCTTCAAAAATATCTATTTCAAACCATGATCATACATATAAACACCCAAAAATATCATGTCATTTAACTTGTAGCCATCATCGCTCACTACTCTTGGGTGGGCGAAACATTTATCTCCTACTCTCTAACTTGCATCCACTCTTATACATGTCATTCGTCACTTTCCCTCCTGCACATAGCCATGGAAACATTTTCCTTTCTTCCAATCATCATGTCCATTTCCAAGGTTCATTTTCTATCATTTATCAACTGCCACTTTTTGGCACGCATTATGTTGGGACAGCTTGTGGCTCCAAAAATTGTCACTTGAGGTGGGGTATTACACAAATATCTTCTCTTCAATCTTATGACATTCAATTGTCACATATCTTAGTCAATTGAACAAATCGTCTTTACCTTGTGAAATCAATCTATCGATCCCTTCATAGACTTCGGCTGAAGAGTCTCATCGATCACATTTCCAGGTTCTTATCTATCTAGTAAACCATCTCATCCTGTGTGGATGGAAACTAGCTTCATAGGGTTAAATGACCCCCATCTCGTCTTAATGTGTTTTCTTCCATCATGCCTACTACAACATGCAACCCAAAAGGGGGGAAAAATATAGATACTAGAAAATGCAACTTGCACATAAAGTCTCCTAAGCTAAAAATACAAAAAAAAAACATATAAAATCATAATAATCCTTAAAATCAATATTCCCACAAAATCCATGAATAATTAACATTTAGTTAATTGATGTTAATCAACTAATTAATCAATATTATCACCTAGCCAAATCCTACTCATCACCCCACGATCCATCCACATCACCTACCACAACAATCCTCCACTACCTTATATATCTCCCACCATGAAATAAAATACTATGATTTATCCTCCATGACCCCCACCATCAAATAAAATAATATGATAAAATACTTCATATCTCCCACCACCAAAGAAAATAATATGGATAATCTTCCATTATCCTCCATGTCTCTCCTCATCAAATAAAATATTATGATTTATCTTTTATGTTCCCCATCATTGAATAAAATAATACAATCAAATCCTCCATTATCTTCCATGTCCCCCATTATCAAATAAAATAACGGGTCACTTATCCATTATTCCTCTCTTTCAAAATGCAGGCACTATTTCACCACTATTCACCACTATTCCCATCCTAGGAAATCCTATAAATAGAACCCTACTCCATAAGCTTAACATATAGAATTTTATGAAGATAATATTATTATGTCCATGTTTTCTTATATTTCCATCCAAAATACTTAATCCCGTAATATAGAATTTTTATTCTATGCTTGCATTTTGTTTGGTGTTGCAAGTTATTGGAGAGGAGAAGATGGATCTCAACTGTAGCTAAGCTATGAATACAAAAACTTTGAATCAACAAACACAACAAAAATCATCCACAAGTAAACATTGCAACATAGTTGAGTCCCCTTGGCCCCCTAAATAGGTATACCATTTCATTTCAGTTATTGCATTTATCATTGCATGTCTTGTCATGTTCTTGTATAAACCTTAAAAAGGAATAGGGATCTAACTAAGGCAGATCCCCTAGCCACAAAAACATACTAACATTTAGCATAGTTTTTTAATTGCATACTCAAATTCAAGAGTTAGCCTACTTTATTCATTGCAATAACCTCATGAATTCCCTCACTTATTCAATAGAAACATCATAGGTTTGTTATGTTATTAATTTGATTTTGAGTTGATTGGATATATCTAGCACATTTTATAGGGTGGCTCAATATCTAGGCAAACACATACATACGATTAATAGACATTCTACTCGGGTCCTTCCTCAACTCCTTTTTCATCATCTACTTAGATGACATTCTCATCTTCAACAAGACATGGGAGGAGTATGTGGAGCACATCTCACCCATATTAGACAATATACACAAAAACAAGTTGCAAACAAACTTAGTAAAGTGAACATTTGGTGTAACGTAGATTCAATACTTGGGCTACATCATTGATCATACAAGAATACATATGTAAATTTGGTCAAAGTTTTAGTAAAATCGGAAATGCTTCGTTCCTTATAGAAACAGATAAGGTTAGGGTTAGGAGGAATACCTGTAAATGTCGAGATGATGTGCGCGTACCGTAGAGAAAGATCAGGCTGACTGCGAAGAACTCCTTTTTGTCTTGGAAGGACTACCTGCAAATAAGAACACAAGACCACAAGATTTTGATTAGATAATAAATGAGGGAACTGCCTTGGGCCCAGGAAGTATGAAACTTCCTTTCGAAGGTGGTCAGTTCCCCTGCTAATATGAATTAACACAAAATACTGTAGAGTACCAATTAAATTGTTTCGTGGAACTGGGTAGGGAAAAGGCTGTTTTTCTTGGTTTTGATCAAAGGAACCGATGCCGGTTATCTATAACCGATGGCGGTCACTGATAACCGATACCGGTTGGTTCTAGGAACTTCTGGGCTGGTTGTGGTGTTTGTAATGGCTGGTTTTTGGATAGTATTGAGAAATGGGATAGTTAGAAGCTAAGGAATGATGGTTAGAGGCAATGGTACGTTAGGTAATGGGTTCAGGAACGGATTTGGGAAGATTACAATTCCAAAAGCACAAGAAATGTTATAATGGAGGACATGCAAGATATAACTTACTGGTTTTTTTGATGAAGGTGCAAGTTGATCTCCTTTGCTGCCAACTCTTCTGGTTTCTTTACTCGTCTCTGCTTGGTTAAGTGAAGTTCTGGACTCTGCTGATCGCTTTGGACTCTCCTTTGATTAAAAATCCTTCGACTGATCTCCCAAAAAATGAAATTCCGATCCGTTGTTTTGGTTTGGGAAGCCCATTTACAGGGAACCGATGGCGGTTGCGTAACCGACGGCGGTCGAGTAGGAACCGGCATCGGTTAGGAAAAAGTAGGCTATTTTTAGTAAAATAGCCCACCTTCCCTGCTTTTCTCCCGAGAGATCAGTTGCGGGCTTGGTCAAGTGGCTAGAAGGTCGGCTTTGGGTGCGAGTAAGGAGGCATTAGTTATGGATGTGAGTCTAGACTAAGTCATGGGTCTTAATTAGGTTAATTTAGGGTTAGGGCTAGGTCATGATGAGGTGGCAAAGTGAGGTGGCGGGTAAGGTGATGTGGATTTATCAATTACAAGGTAATTAATAAATAATTGTGTAAAGTTTAGGTAATGAGGTTAGGTTGCGAAATGGGATGCGGGTCACAAGGGGTCGTAAGACACAATTTTGGTGTCTACATTAGCCCCTTATTGTCGTGTAGCTTGTTCTGTAAAGCTGCGCGGACAATAATATGAAGTGGTTTCTCATGTTAAGGATATAGGTAATCCCCCTCAAATCTAGCACAGATTGAGCGAACGGGAAATCAGGGATAGGGTTGATAAAAGGTAAATGTTGTAGAGAGGATGGTAAGGTGGTGCGGTAGGTCCAAGGAAGCAGACGCATGTTGAAATGCAATAGTACGACTAGGGTACATGATTTGACAAGCAAACCAGCAATGTATAGGCAAAGGTCGATAGTTTATCCAAACAAGGGTGATATAATCCTGGTATCCAAGGCATAGGAAGTAGCTCCAGGGTATATAACAGGTAAGGTACAGGAACGTTTAGGCATGTTCGGCAGTACCAAATGGTTGGTTTGGTTGAGATAAACGTCACGGTCTAGGTCTAGGCAAAGTTGGTCATCAGATCAAGTCAAGGACCCTAATCATGCTAAAACACGAACAGGTGAGCTCTATTGAACAAAAAGCTACATGATGGATGGATAAATTAAAACGGTGATTGTGGGTATGGTATGGTTAATTGGTGCGGCCTTAGGGCGGGCCAAATGGTTAGGTGCGGCCTTGGGTCGGGCCAAATGGGTTGGTTGCGGCCTTGGGTCGGGCCAAATGGTAGGTTGGGTCGGGCCAGGCCCAAATTGGGTTGGGCCAAATGGGGTGGTTGCGGCCTTGGGTCGGGCCAAATTGGTAGGTTGAGGCCTTGGGTCGGGCCAATGGGTAGGTTGAGGCCTTGGGTCGGGCCAATTGGTAGGTTGAGGCCTTAGGTCGGGCCAATTGGTAGGTTGAGGCCTTAGGTCGGGCCAATTGGTAGGTTGAGGCCTTAGGTCGGGCCAATTGGTAGGTTGAGGCCTTAGGTCCTTAGGGCCAATTGGTAGGTTGAGGCCTTAGGTCGGGCCAATTGGTAGGTTGAGGCCTTAGGTCGGGCCGAATAGTTAAACAAATGGTGTTCAGCAAAGGTGGATATAGGCGATATGTGGTTAAAAAAGAGGCAAGTGGTAAGTGGGGGCAAAAAGAGAAAATTGGGGGAAAGTTTGGGATTAACACCGATGTCGATTCCACATGACCGATATCGGTTAAGGGACCGATACCGGTTTTTTAGGGCAAAAACGAAACCGACATCGGTTAAGGTCGAAAAACCTATAAAAAGAAAAATACGGCCTGTCATTGTCACTTTGGTTATTTGCAATCCAAATTAACTTGTCTGACGTGGAGAGTTGAGTTGGAGGGGTATTGAGTGAGGTGGAGCTATTTGATTGGCGGAGAGAGTTGATAGTGGGCCCGAATAGTTGAGGAGGCGGCAGGTGATTGGCCGGGGACCCAGCAGATCAGGATTGGAGCCATGGCACAGGCAGGAGGAGCTGGAGGGGCTGGACCAGCTGGACCGCCACCACCCATCCCACCACGACGACGTGTCGTCGTACCGGTAGGTTCTAAACTCTTTAATTTGGTGATTTGGTTGATTTATGGTGTTTTTGGGATTTGGGTAGGAATTTGTATTTTGTAGGAAAGAATGAGTAAATGGGGGTAATTTGAGAAAGGGAGAGGGTAGATAGGTTAGATAGGCTAAGGTGGGTAGGTGGGTAAGTTTTTAGGGTTTTTGGGTGGGTAGATGGGTAGAAATAGGTAAAAAAATGAGTTTGGGGGCCGCGCGGGGGTTCGGCTCCGGGAGAGAACAGTGACCGATGTCGGTCACTAAGCGACCGGCATCGGTCGCTAAAGTTTAGGGAAGGGTACAGTTGTTGGTGACCGGCGTCGGTGATGTATCGACCGGCGCCGGTTGTGGGTTTATGTAGGGGTTGGGTTGGGTTGGGGGTGGGTGTGGGGTTGGGTTGGGGATGGTTTGTTTGTTTTGGGTTGGGTTTTGGGTGTGGGATTGGGTTTTGGGTTTTGGGTTGGGTTTTGGGTGAAGGGGATGGGTTTAGGGTTTTAGGGTTTGGGTTGGGTTTTGGGTGGTTGGGTGGGTTTTGGGTGAGTGGGTTGGGTTGGTTTGGGTGAGGGGTTTGGGGAAGGGGATAGGGTTAGGGGTTGGGGTTTAGGTTTTGGGTTTGGGTTGGGTTTTGGGTGGTTGGGTTGGGGTTGAGTGGGTGGTGGGTGGGGATGGGTGGGTTTGGGTTTTGGGTTGGGTTTTGGGGTTTTGGGTTGGGTTTGGTTTGTTTGGGTTGGGTTGGGGGTGGGGAAGGGGATAGGGTTAGGGGTTTAGGGTTTTAGGGTTTGGTTTGTTTGTTTTGGGTTGCGGGTGGGGAAGGGGATAGGGTTAGGGGTTTAGGGTTTTAGGGGTTTTGGGGTTTTGGGTTTCGGGTGGGTAAGGTAGCGTGTTGGGGTGGGGTTAGATTTTGGGTGTTACAAAGAAAAAAAAAGGGGGGTAGATGGTAAAGTAGATGTGATTATAACGAGTGGGTCTAAGAATGTGGGTTGATTTTGCAGGCACGTCAGCAGTTGACGATGCGTGATAGGATGCCTCCACTATTGAGTCGGATGAGGCCACACATATCTGCGGCGCATTGGGCCATCATGCGCGAGGTGGGGCTTGGCGGGGTCCAGAGGTACAGAGCGATCGACAGAGATCACAGCCTGATGGTCGCCCTCATCGAGAGATGGGATCCGGCGGCCAATGTGTTCCATCTGCCGACCGGGGAGATGACCGTCACATTAGAGGATGTGTATCGCATCCTGCGGCTACCGATCGAGGGAGAGGCCGTTTTCCAGGTGGATTCAGAGACTGCCATGGATAGCATCTTGCAGGTTTTTGGGGATGCAGCCGCGCTTCTTACATATCATAGCGCGAGCATTGGATATGGGGACATGTACCGCGCACACAGACATGAGACACGGCTTGCCGTGTTGATGATGATAGGGGTCACCTGCTTCGCCCTCCCGGATTCAGAGGGAGGTCGCTTCCCACGGGCATTGATGGGGGTGCTACTGGAGATGGTGGAGGAGCACACCTGTTTTGCATGGGCACCAGTATATCTGGTGCAATTATACAGGGAGTTATGGGGCTATCGCCGGAGGAGGCGATTTGGTATTTGTTCGACCTTTTTGTTGCACTGTTGGGCATACGAGCACATCGTATGCATCAGGCCAGTAGGGCTACCCCAGCAGCCAGGGCCACAGGTCGTGTACCGATATGGATTTCAGAGGTGGTTGGGGATCGTGGGCCAGCCACGAGCAGTTGTTGCAGGTCGAGATGTGGCCTACTATAGACATATGCTAGAGGGCCTTACCGCAGTAGACATTATATGGAGACCCTACAGAGGTCACCAGCCTGGCAGAGGAGCCCGCATACAGCTGCGCCGGATCCAGTATACATTCTGGATAGCAGGACGGAGGCCGGGAGAGTACGAGCGGATACCCTTAGAGAGGGTACGCAGGCAGATGGGGCTGCCACAGGACGAGCCACCTCCCTTCCCTCAGTACAGGAGGGATGATGTAGAGGCCCCACTGCCAGCACCACAGCCTTGGGATCCAGACTGGGTAGCGGAGAGACCAGCAGGTGGGGGTGTGGATGATGCCGGGTGCACGGCAGCATACAGGGTATGGTGGGCAGGGCAGAGAGCAGCGAGGATAGTACCGCCTGCGCAGCCAGACTTGGCAGCGGTGACTGCAGAGAGAGATCAGCTCCGGGGGCAGGTGCAGCTATTACAGGGACAGTTGGCTGCTGCACAGGCACATATAGGGGTTTTACAGGGGCAGCTAGCCCAGGCTCAGGTACAGGCACAGGCAGCACCACCACCAGCAGCACAGCCACAGGGGCAGGTACAGATACAGGCAGCCGTACCAGCAGTAGCACAGCCACAGGCCCAGATACCACCACGGCCACAGGTGCAGGTACAGGCACAGGCAGCACCTCCACCAGCGCCACAGCCACAGGTGCAGGTACAGGCTCAGGGGATAGTGGTGTTGGGTGCCAGGGGACCAGCCCCAGTTCCTTCAGTGGCGCGAGATCGCTATATGGAGGTGAGAGCAGAGGCCCGTTATTATCAGGATATTCTTGATAGTACCGGAGTCGATTATCAGGCATATGCAGCTCATAGAGCAGAGACCTCGCGCAGCCAGAGATCTCAGGGAGGGGCAGCCACAGCTGGCGTGTCTGTGACAGGCAGGAGGCGAGAGGCGCCACAGGGACCAGCGGGGAGAGATGCCGAGGGCGGTGGGGAGAGCTGATAGATCCCCGACGTGGTTTTGTATAGGGACACGGGCACCGGTCTGCGAACCGGTTGTATTGATAGAGGCCTGCGTGCCTACATTTATTCATTGTTTTGATTTATTTATTTATTATATACCGGCCTGCGAGCCGAGTACGGGTTGTACATTTGATACCGGCCTGCGAGCCGAGTATATTTTTGATATGAGAGACCGGCCTGCGAGCCGAGTCGAGATTTGTGGTAGGTATTGCGGCCTGCGTGCCGGCTTTGGTATATTATGTGATCACAGAGGCCCCGATGTAGGGCACATTGTATTGTTGAAAATTTGTATATATATATATAGATGATGTTTTGATCCACATGCTGTGTTTAAAATGTGTTGAAATATTTTGTTAATGGTTTGGTAATATATAGAATGTGTGATGAGTTTAATTGACATGTTGATAGATAGATGATGCTGATGTTTTTGTGCGTATATATGAATGACAGGTTATGTGATAAATTGGTGGTTTTGTGACAGTGTGATATATGTAACTGATGAGTTGGATCCAAATGATGTATAGATTGATAGTTTTTTGATATTTGTAGTTGATGGTTGTGTATTGGTATAAATGATGTTTAATGAAATTATAATGCTATGTGTGGTGGATGAACAAAATGTGGTAAATTGTGTTGTTTATGCAGGCAAAGAGGCGGGCGCGACAAAAATTTAGATGAGAAATGAAGAAAAGAACCCTGTTTCAAAAAGGAGGGTGTGTAACCGGTATCGGTTAGGTAACCGATGTCGGTAGCTAACAGACCGATATCGGTTAAGCAACCGATACCGGTTATTTAGGTATGGGCTTTTCTAAAAATAAAAAAGCTAGGGTGGCAACTGAAGTTTTAATTTTAGAGCCATGCAAGAGGTTAAAAGCGCGAACGCGACGCGTTTTGACGACTGCGACAGGTTTTTGCATGAGAAATCTGAGTGATAAGGAGAGAAGAGACAAGAAAAGGGAATTGTGATCTGAGATTCAGAAGATAGCAAGGCAGGTTTGAAAAAAAGGTGGTGATAATGGCAGGACGAGGAGAAACATCCAGCAGGCAGGGACAAGAGAGAAGACAAGGGCCACCGCAAGCTACTGCAACCCAAGAGGTAAACGTTTTGGTTGTGATTTGATTTCTGCATGGTTTTGTGAAGAAGATGGGGTAGAATAGGTGGGTAAATATGAGAAAGAAAACATGATAACAAGGGTTGCAGGTGAGGTAAGTGTTACCGGGTAGGCAATCAGGGGTTTCAGGTATGTTTATATGTATAAAAACGAAGAAACGAGCAAATTATTGTCGTAGGTGGTTGTTTTTAAGGAAGGTGTATAAAATTGACAGTGACCGGTAGCGGTTAGGGAGAACCGGTATCGGTTACGCAACCGATATCGGTTACTTATAACCGGTACCGGTTACTGGAGAAATTTCCAGAATGTTTGAAAAAGACCCTAACGGGTTGAATGGTTGTTTGTTGTTTTGGTGTATGCAGGCAGAGACAGAGTTGAGGATGAATGATAGTGTGCCAGCGCTGTTGTCGCGAATCCGAGCGGATGTAACACCAGCGGAATGGACATTGATAAATCGTTTGGGGTTAAGTGGAATCCGTTATTATTCACGAATCGCACGTAACCATGGTATGTTACAGGCGCTGATTGAGAGATGGAATCCTGAGACAAATACCTTCTATCTGCCAACAGGTGAAATGACAGTAACATTGGAAGATGTGTTTCGTATTTTAAGACTCCCTATTACAGGAGAGCCAGTATATCAGGCACTACCTGGCGCGGGGCGGGCAGCGATAACAGAAGTGTTTGGTCCATATGCACGAGACTTAACACAGCGAGGTTTGTCATTCACATATGGGGTAATGTATGCAGCACACCCTGAGGAAACAAGGTTAGCAGTGATGTTAATGATAGCGGTAGGGTACTATGCGTTACCGAGGGCAGAAGGGGGAAGATTTCCGAAGGCATTGATGGGTGTTATTTGGGAAATGATAGAAAGGAACGTGACTTTTGCATGGGCACCTGCATATTTGGCGGAGCTATACAGGGGTTTATGGGCTTGTAGGCGAAATCACAGGACAACGTTGGATTGCTCGTACTTATTACACTGTTGGGCCTATGAGCACATTGTTTGTGTGCGACCAATAGGCCGATCTATACAGGCAGGAGAGACCGGAGTACAGAGGCTGGGATTCCGACGGTGGGTCCAGACAGAACAGGAGGCAAGATCTCAGGCCGTGCCGGGTGACATTGAGTATTACAGGCAGGTATGGGAGAGGGTGACGGTGGCGGATATCTGTTGGAGGCCCTACGGGAACTATATGGTAACCGAGAACATAGCTGAGGAGTTGAGAGGTGTAGAGCGATTGAGGTGGATCGCGGGGCACAGGCCAGGTGAATATGAGAGGATTCCGATAGATCGCGTGCGGCGACAATTTGGATTTGTGCAGGACATACCACAGGCTTATAGACCATATATGAGGATCGATGCCGAGGCAGCATTCTCACCACCCCGGCCAACACCTCCAGAAGGGCCTGAGGAGATAGCAGCCGATCGCAGGGTAATGGATGTAGGAATGACAGAGGCCTATAGATTATGGTGGGTAGCAGAACTGCGAGGTGTACGCGAGCGCCCTGACACAGTGGTGATTACAGCAGAGAGGGATCGTCTGCAGCGTTTGGTTCAGCAGCTCCAAACGCAGGTGAATGAGACAAGAGGATTGTTAGTGGTTGCGGAGTCACGGGCGGCGAGACTAGAGGCTGGAGTTCTCCATGCGAGAGGGCGTATTCATATGTTACAGGAGAGATTGGCAGATCAGTGGGCGGTACCAATAGCCGCGGTACCTTTGAGGACAGAGAGGCCCGGCGAGAGGGGTTGACGATCACGATCATCACCTAGTTCGGGATGAGTTGTGATGGTCTGAGTATATGTTAGCGAGGTATGAGAATAAATAAGGATGCCGACCTGCGTGTCGATGATAAAGAAGATGTATTTGTTTAACATCTAAATAAAACTGAATATGTATGTTGATTTGAGTTATGAGAATAATAAGATTGTCGGTGTTTTGATTTTCGGTGTTTCGAAAAAAGGATAAAGAGAAATGTGATTAAAATAAAAATACACAAAAATATTTATATTCACCACACAAGATAGGTTATGGTAGGGGATGGTCGAGCTAACCTTAGGAGACCCCATGTCTCCGAAGTGCTGCCTACATAGCCCATTGCACAAAGCAAGGAAGGGCCTCAGACCGATGTAGTTCTCCCTTAGGATCAGGGAGAGGTGAATTCAGGCAATTTGGTACGGTTTAGGCAATTGGTCGTTTGGTAAAAATTTGATGTTGGTAGGGTAATGTTGTTGGTGCTGGTAGGATAATGTTGTTGGTGTAGGTAGGATAATGTTGTTGGTGTAGGTATAGGTAAAGCAAAGGTGAGCATACCCAAGTAGGAGGGAATAATGTCCTGATTAAGATCAACACACAATCCTAGATGCGAGGCAAAGCGGAAAGAGTGCTCCGTAGGCGAAAAGAGCTAAACAAACCACACAACGTAGAACGAGCCTGAAGCCCTAAGTGCCGTGCATAGACGAGAAGTCCATAGTTGAAAAGAGTTGTATGATCACAATATATCAGGTGTACGTTACGTCCCTTGAGTTGAAACAAATGGTGAGGTGATGTGGATGATATAGCTGAGGTACAAAGAACTTGTTATAACGAAAGAGAACCTACCCTAAATAGACAAGTCCATGACCCAAAAAGTTCTTTTGAAGGAGGCTTGTATTTTATTGAATGTAGACTGATCGATGCGGGAAGTCTATAAGGGATATTGATTGTATTATTCTTGAGGTCTTCACGAAGCTGATCAATGCGAGAAGCTTCTGATAAAGGCTGACTGTGTATAGCTGTCCTTCGGGGGAGCAGTCTATTTATAGTAGCAGAGATGATTTTAGTGCATAGCTGTCCTTCAGGGGAGCAGTCTATTTATAGTAGCAGCAATAGTTTGGCATATAGCTGTCCTTCGAGGGAGCAGTCTATATTTAATTTTAGATGACTAGATGTTCTTTTGGCGTGAAGCATCTAGTTTAGTAGGAAGTTTGACTCAAGAAAATCCCATAAGAATACGGCTTATTTTAATACTTTAAAGTCATGGACTAGACTAAAAAAGGGGAAGGCATTATCAAGGGGAGGTGCGAAGTGATTTTGATTTTATTCGGAGATATAGAAAATAAAGTGTATGTAGCGGTAAATGAGCTCAAGGGACGAGCAGTAGGTAGATAAGGAGTGATATAACACTAGATTCAACAGTAGAATGGTCGAAGATGCAAGGCATTAAGGGGTTCAGGCTCAGGTTTACCATTAAGCGAAGCTAAACGATAAGTGCCTGATCCATAGGTGTGAGTGATTATATAAGGCCCAATCCAATTGGGAGCAAATTTTCCACGTTTGCTCTTTTCTAGTTTGGTTACATGTTGATTCTCTTTGAGGACAAGATCACCAACCTTAAAGGCACGCTCATGAAGTCGCTTATCATAAGCACGCTTGATGCGTTTTTGATAGATTTGGAGGTGATCGAGAGCTGTAAGACGTCGTTCGTCAAGAAGCTCTAATTGGGCTAACCGCTCTTGGCGGAAATCATCGTTGGTGAGAATATCCTGAAGAGATATTCTAAGGGAGGGTATTTGTATTTCGAGAGGCAAAACAGCCTCGGTGCCATATACCAATGAAAAAGGTGTGGCATTAGTGGAGGTACGAATGCTAGTACGATAAGCCCAAAGGGCAAAGGGAATGTGATCGTGCCAATTTCTTCCAGATTCATTGACGACTTTCATGAGGATTTTGGTTAGAGTTTTATTAGAAGATTCAGCCTGACCATTGGCCTGCGGATAGTAAGGCGATGAGAAGCTAAGTTTGATACCAAAGTTGTCACAAAGGTCTTGTAACAACTTATTTTTGAAAGATTTACCATTATCTGTTATTAGGCGATGAGGAATACCAAAACGACAGATAATGTGATGGTTAATGAATTCGACAATTTTTTCTTTTTTGATTGAAATGAGTGGAACGGCCTCCACCCATTTTGTGTAATATTCGGTCGCTGTGATTATCCAACGGTGACGTTGTGAAGAGGTCGGGTGAATCTCACCAATAAGGTCTAAACCCCATTGTGAGAAAGGCCAAAGATCTCGTGCGACCTGTAGCGGGTGGCTAGGAGTATGTTGAAGATTGGCATGTTGTTGACACATGACACAACGCTTAACATATTCGTAGCAGTCGTTATTGAGAGTAGGCCAATAATAACCAAGGCGAAGGATTCGTTTAGCCACGGCAAGGCCACTAAAATGTCCACCACAAATCCCATCGTGTACTTGCTGGATGGTATAGGTGACTTCTGCGCCGGTTAGACAACGAAGGAGGATGCCATCAAAGCCACGTTTATAGAGGAGTCCTCCCATGACAACATAACGCGAAACACTTTTAAGAAAAGCACGTTTGCCGTTACTAGTAAGATCAGGTGGGAGGACAGAGATTGTAAGGTAGTCGTGAAATTGGTGGTACCAGGTATCCTGCGAATTAGTAGACACAGTATTTATCATGCAAACTACCGGGGTTGAATAGGATGGTGCAAAAAGTTGCTGAACCACAACGAATAATTCAGAGTCAGTTGGTGCGGCGGGAATCTGCGAGGCTAAGCAAGCCATAGTATCCGCAAATTTGTTAGTGGAGCGGGGAATGGTTTGGATAGAATAGTGAGTAAATAAGGCTAGAAGTGACTCCACGTGGTGTTTGTACTTCTGAAGTTCCTCGTTTTTACATTGGTAGATGCCCATAACTTGATTGACTACCAATTGAGAGTCGCCAAAAATGTTGATAGATTTGATACCTAAGTGTAACGCAACTTGGAGACCTAGAACAAGGGCCTCGTATTCCGCTGTGTTTATTAGTGCAGGGGAAATCAAGCCGGAATGAAAGAGGCATAGGTTCAGCGTCAAGAGGGATGAGAACAATGCCGGCTCCTCCGCCGCGCTGGCACTTAGATCCATCGAAGAAGAGGGTCATTTGATACGACACTTCTCCGAGCGAAAGAGTGGCGATGAGTTCGTCGGGGAAGGTAAAATTGGTAAATTGTTCCCCAGGTAGAGGGGCCTCCGCAAGTTGATCTGCAAGAGTTTGTCCTTTGATTGATTTCTGTTGTATAAACTCAAGGTCGAGGTCGGCGAGGAGCATGAGCCATCGAGCGATGCGTTGGTTTAGGTGTGGTTTGGCGTACATATAATGAATGGGGTCTGTGTTGGTGATGACGAAAGTTTTGTGATTCAGGAGGTAATGTCGGAGTTTGGTGGCGACGAATGATAGGGCCAGGCACAATTTTTCTACATGTGTATACCTAGTCTCGTAATCCACGAGGGTACGACTTATATAGTAAACGGCCTGCTCTCGGCGTGCCGGGTCTCGATGGGCGAGCATAGCTCCTATAGCATGGTCAGTGGCGGAAAGATAAAGGTAGAAAGGACGGTCGTCCTGGGGTGGGATAAGCACAGGTGGCTGCAAGAGATATGTTTTGAGAGCTTCGAAGGCTTGGTGACACTCCTCACTCCATTGAAAGGCAACGTCCTTTTTTAGAAGGTGATGAAAAGGGTGACATCGATCCGAGAGTTGGGAAATGAAACGCCGGATGGATTGAAGTTTACCCTGCAAACTACGCAATTGTTTAAGGTTTTTGGGTGGGGGCATTTCTAGGATAGCTTTTACTTTAGATGGATCGACCTCAATGCCACGTAAAGAGACGATAAAGCCCAGAAGTTTCCCCGAAAGGACACCAAAGACACATTTCTTTGGTTGAAGACGGACAGAATATTGTAACAGGCGATCAAAAATAATGGTTAAAACATCGAGATGTTCACTGCGATGTTTAGACTTGCCAAGAAGATCATCAACGTAATCTTCGAGGATAGTGTGCATAATGTCATGGAAAATGTAGGTCATAGCCCGCTGATAGGTCGCACCAGCATTCTTAAGGCCAAACGGCATTACACGGTAACAGAAAGTTCCCCAAGGAGTTATGAAGGCAGTTTTGTGTTGATCGGCAGGGGCAACCAAAATTTGGTTGTATCCTGAAAAGCCATCCATGAGAGAAAGCATTTCATGACCCGCAGTGAGATCAACAAGTTGATCAATACTTGGGAGGGGGAAGTCATCCTTAGGGCAAGCGAGGTTAAGATCCCGGAAATCCGTGCATATCCGAAGTCCCCCCGTCGCTTTCGTGACAGGTACGATGTTGGAAATCCATTGAGGATAGTCAATAGGCAGGATGAAGGAAACAGAAAGGAGTCGTTGGAGTTCTTCTTTGACCAAGAGAGCAATGCGTGGATGCATTTTTCTCAATTTCTGTTTGACTGGTTTGGAATCGGGGTTTAGGGTGATGTTATGGACGGCAATGGTAGGATCAATTCCTGGCATGTCAGCGTAAGACCATGCGAAAGCTTGGTTGCGAGCACGGAGAAAGGTAGTAAAGGCGGCTTGTTCTGATGTGTTAAGGGATTGTCCAATCTTCACTATGTGAGGATCTTCCTCCGTGTGGATGTTGATTTCTATAGTAGATTCATTCAGCATAGTTTGGGTTTCAGATGGTAGGGCGCGTTGAATATAAGAATCATCCGCGCCCAGGTAAGTGAGTATGGAGTCGTCATCCTGGCATTCAACAACATTAATCAAAGGCGAATCCTCTTCGATCATGTCGGGATACAGAAGGGGAAGAGAAGATGGGTCCTCATTATCGCGTTGATAAGTGAGAGGACCTATGAAGATAGCATTTACGAAAAAAAAAAGTTAGGAGGGATAGATTCAGGGTCCATCGATTCTGTGGGAGATGATGGCAAAGTGGGTGATGATGGTTCGGTAGGGGCGACGTCCTCTTCTTCCAGGATACAGCTGACAGGAGGTGTCTCCTGCGTAGGTGTTTCGGAAAAACCAAGACCACTGCGATCATTATGTTTGCGTGTGGTGATGGGGATGAGAGTATGTCGGCCTTGTTCGTAAAGGCCAAAACCAAAGCCTTTCCACGCACAGCGAGTCAAGAAGGTGAGGGCGAAACGACGATTTGTCAAATATTGAAAATCGGATTGGAAGGGAACCACACCAAGAGGAGGTTCAGGGGTAATGGAGGATGCGTCAACACCCCCATATGTTAGGTTAGTGCGACAATGGGGTGGTCCGTAAGAGATTATCTCCCCCACGCGACAGTCGTAGGTGGGGTGTGCATGTAATTGTCCGTACTCCTGCGGGGTAGGGAAAGAACTAACGTTATATAGGCGATACTCCCCCAGCGTAAGGCGATGAAAAACGTCTACTAAGGGGTCGGAGGTTGGGATGTTAGCTGCGGGAAGAGAAGTGGTTTGTGCGACGGTGGTTTCATCAGTTGAAGGCGTAGGTGCAGTTGAGGTGGACGGTTGGGTTGAATGTATGGGTGTCTTAATTGGTATAAGCACATCGTTTGGGCGGTATAACATATTGCAAGTTTTGAAGGGGGGAGGATCAGCTTTTACAGTGTAGGACTTCCCCTCGTACTCAAATTTTATACATCGATGTAATGTTGAGGGAACACATCCCATGGCCCGGATCCAAGGACGACCCAGCAATATATTATATTGGAACTCTCCTTCAAGGACATAGAAGAGTTCGGGTAAAGTACGTGGTCCTACGCGAATGTTGAGGATCACGGTGCCTAAGGTAGAAGTAATAGCGTCATTAAATGACCGCAACATGATGGGATTGGCACACATGCAACTAGAAGGGATGTTCATTTGTTGGAAGGCTTTTGAAGAGATGATGTTTAGGCTAGCGCCCCCGTCAATCATAACCCGACGTACTCGAATGTCTCGGACATAAGCGGAAATGAAAAGGGCAGGGTCAGGGTCTTCTGTACCAAAGTCGATAATTTCATCTTCCGAGAAACTAACCACAGCGGCTTGTTGTTTTGAGACAGAAGTGGTGGGGGAGATGGATTGTTTGGTGAGAGAGGCAACGTGATTGGGTGTTAGAATGGAGGTAACAGGCAGGGTTTCGTTGGGTAAAACCTCTATCCCTTGAAGGATCTCAACGAGAGCTTGTCGATGAGATTCAGAGGTCTGAATGAGATCATATAGTGTCATTTTTACGGGCGATTGATGAAGCTGTTTGATCATGGTTCGGTGGGCAACTCCATTAGAGACGGGATAGGCGGGTCCACGAATAACCACTTTAGGTGGTGGTGTAATCGGGGTGGTTGAAGGAGAAAGAGATGCCGCAGGTGTGTTTTCTTTCGCTTTCCCATTGTTTTTCTGTCCTCGAGTAGCGACACTAATCATATTAATCTCGTAGACCTGAGATGAAGAAGATGGTTGGGATAACTCATGGTCTTCAAGAGGTGGGGTTGTAATAATGATCGATCTTGGTGAGGCGGGGACAGATGGTATAGTAGAGGGAATTGACGCTAGAGGTCTCTCCCTTCGTAAGTTGTCTTTCTTAATCTTTCGATCCGGAAGAGGTGACTGGCGAAGGATGGTTTTTAGAGCTTTGCATCCTTCTACATCATGTCCAGGTGTGCGGTGATAGGCGCAGATTTTAGACTCATCATAATCCACAGGTCGGGGCTTAGACGGGTCATAAGGTCTAAGTGGGGGTAGGGAGATGGTCGCATTCTCCACCAACATAGCAAGGATTTTGGCGTAGGATCCTTTGAGTGGGTCAAAATCAGAAGAAGATGAGGGTATTGATTGTGTGGGTTGTGGTAACGTTTGGGCGTGTTTAGTTCGTATGGGTGGTGGTTTAGCCGAGGGGTGCTGACACATGTTTTTCACTAAACGTGGTTTCTTAGACACAGAAGTTACGTTCAGCTGGTTAGATGATGAGGCTACAGATGGCATGGTAGCAGGAAACAACCACGGAGAAAGGGGAGTGACAGAAAATAAATCCTTTGATGATGGGATTGGTTTAGGGTTGATAGGTGGACCGGATACGCGGGGTAACGATGTTGTGATACCCTTTGATCTCTGTATAGGTGTAAAAGGCGTAGGTCGTTTTGCAGAAAACAAAGGAGGTATGATATATTGATGTAAGGTGGAGGGATGAGGTCCCAATATGGAAGGTGGGTGTGAAGATGAGGGTTTTGATAGAGGCCCGGATTGCGTTTGTCTCCTAGGTGGCGGGGCGGGTTTATTTTGGGATAAATCGAGTCGCTTAGGCGGGTGTGTTAGACTGGGCATTGGTGAGGTCCCAAGCGTAGGGGAAGATCTGGTTAAGTTGATAGAAGTGGACGGGGAATTTGGTAGAGGTGAGGGGGGTGAAGGCGAGAACAGGGGCATTTTAAGCTTCTGTAAGCACTTCGGGTAGATGGTGGAGACATCGGGATCAGTCATTTGCATTTGAGTAGAAACAGGAGTACTCAAACGTTCCCATAGGGCCTGTCTATCTTCTGTGGAATGACAGTCTCCAGGTGTAATTTGTAATTTTGGTACAGAGGAAAAGTGAGTTGTAATTCCAATCCATTGCGGGTGTGACACAGGAGGCGGATGAGGCACTGTATCAGTAGATGCTAAGAGGTCGACGGGTTGTTGAAAAGATTTAGGTGATGAGGGACTAATAGGCAGAAGGGCATGTTGGAGGGGGTCTGTCATGGCTAAAGAATTTAATGATGTTGGTGCGAGAGATTTCTCATCTAAGGATGTCAAAAGGAGTGGCGTACCCTCCTCTTGTGCGGCAAGAGTGGTAGAAGGAGACGTCTGGGAAATGGATAGATTAGACAACATCCGCTCGCAGTCTTGTAGGGATGTGGTGTAAGAAGACTCATTAATGGGAAGGGAAGCCTGGGCAGCTAACTCTTCTATGGGTAAAGGAATGATTTCGCTTTGGCTTGATGGTGGTAAAGGAGGTTCGGGCTCCTGTGTTAGTGAAGAGGCTTGATTCAAAATTTTCTCGATAGAGGCTTTTGGCTGGGTATCGAATACTGCATGGATCTCATGAACACTCTCCTCAGCTAAGATATCTTGGTTTACGTTGCTGCTGGACGAGTGATTCGGGAATGGCTTGTTGAAAATTTTCAGATTTCGGTTAGCAGGGGCGTTAGGATTATCGAGTGTTATATCCCCTGCATCAACCATTTCCTGCACTATGTTTTTCAACATCTTGCAGTTTTCATGACTATGTCCTTTTACGCGGTGAAAGTTACAAAAGTCATTTTCTTTGTACCAGGAAGGTATTGCGCGGGTGGAGTCAAACCCAGAGTGAGGTTTTACAGGGGGCAAGGTGATAGCCCCAGCTTTGAGCAATTTCTCTAGGATGACGCCATAAGTTTCTCCCAAGGGAGTGTAATTGGTGGGCTCAGCTTTGTATTTATAGGTGGTTTTTGGTGGAGTATTGGACGGTGGTTGGGATTTGACCATCACCGCGTGGACAGCTCCTTTTGATTTAGAAGAGGTTGACGCGTGAGGAGTGGTGGTATTTAGTTTATTGGTAGAATCAGGAGTTCGGAAAGTGGAGTTCTTGTTGCGCAACCGCAATTTCTCTTCCTCTAAGGCTCGAATTTCTAATTTTCGAGCCATAGTAAAGGCCTCGTCGAATGTACGGAAAGTTTGAATTTGGAGGGTAGGGGAGATGTGCTTAGCGCATGCCCGCGTAAAGAGTTCGATAAGTTCGGTTTGAGGCAAGGCATACGTAAGTTGGTTGATAAGGCCCCGCCATCGTCCAACGAAATCTGCGATAGATTCGTCTTCGAATTGTCGGATGGCATAGAGGTCAGTGATAGATACTTTCTTGGCAATGTTAATGGAGAAATGATCCAAGAAAGATTGGGCTAGTTGGTTAAAAGAGAAGATTGAGTGCTGGGTTAAAGCACTGTACCACTCCAAGGCAGGCCCTGATAAGGACATGGGAAAGGTGCGGAGTAACAAGGCATCATCATGGGCAATCAAATAACAAGCATGTCTAAATGATCGCAAGTGTTGTTGAGGATCCTCTTTACTGTTAAAACGAGTAAACTTTGGCAACTCCCATTGAGGAGGATATGAATGAAGGGGGACAGAAGGGTGAATGGGCTCCCGACAAACTTGCTCGTATGTCAAGGCGCTACGACTTCCTGAAACGGAAGCCTCCAGGTTTTGCATTTTGTCCATCATTTGCTTGATGAAATCTGTGGTTGGATGAGGTGATGGTGCCACAGAATAGGGATGTCCCATATAAGGTGTTGAGGTTACTGGATACGTGTATGGGAATGAAAAGGTAGGCGGAGCTTGAGAAGGAAAGCTCGTTTGAATAGGTGGCAGAGAGTAAGTCATGAATGGAGTGGTCTGAAAGAGAGACGAGATAGGGGCAGTTGGTGGTGGCGATACGTGGGGTCCAAGATTAACAAAAGGAAAGCTAATCGGGGTCGTATGAACCTCTGCCGCTGTCGGATTGGGAGACGGGGCTAGTGATGCGGGAAGTAAGGTATTGTTATCAGGAGGAGTAGGAGCTAAATGAGCAGCTATACTAATAGGCATGCCCATAAGGAGCTGACCATCAGGCGCACGGTCAGGGGTATGAGACAAATAGTATTGTACAGCGCTGGGATTAGCATCCAGAAATTTGGCAAAGTCCTTGTCTCCTACAGGAATTTGGGGGATCTCACTGGTGTCCGTAGGGTTTCCTATAGAATGTGAAGGGGGTGATTCAGGCAAAGAAACAGAGCAAGCGTGTGAAACCATGGCGGCGGCTTGCTTCCGAGTGATGACAACCATAGACCAGAACACACAGGAAAGTTTCAATCTATCAAGGACAAAAACAACCTCAGAATCGTGAATTTAGCAAGTTGCTGGTTTGTCAGGGGCTGAGAGAGACAGTAACCGATATCAGTTTGGTAACCGGTGTCGGTCACAGGGCAAACGACGTCGGTCCCTTAACCGATGCCGGTGTCAAAAATCTAGAATAAGAAGATACAAAGGGGTTGCTAATTTGATTTTTAGCAACGTTGAGTAGTTTAGCAACTTATTGATCACAGAAGACAAAGTATGACAGAGAAAACAGGATTTGAAAACAAGCAAGAGGCACACGCAAATGCAGAGATTAACCTTAGGGTTAATTTTAATTATTGTGGGCTTATGCCTTTAGACGTAGAATGATGTCAGAATCCTAAACAACAAGACTTAGGGGAAATGTCAAGTTTGTTTTGGCTTATAAGGTTACCTCAATCGGGCGGAGGAATACCGCGGAAAAGGGGGGATGTTTGAGATGTTGTGTTAATTGTGAAGTGATTCAGTATGTGTTGTGCAGTGAAACTAAGGTTAATTTCCTGTCAATACTGTGGATATCACCCCCACGTGTACGACCTGTTACTTAATCTATGTTCACTAGAATTGAAAAACAACAGGCAGGAATGTAATGCATGTGTTTTAAAACCCAAATCGAAAGTGATATTCGATGAAGCAAAAGAGATGACTTTTACTAATGCAAGATGCAAAAACAAAGCAAGTTCTTTTACCAGAATAATAAAATACCCTGTGAATATCTCTAGAAGAAGAAAACAGCAAGTATGCTCCCTATAATAAAAGCAAGCAAGAAATAAAGAAAAACCCAAAATGGGTCCCACCGGGCGTGCCAAAATGTTTCACTCGGAAATGCTTCGTTCCTTATAGAAACAGATAAGGTTAGGGTTAGGAGGAATACCTGTAAATGTCGAGATGATGTGCGCGTACCGTAGAGAAAGATCAGGCTGACTGTGAAGAACTCCCTTTTGTCTTGGAAGGACTACCTGCAAATAAGAACACAAGACCACAAGATTTTGATTAGATAATAAATGAGGGAACTGCCTTGGGCCCAGGAAGTATGAAACTTCCTTTCGAAGGTGGTCAGTTCCCCTGCTAATATGAATTAACACAAAATACTGTAGAGTACCAATTAAATTGTTTCGTGGAACTGGGTAGGGAAAAGGCTGTTTTTCTTGGTTTTGATCAAAGGAACCGATGCCGGTTATCTATAACCGATGGCGGTCACTGATAACCGATACCGGTTGGTTCTAGGATCTTCTGGGCTGGTTGTGGTGTTTGTAATGGCTGGTTTTTGGATAGTATTGAGAAATGGGATGGTTAGAAGCTAAGGAATGATGGTTAGAGGCAATGGTACGTTAGATAATGGGTTCAGGAACTGATTTGGGAAGATTACAATTCCAAAAGCACAAGAAATGTTATAATGGAGGACATGCAAGATATAACTTACTGGTTTTTTGATGAAGGTGCAAGTTGATCTCCTTTGCTGCCAACTCTTCTGGTTTCTTTACTCGTCTTTGCTTGGTTAAGTGAAGTTCTGGACTCTGCCAATCGCTTTGGACTCTCCTTTTGTTAAAAATCCTTCGACTGATCTCCAAAATGAAATTTCGATCCGTTGTTTTGGTTTGGGAAGCCCATTTACAGGGAACCGATGGCGGTTGCGTAACCGACGGCGGTCGAGTAGGAACCGGCATCGGTTAGGAAAAAGTAGGCTATTTTTAGTAAAATAGCCCACCTTCCCTGCTTTTCTCCCGAGAGATCAGTTGCGGGCTTGGTCAAGTGGCTAGAAGGTCGGCTTTGGGTGCGAGTAAGGAGGCATTAGTTATGGATGTGAGTCTAGACCAAGTCATGGGTCTTAATTAGGTTAGTTTAGGGTTAGGGCTAGGTCATGATGAGGTGGCAAAGTGAGGTGGCGGGTAAGGTGAGTGGATTTATCAATTACAAGGTAGTTAATAAATAATTGTGTAAAGTTTAGGTAATGAGGTTAGGTTGCGAAATGAGATGCGGGTCACAAGGGGTCGTAAGACACAATTTTGGTGTCTACACATCACACACACACACATATGTTATTATTGTGATAACTAAATAAATAGATTTCCTAACATTCCCCCTCCCCAGTGTGAACATGGGGAAAACATTATGTTGTACTACAACTTCTGCCTTGATGCTTGCTCATGATCTAGATGTTTGTTTTTTCAGGATAGCTAACAATCTTTGGAATGGTGTTACAAGTGGTTTACCAATAACCAAAAGAAAGGATAGTTTTCTAATGGAATACTAACAAGCACAACAAGTGATGGTTTTCCAGTGGCTTACCAACAACCACAACAAAGGATGGTTTTCCAAGTTGTTAAAACTAACAACCACAATAAAGAATGGTTTTCAAGGTTAACCAACAACCTAGATATCATGATGCTATAATACTCTTTCAGTTCTCATCGTCTGCTTACATTAGCGGGAAATACATGGAAAATATGCAAGAAATTTCTTATTACAAGTTTGAACAAGAATAAATCATATGTTCTTATTTACTACCACACAACAGAAAAATATGTCACCATAGATGATATGTGGCCCCGTTGTTGGCGACTGACAAGAGGTTATTGGTTGACCCTCCTTCCTTTGTTGCTTCCTACTTCCATGACAATTTGTTGCTAACTAGGTTGGATTTGATCATGAGACTCAAAAAATCCCCCCCTCAATTTGTATGTTGCATACAAGCGATTTTTTTTTTTGGACTTTTACACTTTGACTCATAAGACAGTACTAACATCGATAATGAATTTTGACTTTTGACACAAATAATTTTTTGACAACTTTTACGACGTGACTAATAAAAATACTTCAACTCTATTTGACAATGTATATTGACGCGCACTGACTCACAAAACAATAAAGATGACACTACAAAATGATCTATAATAATGACATAAAAACAACACGATAATAATAGCTTTTGACTTTATTTATGACACACACAAAATTGACTCTTTTAATATAACCTAAAGTTATTATTAAAAAATACACCACCTTTCTTAGTTTTATTTTTATTGTTGGGGGAGACAATAACACACACACACACACACACACACACACACACAGATTTCTTGACGTTGGACTTTTCCACTCCACTCTATAAATATATTACTAGCAATTGCACAAGAGTTACAAATTATGCTAGAGAGAATCCAAATATTTATATATTTATTTTGGCATAGGAGAAAATAATATTGTTGGAAACAATCTACTTAGAAAACATTACCACATTTTGACACTTTTCAACAAAGACAATTTCAAAGGTGAACACCTACCAGCAAATAAATTTGACTTAGATTTTAGACACATAATTTTTTATCTAATGCCATGAAATTAAACTAAATACTTTTTAGATTTAAAAACTTCTTTTTAATACTAAACATTTCAAACCTTTTACTAATTTAAACAAATTAACCTATCAATATACTATATTAACCCAAAAAAAGCCCTCTTTTTTAAACACATGGTATTTTTTTTTTAAATATATATTTCAGTGAGACTTTGGCAAGACTATTTAATACTTGACCCACTAATACACAAGAGCCAAAAAAATAATGAAGACGATACTTAAACAACATTTTTTAACATGACTTTACTCATTGAAACGACATGAGATTTTGACAATGGATCTGCTACGTGGATCATTTGGTTTTTGATTTTAGCAGAGAAGACTACCTTGAAGATAAAAACCAGTTATACTACGCGCTGGAATCTTGAATCTACGCATTGATTTTGTTGTCTCAGAGACCGTCTTTCTTTAGTATAGCTGCACTATGATATACTACAATGTCAAAATAGCCCGAGTGAGCACAGATTGTGCACAAAATAATACATCCACCTTGACCTCAATGTTTTTTTATTTCTTTCAAATTGAGAACAAATTTATTTGGAGACTCACATATTGCACACGAGATGTGATACCAAATGTAAATTTAGTTAGAGTTTTAGAGAAAAAAAACTCAGAAAAACAATACTGAAATTAAACACGGAATTGTAAACATTTTATTCATTCAAATCATTTGAAATAACTTCTTATACAAATGTTTGATCCTATAATGTAGGAGCCAAGTCTCTTATCACTTGAGGAAGTGGTCCCATGAGAGGAGGGTTCCTATTATTTCTTAGCAGTGCTGCAGAGTAATTTTAGGAGTATTTTAAACATGACTGGTCCCATGGTATAAAATGGTTTTGAGATTATGCTGCAATTTTTTAGGATATATATGTAAAACTTCTATATTTTAATTTAAATAAAAAAATGAAACAAATTTGGTTAATTGAATCATTTTCATTTGACAATATATCTTGCTAAAATATAGAAGCATGTGTGGGAAACTTTCAGCCCCTCCTTTTTATCATCCACTTAAACTCTCCTCCTAAAAAAATTTGCTCCTTATTTTAAGGAAAAGCTTCTAAATTTTCTTGTTTACTTAAATTTTATTTTTCATGGGGTCACATACCAAACAAAAATAGGAGCAGTAGCCCCCTCCATGGGACTCATGCCTTAGTCTTCCTCATATCTCTCTCTTATCTCTAGAATCACTCTAACAAACATTTATTCTCTCCTACACATTATCTACATGAGTTGTTCTCACAACTCACACAATATCTCAAATAACTATGAGTTGTTAGTAATAACTCATGTACATCACACACACACATTGTATTATTGTGAGCACTAAATAAATAGATTTCCTAACAACATATAAATCAAAAAAAAAACAAAGTGTTCCAAGATTGACATAATCCATGCAATCTCACAGAATTGAAGAGATTTATTGGACTTACAATTTTCTATCGCATGTGTGTCCTTGGTTTCTCGCACACAACATGGCCTCTCAGCCGAATCACGCTCACAAAAGCCAAGCTTTATTTGACTTGTGCACCTAAGAGTGTGATTTTGAGATTCTCAAACAATGCCTTTCTGAAGCTCCAATTCAAATAATTTTTAACATTGTACACTCTTTCAAACTTTACACCAATGCATTTGCCTGTGCACTTGGTGCAATACTTATGCAACATTAACAGTCCAAGTCAAAACCACCCAAAAAGGATGTAAGTTCCTAAAAGTAGTTAAATGGTTCAGACCAAAGACAATGGTTTCATCCCTGTGTATAATAAGGTCTTATAATTTGATATGAAGCATATACAGGGCACTTCTAGTGTGTTCATCACTCTATCACATCTAGATCTACTTCCAAATGATTGAAATAGCTAAGTGCACTTATATTGTGTTTTTCAAGATATAGCATGTGTCATAATTGAATGTTGTACTTGTATATCATCATTATGTATGTTTTTAAACTTTGAATGTTGGAGAATTTAGGTGAATAATATGATTGTATATTGCCCCTCTTTCTAACCCTTATCCAATAGTAATAACTTAAAGTAATTAATCTACACTTATTCAATTTTGGGTAAAATAGGATGACAACTTGTTTTACATCCAACATGCTTACAATCAATTTATTCATAGTTATATGGGGCACAATCCATTCAAGGAATGTTCCGAGTTCCAACCAATGTTACCTCCAACCATCTTTTATCACACACCAACATGAACAGAGTTACACCCATAAGAAAAGAAAGTGGATAAAGCACAAAAGTTTTTGCAACATATACAATATGCTCATTAACAATTTCAATAGATTCTCTTGTGCTCCAAATAGAAGTAAAGAGATCACAATTACACACATTGCACAACTCGTGCATTATGAGTTGGAAATAAATTTTAGATGCATCTTAAAAAGGAATGCTTCAAGGATCCATGCCAAGAGATTAAGCCTCTACACTATGGTCCTTATATCATTTTGTGTGTGGCTGGTGAAAACACCTTTGTTCTTGATCTTAGCTTGTACTTGGGCATGCACCTAGTATTCAACATGGACCTTTATAAAGCTTATATCCCACTAATTCTTGAGCCAATGTTAACATATCTTTTTGATGTGGATCTCAAACACTTATGCCCTACAAGAAAGGATCAAATTATCAAAGTGATGAGAACACAAACCCATCATAGCATGCAACAACATGTTTTATTGGTCAAGGCCAAGCAATATGGTGATCAACCTTTTTGGTACAACATTCAACAAATTTAGGTACAATTTCTGTAACTCAACACAAAAGCAATGGGAACCATTTCTCTTCAAGAATGCATGAATGATCCATGCCCAACCACCCAAGTTCACACAATTCTCCTTTTCACCCCTACGCGCCTTTTGGCACTTTGGATTTCACTTTTGTGTGCCCATCGTAGCACATGCATGTAAATATTTGTTGCTGAATTGTGCCCTCTCAAAAGCTCATGCAAAACTTACACACACACACACACACACACACACACAAGTATGGTAGCCTCCATGCTTGTTTGCACTACCATGCCATCTTTGTGCCCTATGTAGAACTTTTAGAACCTTTCATAACCCATCAAAATCTTTCTCTCAAGCACAAAACTTACCTTGTCTCACAATATTGTGCCACTATTGTGGCACACTCTTGTAAAACACCCACATTGCACACAATGACTTCTCTCATCATCTATGTGGAAACTCGATTTCTACTTAGCTTGCCAAGTGGTACCTTCCTAGCTTTGTGTCACATTAGGAAGATGAAAATTCAGCTACCACACACATCCAGAGGAATTTCAACCATCATGCATGGAAGATGGAATGACTTTTTGTAGCGATGTTTAGTCATATAAACTACCTTCTAGCACCGTTGTATAAATTTGTAACATACACAAATGCCCAAGGTTCGAAACCCTTGAAAGTCAAACCATGTAATAAGAATACTTCCATGTTTTGTGTATCTTTTAAATCCCACACTATGTTGTATTTTATTCTAATATAGGAAAAATAGTCATGAAGGATTCCCCTATTTATAAAAAGAAATTTCTCTCATAGTCTTGTTGCGATATTGTATATCTATGTACTTATTCCCTGGTCTCCATTAACGAATAAAAGTTTCATGTCTTGTAAGTAATGATTCCACATCATCATTGTGTTTGGTCTGTTGCATCAAAAACTTGTGTGCACCCTATATAATCCTTGCAATTATCTCTAGCAAAAGATTGTCTCTTACACATGGTGATGGGATCCATGGTGTGAACCAAATATTTTAACTTATATGATCTTGATATTCTTTGTATTTCTTAGTTTGATGCTCGACATGTCTTTTATTCCTTAGTTTGAGTTATGGCACTCTTGTTATTATCTTTGTTCTTTACTTTGACTTATGACGCTCTTATTATTCTCTTTCTTCCTCGATTTGATGTTATTACACCGAGAGGTGTTCTTGTAGTGATAGGAAAGGAGTGTAATGGCGTGCGTTAATTGAAAAAACTTTTTATTTTTTGACTAATATTTAATGGTTAAAATATGTCGACTCAATGTTTAATAACTAAAATAAATATGTGATATTACTACGAAAGGAAATTCAAGATAAGGGTTATTAATTTTTTAATTGGAAGATATTTCATGTGGAGTAAATAATAAGTGTGTAGATTGGTAAGTAACTATAATATTATTAGATTTTTTACCTTAACATTGTTGGGGTTAAACCATATAACAGTGTTGCACTGATCTATAATCAGATAAAGCATACAAGCAACGAATGCGGAAATAACCAAAAGATAAAATAAAACAAGAGAAAGATAACACCAGATTTAACGTGGTTCACCCAGTGTGGGCTACATCCACCAAGAAATGACCAATATTATTATTCAGTGCTTTACAAAGGAAATACAATGAAGATTTGTATCTTCCAACACCTCACAGGATGTTCAATGCTTTTCCCTCACTCAACTACTCTTTCTTTCTCACCAAGAAAACTAACATGCAAACAATTGTTATTTTCTTCTCTCATACCCTCATACAATGCATACATGCATATATATCTATTCTGGGAAACTAACTATGCTTTTACAATCAAGAAATCATCTTTAAAGCAAAATATTTATTCTAATTCTCATTTAAATAATAAAGCACCGTCGCACAGGTGACTGATGTCGGTCACTTCTTAACTGATATCAGTTACCTCTTGACCGATGCCGGTCACTATCAAAACTAGCAACATGTAAAAGCAAGCTTCCTGTGAAGCAATTAAGCTCCACACTCAACAATATCCCACTTGGAGATCAATTGTCACATTGTACTATGCATCACCATCCTTGGTTCTTTTTCCTTACCATGTTTCTTCATCGTCAAGTCTCAAACTTGAAGACCAACAGAAGTAGAGTGAAGCTCTAACTTCCGCCTTACCAATGGCTTCATTAGCATATCCGTAGGGTTCTCATCCGAATAGATTTTCTCTAACTTTATCTTCCCATCCTCCAACACCTACCATATGAAGTGATACCTCAACTGAATGTGTTTCGTTCTTGAATGAAATGCTGAGTTCTTTTCCAGATGAATCATGCTCTGACTATCACTGTATAATCTGCAATCCTCTTGCTCCTTACCCAACTCTTCCATGAACCTACTCATCCATATCATCTCCTTGCTAGCTTTTGTAGCTGCAACATACTCTACCTCTATAGTAGACAAAGCCACAACCTTCTGCAATCTTGAAATCTAGCTAACTGTCATTCCACCTACTGTGAAAACATATCTAGTGGTGCTCCTCCTACCATCCAAATCTCCAGCCATATTTAAGTCAACATAGCCATGTAAAGAAGTATTTGACCCTCCATAGCATAAATCCATGTTGGATGTCCCTCTCAAGCACCTGAGAATCCATTGAGCTGCTTTCCAATGTTCTTTACCTGGATTAGCCATAAACCTGCTCACAACTCCCACTTCTTGTGCAATGTCTGGTCTAGTACAAACCATGACATACATAAGACTTCCTACTGCTGAAGCATAGGGAACACATGCCATGTACTCAACCTCCTCATGTGATGAAGGACACTGATCTTTTCTCAATTTGAAGTGTCTAGCCATAGGTGTACTAACATGTTTTGAATTCTGCATGTTAAACCTTTCCAACACCTTATTGATATAAGCTTCCTGAGACAAATACAACCTCTTGTTTTTCTTGTCTTGGTGAATTTGCATGCCAAGGATTTTCTTTGCAGCTCCCAAATCCTTCATTGAAAATGTGTGAGCTAACCTTTCTTTAAGTTTACCAATGTCTTGCATACTAGATCCTGCAATCAACATATCATCCACATACAGTAACAAAATAACATAGCTCCCATTTTCAAGCTTCTTAAAATAAACACAATGGTCAGATTCACATCTCATATAACCATGCTCATGCATAAAAATGTCAAATCTCAAATACCATTGCCTTGGAGCTCGCTTAAGCCCATATAGGCTCTTTTTCAATCTACACACAAGTTTCTCCTTACCCTTGAATTCATAACCAAGTGGTTGCTACATATAAATATCTTCCTCCAAATCACCATGAAGAAAAATCATCTTAACATCAAGTTGTTCTAAATGCAAATATTATGTTGCAACCAAACTTAGAACAGTACGAATAGAAGTCATCTTAACTACAGGAGAAAAAATATCATCAAAGTCAATACCTGCTTTCTGTGCAAATCCATTTACCACAAGCCTTGCCTTGTACCTTTTCAGTCCACCCTCTTCTTCCTTGATTCTGTAAACCCATTTGTTTTGTAGAGTTTTCTTACCTACTGGAAACTTGACCAAATCCCATGTCTGATTTTGTTCCAAGGATTCCATCTCCTCATCCATGCCATGCTCCCACTACTCGTGGGTATCTACCTACATTGCTTCTTCAAATATTTCTGGTTCACCACTATCAGTCAATAAAAAATAAGAAAAGGAAGGTGAAAATCTCTCTGGAGGTCTACTTACCCTTTGTGACCTTCTCACTGAGATTTGGGGTGACTGGGACTCATTATGTGCATGTTGCACATTCATGTCAATGTCTATCAGTGAACAACATCAATCACCTATAACAAACCATGGTTTTGTAATCGATCGTGGTTCCTGTCTACCAAATTTGGTTGCCTTATTGACATCGGTTCAAGGAGTACCAACATCAGTTCTATTAGGCTGTCTGTTATGAACTTGATCCTGTCTATCGATGCCAGTTAGCCTGACCGACATCAGTTTCTGTAGAACTGACATCAGTGTCTTGTGGATGTCTGCTTTAGGTCTGAAAGTTGATTTTCCTTCAAAATATCATCAACCTGTTCATGTTTAGGCACCAAAACCTGATCCATGTACATTATTTTTTCATTCCAATCAACATCATGACTCCTAACAATATTAGAATCTTCTAAATCCCAAAATCGATATCCGAAATCACCAAAGCCATAACCAATGAAAGTGCATCTCTTAGATTTAGCATCCAACTTCTTCCTATTTTCCCTATCAACATGCACAAAAGCTTCTGAGCCAAAAACTCTAAGAAAAGAAAAATCTACCTCTTTTCTAGACCAAGCTTCTTCTGGTATTCCACCATCTAGTGTTATTGAAGGCCCACGGTTGATCAAGTACATTGTTGTATCCACTACTTCTGCCCAAAACTTCAAAGGCAAACCACATGTATCATCATGCTTCTAGCACATTCCATGATTGTCCTATTCATTCTTTTTGTAACTTCATTCTCATGTGGAATTCTAGGAATCGTTCTTTCTCTTCGTATTCCATTCACTGAACAATAATCATTGAAATTCTTGTTGCAGTACTCACCACCATTGTCAGATCTAAGGCACTTTAATTTAAGTTTGTTTCATTTTCCACAAGGGATTTCCACCTTTTAAAAGTCTCAAAAACATCATATTTACGCTTAATACAATAGATCCATACCTTCCTTGTGGCATCATCAATGAAAGTCACATAATATTGGGATCCTCCAATAGAAGCTACCTGAGCTGGTCCCCACACATCTGAGTGTACAAGCTCCAATTTCTACTCCTTCTTTGTTGACCCAACCTTGAGAAATATCACTCTCTTCTTGCTTTCCAAATATGCAATGCTCACAAAATTCAAGATCTAATTGTTTCAAATCTGATAGCTTACCCTTAGCCTTTAAGATTTGCATTCCTTTTTCACTCATATGGCCCAGCCGATTATGCCACATGGTTGCATCTAAAACTGTAGTAGATAACACAGAAAAGGAATTAGTAACACAGGTAGACAGATATAAAGTTCCTACCTTCTTACCTCTTGCCACAATAAGAGATCCCTTGGTAACCTTCCAAGAATTGGTTGTGAATGTAACCACGCATCCAGATTCACCTAGTTGCCCTGCAGATATTAGATTTCTCTTGAGGCTTGGTACATGCCTCACATATTTCAATACCCATGGATTTCCATTCTGCAACTTTAGATGAACATCACCTTTACCAGTAATATATCATGGCTCATCATCTCCTAAATAAACTTGTCCAAAATCACCCTGAACATAATTACTGAAATAACCCTTATTAGGGGTAGCATGGAAAGAAGCTCCAGAATCTAAAACCCAAGATTCTAATTTATTATCCAAGGAGAGAATAAGGGCATCTTACTTTACCTCACTTGCAAATTTTCCTCTTTACCTTTATTTACCTTTGTCTGATGTATTCTCTTTGTTTTCCTTGGACCAACACTCCTTCTTTACGTGTCCTCTCTTTCCACAATTCCAGCAAAGTAAATCTCTGTACCTAGATCTAGATCTTCCATGTCTTGACTTTGATCTCCCATTCTTCTTGCTCTTAGATGATCTCTCCTTAGATCTTCCTCTGTCTTTCTACATTTAAAGTGTTTCCAGATGATGCTTCTCCTGAGATTTTCCTGTGTATTTCCTCATTAAGGATTACACTAACCACATCATCAAATTTCAAACCTTTAGAAGCAGATGTTGTATTACTTACAGTCCATTACCAAGTTATCCCAACTATCTGGAAAAGAGCATAAGAATAAAAGTGCTTTCACTTCATCATCAAACAAAATTTCTACCAATTTTAATTGATTTACAATAGACCGGAAATCATTCAAATGATTAGATACAGATCCACCTTCTTGCATCTTAGAATTAAACAATTTTTTCATCAAATAAACCTTATTCGAAGCACTAGGAGTTTCATACAAATTTGCTAAAGATTTCATCAACTCTACCGTGGTTTTTGCATCTATAAAATTTGAAGCCACCAATGCTGCCAGGCTCAATCTTATAGATCCCAGAGCCTTTCTATCAAGAACCTTCCATTCTTCATCAGTCATCATGTCTGATTGTGCATGCTCATCCAACGGTAAGTATAGATCCTTCTGATACAAATAATCCTCCACTTGACATCTTCCATAGTTGATAATTACGACCGTCAAATTTCTCTACTCGGTATTTACTATCTTCTGCCATTTCTCTGCTCCCACTCAATCAGAAAACCCTCTGTGAGTAAATCCTATCAACACACAAAACCTCCAAACAAAGCTCTGATACCAGTTGTTGGGGTTAAACCATATAACAGTGTTGCACAGATCTATAATCAGATAAAGCATACAAGCAATGAATGTGGAAATAACCAGAAGATAAAATAAAAAAGAGAAAGATAACACCAAATTTAACGTGGTTCACCCAGTGTGGGCTACGTCCACCAAGAAATGGACAATATTATTATTCAATGCTTTACAGAGGAAATACAATGAAGATTTTTTGTCTTCCAACACCTCACAGGATGTTCAATGTTTTTCCCTCACTCAGCTACTCTTTCTTTCTCACCAAGAAAACTAACATGCAAACAATTGCTATTTTCTTCTCTCATACCCTCATACAATGCATACATGCATATATATCTATTATGGGCAACTAACCATGCTTTTACAATCAAGAAATCATCTTTAAAGAAAAATATTTATTCTAATTCTCGTTTAAAGAACAAAGCACCGTCGCACAGGTGACCGATGCTCGTTCCTTCCTGACCGATGTTGGTCACTCTTACTGATGCTTACCATTTTGATCGATGCTGTTACCTCCTGACCGGTCTAGTCACTGTCAAAACCAACAACATGTAAAAGCAAGCTTCTTGTGAAGTAATTAAGCTCCACACTCAACAAGGTTAGTTTTATTTTAGTTTTTAGTTTTAGATGTGTTTTATAAATAAAACATATAAATAAATACTTTATATTTGTAATTAAAATTTAATAAATACACTTCTATTTTTAAAAATAAATACAAAATATATTTAATCCATAATAAATATTAAAAATATTAAATAAAAAATAAATATTTGAAGGAATTAATTAATTATATTTAAATATATATATATTCTATATTTTTTTCATTTTTAAATGACGGTTTAAACTATATATTTAGTTCATAACAAATATTAAAAAATTAAATATTACAAATAAAATAAATATTTAAATTAATTATTTAAAAATAATAAGTATATTTAAAAACTAGCATAGATATCTTAAATACATCTATCTAAAAGACACCGAGAGATATCAATCTCAACTCCGAAATTGATATCTGTCGGTGTCTTTTAGATAGATGTATTTAGGATATCTATGCTAGTTGATATTATCTTCTATCATAAAGATATGTGTAGATATGAGGCTTTCTCTAACCTCAAGGAATTTGCTCCTACAACCCAATTCTTGTATCTCATTTATTTAACTTTCATTTTATAATTTGTGATGATCTATTTTCTAGCTTTATAGGGTCTCTCTGATTTATATTGGTCTGTACATTATAAAAATTATCATTTTGGCCTCATTTATTAATGTGATACACAATTTATTTAGGTGTTTCTCTATTACCTAGATAACCATCAATTTTGTTAATTGTTTGAATGAATGAATGATTGATTCAAAATTAAAATCTTTATAAGGCATTTCTTGAGCTCTCATTCTTCAAGAAATTGACTTGGATGTTGGGTCCTTAGAAGTTTGAATTCTTTTGTTAGTGAAACAAATTCCTTATGAAACGACCAAAATGTTGGTCTCTTTGATTACTATAATTGAATTGTATTTGTGTAAGAAGCAAGTAGTCAACAAGATTTTGATGGATAGAAAGTGAAAGGAAGACAAGATAATTGAAAATGAATCCCAAGTCCCCTTGACTTCTTGACTATCAAAATCCTTTCTCTTTATGGTAAAGCGCCCTATGTTTCAATATCAATTTTATTGATTTCCCGTAGTAGATCCATCACATGGTCAAAAGGGGCTATGGTATGTGCGATGAATCAGATTGTAGTGCCTTCAGTAAAATTCATATTTGCATTCAAAAAGTGATGACCACTAGGATCAAACCATGCACAAAATCCGTTTGAACACTCTGTTGTATTGTTAACTTTTCACGTGGTAAGGATAACCATTCACATTCAAGCACTACACTCGTTTTGTTGTTAGAAACTTTACCATAATTTGGTTTTTCTATCCAAAATATGAGAAAATACGCTTGTTTCACATTGTCAACATGCCCTACCATAGTCAGACGCCCACATGGGCCTCATCTTTATTCCTTCCTAGTTAGTTTTCAGTTTTCAATTGGTCAGTAAACCATATGTCCTAATTTAAAAATGCATGTGTAGGCTTTCTTGGATCAGATATTATACATATCACAGTTGTCAATAAATGGACTCTCTAAAGTTAGTGAACTCTATATAGATACATTTGAGATGACATATTACTATTTTATTATGCTAGCCTTGATCCTTGCCACTACTATAATGTATTTGTAGTTATTTTGCATGGTAGCAAGTATGTCAACAAGTATTATGTTGTTTTAGATAAGGAGGAGCATGTTTTAAACTAAACAATATAAGTACTTTTTCAGAATAAATCTAAGATTCTCCTCGACTTCATGATTGTAAAAATCCCTCTTTGTGGAAAAGGGGTTCCAAACTCTATGTTATGGTTAGAATATTATGGTTTTATTAATTACCCTTAAATAGAAAAAACATACTTCCAAGTGGGGATATTTATGTGTGATGAATCAAGATGTAACAACCCCTAGATTCCACCATTCATGCGTTCAGAATGCATGATGATTGCTAATAATCAATGCATGCATATAATTGTCTATTAAGGCATCTCATGGGTATTGATATCTTTTTGTGACTAAGGAACGATATGCCTATTTGGCACTGACTCATAATATTGCTAAACCACTTGTAGCATAATAGTTTTGAATTATACAAACTCGCTACGTTTTTCCACATTGGGAATTAAAGTGGTAGTTCTCTATGTATGGACCATTGTGTCAATGTAAGGACTACCCTTCTGAAATAGCACGTGTTGGTTTTGAATGCTTGAATAGTAAACAACTAACCGTCATGGCATTGGAAAAGATGGGAGTCACAATGTTACACTATCTAATAATGGTCCCGAGACACAATTTCCCAAGAGTGCTTGCGCTCTATCCTTCTCAACTATGGTTCAAATTACATGTTACTTAGAACGTTATGTCAATTTTTGTAACTATTAACCCCTTCTTATATTGCCCAAGATTCTTAGTCTACAAGTCCGAGTTTTGAAAGAAATTTGTGTTCATAGGAAGAAACACCTCATTGACTCATGTGAAATTGTGGGTTTAACCTAGTTATGGTGCAAAATATCAAGAGATCTTTTTATTTTAGTAGAGAAGTGTGCCTTAATCATTTACACTTCAACCACATAAGATTCAACTGCCATGGGGTCCAACCATAGTGATTATGCCAAGAACCAACTCAGACTAAAGTGATCATTAAGCTATATAGAGAGGGAGATAGTCAAAAATTAATCAATGACTTTATGTCATATGATGCCATCTTACGATAGTCGTTGAATGTATGGATGACAAAGACGTGCGATCTAGACAAGGTGTGTAAACTCTAGGAAACTCCATTGGATAAATGTTCCCATATATCAATGAATCATGTATCATATTAGGTCAACCATTCAGGCACCACAATATGATGTGTTGAAGCTTGAACAATCTTTTCCTTTATTTAAACCGGTCTCCATGTATTAATCTCTACATCAAGCCAATCTATAGTGGTGTTGTAATACAATTGGTCATAACAAATTTATCAAATCTTTTTGTTTAACCACTTAATATATCTAATATACATACTAATAGGGACTAATGTCCTAACAAGTGCCCTTACAAGCCATCCTTGGTGCTCAAATTGGGAGACCAAGAAAAGGATCCTTACAAGAACGTGGATCTTTGCACGCATCTGGATCTGTAAATCATGGGCAGGACGCACTCTCATCTTTCCCTTCCAGAAATCAACCATAAGGATCCAAGCCGCTTTCATAGGCATACTCACATTCGTTAAACAACTATTCGAAAATGGTGCCGCTTGTAATTACCCATACCCCCCAATTGGGGCAATGCCCTTGATGCTTGCATCATGGCAAATATACAATTTATAAGGGGTGTAAATCATGTAGCATATGAAAGGGCCACATATTTTGACAATGTTTTACTGTAATTACAACCAGCTGTACAATCTTTAAGTTGGTTGTTGACTTTTACAATGTACTGTAACATGAAAATGCAACAATTTTAAAGATCTCACACACTATAAGCAAGTCTACAATGGATTGTTAGGGAACATCTGGTGGATTCGCCTATTATATTGTGAGTGGTTCAAACTAAGTAAATTAGTTGTGTGTTGTTCTTGTAGAGGGGGGCACGTCTAAAGCTTTCTAAAGCCTTGTGCAAACTTTGATTGTATACTATCATCATCACTGGATAATTTTGGATTTTCGATTTGAGCCTGCACAATGAACAAGTTTGCAATCTTGAATTTGATGTACACACATGATTATGTCGATCACATCATATTGAGATGTTCTTTTTACATTAGGAAGTCAATCTAAAAAGTGTGATATTCTTAGCCATATTCATTTGCAAGAACTGTCAACGTGAATTGTTCACACTACTATATTTAATTATTTTACGGAATATATGAGTAGATCAAGTAGATTAACTTATTAATCAACGTAATAGGCATGCACAATAGATTTCTATTATAAGGCAAAATTTCAAGAAGAATAACACTAGTAATAACATGTTTTTCCCAATTTTGGATTAGGGTCACAGTTATCAATCTAGAAGATTAGAAGTGCTAAACTATGTCGCCTCCTGAATGGTATGGCTGACGACATTCGTTGGAGCAATAGAAATTTTGTATCAAATTCAAAATATTATAATTGACTATTCGTGGTAATATATAGGCCACACTTTTCGGGAACTCGAATCGATGATGTTTGTCTCTAGTTAATCTAAAACACTCTAGAAAGAAATTGACTTATTAATCACGATGTGATATGCCTTGACATATTTCAAACGCTTAATACGACTTGCATTTAAACAAGTAGGTGGTTGGCGTTTCTTTAGTTAGAAACATGTTTTAAGCCACTAATTTGTCTACTTTAAACTCTAAAGGCATCTAGAAGTGGTCTAATGTTCTAACAATCTATAATGTACCAAACGTGCATTGAATGAGTCGTACACTTCAAAGCTATTAAAACAAAATATTATGTGATTGACCTATGGTAGCTTTGATTACTAACCACTGCAACTACAAGCTAAACAAATCCTACTAGTTGAAGTCCCCATCTAAAACATGTTTAGAGCTTAGAAGCATTAATTGTTAAAAAAACAATTGTATTTTCCACTTGTAAACATTTCGAAGAACTAGATGTGGCTACCCAACCGCCCTCAATGTATTGACACCACATGTTATAGTGTCGAGTGGATAAAAACTATCAAAGAAAATTTTCCAAGGTTTAATACTCAACCACACACAAATCTATGCCAATGAGCGTTAGCATACAAGCTTTGGTATCTCATGCAAATTCTCACATGACACCTAGTAGAATTATAGTGGCAAATACACCACCAATGTGTCACAAGCTTTTTTTTTAGAAATTTTAGTCAAATTACAATTTTGTGTGAATATTTTAGTCCAATGGTCATAGGTTACTCCATGGCCTTCACAAAGGGAAAAAAATGAAAGAATTAACAATTGTGCCCTTAGTTGGAAAAGACATGTTGAAAATGGTTTTTGAAGATAATTGAGTGACTAATTCTAATGATGTGTATCAATAAGACCATCGAGGAACATGAGATGATGAGACATACACGACTCATCACAATATGCCAACACAGTTATCATTTATTCAGACACACATTTTACACTCAATACTATAGGTCACCATGATTCCTTCAAATATGCAACAAATCCACAAATATATTAGTTAAATATATCAAATGGGTTTGGTCTAACAGGGAGTATGATAGTGTAAATGGTGTTGCCGGCAAAGCCTAACCATCACGTAAGTTAGCGTGTATGGAACTCGCGACCTCCAAAAATATAGGGGTCATGCCCAACCACTGCGTTGCAATACATTTTTGTGATAATTTTGGCAAAATATCAATATGATGTCAGCCACGAACGTGCGTGACAGTTAATAGAAGAACGGGTGTTGCCTAGCCATCCACCGAGGTACAAATTGTAAAGGACACCAAGTAAATAAGGATGAGGCTAGAATCGTACCCGGAATGAATTTTCCATAATAAAACCCTTTAATTGACCTGGGCAAGTTTCAAATTCAATCCAAACAAAAAAAATGTTTGTTTATCCCCTCAAAATTTTGGCTAAAACTCTGATTGTGATCCAAGATAGAAAACAATACCCATCTTTCATCCGTACTGACATATTGAATGTTACAGCTTCAAAACCCTCGCTAATATTTTATTAGTTTCAAATGGAATCCAAATTAAGTTAGCCTTTGAAGATTCAAAGGGGTGAAATAGATACAACATATTAAGAAAAATATTGAGAACAAAACCCAAACAACTTTACACCAGCCCACTTACAATGCATGTTAAAATTTTAAATAACTAGCAATCATACGTGAAATGTGTTATGATCCTCATGTGTGGATTTCACTAACGCCTCAAGGTTTTGGTGTAACGGTTCGTTACAAGTGGTATCAGAGCTACGATCTGGGCCGAAATTAGGGTAAAAACCCTAATTTTTTGTTTCCACCACATATTGCGAACCAGAGTGAATTGGTGGGATATATTTTTACCAGAGTTGAGAAGCATTTCAAGTAAGGTTCCCTAAAAATTTCAGACTTTTTTGATTTAGTTTGCAAAAGTTATTACAAATTCAGGTTTTTTTCATAAAATCACTCCTTAGGGTGCAAATTGTGGAATTTTTTCAAGTTCTTTACATTTTCAGAAAGCTCTCAAAACAATAGTATTAGTATATTCTCTATATTTTTTATTGTTTGGTAGAATTTTTATCAAAACCCTAAACCCTAATGATTTGATATCATGACGAGGCCTTCCACAAGAGCAAAAAAGAATCTGGTTACTCTGAGTTAAAACCCTAGATAAAGATGAGATAGTGATTGAAGAGATGGATTCAGAAGGGGTAAATGTAGATTCCTCAACACTAGGGTTTACCTCAGTTGATCATAAGGTGAGCCAACTTGAGTATGAGCTGTGAAATGTACAATCTGAGATGGCCTCTAAAGGAGACATAGCCCAAATCAATCATTGGTTGGATGATATCATGCAATATATAAAGGGTAAACAGTATGGCCCAAATCCATGGCCCATATCAACCAAGGAGGATCCTTCAGTTGAAAATCATGGACAAAATAACCATGTTGGATCATTTTTCCAGCCCAATCAGAATCCAACTTATTCGCAACCACGGAACATGATGTCGAAAGTGGATATGTAAAAATTTGATGGTAAAGATCCCCTAAATTGGATAAATGAAATGGATAACTTCGTTGAGCTACATTAAACACCATCAAGACAAAAGGTGACTCTGGCATCCCTATATCTTGAACCAGACCAATTCATTTGGTATCGATGGTTATGTGCTTAGAGGCAAAAGAATGGTCTCAGTGTCACTTGGATAGTTTTTACCAAGGAGTTACAATTACACTATAGTTCCAGTGTTTCAGAGAACTACTTTAGTCAATTAGCAAAGTTACAAAAAATAGGATCATTCAAAGATTATGTGCATAAATTCCAAAACCTGTCCTTAAGGGTGGATAATATACCAGAAGAGAATCTGAATGACCTATTTCTTGGGGGTCTTAAGGACCACATCGAGCATGAGGTATGTATGTTTAATCCACTCAAGCTTTCTGATTATATTATCATGGCACGTCAAGCAGAGGAAAAAGTTATTTGTAGTAGGAGGCCACCTTTCATTAACACCAAAGACCGTAGTATCTCTTCCCCTTCATTTTCTAGGCCAATTAGACTAACTCCTCAACAAATGGAAGAAAATAGAGCAAAAGGATTGTGCTTTAACTGTGATAGCAAATATGGACTGAGACACAAATGTGCTAAGAATAAGTTGTTCTATATTGACGGAGGTAATGAGGATGATGAGGATGCTGAAATTATAGGAGAGGTTAAGGAACTAGTAGAAGAGGAAGTAGAGGATAACCAACCTAAAATTTATTTCCATGCATTTTCAGGTATTAGTACTCCTCAAACACTCAAGGTTATTAGCTATCTCAAAACATAGAAGGTGACAGTGTTGATTGACTCAGGGAGTACTCATAACTTCATAAATAGTAAGTTAGCTTGCCCGCCTCAATTGTTTTATTTACCAAGCTCTAGAAATGTAAGTTATGATTGCGGATGGTGGGATAATCAAGTGCATAGGAAAATGCCATAGTATCAAGCTTTCCATGGGAGAATACATGTTAGACTCACCTATGTTTTCTATTTCTATGGGAGGGGTAGATATTGTTTTGGGTGTCCAATGGCTCACAACCTTAGGTACTATAGAGATGAATTTCCAAGAATTGTTCATGCAATTTCATTCAGATCAAAGGAAAATACAATTGAATGGGATGGTAGCTAAGTCTCCATAGATTATTAGCTCTCATAAGATGTAGAAGGTTCTCAGAAAAGGAGTAGATGGATTTATAACAAAGTTATTTTCCATAGAAGTAAAAAATACAAAGTCTTCAATGCCACCCAATCTTTAGAAGATTGTTGATGCTCACTCATCTATTTTTGATGAAATTCCAAAGGGAATACCACCAGTTAAAAGATCATGATCATGCCATTCAGTTGATTCCAGGGAGCCAAACACCTAACATCAAACCATACAGATACCCATATTCCTAGAAAAGTGAGATTGAGAAAATGGTTCATGAAATGTTGAAGGTAGGTATCCTCAAACCTAGTCAGAGTGCCTATTCTTCCCCAGTGGTCATGATACGTAAGAAGGATGAAACATGGAGGATGTTGTCTAGATTACCAAGAACTCAACAAGTATACCATCAAAGATAAGTTTCCTATTCCAGTAATTGATGATTTACTTGATGAATTACATGGTGCTATTTATTTCACAAAATTAGATCTTCATTCGGGGTACCATCAAATTAGAATAAAAGAGGAAGATGTTCATAAAATCAGCTTTCAGGACTCATGAAGGCCTATTATGAGTTTTTGGTAATGCCTTTTGGTCTTACAAATACACCTTCAACCTTTCAAAGCTTGATGAACACTATTTTCAAGCCATTTTACAGAAAAATTGTATTAGTTTTCTTTGATGACATATTGATTTACAATAAGACATGGGAAGAACACTTACAACATGTAAATAAAGTGTTGAAAGTTTTGGAGAAATATAATCGCTATGAAAATCCATCTAAATGTTATTTTGGTGTACAAGAGGTAGAGTACTTGGGTCACATTGTATCCCATGAAGGTGTTAAAGTTGATCCTCTAGAAGATCAAAGCTATGGTGGAATGGCCAAGATCCAAAACTCTCAAAAATCTTTGTGGGTTCCTAGGACTAACAGGGTACTACAAAAGATTTGTGACAGGGATATGGTAGAATAGCAACCCCACTCATTTCATTGCTAAAGAAGGATGCCTTCCATTGGAAAGACTTAGCCACTAAATCCTTTGAGCAGCTAAAGGAAGGCCTTGTGCAGCACCCAAGTTTTGCCTACTTCCAACTTCTCAAAAACCTTCATTGTTGAATGTGACACTTCAGGATCAAGATTGGGAGTAGTTCTAATGTCAGGAAGGAAGACCAATTGCATTTGAGAGTTACCAATTCAAAGGAAAATATCTGCTTAAACCTGGTCTATGAGAAATAAATGATGGCTATTCTTCATGTGGTCAAGCAATGGAGGCCCTATCTCATGGGTAGACAGTTCAAGGTAAAAACAGATCATGATAGTCTCAAATACTTTTTAGAGCAAAGGTTATCATCTGAGGAACAAAAAAAGTGGGTAACAAAAATGTTGGGTTATGATTTTGAAATCATATACAAAATGGGTAAAGAAAATGTAGTAGCTGATTTATTATCTAGAAGGGATACATCCGCAAATGCCTTACTATGTGGAATGTTCATATTGATGGCCGATTGGGTGGATGAAGCAAGATTGGAATGGGATCTAGAGAAGTATACACAATCTCTAATACAGAATATCAAGCAAGGATCTATGACATCTAAAAAATTTGAGTGGAAAGGTAATTCCCTATGGTATAAGGACATGTTATACTTGAGTAAAGATTCTGAGTTGAAGCATAAGATCCTTGCAGAGCTACATGCCTCACCTGTTGGAGGACACTCTGGGTTTTTTAAGACATATCATAGAGTAAAAAGAGAATTATTTTAGGAAGGACTCAAGGGGGATGTATAAAAGTTTGTATCAGAGTGTTTAGTGTGCCAACAGAATAAAGGGGAAATAATTAAGACACTAGGTCTGTTGCAACCCTTACCAATTCCTAGCCAGAGATGGGAGGAGGTCTCCATGGATTTCATCATTGGATTACATTTTTTAGAGGGTACGAATTTTATTTTCTTGATTGTGGATAGGATCACAAAATATGCCCATTTTTGTGCCCTATCACATCCATTTGTAGCTAGTACAGTCGCATCTATTTTTTTGGAGACAGTTCAAAGGCTACATGGAACCCCAAAGATAATTGTAAGTGATCGTGACCCTATTTTCACAAGTAATTTTTGGACAGAATTATTTTTTATGTTTGGGTACTCAGCTAGCTCACAGTTCATCTTATCATCCTCAAATTGATGGGCAAACAGAAGTGGTCAACAAATGCTTAGAGGGGTATTTATGTTGTTTTGTATCAGATAAGCAAGAAACGTGGATTAAATGGCTACCACTGGCAGAATGGTGGTATAACACATCTTTTCATACCTCTTCTCAAATGACCCCATTTTAGCATTATATGGTTAGCATCCACCTTCTATCACTTCCTCCTTGAGGGTGCAAACTAAGGTCAGAGATGTTGAAGAACACATTCAACATCAACAACAAGTTTTGGCTAGTTTGAATGAGAATTTAGCATTAGCACAAAACAGGATGAAACAACAAGCAAATCAACACCGTAGTGAAAGACATTTTGAAATTGGTGACTGGGTTTTTGTACGTCTCTAGCCTTACAAACAGATGTCCCTAAAGCAACAGAAAAAGGAAAACAAACTTGGTCCTAAATATTATGGCCCTTATCAGGTTCTACAGAAAATTGGTAGTGTTGCTTATAAACTAGAGTTGCCTCCATCTTCACACATACACCTAGTATTCCATGTTTCATACCTGAAAAAGGTTATTAGACAGAAATTTGAAGCCCAAACAGAGTTACCAGAACTTGACGAGGAAGAAAGAATCATTTTGGAGTCAAAGAAGATTCTGCAAACACGTACTAAGAGGCTGAGAACTAGAGACATTAAAGAATATCTAATCAAGTGGAAGAATCTGAGCATAGAAGACGCCACCTAGGAGGATGAAGGTTTTTTGTAACAACATCCAGGATTATTCAACGTTGAGGACAACATTGGTTTGAAGGGGAAGGGCATGCTACGCCCTTAACCTATTGCTTGTATTAGGATATGAGTAGTCGACTTGTGGCTTACAATATCATTTTATTATATCATTTATACTTTCTCATGCTTAATAGGTCGGCCTTGGTGATGGCCATAGCATATGAATAGTATATATAGGGGATTATAGGTAGTATTTCATTATCATTTGAGCATTTGAGTCTTATTATATGGTTTGGAGGTTGCCCCCTCGAAGTGGCGAAGCTATTCTAATTGCATATTGAGATCATTATTCTGAAATATTGTGTTATTTGGTGTTCTATTGTTGCTCTTAATTTGAATTATACAAGTAATTTCATTACAAGTGGTATCAGAGCAACCACCCGTGTTTGAATCCCGCTCAGTTGGTTACGTCATGTAGTCGGGGCTCATGGGGCGCCTAAACGTCAGTGAAGCGGGGCTCGTACGTATGTGAGTGCGGGTGCAAACCCAACCCTAGTCAGGTCGTACGGAAGCGTGGTGGGATGTTATGATCCTCATGTGTGGATTTCGATAATGCGTCGAGGTTTTGGTGTAACGGTTCGTTACAAAATGTACATTGGAAATGCCGATGGGGATGAAGCGGAGAATTAAAATTTGAGAAAGAAAAAAATGTGGGAGAGGATGAGGGGCGATGAAGAAGGGGTTTGAGGGAGGAGAATTTCATTGTGTTCCATTTTATGGTTTCTATCTTGCTTCCCAGCTTTCCATAGAGTTAAATATTAGGCTAGCCTTTGGATACAAAAGTGTTTCAGAAACTAATGGCAATGCCAAAAGATTTGTAAAGAGAGGAAACTAATCATTTTGGCTTCTATAACTATTCCATATTAGAGTTTGAAGTCTTATGACTCTTATCTACCCAACATTTGTCACTAACACAGAAGAGATCAAGGTGAAGAGAATATATGTAGATCGGTATCATCATATATTCTTGAATCACTAGGATTTTTTTTTCACGTTAGACTTTTAAATAGGCATTACATTCATGTGCATCAATGACATTAGCAACAAAGACATGAATATGATATTGTAATAGTATTATTGTACATTTTACAATTTCCAAATTGAAAAACCCTAACAAATGTTTTTTTTTTTTTGGAAAAAGGTAATGGTGAGGGTGTTGAAAGCACCCACATCCTTTTACAAAGAGCCCCAAAGGCCAGATATATCAATTAAGCAGAGAAGAGAAGATGTCGGAAAGCAAAGGAACAAAAGAACCAAGTAGGCCCCAATGAAACACAGAGAGGAAAAGAAACAACAAAAAGGAGGGAGAAGCAGGAACAAGTTGCAGCAAACCAGAAGGAAAAGAAGCATGTTCAAAGAAGTTGCACCCAGAAGCAGTAGAAAGTAGGACAAGAAAAAGTGAAGTTGCAGCCCAGGCGGCTACAAGACCAAGAAAGAGGGTAGCAGGAAAGTAAGGGGAAAAGAGAAAGCTGGGAAATCAATGCCTTCCTTTCTTCCCTTTCTTTGAATGCACTAATTGCCATTTTTTCTACATAATCATCTCTGAAATGAGAGGGTTATAATCCAATAAGTATAAGCTAACAGATGCATATTAAAAACGGCACATATTGACATCTTTCATGAGAGTTCAGCCAAAATGAAGCGTTTCAGTATAGATTCATTGGTCAATTTCATAATAACCAACTTGGAATATAAACAATTACAATCTTGCATGGAAATGCTAGGCAGAGATAGGAGATCTGTGAGATTGCACTATACATCTTACCGATTTACTCTTCAATTCAGGATTATTCTTGTTGCGTATATTAAAAAAGAGACCAGCTAAAAGGCAATTTCCGTGCATCTTTTCAACAAGTTGTCTCTCTTTTAACAAACTAACAATACCCGAGTTCCCCACAGAAGAGGCTAAATGTAAAGGGGTTTCACCTTTAATGCTCCTTGCGTTTACATCGGCGCCATGCTTTATCAAATACTCCACGACATCCTTTCGTTCAGTCTCAGCTGCACAATGTAAGGGCGTAAACCCAGCATCGTCCAAACTATTGATTTCAACTCCATGCTGATGCAACAACTTCACATTGTCAAGATGACCCTTGAATGCAGTCTTGTGCAGAGCAGACCATCCATGCTGATCTTTTCCATTTACCATGGCTCCTTGTGCAAGGCAATTTTTCAATGTGACTAGCTTATCCTCCTCCGATGTCTTTTGCAGCATATCTCCCAAATGTGAGACATCCAACAGATGTTGATGTTGCATTGTCCAAGGATAGTTCAATATGTCTCAAGAAAAAATAACAACACAAGTACGTGAGTTGTTTGACAGATGTTAAATTAATTTACTTGTGTATATTGGTGAGTTTACTTGCGATTATATATCTTCATAACAGAGTTTTCGAAGAATAAACACCCGGTTGACTGTCATTAAAGCTTTTGTTGGGCAGCAAATTATACACCATGATTGTTGGTTATTATTGTGGAAATGAGTTAATCTAAAAGAGATTTGCTTGTTTAAAACTATGTAGCAGTATATTGGTGCATTTTCTTATGATTATATGACTTGAGAAAAGAGTTTTTAAAGAATAAACCACCACTTGTGGATCATCAAAAACTTTCATCGGGTAGCAAATTGTTGGTCTTTATTGTGGTAATGAATTATTCTCGTGACTAGTGTTGAGATCACCCATCTTTGTTGACATTCATATCGGTACCTTTTGTGATATGAATTTTATCGCACAATGTAATTTGAGATTATGTGATTATGACCTTGTATTCTTTCCTTTCCTATATATGTATATACCCTATTCAGGGATGATATTTTATTGCTAGTACCATTTGTATATGATGTCATCTTGTGATGGAGTTCCAACATTCTTTTAATTTACAACCTACAATGCTCCGTCATGCTCATTGTTCAGTATTTCATCAGAGATTGTACACTATTTGCATTTATCACATGTTCTAAATAGTTGTTAAGTAAAACCTAGTATTATGTAATTATGCATTGTATTTAAGGTTTACCGTAGGTAATAGTTTGTTACTTTTACAGTTGGTAAATAGTGATTTGAGGGGGTAATTAACCATTATATAATTGTTGTATGATTATATTGTTATAACCATTTATATGTTTTATTTGTATTCCTGTATGGAGTATTGTTGCACCCGTGCAACCTCCTCCTTGTTTGTTTATGGCTGTCCAATGTATATAAACATTGCAGCCTCATTACATTGTAATTTGCTTGTAATCTGCTCATTTTGATATTAATAAAATAATCACAAGTTGCCTCCCTGTTTCTTGGTCCTCGACAATAGCATGGAATTTGTCGTTGTTCGACATCATAGAAGACTTAGGTTTGACGTAATTGACCATTACGTCTTCTTTTTAACTTCAACATATATCTCAACCTATCACGGATTGACAAATAAATCATATTTGATAGGAATGACAAACATTCTCAAACTTAATGGAATGAGACTTAATGGATTAATTTAGTTGTTGTAAATTGGATTCACATTTTATAGCTTAATAAATGTAGATCATGTTTTAACATAAATTCTTGTGCTTGCTGAAACCTGAGTTGTGGCAGTTCTCCTTATCCTACTCTGATGTATTATTCTTGTGCATCAATTGCGAACAAAGTATGATTGTGCATATGGATTAAAACACCCTATCATTATTGCAAATAGTTTGCTTTACTACCTTGTACTGGTTATGTATCATTGTGATTTGGACTAATAGCAGTAGCAAGGATATGATGAAGGGGAATTAAAATAGACAAATATTATCAGCTAGCAATTACACCTATGTCAAGCAGTTGTAGAGCAAAGAAAACACTCAATGCTGTGTCGAGGGGACCGGAAGGAAAACATATTAAAATTTAAACACATGTTAAAGGTTTACATCGGTTATTAGAATTTTTGAAGCACACTAGGACTAGTAACACTTCCAGATATAAAAACTACAAATGGGAGTGCAGAATTTAAGACAATAGGACATCATGGTCTGCATCTTGCCTAAATATGGACAGAGGTGTTTGTATTTGCAGTTCTATGCGTGCCTTTGAAGCATAACTTCCTAAGGTGTTTGTGTTTGTTTTAGTGTGTGTTTGTGTTTGTTTTAGTGTTATGGAATTGTATGCCTTCCATGAAGACATGGACATTATGATGTTTGTATTCCCATTCTGAAATGGTCCTCTTTTCATGAACAATCTTAATTCACATGCATACATATAAATTAGAAAAGACTCCTCATCATAGTCATCATGTTCTTACGAACTTAGTGAAAATTTGGTTCCAACCGTATTTCTTTATCTAACCAAACAAATTTGGTCGAACATTCATTTTTCTATTTTAATTAAAATATTAAAATATTTAAGTTAAAAAAACTTCAACACAAAACAAAATCGAAACAAGAAACATTAATACCTAAGAACGTAAAGGAAAAACTCCGTAGATAAATATACTTGTTTATTATTATGTATAATTGGTTTTTTCATGTATGTATAGTGTTTATATATATATATATAATGTTTGTAAATTTTCTAAACCAAACCTTTTGAAAAATTCTAAACTTCCGAACTTTTTTGCCCTTTCAAACTATCTAAACTTTTCCTCATTACAAAAAGCAAATTCGGCAAATTCGTCGTTTTTATTATATTGTTTATAGTAGTAATTCTGATGGGCATATGGCACACAAATAATGACAGGGAAAGTAGTGCGAGTTAGTTGAACACTGAAAGGTCCATAACCTAAGGGAAGATTTGATATATCCTCACCTGCCCCTCAATTGCTTTGTCCCATCCATAACCCTTCATAGTCCCTTTTCTCTTACCAACTGAATTTGGGTCTTTTGAAATTTTGGATGTGTGAAAAGCAATGATCTGCGCCATGGAGCCAAGGACCATGCATGGGGACAATCCTATGCCAGTTGGAGCGGCAAGGATTATAAGAGTGTGCACAGGATATTCAATACATTTAACCAAACACACAACAAAGTAGCAGAAGACTTATTTGCAAGTAATGCGACTTCTATTCATTAATAGTGAATAGAAAGTATAAAGATATACAAACAGTTCTTGTATCAAAAGGGGAATGCTTCTCTATTGATTGTCTAGACTACTACAAACAGATGAATGCTAAAGCAAAACAAAACAAAGCTATTTGATGTGCTTCGAGTGAGTGCAAGTTCAGAACTCAAGAAATTTCTCTACCTCTAGATCGCATGTTACAGCACAATTATATACAACTGACAATGGCAGTTACAACTAGCGACGGTTTATGGAGCGACGGTTACAACCATTCCATCTTCCCACATGGGAGGAACTTGAAATCCAACACTTAGCATTATTCATTAATTCCCACAACACTTTTTGTGGAAATCAGAAATCCAAAAATTAAACTGCAAAAAAACCTCAATTTTCAATGGGAGATAACTCTAGTATATACATGGTGGGATAACATGAACAAAAAACAATGTTTGAAACTTTCATACATAGAATTTAGCAAATAAGGCTTTCTAACTACATTTCTACATAAAATCCTTAAATTAATTTGTTACATGTTTTCATGCAATCAACTTCTTCCCGCTCTTAGTTGACATAATCCCATATAAGGTAGGCAGCTCCAGTTTACAAAATAAAAATATACATTTCTTCCTCTTCCCCTATATCCGTAACTAAAGATATAAAATCATTGGTATAAAGAAGATGACTTGAGAGTCTTTGTTTATCACACTTTTGCAAGCTACGACCTGTAGTTCAAGGTCTAGGTCTGTAGATTATAGCATGCACGTAGAATCATTATCATTATCCATGGAAGAGAACAAACAACCTCAAGCCTTAAAACCCGATTAGCCTCATCCCCTCAAAGCATGGGTTCCCTACTTGTTACAATTAAAATTAACCTTCACCGGTATTCTTACTAACCATGATAATGACCAGGCTTAAAACATTTGTGTCATGCAAAATCATTGTTCATTGAAGTGGCCTTGAAATCTGTATATCTAATATATTAATAATTATATCCAAATCTCGCAGTATCTTTTCCCCTTTGTATTGGGGATAGACAATAAGGCCATCCAAGGATGTATAATGCTTGGGACTCTAGTAGAAAATACCTGAACGCAACAGTATTTCCTTTTCCCTGAACTGTTGGTAGGTTTGAGTATGTAGAAATCAGCCACTGGTTTGTAAACCTATGCCACATCTCCTTAGGCACATAGCTAACTTCCGATACCATACCATGCACGCTTTTATCAAGTTTCTATCTTTAGATATACAAAATATGTGCACCAACACACATAGATCTAATAATTAATCTTCCATAACAACCCAGGATGCTTGTCGCAACATTGGAACCAATTTTCTTCCTAAGGTAAAGGTACCTGTAAAATATGGTGAAGACATTAGGCTCACCTTCTCAGTGTCCTAACAAACGCTTCATACTAGAAAAGCATTCAATTCCCATATAAATAACAAATTCTAAAGTCAAAAGGAATACATTCAATGCACACATAGCGCCATATTCAGTAATACTGCATGAAGAATTGAACACACTTTTTAAAAATGCATCAGACAACCCGGATCAATAGGTTCACACTTTTACTACTTGAAAACACAATCAAAGTAACAGGTGATTCACAAGAAAGCACTACAACTGAGATTGCCCTCCCTCCATTTGAGTTGGAAGGTACACTACATGATAGAATAGACTGGACTGTGTTATATAAATAATTACAATGATGAACAAGACAGGTTGTGGCCAAGGGTAAATAAAAGAGGGCGAGGAATCCGTTCCATGGGCTACAAAATCAAAGCAAGACCATGCTTCTGTTAGTTTTCTCTTGGCCTATATATCACATTCAATGTTGTTAGTGTTTTGTTTAAGTTTACGGTTGTCTAAGAGAAATTGCAAGGTGTTTGTTGTATGACAGGCAATAAAGAGCTATATCTGCAATAGAAATATAACGGAATATGTTGCATCACTCCAAAATGGTAAACTATGGACTTAGATATCTTTGCATTCCGACTAAAGATCATATTTTGTATTTGCTACAAATAAGCATATCACCCTTTGGCATTGGCATGTATAACATAAAAAGTCCACTGACCATATCCTGCACGGGTTCCTTTTTTCTACTACATGTCCAATAGACAGCCCCATGTCATCATGCCTCATACACCTCCTATTAAGGTTTGCCTTCTCCACTCCAATAGTACCCCCCCACCCTCGCCCTCCCCACCGCACCACACCCCACACACACCCACACAAATAAAGAGTCAAATGTGATTTAGTCTACTCTAACTGGGCAGGAGTGGGTGTGTACGGGAGGGAGTGGGAGCGTGATATGAAGGTTGCAAATTTGAAACCTTCCTACAATCAAGGTTTGCCTGCTTTGCTTACTACACAGTACAGGGTCTGAATTTGTGGGTCCATCTCACCTGTCAGGTAATCTTTTCATGATGCTTATTATTCAATATTGCCCTTCAGTTGCTAAAATCAAAAAATAAATGTCTTATACATATACACACACATATATACATATACATATGTATATGCATGTGTGTGTGTATAAATATATACATATGTGTGTATTTGTGTGTATGTATATATATGTATATGGATATATACTATATATACAGACACACACACATACATGCATATACATATACATACACACACACATACACATACACACGTATATATTACTAAATAGCATGCCTTTGGTATGCTTTTACATTTTTTACATCTAACAAATATCTGCTTTCAATCATTGTTTGATGGATGTCCATAGACTGTTTCAAAGCTCCCATTTTGGCATAGGCTGGGAGCCTCACTGCAGGGATCAAATGTGAAGGGCTGGTCCGAATTTTATTATGAAGGGAAAATATTGGATTAGCCCTTCGATGATGAAAAGCAATATAAATATTTTACACTTCATATGTCAAGAATAAATCAAGTACACACCTCATAATCCAAGTAAAATTAAGCCGCATTTAAACTGGTAAAATAATCAAATTTTGATGTAAAGAAAGCCCAAATTTGTAATATTATAATTTCCTAAAATTCATCATAACTAAAATAAGCATTTAATAAATAAATACATAAACAAACAATTGAAATGAGACAAGAAGACACAGATCAATAAACACATAAATACCATCAAACTACATGTGGGACACTAGGATCTCTTATCAAAATTATTAAAAAAACTTGTAAATACTAAAATTAATAACTTTAACTTCTACTTGGATTTTAGTGCTAAAATTTAAACCCGTTTGGATTCTTACCACTTCAATAAAACAATCCATTCGTATTTTAACCACTAAAACTAAAACCCATGTAAATTTTAACTACTAAAATGCATTGAATTAGATATTTTCCAAATAAATTAAAGAAAATGTGTATCCATACATTGAAATACCCACACTATGTCATCGACAGATACATCGAGATATTATTGATTAGATTTCAGAGCCAAGAGCTTCACCTCGTGCACAATATGCATTCAGATCTACTACACAAAAATGCCTAGATTTTGGTGATGTCTTGGACGTCCCGAACAATTTGGGGACTTGGGGACTTAAAGGGGACGTCCCCTATTTTTTTTAAAGTTTTCTAATGTTTTTACTTTTTAAATGTTGTTATTTTAACCAAGAACGTTAAATTATGATCTTAAAAGCACCTAAAACACATTAAACATAGTTTAAATCCTTAAATTTCATTGAATACAATTAAAATATTCAAATATTAATTATTATATTTATTTTAATAGCCATCCCCTGTCGTCCCCAAAATTTGGAAATTTTTTGCCGTCCCGGAAACTCTGTCCCTCTATCCCCCCATCCCCGAGACTTAGGTAACTATTTTACTAAATTAGACTACTCCATCAAACACACACACACCCTTCGTATTCCTTCCTAAATCTGTTCACAACTCTCTTCCTCAACTCCTTGGGCATAGATTTGAGCATCATTGTCTTAAACACAACCATAAATATAAAATTCCTGTTGGCCTCCACATCACTATTATTGAACAACAATTAGAGAGAATATACAAATGATGACTTGGAGGGGTTCTTTCAATGGATGAAGTTTATCTCCACCTATTCTCCTCATTTGAAATGAGCTCCTCTCCTCTGTCCTGCATTCTACCACTCGAATAGGTCCAATCAACCTTTGCATTAAGAAACAACTTGACACTTAGCTCAGTTTTTCTTTACAAGGGTCATAATGGCTGAGCTCCTCAAGTGACTCAACATTTGTTTTTCCTGAAAGAAAACACCATCTACCTTTTCCCCGAGATCCTTGTCCATTGCATACAAATAGAGCTAATCCAATCATCTTGCCCTGTGGCTTGTCTACATACTATGCTCAAATTGATCTAGGTGATCTGGATCAAGACCATTGTGACCTTATCCTGCCCTTTGGCACCAACACTGCTCCCATAAAGTCTTCTCGACACCCTACATTGCGAGGCACAAATTGAAGTCACTCTTTGAGATCAATTCAACACTTTTCTCCAAGCTCTTCCCCAACCTCAAATATTCAGCTCAGCCCATATCCAAGCTAGTGGCCACTCTACACATTGGATCTGTTACAAATCATGTTGTGCAGGCTCACAAGTGTGCAGATATTTGTGTGCAACTTGATCCTATTCTTTGTTCTATGTCTCTCAAGATGGATCCTACAACAAACATGCGGAAATAAGTATAAAGTGGTACATAAAACATCTGAATGAATCCAAAGAAAAGGCCAGAACCATAAACAGTAATATTAAATCTTTCGTTTTAAGGTATTTGTGCTCAAGTATTTGTTGCGTTGGCATCAACAACTTGCTAGAAACTTGGTATTTGAGCTTAATTGTAGTATAGTGGTAGTATATTTATTATACTAAAACTTTTGGTAATTTCAAGTGTTATGCCTTGTCTAACTTATCTACAAGTCATGCACAAAGCATGGAAAGCTGGAGGTGACTGTTATTTGTAAAAAACATCAAAAATATTTTTAAGATATAAAAATTTCACACAAATTATTGACAAGCATTTTTTCACCTTAACGACTGTTATTTGTAAAATTCATCAAAAATATTTTTAAGATATAAAAATTTCACACAAATTATTGACGAGCGTTTTTTCACCATAATCCTTCTTTTGACAGTTTTACAAGTAACTTGCACTTTTGTATTGTCAAATGATTCTTCCATTTTGATTTTTTTTTGACATACAAATTTTTACCTGCCCTTTTCTGACGAGTTTGAAGCCTTGGGAAGGGCTATGATGGGCTCAATTTTGAACCTTTATGGGAGGGATGCTAGCAAAGGTTTTGGAATTTGGCTTTAAACCTGCCAGTGGCATTTGATTAAATGCCTCTATGGTCTTTTCAACAAATCCATTTTGTGCATATCCAGCAACCATGGCATTCCATGAGATAACTTCAGGACGAGGCGTTTCCTTGAAAGGCCGAAGCATTTCTTTGAAAAGCCTAAAAGACTTGTCACGAACACCATTTACCCTTCCATCATCACATTCCATGAGACCACATTTCTTTGACTCCTTTTGTCAAACAGTCCATATGTCTTTTGTATGTTTCCACATTTTACATACATGTCTACCAGGGCACTTGCAACTACAACATCTGAAAATCCTCTTTCCATTATGCTTTGATGGGTCCATGCCTGTTCCAAAGTTCGTATCTTGACACAGGCTAGGAGTATGCTGGAAAAGGTGAACTGATGGGATTGGACACCTGTTCATTGCATTTGGCAATACAGTGTCACCCCATGTCTTCGGTAGGCTGCAATATTTTCATTCCTCTATCTTACTCTTTCAAGTCATCAAAAACTTTAAGAGCATCCACCAAACTCCCACACTTGACATACATGTTGATAACATTGTATTAAAAATTAATGCAAATCCTTGCACTGTGACGGAAGAGTGACTTCACATGCAAACTTTTGATGTGCACAGTTAGAATTTGAATGCCAAGTGATGGTCATATTATTAATAGCCTTCACCTAAGATTTGTGTCACTTGCAGGGTTGCATGTCAAATTTTTAGTTACAAATGGCCTTGTTGAAATAAGCAGTGGGAGAATTCAAGCAAATATGGGGAAATGTCACTTGGCAAGTATAGGGCCAAACTTATCAGCATACATGACAAGTACTAAATTTTTGTATATGTATACATGTACCCATACATATATATGTACAATGTCCAGACATTTCATATATATGTTACATACACGCATACATATAACTTGCATAGATCCACCTTAATAAGGATCTTTAAGATGAACCTTAAATGTTCCAGGAGGTATCAAAAAGACTCAAAGGTGTCAATGCTGCCACAACATAAGTGCAAACATATACTAACATACAACTTTGCTGTGGAGGCATTGGCACCTTATGCCTTTTGGATACCTCCCAGCACAAAATCAGATTCATATGAAGATGGATGTGTGCTAGTTATTGGAATTAATCATGATTCATATCTATAAAAAGGTAGACCATCAATGTTCCCACAAATTTCCACCCATCCAAAAAGCCATGCGTTAAATTTGATGTTCATATGACTGTATTTACACTTTTTTACAGTAATATACAATCAACAAAGAACATGAAGACTATCACATGAATGTGGAAATTTTGGGTAGAACATCAAAAATTCTGTAGGATTATAGTAAATATATATTTAGTCTTTTGATGATTTCCTTCTTTAACCATGAAATGCCATAGCATTTGAAGAGAGATGTTGAAATGATAACCGTCACAAAAAAGTTAACATTTACTTCAAGCATATCTATACAGAGTTGATAATGAATAGCTGATATCTATTTATAATATATTGAACACACATTCTTGATAGTGGTTTCTTTGATAAGATTTTTGTCATGACGTGATTTGACACCTTTGATCAGGAATACGTTCTCACCAGAGACATTATTAAAGTCTGTTGAATCTGATGAATGGGCTTATGCATTGCAGCATTCATATGAATGTAGTTTGCAATGGTGCATACATGGTAAAAAGCTTTGCGAGATTTGCATTTGCACAATCCCTTTGGTGTTTGCAATTTTTTTGGACAGGTGAATTGACAGCTTTGTAACCAAGTTTACCATTTTCTAAATCACACAGGTGTTAAGGATTGATGATGGCATTGCAAATTTTAGGAATGATGAACTAATATTGTTCTAAGATGAAACAATCAATTAAAAGGTTTCACAAAAATGTATATTCTATATAATTTTTACTAACATTAAAAAGATTTGACAATATAAATTCATGTCGAGGGCATGAAAATCAAAGGCACTTAAAGGATCTAGCCATAACGAAAATTCCATTTGACAGGCAAATGTGACCGTCAAATTCCAGGCCTGCAGTGAAAGGGCCTGATCACACAGCCCTCTGAGCATACTTTCATACAGTCTTGGCTTGGCCAAGTCCTGAATGACAACATTCAGTGCAACTGTTGTATACGGAAAGTTCTGACAATCCACCAAAGTAAAATATCTCCAAACTGGAAAAACTTGATAATTCTTGGTGAAACCCATACCTTAGATAAGCCGCAATTATCATATTCTATGAGATGTCATTCTGGTCAGTCATGTGATTGAAAATACACATATATACATACATGTGTGTGTTTGTTTTAAAAAGGTGCTTAATTGATCATCACTTCTTAGTATCCAACAAAACAAAGAGTCTTCATAATGGTAAAGCTTGAAATTTCTTGGTGAAACCCGTGCCTTTCGTGAGCTGCAAATATCATATTCCTTGAGAAGCTGTCTAATTGTGTTGTTGAAAACATAAACACACATACATATAAAAATATATATGCACACATATGTGTGTGCATGTGTATATAAACATATATTTGTGTATATAAATATGTATCAATATGTATATTTATTTCACCACTGCTCTTATCCAAGAAAATAAGAACTCCCCATACTGACAAAGCTTAATAATAGCTTTGATAATTTTCAAGGCTTGCAGCAACATTGCCAGTTTTCTCAAGACTTTAATATTAAAAAAAAAAACTTGCTGGGGCTTCCATACTTCAAATAGCATGGGTGTTTCTTCAAAATTACAGAGACTGTTGACATGGACAGTTAAAATTTGAATGTTTTGAATTTTCGGACAAACATGCACAGTTAAAAATTGATTGCCAAGTGATGACAGAGTGAATTTGTTTACATTTTGTCAAAACATTTCACATGTCTTCAGTATGATAACATATTTTGTACATCTGACAAATATCCGCTTTCTATTATTGTTTAATGGATGTCCATAACCTGTTCCAAAGCTCTCATTTTGACACAGGCTGGGAGGAAGCTAGAAAAGATTGTGGACTTTTGGCTTTAATCCTGCCAAAGGCATTTGCTTAAATGCCTCTGTGGCCTTTACAACAAACTCATTTTGTGCATTTCATGCAACAAAGTCAATCCAGGGGATGACATATGGAAAAGGCATTTCTTTGAACGGTCTCAAGACTTGTCAAGAAAACCATTTATCCTGCAACCATTGCATCCTATGACATCGCATTTCTTCAAGGCATTTTGTCAAACAGTCCACATGCCTTGTGCTTTTGCATACATATCTACCACAAGTACAACTACAACATCTAACAAAAATCCCCTCACCATTATGTTCTGATGGATGTCCACACCTGTTCCAAAGCTCTTATTTTGGCATAGGTGGCCCAAAGTATGCTGACAAAGGTGAACTGATCAGATTGACAAGATGTTCGTTGCATTTGGTGAAACAGCACCAATGTTTTTGGTGATGTGCAATGATTTCTTTGAGTGATACTCCCTCTCAATTTTTGATGTCGACAATAAATACATGTTGAGAACCTTATTGTGAAAAAATGTGTGTAGGAAAGGCGTTTCATGGTGCCTTCATGGCTTTTTTGTGGGAGTTGTCCGGTGGCCCCTATTCTTGTAACTCTATTATATTTTTATTAATATAATGTGCAGTTCCAATAGTAAAGCCCTTTGAATTCAGACTTTTTATGTGACTTGCAAACTTGAACCACAAATTTAGTTTACGAATGGATTTGTTGAAAAATCCAATTTGGGCAAATGCCCTTGACAGGCATAGAGGCCTGGCAATTGATAGGCTGTGGGACGTTTTTTATGATTTCAACCATATATTATGGGTGACCGTGAAATAATTAAGAAACAGTAGATAATGACAGACTGGAAATTTAAACACGGTATAATTTTTTATATAGTTCTTAATAAATATATATATATATATAGTTTGGTCCTATGAGGCCTGGAATTTCAAATTATCAGCAACTGTCAAATCTAAATTTGTTGACGGCTTAGCTCGTTCTATTTTTATCTGATTTATTCATATAAGGTAAACAAGTTTTATATTTAACCATATATATATATATATAATATATATATATATATATATATATATATATATATATATATATATTATATATATATATATGTTAAAATATAAAACTTGTTTACCTTATATGAATAAATCAGATAAAAATAGAACGAGCTAAGCCGTCAACAAATTTAGATTTGACAGTTGCTGATAATTTGAAATTCCAGGCCTCATAGGACCAAACTTATCAAGGCTTATAACAGGGGCTAAAGTCCTTACTTTCTTGGATGTATACGACATGCAGAAATGAAAACTTCAACAGCAAAGAAGACAAGGATTGCTTAAAATACTTTTTTATTGAATAGACTTAAAACATTTGTAACACCAAACGCATTTTGCTCTCTACAGCTCCAGAATACTGTCATAATCAAATATAAATTTGCTTATTTCTTAGGTTTTTCTATATTTTATTTTTAAAATAGGGAATGCCCTAAGAAACTAAGTATTTGTTTGCTCTCATCAACTCTTAAAAAGATATATATCACAATCAAATATAAATTTAAAATTTCTTAATTTTATACAAGAATTTGAAAAATGCCCTAAGAAATTTTCCTTTTTTTTTCTCTCCCAAAAAAGTATAAAAGTTGCCACAGAATTTTCACAAAGTCGAATGAATTTGTTTGAGCACTGAGAAGCTTCATAGCCTAAGCAAGGATTCAAACACATCCTTACCTACAACTCAGGTGCTATTTACCACCGACTCCCCTCCTCTTTTCAGTTCTGGTGTGTGGAGCTCTATATGGAAAACAAAAACCCCAACATTAAACTGTGAATTGAAGCCCAAATTCAATTCAAAAGGAGAATAAAACAAGAATTAAATCTATTCATGAAAAATTCACTGGAGAAACAAGGAAATCCTTAATTGAAAACAAAAACTATTAGCTATACATAAAGAGAGATGTGGGTGCAAAGAAAACAGGAAACAAAGAAGTGAAGGGACTACAGAGACAATAGATGCAAATGGAAATCATCTAATGAGAATAGGCGACGAACTTACTGTGAATGTGGCATAAAAATAGTGCGGAAGAGAGCGAGCGCAGTATTGAAGACACAAGTAATGAGACACGTAGCAAAAATGCATTATGCGTTGTGCTTTTGTGCTGGAATGGAGTGGAAGATTTTAATGCCGTCCACAGACTGAGGAGCATATGTGATCAAGAGCAGAATTAAAATAGGGGGAGTCAATAATTAACAATTAGTTTTTCTATTCTTTTATGATGCAACTAGTCCCTGCCCTAACATTGAATTGTTGAATTGTTTGAGAATAAATAGCAATTTATTGTTTTAAAATAATTAGCATTAACTTATTTTAAAGTAAACAATATTATACTGATTTAAAAAGTCATTATAGTATTATTTTTAGCTAAAATAAAATAAAATATATGTACAGTGTAATATAAGGAAAAGTGGCACTATTCTCTATGTATTTGAAGAAGTCTTTTGAAATACGTAGGTGGAATTTTCTAAAGAATATGCAATCCAATTTAAAAAGCACTTAAATGTGTACCATCAAGTCTATACATAAAAGACAATTTTAATTTTTTGTAAAATGTAAATATTATAAGAGACAAAAGAGTGCATAGTTATAAAATAGAGCGATTATTTTAAGCAATAAATTCCAAATCTCGTAGTATCTTTTCCCTTCCCCTTGTATTGGGGATAGACAATAGGGCTATCCAAGGATGTATAATGCGTGGGACTCTAGTAGAAAATACCTGAATGAAACATTATTTCCTCTTCCCTGAAATGTTGGTATGTTTTAGGAAATTAGAGTATATAGAAATCAACCACTGGTTTGTAAACCTATCCCATCTCCTTAGGCATATAGCTACCTTCCAATACCATACCATCCAATATTTAGATTAAGGCTGTTCATACTCAAATGCATGCTTTAATCAATTTTCTATCTTTCGATATACAAAATATGTGCACCAACACACAGATCTAATATGTCCAGAGCCACACAAACCATATACTTTTTCTACACCGTATCAATTACTCTTCCATAACAACCCAGTATGCTTGCTGCAACAGTTGAACCAATTTTTTTCCTAAGGTAAAGATACCTGCAAAATATGTTGAAGACATTAGGCTCACCTTCTCAGTGTCCAAACAAAGACTTCATACGAGAAAAGCATTCAATTCCCATATAAATAACAAATTCTAGAGTGATAAGCAATACATTCAATGAACACACAGCACCATATTCAGTAATATTGCATGAAGAATTGAACACACTTTATAAATAACAAATTCTAAAGTCAAAAGCAATACATTCAATGCACATATCGCCATATTCAGTAATATTGCATGAAGAATTGAACACACTTTTTAGAAATGCATCAGACAACCCGGATCAATATGTTCACACTTTTACTACTTGAAAACACAATCAAAGTAACAGCACAAATGATTCACAAGACAGACTGGACTGTGTTATATAACTTTGCCATAATAAGCACAATTGTACCTTCCAAACGATGAGAAAATGCCATTACCAATAAAGACCTAATGTTGCCATGATGATGACCCAGGTTCATGCCCATAACATGTCCATAGATATCATTACCAATAAAAAATTACTGCTGCCATGATGATGATCTAGGTTCAAGCCCTCAGCATGTCGATAGACACCCTTAAGACTAATTCTTGGCCAAAGAGCCCCTCAGTATTTTGGCAGTGCATTCTGCAATCTCGGCTCCAATCAACAATTATGCCACTATTGGGATCTTAGTATGGCATAGGTAGCTGCTGTGAGCTACACAATATACTCATTTTTCCAGAAACTAAAAAGATCCTTTATGTTACAATTTGCAACACATAAAAGAAACCCTTCAAAAAAATACATTGAACAACTGGGGCAACCAAGAGGACCTTGGAAAAATGTACAGGTAACAACCATATGAATTCTTCCTTAGTCGTGGATCAAAGCTAATAGAAATAAAGCTAGATAAAATTAGCTTGAAACTACAATACAATCGTCCATTGAAAAAAACCGAAGTTTCTCTGAACGTGGTAAAAGAATACTTTTTATTGTCTGATTGGATGTACATAATGGAAGGGTATAAATATTGCCTATTGCCCTCCGAGTTTCTCAAAGAGACCATTTACAAGTAACAAGGATGTAGTATACAAAACGGCCAACCAGGTATTTTCAGAGTTGACCTTCACATTCAATTCATTTCTAGGGGAAAAAATGCTGAGCAATATGAATCTGTTTCATTCTGCACCGTAATAAACCTTCATCTCCTGATTCAGGGAAATTTTATGAAGCCTTGAATAGCGTGACTCCAATCCATCGTACACGGCAGTGAATATTTGTTTCCTGCAGCTGCCATGGATCTGAGTTCAGAATAAGGATAAGCCTACAGCTGCATTATGTTTGCTATTTGTGACCTTCATTTGTTGCAGCTTTTAGCAATTAAGCTGTAAGCTTTATCAGGGCCCCAGATCCATCCATATGCATTATGCATTCTTTCTGAAGGCCGATGAAAATGCATAATATAACAAGTCACAAAGACAATTCATTTTTTCAAACATACTTGCCCATGGTTCGGTCAGGTCGCATTGACACCCGATTATCATTCCCTCGTTGACTTTTGGCGCCACCCTATCTCCTCTTCCCAAAGATTGTTGCCATGCATCCCTCTCAGAATTAGCCCTAGAACTTCTGTAGGCCCCATTTTTGGCAATTGAACTTGATCCTTCATCATTCATCCAAACACCTCCACCATCTCCATATGCATCTGATTGTCTCTGATTTGGACCTCCTAACCTTGGTGCTCTCATATTAGGAGCAGCCCTAGTCTGAGACGAAGCAAAAGAAGATGGCTTTATAACCAAAAAATCTCTTGGTACAGACTCCATATCCATAAAACAGTCCCTAGACTTAGCATCCTCAATTATGGCTGACCAGTCACTAGATTGCTTCAATGCAGCTGTGTTGCCCATAACCCAAAGTGCTCTGTGAGCTCATGTTAGTGCCACATTCATGCAACGAACATCAGCTACAAAGCCAACCCCATGATTTGAAGCTCGGACACAAGACATAATGATTACATCACGCTTCTGGCCCTGAAAGGCATCTACCGTATTGATATATAAACCTTTTCCTTCATCAGATTTGAGGACAACATCAAACTCTCAGTGCAAACGTTTCAGCTGTAGCCTGTAAGGTGTGATAATTCCAACATAAACCTTTATGCCTGCCAACTTAGTGACTCGTTGAAGATGCTCATATAATTGCAAAGCAAATTGTGCTTCATGAATATTATGATATGAAACAGATCCACCTCTATGAGATTCTCTTCCATGAGTTACATCGTAAAACAAGTAAGGTCTCACTAGAGAATCTTTGTAATAAATTTCATCAGGTCTCCTGGTAACACTCTCACTGTCACTTAATCGATTTTGATAAAAATATCTTGAAGGAAAATCCCGAATTTGAGGATGCATTCGATACTGAACAGATAACAACATAGTTGGACAACCTGCTTGTTGGAAGCGCTCAAAAAGGCTTCTACTATACTGCAACATGCCTGCTGCCTGGCTAATTACTGTTGCAGGCAGTTGCTGTGGATCCCCAACAAGAACACACCTTGCAGCACCCAATGAAAGTGGAGGTAACACGCCTACTTCACTAGCTTGTAGCTTCATCTATAACCACCATATCAAACCCATGGGCTAGGCGCTAGAATAACTTCCGGCCACTACTAGAAACAGTAGTGAACACAATCTCAGCCTCATTTGCAAAACTTGCCTCAAGATTTGATCGAGCTTCTTCCATGTTAAATTCACCACCTGGACGGAAGCGACTTTCCAAAATGAAAAGGCGAGACAACTCAACTAAAACTTTATCTCGTTCTTCTACTACAACTGCAAGATTTTGCAACAACTGATCACGACTGTGGTCGCGTGCAACCAGAACATCAGGATCAACACCAACGGTTCCTTGGGATCGCCCTGCGGCAGCTGTCACACTTAACTCTCTCTGGAGGCCACTGATTTTCTGAGATAAGTTTACTTCTCTACCCTGTAGCTGCTGCATATAGCCAATTACTTCCTCACGACACTTTCCTAGGAGAATTTCAGTTCTACGCTCCACTGATACTGCCTGTGCAACACGATTTTGAGAATCCACACCCACCCTCGCAACATCAGGGCGATAGACCTTCATTTCACCATCAATGAATCCACGATCCAGAACACGCTGTAGCAATTCATCTGTTGCAGCATTTGATGGAGCGCAAACAAGCATTCGTGGTTTAGCGAAAAGTTTAGGAAGCATACGGAACAGTGCGATCCATACTCTGAAGAACATCATCGATTGATCCTGTGCCAATACTGTCAATACTGTTTGCATTATTGTAGGATTGCCTGTAGCTTTCAGGAGCAAGTTTCTTAAGCAGTGCACCATAATAGTGCTGATATTGAACAAGATGAATAACATTCAACATTCCCCAGACTGTGTGTGTCTTTCCTGTCCCTGGACCTTGCACCAAAGTGAAGGGCCAGGGTTCCTGCCGTCTAGCAGACCCAACTCCATTTGTACCAGCTGTTGTATGCATAGCAGCCCACTGAATTGCAGCTAGCTGTGGACCATTGAAACTCCTATGAAGATGGTCGATAAAATTTGGTGTGAAACATTCAGGCATTGCTGGAGGCTGCTCCTCATTATTTGGAAAGTGCTCTGGCCTGGGATTTAAAATTGCTTTCTGCATTCTCATCCTTTGCATGCATGGAAAGCTTCTGGTGTTCTTCTCCTTCAGACTGCCTAGACAGATGATGGATATTCCTCCTTCTTGGCGTGAGTTTCTCTTGTATTATGGGATGTGACAAAATATTATGTCCTTCAGAAGAAATAAGAAGCAATCGGAAAGCTTCACATGACTTTTTCCAATGAGTTTGACGGAGGAAGTTATGAGGATTAATCCAACTTCCTCTCTTCCTGGGTAATGGACTTAAGTGCCAGGGGGAAATGAGGAAAGCAACAGCCAATTGCCAACGGGAATGGCAAAGTGGGCTGGCAATCCCCGTTCAATTTCCCCATGTGGGAAATTGGGAGATTTCCTGCCCGTTAGCCAATCCATGATTTGGCAATTGGTGGAGAAAATCCCACAAGCGGGAAATTTGAAGAAAATTGCCAGGGAAGGGGAAATCCGGGTTCGGGAAGCCAAATTGGCATTCCCGGCAGTTGGAAGCATAAGCTTACTTCCCTGGCAATAAAAATTTGTCGTATGAACTTTTAATTAATATTTATTTAATTAAATACTCTCAAGTTATTTAAAAGTTAATTTTATTAAACAAGGAGCGATTAATTAATTAATTAATTTTAATGTATTTTAACGCGATTTAAAGCTTGGCGGGAAGAGCTCTTGCCCGAAAAGGATGAAACGAAGACCAAAACGATCACAAAAATGAGAGGATCGCAATGAGGGCAATGAACCACGCAAAGTAACACTTTTCAAATTTTTCAAATTTTTCATTTTTTATTATTTTTAAACAATTTTGCGAAGTCAAAATTGGCTGATATAGGCGACCCTTTTGTCATAGAGGTCATTTTTTTATTAATATTGCCTTGATGGAGCACGGGCCCACACTCAATCATATCAAGCATGTGTGGAATTTAACGCCTCAGTCTAGTCACCTACAACATTATCATCCACCTCTTAATTCCAGCTGGACTCAATGGTAGGAGGACACGATGACTAGGGCAACCAGATTCCTCAGAATCTACAGTCGACAAGTGGCCAAAATTCGGCACAAATCATACTCTACTACCTCCTCCGCTCTTAGCCAGGCAGTGATGGCACTTGAAGGAAACCCTTTTTCTAAAACTCTACAACTCCAGGTGGCAAAGCTCTACCAAAAAATTCAAATAGCAGATAATTTTAATGCTCTGAGCGCTCAAATCCGTGCCCGACTGCATTGGCTTATAGTGGGGGATCAGGTTTCGAAGGAATTTTTTCTTTCCCTCAAAGCCAAACGTTCTTTTCAACAAATTTGGGCCACAATGATGGCGGCACTTGGGTCGCAGACCCCCAGCAAATGTTGCAAGTCTTTGTCAACCATTAGAAGTTGGTTTTTCAGGCTCAACCTGCTTTGCATAAGTGACGTGCTGCCTTGGATCAATGTCTTGTTGCGGTGCCCTGCAAGTTATCTCAGGCACAAAAAATCGCATGTGATCACATGCTCACCCTTAACGACCTTAATGAAGCAGTCATGCAAATGGCTAATGACAAGGTGTTCGGGTGTGATGGGTTTCCATGCAATTTCTACAAATCGCTTTGGGACACTGATGGTCCGAACCTCTTTCAAGTTTACCTTAAAGGTTTCTAGAATCAGTCGCTAGGCATGCATATTAACAAAGGGAATATCAAGTTTATGCCCAATCCTGGGGACAGTGAGTTGATCACCAATTGGCATCCTATCACCCTGCTTAATGTTTCCTATAAGATCATTGCCAAAGCTCTTGCCATTCCATTGCAGCACATTCTGCCGACCATTATTCAACCAGAACATATTGGCTTTATCCAGGGGCGATACATTCTGGAAACCATCATAACCATCTAGGAAGGTATGGAATGGGCCCACCAGTCTAGTCAGCTAACCCTTTTCATTAAAATTAATTTTGAGAATGCCTACGATGGGATATAATGGCCTTTTATCTTGGCCATGCTCCAGGTAGTTGGGCTTTAGTCCCTATTTTCATTCAATCTATCAAGATTCTCTTCACTAATTCCTCGGCTCAAATCACCATTAATGGGAACATATCAGCTCTATTTTTACTTTTATGTTCCATACATCAAGATTTCCCCTTGGCATTGGCTCTTTATGTCCTTGCAACGGAAGGTTTTGGTTATCTGCTTGTTAAAGCAAAATCTCAAGGGTTGGTCAGGGGGATTGCCATTCCTTCTTTTGGTAGTTCCCAACTACTCAATGCCCACTTTGCAAATAATTCCTGGTCTCACACTCATCAAGGATGATATTAACATCTGCAATGTCATGCAGTGCCTCTACATGTTTTGTTTACCATCTGGCTTAGCTATTCATTGGTGAAAAACGTAGTGTTACAGGAAATCCTTCCTTCCAGTGACCCCTTGGATGGCTTCGTATGATTGGAAAATGATTTATCATGGTGAGATGTTCAAATTTCTTGGCATCCCCTTTTCCTTTCAAGCGTCTCCTGTCAATCTTTAGCAATATATTTGTTCAACGGGTTGCTAAAAAATTGGAGTATAGGATAACCAAACCGTTGTCTTTATCGGGTAAATTCCATATTTTCTCCAAAGTGCTTGAAGCCACTCATGTTTATTACTCCTGCTAGGTCCCATCCAAAAAATCTGTACAGAAGTTGGAAAAGCTTCTCAAATATTTTCTCTAGTCTAATGTTGTTTCTAGCAAAGCATTTCACAGAGTTGCATGGGAGACTTGCTGCCTTCCTAGGGAGTCTAGTGGAATGGGCCTTATCAACATCTTGCATCAAGGTCAGACACTCTATGCCAAATGGATAATTCACAGCATTGAAGGTGAAAAAGCTTGGAAAGTGTTGTTGTGCCATGGTATAGAGGAGGGCTCCCCTTATGGCCGGTCAACTTGGAAGGGTTTAGGTTTCGTCAATCTTCTCATTGCCCCTATGCCTATCAAAGTGGTCAGCACTTTTGTTCTCAAAAGCATTTGGAAAGCATGGGAACAGATCAAACTATGGCTCCAATGGAAAGGTGGCGGCTTTCGTAATGGTCTATCCATCACTTCTTGTGGTGGTTGCCAGTCATCCAGTCCCAGGATCGGTGTCTTGCAGAGGTCCCTGGGATCCCTGCACTCAATCTTTTCAAGCGCGGAATTCATACCATCCAGAATCTCTTTTGCAAACATCTTCAAACTTGGTGTCCCTGGAATGAGTTCAAATCCAAGTTCCACCTTGCCTCCCAAGATCGGACCAACATCGCTGACATTATCGCCTATGTTCCGGATCATATGAGCCACAAAATTGTTATGATCTCCTCTCGTCCATGGTGGACAGATTGAAAATGGTTCATGGACACTCCTTTCCAAAACTACTCTGCCAGTAAAGGCTATTCTTGGTTGTCTCCCCATCTCCCCATGGTTGATAAGCTCAACAATCAATGGGGGCTTCATTCTTCCCCTTCCATTTGGAGAAGGAGATTTGATATTGTTTGGTCAACTTGCGTGGAACCTAAAATTACTCATTTTTTATGGTGTATACTCCACCAAGGTCTGTCGATTGGTGCCTGTTTGGTTCAAATTGGTGTTCCGGCTCCCAAATGTCCATTCTGTGGGCACTTGGAAACCCTATCCCACCTTTTTTGGTTTTGCAATAAACCCCAAAAGGCTTGGAATTGGATACATTCTTTCTTTCTCCCCTTCAAACCAAAATGTTTTACCTAGCAACACATTTTACTAGGCGACAATCTCAGGATGCCTCACATTTGGCCAAATTTGGTATGCTTTCAGAGGGGGAATTATTTTTTGGCTTTGGAAAGAAAGGAACTCTTGTTTATTTTCTCATGCTGAAGTTGATCAACATTTTTCTATTTATAATAAGTCGATGGTTATCTCCAATGTGTTGATGCAGATTCAAGTGCAAGTGAATAAAGTGGCCCTTGAAGTGAAGCACCTTCAGACTCTGCTCCATTATTGGAGCGATGCTCCATGCAACGTGGCTCGAGAGCCACCCTCTCCTACCCGAGGCTCTCCGCCCCATGGCGATCGTCCCCAAGGTGATCGACGGAGTCTCTCTCAGCGCCACTCATTCAACTGGGCTCGCCGCTTCCCTCGTAGTCAACCTCCAAGGTGGAGCTTTTCTCTCCCACTGCCAGCTCATCAACACGACACGAGATCCCCCCCGCCAGCTCGATTGGGGCTCGTCAGCTCCCTCTGAGCCACACACTCATGATGGGTGGAGTCTTCCGCCCCTGCCGGATAAATTCCCACATATGGCATTAGCCATGTCGCCTACTCGCGGCATTGGTGAAGACAACGAAGAAAAGGGTCATGCTGGTTCTAGCTGGGAGGTGCCTTATACCGGCCAAGACCTTCCTGGATCTGGCTGCCCTGATGATCAAGATCCACCTCCAACTAGTCAACTCTTTGCAGCCGCTGCTTAGTTTATTTCCTGATGTGACTATGTATTAGTTGTTTTATCCTAGGCTTGGCCTAGTTTGTTCATGGCTTTGGGACGTGCACCCATACCGCCCGCTTTTTGTTGAATTATCTTGTATCATTATACTTATTATAATATAAGATCTTATTCATCAAAAAAAAATTGAACGCCAAATGACGTCCATATAATTTTCTAGACCATCAAATAATTTTATTGTGACATGTAACATTGAACGTCAAAATCCAGCACTACTATGGACATCCATCAAACAATGATTGAAAGAAGATATTTGTTAGATGTAAAAACTAGCAATCGCATGTGTATGGTGCAATGTGAACACCGAATGGTACAAGTTTTTTGATTTATTTGGAATCAACAAATGTGGGAGGGGGCCCATGTTGCAGAATGGAGTACCTTCATTGTGAAAAGTGCAGGGAACACATTTTGTACGTGTGGGCTGCAAAGTGGAGAGTGACTAGTGAGCAAACAAAGCAAGACTTCCGATGCCATATTCACTTCAAGCCAACAAGTTTGTATTATTGTTGAGAAAAGCAGACCCCAGGATAGAGAGGACTCGTGGAGATACATTTTTTTCCGACACTACACAGTCCCAGTCTCATTCCAGTTAAATAGTGTTTTGTGAAATCGCCTCACCAAATCTCACAAATAAATGCCCATCAGAAGAGCCACTTGCGCTCCCTGTAACATCTTCGTGCTTACCGTCTGCATATTCATCCGAATACCTCCTGTAATTATTACTAGGGATCAGTTGGTTCGTTCGGATACTAGAAACTTGCTTAGGAGCAGGCACTGGCAACATCGACTTTAGAACTCTGGCAACTTCATGCATGGTGGGTCGATCAGAGGGCTGCTTCTTGGTGCAAAGCAAGGCCAACTCGAAGATTTTTCTTACAATCCCAAGATCCCTGCAGGTTGCTGCAACTTCTGTATCAACAGTTTCCATGACTGTGTTGTTGTCTGCTTTTGATAGTATCTGTGTTCACATGCCAATGTCAAAAACAACTCCATTCACATTTGACTGCTCCATGCTCCAGAGTCCAGACAACAAACCTTAAAAATACTTGAACAGTGTACAGTGTAAACTCCAAAAGAAAATTAACAAACAGAAATCTTACCAACTGAAGCAAATTTGAGTCATTATCCACAGCTTTCCTTCCCATCAGCAACTCCAGAAGAACAATTTCGTAACTGTATACATCAGATTTCTCATTAAACCTTGATGTTCTTGCATATTCAGGGTCAATATAACTAATGGTACCCATAACATAGGTAGAGGTGGGTTTTGGGCGTAAAAATCATACCGAATGCATGCTATTTAATAATATATATGTGTGTGTGTGCATAGATATTTATGTATACAGATATGTATATACATACGTATGTATGTATGCAGATATGTATGTGCGTATGTATGTAGATATATATCTACGTACATACATATCTATGTATATACATACTGATATGTATGTATACACATACACATACACATACACATATTACTAAAAAACATGCATTCGGTATGATTTTTTTCTCATCTAACAAATATCTGCTTTCAATCATTGTTTGATGGATGTCCATAGACTGTTTCAAAGCTCCTGTTTTGGCATAGGCTGGGAGGGATGCTAGCAAAGGTTTTGGAGTTTGGCTTTAAACCTGCCAATGGCGTTTGATTAAATGCCTGTATCGTCTTTTGAACAAATCCATTTTGTGCATATCCTGCAACCATGGCATTCCATGAGATGACATTTGGCATGACATTTCTTTGAGAAGCCTAAAAGACTTAACAAGAACACCATTTACCGTGCCATCATTACATTCAATGAGACCATATTTCTTTGAGACCTTTTGTCAAACAATCCATCTGCCTTCTGTATGCTTCCACATTTTACATACATGTCTACCAGGGCACTTGTAACTACAACATCTGAACTTCCCCTTTCCATTATGCTTTGATGAGTCGGTACTGATGTGGTTGGACAACTGTTCAAAGCATTTGGCAATAGAGTGTCACCCCATGTCTTCAGTAGGCTCTAATGTTTTCATTCCTCCATCTTATCATTCAAGTCATCAAAAATTTTAAGAGCATCCACCAAACCCCCACACTTACATACATGTTGATAACCCTATATTAAGAAAAAATGCAAATCCCCACTCGGTGATGGAAGAGTAACTTCAAATGCAGACTTTTGACGCACACTGTTAAAATTTGAATGCCAAGTGATGGTCATATATTAATAGCCGTCGCCTAAGATTTGTGTCACTTGCAAGGTTGAATGTCCTATTTAAGTTACAAATGGCCTTGTTGAAAAAGGCTGTAGGGGAATTTAAGCAAATATGGGAAAATGCCACTTGGCAAACATAGAGCCAAACTTATCAGCATATATGACAAGTGCTAAATTTCTGTATATGTATACATGTACCCATACATATAAATGTACAATGTCCAGACATTTCATATACATATAGCTTACATAGATCCACCTTAATATGAATCTTTTAGATGAACCTTATATGTCCCAGGCAGGGTTGAGATTTGATGGCTGGCCCTGCCTGTCAAAAAAAAATTGGGGATGTGTAAGTCATTCTAAATGGCCGCCCCATTATAATATTATATCTATTTTAAATTTTTAAATCAGATTTTTTAATTTGTATATTTTTTATTTCGAACATGCAAATTTTGTATTGCTCCGGATATATTTTCAATAAAATATCTATTATTTAAAATGTATCACTTCAAAAATATAACTATTCTTAATATTCCTATTAATTTTGTATCGTTTAATACAGATATATTATGATAGTTTTGGCAGTTTCTACAAACACATTCACATCACCAAGGATGGGTGGTTGATTTCAAAAATTGTAAAATACGTTTAAAATTAGAAGTATCAAAAACGTCCGGGACAGGCATCAAATCTCGTCTATGGTCCCAGGAGCTTGACAGCCCAGAAACACATGTTACCCCTCCATACTAGGCATGACACATACCTGGTACGTGTACAGTCTCGGTATGTTGCAGGTAAATCAGTACCCGGGATGTACCCGGGGCCTGCAGGTGCGTACCTGCAGCATACCCATGCCTGGTGCTTTTGCATACATTTCTTTAGGGTATTTTGTCAAACAGTCCACATGCCTTGTGCTTTTGCATATATTTCTACCACAACTACAACATCTGACAAAAATCCCCTTTCCATTATGCTTTGATGGATGTCCACACCTGTTCCAAAGCTCTTATTTTGGCATAGGTGGGAGTATTCTGACAAAGGTGAACTGCTCAGATTGACAAGATGTTCGATGCATTTGGTGAAACAGCACCAATGTTTTTGGTAATGTGCAATTATTTCTTTGAGTGACACTCCCTCTCAATTTTTAATGCCACAGATACGTGTTGAGAACCTTATTTTGAAAAAATGTGTGTAGGAAAGGCATTTCATGGTGCCTTCATGACATTTTTGTGGGACCGTGAGTTGTCCGGTCGCCCCTACTCTTGTAACTCTATTATATTTTTATGAATATAATGTGTGGTTCCAATAGTAAATCCCTTTGAATTCAGACTTTTTATGTGACTTACAAGCTTGAACCGCAAATTTAGGTTACAAATGGATTTGCTGAAAAAACCAATTTGGGCAAATGCACTTGACAGGCATAGAGGCCTGGAAATTGACAGGCTGTGGGCCATTTTTTGTGATTTTAACTGTATATTACGGGTGAAAAAATTAAGAAACTGTCGATAATGACAGACTGAAAATTTAATAAACCGTATAATTTCTTATATAGTTCTTAATAAATATATACATAATATGTTAAACTATAAAACTTATTTATCTGCCATCAACAAATTTTGATTTGACAGTCACTGATAATTTGAAATTCCAGGCCTGTCGAACAGGGCCATACTTATCAAGGCTTATAACAGGGCTAAAGTCCTTATTTTCTTGGATGTATAAGCCATGCAAAAATGAAAACTTCAACAGCAAAGAAGACAAGGATTGCTTGAAACATTTTTTTATTGAATAGACTAAAAACATTCATAACACCAGACACTTTTTGCTCTCATCAGCTCCAGAAAAATGTCATGATCAAATATAAATTTACTTGTTTCTTAGGGTTTTATATATTTTATTTTTAAAATGGGGAATACCCTAAGAAACTAAGTATTTGTTTGCTCTCGTCAACTCTAAAAAAAATGTCACAATCAAACATAAATTTGATTTTTTCTTAGATTTTATACCAAAAAATTTGAGAAATGCCCTAAGAAATTTTCCTTTTTTTCCTCCCCAGAAAAAGGATAAAGGTAGCCACAAAAAAATTTCACAAAGTAGAATGAATTTGTTTGGCACTGATAAGCTTCATAGCCTAAGCAAGGATTCAAACACATCCTTACTTGCAACTCGGATGCTATTTGCCACCGATTCCCCTCCTCTTTTTAGTTCTGGTGTGTGGAGCTCTATATGGAAAACAAAAAACCCAGCATTAAACTGTGAATTGAAGCCCAAATTCAATTCAAAAGGAGAATAAAACAAGAATTAAATCTATTAATGAAAAATTCAGTGGAGAAACAAAGAAATCCTTAATTAAAAACAAAAACTATTAGCTATACATAAATAGAAATGTGGGTGCAAAGAAAACAGGAAGCAGAGAAGTGACGGAACTAGAGAGACAATAGACACAACTGGAAATCATCTGATGAGAATAGACAACGAACTTACCGAGAATAGGCAACGAACTTACAAGTTACTGTGAACTTTATATAGGAAAAAGTTGCTTTCATACTTTTGTATTTAATATTTGTTAATGTATTTAGTTAATACCATGTCTATATTGTAGGGTTGTGGGGATGCACATATGGAGAAACCTTGTAGATTTGAGAAAGCATGCTTTACATATGTCAGTGGGCTATTTAACTTGGTTTACGCACATGGAGTATAGCAAAGCTCAAATGGCTTATTCTTAATGTCATGTCCTTGGTGTTAGTATACATATATTAATGAAAATAAAATATGCCCTTTGTGGAATGGATTAGTAATGTGTGGCATCTACCAAATGTCGCTATAGTATTAGTTGCAGTTAAAAGGTACAATGCGCTGACTAAGGGATTGGTAGTTAGCACACATTGGAAACCCACAATGCATTGCTAAAGTGCATTTTGCTGATGTTAGAGAGCCCGTAGCCCCTAGGTTGTGCACATGATATATAGCATAGCTATAACACTCCATTCTTATATTGCATCAAAATGTCAAATGAACAATAATAACAGGAAACATACTTTTTAAATACTTTCATACTTTTTAATTAATATACACTCTACAGAGTTTTACGCATTATACCATGGCCTGCGCAGTAGTGTAAATTGTAGGCAAAGTGCAATATGTAGAGCATTTTCAGTAATGATGATAGCCCAAAACATGTTTTCTTTTGTCGTGTGTGCAGGCTAAGTGAACTTCGCAACAAATTACAACTTAAAACACAGGTTCTTGTGTTATTTGCACGGCCTGGGGTTAAATCTGACCGTCATAACTAATATCACCTTGTACATGACGTTAGGCTCACCTTCTTAGTGACTCGTCGAGGTGAGTTGGCTAGGGACCGGGGAATGTGGGGCTCGGCGAGTCGCAACAGTGTCTTGCCGGGGCGAGTTGGTGAGTGGAGGATGAGGGGTTGGGTTAGTGGTAGCCGAGTCGCTAGGGCGTCTTGTTAGGAGTGGTAGGGGTGGTGAGAACTGAGTTGGGTGAGCCAAGGCATGAGACGAGATGAGTTGTAGGGCAAAAGGCAATACTGGAGGAGTGAGATGAGAGGATTATTGGGAACACGTGCGTGGGAGAACGAAAACATGAAGAGTAGTGAAATAGGGAGGGTGGCGAGTTGGGTGAGTGGATGTGCCATATGAGCGAGTCGTGCGAACATGCGTAATGCAAATGCCATGAAATAGGAAAAGTGATTACAATGCAAATGATATGAAAAAGTGGTGATAATGCGAATGACATGAAAAGGAAAACGAAGAAAAAGTAAAGTGATGAAGAAAATGAAATGATGACGCAATGCGAAAATGAAAAGTGATGGGGCAACGCAACATGACATGAAAAGTGACGGGGACGCAAAAAGTGTGCAGAAGGTAGTGGATGCCCAAGGATGCTCCTTTGATATGCAATGGGGCGTAAATATGAACATGACATGGTTGCGATGATGTTATGCCAGAGGTGTGTGGGGATATGAACATGTTTTGTGACAAGCGCGGTGGTAAACACATGAATAAGTGGGAGCCACGAGACATCAAATAACACGTGAGATAAAATGGGAGCTTGAACAACGTCTAAACCACACAATGCGACATACTAGCCCTATGATTCCTTGAGATCATGTGTGTGTGTGTGAAATTTAATTATTGCTTGAAGCGAAAACCCATAAGACAATGAGTGAAAACACAAGCCAGCGTGTAGGTGTGATTGAAACAGGTAATGGGTGAGTAGTGAAATGGAAATACATTTGATTCTAGTCACAACATTGCTTTACTGCCAGCTAGGCATCCCTAGCCCCGATAGAGATGCTGGAAAGATCCCTATGAGAGAGTGATTGATATTGCTCGTTTTTTTTGCTTTTGAATTTTAACTGTTGCTTGATTTTTCTTTTGAGTTATTTTTACATGATATGCAACTCTCTTGGTTTGCCAAAGGGTTTAGAACCACTAGTGGCACCATGGAGGGAGTGTGATTACAGAGATAACAATGGCAAGTGTTAACAAATGATGCCCTAGGGTCTTCACAACAAGTTGTTAAGTGTGTAATAGTGCGTGGATCTCAAAGAGAACAATCGTTCTTAATTCACAAAGTAATGAGAGACCAAATTCAAGCAATTGTAGTAGAGGCTATTGCCTCACAAAACATGACAACCAGATGATCAAGAGTTCACCAAAAGATGTGAAACAAACCAAAACATGGAATGTGAATGAACTTTAAGTGATGTAGTCGTGAAACAAGAAGTCGAATGACATATGAATGCATGTAGCAAAGGTCAATGACCATCCATGGACAAGCGTTGTTTATTACAATTTTTTGGAATATATACTTTTTTATTTTCTATTTTTTATTTTTAAAAGTTGTTTAGTTGTGTGAAGGTGTGTGTTTGTGTCTTTGTCGATAGTGATAGAACAAAATATGTAGAGAATCCGAACGTGTTTCGAGTCCAAGCCATATGAAGAGAAGCGGAATGTAAGGAGCATATAGACTTCTCTTGCATAAAAATCATCCTTTTGGGTGTTGTTCTGAGGGCTTTGCACTGCATGAACATGGACTGAAGAGGAGCTTATTTTTATTGAAAGGAAAGAAGCCATTCAGGTCAGTTGGTACTGAGAAGGGCGGGCATGAAGTATTTATTGTTCTTCTTCTTCTCCTCATCATCAATGTTGATGTTGCTGCTAAGGGTAAAGTTTAGGGACTGAGGTAAATAAGAGATGGAGTAAGAAAGGAGATCAATTAAAAAGAAGTATAAAAAATTAGCCCTAATGCTTCGCCCCCAAAAAAGCAAGTATGCAAGTGTTAATGGAGATTTTATGCTCATTGGAGAAGCCTGGGGTGACCTCTTTGTTAAGCTCAAAAGACCAAAGTCTTAAAATGTACACATTCTCTCTAATAAGATCAAAAGACCAAACCTTAAAACCTGGTTGTCCTAGCATGTCTCCAAACAGCAAATTCGAAAAAAGAAATTGAGATCCATCAAAAAAAAATTGAAGGCGGTTTTTTGTCAAATAGTGTAATAGTGATTCTGTCTCCATATAGAAATGTATGCAAAATCTAAAAACGTATTGAAGGCATGTAAATTGTTTAACAAAATTCCTCAACAAGATGTGTGGCAGTATATTGGTGAATTTCTTATGATTATGGCTGAGAGAAGAGTTTTTGAAGAATAAACCACCACTTGTGGATCATAAAAAGCTTTCATCAGGCGGTAGATTGTACACCTTGATTGTTGGTCCTTATTGTGGTAATGAATTAATCTCCTGACTAGTGTTGAGATCACTCATCTTTATTGACATTCATATTGTACCTTTTATCATGCAAATTTTATCGCACAATGTAAATTGAGATTATGTGATTATGACCTTGTATTCTTTCCTATATATGTATATACCCTATTCAGGGATGGTATTTTATTGTGATTGCCATTTATATATGACCTTAAGTGATGGTCATCTTATGATGGAGTTCTAGCATCCTTTTAATTTGACACACAACTTGCATTTATCAGATGTTCTAAGTAGCAGGGAATTTTTTGTTGTTTGGCATCATGGAGTACTTAGTTTTAATATAATTGACCATTAAGTCTTTTTTTTTAAACTTCGACATAAATTTTAACCCATCATGGAATATGACAAATAGATGATATTCAATAGGAATGACAAACATTCTCAAACTTAATGGATTAATTTAGTTGCTATAAATTGGATTCACGTTTTATAGCTTAATAAATGTAGATCATGTTTTAACATAAATTCTTGTGTTGGTTGAGTTCTAAGTTGTGCCAGTTCTCCTTATCCTTCTCTGTTATATCATTCTCATCTATCGATTGTGAACAAAACATGATTGTGCATATCCTATCATTATTGCACATTGTTTGCTTTACTACCTTGTATTGGTTATGTATCATTGTTATTTGGACTAATAGAGTATCAAGGATATGATGATGGGGAACTAAAATAGACATTATCAACTAGCAATAGCACCTATGTCAAGCAGTTATAGAGCAAAAAAAGCACTCAAAGCTATGTCTAGAGGTCCGGAAGGAAAATATAGCTTTATTAGAATTTAAACACATGCTAAGGGTTTACATTGATAATTATAAATTTAGAAGCATACTAGGACTAGTGACACTTCCAGTTAAAAATATTTGCAAATGTGAGTGCAAAATTTAAGACAAGGGGATGCCATGCTCTGCAACTTGCCTAAATATGAACATGGGTGTTTGTATTTGCACTTCCATGTGTGGTTTGTTCCCTAAATGAATTTGAAAAGTTATAAGATATGGGCAGGCGTGCCCTTTGAAGCATAACTTCCTAACATGACCTTGTTTTAATGTTATGGAATTATATACCTTCCATGCAGACATGGACATTATGCTTCGTGCATTTGGACCCTATGTTTGTATTCCCATTCTGAAATGGTCCTCTTTTCAAGAACATTCTCAATGCACATGCATACATACAAACTACAAAAGACTTCTCGTTACAAAAAGCATATTTGTAATTTTTATTAGATCGTTTACATAATTCTCTTTAAGAATAATAATTCTGATGGACATATGGCACAAACAATAACAAAGAAAGTAGTATGAGTTAGTTGAACACTGAAAGGTCCATACTCTATGCAAAAATTTGATATATTCTCATCTGCCCCTCAGCTGCTTTGTGTCATCCATAACCCTTCACAGTCCCATTGCTCTTACCGACCAAATTTGGGTCCTTTGAAGTTTTGGAATTTTGGATGTGTAGGGGGGAAAGATTTACACCATGAAGCCTAGGACCATGTGCGGGAGACAATCCTACGCATGTTGGAGCGGCAAGGATTATACGCATGTGTGTAGGTTATTGAATGCAATGAACCAAACACACAACAAAGTAGCAAAAAACTTATTTGCAAGCAATACAACAGCTATTCATTAATAGTGAATAGGGAATATAGTGATGTACAAATTGTTAGTAAGACCAGGAGTGTAGGTTCTTGTATTAGAAGTGGAATCTAGCATAACAATATGCAGGGGGGGCCTGGAGCAGGTATGGAACATACCCGGAGTAGATACAGGGTGGGTACGATTGGGGAACGAGCAGGGCACACGACGTACCCTACCCAATCTTGAGTCGTATCCATCCTCTTTTACGCCTTTTTTTGTTTTTTTAACATGTTTTTAAAGCCTTATAATATTAAAAAAATATAATATTCTTCTAATTTAAACCTTAAAAGCTAACTCTAAACAATAAAACAAAAGAACAACACAAAAACAAAACATAAAGAAAAGAAACTTACCTCTCCTTCCTCATTTCATCTTTGGCTCTCTAAAATTGCATTGTGCTTGTTTAGGGTTTGATACTTCAACAAAAAGCATTGCAAGTATTTTCCTAAGCTTGTAAGAGTGTGAGGAGCTGCAAAGGAGGAGGGTTTGTGGAGGATTTATGGTTTATTAAGTGAAGGTAAGGTTTTATTTAATTTTTAAGTGTTTCTCTTTTTTTTTGTTATTTAATCTTTCACACACTTCATTTATTTGCTTATGTTCATCATTTTTTTGCTCCTATTTAATTTTTGAAATTTTCAATACATACCATTGTTTTATTTGCTTATGTTGTTTGGTTTGAACCTTGTAGGTACTTCTACAATGGCAACAAGTTCCACTTCTTCTGGGCAATCTTTGGTCAAGGAATTTGACCCAAATTCGCCATTATGGAAGCATGTAACAATACTTGAACAACTTCCAGGTGGTGGTTATTTTGTTTGGAAATGCAATGATTGTGAATCGGTATTCAAAGGCTCTTACAATCGGGTGAAAAGCTACTTCTTTGCGATAACGGGTAACAATATAAGAGTGCAAGGGGAAGAATAATGTTGGGGTGTCAAAAGCAAACGTTTTGGCATATATCAAAGAGCAAGAAGATGCAGAGGCCAATTTGGCTATGAAAGTGGGTCATCCATTGGTCAAAAGAGGAAGTTCATCTCGATCAGCTTGGCCTCTTGTTGTCCCATCAAGTAGTGGATTCCCAATTGTGGCCATGCCACATCCATTTGTGGCTCCTACCTCCACAGATAATGAGGATGCTTCCCTTTCACAAAAGAAAAGTAAGACAAAAGGGTCAATGGAAAAGACCTTTCAAAATAAGAGCAGGAAAATTGCAAATGAACACACTGCAAGATGTGTATATGTTAATGGGTTTTCATTTAATGTTGTGAGGTCACCTTATTGGCATGACATGGTGAAAACCATCAATGAGGCCCCAAATGGGTACAAATCACCTGGCTATGAAAAGATCCGCACCACCCTATTGGATAAACAAAAAAAATATGGGGAAACCTCATTGCAACCAATTAGAGACTCATGGACCAAAACAAGTGTGTCCATCGTTTCTAAAGGATGGAAAGATGCATGAAACCGCCCTTTAATCAATGTGATTGCAATATGCCCTAAAGAGACAATGTTTTTGAAAGCGGTTGATTGTGAGGGGCAAGTGAAGGGTGCCCAATTCATTGCCAACATCCTCTTCGAATCTATTGACGCAGTGGGGCCTCAAAATGTTGTCCAAGTTATAATGGGCAATGCCAAAAATTGCAAAGCCACAGGGATGATGGTTAAGGCAAGGTATGGGCATATTTTTTGGATACAGTGTCTCGTGCATTCACTAAATTTAATGCTAAAAAAGATGGCCAGCAAAATAGAGTGGATCTAACAAGTGTTTGCAGAGACTGAAGAGATCCAAGAGTTTGTCACCAACCATCACCAGTCACAGCATTTTTAGATTATTCTCGCAGTTGGAGCTGCTAAAGGTAAGGAAAGCTACCTTTCTTTCTTCTTTAATTTAAAATTTAAATATAAGTTTTTTTATTTTTAAAATATAGTATAATTAGTATTCAAAAGTTTCAATTTTCTTTTTAATTTTTGTTTCTCATTCTTATTATATTAGGTTGTTGAAACTCGGTTTGCATCACGCACAATTGTCTTGAGACGACTTGTGAAGGTGTGACAGGGACTCATGAGGATGGTAACCTCCAATCTTTGGTCTGTATGTGTTGGATTTTTAAATGGTACTTTAACAAACCACAGTCAGGGGACAGCAAGTCCCTCCTCTTTAATGGGAGAGGTTCCCTTATTGAAAGCAAGCAGCAAAACTTATATACAAATGTACAACTTTCAAAGTGTGGATTCTTGATACTTTATAACATTTTATGCCCAAAGCTCGTCAATACGAAAGAATGGAAGAACTAAGGAGATGAGAGAGGAAGAACATAACAATACTTTCAGGAAATATAGATAGCAGAGTATAAACTTATACGTATTGATCAAAGGAGATACAAAATGGAATCATTCGCATTTATAACAGATATAATTTCACAGACACAAAGTTCCCGAAATCATATTAACAAGAACACAAAGTTTCTTATCATGCAAAGATGGATGATTCGCAAATTCGAACAAGGAAAGAAGGAATAGCAGAGGAAGAAAGGGAAAAAAAATTGTATTGATTACTTTCGAATCTATTACATCTACAGAGTACCAGGATCCAACCACTATAATGACATGGAGAAGACATTAAATAATCCTCAAAAATGGTTACATTCGGTTTCTTGGTTCTTGCAGAAGCGTTAATGGCGGCAAAAAACGATGCTTTGTAATGTAGCCGTTAAACCTGTTTTGTAACTTCAAATATGAGTCATCCATGTGGAAAAGATCTAAACTAAAGCGGGCCTGAGGGTGCCTTTTGTATTTTGTGACTTTGTAGAAATTTTGCATTTTTTTTACATTTTGGCCCGCCCATCCACTTTTGATACGGGATTGACACATGGCTTTACTTGAGTGGGGATGGAGTCGCGGCTCACTTTTACAATTTTAACTCTTTTCAAAGAAAAGCTCAAAAACTCAAATTTCTCCGCCGACCCGCTTCTCCGCTTTGACTTTTCAACGCGGGCTCAAGAACCCAACGGAGTCGTGGATCATTTTATAACTTTTAACTCTTTTTGGAAATAAAACCAAAATTCTCAAATTGCCCCGACGGCCCGCCTTCGCGCTTTGACTTTTCAACGGCGGAGTCACGGCTTACTCTATACTTTTTACTTTTTCAAACAAAGCTGAAATCTTCAAATTGCTCCGACAATCCGCCTTCCTGCTTTGACTTTTCAACGCAGGCATCAACACGTGGCTTCACCTGGGCATCAGCGGGGTTGCACTTCACTTTATAACTTTACGCCCTTTTGGAAACAAAGGTAAAATTCCCAAAGTGTCCTGACAACCCGCCTCTCCGCTTTTGACTTAAAAATGGCCACGTGTCCCTTTGCGGGCCTTCGGCATTCTTTTTACATTTTACGTCTTTCGCCATAATGCCTCAAAACACAAAAAGGACCCGCCTTTCCGCCTTTGACCTTTCAAAACATCAAAACACAAAAAGGGCCCGCCTTTCCGCCACCGCTTGTTTCAGCCAATCAGGATCCTTCAAGCCACGGGGCCAATTTGACACTTTTGCAAAAAATAACAAAAGTGACAAGTTTAAAAGATAAACCCGCCACGCCGCATCCAATCAGAGATATCCACGTATCCGCAGACATCGGGACAGAATTTGACGCCCATCATTCACGACTATGGAAAAATAAAAATTAAGAGGAAAACCCCACCATTTGCGCCAGAATTTCAAATTGTTCTCCATGGAATGAGAAACTGCAAACAATACCAGGCTCGACGCGATCCACAGCCAAAGAGAAGGATTGATAACAACGTTCGAATGAAGGAAAAGATTTTGAAGCATCCAAACGGGGAAATAGAAAATACTTCAAATTGCGAAGACTGAAGAATTTTCAAGCGAAAGGGCGAGATTAAAACCGAGCACCCACGACTTCAAAGCACGAATTTCTCTAAGGCACCAACTCAAAATTCACAAAACTTGACTTCAAAAAGAGGGGAATTTTGAGGGCGACAGCAATATGGAGGCAATCAAACACTGAATGGGCTTAAAAAGTGAAGAGCATGATCTTAGATGACATTTGGTGGGATCGAGTGAAATATCTGTTGAGTTTTATTGAGCCAATTATAAACATGATCTGCTTTACTGACATGGATCAGCGATGTCTAGGAGAGATATATGGTGATATCAACTCAATGATTGAGAAGATAAAAGCCGTCATAAATGCAAAAGAACAAGATCCTGAGGAAACATTTTTCAACCAAGTGCAATCAATCCTCATTGAGCGGTGGAATAAAATGACCACCCCGCTACATCTACTTGTTTTTGCATTGACTCCTAGATTCTTCAGCACGGTGATCCTTTCCTTGTTAGGTAGGGTAGCACCATACAGGGATGTGGAAGCCAGTGAGAGATATATGGTGGCATTGGCTAGGCTCTTCCCTGATCCTAAGGCCCCAGACATGGTTATGGTAGAGTTTGGCAATTTCATAGCACAAACAAGTCATAGCCTTCTCGCTCTTCAAAGCAAATACAAGATGGATGCTCATATGTGGTGGTACCTCCATGGTCATGCATCAATTTACTTGCAATCAAGGTCTTGGCACAGATAAGTTTTTTTATTCTCTTTCCCTTTTTTGTTATAACTTTTAGTTTTTTAAAATTTAAGTTTGGGTGTTTAAGTTGAACTTTGCATTGACTTTGCGTTGCCTCAATAAGTTGCAAGTCCATCTTCCTTTTAGCGCAACTGGAGTACATATAGCTCCATCCACTCACAGAAGCGCAACAAGTTGGGGGCTAAAAAACGCTGAAGATTTGGTATACATACATTCTAACTTGCGCCTTTTTATCCCACAAGCAGTCGAAGTATAAGGAAGGGACAACAAAACATTGGGATATTGATCCACACATAGTTGACTTGGATGTTTCCATTTCCCACCATGGAACATTAGATGATGAAGAGAGTTATGTGGCACCGCAAGACCTACATGCACAAGGTGGTGCAACTGACAGTGGCCCTAATGGGAGTGGTTCGAGTCCATGTGGTTCTAATGAACCACGTAATGATGATGATGCAACTGATGTTGATCATCTTGATGAAGAGGAATATGATGAATATTAAAAGATAGTTTGTCATTTGAAATTTGATCATGACTGATTTGGTGTAAATTTTAATAAATTGAATTTAATTTATCATGACATTCACATTGTGTTTGATTTAAGTATTTTAATTTAACTTTTAAGCTTTTAAGTTTCTAAGTTTTATCGGTATCCTAACTTGTTTGTTGTGGTTATTCACTTAGGTTATAACTTGTCTTTCATATGCATAATATGTGGTTAATAACTTAATTCCTATTTAGAAGGTTGAAATTTATATATTTTTTAATTTTTATATATTTTTTGCACTGCCGTATCCGGGGCCAAAAAAACATTTGTTGTATCTATGTATCGGATACTCCCTACCCGCTCCCGTATCCAAAACGTATCGGCTACTTAGAGTGGAATGCTTCCCTACTGATTGTCTAAGCTATTGCAGAAATATTAGAAATAGATGAATACAGAAGCAAAACCAGCCAAAATTGTTTGGTATGCCTCGTGTGAGTGCAAGCTTAGAACTCGAGAGATTTTTCTACCTCTAGATTGTATGTTACAGTACAATTATAAACAATTGACAATGGCAATTACAACTAGCGATCGCTGTTGGAGAGACGGTTACAACCATTCCATCTTCCCACTAGGGAGGAAGTTGAAATCCAACACTTTAACATTATTCACGGATTCCCACAATACCTTTGCACTTTTTCTGGAAATAAAAAATCCAAAAATTAAGCCGCAAAAAAAACCTCAATCTTAAATGGTAAATGACTCTAGTATACATGGTGGGATGACATGAACAAGGAACAATGTTTGAAACTTTCAAACATAGAATTTAGCAAATAAGGCTTTGTAACTACTTTTCTACGTAAAATCCCTTAATTTGCTACGTGTTTTCATGCATTCAACTTCCCACTCTTATGTAGATCCTGTATGCAAACACTTCCCAAACAAAGAAAACATAATATGTGTTGACATAATCCCAGTTAAGGTAGGCAGCTCCAGTTGACAAAATAAACATATATATTTCATCCTCTTCCTCTCTATCCGTCTCTCTATATAACTAAAGATATAAAATCAGTGCTATAAAGGAGATGACTTGAGAGTCTTTGTTTATCACACTTCTGCAAGCTACCACCTGTAGTTCAAGGTCTAGGTCTGTACTTTATAGCATGCATGTAGATCCATTATCATTATCCATGGAAGTGAACGATCAACCTTAAAACCTGATTAGACTTATTCCGTCAAAGCATGGGTGCCCTACTTGTTACAATTAAAATTAACCTTCACAGGTATTCTTACTAAACATAATAATGATTAGGCTTAAAACATTTGTGTCATGCAAAATGATTGTTCATTGCAGTGGCCTTGGAATCTGTATATTTAATATTAATAATTATATCCAAATCTCGTAGTATCATTTCCCCTTGTATTGGGGATAGACAATAGGGCCATCCAAGGATGTATAATGCTTGGAACTCTAGTAGAAAATACCTGAATGCAACACTATTTCCTCTTCCCTAAACTGTTGGTATGTTTTAGGAAGTTAAGAGTATATAAAAATCAGCCACTGGTTTGTAAATATATGCCTTCTCCTTAGGGACATAGCTACCTTCCAATACCATACCATCCAATATTTAGATTAAGACTATTCGTACTCAATGCACGCTTTTATCGATTTTCTATCCTTAGATATACAAAATATGTGCACCAACACACGTAGATCTAATATGTCCAGAGCCACACAAACCATACTTTTCCATAAGAACCCAAGATGCTCGCTGCAAAAGTGGAACCAATTTTCTTCATAAGATAAAGGTACCTGCAAAACATAGTGAAGACATTAGGCTCACCTTCTCAATGTCCAAACAAATGCTTCATACTAGAAAAGCATTCAATTCCTATATCATAACAAATTTTGAAGGCAAAAGGAATGCATTCAATGCACACATAGCGCCATATTCAGTGATACTGCATGAAGAATTGAACACACTTTTTAAAAATGCATCAGACAACCCAGATCAATAGCTTCACACTTTTACTACTTGAAAACACAATCGAAGTAACAGCACAAATGACTCACAAGACAGACACTACAACTGAGAATGCCTGCCCTCCATTAGAGTTGGAAGGTACACTATATTAAAGAATAAACTGGACTGTATCATATATATAATTACAATGATGAACAAGACAGGTTGTAGCTGACGGTATGAAAGATCCCTAGATGGATCCTCCTTACGCTATACTGATTTTTAATCAATCAAAAACAGCAAATACAGATTTCTGTGTATTTTACATCACTTTACTAGTGCAGATCTGGAAAGTGCGACTAGCGTTAAAGCAAAATGTCAATGTAAAACACGCCCAATAAAACTATTCTCTGATTTCTAATGACTGCCCAGATTTTTAGGGCTGAATTACACAGAAAACTGAACTTATCACAAACTGGAATAGCCCAGAAAATCAGATCTGAGATCTGTTAAAATTCAGACTAAAGAAGACCTTCAAATGTACTTCAGAAATGATAAAATGTACAGCAATTAGTCTACAGTCTGATGACAAACATTTGACAAATATCTTGGATAAAAATACCTCTGAACATGCTGCCAAAACTGCTTACAATGGACTGATCCAACTGCTGGTTGCAAATCACTGGAAAACACCTTCAAATCCTTTTACACACACAGCTGAACTGACCCTGCAAGTCTGATGAAGAACACTAGGAATTTCTGAGTGAAATCCCCTCTCAATCTCCTGGGGTTTTCGTCCGCAAGAGATAAATTCACAAGGGTTTTCGTCCTTGGAATTTCTGGTAAAAGCTCAGAGCTCTTAGCAATGCAAAGATGATAATAAAAATCTGGATGATCTCTCTACAAGTCGACTTGTTTATTTAAAGGGAGATCAGCCAACCACCACCTCCAAAACAGCCAATAAAAATTGTTTCATTCTCCTATGCTGGGCACATTTTCCTTTTGGGGCTGATTGGCACATTTTCCAAAAATTGACTCCCTAAGGTAAGTCGCACTTTCTCTTTTCTAATACAATTATTTTTAATTGTATTTTTGACATTTTAATTTATCATTATACTTTATTATTTATTATATGTGCTTTTTCATGATATTATTATTTTTTTGAAACAATAGCACAATATAATAAAATAATAAAGATAAGTCACCCTAAACTTCCCTTTGGCCGTCGGGTAGACAAAAAGGGCCAAAGGTCTTCGCCCAAGCTCACGCAGGTAGAGGGGACATTACACGGTAAATAGAAGAGGGTGAAAGAAAATCCGTACCATGGGCTACAAAATCAAAACAGTACCATGCTTCTGTTAGTTTTCTCTTGGCCTATATATCACTTTCAATGTTCTTAGTGTTTTGTTTAGGTTTATGGTTGTCTAAGAGCAATTACAAGGGGTTTGTTGTATGACAGGCAATAAAGAGCTATATCTGCAATATAAATACAACGGTATATGTCGCATCACTCCAAAATGGTAAACAATGGACTTAGATATCTTTTGCATTCTGACTGAAGATCATATTTTGCATTTGCTACAAATAAGCGAATCACCCTTTGGCATTGGCATGTATAACAAAAAGTCCACTGACCATATCCTGCACGGGTTCCTTCTTTCTGCTACATTTCCAATAGAAAGCCCCATGTCTCATCATGCCTCATACACCTACTATTAAGGTTTGCCTTCTCCACTCCAATAGCACCCACACACATACATAAAGAAAGAGTTAAAAAATAAAAGGGCGAAATATGTTTAAGTCTATTCTAATGGGGCGGGAGGGGATGCGGGCAGGGAGACTTTGAAGGGATCTGAAGGTTGCAGATTTGAAACCTTCCTACAATTAAGGTTCGCCTGCTTTGCTTACTACACAGTACAGGGGCTGAATTTGAGGGTCCATCTTACCTGTCAGGTAATCTTTTCATAATGCTTATTATTCAATATTGCCCTTCAGTTGCTAAAATCAAAGAATAAGTATGTATTACACACACACACACACACACACACACACACACACACACACACACACACACATTAACAGTCTATGGACATCCATCAAACAATGATTGAAAGCAGATATTTGTTAGATGTACAATAAATCATACCAAATGCATGCTATTTAGTAATAGATGTGTGTGTGTGCGCGCATGCATATATATATATATATATATATATATATGGTGTTTTGGTGTGGCCTTATTACAAGTTAATTGACCCGAGATCAAATCCCGTAACTGGCATGTCTATGCCACACAAGTCTAAAACCTCCGCTTGAGAAAAGCTATCATATCTCATGAAAATTTGTAAGTGCCTTACCAAGCACCCCACTTTGGTGTTTTGGTGTGGACTTACATTTACAAGTTACTTGACCCGAGATATGTATGTGTGTGTGTGTGTATATATATATATATATCTGAGTGCCTTACCGATAGGGCCCCGGTTTGGTAATCCTCTGGTGTGAACTTACATTGTACATATGCTACATATGACCCGAGACACTCCATGTATGTACGTATGTATATATCTATGTACATCACACCCCGATATCTATATACCTGTACACTCACACATACTCATATCTCCATGTATGTCTGATGCTAGCAAGGCAGGCGCCCAAGCATATACATAAATGTCATGTGCTCTATACATATCCCCCACCACACACAGTCAACATCCAAGAAAACCTATCATCCGTGTGAATCTGTGTTAGGGCATAAGAACTGAATGCCATATCATTTGTCATACATCTAACAGGGGCCCGACCCTTCTCAATCATCACTTGAAAAACGAATCCATAGACTGTTTGAAGGCTCCCGTAGATGAATATACAACATTCAAGGGCATGCATCACCATAAAGGCGCTGCAATTTGGCTTTACACCTGCTACTCGCCTTGTGATATAGCATATACCTATCCCCATGGTACTGGTAGTCAACAAGATCCATGTTGTGCATATCCTGCAACGATGGCATTCCATGAGATGACATCTGGACCCGTCGGCATTTCTTTGAAAGTGCTCATAACATGATCTCATCTCTCAGAACACATTTACAATGCAATAATCACAATATCCTTGTGGATACACAATATAGTGGCACATCCCTTTGTCAAACCAGTCCGTGTGCCTCCAAGTGTCCTTCCAAGCATTCTCCAATAAATGTCTACCACGAACACTATCCAACTACAACTTTGGGATGTGATCCCATGTAGTCCATTATGCTTTGATGCCTCCCCACTTGTAGCCAAAGTTCAAATCGTTGTCATATCATGCTAGGAGTATGCTGGAAAAGGTGAACTTGATCTAGTTGGATACCTGTTTCATTGCATGTGGCAATACAGTGTCGCCTCATGTCCTCTGTGGAAGGCAATGTCTCCATTGCACTCCGTTTGTGCCCGTACAAGTCATCAATAACTTGTAAGACGCAAGTATTATTAAAGTCCCTTTTATTTTCATGAGTTTTGGTGATTTATTCCATATAATAAAGTGAATCAAAATCTACCTGAAATCACCATATTGGTGATGGAAGTGTGACATTCACATGCAGACCTTCTGATATGCACGGTTAAAATTTGAATGCCACCTGATGGTCATATATTAATACCCTCTCACCTAATGATTCCTGTCCCTGTGCAAGATTGAATCTCAATTTCAAGTTGGGACAGAATGGCCTTGTCTGACACTACATCCAGATGTCAGGCCATTTAAGAGAAATATGGGTAGTTAGTCCACTATGGCAATTAATAGGGCACAAACAAATAACCATATAATTAAACATGTTATATCCATAAATAATATCACACATCACACTCACCACATACACCCACACACAACAATGTCTAGATCTATATTAATTAAACATATTAACTTGCTAAAAATCCAGATTAATGATTTATCTTCACCAGATGAATATTATACTATTACCAGGCAGGTATAAGATTTGACAGTTGGTCCTGACTGTCCACAAGAAACAATAGCTGGATGGGTAATGATAAATACTCTAAATGAATTCTTGATCCCATGTAGAATAGATGTATATCTACTTTAATATTGGATTGTTTGAATGTGTTGTGTATCTCGTAGTCTACAAAATTTGTATTACAATGCGTGTGTATTTATAATAAAATATCTATTATTTAAAATTTATCGACCCTATTGGCATGCAAATACTAACTATTCTTAATATTCGTATTATTTTTTGTATTGTTTAATACGATAAGACATTATGGGACATGCGCATGATCTCTAAAAAAACAAGAACAGTGGGACCAAAAGATTATGTACATTGATTTGGCATAAAGCTGTGAGACATGACGTTTTAGAGATATCAAAAACGTCCAGACGAGTGTCAAATCTCATCTTTGGTCCTAGGAGCTAGACTGGTCCCAAAAAATGAGCAATGGTGACCCCTGATACCAGGCTTAATTTGTGCCTAGTAACGGGTACGGTCTAGGCAAGCTGCATTGTAAAACCGTACATTAGATGTAATAAGGGCCTGCAGGTAATTTACCTTGCAGCGTACCCATTTTTAAAGCTCTGCCATTTTCAACTTAAATCATTAGAATAATTTTTTTAAAAACAACTAACAAGGGTGCACCAATGGAGAAAGAGGGAGTGGAAGCTGCAGAGAAGCACATCCAGTGGTGAATTACATTCACCTTTCCTTCCCTATTAACAAGTTCTTATAATGATTATGTGCTAGAGTGGGTCCCTTTAGCCTTATGGTTATTACAAAAAGTGAAGCAAGGGGGGAACTCGAATGTCATTAAGGTAATGACTACTCGTGGAGGTTGAACTTTGGGTAATGACTACAAACTCACAGTTTTAATTCAAAAAATCCATTTGATAATCAATTATCTAAGTGTCCATGAATGAGTGTATGTGCATTATAATATCAATAAGTTTGAAGGGAATGCGTCTTGAATTTTATGCTATATAACATGGTAGTTGAGAAGTCGTTGGAAAACTTGCACTTTATATATATATATGTACCTCGGGCACACTACAGTGTTGGCAATATATATCATATATCATGCTTGGGCAAAGTATGTATTTACATACATAGTAGTATGAGAAGTGTATGAAAGGGCATATGTATATGTGTCCTGACAAAGTGTCCTACTGTGTACACACACACATATTAAAGGTGCACATTGTATTTGATAAGTATCAATCTATATTTGGAAAAATACCACATTTTACAACATCATATCTATACATTATAACTAAAGATATATGTATGAAAGTATATATAGATACACTTCACACATACACACATGTATTTGAGACAGTGTCACACACAGTATCATTTATTTTTACAGTGATGCCTATATCTATGTATATGTACTTTACACCATCATATGTAGGTGAAGTGTATAGAAATTCAATCCATACTAAGTAGGCAAATACTTCTTTAGCTTCACACACACACTAGATAGAGTTAGGTTTATTGATGTTGTGGATAATGCCCACTTAGTGTAGTGGATACTACGTCACTTAAGGGTAAGTATCAATTATTTAGTCAGTTATTCAATGAAGCCCTAACCATGATCCACAGAGGGGGATTAAGGCCTAGGCAAACTAGGCAACTTCCTAGGGCGTTAACATTTAGAGGGGTGCTAATTTATTTTATTTTTACTATAGTTTTTATGAAGAGTAGATCAGTGTATTAGTTCCATATATGCTAGTAGCAATTAGTGTCCAACCTTACATACCAATTCAGTTAACTTCATTCAAAATAAAATTAAAATTTACATAATTCATAATTGTATTAAGAATATGATATTTATGAGGCCTCGAATATTTATGCAAGTGACTTTGTTGAAAGATTCTTAAATTTTATTCATACTCATGTACCTTTAATATTTTTTATTGTTTAGAAGTCTTGGAAGTTTTTTTTGGAGGAGAGATCAAGAAAGGCGAATATGTAAAAGAACACGGGAAAAATAGTTGAGAAATATATAAGAAAAGGATGATTATGCTAGACTATATGTTAGATAATTAATTGGGGACTTTATGGAGTAGTAGATACTAAAAAAAAATATTAGGAAGTTTTTCTCAGGTGGTAGAGGCATAACATATTAAGTTATACCATATTTGGTCCCTATTAATTATTTTTTCTACTATAGCTTTTATTTACTTATAGAAGGGTTAGCTCTAGTATTGCCTAGGGCACTCATAACCCTTAATTCGGCCCTCCGTACCCGTATAGGAACAGTCCAGCCCCGGAGGTATCCAAAAGACTCAAGTTCTGACAATCCACCAAATTAAAATATCTCCAAACAGGAAAAACTTGATAATTCTTAGGTGAAACCTATACCTTAGATAAGCTGCAATAATCATATTCTATGAGATGTCATTCTGGTCAGTCATGTGGTTGACAATACACATATACATACATGTGCGTGTTTGTTCGAACATAGGTGTTTAATTGATCATCACTTCTTAGTATCCAAGAAAACAAAGAGTCTTCATAATGGAAAAGCTTGAAATTTCTTGGTGAAACCCATGCCTTTCGTGAGCTGTAAATATCATACTCCTTGAGAAGCCGTCTAGTTGTGTTGTTGAAACAAAAACACACATACATATAAAAATATATATGCACACATATATGTGTGTATATGTGTATAGAAACATATATGCGTGTATATAATATGTATATTTATTTGACCGCTGCTTCTTATCATTCAACAAAACAAGACCTCCCCATACTGACAAAGCTTGATAATAGTTTTGATAATTTTCAAGGCTTGCAGCCACATTACCAGTATTAGCAAGACTTCAATATTGAAAAAAACTTGGTCGACCTTCCAGACTTCAAATAGCATGTGTGCTTCTTCAAAATTACAGAGTGTTGTCATGGATAGTTAAAATTTGAAAGCTTTGAATTTTCGGACAAACATGCACAGTTAAAAATTGATTGCCAAGTGATGACAGAGTGAATTTGTTTACATTTTGTCAAGACATTTCGCATGTCTTCAGTATGCTAACATATTTTGTACATCTGACAAATATTCACTTTCTATTATTGTTTGATGGATGTCCATACCCTCTCATTTTGACACAGGCTGGGAGGAAGCTAGCAAAGATTGTGGACTTTTGGCTTTAATCCTGCCAAAGGCATTTGCTTAAATGCTTTTGTGGCCTTTTCAACAAACTCATTTTGTGCATTTCATGCAACAAAGTAAATCCAGGGGGTGACATATGGAAAAGGCATTTCTTCAAGGCATTTTGTCAAACAGTCCACATGCCTTGTGCTTTTGCATACATTTCTACCACAACTACAACATCTGACAAAAATCCCCTTTCCATTATGCTTTGATGGATGTCCACACCTGTTCCAAAGCTCTTATTTTGACATAGGTGGGAGTATTCTGACAAAGGTGAACTGATCAGATTGACAAGATGTTTGATGCATTTGGTGAAACAGCACCAATGTTTTTGGTAATGTGCAATGATTTCTTTGAGTGACACTCCCTCTTAATTTTTAATGCCGACAACAGATACATGTTGAGAACCTTATTTTGAAAAAATGTGTGTAGGAAAGGCATTTCATGGTGCCTTCATGACATTTTTGTGGGACCGTGAGTTGTCCAGTCGCCCCTACTATTGTAACTCTATTATATTTTTATTAATATAATGTGCAGTTCCAATAGTAAATCCCTTTGAATTCATACTTTTTATGTGACTTGCAAGCTTGAACCGCAAATTTAGGTTACAAATGGATTTGTTGAAAAAACCAATTTGGGCAAATGCCCTTGACAGGCATAGAGGCCTGGAAATTAACACGCTATGAGCCATTTTTAGTGATTTTATTACGGGTGAAAAAATTAAGAAACTGTAGATAATGACAGACTGAAATTTTAATAAACCGTATAATTTTTTATATATTTCTTAATAAATATATATAATATGTTAAAATATAGAACTTATTTATCTTATATGAACAAATCATATAAAAAAATATTGGAAATTGGAATTTACAGCCAGGAGAAAGATCTAAGCCGTCAACAAATTTTGATTTGACGATCACGATAATTTGAAATTCCAGGCCTGCCGCATAGGGCCAAACTTATCAAGGCTTATAACAGGGGCTAAAGTCCTTATTTTCTTGGATGTATAAGTCTTGCAGAAATGAAAAGCTCAACGGCAAAGAAAACAAGGATTGCTTGAAACATTTTTTTATTGAATAGACTAAAAACATCCGTAACACCAAACGCGTTTCACTCTCATCAGCTCCAGAAAAATGTCATGATCAAATATAAATTTGCTTATTTCTTAGGGTTTTATATATTTTATTTTTAAAATGGGGAATGCCGTAAGAAACTAAGTATTTGTTTGCTCTCCTCAACTATAAAGAAAATGTCACAGTCAAACATAAATTTGATTCTTTCTTAAAATTTATACCCAAAAATTTAAGAAATGCCCTAAGAAATTTTCTTTTTTTCCCTCCCCCGAAAAAGGATAAAAGTAGCCACAAAGAATTTTCTCAAAGTAGAATGAATTTGTTTGAGCAATGAGAAGCTTCGTAGCCTAAGCAAGGATTCAAACACATCCTTACCTGCAACTCGGATGCTATTTGCCACCGACTCCCCTCCTCTTTTCAGTTCTGGTGTGTGGAACTCTAAATGGAAAACCAAAAACCCAGCATTAAACTGTGAAGTGAAGCTCAACTTCGATTCAAAAGGAGAATAAAACAGGAATTAAACCTATGAAAAATTCGCTGGAAAACAAAGAAATCCTTAATTGAAAACAAAAACTATTAGCTATACATAGAGAGAAATGTGAGTGCAAAGAAAACAGGAAGCAGAGAAGTGACGAGACTACAGAGACAATAGACACAATTGGAAATCGCGTGACGAGAATAAGCGATGAATTTTTGTAATGAAATGACAGTGAATGTGGCATTAAAAAAGTGTGAAAGAGAGAACGCGCAGCATTGAAGACGCAAGTAATGACACACGTAGCAAAAATGCGTCATGCGCTGTGCTTTTGTACTGGAATGGAGTGGAAGATTTTAATGCCGTCCATTAACCAAAGAGCTTATGTGATTCAAGAACAGCACATAAAAGTAAGAGAATCTCTGGAAGGATATATTTGAGGTTGCCAATTCTAGAGATTGTTGTGAAGTAAGACTTCACTTCCTCCAATATCTATAGTTGTTTTTTTGTAATCTAAGCTCTTTTGTTTTATGGATTTTGAGTGTCCAAAATATTTTTAAGTGGAAGTTGTGTTCAGTTCCCACTTGTGATTGGTGGGGTAGAAACATGAAGGGGTTGTTTGTTACCCTAAGACTAATATAGTTGTCGAAATGGATAATCACAAAAAAAGGTGAATTTGGAGGTTTTTTGCCCATGTTGTAGACAACAAATATGAGTTAACCAAAAACACCATTGAATAGTTCAGCATCAATCCATAAGTTAGCAATAAGTATAATGTTTTGATCCTTGCTAAGAAGAATTTTATGTTGTAATTAGTTTTCATTCGGATCGCTCAATGATTTTCTTCATGCATATGCATCATTGCATCTTGCAATTAGGGCATTGAAGACTTCAGCATTTATTTGTTGTGTTTGTCACCCAGTTCATTTCTTGCAAACAAATGCGGGGAAATGCGGAAAGAATGTAGTTCAATGTTAGACAAGAAGGAATATGTCCCTGAAATGAGGGACTCCCAATCCTTGAAATGTGGGTTATCATTTCGAATGTTGAGCAGAAGATGGAAGAAGGAGATCTATGTCAAATTTGATCCTCTTTGATGGAAGTTTGTTCGCAAAGTGATGGATATGTCAAAGCTTCGCCATAAGGTGAAGCCATGAGAGTTACTAACATACATAGGAATGCCATTAACAGGGGGTGTAAAATATGAAAAACTAAGCAAAAATGAAAAATACACCTTGCATATGTGTCTACCAGGGCACTTGCAACTACTACCTCTGAAATTCCCCTTTCCATTATGTTTTGATGGGTCGATACCTGTTTCAAAGTTCTTATCTTGGCACATGTTAGGAGTATGTTGGAAAAGGTGAACTAATGTGTTTAGACACATGCTCATTGCATTTGGCAATACAGTGTCACCCCGTGTCTTCGGTAGGCTACAATGTTTCCATACCTCCATCTTACTCTTTCAAGTCATCAAAAAAATTAAGAGCATCCACCAAAGTTTGACACTTGACATACATATTGATAACCCTATATTAAAAAAATTGCAAATCCCCAGCTCAGTGATGGAAGAAAATTTGAACTCCAAGTGATAGTCATTTATTAATAGTTGTCACCTAAGATTTGTGTCATTTGCAAGGTTGAATGTCAAATTTAAGTTATAAATGGCCTTGTTGAAAAAAGCTGTGGGGGAATTTAAGCAAATATGGGAAAATGCCACTTGGCAAACATAGGGCCAAACTTATCAACATATATGACAAGTACCAAATTTTTGTATATGTATATATGTACCCATACATATATATGTACAATGTTGAGATTTGATGGCTTGGCCTGCGGGTCAAAAAAATTGTGGATGGTTAAGTCATTTTAAATCGCTATCTCATTATAATATTATATCTATTTTAAATTAGATTTTTTAATTTATATATTTCAAATATATAAAATTTGTATCGGTGCAGGTATATTTTTAATAAAATATTTATTATTTAAAATCTATCACTTCAAAAATATAGTTATTCTTAATATTCATGTTACTTTTGTATTGTTTAATACAGATATATTAAGGTAATTTTGACGGTTTTTACTGTTACAAATATATTGTGTGACATTATTAATATATTGTGTATGTTATTAATATTGAGTTAGTATAACTCATATTAATAATATAGTTAGTGTGAGTGTGTTGTGATAACAACTCATGTTGATTAGTCTTGAGGGATATTTGAGATGTTGGAGATATCTTAGGGATGAGAGAGATTGTAGGGGAAGTTGGAGATGATTGTTGACTCTTGTATTAAGGAGTGCATCCTCCTATTTATGTGTATCACTCTTGTATTGAGATATTCCGAATGAATTTCAGTTTCTATATTATTATTATTCGGTGTTTTATTATTGTGCAGTTTTTATCAGTGGTATCAGACAAATTTTCTCCAATGAGAGATCATTCATATATCCGTACTCTCCGTAATCTCCTCTCTGTTCAATAACTCGTGTGTATTTATATATAGGAGGTTGGCGGCCTGGCCCATGCATTTGACAGTGATCCATGTTTCTGTCTTCTGTGGACATTATTAGCTCGATCTGTATTCTTTTGAAGCTTGCTACAGATCTTATAAGTTGTTTGAATCCCTGCGTGATTGCCTGTAATTTTCATTCAGGTTTATTTGTCTTCATTTTATCTCCATATGTATAAAGAAATGTTTTAAGTCTATTCGTGGCATATTTGTTACACTTTTGTTTCATGTGAGTCGACCGGATCATTTGAGTTGATAACCAAGTATTATTTGGATATGTTATATCAAGGTTTAAGAAATGTCTAACGCCTGTAACAATCATTGTTTGTTTTCACGGATTTAAGAAGTCAAAGGTGAATTTCATGCATGGCATAAAATACATCTGTTGGAAATAATCTACGTCCTTGCCACCGTTCAAGCTCCATCAAGCTTCATTCATCGCAGATTAGAAGAAGATCAAATCACGGGGCTATAACATCCTCTGAATGATTGGAGATCTGCAAATTCTATGCGGAAAATAATTACGTGTATTGATAAATAGGATCAGTCAAATATTCATCCATACCACACACTACCACGTGCAGTCACAGAGGAAGACAGATCTGACATTGACACGCCATATCAGTCATAAACAGCTTTTATATCGTGTAATAATATGTTCTAATTTTGGTACCATTTTGAATCTCTCATAACAAGCTCTCTGATGCATCAAACGGTTTGAAAAACGGAGTTCTGCATCTCAAGTTATCAACTAAACATCGAGTTCATGTCATCTGCTTCTATATTGACGGTTTTCAATTTTTTTAAAAAGCTGTTTTAGATGTGAGTTGGTGGTATTTGATAAAGTAATTTTATTTTAAAAGGTATATAGTTTCCTTTAATTGTGTCTTCTAGGTTTTATGATACTATTCATAAATAATTATTAGAGTAGTTAACAAAAGTAATTTACATATTACTTTTCTATCGTTTTATTATTTGCTAATGGTTTATAGGGATTTAGTATAGCGAGTCATGTTTTATGTTTGTAATTGAGAATTTCATCTCATTATAATAAAAAATTATGTATTGTCAAAGTAAAGACCATATTTTTGGTTTATAGGTTGTTTAAAAAGAGTCATTGTTATAAGTGTCATTTTTCTCATATTAAAAATTTCAGTCATTCTGAAGTTCATGTGTTTAGTGTCAAATTTTCATATTCATTGCTAAACTTATTGTCATTTTCAATGTTGTCCATCGTTTTCAAAATGTCAAAATAGTCTCATTCTTAAAATTAGAGTCGTCATTATAATTTATGAGTCATTGTCAAAAGTGTGTATTTGTCGATGTTTGTCAAAAGTGTCATTTAGGTTATTATTAGGTTTATCAAATTAAAAAAAATCTACCTCACAGACGCATTTTTGGTGTAACCCAATGTTCAATTTGTAAATGAGCTTTAAAATTACATCTTACTGAGTTAAGCAACGACATTTGATGGAGGACGGAGGCAACAAAGGAAGGAGGTCAATCAGTGACCTCTCGCCAGTCACAAGTGACGGGGTCTCATGATGAAGTTGTTGCATTTTTCAGTTGTGTTTAATTTCCACTGTGTGAAAATAAGAACAGATGTCACATTCCTGTTCAATTGTAATGTGTGAGAAATTCTTGTATGTAACCTCCTAGAAAAAAACATTGTAGAGTATGTCTTTAAGTTTATTGTAACACTCATAAATTTGGAAAGGGTTGGTGGTAGATCTAGAAAACCACAAATGTAAAAAGGTCGATAAACTTTTACTGATGTAGCGGTCCTCTGACTGCCTTCCTTCTTTATGAAGATGATCCGCTAGTGGAATGTTGAGTGCATTCTTTTCATGGAGTAAATGTGGGATGCGTTCCTTCGCATAGTTGTGGTCATGTGCAACAAGACAGTCAGACAGTTGGAAGTTTACATGTCTTTCTTTGATCTAGATTATGAGGCAAGCACGTGCACCATGTTGCAGTAAAAGGAGTTATGTTGTACCATGTCAACATTAGGGGAGTGTATATTGGGAATTAATAATTTTAACAATAGGGGAGTGGATGTTACAAATATATTGTGTAACATTATTAATATATTGTGTATGTTATTAATATGGAGTTATTATAACTCATATTAATAATATAGTTAGTGTGAGTGTGTTGTGATAACAACTCACGTTGATTAGTCTTGAGGGATATTTGGGATGTTGGAGATATCTTAGGGATGAGAGAGATTGTAGGGGAAGTTGGAGATGATTGTTGACTCTTGTATTAAGGAGTGCATCCTCCTATTTATGTGTATCACTCTTGTATTGAGATATCCCGAATGAATTTCAGTTTCTATATTATTATTATTTGGTGTTTTATTATTGTGTAATTTTTATCAACTATAAACACATTCACATCACCAAGGATAGGTAGTTGATTTCAAAAATCGTAAAATACATTTAAAAATATCAAAAATGTCCAGGACAGGTGTCAAATCTCATCTCTAGTCCTAGGAGCTAGATTTCCTGGCAGGGATCAAATTTGAAGGCCTAGTTTGAATGTTATTGTAATTGCAAATAACACACATTGTCTAGTTATCTACAAGTCATGCACAGAGTTTAGAAAGCTAGAGGTAATTGTTGTTTGTAGAAGTCATCAATTTTTTTTTAAGATTTACAAATTTCACTCATATTGTTGACATGAGTTTTCACCATAGCCCTTCTTTTGACAGTTTTAAAAGTAACTTGCACTTTTGTATTGTCAAATGATTTTTACATTTGGATTTTTTTTACATGAATATTTTTAACCACTCTTTTCTTATGGGTTTAAGACCTTGGGAAGCGTTGTGACAAGACCAATTTTTAACCCTGCAGTGCCCAAAAATGCATGGTGCCCCGTACTAGGCCTGGTATGTACTTGGTATAGGTACATGTACGGTCTCGGTATGCTATTGTTAAATCCATACCCAGAGCCTGTATGTTTGTATATGCAACGTACCCAGACCTAAAGTTCTGCCATTTTCAACTTAAAATCCTTTAAAAAAAAAACCTAACAAGGATTTGATAGTGGAGCTTGTGTGAGTGGAGCTATAAGTGATTTAAGTTGAGAACTTGAATGTATCAAGTTATTAACTATTATGTTTTGAAGCATATAAATCAATGCAAAATCTAGTCTCAATTCTCAAAGTATTTGAAATCTGTTTTCATGGTCCATGAATGATCGTATGAGTATTTAATTTCAATAATTATGCAAATGCTTCTTTAAATTTATATAAATACAAATATAAATGTATCCACACTGTACCGTACCCGAGGTTTTTAAAAATTTGCCGTTTCAGCGTACCGTACCCGTACCTGTACCGAAACAGTCTAGCATTAAAGTTATTTTGAGCGTCACCAGAAAGCTGTTTACATCAAGCTAGTTACTGTCCGTGGCACATTGAGGAGTTTTATATTCAAAGACAATGCAGGCTTTATTTCTAGGAAGTCATTTCCAGATTTCTTGTTTTGATTATGGTCTACTGTTTATAATTATGGAAAATTCACATCCTTACGCAGATGGAGTAATAGTTGGATGATAAATGGTTTTCTAGTGCATTTGTGATAACAGCGGGGGTTGTACCATTAAAACAGGCGGTAAATTTAAGATACTTTTATTCTGAAGAAGTAATTACCAGGAGAGAACTGATCCTTGCAGTATAGAAATTCCATATTTACATATCCATTGAAATAAAAGAGCTGAAATGAAGTCATACTGTACCATTTCACTAGATGAATTTTGTTTTAATCGCTTTATGCACATATATTCAACTTTAGTGTAAAAAATAGATTGTATCGAAGTGGACCTCATCATATCTTGTCAATGATAGGATACACTGTTTCCAACTTTCGATTTTTTGACATTATTTTCAATTATAATTTATTTTTTGTTTAGATGGATGCAACACAGCAATATTTTATGAATTTGCTTAATATCTGTGATCTATAGTGGGGGTTTGCTGGGATAGTGGTCACATGGAGGAACCTGGTTCATGGTGGTAAAGTCCCCGTTTTACATATGGTCACTCGGCAGATTTTCCTCGTGGCTTAGATAATGTGCGAGGAATTGATCACAGTAAGTTTTTAGAATAAATACTTTCCCTTATCTGCTTTGTGAGTTCCGGGCAAGAGAATACTTTTCTTCAAGTGAAGAAATTACATGCCATTTATGCCTGTAGCGAGCATTTTTTAATTGTTTAATACCAATTCACAAAAGATTTAGATCTCTATTAAATGTTGCTAAATAGTTGTAGTTAAAAGTTTCTTAATGTTCTTGAACTTTCTATTTTGGTTTAAGCATTTGCATGCTGTTTGCGATGCAGAAATGCCATTATATTTGGTGAAATGAGTTGTAAAAGCTTTAGATGGCAGTATCTAACACTAGTAGTTGTGCTTATGATCTTTTAGCATAGCTATAACACTCCACTCTTATATTGCATCAAAATGTCAAACTCTTGCGATTTGATTCAACAATAATAACTGGAAACATCCTTTTAAAATATTTTATCCTTTTCAATTAATATAGACTCTATAAAGTTTTAGGCACTATACCATGGGCATGCGGTGTAGTGAAAATTGTAGGCAAAGTGCAATACGTAGAGCATTTTTAGTAATGATGATAGCCCAAAGTGTGTTTTCTTTTGTCATGTGTGCGGGCTAAGTAAAGTTAGCAAAAAATTACAACCCAAAACACACTTTATTGTATAATTTGTGTAGCTTGGGGTTAAATCTAACCGTTGTAACTAATATCACCTTGTACATGACGTTTATTTTATATTTTCATATAATAAAACTATATAAAATAGATATACTATTGACATAGATGAAATCTTATTCTATTCAAATGCATTTATTTATAAAACATTTGTTTTATAATACTAAACTACTACGGTTATGTACTAATCTCATTTTCACAAGTTAGTATGTAGCAGTAGTGATACCTTTTAAACTCGCAATTGAGAGATTTAGCCAAACAATATTTTGTCTGTGGAGACTTGGAGAGAACAAGTAACAAACAAGATCATTTTCTTATGCAACTCTATTTGAGGGAAATATTACATTAAAAATGAGAAGAAAACAAGAATTAAGAAACTACTACATTAATTTTAATTTCAACGAGGTACACAATAACACATTTAGGGCAAGGAAAGAAACTACAACACAACTTCTTACCATGTATGTTGTAAGATGGATAACATAGTGGAGGAGGAATCAAATGAAGGATTTTGTCAAATGTATGCGCTAAAATAAATTGATATGGAAGCATGATATTCAATAAAAAAATAGTTGGATCTATATAGGGTTTTTCATATCGGAATATAAATAAAACTCATCGATGTCGAACTAACGCAACATGGAACATAGGAGATTCCATAACCTAAGATGTTTGGGAACTTATTTCCTAAACAAATTTAGCTCACATAGGAAGAAACTCAATATCATGTATTATTTAATTGGGCTAGGAGCTAAGTTGGATTAGGAGCTTGGGATGTATACAAAGGGCCAAGTTGTGGAGTTCGTTGGTGTTGCTTAGCTCATAAAAATGTAACACGTTAATCATCTAGAGCCATAGGAGCTCGCTGAGTCTCCATTATATAGCTCTAGCTTATTCAATGTCAAAAATATTTCAATGGAGCATCTTTGTTCCCTTCATGGTTGGAGAGTCTAGGAGATACCCTAACATGTTTACGATGTTATGTTATTTAGTAATGAGATGGACTTCCTTAAGATAATATTTTCCCCTAATTCAACTTGGCGACTAAGCTTTATAAATTATCGAGCTCCCTATAGGTTATATCAAATCCCTCATCCCAACATTGAATCAAAATCTCACACTCTCCAACTCAATTAACATCCTAATGCCCGCACCAAATACAATGAGCTAGCAATGGTTTACAATGATCATAGATTAAAAAAAACATCATTAAATTTAGTTGAATAAACTAAATCTTAATCTTCACAGCTTCAATGTCTTAATTTATTCTAGTATGATGTCATTATAAGCATAACACTGACCGCTCGGAGTGGGCATTGAATTTGACACGAATCCTTCACCATTAAAAATAAATGAAATATACAAAGAATCTAACCCCAATTATCTAGGCGGTAGGCCCCCAAGACTCCAAAATATTTTTAAATCTTCAAAAATGGTAGATATTTAATATAAATAGTAGAAATTGGCACTGAAAGCATTGATATTAGATTATAAGTGTATAAAATATTATATTATAGCTTGTTTGCAACTGGGTGGAAGTTGGAAGTTTGGAATTGTGCATAATGTGCAATGTGGACTCGTGGGCCTTAGAAGTTAGTCTTGGAGGTAGGTAGTGGCATTGGTTCCTTAATTGTAACTGTTATATTGGGGTGGATAGGATATGTAATAATAGCCCTTGTATTGTTTTCATGAACATTGATATTAAAGATGATTATTTCACAGTCTAGAAATAAAAAATTATAAGGAGTGTCATTGGTGATATGGATACCTCTTTTTTCCATCTTTATCAACATATTTATTTTTTGGTTCCATAAAAAATGCATCATCAAGTTTTCTATTGGGACACTAATAATTTTGTTGTATTACTCGATCTTTACTTTGCATGCATCCTCTAATAGTACGGAAGTCTATAACATGAAAAAAATAGAAAAAGGTGATGGTGTGGTTTTATAGGTAAGTTTTGACAAAAAATGTTTGGATTCTATAAAATTATTTGGGGTTTCTCATTTAATTGCATGCATACGATCACAAATGGCAACCCTTGTCTTGTTGGTACGTTTCTTTCTAGGTAATTTCAATGCGAGTTAAAATGTACGCAGTTGAGAATCAGATTTAACACTTGCACATCTTGTGGCGTAGTTACTTAACGTTGAGCACTTAAAATTGAATGGTTTGGGTTCAATCTTTTTTTCACTTTTTGATATAGAATGTTTCGAAAAGTTACACTCAGCCCTCACACACACTACTTAGAGAAATTTAAACTAAAATATTTCCTCATTTATGATGATACAAACCATGATAGATTCTACGAGAAAATGTTTTGAGGGTGTTATTGTTTCTTTTCCTTTCATTGATGTTAGTTGGTGTTATTAAAAATGTTTTCCCTACTTCTCAGTCGTAGTATATTACCCTTGGTGATTTTGATACTAGGGGTATGTTTCTTGAATGTGGTGTTGTGAAACTACAAAGTTTTGATCTTATATCCAATCTAAGTGTTCAATTATTTGTTTTAATCTTATTTTTTAAGTAATCACATAGATTACTTAAGCAATAGAGTGTTTTTATTTATCTTCAAACTAAATTAATTATTTTATTTTAATATATAATCTTTGACTGCAAAAGGAGAGAATAGAGAAGTGAATGACATTGAGAGAAGGATACATGGGAAGAAGTGGTGGTTGTTATTTCTAAAGCTACCTCTGAACAAGATTTCAACAAAGAAAGATAAAAATTCTTCAGTAAAAAGATTGTATAACCCAAATCTTCAAAGATAAAAAAAATCTATTAAATAGTATAATTTATCTTAAATGGAGGTTGCAAATGTGTTATGGGGAATTATTCCCAAGTTAAATTCACTTTATTGTGGAAGAACGCAATGGTTGGAGCTTAACGTTTTTTTTTCTATGTATGAAATTCTTTCATGTTGAAAGTTTGTTTCTTCTCTACTATTTTGTTTATACTATTTCTTTATCGTGTACCTAAGGTTGTATCTATATGCTCCTAGATTTGAAAGTAATCAATTTTTTTAATCATTTGAAACACTAACGATTGATATTGTTTCTTCTTTTGTTATGAAATCTACAAACCGAATTACCTCATTTTATGATCATGTGGTCTTGCACACAGATGGGAAATACTTACACGGAAGTAATTGTGAATTATTATGGCATATCATATTCTACATATAACAAACTTTTTCAACATCTTTGTCTTAGTACTTGGTTCAACATTATGTTTATAGGTGTCTGAATGGTTTTATTTGGCCAATGCAGATATAATGGATTTCAACCTATAGACACCTCAATTCTACCACCCCTCCTAAATAAATTAATTTTCCCATTCCATTTCCCATAAAACCCACGAAGAATTAATTGACATTAGTCAGTTATTTAAATCTTTTCAATTCATAATTAATCTTCCTCACATGTCATTGTTCTCCATATCCCCTCACTTATGAATTAAAGATCCAAGTTTAATTCCCAGCCACTCTTCATGTCCCCCACTCACTTAATCCATCCCACTTTTTCAAATCAAGATTAATTAAAACCTTCAAATTAATCCCGTTTTCAGGCTATCTTACCCCCTTTAAAGATAAGAAATTTTTTTGTAATATCTCTTACATTCTTTCTGCATAGAACATCCCCTCCATCTTGATTCTTGTCTTAATGTTCACATAAGCCTTACTCCATCCATCCCTAAATCCTTCATGCTCTCTTGTTCGGTGCAAATTTGTGAGTCAATAGTTTGTGCAGTGAAGTTATCTCACATTGGAAAAGGCACCTACATTTCAATCAGTCCAGACCCATCTGAGTCATAGCCCAATCTGAGGTTCGTTAAGGAGACACGAAGGAGAAGGTATCTAGTTTAGTTAATTTACTTTCTTGTTATCAGTGTATTTATGTTGCATACATTATAACATGCCCAGTGGGAATTACCCACGCTCTGTTACCATTGATTTCACAATTAGTTATTTTGTTGATTCTGTGCTTACTATTATTTGTTATTATCATTTCAATTTCTATACCTTATGACATCATTTGGCTAACATTCACATTGCGTAAAAGCACAATAAAATGTCCCACTTTTTGGTATGTTTTGTACCATTATAAACATGAATTTTCAGTTTCATTGATTTTCTAAAGGTAATAGCCATAAAACCATACATATTCATGAAATTCCACAAACTAACGAAATGTTGTATTTAGAGTGTAGAATACATTTAAATTTTTTTTAAAAAAAAATTACAAAAAAAACGGTATTTTTCTTGATTTTACTCATACGTTGTTTCTTATGTTATAAAAGAGGAATGACTGTCCCCGGGTGGTTCTTTTGAATGAAAATTTTTTTTTTCACCATGAAATTTTAGATATGTGTTCAAGATTTGAATTTTGAAGTGCTGTCAAATTTTCATATTTTTTGGACTTATATTTTTTTTTTTAATTAATTATTTTGTAAAAATATTTTCAAATAAATGGCGTACACATGTTTATGCCAATAAATTTTAAGATTTATATCAAAAATGAATTTTTTTTTCACAGGTAAGAAGAAGACTTCAATAAATAATAATTTTAATTTTTTCAAATTTTTTTGATATATTTTGCTATTTTTCAAATCGGGTTGATTGTGTACGAGCGATTGTCCTAAAATACCATATGTTAGAAAAATATAAAAAATAAATAGTAAAACATATTTTTAAAAAATAAAAATTATATTTTTAGAAAGCTAATAAAATTCTGTATTTTGTGTTAAAATTTTGTAATTTTATTCATTCGTTAACCCTAATTACGTGGCACCTAAGTGGCACATTTTGGCATAAAATTATCCTCCAAATGGATTTGGCGCCAAAATGCGCCACATAGGTGCCACATAGGTGCCACATAGGGGGGTTCGCGCGAAGGGGAGTTCGCGTGAAGGGGATTCGCGTGAAGGGGGTTCGCGTGAACCCCCCCTTCGCCCGAACCCCCCAAAACTTAAATCCGCCGCCCAAAACTATATAAATATCTATATATAACTCTTTGCCGCCAAAAATATTTGAATTAAAGGGGTTCGCGCGAAGGGGTGTTTGCGCGAACCCCCATTCACTCGAACTACTTTCTACGTCCTAAGTGGCAGTTTAGGTGAAGGGGGTTCACGCGAAAGGGATGTTCGCGCGAACACCCTCGATTTCCGATCCCGCCCAACTTCTTACTCGCGTTTTTGGGACATGAAGTGGGACACAACATTGTGCTTTGACAAGTGCTTTGGATATGTGGTGTTTTTCTAGGTTATAGTAGCAATGGATCAGTGATGCTCATCCCGTCTGTGGTGTTTTGTCGTGTTTGTGTTTTACAAATGGTGGAATGAACCCACACCCTTCATTAATAATCTCGTGTTCTTAAATAATTCATCTTTTATATCATTTCTTTTTTATTATGATGTTTTTTTACGTAACAATATTATTGTTCGAATAACTTGTATATGGTAGAAGTTTCATTTGTTCCACTTATGATTGTTGTACCTGTGTAGATGTTTTGTAGAAATTCCATTAACAGATTTAGATAATCATGGATTGCGTCAGAAGTGTTTTTGTTTAGTGTTTTCCAAGCACCCATAGTTTTTTATTTTCCCCGACTCCTCAATACACCCAAAATCTCTTTTCCATGCTTTATTAGTATATCTGGTTTCATTTAAATGACATATGATTTGGTGGGTTTTTTAGTGTTTATCGATCTCTTATGTTTGTTATCATTGTTATTTAGAGTCTTATGATGTTTGCAGGAGTATCTTATAACAAAAAAATGATTTGATTTATTTCACTAACATTCATATTCAATGTTCAATGTTTTTATTGTTTTCTTTGTACTTGCAAGAACAAGCTCATTGTAGTGAACCAAATTTCCAAATAAAAACACACACACACACACACACACACACACACACACACACACACACACACACACACACACACACACACACACACAATTTTCGTTGAATCAGTTGTTTTTCCTCTTAATATAGCTAACTATAACTAGATATAACGTGACTCTAAAATTGGGAGTATTTTTAGCGGTTCTTTTTAACAAGGTTTTTGGTTTTTCTTTTAAAAATAAAAAATAATTATATATATATATATACTCAAACACTGCAATACATATTTCTTTTTGACAAGGTTTTTGCTTTTTGTATTTTCCTATAACAAAAAAAAAATGTCTATAAACTAGCAAACCCTCTCCCATCTCAATGACCTAGCTCGCTGAGCTCCTAAGCAAGCTGGCTTGCCGAGCTCCTAAGAAAGCTACCCTATTCCCATTCCCATTCCTACCCATCCCAACCCCCTGCGCTCTTATCCCACTCAGATCCTCGGCCAAGCTCTATCACTCATCTCCTCGAGCCCATCCCAATCCTCTTCTCCCCACTCTAACTCCCATCCCTAGCCCAACCCGCTCCTCTAACTCCCATCCTAATATCCCCAAGTCCACTCTACTCCCTCAATCTCGGCTCCCCCAACTCCCATCTCACTTCCCTACATCGTTTGTCGTCCCCAGTTCTCACAGATTTAGACTCCTCACCTATTCATAAAGTAAATTCTCCTTCTACCATTTTCATTCCCGAGCTCTACTCAATAGGCTTCCAAAAGATTTGCTTTGCTCAATAGGATTTTGAACCAACATCATTTAATATAATGATTGATTTGGTTGAATCCATTGAATGTTGAATCATCCCTTGATCCGATTTTTGACTCCTCTGCTCTTGGGCTACCACACTAACCTCACAAGACCAAGCTCTATCCTCCCTCTCCCCCACAGATCTCCCTCAACCTACCAACCCCATAGCTAACCTCCATCATTGTGTTGCACTCCGCTCGACCCTGCATTGCCATTCCCAACCCAATCTCCATCCTCCACCATTCGCTACAACTCTACAACAACACGCACATAGTCCTCTCCACATTCCACCATTGAACCATCCCATGCAACGTAGGCATATAATATAGATTATTAAGTCTTACTTTCTATGTGGCGATTTAACAAAAATAGAATATCTTGCTAAACCCTAATTATAGAGTAACTTATAGAAACTATGAAGTACACTATGATGTAAGGCTGTTATGATGCACTATGACACAAAAAATAAGTAAATAAACAATGAAACCCTAAGTGCAAGAGGGAGAGAAAAGGACTTAGCTAATCTGCACTTTTCCTGAAACTAATATGGACAGGAAAATTGATAAACAAGAAGCTAACAATGTTACATTTTCTCAGGATAAATTATGTAACTATCAAATAAAGTTGGACTAGGGCGCATGGAATAGGTTAAGGGCATCTGGGTGCCAGATTCTTCTATTGGGCGCCCGTGATTATGTAGGTGGACATAATATGATTTTTTTGGTATCACACAAGTTTCGCTGATAGTCGTTGTTGTTTGCTTGTATGTCGCGCCTTGATCACTGAAGTACCTATAAACTATAAAACAAATATTCACCCGCAAAAACCACAATACCACATCAAATCCAAAAAAGAAAGATGCAATATGGGGAGTTAGACTTGTAGACACCCCAAAATTACACTTATGTTTCCACTTGTTCCCAATATTATTCTAATGCACCATGTTATTCACCCATTTGCAATTAATTAATTAAATTAATTAATTAATACATATTGTACCCCTTTGGATGAATTAAATTAATCCCATGTACTCTTTGTACCCCTTTGGATAAATTAATTGTTATTTATTAATTAAATAATTAATTAATTAAGTGTGTACACATCCTAGTCATCTGCCACTTGATCTAACTCCACTTGGAATCCCTATCCTTACACTAGTTAACTGCACTTCTAGAATCCTAGAAAGGTGGGGGCAATTAAAATGCACATACAACCACCTTTTCGGATGTAACTTCTTGTAGTTAATTCATTTACTGGCCCTGATACTTTTGCAACGACCCACAATGTTATTTTTAGCATACTCATTTATCCGTGTGTAACCGATTCCAACTACCTTCTGCTTCTATAAATTACAGGCTCCTGGCTTACTTTCCTTTCAAATATCTCTTGAATTTGGCATACAAAAACTATGTTGAATTGTGTCTGTAGAATTTTCCTTCAAATCTTGGAGAGTACTCATGAGCACCGACAAATCATCTCTGGCATTCACTTGCAAGGTTTCACAGACAAGGTCTTCACAACCCTTATTGAGGTTTGTATTAGAGAAAGTACAGGGAAGGTTTGCATTTTTAATTTGTTCATCTTTCATTACTATGTAGTTTTTCATTGCATACATTTTGGCACGCCTGGTGGGACTTAAACCTGGGTTTCCTACTTGTTCTCACATCTATGGCTTTGCTGGCCATTTAGTTAAGGGTTGCATCACTCATAGCTTCCAAACCTCTTGCCAATCTTAGCATTCAATTTGTTAAGGGGCAAGTTATTATCAAAATTAATCATACACCTCTCTTCCATCATTGCATTCACTTTGCTATGGGTTGAGTTATCTTTTACATATATCTTTTTCTCCCTCCCTCTTTTAAAAATGGCGAGAACACGAAACATAGATTATAGTCCTTTTGGAAGGGGTGAACGAAATCCTTTTAGAAATTTTGATAGTGATAATGACCAAAACTCTGAGGATGATTAGAATGACATCTCACTCGAAGAACAATCCCAAGTTGAAAATATTTTATGTATGAATAAAGACCAATTTTTGCTTCGTCTCCTTGAGAGGGGAGCAAAATTATCCTCTGACTTCGATGAAGCTAGTTTACAAATATTACTTGGAAAACCACCACCTAACAAGGGTGAACCTTTCATTTCGAAAAATAATGACGATGAGGCAGGACCTAGCCACACGAATAATGATGATCGAAATAAGTTCACCTCAAACAATGCTAAAGGAAATGAGTCAAACAAATAAAAATATGACAAAAGGAACAAAGGAAAATCAACTGATTCGACGACTGATCCTACTCAAGCCCTCATGAATCAAATTAATAACATGGCTAAACAACTTGATATTTTAAATTCCAAAGTAACCAATTAATCCCATGACAAGGAGGCACCAAAGAAATAGAGTGATGTACTTCATTTAAGAGTCATACCACGAACACCAAAGATAACAACTCTATAAGTGATGGCTCCTTATCTTTCTTACAGAACGACTCACCGTTTGCCCAAGAATGGAAAATGATGGACACCATCTCTAGTATGAAACATCAATGCAAACAATTCAGCTTTGAAGAATTGTGTCCTTACCCCTTTGATAAAGACACTTTGTGTGTTCCTTTTCCAAAATGGTTTAAGACACCCAACTTTGACAAATACAAGGGCAAGAGTGACCTTAGAGAGCATATCAGGGAGTTTTATATGGCTTGCCAAGAGGTGGCCTATAGTGATGTCTTCTTCATGCGTCTCTTTCAACAAAGTCTAGGAAGACAAGCCTTGGATTGGTTCGTACTCCTCCCCAAGGGATCTATAAAAACTTTCACAGACCTCTCAGAGAAGTTTGTCAAACATTTTTGATTCAACCTAGAGTTTTAAATTACAATGATGGACTTGTGTAATGCCAAACAACGAACAAATGAAACCTTCGCACAATTCCTACAAAGATGGCATGGGATTTCTAGTCATTTCCCATGCTCCATGCCTCAGAAGCAGCTTGTGAGCATCTTTGTACCCAATATCAATAGTGAGTTATCCTTTCACATGCAAATGCATTGCCTTAATACTTTTGAAGAAGTTATTGAGAAATAATTGTAGATTGAAAAAGCCCTTATGGAAAAAGGTTTGATTAAACCTCATTCAAAAGACAATGGGAAACATAATAACCATCTTAATAGCTCTCACCAAGACAAATCTAAACATGTTAACTATAATTGTAATATGGTCAATGATGGTATTACAAACAACTACAATGTCCACAACATCTAAAACACTCAGACTAGACCAAACAAAGGTAAACAACCTCTTGCTGTTTCTAGTAAAGAGGTTCCCTCCTCTCCTGATTCTAAACAAAGTCATTTCACTCCTTTGGGAGAACCTATATCAAATGTCCTTAAACAACTCGTTAATTTAAACACATTTACTTATCCCATCACCAGACCTTGGGTTGAGGGATAACCCAAGCCTACTTGGTACAAGGCTGATACTTATTATGATTTTCATTGCATTGACAGTCACCCGACTGATCGATGCTTTCGCTTATGTCACTTTTTCCAAGACCTCATTGATAGTGGAGATATCAGTGTTGAAGAACCATCACCAAATAGAACACCCAACAACAATCTTATGGTGTTGTCAAACCAATTTCCCAAACATAGTGGTGACGATAAAAATGCTGACAAAGGTCCTTCTGCCAATAACGTTGATTTTAGTTTAATTATCTCATTTATTGAGAAAGTGCCATCTACAATGGCGACCATTAAATTCACACCTTTGAGTAATGTTCACCAATGCAAGATATGGGTTCCTGCAGAAAACTAACCTTCCACGTCTTCTGCAGAACCTCAAACATCCAAACCAACAACTCCTTCAAATAAAAAGTCAAATTCTAATGCCAAATCTTCCACTCTAGGTCAGTATGACTTCATCAAATAATTAACAACCATGCCAGCACATATCTCTCTCATGGAACTATTGAAAGAGTCACCTATCTTTCATGATATTCTTACTCGTGCTCTAAATGAATCGTGTTTTCTTCATACTCTCAATGTTCAACAATTTCAGGCTATGATTGTGAACCTTACGCTTGAAACTCCTATCCTATCTTTTGGTCCTCAAGATATGTTGAACTCGAATCTGACTAACAACAACTCCTTTTACATCGAAGCCTATGTTACCGATCATAAAGTCAAGAGAGTTCTTATCGAAAATGGAGTGGCTCTTAACATCTGTTTTATAAAAATGCTCTATTGCCTTAGTCATACAATAGATGACTTAGATGCTAATATCATTACCATTCATGGTTATGATAATACTTGAGCGCCAGTCCTGTGGTACCATCACTCTTCCCATACAAGTGGGCCCGCAACTCCTTGACACTATGTGTCACGTAATTGATGCAGAAACATTATATAACCTTCTTTTGGGTAGGCCTTGGATACATATGATGCACGTAGTACCTTCTACTTTTCATCAATGCATAAAGTTTCCACCTAATGACAAAGAGTTCACCTTGCGTGGCGATATTGACCCCTTTGGATACTGTAAGTTTTTCGAAGCAAGGTATAAAAAGGAAAACTATTGTCCATCTGCTAATAGCACAACTGGATCTAGCACAACTTCTATTGTTAGCAACCGTATTAATCCTGATGTAATATTTCACCCTCATGCTTCCACGTCTTCTTCTAAAGAATCTATGTCTAAAGTGTCACCTGAGGATATTCCTCATGCCTCTATGTCTTCCTTTGGAGCATCTAAACTTAAGGTGTCACTTGAAGTTACATTCTCTCATAAAGGCTTAGGTGAGTACACACTTGACAATGCATTTCTTGTTAGCAAACTCTCATTATCGCCTCGCTGCTATGGGCATCCTAACACTCCTCATTTACAAAAACCTCCAGCTTACTATCTCGAAAACACTCTTTGGAGACGATATGGATATCTAGAAGATGAACATATTTCAATATCCGACTACTCTTGGCTATACGATGATAGGATGGCATAGAATGCTACGCATCCACTGATTACACCAAGGGCCATAAAATGATGAAAAACATGAACTGGAAAGGAAGAGGCCTTGGTCCATAAGGGCATGGTGTTCTTGAACCTATGAATATCAAGTCCAACCTTTACACATATGGTCTAGGATATGAGACATATGAGAAGAGGCCTATAGTCTTTGAGGTATTATCTAGCGATGTGGACTCATATTTCAAAATTGAGACTGGTTCCACACATAGCTTCTTTGAAGACCTATCCAAAACTACAATTTTCCTAGACTACTTATCCATTCAAACCCTTGATGTTGTTTATCCTTCCCTCATTGATCATGACCAACAATGTCATATTTCCATGGATCTCTTTCAAAATGATAAGGCCATCTAGGAGTTCCTTGGGGCTCAGGACCTTTTTCCCTTGTTGGATCATAAGAAGGGTTTTGATATAAACCTTGATGCTACCGCATACTTTGGTGAAGAAATTACAACCTCCAGTCCTAAAGAAAAATAAATTAAACATAGAAAAAGAAAAATTATATCTCGCATAGTGAAAACCTTGCTGAGGCATTATACGAGAAGCAAAAAATGAAAAAGAAAAAGAAAGAAAAGGACTCATCTCCTAGTGAAAACCTTTCAGAGGCACTAGAGAGAGGAGATTTGGATCCAGAAATATCTAAAAATCTACACAATCCTCCAACATCATTTCAAGATAATGACACTTCTAAGCTGTTGGTAGAAGAGATGACAACCATTAACATTGGAACTGAAGACCAAGCAAAATTGTTACAACTAGGTGCCAATTTATTAGAAACCAAAATCAAATCCTTCCTAACACTTCTAACTGAGTTTCAAGATGTATTCTCTTGGTCTTACAAAGATATGCCCAGTCTTGATCCTTCTCTGGTGGTTCATCACCTTATGGTGCACCCAGATGTTAAACCTATCAAACAAAAACTATGTAAAATGCATTTCAAGATTGCATTGCTTGTTAAGGCCGAACTACAAAAATTATTGGATGCAGGATTCATACGGTGCATTGATTACTCAGAGTGGATATATAATATGGTACTAGTTGTAAAGAAGACCCTTGGAATCTATATTTGTACAAATTTCCATGACATTAACAAGGCATGTCCTAAGGATGATTTCCCTTTGCCTAATATTGACATGATTTTCGATTCTACTACAGGCCATGAGATGTTATCCCTTATGGATGGATTTTCTGAGTATAAACAAATTCAAATTGCTGAAGAAGACCAACATAAAACAACTTTTACAACCCCATGGGGGACATATTTTTACAAGGTCATGTCTTTTGGCCTTAAAAATGCTGGTGTGACTTATCAACGTGCCATGACTATTATTTTCCACGACCTTCTTCACGACATAATGGAATATTATGTCGATGATATTCTTGCTAAATTAAAGACTAGGGTGGATCATACACCAATTCTTAGGTGTATATTTGAGTGGTTAAGGGAGTAAAAGGTTCACCTTAATCCAAAAAAATGTGTCTTTGGTGTCACTTCAGGGAAAATTCTGGGATTCATTGTCTCACGAATGGGAATTGAAGTGGACCCTACCAAGGTCAAAGCCATAATAGATATGCCACATCCTCAAAATCTTCGACAACTAAGGGGCCTACAAGGAAAAATACAGTTTATTCATCACTTCATCTCTCAATTGGTAGATAAGTGCCATCATTTCAACCAGTTGCTCAAAAAGGATGTCTAGTTCAAATGGACATAAGACTTTCAAGACACATTTACAAAATTGAAAGAATACTTGGCATCTCTACTGGTAATCATGCCACCTATACAGGATAAGCCTATGTTGTTGTATACATCTGCAACACAACATGCCATTGGGGCATTATTGGTGCAACGCAATGATAAGGGTCAGGAACAAAATTTGTATTACTTGAGTAGAACTCTTCTTGAACATGAGACCAAGTACTCGCAGGTTGAAAAGGCTTGTTTATTAGTTGCTTATACTTTCGGCAAGATGCGACAATATCTCCTAAATCATACCACCAAGTTAATTTCAAGGGTTGATCATCTTACGTACCTACTTTTGAGACCAATCATAACATGACACATGTCTAATTGGATTGCGCTACTTAGTGAATTTGACATTAAAATTGTCAATCAAAAGGCTATCAAAGGTCAAGCACTGGTAGACCAATTGGCCGCAACAGCACTACTAGGTTCACAACCGCTAAATTTTGAATTTCTAGATGAATAATTGTTATACACAAAAGGAACACCCTTATGGACCTTATTCTTTGATGGATCTTGCAATGTCCATGGTTCTAGAGGAGGAATCATCTTGCATACATCAAATGGAGATCTCATACCTAAATCTTATCATATCAACTTCCCTTCCACAAATAACATAGCAGAGTATGAAGCACTGATAGTAAGCTTAATGTTTTCTATCTCATGGTGCTTGCAAGAATTGACAGTTCTTGGTGATTTTCTTCTAGTCATTAATCAAGTTAATGAATTATATCAGGTAAAGGATGAAAATATCTTACCTTATAAAAGAATGGTTGATAGCCTTAGAGGGTATTTCTAGATTATCAATTTTAAACAAGTTCCTCGCATACAAAACAAAGCAACGGATGCCATGGTAACTATCATTTCCCTTCTTTCATTCAACACTAATCAAACTCACAACAAGTTCCTTATTGAACATATTTTGGTGCCTGCATACGAATTATCGGAGTCCACCATGGTTTGTGAGATTATTGGTCCCGATCATCCCTAGTACCATGATATATACACCTTCATTTAAACTAAATCCTATCCTCCTAATTTTAATTCAAATAATAAAAAATCCTTAGCATAATGTGCTTTGCGCTACACCCTTCTTGCTGACACCTTGTATCGAAAAAGCTATTGTGGGAATCTCTTAAGATGTCTCAATCAGGATGAAGCTAATCAGATGCTAGCTAAAGTACATTCGGGTATTTGTGGTGCCCATACCAGTGGAATAGTCCTTACAAAGAATATTTTATGCATTAGATACTATTGGCCCACAATGGAGGAAGATGCATGAAACTTTGTAAAGAAATGTCAGGCTTGCCAAAAACACGATAATCTCATTCATGCACCATCCCAAGCCTTGCAGTCTACTAATTCACCTTGGCCCTTTTCAAAATGGGGACTTGATTTAATTGGAAAAATAAAGCCCACATCTTTTGATGGCCACACTTTTATTATAACCGCCATTGAGTATTTCACCAAGTGGGTTGAGGCTATGCCTCTTACTAACGTTACTGGGTGCAATATGTCTAAATTCATCTTCAAACATATTATCTGTCATTTTGGCATCCCTGCTGCTATTGTCACTGACAATGGTGGTTCTTTAAAAAATAAGGATCTCAAGGCCCTAGCTAAGAAACATAATATCCACCTAAAATGGGCTACACCCTATTATCCAAAATGCAATGGCCAATCCAAAGCATCAAACAAGACTATCAAGTCCATTCTATAAAATACTGTCAATAAAGACAGATGTAATTGGCATACACAGTTATATCCTACCCTCTGGGCCTACCACACTTCCTTCCGTACACCTTCAGGAGCTAATCCTTTTTCCCTAGTATATGGATCTGAAGCCATATTACCTATCGAAGTTGAGCTACCTTTACTTCGTGTATCCCTCCAACATCTCATTCATGAAGAGGATTACCATGTTGCACACCTTGAAAATCTAGAATTACTAGACGAGAGACGGCTTCACGCCTTAAACCATATGTATGTATACCAGAATAGACTGCATCGTAATTATAATCGCAAGATCAAACCTTGACAATTTGAAATCGGCGATTTGGTCCTAAAGGAAAATCAAAAGAACACAACTAAACCATGAAAAAAATAGGGAAAATTTGAGCCTAATTGGTTGGTTCTTTATGTTATAACTGCTAAATTTGGACCTAGTGCATACAAACTGTCTACTAAGGATGGCAAAGAGTTGAAGGAGCCTATGAATGCCATTCATCTGAAGAAGTTCTACTCTTGAGTCTCCGACGAGTAACCCTTGTACTGGGGGCATATCAGTGCGTACACATGTTTCGTCATTTCACTTTGTTTCCTGCTTGTAAATTTTCACCTTGTTGTGTGTTGCATGTTCTCCTTGGCATGTTGTTATGCCCATTGTCTACCACCATTTTTCATCTTCTATTTAGCATGTCGGTTTTGACTTGGGAATTTCCTTTCCCTCTTCTTTGGTGTGTGGTTCAAAATTCCAAAAAAAAAACCATTTTTTTTTAAATGGCTCAGAAAAACTACAAAAACAATATAAAATTGTTCAAAATCCCAAAAAAAAATAAAATTGTTCAGAAAATACAAAAAAAACATACAAAATGTTTCGAAAACGCTTTAAAAAAACTTGCAACTGTGTAATTTCGTTCGCCAATTTCTTCATCTTATTGTTCCCAATCATCTTTTCCAATCAATCAAGCCACTCTTTGCAATGTAACTTTGCATAGGGACATCACTTGGCTTTGACTTTCTCTTGAGGGCAACTTGACATCTGTATATATTCGCTTCTTTATTAAATTTTTTTACATTAGTGTGTTTTTGTTCACTAGCTTATCTTAGCTTAGCTTAGTTTCTTATGTGTGATAGTTCGAATAACCAGTACTATGTGTATCTGGAATGCGCTCATAGACCAATTGTAGGAAATTTATTCGCATCCTAGTTCACATATAACTTTGGTGTGGTTCTTTCCTATTCATATTGGGTTTATTTTTGTTACTTATTTTATATCTTTTTGTCATTTGCACGTGTTTTTTTTCTTCCTGGTTATTTTAAGCCATGTAATGCATTCATTTTTGTTTGCATTTGTATTTCCAAACTTGCAAAAATCCAAAAAAATCAAATATCTCAAAAATAAATAAAAAATAAAATATTTCAAAAATCCAAAAAAAAAAAAAAAAAATTACAAAACTTTTGGACAAACATTCACTTATCATAGAAATCCTACAATTGGAAAACACTTAAAGTGAATCCTTCAACATCTCAATACAATCTTGGTAAACATCATACTTTTATCTATTACCCTAGTGATTGTGTCAATCTTACAACTATCACTTTCTTCCCTTTGCATGATATGCTAACTCTGCTTGGGGCAAGTCACACAATTGTTTTTCCTTCATGATATAACTTCACCTAGGGGAATTTCAACTTTGATCATTTGCACAATGGATTCAACAAGAGTTTCATAAGGATTCACTTTAACTCCGCTCTTCCAGTATGATCCTATTCCCACTTGGGAGTATTTGTATATACTTAATCATTATTGTGGCGTGCATTAGGGGCATAGTTTCTTGTCTTATTTTTCGATTTTGTGTTGCATTGTTGATGTTTACTCTTTTTGGACCACTTACAAGTAGTGTGATTACATCACCTACTTTGTATATTGGGTTTGTTTTCCTTAGATTTTCTTTGTTGTGTGTGTTTGTTTATGCGCATCTCGGTTAACCATCTTAATTCTTTCCTAATCATGGTGACAACTCTATTGTGCAACAAAAAAATCAGGCTGCTGTAAAAAAATTACTATCCAAATTATGCTCATGCTACAAGCAAAGTCCTTTCCCATCCTTGTTTTAATCCCTTGCTTTCTTCCTATCAAGTGGTTGTCTACCGCCTTGCTGCGTCATCCATCCTCTTGAGGGGGCACTCCTCTACCATTCTGCTTGATGGGGCATCTTAATGCTTCACAATTTTTCCACTCACCGATCTGCATGCTTCTACTATCTTTAAAGCACTATTACTCTGCAATAGCACTTTAAAGAGGGAAAAAATGTAGACACCCCAAAATTACACTTCTATTTCCACTTGTTCTTAGTATTATTCTAATGCACCATATTATTCACCCATCTGCAATTAATTGATTAAATAAATTATTAATACATATTGTACCCCTTTGGATTAATTAAATTAATCCCATGTACTCTTTGTAGCCCTTTGGATAAATTAGTTGTTATTTATTAATTAATTAAGTGTGTGCACATCCTAGTCATCTGCTAATTGATCTAACTCCACTTAGACTCCACTTGGACTCCTTATCCTTACCCTAGTTAACTGCATTTATAGAATCCTAGAAAGGCGGGAGTAATTAAAATGCCCGTACAACCACCTTTCCGGATGCAACTTTTTATAATTAATTCATTTACTTCCCCTGACACTTTTGCAACTTCCCACAATGCTATTTCTAGCATGCTCATTTATCCATGTGTAACCAATTCCAACTACCTTATGTTTCTATAAATTACAGGATTACTACGTATCTTTCATATCTGATATATCTGACATCACTCTTTTGTTTGTTGAGCCTCCTCATTGGGAAAAGTATCTACTCAACCTTGGTCCTCTTTTCGCAGAGTCCACTTGTGATGCACTATAGGTTCCTCATCCTTCTATAGGAGTTTTGGAGGAGTTCATCATCTCCTTTGTTGGTAGTGCCCCTTCTGGGACTTTGATCACTTATACTTTTAAGGAGATCTTCAGTGATCCACCCTTGTATGTGGATTGTTTTTCTATTGTGGGGGTTGTTCTATTTCCTTCACGCCACTTGGACATCCTTTCTATGGGTATTCCCTCTTTACACTCTGACAGTTCTGTGAAGGTGGCATTACCTTCAACTCCTTAACACCTTATTGCTAGACCTATGTCACACTTGTGTGGACCAGACTCAGATTTCTTCTTGCTTCTGCCTTTGTTTTCCTTCTCGGAGTGGGCAGACTTCTAGAACTCTATTTCTGTCCTTCCTAAGGGAAGGCATACAACTCAATGTGGGTGGCTCTTCTTCAGTCCATAGGTAGAGGACCACTTCATCGAAAATATTCTGGGAGACTTCATAGAATTACATAGTTCATATTTGTCCATGGCATCTTCTGTATTCTCTCGTCTCCCTCTTTTTCTCTCTTATTATTCTTTCCAAGAGATTGCCCCTTTGTACATGGTTACCTTATTAGGATCCTTAGTGGCCGGAACACATTTTTGGCATCTTTCTTAGATTAGAGAGTATGTTTTTCTCTTGTGGTGGATGTTTTTCCCACTAGTTTTTCCTTCACTGTTTGAGTTCCTTGTTGTGCATGGGTACCTCATCAGGCTTTTATGTTGGGGACCATTTCTCTTTTCTGACTTTCTGCCTCATCCTAAGTTATGATGAAGGGGGTGTGTTGGTGTGAGTCATTTTCCACATCATCAAGTGAGTCATCTCACTTAGGTGAGATCGTACGTCTGTGTGTCATTTAGGGGTTATTATGATATTCCCTTACGTTTCAATGCATCAGTTTGTCACTTGTGTCGTTGGGAGTTACTTTCCTATTATGAGAATGTAACTCCCCCTCTCTACTTGAGTTTTCATGATTACAACACTGGGGGTTATTAAGCACGCTCTATACATACGCCCCTTTAGATATATGATATTAGTGAGATTTTGTGGATTGTAACAAGGATTTTCCCTTTTGTTGAATCTTTGCATGCAATTTCATTTGATGCTCACTCTTTTAGAGATCTCATCACACTATCATGCACTCTTCCAGAGACAAGTGAAAGCATGGAATGATGTAAAAAAATGAAGCGTGAAAATTAAGAAGAGAAAGTGACCCTAGGGGTGAAGCATATTGTGTTGTACCATGTTGTACCTATTGTTGTGCCTAATGTAGGGTTGCTTCTTATTGTGCATTAAGGATGGACCTACAAAATAAGAGAAAACGAGTAATCAAAGTCATGTATTATGAAAAATATGTAAAATTATGTACATGTGTGTAAAAGTAGTAAAAACAAAGTGTGCACCTGATGAACATGAGTGTAAAAAGATAGAAAGATGTCTTGAAAATAATATGTAGAGTGATTTTTTGGACGATCTAATACCACGACAAAATAGTTTTTGAGAGAGAGGTCTAGTGTTACTCTCTTTCCATGATTTCTTCTCAAATAAACACCACTACATATGGTGTGTCTTGTTCTTGTTATGAGTTGTACCGAATTAGTTCCAAATTTCTTCCTATTGTAATGGAGATAGAATGCATTTTGCTTGCTAGAGGAATGCATCTATACTATAAAACTGATATGTGAACTGTTGTTAATTGTGTTGATATAAGAAAGTAGTTGTATCTGTCCCCAGGACATAGGCACCCAGGGGAGGTTAGGAGTGCCCAAGCTCTAGTGTCTGGATCTGGGTGCTGGTGTCTATGTTGAACTAAGGACCTAAGTTAGATTATGTGTCGTAATGACCTTTTCTAAAAACCATTATGTTTTTCTTACTTCATGACCTAACTCTTTATCTATTTCTCCCAACACCAATTTATCCTTTCCAATTAGGTCTATCTAGATATTTGTTAGGTTTCCAACTAATTTTCTATGGTTTATTTATTTTCCTCTCACTTTAAATTCTAAAATCACCTTATAAATCCTTCATACAAATCTTTATCTCCATTCAATTGATTTACCATGTCTCAAGTTGTGTCTATAACTCCATACCGACCTTTCTTGTCATCTTGGGCACCTTTGCTTTTACTAGTATTGACTGTGGTTTAAGCTTCGTGATCTATAAAACCTAGCGAGTCTTCCTTAAAACCTAGTTTTCCCCTTTGTCATTCATTATATTCCTATTCCACCTTTCTCAATATCTCTTTAGGTGATACAAATCAAAAATTAATAACTCCTCGAGATTTACTTCTAACTGTTAAGAGAAAACATGGTGTTTCATCCTTTTAATAGGTATAACATACAAAAATCCTCCTAGGAATTTTTCCATACCTCCTTTTAAGCTCTGTCGACACTAAAATTTTCCTCCATAATTTCTATTTCATTAATGTATGTATTAGGAATAGAATGTTGTTAAGTGTAATTAGTAGTAGCGTCCGATAGAAGATAACGGCGCTGCCAGTACGACGCCGCAAGTAATGTGGAGTACGGTAATAGTCAAAGTACAATAGGAATGTTGTAAAAAGTAAATATTTGTCGTAAGTGGTCCGGTAATATTAAAATGTCAAAGTTTGGGTAATTAGAGAAGTAGGGTCTACATGATTAGGAATTAGAAATATTATATTGGTAATAAGGACAAGGAGTGAGGTCATAAATATTTTGTGTATTTTATTTGTAAAAATTCTAAAAATGTGGAACCCATGTAAAATGATAAGGTTTATCTTATCTTAAGAGATAAGCTTACATGTACAGATAAGAGTTAAGGTATGGAATATGATTCGTCAGAGTGGATTTCTTATCCTATCTTAGAGATAAGATGGATAAGCCTGTAAGTTCTATAAATAGAGAGGCTACCCCCCCTCATTTAGCATAGAAAGAAGTAGTGAGAAATATTGTAGGAAGTGTGCAAAGGAAGCCATCAGTTAAAGGTGTGTTGAAGAAGCCATCGAGAGGTGTAATTGTAAAGTTTCTCCCATAGTCTTGTTGAAGAATCTCATGGGTGAGATTGTAACAGTTTCATGTTAATATTATAATTTATTTTGATATTTCAGATTTGTCGTCATTCTGTCTTATCATAGTCAATGGTATTCTTGTGTTATGTTGTTGTTTTGTTTCCAGATTACGTCCACCAAACTAAAGGCTGTGCATTAGTAAATAATCATAGCACGAGGAGTTCCCGGTGAAGAATTATCATAGTGCCGGATTGCTGATGACATTTTGGTTCCGTTGCCGGGACCATTCCTCGTTGGTGGATTTTCTGGAGAGATATTCCCACTTAGTCAAAAATCAATTAGAGGGTAACCTTGTTTTTACTGTGCATAGTAGTTACCATGGTAAACTCATTTTACCGTGAATAGTAGTTACCATGACAAAGTCATTTTTGCTGGAATAGTATTTATCACAGTAAAGTCACTTTTTACCGTGAATAATATTTACCGCAGTAACTTCACTTTTTACCGTGAATAGTATTTACCGTAGTAATTTCACTTTTTACCGTGAATAGTGTTTACCACAGTAAAGTCAATTTTTACCGCAGTAAGTCAAGTTTTACCATAGTTACCGTGGTCATTTCTATTTTACTGTAGAAAGGTGTAAAGTCACTTTCTATTACAGTGATTCCAATTATTTGTGCACATAAGTCTTGTTGATTGTAATTGTGGGTTGGTATTTCACGGTGGTTACTTTTGAAAATGGGAAAGATTCCTGTTTTTTCAGCTCAATCTAATGAAGATGCTTCTTCTTTCATTCAAGAGTTTAAACGATCTTGTATTTGTAATGGCCTCATAAGAAGGGAACAATGGACTGAATTTTTTCCTACCTTTTTGGATGGTTCAGCACTTAGGTGGTTTGAAACACTAGGTGATAATGTGAAAAATTCATGGGATTTATTAACTGAAAGTTTTATTGAAGAATTTGGTGAACAACAGAAATATGCAGATCTCATGATTGATATCACAAAGCTAACCCAAGGAGAGAAGGAGAAGATAAGGGATTATCATGCTCGTGTTCTAGAGCTAAGGAGGAAGCTCGATGCCCAGATCCGGAAGGAAGGACTAGCGGATGGGTTGATGAACGGCGTGGATAATCTCCTATGTAAGCACTTCATTCTTGGGATGAAGCAAGAGATCAGACAACGAGTGAAGTATGACCGCCCAGCTACCATTGAACAAGTAAAGGAGATTGCAAGAAGGCAAGAAGAAAGCATGGAAGAGGAGCCCAAAGAAATTGTTGCTAAAGTAGAGCCTACACCAGCACCTTTGGTCCAGAATCCACAACCACTCCTGGTGAGCACAAATATTTCTCCTAGTACATCTACTGAGTATGAAGATCTACTCAAAAAGATGGGTCAGTTAACTATTAATCTTCTTCAAGGAAAGGAATTTAGTTCTCAGGGAGGAGATAGAGGTCCAAAGAGAAATATTTCTGAAGTTGTTTGTTATGGTTGTTATAAAAAGGGTCATTATAAGTATAATTGTCCAGATAGAGCTTCTACATCTAGTAAGGGAGATAATGATAAAGGAAAAGCACCTGTGAATTCTTTTGATGTAGTAGATAAGAGCAGAAATAATGAAGTAGATGTGTTTGTAACAAAAAGAAAGAAAGAAAAAGATAATCAAGATGGAAATGATCCTAAGAAGATGAAAGAAGAAACTAGTAAGAAACATAGGAGAAGAAAGTTGGGTGTGCAGGATTTTCTGATTTCACAGGGGCAAGGACCATACTCCATCTTGGAAGATCTGTCCAAAAGGCCTGCAAATATTACATATGGTCAACTCTTGGCTATGTCTTCTGAGAAGAGGCGGGAGTTGCGAGGTGGACTCAATGCTCGAAGAAGGAAGGAGGTTGAGGTCCCTGTTTTGGAGGCAGAGGCAGATCCCTATGCTCCACAAGCTGAGGTATTATGTAATGGTATTTCAATTCATGATGTCTTAGTTGATGGAGGTGCTGCAGTTAATGTAATGACTGAGTCTGTAATGAATATGTTGGGGTTAAAAATTGATCGCCCTTCAACACTTATGTTAAGGTCATTAAATAAGGGAAAAACTAAACCAGAAGGTGTAATTTCAAATGTGGCAATATCTGTTATGGGTGTGGTATGTGTGGTAGACTTTCAGGTGATGAAAAATGGTACTGTTGCGTACCCAATGCTGCTGGGAAGACCATGGCTAAGGAGAGTTCATGCAAGAAACTACTGGAATGAAGGTTTCATGACACTTGGACGTGGTAGAGAGAGGGTGAAGATAAACGTGATCCCTCGACATCATAAATTAGAACCTATGGATTCAAGTGATGAAACTGATGATTGGATATCCTCTGATTACTCTAGTACCAGTGAAGTGGACACTGAAGATGAAGAAAGCGAGGTGGATGTTTCAGTCATGGATATCCTGCCAGTCACACCAACTCATGACCCCATAAAATTATCTGAAGAAGAAGTTGATGATCGTCTCCAACAAATAAATATTGGTGATGCTGTGATGGAGAGTGAGAAGGAATCCTACCTCCAGCTCTTTCGAAGGTACATACACCTATTCACTTTTGATTACAAGGAACTCCGCCAAGTAAGTTGGGTAGAACATTGTATTGAGCTGGTAGATGGTGCTAAGCCCATAAAGCAAATGCCATATAGAATGAATCCTAATTTTTCCAAGACTGTAAAAGAAGAAATAGATAAGTTGCTTGATGCAGGATTCATATTTGCTGTGGAGAATTCAGAATGGGTTTCTCCCATTGTGATCTCAATAAAAAAGAATGGGAAGCTACGCATTTGTGTTGATTATAGGAAGCTCAATAAGGCAACAAAGAAGGATCATTACCCTCTTCCATTTTCAGATCAGATCTTGGATGAAGTAGCTGGCCAGGAGTGCTATAGTTTTGCTGATGGATATAGCGGCTACAACCAAGTTCGTATAGCAGAGAAAGATCAGCTGAAGACCACGTTCACCACTCCTTGGGGAACGTTTGCTTATAGAGTTATGCCTTTTGGGTTGTGTAATGCTCCAGCAACATTCCAGCGTTTAATGAATAGGGTGTTCGAACCCTACATTGGGACCTTCATCAGAGTATTTCTGGATGATTTTTGCATCTATGGGAGCAAGTTGGACCACCTACACCAGATGGAGACAGCATTTCAAAGGTTAGATGAAGCACAAGCCTCACTAAACCCTACAAAGTGTGTCTTTGGATGTTCTAAAGGCGTTTTGTTAGGGCATGTTGTATCCAGAGATGGTATTGGTACTGATCCTGATAAAGTTTCAAAAATCAAAGATTTACCATTTCCTATAAATAGAAGATGTTGCTTATGAACCAGGAAACAAGGCGCATGAAGCTTTTGGACAACTGAAGGAAGCCCTGGTGTCTTCACCTGTTTTGAAGAATCCAGATTGGAGCAAGCCATTCATTGTGTACACTGATGCCTCAGATGCAGCACTAGGTAGTACTCTGAGCCAAAAGGATGAAAATGGGAATGAACATCCAATTTACTTTGGGAGCAGACAAATGAGCAGTGCTGAGGTAAACTATACTGTAACTGAAAAAGAGGCTCTAGCTATCATTTTTGCTGTAAAGAAGTTCAGAAATTACTTACTAGGGCAGAAATTTATAGTTGTAACGGATCATCAGGCTCTAAAATATATTGTCAATAAGCCTAACCCATCAGGGAGGATAGCAAGATGGATAATTTTGCTACAAGAATTTGAATTTGATATTATAGATAGGCCAGGAAAGAAGCATGTCAATGCAGATGCACTCTCTCGAGCCTATGATGGTTTAGGATCATCCTGTGATGATGATGATTTTCCCGATGCAGCATTGTTCTCCCTTGACACAATCCCTAGTGAATACATAGATATTTGGAATTATCTGAATGAATTCAAGTTTCCTGATGGTGCCGATGCAAAAACTAAGAGAAAGATTACTCAAGCCAGTCGTCCATATTCTATTCTGCATGGAGCATTATTTCGAATAGGACCTGATGGACAGTACAAGAGGGCAGTTGGACGTGATCAAGGAAAGGAGCTGCTAGAAGAATTCCACAATGGTACATGTGGAGGGCACTTCTCTGGACAACTTACAGCAAGAAGGATCTTGGATGCAGGTTATCACTGGCCCACTCTTTTTAAAGATTGTTATAATTATTGTAAGACATGTGATATTTGTCAAACACATGGTAACCGTAAGACTTCATCAGCTCCATTATGTCCTATTCTTCCCCTTGGTCCCTTTGAAAAATGGGGAATAGACATTGTAGGTCCACTTCCAACTACATCACGTCAAAATAAGTATATTGTAGTTGCCACAGATTATTTAACCAAGTGGGTTGAAGCTAGGCCATTGAAAGCAGCTTCCATGGATGAAGTGGCAAGGTTCATATATGAACGCATTGTCACCAGATTTGGTTGTCCATTAGAAATTGTAACAGATCAAGGAAGCCACTTCATTAATGAGGTGGTAGAAGCCCTAGTCAATAATTTTTCTATCAAGCAAAGGAAGGCAACAACATACAAGCCAAGCACAAATGGACAGGTGGAACGAACAAATTTTGTGCTGTGTCAAATTCTAGCAAAAGATGCAGCCTTACAGGTACATAAATGGGATAAAAGGATTCATGCAGCATTGTGGGCATATAGGGCAACATCAAAGTCAGCAACAGGATACTCCCCATTTCAGTTGGCCTATGGCATTGATCCAGTTCTTCCTATTGAGTTTGATATTCCCACTGTGAGAGTTATGAAAAATGAAAGGATGGATGAAAGTGATTCAGTAAAAGAAAGGTTGGTACATCTTCATTTGCTAGAGGAAATGAGGGAAATAGCAAAGGATACAAGCCATAAGAAGAAAATGAAGCAGAAGGAATACTTTGATCAAAAGATCCTTTGGTCTCCATTTCAGGTGAATGACTTGGTTCTAGTATATGATTCCAGATACAAAAAAAGAAGACAGAGGAAATTTCTTCCAAAATGGATGGGGCCCTACAAAATAGCAGCTGTGCATGAAAATGGTACGTACCGACTGGAGGAATTGGATGGCACTCCCATTACGAAATGGGTCAACCACGACAAGTTGAAGATTTTCCACGCACCAGAAGAGTCTACTCCGAGGACGGAGTAGAAGCTAGGAAGGGGGAAGATGTCGACACTAAAATTTTCCTCCATAATTTCTATTTCATTAATGTATGTATTAGGAATAGAATGTTGTTAAGTGTAATTAGTAGTAGCGTCCGATAGAAGATAACGGCGCTGCCAGTACGACGCCGCAAGTAATGTGGAGTACGGTAATAGTCAAAGTACAATAGGAATGTTGTAAAAAGTAAATATTTGTCGTAAGTGGTCCGGTAACATTAAAATGTCAAAGTTTGGGTAATTAGAGAAGTAGGGTCTACATGATTAGGAATTAGAAATATTATATTGGTAATAAGGACAAGGAGTGAGGTCATAAATATTTTGTGTATTTTATTTGTAAAAATTCTAAAAATGTGGAACCCATGTAAAATGATAAGGTTTATCTTATCTTAAGAGATAAGCTTACATGTACAGATAAGAGTTAAGGTATGGAATATGATTCGTCAGAGTGGATTTCTTATCCTATCTTAGAGATAAGATGGATAAGCCTGTAAGTTCTATAAATAGAGAGGCTACCCCCCTCATTTAGCATAGAAAGAAGTAGTGAGAAATATTGTAGGAAGTGTGCAAAGGAAGCCATCAGTTAAAGGTGTGTTGAAGAAGCCATCGAGAGGTGTAATTGTAAAGTTTCTCCCATAGTCTTGTTGAAGAATCTCATGGGTGAGATTGTAACAGTTTCATGTTAATATTATAATTTATTTTGATATTTCAGATTTGTCGTCATTCTGTCTTATCATAGTCAATGGTATTCTTGTGTTATGTTGTTGTTTTGTTTCCAGATTACGTCCACCAAACTAAAGGCTGTGCATTAGTAAATAATCATAGCACGAGGAGTTCCCGGTGAAGAATTATCATAGTGCCGGATTGCTGATGACAGCTCCTCTTTTCTGTATAACAAGTTTCCATCCCTCCTTTAAGTTTTCCTTGATTCTTCTTCTCTAAACATCTCTTAAACTGTCATATTGTTGGATTTTTTACTGTAAATGTGCTTAGGACTGTATCCTTGAAATTTTCTCCTTCTTAATAACTTGTTTTCTCTTTTCAATTCATTCTATCACCTTTTTAATACTTACATACACATTTTATGTAAGATTCAAGAGGTTTGAAGGAGTGATGGTGACCGATAGCTTGTATATAGGTTTATTTTTTGTTTTCCATTATTACTAGGTTTTGTCAAGGTTGTCAAAGATTCTATAGATCCTCTACCATCTTCACAAAAATCCTTCTAACATGATAATACCCATGTGATATAAATATTACTTCAAATCAGTTTTCAAACTGACTGTGTAATACTACAGTCAAGTTCTCCTTCATATAACCAAGAGGGTAACCTTGTATATCGACTTAATAACATTTTCAAACACCTATTAACAATTAAAACTTTCCTCATTACATTCCCCAAATCCTTGAGTTTTCTTACTCAATCACATATTTATCTAAACAACCATACTAGAACTTACCTCTTACCAAGATTATCTTTGTTTCTCACATGCCATTATCCTTCCTTAATGCTCTATCATTTTCTCATGATTCCTTAAATTTTTCTCAAGCCTATACCAATATTTCATACATTTAAACATCATTCATTAAGTCATAACAACATACATCATTCATAATTACACGATCATTCATCATTACACAAGTTTTACTCAAAAAAGACTTTTCGTGAATAAATACATAGAATACAGAAAATTTCTTGAGCCCTTGGCTCTATAACAACCCCTTTCTTCCTTCTAAAACACTCTCTACCAAATCTGTTTCCTTTCTCATTTGAATGCACTCTAAAATCACAAAAAAGAAGGTAATTAGGTATCAAATCCACCTATTATAACATTTACTCAACCTATCCTATCATTAATACCTCAAAACATAGCCTAGGCTAATTTGAGTATTTGAATTGTGGTTTTGGAGTGAAACTCCAAATCCCAATTATTACAAAGAAATAAAGGTCCAACTGGACATAAAACCATGCTAAAACACAAGAGAGGATCTCTAACAACTAAAACATCTAAGAAAAACCAATTTTTTTCTTATTTACAAGAAATAATGCTCCTGCATCATGCTTTCCCATCTACTTTTGAAATTCATGAACAAAGTGTTTCACTGATGATGAATATACATCCAACATCAATTCTTTCTACCCACACACAATTCTTGGACTCCCTCCTTTTATTTCATAAGGTCTATGTTCCCGATGATAGACATTTATATCATACGTATTTTGAATTTCCATAGGACATATTAAGGTGGAAATAATTTAATGCTCATCATTCCTTAGTAATTTCAAAATAAATCCATCATTTACATGTTTCAAGATTATTTTGTCTTCAAATTCTTACTAATTCACCATTTTTTCTGAGTCAACGACCTACACAACATAGAACAGTAAAGTATACACGTGAAAGCACATCTTTATTGATAAATTAAGGAAAAAATAGAAATAATCATGGTATAACCATATACACTTTTGAAACATGTAATAACGAAACCATACTCATAAGGAGTCTCATAATCTTCTCTCAAAAATTATTTCAAGGATAAATTATAATTTCTTTTTTCAGATTTCATTTGATTGAACATCCATATTTCCTAAGATAGTCTTTCTAAATTTTAAAATGGGTACTCTTCTTCATGTAGGGGTGTGTTATGGTCATAAAAAATGGAATAGTATGCATGAAAAATTTCTTCAAGGAGTGTTTAGAACCTATAATATTTGGTACTTTGTGTTTCAAGGAGAATTATATTACAAGAAAAAAATGATTTTGGAATTAAAAAATATTAAAATAACATTTGTTTTTCACTTTTAGATTTACTTAGTTAGTAATAATTTGAAAAGGTCATTGTGTGTGATAATTGAGTTGATTTCATATTATTTACAACTTCAAATCAAGCCAATTAGAACTTACCATGTCATGTAGCCATATCATGTGAAAGTTTTTAAAGCATTTCTCTATTGCCATCAAGACATTTATAGCCTCGATAGATGTACTCTTGGATCCACTTAAAATATTTTATCTATTTATAGCCAATAATCCATAGGCATCATGGATATTTCTCGATTTATCCCTTGCTATTATTGATCCTTTTTTATTTGACTTAATTCTATTTTTAAAACAATCTTTTATCTTTTACTTTTTTTAGCTTTTATTTTTCTTAGTACTCTTCCATTTTGACAAAATATTCAGGGGTTGGGAACCAGTCTCATCTTTCATAATGATAATGTTGGATGACATGACAAGTTGAGGATTAATATTTCATCGATTTTTTGAAATCTTTATGTTGTTTTGTGTTTTTGCAAGGGTAAAATTCACCCAAAACAAGACAAGTATAGTCTAGCGTAAATATTTTCATGTTATACCTTTCTAGACACCCCCAAATCAACCTACCCCTTAGTGTCAAGTCTATTTTTGTCCTTAAATGGTCCATATGTGAATGTAATCACTCCCCCTAGGTGATTTAGGAAAACCAAAATCATTCAAGTGCCTTTGTAGTTGTGATTTTCAAGGAAAGTTTTCAAGCATAATTAGAAGGGGCTTTCATCAACCTTTCTAAGCCAAGTGCACCATAACTACAGTAGTGGAAGACTACTATTCATCATGGAGGTGTATCTAGGAGCTAAAAAAACCATGGAACTGATTTTTGAAGTTTAAGAGGTTTTGGATCTAATTCACCAAAAGTGGGTTTTTGGGGCTTGATGGAGCCTGCACTGTAAAAAGCACTTGAACTTCAAGGAGTGATTCGGAGAGCTACGGAATGAGTTAAGATCCAAAAAATATATCATTGGAAATAAATTTCAGTCCCCTACATGTTGGAGGAAACAAATCATCTTCAATCACCATGAAGTTTTTAGTACAACTCATTCTTTCCATGCATAGCTGGAAATCATGAGAAAAAGGAGATGTTTTAGGGTGTTTCAGTCATAATAAAGCCATAAGACCCCCACAATTATTTGAAAAAGGTATTTTTCATGAAAAATCATATGAGTAAGTGCCCAAAAAACTCATCTTGGAGCTCTAGTTATTGATTTTCTAAGTCACCCTCCAAGATATGCTATTTGATACTTAGTGAAATTTGCTTAGGGAAATGCGGCAACTGGAGCTTAAGGCGCATTTTCATGTCCTAATTACACATTTTTGAAAGGAAAAGAGGTGAATTTTTTTCTTCCTCCTCCCATTTAACCTTTTGGTCACTCATATGACCCCAGTGACACTTGTTAAGCTCCTTTGACTAGTTTGACTCGTTCCTCCACCAACCCCCACATGCATGCCACTTGTCACTATGAGACTAGGGCATATTTTTATGCACATTTTTTCCCTTTCAAAGGAGAAAATTGGGAAAAAATTTGCACCTCACCCCATTTTGGTTTCATGGTTCCTCATACAACTATTTTCGGGCCTCCAGGTGCTTATTTTTAGCCCCATCCTTCACTTTGCTCAATGAATAGACATCCACCACTTGTCATGTTTAGGGAAATGTGAATTTTAATGTTCCTATTGCAACTTTACATAGGGAAAAGAGGTGAAAAACATTGTGCCCCAACCTCTCCCTTCACATTCCAAGGCTATAAATAATGAAACACTTAGCCATTTTTGCATTCGAACCCCCCACAACCTTCGTATGCTGTTGGATTTTTTCTAGATCTTCCTCCAACATTTTTTGGATCCTTCAACAACATTATTCATGATCCATAATCTGGAAGAAGAAAAATGAAAGAAAAAACCATATTTATGAATAACAAAAACAAAATCTCTCATTAGAAAACCTTAAAGTCTGTGAAGAGGATTTATTCATATCTCACAAACCGTTAAGCAGATCAATGTGTCATATTTTGCAATAATCTAGCTTCTGAGGAGCCTTAAATCTCCCGAAGGAATTTATCGCATGTACGGCCCAAAATTTTGAAAGGATTGATTTGAGTTGTAGAGATTAAACAACGAATAATAATCAACTATTTACTGATTCTAGAAATACACTGGGGTATTACAATTATATAGGATAATATATCCTATATTTATGTAGATATGATCTCTGTACGTACCCAAAATTGTAAGGTATTGTACTGCAGAACAGCGTAATAAGTGCCCCAATGATGATAGAGGTCTCTTCGCAAGGTGTTCGGGATCCAGAAAAGCCCTCCGAATATGCTTTAACATCCCGCATACCCCGCTTAGCCCCCGCATGCTTTGTTTTCCCCCTTTTTCCTCTTTTCTTGCCCCTTTTCTCTTTAGTAATGAAACCGCCGCCCTGACAGGGCGGCGGTCCTGTAACCGCCACCCTGAACAGGACGGCGGTCCTGTAACCGCCGCCCTGGGCAGGGCGGCGGTCCTTTACGCGTTTTCCAGAACGTTCTTTTGACGTAACTCACGCAAAAATCAACGTTTTACTAGCTTTTCTTGCCGACTTGAGCATGCATTTATGTTTTTGGTCCCTTGGAATAGTGTTTTTCCTTTGTTTATTGTTTAGGAGTTCAGTTTGGCTTTGATCTTTGGGTGATTGAATTCCTATAAATGCATGGCTTGTGCTCAAACAAATGGTCTGCCCCTAAATTTATCTCTCATTTTTCCTCACTTCAGTCTATTAGTTTGCTTTGATTCCATAGTTTAGTTCATTACATGCTTAGTTTGCATTGAATAGCTGTTGGTAAGCCACATATCCAACTTGTGCAAACAATGTTGCTGTTTTATCTAATCCATTAGAGTAGAATAGCTTAGGAAGCCATTAAAGTTGCAGTTTTTGCTCTTCATACAAGATAGTTTCAGGTTCTAGATGCATTATGTTACACGATTCGCAGTAGACCCCGCTAGGAATTGCATAAGCCAAGCTCTGTACTCTTGCGCTATCCCTCTCCTATCCGCGTTCTATTCTGTCAGCATTCTGAAGGTTGTCCCTTGCTCCAATACCTATTCCTGTTGATGCAAGCATTACACGCTTTTCTGGATCTATGTGAGCACAAAGAATGAAGAGATCATACTGAGGGGACAAGATCACGCACACCATCAGATTCGCCACTGTTCTGCGGAATCCAGGTTCTAGCTTTCAAAGTTCTAGTTAGAATCATATCAAATAAAGTAGTTAACTGTTTTATTTCAGTAAATTCTATTCTCGATATTACCAGGGAAGCTGTGGGGATTGATAGTTTCTGAGAAACTATGATTCACTCCTCACTTCTGAGGTAGGATTGAGAATCTCGCAAATAGATTAGTTATTTCATTGTTTAGAATAGATATACAAAATTACACAGACAAATGGCTACACTCGGCTATTTTGTTTGTTTTAAATTATTAGTTTAGTTGTCAATTCTAAATATTTTAAAATAGCTGCTTTCTTAAATTCTTGTAAAACATCAGAAAATACAAAAAGAAGTCATATATGCTAGAAATATACTTAGATTTCACTTTACTACAATTTGTTTATACTGTTACGCTTGCATGACTATTATGGGACCTAGGGAGCCCAGAGAATACATATTCGAGCCAATCATGCCTCAGCCTGATCTCATCACAGCAATAACTGATATTGACCAGAATCTTAGAATCCAGGTCTTCTAAACAACAGCAGACCTCCAGCAGATCAGATCTCAGTTAAGAGGGTTAAACATAGAAGATGACCGAGCGCATACGTATTGGTCAAATCAGCCAAACTACAGATTACCCTAGAAAAACATCCATATGACCGTAGAAGGGTTTGAAAGAGAACAAACATTCGGGTGTGATCCTTTGGTTCCATAGCCAGACGCAGGAGACACCCTCGTAGATATAGATACCAGCTTAAGAATCCAGGTTGCGAGAATGCCTGTGAGGTATTATGAGAAAATCACACAACTGTTGATTCTAAACATAGAAGCTGAGAAAACGTATGATTACTGGATACTAGGGATCAGGACTTGACTCTACGTATGACCATCGCTGACCCACAACAAACATGAACCTATGGTTGTGACCCACAAATCCCACAGCCTAACGAATCCATCAGAGAATTAGACATAGACACTGGCCTACGCACACTGGTATTCCAGTCTACTCCACTTCCACCTATTATCATCGAACAATTATCCCTACTGGATATAACAGCTAACAAAGCTAGAGAATTCTGGACTAGGCCAGAAAATCGTCCATAGAGTTGACTATATACACCATCCACCATATGACCTTGTCTGGGGACGTACATGAAACTATCCCAGGTCATTTCCCACGTATTCCACAACCCATAGATCGAATCATGCCAGAGCTCGATATTGATTGGAGCCTTCAAGCAGTCATCCTTGCCGATCGATCTATCACACCAGTCCAAGTTAGAAGGGCTTTCTTTGCCTTAGATTCACAAATTCCATTAGTGCATGTCGAAGACATTAGACGGCTTAACTAGTTTGTGTGTGTCCCACACATATTCCATCCCCACCAGCTGTCTCGGCACGACCTCGGGAGGTCGGGTACGCGGAAGAGTTACTTGTAGATTCCCACGCTCGCTTGTCGCTTTTTCCGGCGTACAAAATTGGTGAACCCGACGTGAAACTAACAACCGTCTCACCTTCTCTCTGAGAAGTTTCATCTCATCCAAATCACCTTCGCTCCTTCCCATTATTCTGCAGGTATTCATATACCCCCCGAATATGTCAGGATTCGATGCATATGGCAGACCCCTCCTTCAAAATATCCCATATACGTGTGTGGATACAACCACCACAATTCACATATAGCCAATTATTTATAATAAAAATTATTATTATAAAACAATAATGTAACAACCTAACAAATAACCAAACATAATATTTACCACTCCGTAAATATTATCTACCATGAAGAAACTAAATTACCAACATTACCCCCTTAGTGTGAACATGGGGAAAACCTACCTTTGTAATTGCACCTGCTTTCATAATTAGGTTATTTTTACTGCGGGATGATCATAAACCCATTGTATGGTTTTCAAATGGTTAACCATGAACTGAAAATATCGATTTTCAATTGGAGTACCAAAAACCAAAAATGAAGGTTTTCAAGTGGTTTACCTACAACCACATCATGATGTGCCAAGTACTATTATCAGCCCTCATCAATATCTCACTATAGGGAATAACATAGGAAAATCTACTGAATTCCATTGCTCATACACATAAACTGAAAACTGGAAATAGAATAAAACACACATGTCACCAAACCTATTATCCAATTTTTCCCCTTAGGCCAAAATTGAACAAACATGAAATTGCACAGTGAGAAATTGGAGGGATCATTCGGCCATATGAGCTCACATTTTGATTTTGACATCCAGGTTGCAGGAAGGTTCGACAATGGAAATGATGTTAGAGGAAATAAATTGAAGGAAGATTGGAGTCGAGATAAGTAATAAATTGGGGCCCTGAAGTCGAAGTTTTCAGACATCGGAGGTTTTACAGTTCAGAGTTTTGGCAGACAAGCAAGGCAAACAGAACTAAAAGGCCCAAAAGCTCAAAATTTTGAAGTCTGAAAAGGCTTGGCGGTTTTCGAGGTCAACTCCCCTTTCGGGGTCAATGACGTCGTAGATCAGGGGTGGCAGAGTCTGAAGTCCAAAGTCTGAATTTTGGACTTTAGAGGTTTGAAGGTATCGGTAGGGTCGAGCAATGAATAGTTCCATACAGAGGAGGGTTGAAGTTCTGAAACCTGAAGTTTAAAATTCAGACTTCAGAGATTTAGAGTTTCGGAGGTTTTATGGTCCAAATGGATAAAAAACCTAACAACCCGAAACCCTGAAATCCCAAAACCTGAAACCTTTAAACTCCAAAATCCCGAAACTTGAACCCCTAAAACCCTGAAACCTAAAAACCCGAAACCTGAACCCCTAAAATCTTGTAACTCAAAACCCCTGAAATCCTGAAACCCAAACCCCCAAAATCCTGAAACCTGAACCCTCAAAAAGGAAAGAGGTCTGAAACCCGAAGTTTGAATTTCAGACTACGGGGTTTCAAAATTTTATAACTTTTAACTTGAGAGATTAATAATGTCACATGACATGGTTTCGGAGTTTGAACTCTGAAGTCCAAATTTCAGACTTAAGAGGTTCAACATTTCAGAAATTTCGAGCTAACTCAAGTGATGAATAGTAACCCAAACTTCGAAATCAAAAGGTCCGAAGTTCTGAATCTCGAAATTCCAAAATTTCAGATTTCAGAGGTTGCGATGCATTTTAAAGTCCGAAGAAACAGAGCCAACCACTAGTATTTATTACAGAATGGTACCCCCATCTTTAGATGACCATAAATTTTGACTGAGAGCTCAGATTTGCACAAAATTAAACTTTTTGGAAATCTGTCAGTGTCATCTACACAAATAAGTATTTAAAAATGAAGAAATACAATCTTACATGTTAGAGGGTGTTTCTAGGTCTCCCACCTACCCAAATAATGAGGTATGGGCTTCCTTTCTTCTCCAAAAAGGCAAAGTACATGGAGACATGGGTTTTGCAGTGGCATCTATCATTGTTGCAGGTAGTTTTAATGCATTTTTGGGTGGTTACAGTAAGATTTTGAATTCTTATCTTTACGTTCTCTCATTCTTCCTATATATTGTAAGGAGGGGCTCATTTTAAAAGGTTAGAAAATTTGTATATGCCCCTCCCTTTTTCTTATCTGTAAGAGATTTGTGGAGATTTCAAACCTCCCTATTAAACATTGTAATGAAAAATCTATGCCTTTGGCCATAAATGTGATGTATTATATCAACTTTGAGAGAAATAAAATCATATTTGTGGATGCTTCAAACCATCTTCTGTGTTATATTGTAACTTTTTGATCATTCATTGCATGCAAGGCTATTTTGTATTTTTGTTGTTTTCATTACAAGGTTCTAGTAGTGATGTGTTTATTATGTAGGTTGTTCAACATCCTTCTTGTTGCATCACCTTCCCTTAGAGTAGGTTTTTATTTTCATGCATTTTCTCTATCTCTATCTCCTTAGAAATATTAGATTAGTGTTAGATCTGTAACTCTCTGCACTTTGGAGTAGTTGGAACTAGGTTAGGATAGGAAGTCGGCCTTCTCCGGAGGGTTATCGAAATTGCGAAGTCCCACACTTTGGGATAACTCCATGTTTGACGAATCACACTGACTGCCTCAACCATTCCATTGCGAGCAATCATGGGTGCTATGATTTCACCATAACAAAACCTTCATGAGGCCCCTTCATTGTTGACTAACGAGAGGTCACTGATTAACCTGCAACCTCTATTTTCCTTTGTCCTCCGACATCATACTGCTAGCTCAACCGGATTTGATCATGGAGATCAAATATAACTCGGATGTCGGGTAAGACCGAAAATGCATCTGTAAGGCAATTTTTTTTAACAACTTTTGACGACTCACAAAATTTGACACTAAAAGACCTTGACAAAAAAACATTGGCATAGACAATAATAATCACTTTGAATAATAACATAACCCTATGACGATATGATTTTTTTTAACTTGACACTCAATGACACATACGATACAATCAACAATTTTGACGATGAATTTGACCATAGAACTTGATTTTCAAACCATACACGAGTGGAATCTAGCTTTAATAATTGATTTAAAAGACATTATATTTTGACTAAAACATAAAACTTAATCTAGCACTACAACTACCAAAATAACGACTTATAACAAAAACTAGTTTCTAAATTAAAATCGACTTACAATGACAAATCATATTAATCACCAAATAAAAGACAAAACAAAACATTGTGTGAAACCCTTTTTTAGGCACAATTAAAACTAGTTATCGCTAATGCAATCCTAGAGTTTTGGATGCAAGTTTCTAGAATGGGATCTACGCATGGTGTCATGGAAAGATATTAGAAGTTTATCAACTTTGAGAGCAATAAAATCATATTTGTGGATGCTTCAAACCCTCTTCTATGTTATATTGCAACTTTTTGATCTCTCATTACATGCAAGGTTATTTTGTATTGTTGTTTTCATTACAAGGTTATGGTAGTGTTGTGTTTATTATGCAGGTTGCTCAACATCCTTCTTGGTGCATCACATTCCCTTAGAGTAGGTTTTTATTTTCATGCATTTTCTCCATCTCTATCTCCTTGGAAATATTAGATTAGTGTTAGAAATGTAACTCTCTGCACTTTAGAGTAGTTGGCACTAGGTTTGGATATGAAGCCGGCCTTCTCCGGAGATATTTCCTGATTAAAAAGTCTGACACTTTGGGAAAAGCTCCATGTTATGAAATCACACTAAATGCCTCAACCATTCACTTGTAAGAAATCAGGGGTGTTGTGATTATGCACCACCATAACCTTTATTAAGGGTAACATGGAAAGAGGCCCTTGAATCTAAAACCCACAATTCAATTTTATTATCCAAGGAGAGAGTAAGGGAATCTTGCATTACCTCTGAAGATGCAACATTTTCCTTTTTACCATTCTCTAGTACATTCTATTTGTTTTCCTTAAACCAACAATCCTTTCTTACTTGTCCTTTCTTTCCACGATTCCAACATGTTATTCCTTTACCTTTGGATTTACATTTGCCATTTCTAGACTTTGATTTCCCATTTTTCTTTCACTTGGATCTCTCCTTTTGAATTCCCCTAATTTATACATTCAAAGCATTTCTAGATGATGATTCTTATGTACTTTTCCTATGTATTTATTTATTTGGGATTATACTAACCACATCATCAAACTTTTAAATATTAGAAGCAAATGTTGTATTACTAACAGCCATAACCAAGTTATCCCAAATATCTGGAAAAGAGCATAATAAAAAAGTACTTTCACTTCATTATCAAACGGAATATCAATCGATTTTAATTAATTTACAATAGAACAAAAATCATTCAAATGACTTGATGCAGATCTACCTTCTTGCATCTTAGAATTAAATAATTTCTTCATCAAATAAAATTTATTTGAAGCACTAGATTTTTCATATAAATTAGCTAAATATTTCATCAAATATACTGTGGTTGTTGCTTCGGTAATATTTGAAACCATAGATGCTTCTAGACTCAATATTATAGATCCTACAACCTTTCTATCAAGAATTTTCCATTCTTCATTAGTCATCTTTGTAGGTCTATACTTCTCATCCAATGGTAAGTATAGATCTTTCTGATACAAATAATCTTCCACATGTATCTTCCATAATTGATAATCATGGCCATCAAACTTCTCCACTTTGTATTTACTATCTTCTATCATTGCTTTGCTCCCACTCAATCAGAAATCCCTCTGTGAGTAAATTTGTCAATACACAAAAATATCAGATACCAGTTGTTGGGGTTAATCACACTAGTTGTACAAATTACATTATTCAGATCTATGCATACAAGAAATAAATACGGAAATGAACTAGAAGAACAACACAAGATATATCATGGTTCAACCAATGTGGGTTGCATCCACCAAGAAACAACCAATCTTATTATTCAAAGCTTTGTAGAGAATATACAATGAAGATATGAAATCTTCCACACCTCTTGGATGTACAATATTTTCTTCCTCACAAGGTTCTGATTTTCTCTCTCCAAGAAATCCTTCTTACAATTCTTCCTTGTTGTCTTCTATCCCTATTTTTTTTAGATTATATAAGCATATACAAACTTAGGGAACTCAAGCTATGTAATTACAACCATTAGATAAAATTTATATCAAAGGTTAGATCTAATCTAGCGAGTTAAATAAAAATATTCTCACACAGGAAACTGATGCTGGTTCTTCCTTACCTGACTAATACCAGTCCCCAGGTGACCGAAATCGGTTACTGTGTATTCTAACAAGTTTGATAAATCATGATAATGTGAAGCAATTAAGCTCCACAAGCTCAACATGAAAAAAACACAAATACCATGCACATAGTTGTTGATGAAGAACACAACATTTAAATCCCTTCAAAAACAAGGTTTTATCTTATAATTCTTGTTCTTCCTCGCCTACGTCATCTATTCCCTCAAGGAATGAATATTCTAACTAACTTCCATTCTAATTTTATCTCCTCTCTCTGTCCTTCCGTCAACCCTATTTGACTCTTCACGTGACTCTCATGACCATTCATATGCCCATATACACATTATGAGGCATTTTTACAACTTTTTAACACTTATTGAATTACATCCCACATAAGACCTATGACAATACTCTTAGACATCTAATTACACACCCTTAAATCCATTAACACCTCCTTTAATCCACTTTACAAGACAATTCCTTCATTTTCACCTTTTTACAAATTCAAATCCCATTTTGGAGGGTAAATAAAAATGGAGGAAATTCCAATTTTCTAAACTTCTCACCAACTTGAAATGATTCAAAATGCATCCCTAAAACCTCTAAGACACTATGAAAACTCAAGATCATGATAATAAGGGTGATTATCACTTTTATGTTTTACATTTTCTGATGCTCCTTAATAAAAAGTGGGCCTTAAATTGGGGAAAAATTATTTGTGAAAATTTAACTCAACAACTCATCCACGTGCATCAAACCAAAACTTTCTACATGACCTCATATCCGATTTAAACCATAGTTGGGCATATAATATGGATTGGTTTATCAAGCCAAGAAAGTAGACACCATCTTCCTATTTATGATTTCTATACTCAATTGACTTATGAGAATAATAACAGTAATCAAAGAAGGGTGAATGATACCTTCACAATGTTCTTGGTGAGGTTATTGGAAGGAAATGTAACTAGTAGGGTTTCACAAGAAGATAGGAAACTAATTTTTGTTTATGGAAGTCTATTTATCTAGTTCTGAAAGTTTTCATAGATTCAGACAATAGGTTTTGAGGGAGATACTTACAAGTTTCCTATTTATTGTAGTGATAAAACTATTCTAGTTGAGCTTTGCATACAACTAGATCTCCTCCATAGAACTTATAGCGATAAGAAAATATTCGGCATCTAATTTACCAAATCTTTGGGAAATTACTCCAGATATTCCCTTAATGTTCAGAATATTGAGATAACTATTTTTCCTTTTAACATGTATCCTTACTAAAAGAGAGCATCCTTTGATAATAATAATTTAATTGGAAACAATCTCTGAATATCTTATCATAATGTACCAACATTTGAATATTATTGGGTAGACTTTAAGGATGATTATGAGGTCATGAAAAGAGCATATGACAAACTAACTATGCAATAAATTTAATATTTCAAGTTGTACACAATGCCAAAGGGAAAGATAGATGATGGTTTAGATCTACTTATTCCTAAGTTCACTGACTCTATTCAATTCAGTCCTCTTTCAACAATTGATTGGTCTCAAAAGGAGAAAGATAATCCAAATGATCTTAATACTCCTTTCTAAGAACAAGATAGTAGTTTAAAAATAAAGTAAAAGATCTTAAAGCCTCTCAATGGGAGGATTCCCCTCAAGAGGAAAATTCTTCACAAAAGGATACTCCTTCTAACCAAACTCCTTCTCCATCTCATCTAGATTCTAGAACTAAAGTATATGAAAATAATGACAAAAATAAAGAGATAGAGATGAAGATTCAGACACCTGATAAAAAAATTGATAATGAAGATGGAACATAAGTGGGAGGAGAATTTGTTGTTGAACAAGTAGAGGAGGGAAAGGAAGAAACTGAATAAAATAAGAAAATTGAGGAGGGAGTGAAAATAAACAAGATGATGAAGAAGAAGATGCATAAAGTGAGGAAGTTGATGATGAAGAATAAGATGTAGTTGAGGCGACAACCCTTGAATCAGGAAAAACAAGTGCCTCCAAACCTAAATTGGAAGTGAGAAGACCCTCTTCTTCTATTACAAGAACCATTGTAGAAGTCAATGTTTCCCAACACCATCCTTCACAACATGCACTTACCTTGCCTCCTCTGAGAACATCATCAGGGGATTCATTTACTTGTGTTCAATGACACTTAGAAGAGGAAGACTCATTATAAGGTAGAAGTTCCTAAGTATGATGTTGTAATTGCACTCCTTGGTACCCATCCTCCCCCTAAAAAGGTTAAAACTACCTCTTTGTTAGTTTTATATTCCTCAAGACAACAATTTATTTAAAGTGCTAAGCCAAAAGGATATAAAAGTGAACAAGAGATTTCTTTATATGATTTTAAATTAACAAGATTTCCTTTGGGAGAATCAACCCCTGAATGTGAAGCAAATAACCTCGAGGAGACTATTCATAAAGTGATAGAAAGGGTATAAAAGGGGAAGCAAAATAAAAAATAGCTGGAGGAATAAGTCCGTACCCTTTCCTCCTTAATTAAATCCATTCTTTCCTCTAAGACCACTACTTTGGATGTTACTCTGTTATCTTCTCTCCCACCTTCTTCTACAATAGCTGATATTGATCTAACATCAATTGCTAAGATTCACAAACACACAAATTTTGGAAAAAGAAGGAAAGGCATGGGTGGAGAAAATTATCCTTGTTGGATTAGAATTCATTGATAAATCTTGCAAAACATATGAAAACATAATCTTAGCTTAGAAAAAAATCAGCTCAACTATTGAGACGATTGAGAAATAAGTGAAGCTTTGGGCTAGTGTAATATAAGATCTTTGTATCATGGATTTCAATGATGAGAAAAATTTTCTCTCTGAGAATTTTTTTGATGAACCTAAGTACAATCTATCTCACACTTGGTCATTCAGTGTATAATGGAGGAAAAAATTCCTTAAGGAGGAATCCAATGGGCTGTAAAATTCCATTTAGAAGGGAGAATCTTTAAAGTCTGAGATCTTTGCTTATTTGAAACCTCTTCGCTGTGATATTTTTTTTCAGAAATTTCATCTCAATAGAATTTAGCTAATCAGATAAAGGAAAATTTTTAGAAATTGATCAAGGAATATTTGTGCAAAATAAAAAATGTAAATAAAGACAAATAGAGGAATTGTCTGAGCTAAATAATGGGATTGTGGAAGAAGCCAAGGGCTTAGCTTAGTATGCAGTAATTACGAAAGAAATGGAGACTTCCATTAGAAGATGAATTGTGAATTTGGCTAACATAGTTATACTAAAGGAAATGGAAATATCAACTATAGTCACCAAATTCATATGCATGTGATAAAGTTGAAAGTTCCTGCCTCCTTTGTCTCCTATCTTCCTTCTTCTTTGGGCTCTTAATACAACTAGGTGTTATATTTTATCGGTTACTATAGTTTTTAAAAAGGGAAATATGTAATATAAATTCATTTGAATGTAACTTAATTAATTAACTATTTTATCACTTAATTAAATAATTATTTAGTTAAGGTGGTTATTCCTTCCCCTTTTCCTATATAAGGCTTCAATTTTTATTGTAAAGGGGTTAGATGTTGGTAAATTTATGATGTAGAGAGGATTGATTTTGAATACAGAATAATAATCACTGTCTCTTTTTTTTTATTACTTTGTCTTTATTCTTTTCCTAATTTTGTTCTATCTTATGTACTGTTTACATTATTGGGATGTTGAAACTTTGTGTTCTTAATAATGTGTCAAGAATCATTAAACTTCAATTTAATTTGTATCTTGTTCACTGTTGTAATTTCTATTATGTCGGCATGTATGTTCTCAAGTTCTATTGATGTGCAAGAGTAGAATAAGATCTGTGTCCTTCTTATTTGAAAATGTTGTTTTTTCTCTCTATTTTTAGAATTTTTAAGCATAGTGATCTTGCACAATCAAGGAGGAATTGTGTGTCCTTGATTGATAAATTTTTAGAACTATGTGTCCCTAGTTTATCAGTCTTGTTAAATGTTTACATTGTTGCATTCCTTCTAATCATTCCTTTCTTAATCCTTCTTCAATATTCGAAGCCATGGAATTAATAACTAAAACCAACATCCTCATTCAAATTTGTTAAATTGTATATTTGTAAATATTTTAGAGTTCCAATTCTTAGTTTGAATAAGGGAACCTCCCCATTAAAGAGGAGGCACCATTTTCCTATGAACTGTTGATTGTGCCTTCAATTTTTTTTTTAATCCAACAAGATGCCACCTTAGAAGGATGTAATTTTACGTTGTTGGGAAATAACGAATTGATCCATCATGACTTCTTTGGATCTTTCACCCATTCTCCATTAATTGAAAATCATAAAAGTTCAATTTCCCCATGTGTATATAAACAAGTGTGCACTAAATGGAGTTAAACATATTAAAAGAGGGAATATTACCTAGAATTCAATAGTTATTTGGTTTCTCTTGGATTTTGGGATAAACAAGAAAAAAAATTTGTGCATGATTAAATTTTGAAACCTATTAATGTTATCACTAATGAAATATTAATTTTTCATTCATAGAAGGTCATGATATATGCTTAAATATTGAAATCCTAACGTGTTAGTGAGAAAATTTGTCAATTGGGAAAATTAGGTGTCTCCACCAAGGTTCATAGGGCTATACCCCTCTGCATTGAATGGTAAAACTCCCATTATTGAATGTGACTGATCTAAACCTAAACTAAATGTTGTTGGTTTGCCAAGTAGGTCCGTGTAGACACTAAATCACGCACTTTATGTAATATTTAGTCCTAGTCTCATACTAATATTCATATGGTTTTTGAGTGAAGAAAGTACTAATTAACCTCCATCCTTTGGTCATTTTTATTTACTTTATGTCATAATTTCTGACCTTCACCACACATATGTCTAGTCTATTTTTGACACTTTTCATCATTTTAGCCTTGACTGGGGCGCCTGGGCTAGTATTGGGGTACCCGTCGGCACCCTAATCCTTTTTACACTTTCCCAACACTTTTTGGGAACTTTCTAGGCATTTCATCTTCTTATCTTTTTCGTGGTCAACCATTTCAAGGTTAATTACGAAATTAGAGAAAGAGAACCATATAAATATAAAGTTACGAGACCATAATGAAGTACCAAACACTAGTCACTATTATCATCCACCTATTGTTGCATCTATCAAAGGCACTTGGAGATCATTTGCATTCACTTAGCTCCATCACAAGAGACAAGGTTGGTTTATCTGTATCACACAAGCATAGGAGGGGACTCTATTTTATTCCATCCACCATTTTACCACATTTTTACATCTTGCTATTGCTCGTTACTTCATAAAGTGTGACTGGAACAAGAGAACACAAAGAACATGATTCCAAACACTTACACATAGAACTGAATCGGGTTTGAGATGTAGTGCATCGCTTAGTTAGTAAGTCCACCATTGTAGCATTTGAGGTTAGTCTGACCCCTTCATTTGCATTTTTATTTTTTTAGGATTTGATGCTTGTTTTGGGGTCTTACAAGTCTTATCTCAATCTTGGATTATCAGTGACACTTGGTGCAGTACAACGAATATGATGTGACAGAAAACAAGGGTTTTAGACCACTTACAGAACCTATGAAACTCAGTTTCGGACCTTTCACACAGACTAGGGAACCCATTTTGTAGACCAGGGTGCCCAAAGATGCCCCAGTCCCTCTCTAGGCACTCCAATCTACCCAAATATCTTTGATCCTTCCTTTTCGAAGCCTCTGTACAATCATTCTTGCTTCCTATTTCTCTAGTCACTTTTACGACACAATCTAGCGAGCTCCTCTAATCAACAGAGTTCATTATAACTCTCTTAATACTCTAGGGTTTAGCATTTTCATCTTCATAGTTGCTTGGGTTGCTTTCTATAGTTTTTTACTGCTTTTATCTATTGTATTTACATGTTGTTTTATATTAGATTAACTATTATTATATTCATATTTTAGTTAATCATTTTGGTGAGCCTGATCATTTCAACACTACCTTTTGACAATGTCATCTCCCTATCATGTTATGGCTCAATCCTCTTATCATACCTTTGCACCAACTAAGGTCTCAGGCATAGTTACTACTGTTGTTGATTTAGTGCAAGGTAAGTGCACCAAGTTGGGGGGCCAAAAGGGGGTCTTAAGTGGACACTTTTTTCTGAAAAATAAATAACTTCAACTTTTACTACTTTTTCAAAATAGTTGCACTCAAAATTGGAAGATGTTGTAGAAATATGAATCATAGCATTTTGAGTCTAGTTTCTAAGCTACTAAATTTTATTGAAAACGGATAAGTTTAAGTGGGTCAAAAAATTTAAATACCAACATGTGCTCCTATTATTGTTAAAAACATAATAGAGTGACTTTCATGCCCCCCACCATTTTTTGAGCACCATTGAGTATTTTTGAAAACCCTTTGGTAAAAAGCTAGCTAGGAGCATCTAGTTTGTGTTAGAATTATTTTTAGATTTTTTTAACAAGTATTTTTTTATTTATGATTTTTCTAGTAAAAAATATTTATGTTTAAAAAAATAACGGAGCTCTGACCGTACCCCCCCTAACTACCTCAAAAAATATCGAAAATTAGTTTTTTTTTTTTGAATATGTATAGAATTATGCCTAGTTTGTGCTAGTATATATATTTTTTCAATTTTGATGAACCAACCAAAATATACATGATGAAAGATAGACATATTTAAACTTCAAAAAATATCTATAAAAAGGCATGGTTAGAAAATAAATAATATGGAAATCTTATATTAGTTAGAAAATTTGAAAAATTATATTTTTAGAAAGAAGAAACTCTGCTCTACATCGTGGTATGATTTTTTAAAATAGATTGATTGTTTTATTTTGATTTATCATAGAGGAAGTGGCATTTTTACATTTTCCTGTAAAAACACGATGTTTGTTATGTTTGTGCAGGTCCATGCCTCAGGTTTGGGGGTCCAAACTGGATCCCAAGCCTTGATGCATGACTTGGAAAAAGAGAAAACATAAAACACGTATGCGTTATAATACATACACGCTATAACGCATACACACTATAAGTTTTTAATTTATTATTATTTATATTTTATTATTTCTTATACTTTAAATTTATTTATGTAAATATAAGAAATTAGGGTCACTCCACACCTTAAGGAACTAGTCTCACAGCTCCATTAGTCACAGTTTAGGAGATAGTTTTTTATAGTATAATTTGGTTAGTACATAGGTAATTTTTAGGCTTTCAACATTCAACCTAAATCTTTTAGCATTTAAATTCTACAATCAAAACCCTAAACCCTAAACCTTAAACCTAAACTCGAAAGCCTTAAACCTTAAACCATGATCCCTAAACCCTAAACCTTAAACCCTAAATCTTAAGTCCTAAACTCTAATCCTTAAATATTCAACCCTTACCCATGAGCCCTAAACCCTAAACCTTGAGCCTTGAGCCTTAAGCCCCAAACCCTAAACCCTAAACCATGAACCTTGAGCCTTAAATGTTAAACCCTAAACCCTGAAAATGAAATCTTAAACCCTAAACCCTAACCCATAAACCCTAAACCCTAAACCCTGACCCCTAAACCCTAAACCATAAGCCCTAAATCCTAAACACTAAACCCTAAACCCTGAACTCTATGACCTAAACCCTTAACCCTCAACCATGAGACCTAAACACTAAACCCTAAACCATAAACCCTAAAACCAAAGTAATAAATCCTAAATCTTAAAACCTAAACCCTAAACCCTTAACGCTAAACCCTAAACCCTTGACCCTAGACCCTAAACCCTGAGCCCTAAGCCTTAAACCCTCAATACTAAATCTAGAGCCTTGAGCTCTAACCCCTAAACCTTAAACCAGTCATTTTGAACCCCAAACCTTAAGCCATAAACCATGAACCATGAACCCTAGAACCCTAATCCCTAAACCATAAACCCTAGTACCTTAAGCCTCCGATAGACCTACACCCTAATCCTTGAGCCCTAAACCCTAAACTTTAAACCACGAGCCGCTAAACCCTAAATCTAGAGCCGTGAGCTCTAACCCCTAAACCCTACCCTAAACACGTAACTCTAATACCCCAAATCCTGAGTCATAAACCCTAAACCATGCACCCTAACCGCTAAACCCTAAACCATGAGCCCGGTAATCCCTAAAATGTAAACCATAAACCTTAAGCCCTAAATAGTTAGAATCCTAAAGGTCCCTAAACCCTAAACCCTAGGAACCCTAAAAACTAAATCATAAACCCTAATAACCTGACCCCTAAGGACCCTACAGGTCATAAACCCTAAGCACTAAATCCTAAACCCTAAACCCTAATCCCTAAACTCTAAACTCTAAGCCCTGGAACAATAAACCATGTAAACCTTGAACACTATGTCCTAAACCCTTAACCCTTAACCATGAGACCTAAAACCTAAATTATAAACACTAAACACTAAAACAAAAATAAAAAAACCTTAAACTATGAACACTAAAACCTGAACCCTAAGACCCTAAAACCCTAAACCCTAAACCTTAGAGACCCTAAGACCTTGAGCCCTAAGCCTGTAAACCCTACACACTAAATCCAGAAACCTAAGCTCTAACCCCTAAACCCCATATATTTCCAGTAGGTCTCATGAAGTGAGTTTATTTTTTGAAATATCTGTAGGACCATATTTCCTAGTCTTGTGCCTAGGAAGCCATCAGTTAAAGTTGTGCTTTTACAGACTAGCCTTGTTTATCGAGAGGCGGGAATTTCCCTCCTTCAAAATATCAGCAGATGAAAGACATCAAATTTTGATGAATCTCTTTGAATTTTTTTCCTTTGAATTCGATGAACCCTTTTACGGTTGAACACTTTCATGTCAATACTAATAATTTATGGGTAAGACACAAAACATTACAATGAGTGAAATAGCTCGTCATGTAATGGGAATTCCCCTCCTTTAAAATATTTGTCAGATGAAAGGCATAAAATTGTGATAACTCCTGTTGAATATTGTTTCCTATGAAGTACGATGAACCCTTTTTAGTTGAATACTCTTTATCAATACTTAGTAAGAATGGGTAAGACATAGAACATTACTGTGAGTGAATCCCGGTGAAGCCTAATCCATCAGTGCCTTAAATCCTGATGACCCTAAAGCCATCGACCCCTAACCCCTAAACCTTAAACCTTGAGCCTTAAACCCTAAACCCTGAACCCTTTGCCCTAAACCCTGAACCCTGACCTTTAAACCTTAAACCTTAAACTCCTAAACCCTAAACCGTAAACCATAAATCCTCAACCCTAAACCTTAAATACCGAGCCCTAAACCCTAAACCATAAGCCCTAAACTCTAAACTCTAATCCCTAAATACTAAACCCTAAACCCTAAAACCTAAACCCGTAAGCCCTAAATCCTAAAACTTGAACCCTTAGCCCTAAACCATAAACCCTAACCCCTGAACCCTAGGCCCTAAGCCATAATACCTAAGCCATAAACCCTAAACCTTGCATTAAACATAAAGCCTCAACCGCTAAACCCTAAAAACTAAACCCTGAGCCCTAAACCCTGAATCCTCAACTCTCAACCCTAAACCCTAAACCCTAAACCTTGAATCCTTAAGGTCCCTAAACCCTGAACCTTGAGCCGTAAACCCTAAACTCTACAATCTTAACCCCTAAACCCTGAACCTTGAGCCCTAAACCCTACAACCCTAAACCCTTGACCCTTAACCCTGAACCATAAACTCTAAATCCTAAACCATGAACCCTAAGCCTTGAGACAATAAACCCTAAACCCTAAAATCTAAACTATAAGCCTTAAACACTAAACCTTAAACTCTAAAGCTTGAGTCCTAAACCATGAGCCCTAAACCCTAAACCCTAAACCCTAAATCATCACCCAAAGGAAATTCCTAAAAAGATCATTTAACATGTTTTATTGTTTAGGGAATAATTTTTAAGGTGATCGATTGACTCATTTAGTTTTGATGAGAGACTACTTCCTTTGAAGGCCTAAAAGGAATTTTTGGCCATTCTGTAGTTAACCCTAACACCCTTCAGAACAAGCTAAAATGAGCTAGTCATGTCATCGAGCTATCAAGGACTATTATTTGTGAAGTATTAAGCCATTGTTTTTCTACACACTAAGAGACATGAGAAAAAAAACATGTATAAGAATCATGAATTCGATTCCATGATGATTTTAGAGCTAGGAAAGATGAGGGGATGAGTTTATATGGAGCACCATGTTTCTAAGAATGAGCAATCATCTAGAATTCACTTGATGTAATTCACTTGGTACTATTTGCCTAGCAACTCATTCAACACCTAGTAGTGCTATCACACCTTAAGGAGGAGGCACATTACAATCACCTCATTTATGGCCGTAGGACAGGAATTCCATTATGGGAACAAAACTCCTATCTACAAAGTGAGGATCTCTTTTTAGTAAGAAGCAGACAAACATCATAGAGTTGATTCATGGTCACTAAAGTCTAATTATGGAGCAAATTTAAAAATTAGTACCAATTCAAGCAGTGGTAGGGCCAAAATCCATTTTAGAAGGTTAAAAAACCTAAAAAATGACTATATGCTTTCCCAAAACAAAGACTGACTATAATATATATGCCCTAAAAGTTTTAGCTCATTTGCTGAAGATCACTGAAAATGAGTAAGTACTGACTGGATTAGATTTTGAAAAACTATCTTCTAGCATTATAATTGTTGAAGCTACGGGAACCACTTCCATTAGGTGCAGAGTGACCCTAATTTCTTATATTTACTAAGGCATAAAATAAAAGTATAAGAAATAATAAACTCAAACATTTATTTTTGTAAGTATAAGACACCCAAAAACATATGACATGGTCCATACTATTCAAAATGCGTACGTGTTTTGACTTGATATAAAATTCGTATGCATTTTTCCTTCCTTATAACGTATATGCGTTATAGGTTTGGTACATTACCAAGCCAAAAATATTAAAACGCATATGCGTTTCATCTGTTTTTGGGTTTTTGTCCACTTTTTGGCCCCCCAACTTCATGCACTTACCCTACATGTGTGTACCCTAACATCCTCCTCGCTTTGTCACACCTGAGGCTAGTCCATCCATTAATGTACCTTACTACTCATCATGCTCTTAAAACCCTAAACCCTGATTCCCTTTGCCCTATGACTCCTGAACCCTTACCTTTAAACCTTAAACCTTAACTCCTAAACCCTAAATCGTAAACCATAAATCCTCAACTTTAAACCTTAAACATTGAGCCCTAAACCCTAAACCATAAGCCCTAAACTTCTAAGGGCTAATCCCTAAATACTAAACCCTAAACCCTAAAACCTAAACCCTTAAGCCCTAAATCCTAAAACTTGAACCCTAAACCCTAAGATCTCCTAAACCCTTTAGCCCTGAACCCTAGGCCCTAAGCCATAATACCTAAGCCAAAACCCTAAACACATTGAACCATTAAACATAAAGCCTCAACACGCTAGAACCCTAAAAACTAAACCCTGAGCCCTAAACCCTGAATCCTCAACTCTCAACCCTAAACCCTAAACCCTAAACCTTGATCCTTAATCCCTAAACCCTGAACCTTGAGCCGTTTGCAACCCTAAACTCTACACCTTAACCCCTAAACCCTGAACCTTGAGCCCTATAACCCTACAACCCTAAACCCTTATACCCTGAACCATAAATTCTAAACCCTAAACCATGAACCCTAAGCCTTGAGACCTAAACCCTTAAACCCTAAAATCTAAACTATAAGCCTTAAACACTAAACCTTAAACTCTAAAGCTTGAGTCCTAAACCATGAGCCCTAAACCCTAAACCCTAAACCCTAAATCATCACCCAAAGGAAATTCCTAAAAAGATCATTTAACATGTTTTATTGTTTAGGGAATAATTTTTAAGGTGATCGATTGACTCATTTAGTTTTGATGAGAGACTACTTCCTTTGAATCACCTAAAAAGGAATTTTTGGCCATTCTGTAGTTAATTTAACACCCTTCAGAACAAGCTCAAATGAGCTAGTCATGTCACCGAGCTATCAAGGACTATTATTTGTGAAGTATTAAGCCATTGTTTTTCTCCATAAGAGACATGAGAAAAAAACATGTACAAGAATCATGAATTCGATTCCATGATGATTTTAGAGCTAGGAAAGATGAGGGGATGATATTTATATGGAGCACCATGTTTCTAAGAATGAGCAATCATCTGAATTCACTTGATGTAATTCACTTGGTACTATTCGTAGCAACTCATTCAACACCTAGTAGTGCTATCACACCTTAAGGAGGAGGCACATTACAATCACCTCATTTTGGCCGTAGGACAGGAATTCCATTATGGGAACAAAACTCTATCTACAAAGTGAGGATCTACTTTTTAGTAAGAAGCAGACAAGCATCATAGAGTTGATTCATGGTCACTAAAGTTAATTATTGGAGCAAATTTAAAAATTAGTACCAATTCAAGCAGTGGTAGGGCCAAAATCCATTTTAGAAGGTTAAAAAACCTAAAAAATGACTATATGCTTTCCCAAAACAAAGACTGACTATAATATATATGCCCTAAAAGTTTTAGGTCATTTGCTGAAATCCTGAAAATGAGTAAGTACTGACCGGATTAGATTTTGAAAAACTATCTTCTAGATTATAACTGTTGAAGCTACGGGACCACTTCCATTAGGTGCAGAGTGACCCTAATTTCTTATATTTACTAAAATAAAATAAAAGTATAAGAAATAATAAACTCAAACATTTATTTTTGTAAGTATAAGACACCCAAAAACATATACATGGTCCATACTATTCAAAATGCGTACGTGTTTTGACTTATATAAAATTCGTATGCATTTTTCCTTCCTTATAACGTATATGCTTCGGTAATTACCAAGCCAAAAATATTAAAACGCATATGCGTTTCATCTTTTTTTGGGTTTTTGTCCACTTTTTGGCCCCCCAACTTCATGCACTTACCCTACATGTGTGTACCCAACATCCTCCTCGCTTTGTCACACCTCAGGCTAGTCCATCCATTAATGTAGTTACTACTCATCATGCTCATCTGATTCCTCCTATGACTCCACCCACCTATATTCCTCCACCCATTACTTTCACACCTCCTTCTACTACTTCTAAGGGCTATGAAATTATTAAACAACTTAAAAATACACCCGCTAAGATCTCTCTTTATGACTTATTGCATAATGCATCACATTTTTGTAACACGCTAGAAGTTTCCCTTTGTTCCATTCATATTGAAACTGATAATTATGTAGTGGCCTTTGCACATCTCATACAGTCTCTTCATAATTTACAACATGTTATATATTTCACTAATGAAGATATTTCACCTTTTTCTAAAAGAAATATGTGTGCTCCTTTACTCGTTACTGCCATTTTTAGCGCTACTTACATTAAACGAGTCCTCATTGATAATGGATCACCTGTCAATTTATGCACTCACTCTCTTCTAATATAATTTATGGGTCGTTGTAACTTCTAATCATGTAATCAACCTATTCAATTATTGATGTCATTATAGACCAGGAATATATTCAATGTTGTATGTAGAGAAGTTGATATGCAACTTTAGTCAATATGGTGGTTCTCTCTTTGGGGGGTTCATTTGGTACCGATTATTTTGTTCTATATTACTTAACTACTGAAAGTGAGTAAATGTCTAAAATATTGAATATCAAAAGCTTCTTAACTATCAAATGGAAAATAAAGTATATAAAATGAGTCTATTTTACTGAAAAAAAGTTACTGAATGAAATGCTTGTTAAAGGAAATGCTTTGCTGAAATGAAATGATTGTTTGAAGGAAATGACAAGTAAAGTAAATTATCTGAAATGAATATATATAAGATTATATGTAGATAATCACCAAGTAAAGTTATTAAAACTAGAATTTAGTAAATGTAAAGAGTTTACACGAAGTACCAGTCCTCCTATCTCCTTAGTCGAGTGGGCCCTTGCTCTACTTCGGGATTGAGGCTCTTAACACAAACATATCATCAAAATATCATATATGATATTGATAAAAAATGAGTTTGTTACATACTTTAGAGAACAACTAAAAATAAATTCTACGTTTATTTATTGTAATATTGAAAAGAAGTAACTAAGAAACAATCATAAGAAGGTTTCTTATAGACATGACTAGTTTTAACACATGCCAAAGCTATCAAAAACTAATTAGAAATTCATAAAAGTCCCACAACACCCCATAAATCTAAGGGAAACATGGGTCTTAGATTGTAGCTTGTTATGGAATTTTGGAGTCTCTAAAATATAGTGTAAATGGTTTGTAGTGTACTCATAGTCTCTGTTTGATGTATCTATTCAATGAGGTTGATAGAGAATGAGCCTCATTGTTGTGCATATGGTTGACCATATTATTTACACAACAAAGTAGTTAGTGGGAATTTTGAGTTGATCATTAGATCCCTTAAGGGACATGAGTGATGTGACATAAGCCATTACTTTCTACTTTAGATATAACTATTTAGAAGATTCCCATGGATTGACTAGTGTTGGATAGTGTAACGATCAAAGGATTCTATAGATGAAATGATGAGTCATTTTATGGACTCATAAGTATTTAGGTACTAATAATAATTTAATTTTTGCATTGATAAATTCCTTTGATTCTCATTGATGATAAGTTGATGAGTCTACCACTAGATATCCAAGATTTAGGGACTAGCTCAAGACATGATAGTCACTTTGGAGACCCATGACTATTCTCACTGAGCTTTGTATGTCTATCGACATGTTCCTTAGTACATTTTAATCTCTAATTTGGTAGGCCTTGGATTCATGCAAGGGATAGGGGTACCATCTACTATTCACCAATGTGTCAGGTTCTTGATAATGATACCAATGAACCTCCCCTATCACTAGGAAAGTGCACTTAGATATGGGGCTAAAGAAAAGTGGACATTTTGATAGCAGTTTATTATTAATCGATTGTGTTGCCATAACGCACTCTTTATGGAATAGCTTGTGACGTGTAATATATTGTCAACAGAGAGCAGCTTAGGGGCGCAGCTGATAACATGATGCGCGTTGTCCTTTACTATAATTTTTTAGGCATGAATTCTAGATGCGTTAAACTGCAATCATGAGCATGATCCATCAAGCTGATGCATTTCACTATGTGTTATGGTTTAGAATACATGTGTTTGTAAGGGGATTGAATCTAGTGACTAACTTAAATGTTTTATGGTTAATTATTATTTATATTGGTGATTATTTCTTGGAATTGGTGAAGTACAAAGTATAAAATATAAGATTTTTGGGTCACTTTGCACCTGTAATGGGTCTCGTAATCATGAAGTGTGTATCTTATCACAATAAATAACATAGTTCTTTAGATTCTAATTTGATCAGTATCATATGCAGTAATCATAATTTCACCATTCAACGAATGAACCTGGTAGTGGCATATGTATAAATATAAGGTAACCCCTTGCATGGAGGTGTAAATACGAGAAGTGATAAAAGACTATATAATTTACAAGAACCTCAAAGGACTTCCTTGACAATCATGATCCCAGTTTGTCTCAGTTTTGATGTCTCCCTGTATCCAAGGATGGAGGACTGGTGGGATATGTTGAAAATGATATGGAAATCTATGAGATGAAATGACAGACTGAATTAGAAGTCTACCTTGAAGATCTGTAGAAGTATGTTTGAGGTTTGATCGATGAATGCATCTTGGATGATGGTCTTGAATCTAAGTAGGGTCCTACTCCAATGCCCTAGATTAGACAAGCAATGGACAGATCAAGAATTTGTTTTTTGAATGAAATACTTCATACCTAATTAACGAGGTTGCAGGTGAAGGAAGTATTGTTTGAGATGGCGTAAAAAATGATGTCGAAGAAATTTACTATGGTACCCTAATGTTGCTTACCTAAAAATACCACTAGGATTTGCTATTCTCAATTAAGATTCTTCCATAGTTTTATAAATAAGGGCTCATGGTTCAGGGTGTCATGGTCATAGTCGGTTGATAGCGCTTAGCCCCTAGGGCTCAGGATTTTAATTTTGAGAGTTTATGGAATAATGGTTTAGGATATAAAAAATTAGGGCTCAAGGTTAAAGACTAAATGTTTAGGATGTTTTATGGTTTAGGATCTTCAGGATTTAGAAATGAGGATTCTATGATTTAGCCAGTTTAGAATCCATTCACAAAGGTTTACCATTTCATTGCTCAATGGTTTAGGGTCAACAAGGTTTATGATCAATGGTTTACAGTTTAAGAAAGTCATCTATTGGAAAATTGAGATTAGAGGTCTCAAAAATTTATGCATTGGGATTAGGGATAACGATTATAGAGGCTTTGGTTAAGGGTATGATATTAGAGACCCATTGTGAATATTCAATGGGAAATATGAAATTTGTAGAGATGAGACATTGTTACTCTTCTTTGATGAGTAGATCCTTATAAGGGTACATCCTACATAAATTTTGTTTGACAAGATTAGTAGTAGGATAGGTGATGATGGTTTAAGGTTCATATGTTATGGTCAATTTACCTAGTTTATCGCTATAAAACCATGTGAAATTTTTACTATGTTTGGAGAGGTTCAAGGAGTTAAAATATTATAGATTCTTGTGAATCTAACGATTGGTAAGATTTTCACTATATGAGGATCCTATATAGTCGCTCATGTTTAACATTGATAGTGGATTCATTAAGAAGTTTAGGGTGTAGGTCATAGTGGTAGATTATTTTGAAGATAATGGTACTCTAAGGTTCCCCAGGTATAGGGTAAAGGGCTATAATAATAATGGTATAGCTCTGATACCAAATGATAGAATAGAATTAGATTGCAATGACCAAAGAGGGACAGAAGCCTCACAAATATTATTGATCATGAAATCAGATTACATAACAATGCAAGAGCTATAATATTTATAGATATTAGACAACCTCATATGGATAGACATGACACCCTATTAGGCACCAACTATGATATGATAAGACCCATCTCACATGCACATGTAATTACTACTAATACCAATATTAAATGTTATCCAACATAACAATATTGAATGCAAGTCACTAGACTAGAGTGCACATGTTGCACATTATTAAATAAAAGACAATGTAATAAAATGCAATAAATATGCATATACTAAATTATGCTAACATTCCCCCCCTTAATTTTTCATAGTTTCCAATGAAGTGGAGAGGAACTCTTTGAAGAGTGTGAATTTGTCACGTGCAAGTGACTTAGTGAAAACATCTACCTTATGTTCAGCTGTAAGAAAGAACTGGAGCTATATGTTGTGCTTCAAGACATGCTCATGTGTGTAATGAACCTGTACTTCAATATGCTTAGTTCTCTCATGAAATACTAGATTGCAAACAAGCTTCATAACTCCTTCATTATCAACATATACTGGAGTAGATTTTTGTTGTGGTAGACCAATTCCTTCCAGTATTCGGCGTAGCCATATTGCTTCACAAACAACTTCATCTGCAGCTTGATACTCTGCTTCTGTAGAAGAGTGAGAAACAAAGTTTTGTTTCTTGCTTCCCCATGATATCGGTCCAGATCCCATAAAGAAGACAAAGCATGATGTTGACTTCCTATCATCCATGTTTCTTGCACGATCTGAATCTAAATATCCTGTCAAGAAGTTGTCGTTCTTCTTATACTCTAGACCAAGTTCAACTGTACCCTTTAGATATCTCAGTATGCTCTTTGCTACTTCCAATGAAATATTTTTGGTTCTCACATGAAGTGTGATAAATAGCTGACTACAAAGCTAATATCTGGTCTAGTATATGTCAGGTAAATGAGACTCCTAATCAACTACCGATAGAGAGCTGCATTCACTAGTGGTGATGGATCAGAATGAGATAACTGAAGTCTTGCTTCCATAGGTGTAGCAATACGAGTGTAGTCCATCATCATGAATTTATCGAGCGTTTTCTTGGTGTATTTCAACTGCGACACAAAGATATGATTCTCTTTTTGCTATACTTCCAACCCAAGAAAATAGTGCATGACCCCGAGATCTATCATTTCAAACAATCGATTAAAATCCTTCTTTATTGCATCGATCATCTTCACAAAACTACCTGTAATGACTAGATCGTCAACATAAACAACCACAATGACAATCTCCCCCCCCCTTGCTTTTTGAGGTAGAGATTGGGGTCATAAGGATTCCTTTCGAATCCATGACTTATGAGATGCTCATCAATTTTGATGTACCATGCCCGGGGTGCCTGTTTTAGGCCATATAGAGATTTTATGAGTCTGCATATCATCATCTCTTTTCCTGGTATTACATAACCCTCTGGCTGAGTCATATAGACTTCTTCTTGCAAATCTCCATTAAGAAAGGCACTTTTCACATCCATTTGGTGGACTTTTTAACCAAATTGTGCAGCTAGAGCAAAGATCATCCTGATTGTCTTGATCTTGGCTGTGGGAGCAAATGGTCTCCTCATAATCAATGCCTTCTTGTTGTGCATACCCCTTTGTTATAAGCCTTGCTTTATACTTGTCAATAGTCCATATGATTTGTACTTAGTCTTGAATATCCATCTGCATCCAATGGGTTTCTTCCCTGGTGGAAGGTCGACAAGTTACCATGTGTTGTTCTTCATCACTGACTGATACTCTGAATCCATGGCATCTTTCCAAGCTTTTGATTGTAGGGCTTCCTGAACTGTAGATGGCTCAACTATTTCAACATCTCTGCTCATTAGGGCATAATTGACCTCTTCACGAGCTTGACTGCGAGTTCTAGGTCCAAGATTGGATGATGTGCTAGGTGCTTCATCCAAATTTGCATCTCTTATTAATTGAGTATACCATTTAGGTAACTTCTTAGCTGTTCCATTGGCTTGTGGTGGATCCAAGTTTTCACCATCATCCAATTCATCACTGTCATCTTCAGTGGGAACATCAAATTCTGTCTTCACAAGAGGTGTATTCTGCATGTTTGTTGAGTCGTTGAGTGGAGCATCTGCTCGTTTCTTCTCAAAGAACTCAACATCCCTACTTGTGTATACTTTCTTTGCTTTTGGATCCCATAATCTGTACCCAAGTGCTTCTTCACTGTATCCAATGAATATCAATTTCTCAGCTTTCATATCCAACTTGTTCCTGTTTTTCTTAGGTATGTGCATGCTAGCTTTACACCCAAATACTCTTAGGTGTGAAATTGATGGTTTCCGATTTGACCATGCTTTTTGAGGTGTCACTCCTTCAAGAGCTAATGTGGGCACTCTGTTCAACAAATAGACTGCAGTTCTTGCAGCTTCTACCCAAAATGTCTTTGTTAAACCTGAGTCATCAATCATACATCGCACCATTTCCATGATAGTACGATTCCTTCTCTCAATGATACCATTCTACTGTGGTGTGTGAGTAGGAGGCATTTGTCGACGAATCCCATGAGCTTCCATATAAGTCTTGAACTCATTTCTTGTGAATTCCCCCCCTCAATCTGAGCGGAGAGTTTTGATCTTGCGACCAACTTCATTCTCAACAAGTGCTTTGAACTTCTGAAATGTCTCAAAGGCTTGACTCTTGTTTCTTAGACAATATATCCACATCTTTCTTGAGTAGTCATCAACACAAAGCATGAAGTATTGACATCCATAATGACTTGGTTGCATGGGCCTGCAAAGATCGGTGTGCACCAAATCAAGCTTTCCCTTAGCTCTATATGTGTTCTTCTGGAAGGGTACTATGTGTTGCTTTCTAGCTAGGGTAATTGTGACACTTGTCAGTGTTGTGCTTGAGTGTAGACAATCCTTTTACCATGTTGCCCTTTTGAAGTGTTTGGAGATAGCCAAAACTGATGTGACCATATCTGCGATGCCATAGTTCTGCAGATTGTGTGTCTTTGGAAACTAGAGCTTGATCATCCTTGTGGACAAAATCAAGTTGGAACATGCATCCCACATTGGAGGCTCTTGCTTCAATCTTGGAACCTCTTGACTTATCTCTTATCAAGCACACTTTTTCTCCATTATTACTGTCAAAATCCAACTTCAAGTTGTGATCAAGGAGTTGACTAACTGATAGCAAATTCTTGGTCAACCCAGGTACATACAATACATTTGTGATTTTTCAGTCATGCTTTCCAAGAGGTAGTGAAATGTTTTTAATCTCCTTGACACTGTATGATGAGTCATCACCTAATGACACATGATTCTTGTTAGGTGAGTCACGTAGTGTGTAGAACCAATCCTTACGTCCAGTCATGTGTCGATTTGCACCCGATTCAACATACCAGATATCTTGTGTGGACTTGGTTTTTTCATCAAATTGAGCAGCATACATGTGGTGTCCTTCATCTGAATCATCCTCATGTTTGAAAATGTACCCTTGTTGTTTGGGGTTTTCTTTGCCAATTACCATTTTTTCTGCCCTTGATTGGTTGTTGTTGTTAGACTTCCCTTTATTTGAATTATTGTTACCTTGTTGGTTATTGGGTTTTGAATTGCTTAATGAACCCTTTTTATAGGAATTGTACCAACAATCTTTGATGTCATGTCCCCCTCTATTGCAAATGGGACACTTCTTGGTGTTGTCTCGTTGACTTTGGTTTTGTTGGAACTTCTTGTGATTGGAATGAAATTTTCCCTTTCCTTTATGATTGGAAGATAGTGCTTGCTCATCTTCCTGATCTTTGTTGTTCATTGCCTCTTCTTGTTGGAGTAGATTGACCAACTTCTCAAAGGTGACTGTGTGTTCACTCATATTGATAGTTGTCACAAAGATTCTATAGGAAGGAGGAAGTGCTCGCAACAAAATTGGTACGAGGTCTTCATCACTTATCTCTTTTCCCAATGCCAATAGAGATGCCCTCAAAGTAGCAACTCGTCTTTAAAAAACTTCAACCTTCTCATTGTGCTTGAACTTGAGAGTATGCAGTTGTGATAGTAGGTTGAGGATGGCATTCTTGTTCTTTTCCTCATAGACTATGCTCAACTTATCCCATGCATCCTTGGCTGATGTGGCATCTATAATGTGGGGTTGCACATCGTCTGTTACGCTAAACAAGATGATCAACTTGTCCTTTTGATTGGCCCTGTCAAATTGAACTTGTTGTCTTCCATCATCAAGTGATCTTGTTGTTTTTCCATCTACAACTTTCCATAGGTCTCCAAACTCAAGTAACGTCTTGATCTTCGGTTTCCATGCAGCATAGTTGTCTCCTCTAAGCAGTTGTGAATCTAGCAAGAAGAACTTTGGTGCTTGTGCACCCATTTCTGTAATTTGAATTTTTGAAACTCTGAATTTCTGACAAAGGGTAAGGCTCTTATCACTCCAGGTTTATGGTCTCCCTCTCAATATACCATTAGGTCGATATACCAAACCTTTTTATATACGCTCCCTTCCGATATACCCGTTGGTACGTGGAAGAAGATCACCCTTTCAATATACCCGTCAGTACGGAAAGAGGTGTTAATGCACGTGAAAGAATTTAGTATGTGGTACTTAGACAGTACGAAGAGGGGTTTGTGCAAGCACAAATGGATGGGAGGGCTCAAATGTGTGTGTATTGTGTCCTTATTACTCCCCGTCGATTTTATAGGATCGATGCCCAGATGACATTTAGGCAGCTGTGTTAGGCATTAAGTGCAGTAGTAGTTGTGACGGCATCACCCGTAAGCGCTTCCCAGAGGCACTGTATAAACCGAACGCTGCTATGAGATCAAAGATCTCATGTGATAGAACCAAACATAAAATAAAAAAATTGTACTTTTTTTTTTCACTTTATGCACCAAGATTAGTACAAAATGCTCCAAAATTACATCAAAATGAAGTTTTTTGTGTCCACCCTCTTTACAAAAAAGGGTCTAGAATCACAAAATACACAATTTAGGCCAAAAATATTTTTTACCCCCAATAGGTGTTTTTCCGCTAAATTTAGCGGTGGCTCTAAATGAGTTTGGTGAGCTTCTAAATTTGGAAGTCTCCTAAAATTTAGTAATTTCTCCAAATTTTCTAAAAAAAATAATTTAATAAAAAATATGGAGAGAGTGGGAATCGAACCGCTGACCTGTTTGTTCCCAAGATCCAAACAAACAATTTAAATATTGTTTTCAGCTTTTCTCACAAACTGTGATCTGGGTTTTTCTAAAATTTTGACAGCAGCATCATACAATATTTTTCTTGAAACACACAAAATTTTAGAAGAATGAGAATCTTATTTTTTGAGATCTTACCAAATTACCAGCTAGATCTAATTTTTTTCAGAAAAAATGATCCGACTTGTATAGACTTTTCGTCATATGTAGAGGCTGAATCTAAAGATGATGTAAACTGCAAAGTTGTGCGCCTCCTTCTTATCCTTCGAGGAAAAAAATGGCACATCAATCTGACATTGTATGAAAAAGCTACGTCCCTTTTTCTAAGAGCTATTTGCTGGAATTTTGTTGACGGGACTGCTTCAACCTTTGCTCCCGAATTCTTCACACCTCCACTTTCAGATCTGATTTTGTTTTTTTTTTTAGATTTGATCTTTTTTTCACTTTTTTTTTTAGATCTGTAATTTTTTTTTTCAAGATCTCTCTCATTTTATTTTTTATTTTTTTTAAGATCTCTTTTTTTTCACAAATCTCTTTTTTTTAGATCTGCAATTTTTTTCAAGATCTTTCTCCTTTTTTTTTTTAAGGATCTCCAAATCTGAAATAATCCGCCAATATGTTAGATCAATTGGCTATGCCAATGACTAATAAAAAAAATTTACCTTCCAAATAAGTGGATAGGTCAAATTTTAGTTGAGGGATGCTTGGAAGGAATGGAGGCCGCGGGATGCTTTAATGGCTCTCCTTTGATGCAGATCTTCTTCTCCAATGGATCCTCTCCAATAGTGCTCCTCTTCAACCTTGCTTGGATAGAACCAGCTCTGATACCAAATGATAATAATGGTATAGCTTAGATACCAAATGATAAAATATAATAAGATTGTAATGACCAAAGAGGGACAGAAGCCTCACAAATATTATTGATCATGAAATCAGATTACATAACAATGCAAGAGCTGTAATATTTATAGATATTAGACAACCTCATATGGATAGACATGACACCCTAGCAGACACCAACTACGAGATGATAAGACCCATCTCACATGCACATGTAATTACTACTAATACCAATATTGAATGTTATCCAACATAACAATATTGAATGCAAGTTGCTAGACTAGAGTGCACATGTTGCACATTATTAAATAAAAGACAATGCAATAAAATGCAATAAATATGCCTATGCTAAATTATGCTAACAGGCTCAAAGTTTGGGGATTAGGGTTTAGGGTTGAGCATTTAGGGTTTAAGGTTCAAAGTTTAGAGTTTAGGGTTTAGGGATCAGGGTTAAGGGTTGATGGATTAGGGTTTAGGGTTTAGGTCTCAGGGTTCTGGATTTAAGGTTTAGGGTTTAAGCTTACGGTTTATGGTTTAGAGCTTATGGTTTAATTTTTAAAGTTTAACGTTCATGTTAGAATTTTTGTCACTCAAAATCAGTGACAGGACAACCAATGTCTACCACGTGCCACCTCAAAATTCCAAATTTCATTTCATTTAAATTCACTTCAAGAAAGGTTGGAGGAAATGAACTCACCATTTTCTTCACACCTTCAGAGGTATAGAATGTCAATTCGACCTAAATTTGGTAAATATGGAGAACTTGGAAAGCCAAATTACATTCATAAAGATAAGCTCGAAGCGAAGGAATGCATTTTGCAAGTATTTCCAGTCAAATTTGTTTTCATTTTTTTTTATTAATACTTGATAAAACTATCCTTACGATTGCATCCTGATAAAAATAAGTTCCCAGGAGCCAATGGAACTTTTAAAATTATCACACAAGTATGGGGAGTTCTCTTCGATAATACCAGAAAGACTACCTATGACGCTATGGGGAAAAACCAATAAAGGAACAACCCCACCTTCCACCAACTAAATTCCATATGCACTATCAATACCATTGGCAATACAACCAATCTAAATGGGAATAATTATTCAAGTGTGGATGCCTTTCCTAATACTTCCATATTTGATGACCATGACCAGAACTAGAAACAGAAACAAAAACAAAAACATGACTAGGAACACGACCTAGACCAGGACCTAGACTAGGAAGTTGAGAGGATTTCTGAGGTTCAATTTTATTTTCCAAAATGCATTACTCCAATGTTTGAGAAGGTTTCTCTAGATGCAACAACATTCTGATTCAGACACTTAATGATTCTTGAATGTCCAATCCTGCCACATACCCCAATTGACCTCGATCCTTGGATATAAGGAGACATCATTATTGGCACAAACTAGAAAATTTCAAGGAAGACGAGGTTTTTGTGAATATATAGTTTTGACATGTCACATCACAACCTTCTTTAGGATTGATGACTACTCCTATCTTTTTCAGGGTGTTTTTGAAAGCATCTATGGGTTTATCAAGAAGGAATTACCAATGAATGGAAGGTCACTTAGCCATAGGCTAACTGATTCCCATTCATAACTAAACAAGAAATATTTACTAAGAAATTGATAACTCTTTTGTGTTCTTAGTCATACCCCTATTTCTATGCTTATTTTGCACAAGTAGACTTAATGATGGTTCTAGGCACGAGACTAGGAAATATGTTCCTAATAATGTCATGCCCTCCTAGTCAAGTAGCCATAAGCCATATTTATCTCGTTGATACTTAGTACTAATTACTAATGAAATCTAATTCTCCAACACCTATTTTCTTTACTCATCTTCCACGTCATACTGAATAATCGATTTGAGATGGGAGTTTCCCTCTTCGACGACAATACATTGAATATGAATATGATCCTCAAGAGGGGAGCTGCACCTGGAGAAGTATCATCTAATCCTACACCTAAGCCCTAAGTTGTAATCCCTAAATGCTAAATACCAAACCTTGAACCCCAAAACCTAAACCCTAAATCACAAAACCTATTTGTAGCACCTTGAACCCTAAACCCTAAACCCTAAATCCTAAACCCTAAGCCACAAGCCATAAACCCTAAACCCTAAACCCTAAAACCTAAGCCATTAACCATAAAACCTAAACCCTAAACCATAAAACTTAAACCATAAGCCATCAACCCTAAACCCTGAGACCTAAACCCCAAACCTTAAAGCCTAAGCCCTAAACCCTAACCTCTAAACACTAAATCCTAAACCCTTAGCCTTAAACCCTAAACCTTAAACCCTAAATCATAAACCTTAAACCAAAAGCTCAAAAATATAAACCCTAAGCTCTACACCCTAAACACTAAACCCTAAATCCTAAACCCTAAACGCTAAACCTTAAACCCTAAACCCAAAAACCTAAACCCTTAACTCTAAACCCTGAGCCATAAGCCCTAAACCCTAAACCCTATTTTTACCACCATAAAACCTAAACCCTAAACCATAAACCCTGAACACTAATCCCTAAAACATGAGCCTTCATAAGCCCTAAACCCTTAACCCTAACCCCTGATACCTAAACCCTAAACCCTATGACCTAAAAAATATTCCTAAATTACCTCCAACACTTCCAAGATTTGCTGACATCACCTCGAAATGCTTAATATATTTTTGAACTATCCTAGAGGGTGTTTAATTAACTCAGAACTATTCAAGGATTAAGGTTTAATGTTCAAGGTTTAGGGTTTATTGTTTAGGATTTAGGGTTTAGGATTCAGTGCTAAGGGTTCATGGTTTAGGGTTTATGGTTTAACATTTAGGGCTCATGGCTTAGGGTTTAGGGCTTAGGGCTATGGGTTGAATGTTTAAGGTTTATGGTTTAGGGTTTAAGATGAACAACTCAAGGTTTAATGTTTAGTGTTTAGTGTTTAGGGTTTAGGGTTTAGGGTTTAGGGTTCTTGGTTTATGGTTTAAGGTTTAAGGCTCAACGTTAAGGGTTGATGGTTTAGGGTTTAGGGTTTAGGGCTCAGGGTTAAGATTTGATTATTTAGGGTTTAGGGTTTAAAGTTTAGGTCTCAGGGTTCAGGGTTTAGTGTTTAAGTTTATGTTTTATGGTTTAGGGCTTAGGGCTTAGGGTTTAAAGTTCATGTTATAAGTTTTGTCACTCAAAAGCACAATGTGGGGTGTTAGGAAGGTGTTTTAAACTCAAAACAATTGACATCATCCTCATGAGATCCTTATCCATGGTAAAAAATAGTCTATTTATGATAGTACCCATTCTCAGAGGTACTTATCAATGTTTCTAAATATTAACCTATCACCATATGGTGATCATATCTTTAGTACTTACAAATTTAGGTCCGTTTTTTTGGAACCGAAAGGGGTAGCTACATTATCTTGAAATTATTCACAAAACCTTCAATTCTTAGAGAAAAATAGATGTTACCAACATGTATAAGATTCACATATCTTTCCAGTTCCTATTTATTTTCCTCCAAACCCCTTACAGAGCTCCCAACATCATCCGAAGAAGTCAAATTTCGCCATTAGAGTGTTGGTTTCTAGCACCTAGAAAACTCTTTGTTGAGAAGATTGCCCTTGATTGAGTAAACATTTCCTAAATCTTCCTAAACACTAATACAAATGTCAACAACCAATCTAAAAGGCCCTAAAACCTAAACAATGACTATATTATTTCACAAAACAAATATTGATTGTATAATTTAAACCCTAAAAGATTGAATACTGAATGTTGAAATCCTGAAAAATACCTATGTACTGACCAAATTAGAATATGAAAAAGTATCTTCTAAACTATGATAGATGGAGCATTGAGACTAGTTCTATAAGGTGCAAAGTGACCCTAACATCTTATATTTACTAAAATAAATTTAAAGTATTAGAAATAATAAAATATAAATAATAATAAAAGAAAATCTTATACTTAGATATTTATTTTAATCAATAGAAGCATGCCACAAACACATATACCACATAACACATTGAAATGAGAGTGCGTTATAACGTGCTCGCATTTCATTTTTTTGGGTTTCAAATTCCCAATCCATAGGCTTGGATTTGCCTTGAATTTCCAAACCAAAGGTTTGGATTGTTTTTGCGTGATTAAAACCATGTTTGACAGAAAAACATCAAAATTTCATGTGTGCACCCCAATATCTCGTACATTAAAACATAATATTCAAAAATAAATTATACTACAATGTAAAGCTTGGTTTTACCTTGATGATGATATAATTATTTCTAAAATATGATTAGTTTAAGGCTTTCATCCATAATTTCCTTTACTAGTGCTTTGTTTTCTTGCAAAAACCTATGCATACATTTTGGTGCACAATTTATGATTTTTTCATCCATTTTTTTTTTAAATTATTTTTTTATGAACTCCATTCTACATGCACTCAGAAAAATAAAACTAAAAAATGACTTTTTTTCTCAAAGTTATGGGGGTGCACACACAAATGTCTCATTTTCGGGATATATGCACTTTGAAAATTAATAAAAAATTATATATTCATCCAAAAACTATGAAAAATTAATGGGACCTCATACATGGTATTACCTAACTTTATAAAAAAGGGATTTAAAATAAAATTTATAGAACTCAAAAAATTGGGGGGCACACACACAATAGGATCTTATCTTTTTGACACAAAAATAGACATACTTTGTGTGTCCACCACATTTGACCCTATTAATATCAACCATTTTAATTTTTTTTAGTAGTTTAGAAACTAGATTCCGATCTCTATGGTACTTATTCTTATCACTTTGTCAAATTTTGACCCTAGGCATGTCGATTTAGTCGATGAAGTTCAAGTTTCACTGATTTTAGGAAAAAGGTGTCCCTTTTTTACCCCCTTTTGTCCCCCATCTCCATGCATTTACCCCACTATCGATCCAGATCCATTCAAATATCGTCACATTGATCCCATTACTTCAATTCCCATACCACCTTCATAACGCATTCCATATAACAACCTTAACACATATGACATTGGTCAATCTAGTGCTTGACAATCTCCTCCTCTCAATGATCCATTTATCTCTACTCACACTACAACTATTATTTCACCTACGGTATCAGCTCCTATTAATTTTCCTTCTCCACTTGACACATCACCCTCTATTACTCCATTTACGGTGGCACATACCAAAATATTTGATAGTGCTACACAACATGATGATAGTCACACCGATAATTCTGAGGATTCTGATGATAAAGTTGACCATATCAAACTTACAGAATGAAGCATTATGACAACTTGATTTTAATCCTCCTAGAGTAGATGACTCTTATTTTGAAGAAACCTTTGTGGCTAATGGCCCAAGTGAATGGAGGTTCATGACCACTCCCTCTACAATTTATATGGTACTATACCGGGGGTCTGTAAATAGTGTAGACGCTATTTCATATTCTCCTCCATGGGTTGCATCTCCGTTGCCTCCTTTTACATGAACACTATTCATCATTAGGTCCTTTTGGCAACACATCTCTATCGATTCTACTTGTTTAGACACTATTTATACACATGAACGTTTGGTTAGGTTTGACATGATGCTTAATGACATCTTACCACCTCTTCATTCGCCACATCTTTATCATGGATATTTTCACATTACAACAACTTATGGATTGTGTGTCTTTCGTTTTACGGTATTTGTTGCATGTTACTCTCGTGACTTTTGGCTTACACTTGGATAGTCCTAGCTTGACAATATTGGTGGTACAACATATGCTCATCACTATTTTCTTACATTTCCTATGCCTTTTAACAATATCTCTATTTATAATGATTCCTCTTCTTCTTACGCTCAAAATATCTCTCATTGGGATACTAATGGTTGTACATCGATCACCTTTAATGATGAAGAATATGTCATGAATGTGTACACACTCTGATGTAATGGGTCCCTATATGACCCTCTCACTCTATCACTTATCATCTTTTGGATGTTGCTCCAACAAGTTTCGATCATGACAATGATGATCTCCTTGATTGTGGCACATATTCATCTTCTCTATCATATACTTGGGGGGAATATCAATTAACATCCCCACCATTATAACATCCTTACATAGTACTATATCACACTTTTAACATTTACACATACACCATCTTACCATCTACTCATACCTCATCTTTGCATTCTCATACGTCAATTTCCTAACATATTCATATTCGTTCATACGTTAGCATCGTCATTACCTGATGACACACTCTTGTGCTTCGGTTCACACTTGACTATTGAGAGCTTACTACATATGAACCCCACACTCTGCACTATAGAAACCACACATCATGTTTTACGTCTTGCATCATACATTCTACATTTAGTCCATATCATTTCAATTTTTTTCATATCTATACATCATACATCATACTAGTCTTCATCATACTCATCTAGCATTGCATCCTACATTTTATATGCTCCTAGGCACACTACACATATTACATTCAATATTATACAGTACATACACATCCCATAATCGTTTATCATCCTCATTACATATACTACATCATCTTCGACGTGCTGCACTTACTAACCTATGACACACTTTAGTTCATTCGTTCATACTCGATTGCCGAGGGTTTACCAATAAAATTGACCTTATCATAATTACACGTTCATCATTCAACCTTCTATCATGTGGCATTACTAGCTTACTGACATATGCTTTAGGCTAAATGATCAATTATCTATTCATTGTGTACTGATATATGCTTTAGGCTACATCATCACTCATACATTCATCTTTTTGTGAATATACGCTTCGTCTATAAGGTTTTCACACACATACGCACATCATTTTTAGGTCACATCTCATCAATACACATACACATACATCACAATGTGTTAGACACAACACATACTTTGACCATTTCTTGATGACACTCTCTCTTTTACGGTTCATTCTTGACTGCTAAGGGGGATAACCAAATGATCCTCACTACATAAATTTCCATTCAATCATAGGGCACATGACTCATATCATTCCATATTGCATTCCATCCATCCACAACATATTGCATATTATGGTTGCTTTTACTCTTACTCACTTTGTCTTATTCATGGTCGCTTTATTACACATGCTAGTTAGATTACTTGTATGTCATTTATCTATATCATCCACATATGCATGTTCACATATTTTTCTAGGTGTGATCCCAAATATAGGTCTCTTATACATAACAAAAATTATTTCCTTCTTCCCTTCCTACATTGGTCGTTGGGGGCATCCACATTCATCTCTCACACGTGCTATTGTTTCATTTTGTACTTAGCACCTTACATTACTTGGTTGTACACAATTTTGACATATTAGTTATCTTTCTAACATGCTAACAGGTGCTCCATATGCAATGTTTTTTATGCAAGGATATTTTATTTCATACTTGTTTGTTATATTGCTTGTCTTATTACGTGTTTACATTAACACATTTCTTGGTAGCTTATACACTATTTGCATAGATTACACATTACTTTATACATGCATGCTTATTTATACTAACACTTGTCTTTGGCTAGCCTTCTTGTTTGTGTGTGCCTTATTTTCTACCAAGCGCATTCCCTTTCCCCTACAGGGCATAGTTTCATAATTCATTTGGTTGGTCCTCTTTTGGGGTTGCATTTTCCTATTAATGATATCACATACGTCCCCAAAGAGGGGGGAATCATTTGGAGTTTTAACATTCTATATAATTCTTCTACACCAGTTCAGTTCAATGCACTTTCCACACTTGGCATTATTGGTTACATAAAACAAGTGGGCTCAAACTAGTCTACGAAATCCGTACATAGAGACTTTTACAGTACAAGGTAGTCCTTAGCGTTCTGGGAAGTAGTTAAAGGTTGGAGGATAAAGCATAATTCCCCCATATATTTCTTCGGCCAGTAACTTTGGATCACCCAAAAAAATAGGACATACAAAGATATCCTCACACATATTCAGGGAAGTAGTTAAAGGTTTGAGGATACAATGGAATTCCTCCCTATACCTCATCAGCCTATGGCGTCAGATCGCCCAAAAAACTCGACAGTATAGGATATCCTTCTACACTCTCTTTCTCAACATGGATCAGGTGCACATGTTCCATTTATATTTTTCATTTGCATATTTTACATTTACATACATATACATGCATCTTTTACATTGCATTTTTACACATACATACATACATATTTGACTACTTGATTGTTTTCTCCTTGAAGATTTGGCCGCATGGGAAAAAAGCAGTCAACTGGTGGAAACAACAATAACAACGTAAACAAAAATATCTTGCGGTAACACACACCATACTAACCATGGAAGTAAAATTACACACATCAGAAATTACACACACATTTCCTCCCTAGGTTCACTCTTATCAATGTTTTTCACTTTTGCATCTTTAGTTTTCACGCTCCATCATCTTTTTTTCATTTCACACATTTTCTAGTCCTTCAGTGCATTTTCTACTACAATAGTCATGGACATCAGGTACGCATCTCTATCTATTTTATCTTACTGAGCTTTCTACTCACCAACATAAAGTGAGGGAAAATGTAGACACTAAATCACACAATTTAGGTAATATTTAGTCTCGGTCTCATACTACTATTCATATGGCTTTTGAATGAAGAAAGTACTAAATAACCCCTGTTCTTTGGTCATTTTTATTTACTTTTTGTTGTAATTTCCAACCTTCACCGCACATAGTTCTAGTCTATTTTTGAAACTTTATGTCATTTTAGCCTTGACTAGGGCACCCGGGCTAGTACTAGGGCACCCATCGGCGCCCTGGTCCCAGTTGGGGTGCCCTGATCCTTTTTACACTTTCTTGCCACTTTTTGGGCACTTTCTATCCATTTCAACTTCTTATCTTTTTAGTGGTTGGCCATTTCGGGGTTAAGTACAAAATTAGAACAAGAGAACCATATAAATATAAAGTTATGAGTCTATAATGAATGACCAAGCACTAGTCACTATATCTTCCACCTAGGGTTGCATCTATTAGAGGAACTTGGAGATCATTTGCATTCACTTAGCTCCATCACAAGAGACAAGGCTAGTTCATCTACATCACACAACCATATGAGGGAATTCTATTATATTCCATCCACCAAATTCTACTATATTGTTACATCTATTCATTGCTTGCTACTTCACAAAGAGCAATTGGCACAAGAGCACCTTGGGCACAATATTTCACACACTTGTACATAGAACTACATAAGGTCTGAGATGTAGTGTAGCGCTCAGTTAGTAAGTCCACCATTATGGAAGATGAGGTCAGTCTGGCCCCTTCATTTATAATTTTTTAGGGTTTGATGCTTGTTTTGGGGTCTTCTAGGTCTTCTCTCCATCTTGAATTATTAGTGACACTTGGTGTAGTACAATGAATCCGATGTAATAGATAATGAGGGTTTTAGAACACTTACAGAACCTATGAAACTCAATTCTAAACCTTTTGTGTAGACCAGGGCACCCTATCTGCAGACCAAGGCACCCATTCTGCATACCAGGGTGCCCATGGGTGCCCGAGTCCCTCTCTAGGCACTCCAGTCCACCAAGATATCTTTGATCCTTCCTTTTCAGAGCCTATGCACAGTCGTCTATGCGTCCTATTTCTCCAATCACTTCTGTGACATAGTCTAATGAACTCCTCTAATCAGTTGAGCTCTAGGGTTTAGAATTTTCATCTTCATAGTTGTTTGGGTTGCTTTATATGCTTGTTCACTACATTTATCTACTGTATTTACATTTTGTTCTAGATTATATTAACTACTATTATATCCATATTTTAGTTAATCAATCGAGGATCACACATGGACACTCCACTGAACCTATGGAAAAATGCTTGTACTTGGGTACACGGGAGGAAATTACATTGAGTTAGGGAGAAGGAGGGAAATTAGGAGGGGATTTTTTGTTGTGAGTAGGACAATTGTGGAGTTCACACCTAGTAGCATGAGTAGTTCAAAATTCAATATAGAAGAATGAAAACCTTGTTAAAGGCATCAAGACAAGATAAGACCATGAACACAAAGTCTTAGAAATCTCCTTATCATGAAAAAAACAAAGTCTTTTCTTATTTATTAAAATTCACAAAGTTGTACAAAGAAAGGAATAAAAGAAAAAATGAGAAAGAGAAATCGAATAAACGTAGCTTTTATTTCATGTGCAATTATATAAAGTTCAACATCTACAATCCAAAATTGCTATAAAGTGGTAGTTTTATAAAATCTGGGATCTTTTGGAATGGAGAATCCATCCCAATTTATAGCAATGTCAATTGTCCTTTTACCTCCCTCACATGACTCTGTGTGTTCCATATTCCACTTGTGACCTTTGTTTTCCATAAATTAACTATTTCTCTTATAATTTTGAGAAAATACTTTTACATTTTGAAAATAAGTCACGTAAGTGAATAAGATGAAATACAATGTGAATCCCAATGAAGAATTAGAAAGGAGAGAGAAAGAAGAGGGAGTAAGAGAGACGGAGGGTGGGTATGCTTTGAAGCATGGATGAAGAACACTATGTATCTAATGAAGATTATCTCCACTCCACTGATGAATCAATGAAATGCTCTAATGCAATGATGAATGTGAACCTTGAATACTTCACACCATGAGAATTTTTTTTTAGATGACGCACAAACACCCCGAACTAAGTGTTTAGAAACACTGTTAAATGATTCCTTTGGTGCCCATGAGATTCTCTCATGAAAATAACCTCTGAAGAGATTGAAGCCTAAAACCGATTCTATCATCACCCTTACAACATGGCCACATTGTTGCACTGATTTAAATGATATGATGAAGTGCATTTGAGTAATGAAGAATTTCCATTCCGTAATGTGAAACAATCACCCCAAACCACGAAGTGCTGCCATTATTTTGATCTTCAGATTACACAAATGAATGGGAAACTAGAACAATCTATGAACTTGAACTTCATGCTTCATGGAACACTTTATACACCTGAAAAGGGGGATTTACTAGTTTTAGTAAATGACAAATTTTCACCCTTCTCGGCTTTAACTAGTGAAGTTAGCTTTCTGGATTACCCCTATGTACACTTAATTTTGCAAGTAATGTTGTTTGATATGACTTACTAATGATAGCAAGTGCATGTGTAGGAAACATACTATTTTTAGTAAGTGGTAATATTCACCTTTTTTGGCCCCAACCACTGAGATTATCTTTCTAGGTCAACCCCATGTACACTGCTCACACCTAGACTGCTCTTCTATATGGCTTACTAATAATGACAAGTGTCCATGTGGGAAACTTACTATTTTTAGTAAGTGGAAATTTTTACTATTTCTGGCATTGATCACTCATTCTCACATTCTAGGTGTCCTTGGTGCACACTGCCTTTGCCGCAACTACCTTTGGTGATGACTTACCAAAAATAGCAAGTGCCCGTGTAGGAATCCTTATTTTTTTTGGAAATTAGGTTTCTGGGTCTCGTTTTATGACGAAACAAACCTTTCTTATGTGGGTTTTTTTTTTCTCTATAGTGCACTTCCAGAATTTTATGTCAAACCGGTTGCTATATTAAGAGATTTTAAAATTATAAATTTTTACCGCAGGAAACTTGGAGTTTCTTTGCTGTGAAAAAAGTTGGGAATTTAGTGTCTCCATGGTAGATAATATTTACGGAGTGGTAAATATTATGTTTGGTTATTTGTTAGTTTGTTACATTATTGTTTTATGATAATAATGTTTATTATAAATAATTAGTTATACTCAAATTGTGGTGGTTGTAACCACACACGTATATAGGATATTTTGGAGGAGATAATATATCCATAGATACAGGAAATACTATCCTATATAATTGTAATAGGTCCCAGTGTATTTCTTGAATCAATAGATAATTTATTATTATTTGTTGTTTAATCTCTACAACTCAGATCAATCCTTTCATCTGGTATCAAATAGACATTCATCTTGAGCATAATGGTTGTTTGAGAATTAAAAAGGAACAATGACATGAAATTTGAAGTTCTCCGAGTGATAAAATATTATAGTTTCTTCATTCTTTGGCATAGTTTGGAGTGCCAATATACAATTTTAATCTGTTATGAACGTACAATCCAGTATATTCCTGACATATTAAAATTATAAATAAAATACGTATGGATGCTCATGAAGCTGTAGAAACAAGCACATTGAATTCTATCCATATCCTTAATTCACTCGAGTTTTGTCTAGATCAATATTTTTTGATCCTCGAATGCTCTGATTTACTTTTTTATTTATGATATTAACTATTAGATTAAAGAGTCTTCTATTCCTTCGCAGGATCCATCCATCCACAAATATCAAAGTGAAGAGATTGTCGAGACAAATCATAGTTGTGGTTGAGGAATGTAAGAGCACACTCGTCATTGGAAATATCCGTGAACTATCAATAGCAGCTCCTTCGTGGTATATCCCGTATGAAAATTTACTACCAAGTCGAGGTTGTACAAGATTGTATGATATCTTATATAACGTTGAATATTGTCAATAGGCAGACCCATTTGTGCACATGTTCAGACTTGAAGTGTTGGCGTACCCTGGTGGCGTGTTAGTTGATCTTCACATTTTGGAGTCCTGATAAACTTCTAATATCTTTCCCTATCACCATGCGTAGAGCCCATTCTAGCAACTCGGGTCCAGATCTCCAGGATTGCATTGACGACTAGTAGTTTCAATAGTGCCTGAAAAAAAAGGTTTCAAACAATGTTTTGTTTTGTCTTTTATTTGGTGACTATTAGGATTTGTCATTGTAAGTCGATTATAATTTAGAAACTAGTTTTTTAATAAGTCGTTATTTTCATAGTTGTAGTGCTAGATTAATTTTTATGTTTTAGTCAAAATATAATGTCTTTTTATCAATTATCAAAGCTAAAGTCCACTCGTGTATGGTTTTAAAATAAAGTTCTATAATCAAAGTCATCGTCAAAATTGTCTATTGTATTGTATGTGTCACTGTGTGTCAAGTTAAAAAAAAATCATATCGTCATAGTGTTATGTTATTGGTCAAAGTGATTATTATTGTCTATGCCAATGTTTTGTCATCAAGGTCTTTTAGTGTCAAATTTTGTGAGCCATCAAAAGTTGTTAAATTTTTTTTCCTTACAGATGCATTTTCGGTGTTACTCGACATTCGAGTTATATTTGAGATCCATGATCAAATCTGGCTGAGCTAGCAGCATGATACCAGAGGATGGAGGAAAACAAAGTTTGGAGGTCAATCAATGACCTCTCGTTAGTCACCAACGACGGGGCCACATGAAGATTTTGTTATGGCGAAATCATAGCACCTGTGATTGCTTACAAGTGAATGGTTGAGGCAGTCAGTTTGATTCGTCAAACATGGAGTTATCCCAAAGTGTGGGACTTTGCAATTGAGATAACCCTCCGGAGAACGCTGACTTCCTATCCTAACCCAGTGCCAACTACTCCAAAGTGCAGAGAGTTACATATCTAACACTAATCTAATATTTCCAAGGAGGATAGAGATAGAGAAAATGCATGAAAATTAAAACCTACTCTAAGGGAAGGTGATGCACCAAGAAGAATGTTGGACAACCTACATGATAAACACAGCACTACCAGAACCTTGTAATGAAAACAAAAATAATACACAATACCCTTGCATGCACTGAAAGATCATAAAGTTGAAATATAACACAGAAGAGGGTTTGAAGAATCCATAGATCTTATTTTATTACTCTCAAAGTTGATACAATACATCACATTTAGGGACATAGGCACATATTTTGTCATTACAATGTTCAATAGGGAGGTTTTAAATATCCACAAATATCTTACAGACAAGAAGGAAGGGAGGGGTATATAGAATTTTTTCAAACCTTTTGACAATGATCCCCTCCTTATAATATATAGGAAGAATGAGGGAAGGGAGAGAGACGGAATTCGAAATCTTGCTGTCAACCACCCAAAAATGCATTAAAACCTCACATGGAACAATGATGGGTGCCACTGAAAAATCCATGCCTCCATGTACTTTTCCTTGTTGGAGAAGAAATGGAAGCCCATACCGTCATCATTTTGGTAGGTGAGAAATCTAGGAAACACCCTCTAAAATGGTGGACTTTATTTCCTCATATTTGAATACTTATTTAGTCTCACTGAGAACACTAAGAGATTTCTAAAAAGTTTGATTTTTTACAAATCCGAGTTCCCAGTCAAAAGTTAAGGCCATCTGATAGATGAGGGTGCCATACTGCAATAAATTCCAATGGCTAGCTCTACCTTCTTCAAACGTCCAAACATGCATCGTAACCTTCCCAAAATCCAAAATTTTAGACCTTTCTAACATTTGGAACTTTGGGACCTTTTTTACTTCAGAGGTTGGGTGCACTAATCATTCGGCTTGAGATGGCCTTGAAGGTTCCCAAAATGCCGAACCTTCGAAGTTCAAAATTCAAACTTCGGAGTTTAGAATTCAAACTTCAGAGTTCAGACTCTGAAATTATGTCATGTGATATTACTTTATCGTTTGAAGTTAAAATTTCTAAAACTTCCAAAACCCCGTAGTCCTAAAATTCAGAACTTCAGGTTTCAGACCATTTTTCCTTTTCAGGGATTGGGTTTTTTAGGATTTCGAGGGTTTCTAGGTTTGGGATTTTAGGGGTTTCGGGACTTCAGGATTTTAGGGATTCAAGACTTTGGGTTTTAAGGTTTCGGGACTTCGAGGTTTCGAGGTTTTGGAACTTATTCTTAGGTCCATCTCAGTGCATGAAACCTTCAGGAATTCGGGTTTTCAGAAGTTTTGGGAGTTCAGAGTTTTGACCCTCCTTCGCCATAGCATTATTCATTGCTTGGCACATGCCGAGACCTCCGAACCTCCTGAAATCCTCTGAAGTCTGAATTTCAGACTTTAGAGTTTCCAGACTTTCTTCTCCCCCTAATGTATGGAGCCATTGTTTTCCTAAAAGTGGAGCTCGTGAATCCTCCAAAAACTCTTGAAACCCCGAAGTCTAAATTTTGGACTTGTTGGTTTCAAACCTTCCTGCTTCTTTTTCGCACTTGCTTGTCCTCCTAAAATCACCGAATTTTGCTTCATCCGACCTCCGAAATCCCTCAAACTCCCGAGTACCCCATTTTGGAATTTGGAGCTTCTTCATTTACTCAAAGCTTCTCTACAATTTTCTTGTCCTGTGAAAGCATTACTCATGCTTGGGCCTGAATGATCCCCTCCAGTTCCTCAGTGTGCTAAATCGATCCTCCTATTTTGTCTGTGTACAAACAATTGTATAGCATGTGTGAAATAATAGATGGTGGATCACAAGCAATTGTATAACATGGCGTATAATGAGTAAAGTCTATTAGATCATCAAAAATGCTAATACCTAAAGGAGAATTTATAAAGCTAGTAGGTACATGTTGTAAGCCATCTTGAAGTTGTTGATTGACATGATCTAGTGTAGTCATGAGAGAACTATAGAGGGATTTGAGATCAACAATGGCAGCCTCGTCATAAACAGGGTTGACACTAAGTTGTAGCAAGTGGAAAGAAGGTAGGAACATTTGTATTTTTGTACCTGTATTATTGATTCCTTTTCTATACTATCTACTTCAGATTTAGATGCAAGCATGTGTCATAATCAGCTAGGCCATATGAGTAAAAAATGAATGCAAATCTTAAAGGAAAAGGGTAAGTTATTAGATTTGAAAGATGTAGATCTTGGTTTCTGTGAGTGTTGTATATTTAGAAAGCCAAAGAGAGTGATATTTCTCAAAGTTGGGGCATCAAAGAAGGAGCAAAAATTGGAGCTTGTGCACTCAGATGTGTGGGGACCATCCTAGGTAGCTTGTCATGGAGGATCCCAATATTATGTTACTTTAATTAATGATGCCACAAGAAATATGATGTTACTTTATTGTATTAAATGTAAATATGATGTTTTTGAGAATTTTAAAATATGGAAAGCCCTTGTGGAAAGTAAATCAAATTCAAAGTTAAAATGCATTAGATCTGATAATGGTGGTGAGTACTGCAGTAAGGATTTCAATGATTATTGTTCAATGAATGGTATACACAAAGAAAGAACAATTTCTAGAACACCACAGGAGAATGGTGTTTCTAAATGAATGAACAAGACAATCATGGAACATGCAAGAAACATGAGGATACATGTTGGATTACCCTTGCAGTTTTGGGTAGAATTAGTAGACATGACAATTTATTTAATTAAGCATGGGCCTTCAAGTGCACTGGATGGTGGAATACCAAAAGAAGCTTGGACTAGAAAACAAGTAAATATTTTTTTTGTTAGAGTATTTGGTTCAAAAGATTTTATGCATGTTGATAAAGAAAATAGAAAGAAGTTAGATGCTAAATCCAAGAGATGTAATTTTATTAGTTATGGCTCTGGTGATTTTGGAATCCGGTTTTGGGATTTAGATGATGCTAAGTTTATTAAGAGTCGTGACATTGAATGGAATGAAAAGAGAATGTACATGGAACAAGTTTTGGTACCCAAAGACGAAGTAGTTATAAAGTTTGTGCAAGAAAACTCATTCTCAGATTTATAAAATACATCTACAGTTACCAATGTCAGTTTTCATGAACCAATATTGGTTGGAGAGAACTAACATCAATCACCTAAAATGACGTTAGATACAAAACATCAGGATTGACATCAGTTACCAGAACCGACGTCGGCAAGAGATGAGCAACATCAGTCACTATCTGAGATAGATACAAACTTTCATAATGAGCAAGTTGAGCCTCCGACACCCCAAATTTTTGTGAGAAGGTCATAAAGGGTAAGTATATCTCTAGAAATATTTACACCTTCCTTATCTTATTTATTATTGACTGATATTGGTGAACCAGAAATTTTTGAAGAAGTATGCATGATGAAACCCACAAGTAGTGGGAGCACGGTATGAATGTTGAGATGGACTCTTTGAACAAAACTAGATATGAGATTTGGTTAAATTGTTAGCACTTAAAAGAACATTGTAGAAAAAATGGGTTTACAAGATCAAGGAAGAAGAGGGTGGACAAAAAAGATACAAGGATTGTGGTATAAGGATTTACACAAAAAAAAAAGGTATTGACTTTGGTGAAATATTTTATCCTGTAGTTAAAACGAATTCTATTTGTACTGTTCTAAGTTTGGTTGCAATGGAAGATTTACATTTAGAATAGCTTGATGTTAAGAAGGCTTTCCTTCATGGTGATTTGGAGGGAGAGATATATATGCAGTAGCCACTTGGGTATGAAGTCGAGGGTAAGGAGAAACTTGTGTGCGGGTTGGAAAAGAGCTTGTATGGGCTCAAACAAGCTCCAAGGAAATAGTATATGAGGTTTGATAGTTTCATGCATAAGCATGGATATATGAGATGTGAATTTGACCATCGTGTTTATTTCAAGATGTTTGAAAATGGGAGCTATATTATTTTGTTATTATATGTGGATGATATGCTTATTGTAGTATCTAGTATGCAGAACATTGTGAGCTTGAATAAAAGTTATCTCACACATTTGGAATGAAGGATTTGGGAGCTGCAAAGAAAATACTTGGTATACAAATTTATAGAGACAGGAAGAACAAGAAATTGTATTTGTATTAGGAACATTATATCAATAAGGTGTTGGAAAGGTTTAATTCTTCAAATTGAGAAAATATCAGTGTCCGACATCACATGAGGAAGTTGAGTACACAACAAAAGTTCCATATGCTTCAACATTTGGAAGTCTCATGTATGCTATGGTTTGTACCAGACCAGACATTGCACATGCAGTGGGAGTTGTGAGAATATTTATGGCCAATCTAGGTAAAGAGCATTGGAAAGAAATTTAATGGATTCTCAGCTATTTGAGAGGGACATCCAACATGGAGTTATGCTATGGAGGGTCATATACTTCTTTATGTGGCTATGTTGATTTAGATATGGCTGAAGATTTAGATGGTAGGAGAAGCACCACTTGATATGTATTCATAGTAGGTCAAATGACAGTTAGCTAGATTTCGAGATTATAGAAGGTTGTGACCTTGTCTACTATAGAGGAAGAATATGTTGCAGCTAATGAGGCTAACGAAGATATGATATGGATGAGTAGGTTCATGGAAGAGTTAGGAAATGAGAAATAAGATTACCGATTATACAATGATAGTCAAAGTGTGATTCATCCAACAAAGAACTCAGTGTTTCATTTAAGAATGAAATACATTTAGGTGAGGTATCACTTCATATGGTATGTGTTGGAGGTTAGGCATCTGAAGTATGGGAGAATCCATATAAATAAGAACCATGTGATATGCTAACGAATCTATTGACAAAGGCTACACTCCAATTTTGTTGGTCTTCGAGTTTAAGATTTGAAGAGGAAGAAACATGCCAAGGAAAAGATCTAAGAATGGAGTTGTACAATATAGTACAATTTTTTTTTCTCCATGTAGAATATTGTGGAGTTATGGAGCTTAATTTCTTCACATTAGCATACTTTGTTAAACTTGCTGGAATACATAGTAACTGATGTCGGTTGACGAATCGGCGTTGGTCACCTAGGGACCAGTATTGGTCAGGAAAGGAGGAACTGACATTGGTTTCCTATGCAAGAATGTTTTTATTTAACTCATGGGATTAGATATAACCTTTGATATAAAATTGATCTAATGGTTGTAATTGCATAAATAGAGTGCCCTAAGTTTTTATATGCTTATATAAGCTTGAAAACTAGGGTTATAAGATAACAAGGAAGAATTGTAAGAAGGAAGTCTTGGAGAGAGAAAAAGAGAAGCTTGTGAGGAAGAAAGTACTATATCCAAGAGGTTTAGAAGATTGTAGATCTTCATTGTATATTCTCTACAAAGCTTTGAATAATAATATTGGTTATTTCTTGGTGGATGTAGCCCATACTTGGGTGAACCACGTTATATCTTGTGTATCGTTCTTCTGGTTTATTTCTTTATTTATTACTTGTGTGCTTAGATCTAAATATTATATCTATAAAAATAGTGTGATTAACCCCAACAGTGGATTCAGTGATCACTCTTCTAGAGCATTTAGAGAGTGTTTGAATTTCCCTTAACAATTTATGGAAGTTTGTTGTTTTATGCTTTGTTTCTAACTTGACGAATAAGACTTGGACTATGTGTGATCATAGGATTGTGCTTGTAAGGTTTTGAGATATACTTGAATGGTGATATTTTGAAGGAAATAATTTTGTGGTAGTATCGAGGTAGATGGATGTAATAATGACATTTCAATATTGCATGTGTAGCCATTCTCCAATGCATGATGAAAAATGTTAAGGATTCATGATTGATGCAATTGTTACACCGAGTCTATTATTTAAAAGGTTTTTAATGTATGTGATTGAGATCTTGATAATGAAGTTCATTTAATGAGATTCACATGGTAAGAAGTGGTTGATGAGACATTTCAAGGTTGATTGCATAGTTATTATTATTTGCATGGTGGAAAACCTTAAGAATATAGGGCCGAGACAAAGTTAACAATTTGAGAAGGTTGTGTGTGACTATTTTTCTCCTCAAGTATTGTAATTTCTCACTTATCATGAATGATTCATAATTGTGGAATATCTGTAAAGGTTGTAGGATAACTATATCAAGAATTCTAATGCATGCTTGTGAGAGTGGTTGGTTGTGTTGAAGATTTCTGGATTTAGAAGTCTTAACCCCTATCTCTATAAACTAGAAAGGTGAGAAACCAACTCATTTTAGTGGTTATATGAATTATATTATTCTACTATTTTCTCAGAATTGATGAGAGGAATAATATAGACCTTCAAATCAAATTTCATGTCTTGGAACAATATATCTTGCAAGTTATAAGATTTTTACTTTAACTGGGTTTCAAGTTGTTATAAATGAAATTAAGACTTGGGGGTTGGTATAAACCTTATTGACATAGAAAAATTCCATACTTTGAAGGGTTTAAGTGTTGATAAGTCTCCTATTCTCTGTTATCCATGACAGAGTGTTCTTATGGATGTTTGCTACAATATAAGACCTAATTTGAGAGGTCTATATTGCAAGAAAAGAGGTTTTACCTTAACACCAAACTCTAAAACTTTATGAAAAAATTAAATAAACAAATGGGTAGTTATAAATTCAACCATATCCTTTAGGAACTTCTTATTTGAAAATTTTAACCTTGAAAAATGATCCAACATGGCTAGTTGGAGCTAGTTGCAATAGGAAGCAAAAAGTGGTATTAAAAGAGGAGTTTAAGGAATGAGACCATAAAATTTACCCTACACCATATTGAGCCTAAATGGTATTTGAGGATGTTTTCATTTTGTTTTGGGTATGTAAAAATCACTCCAACCATGATCACACCAAGAGATAGTTCTTGAGAAGTCAAAAATGGTAGATCAAAAAGGATTTGAAGAAATTTATGGTATTTCCTTTCTTTTAGGAGTTTGATCATTTGATTTAACCTTGATTGAAGTTGTGGAATAGGGTATAATATTTAAAGGATCCTCTGAGTGCTAAAAGTAAGAAATTTTCTTGTTTTGGGTTGAGAAGCTAGGGATGAGCAATTCAAAGAAGGTAAGGTCAAGTGATGTTTTTGAGAATTTTGATCATCTGGTTGGATGAATAGGCATTGCATGAGGTATTGAGATAGGGTATGATATTAGTGAAGAAATATTTTTTCTTTCATGGTCAATATTTTGCATGTTGTAGTTATCCTAAGCTAGTTGATAAGTTATCAAAATAAGGGAACTATATGGAATGAAGCATATTGGTTGTCTTTAACTTGATAAATGCATTGAATGTGCTACAAGGTCTGCATAAATTTACCTTCACAAATAAAATTAATGAAAATACACATCTAGTCTTAGAATTATTGAGTAGAGGGTAGAACCATCTCTCTTTCCAACACTTTTATTATATATGATAATTCTTCAATGAAATAAATTCTATAGAGGGTTTTGGGCAGCTTGGATGGCCCTATATTTTTGACCTTCAAGAAAAATTAAACAATAATTAACTGGTATTTTTGGGGGCGATATCAAATTATTTATAAGCATCAAACTTGGTTAAGATTTTGGACTTATCAAAAGTGGGTATGCCTAAGGTTATGTTGATATGATGGGAATCCAATTATGCAATTACTTTCCCTTGAGGATCTTTCAATTCCTTGGTATGTGAGTCAAAGCAGGATGCACAAGCTATAAGTGTATCATCACATCGAACGAAGCTTGGAAAACCCCCTGCATGGGCTAAACCACTAGGTCTAAAATTCTTTGGGCTAATATAGTTGGGTTATCATCTTTCATTTTGGTCCAGAAGTCATTTAAATCCATATGATTGATATCACTATCCCCTATTTCAGAGACTGATGTTTCTAAAGAGGAAATGGGTTCATACCTGACATATTGAAATTTCATTTTGACAAAATTAAGCACTAGCTTAGAGATAAATGGATTTTATAAGATAATAAATGTCTCAAAAGTGGGAAAAACAAAGATGAAATTACTTACCAGTTGGATGAGTAGAAAGGCGACCTCTCAACATCTCCAATGCATATCGATTTTTTTTAGCTGACCTAAAAATGAAGGAGATATTCGTAAAAGAGTGATTTTAGATGCGGGGGAAAATGACATGATAGAAAAATGACTGGACAATGTAAAATTATAAGCAAAAGGATAAAAAATGGAGTGGGAAGGGTTAATATAATGTTTGCTGAGTCTATCCCATGAATTTCTTTGTTTAAGCCTTTAAAACAACGAATCGGATAAGAGAAGGCCCTAGGGAATATAATTTTAAGGGGATTAAACTCCCAACTTCCCGATTTGGTCTGTAAATAGGATCAGTGATGTGGAGAACAAGAGGTATGCGAGAAAAGTTCCCACAGTTATGTTCATGCCCAAAATGACTGACTTGGATGATAGATAAATGTGTGGGACCAATCCATTTGAATGTTAATGGGGAGGATCCCTTATTCAAACTAAAACATGGAACTCTAAAATATTTACAAATATACAATTTAGCAAATATATAATTTAGAAAATTTCAATGAGTATGTTGGTTTTAGTTATTAATTCCATGGCTTCGAATACAAAAGAAGGATTGGGAAAGGAATGATTAGAAGGAACTCGACAACTTAAAAATTTAACAAGATTGATAAACTAGAGACACAAAGTTCTACACATTTATCAATCAAGGACACATAGTTCCTCCTTGGTTGTGCAAGATTGCTATGCTCACAAAATCTAAAAATAGAGGGAAAAAACAAAACTATCAAATAATAAGGACACAAATCTTATTCTACTAGTACACATCAATAGAAATTAAGAACATAAATGCGTGCATAGTGTAATTTACTATAGTGAACACGATCTAGATTGAATTAAAGTTGAATTATTTTTGACACATTAGTAAGAACACAAAGTTTCAACATCCAGATAATGCAAACAATACATACGATAGAACATAATTAGGAGAAGCAGAAAGACAAAGCAAGAAAGTAAGGAGAGAATGCTTCTTCTTTTGTATGTAAAATAAATCCTCTCTACATCCAAAATTTACCAACATCCAAACCCTTTACAATAGAAACTGAAGCCTTATATAGGCAAGGGGAAGGAATAACCACCTTAACTAACTAGTTATTTAATTAAGTGATAAAACACTTAATTAGTTAAGTTACATTAAAATGAATTTATAGTACATATTTCCATTTTTATAAAATAAAGTCAATGAAAAAATATAACCACGAGTTGTATTAAGATCCCGAAGAAGAACAAATAGAGTAGAAAGAGGAGACATGAACATTAAGCTTTATCATGTGTATACGAAACTTGGTAACTATAGTTGATATTTCCATTTCCTTTGGTATAACTATGCTAGACAAATTCACCAACCAGCTCAGAAGGGAAGTCTCCATCTATTTCATTGTTCCTCCATACTGAGCTAAGCCTTTGGATACCTCCACAATCACATTGTTTAGCTTAAATAATTTCTCTATTTTATCTTTGTTTACATTTTCTATTTTTCACAAATCTTCCTTGATAAATTTTTAGAAATTATAATTGATCTTCTTAATTAAATTCCATTGAGGTAAATTTTCCAGAAAAATATCACAACGGAGAGCTTTGAAATTAGAAAAGATATCATACTTTAAAGATTTTCCCTTATGAATGGAAATTTTTAGCTCAATGGATTCCTCCTGAAGGAATTTTATCCTCCATTCCACACTGAATGACCAAGTGTGATATATATTTTTCTTAGGTTCATCAATAATATTCTCAGAGAGAATAATTTTCTCATCAGTTAAATCCATGATACAAAGATCATGTATCACATCATCCCAGAGCTTCACTTATTTCTCAGTTGTCTCAAAAGTTGAGCTGAATTATTTTTGAGATGAGATTATGTCATCATAGGTTTTACAAGATTCATCAATGAATTCTAATCTAGTGAGGAGAATTTTCTGCACCCATGCCTTTGCTGCTTTTTCCAAAGTTGTGTTCCTGTGAATCTCAACAATTACTTTTAGATTAATATTAGATGTAGCAGTAGAATGTGGGAGAGAATATAATGGAGTAGGATCTAAAGTAGTGGTCTCAGAGGAAAGAATGGATTTAATGAACGAGGAAAATGTCTGAACTTGTTCTTCCAATAGTTCTCGAGTTTTTTTTCCCTTTTTCTATGCTCTCTATCACTTTAGAAATAGTCTCCCCAAGGTTATGTAATTCACCTTCAGGGGTTGATTTTTTAATTGGAATTGTTGTCAATTCAATATCAGCTAAAGAAACCTATTATTCACTTGTATCTCCTTTTGGCTTAGAAATTTAAATAAAGCGTTGTCCTGAGAAATCTGAAACTAACGAAGGGATTGTTTTAGCCTTTTTAGGGGGAGGAAGGGTACCAAGGAGTGCAAATAAAGCATCATATTTAGGAACTTATACCTTGTACTCAACCTTCCTCTTCTTACTGTAAACCATAGGTTAAACCCAAGTAAATGAATCCCCTGATGCTGTTTCTGGAGGAGGAAAAATAAGTGCAAGTTGTGAAGGAGGGAGTTAGGAGACAAAGACTGTTACATTAGTTATTGTAATGGAATAAGAGGGTATTCTCACATCTAGTTTAGGTATGGAGGAACTTTTTTTTCCTGATTCAATGGTTGTCAACTTAACTACATATTCTTCTTCATCATCACCTTCCTCACTTTATTATTATTCTTATTCTTATTCTTCATATATCTTCTTTTCGCTTCCTTCCTCCTTGTTTTTGTTCTTTTCTTCAGTTTCTTCCTTTTCTTCCTCTGCTTGTTTAGAAACTAATTCTCCTCCCACTTCATGTGTTTCAATTTCATGATCACCTTTTGTCTCAAGTGTCTCAATATTTATCTCGATCTCTTTTGTTTTTTCTTTCTTTGCATAGACTTTGGTTCCAGAATCTAGTTGAGAGGGAGAAGAATTTTGGTGAGAAAGAGTAACCTTTTGTGAAGAAGTTTCCTATTGAGGGGAAGCTTCATGTTGAGAGGATTTAAGCTATTTTATTTTATTATTAAATTGATATCATGTTCTTAATAGAACATGAGTATTTAGATCATCTAGATTATATTTCTCCTTTTTAGACCAATCAATGGTGGGAAGTCGAATGAGTTGAATGAGGGTTCATTTTAAGATCCCCCCTCCAAAATTAATTATAGAATGGGTGGTGAATGTGCTGAAAAATCTATTTGCATTATTTCCAAATCTTGGAAAGGAGGGTTTTGAGATGGTGGCAAATTTGGTATTTTTAGTATCGTTACCATATGGTAACAAATATTAGGTGTCTGCCAATAAGAGCCTTTGGTTATCGTCCGATAACATCCTTTGGTTGTCAGTTGACAATAACTTCTGGTTGTTGGTATATAACAACATTTGATTGTCAACTGGTAACACATATTGGTTGTTGCCCGGTAACAGTAGAGATTTGGCGTACATCAATTTCATAGGCTTTGTCATCCGGTATCACATTTTTGTTGCCATCTGGTTTGTATGGAAAGGAATTGTTGGTGTATGGGATCTTTTCACCCTACTGGGTGACATCATGTCTTTATATTGCCATCCAGTAAGAATTCTACAAAAAAACCTCGACAGATTGACAGTTCAAATGTTTTTCTCTTACCTCTTTCACTTATTCCTTCGTATTTTTGGTTTATACTTTCGGTTTTTTCAGAGGCTTATTCACTTTTATCTTCAGCTTATAATAGTATATTATATTACTATATTATGGAAAACTAATCGTATATATAATAGAATATTATAACATGAAGGCGAATATACTAACATTGGTTAGCCCGTGGTCGGCCCTTAGTGGAAACACTAAGGAAAAATTATCATCAAATTTATTTAGAACCCCTAAAATTTTGGTGAACGCATTACCATACGGTAGTAAATTTTTTTTCAATTTCAAAATTCAAAAATCCTAATATTCACCATTTCATAAATATTTTCCCATAAAATGAACCCTATTGTTGAATAGAGTTGGTGAACTCAAGAGTAAGCAGATATGAACCATCATCAATCATGTCATTTGGCACTATGTACACCTTTAAATCTTGAATTTTTTATAGAGTTAGCATACCGTATGATCTTTTCCCGACCTTATAATAATACTCATAGTGTTCCCAATAATCTTCAAATACTGGCACATGATGATAAGACAGTCAGAGATTGTTGCCTATGAAATTCTTACTATCAAAGGATTCTCTTTTTTGATAAGGATGCAAGTTAAAAGGAGATATAGTTATCTCAAAATTCTGAGCATCAAGGGAAGATATACATGTGTAATTTCTGAAAGATATGGTAAACTAGATACTAAATATTTTCTTATGGAGGAGATTGAGTTTTCTGCGAAGCTCAACCAAAATAATTTTATCACTACAATAAATTTGAAGCTTGTAAGGAGATCCATCAAAACCTGTCATTCAAATTTATGAAATTTTTTAGATTTGGATAAATAGACTACCATTACCATAAATTAGTTGCCTAACTTTTTGTCAAACCTTGCTGGTTACATTTCCATCCAATAACCTCACCAAGAACACTTTGATGGCATCATTCACCTTTATTTGTTGAATTTTAATATTATCATAGGTTAATTCAGTATAGAAATCATAAATATGAAGATTTTGTCTTCTTTCTTGGCTTGATAAACGAATTTGTAATGCCTCATATATCTCGTCTTGGTTGGATGGGTAGAAGAAATAGACGTTAGGAGGAGGCACAAGTTTTGAGGGGATTTTTTTTAATCTCTCGCCTGAATTAAATCATTGCCAAATCTTGGTTAAGCTTTGTTTGCATGTAAGGAGGATGATTTTGGGAGGTGCCAGTTTAGAGGGGACAAATTTTTTTTAATGTGTTTGAATGCGTATTAATGAGGAACAATATGAATTCTGCCTACTCACCCATCCTCCATGGTAGTGGTCTGTCCTAGCACATGGCTCCACCCCCAAAACTTTATTTGACATGCTTGGCGTGGGCTATGGAAGGTATTTTTGAATATTTTTTTGGGCCTTGTTTTGACTGGAACGCCCTTTCTAATGCTGGCCACTTGTTGTTTCCCTATTTTTTTATTTTATGCCATGCTTGGACCACAACTTGGGCAGTTAGAATGCTTTTTTGGAGGATGGGTTTGGCTGCGTTCATTTTGGAGGGAAGAAAACTATGCAGTTTGGAGACATGTTGGTTGCATACGGTGAACACAAAGCCATTTAGCAGATCCTTCCTGTGTGTATCCCGCAATCATGGAGATCCCTTGAGGCCACACCTCTTTGAGGCATTTTTTCAAGCAGTTTTCATGCCTCGTGGATTCTTCCACTTTGTACATACGTGGCTTTTGAAGCTCATACTTCTGCATATGACAAAAATATGATCTCCATTATGCTTCGATGGATGTCCATATTCTACCTTAGCGTCCCATTTTAACGCAGGATGGGAGGGAGTTGGAAAGGTTGTGGGGTCTGGATTTTCCCATGATAATCATGTTTATTTGAGGCATTTGTAGCTCACTATTTTGGAGCTCCTTCCCTGGCTTTGTATCCCTGCAGGTGCCAAAACGTAGCCATGAATGGGTAGGAGCGACCAACATGCTAAGGACAGTGAATTTTAGAATGTGTTGCAGCTGCTTGAGCCCAGATTCGGCATGGCTGCATTAAGGAAGCTCTAATCATGCATGTTAAGTATAACCCCTACAATATTCTACTACTTTTTCATAATTTCTTGAAATGAATTTTATCTTTTCCTGCAATGGTGTCTTGAATGGGTTATGTGGGTACCCCTATTGCCTGCTACGGGAATAAGGAATAATAAATAAATAAAACAATATAGTTCTTTTCAATCCTCCTTAGCCGGCGAGCTAGTTTCAATGTTTTGTCTTTGTGATCTATGGAGAAATGGCCTGGCCAAAGTGCATGGATCACATCTCCCTTACTCTGGGATTCATATCATAAGACATTTGAGTATTTATCTGATGTATATTCTTGGGTTTTCCTTATTCTTACAAAATAGATATTGAATAGTTATAGGAATTGTGTTTATTTGTATATATACTTTATTTCTTATACTGTCATTTCAAGAAGCAGTGTATGTGGTTATGACTTTTCTTACTATATATGCATTTAGGATATGGTAGAATGACCTGGGTTGCATCAATGTCCACTCTTTCATTATAATTCTCTTCTCAGATGAATATATGTAAGTATATGGTCTCATGTGGGATTGTAAGTACTGTATAAAAATATGTTTAATATTTACATTATTTTTTGAAGCTAATTGGGAAGGATTAACGACTAGGGTATATACCTTCAGTTGTTCATACCTGGTTATTTTTTCCCCTTGCATGGATTAGAGAAAACTCACGTATCGGTGTAGTATATATCTAATGTATAAATATTTTGTGGCTCGAATAGGTATTTCCAATGCCCAGATAAGCAAAGGTAAATACACATATTTATGTAGTATCTGTTTATATAGATATTTTGTGTAGCTTCTTAGAGCTATTAGCAGCTTTTGAATACCTAGAACATTCTTAAGCCTATAAGTGGTTCGGCGTTCATGAATATTATTTCCTAATCTTGCCATGGATGTTGAATGTCTATATTCGTGTCAAATGGATAAAATAGTTGCATATTGGTTTGAACTCATATGGGATTTGTCTTAAAAATAGATCACCATATTAATTAGTCGCATGAGTTTTCTCTTCCCTTTTATTTTTACGTTATAAGCTCGGTAAATTAATGAATTCTATTTTTCCTTGTGTATTGTTCTTTTTATGAATTATGAGGGATTTGATAAGCAAATGTGAAAACTCGGTTCCTTTCCTTAGAAGGTAAATTGGGTTAACTGTGAGTTGTTTTCTAAGTCAGGGTAACCTATTTTAATTCATTTATAATACTATGTAATAGTGTTATTCTTTAGTTATTCTTTTCTTTAGAGTTTCAACTCCATGGCACCCATGACTGAAGCTGTTCCAAGTCAGTGATTTGAACTCCAATTTCGGAAGGCCTAGTAAATAAAAGCAATGGGCCGTAAGCTTGAACCCTCATGCTACTTATTTTGTTATTTTCATTGAAGGGTCTTACTAGTGTTTGTGTGGGGAGTTGTTCTTAAATGTTTTAAAATATATATCTTAGGTTTCTGGGACCTCTTGGTGTACCTGGATGAAGAGGAGTATTCTTCAGTCAAACCCCGTAAGGGTATTACCTTGTACTAAAAAATGTGTAGTTTATGGCCTTTATGAAAGAAATGATGGTGCTAAGTTGAAACCGTGACCTGAGAGTGTCTATGTATATTTAGAGGTTGGTTCAGTTAGATTCAATAACTTTTTTTCTATCACATAGAATGTGAGTATAAGCAATATGTGAGGATATGGATAGATTGTTTGGATGTGTACTATGGTTTGATTTGCCTGAGACCAATGAACACTAGTAGGTTATATTCCATTAATGATTTATTACTATTAAGTTGTGTTGTTATCATCTTTGAGATGTAATCTTAGTGGTCATATCATCCTTTATTGATGAAGGAATGGGTTCAAAGGTATTGTTGTTTGTTTCATTCAAATGAAAATCTGTTGATTGAGTGGTTTGGATCCTTATTAAATCTTGGGTTCTTCATTTAAAAGGAGGGTTTTGGTATTAGATTTCAATCACGTAATCCATACAATTACATGATTGAAATCTCAATATTCTAAGCCCTTTTTGTTTTAATCTATAAGGTCTTGTCTTGATTATTCGAGATATCATTCTTACTAGAATATTTGGCTTCCTTCTTGTTGGCTGGTGTAAATCTTTATCTCATGTGAAGATTTTTTATTAGTGGTTTGTGTTTGATCCATTCTTGAAATAGAATATTCCTTTCATTATAGTGTTAAATGTTAGCTTACTGTTGCATTGGGTAGTCTCAACATGCTTAGTTCTCGTGAACTGACTCGAGTTAATACTTGTACAGATGGATTATGTGAGTAGATAAAAGGAAAGAGTTCTAAACGTTTCATCGGTTTGATTTATGAAGTTCCTTGTACGAATGTCAAATGTGTTGTAAATATTGCAATGGTGCTTGTAAAGGAGTTTTGAAGGCCTCTTGCCTTGGATTTTTTGTTTTTTGTGAAATAAAGTTGCCTTGTCCTTTTGTAGCAAGACTTGTAATTATTTTTGTGAGGAATAAAACTCGATCATCACCTTGTTATGTGTACTTTCTTTATGATATTATTTCAGTCGTAAAAATGTTGTAGCATGGTTGACCAATTTTTTTACCTTCTTGTTCTCATCCAAATTCAATCGAATCTTTTGACACCTTTGGTTTGTGTGCCACGTTGAATAGAAATTTTATAACCGTGTTTAGTTCTCTCGATTCATAATGGTAGTTTCTCTTTCGAGTCTTAAAAATTTTTGGTATATAACCCCCCCAATGGTCTTGGCATCAATGCAATTCTATGTATATTTTAGTGGGTGGTAATATTTTTTCTAAAGTTAATATCAAATACAATTAAATGAATACATGATGAATAAATGAATAAGATAATAATGAAGTTGTGTTTTTAAAGGTAAATTTAGGAGTCCTTAATTGGAAAGAAAGGATTTTTCTACCAGTGTAAAAGAATCCACCCTCACTAACGTTAAGCTACATATGAAACCTTATCCCCTTTGTCGAACCAAATCAAGAAAATGCTAAATGAGGTTGTCACCCAAATCATGTTGAAATCTTAAGTCTCTTTAAAAGACCAGTTAATAACTAAGGATATCATGATGATGAAAAAACTTAACCTTTTCTCTCTAACCTCTGCCATGGTTCTTTGTAATCTTCTCTTAAACATGGTTAATTTTTGATCCTTGCACCAGGATGTTGTATTTCCGAATCTTAATGGTATTCCACTCTAGTTGGATCTTGCGCTTGTCGCCTTGTGCAATGAAGGTCTAGATCAAGATTTTGTAGCTTGGGTATGATTAAGAAACCTTGTGAGAGATGGAAGGTGTCCGTTTTGATCAAACGATTTTAGCTAGTTTTGTCAGCCTTTAGATGAACCTCATTCCGAAAACTTGTTCTCAAGCTAATTAGTCAATAGTATGAAATTAATAAGTTCACCTTTGTAAGAAGAAATGCTCAATTCAAAATTGAATCTTCTAGTTCATAAAGTTAGGTTTTGAAAGACGTATTTTAGCAAAATGCATAACCTTAAAGGATTTTACACTGTGGGGTGCACTTAACTGAGACTGTGTATTGTGGTTGGTCTTGTTTTGTCGTGCCTTGTTAAAGAGAAAAGTGAAATGTCCTTGATGGGTGTTGGATGTTCTGTGTTACCTAGGTGGTCATAGTTGTGTTAGGTTGTTTGAAGAGTTAGTTGTAACCTTTGTGTCCTCCTGTAATGTTGTTCTATACTTAGAACAAGTCAAAAAAATTATCCTATATTTTTCTATGTTGTCTTGTGTGTTTTGAAAGTGGATGTTACACTTGGTATCAGAGTAGAGGTTCATGCTCTCGAACCTCTGGTACAGATTGGAGTGGTGATGGTGATACATGATGGTGGTGAAAACTAGAAGAGTAATGTGTTTTAAGCGTGACGTGATCCATGTCGTAATTGTGATATTGTGAACGCACATGATATGTATGTCACTTAGTGCGTAATTGTTTGCATGTTGATGTGTTAGAGATGAGACTATTCTTCCTCCTTTCATGAATTCTATGAGAATTCGAGTGTGAAACACTATCTTGTTGTGTGTGTGGAAGAAATGTGATTGTTGATTTTAGAGTGTTGAATCCTTTTACTATTTGTGACATGTGGGTATGCTTATATGTTGTGTGACCAAGGTTGGCTATAGTGAATTAGATTTCTTAATGATGTCATTATCATTTGTGTAGAAATTTATGTATTTCCATGTATATGGTAGTTGACTATATGTTGTAATTGTGCTCATCATAAATATAAATCATATAACATGTAATAATTGAAAGGAATGATAACCAGATTGTACCAAGCCAAGAACACAGATGCTAATCAAACACCACGATCAATAAGATGAAAGTAATTCACCAGAATAACTTTACATAAAACCTTTGCAAACAAATGAGAAACAATATCATATATTATTATGGAACTCAATGCAATATATTGAGAATGGGCCTTGCTTAAATAGGTAAGGAATAACAATCTAAGAACCAATCAAGGTCGTAGATCAAGTCGTAAATCATGGAAAGAACTAGTCATCAAAGAACTAGTCAAGACCATAGATTTAGGAGAGAACTAGACATCAAGGATCTAGTCAATACCATAGATCAAGGAAATAACTAGTCAATACCATAAATCAAGGAAAGAACTATAACTAACAACTAGATAATATCTCCTAATATCTAAATAAATAAAAAGAAATATCCACACACATAAGTGGGTGAGGATAAATACAATAAAGGTAAATAAAGTACCTAGGTGAACATGACCTAAGGTAAATACCTACTCTAACACCCCCCCTCAAGTGAAGCTAGGGCCAAAATAGAAGTGACATGTCCATAGTATGAGTCCCGAAAACTAGGCCTGATGAGGTACTCATGTACAATAACTGGAAAAAAGGGACACCGCAAGGTACCCAAAACCAGTAACAACAAAATAAAGAGAGTAAAAACCTACTCCAAGACATCCCAAGAAGCTTGGTTGAAAAAAATCGTACAATGCTGAAGAAGTTTGGTGTGCACTGTGGTTTGAATCCACTACTCAATCACAAAACTCAAAAACAACTGACACTGGGTTTCACCAGAATAGCTCCATACAAGGAGCCTGTCAATAGAGTGATATCGAAAGTACAAAAAAAAACACCAAACATAATTCGATCAACTGCTACAAATAGGTGTGCCACGATCCAAGAACAAAAACCAAAGCAACAAGACAATGACACAAAATCCAGAGTGTCACGATCCAAGAAAAGCCAAGGTAACAAGGCAAGGACACGAAACCCGAAGAAGCGAGATCAACACCACACCCTCCCATACTGCTGAATGGGTGGAGTGATGCTATAAATCTATATGAGTTGTCAAAACAACTACTTGAACATTGAGAAACTAACACTGGGCTCCACCAAAATAGATCCCCCACAAGAGATACTATCAACATGCCAAAAGTGTCGAAAATACAGATACAAAATCTCTCAACAAACAAGAGAGATACACTACACCTGCTAAAGAAAAATGCTCAAAACAAGAAGCATCACAATGCATAAGGTATAGAAAGTGGAGCAAGAGGCCGAATGGTGGAGGAGCCACGCCTATAGAGTCCTCTCAACGAATTCCTATGTCACCTCCACGAGTGATCAGATATCCACCCTAAATCAACACGGATAGATGAAGAAGATGCCTACATATGACTTGGTGCAAAATGCACAATGGGTGCATGCAAAAGAACATCATAATGTGTGTCAGGTTGATCATGTCTGACAGCTGAAATCTCAGGTTTCTCAAGCCTAAGTGAAGATGTAGAACTCATGTGTTGCTCAAGATCCTCAGAAAGAGTCGAATGAAATAAAAAAGGAGCTTTGTCAATGTGTGATCCCAATGAAGTATCTGCTCGAAAACCAATGTCATGACGAGAATTCCACTTCACATGTGGAATAGAGGAAATAATAACCTGTGAATGTCTGCTAATGACTCCTCTAGTGAGACCCATAGAACGGAGCATACAAGAACTTAATGCAGTAGTATACTTCCCAAAAAATCCATGCAACTAAGCAGAAGTAGGATACACAATAGGAGCAATAGCTGCAAGTGGACTAGGAGCATGGATATGGTTGTCCACAATATGATGGTGATGTTGTAGGCTAGCAAGTTTGTTCTATAGGAAGTGTATTATTATATCCTTATCGTGAATGAGTGATTGTAGAAGAGAATTTCACTTCTTGAGCGATCTATTTTCTTCCACAAATTTTACAATATCCTCTTGAAGTCCACACACTTTAGAGAAAAGCATATCATTCTCAGAATCCATGATAGGTACAAACTGCAACTCTCAAAAGTTTAGGACGTCGAGCTCAGCCAAAATTGCGTCCACAATTGATTACAACACTCCTCCATATTTGGCACTTTGTAATTATAGTGCAAGTATCAAAATAAATATTTCCAATGGAAAGAGCACGAAAAAACATGCACTTTTGCAAAAAAACGACACTCAAAACTGAGTTACCAATCAAAAGTTACAAGCTTTTTAATATTTTGCTCTGATATTTATTTTAGTTGTCACTAAAAAAAAAAATTGTTGTTGCCTTCACCACACAAATAAAATTAAAGGGCACTGAAGTTAAGAACCTACTAGTAGGAATCACAAGCTTTAAGCCCTCATATGACCATACCATATGACCAAAGGCTAAGGATACAACTTGCTATTTTGGGGTGTGTTGCGTGTTTATGAGAAAGTCACATCCAACTGCCGCTTCTGGTAAAAATTACTATTTATAGACTGTGTAGACAATGACCTTTATTGCCGAAAATAGCAACCTGTGGATTTTCCCGAAATAGTAAAAACGTGTACAACATCCGTCGACCCCTGCCAAAAAAGGAAAGATCCAAAAACCTTCCTGCGCGTAAACTGAGACAAATACGCCAGAAAAAAAAATTGCTTTGTGTAGATCTCAAAATATCCAACAGACCCAAAAAAGTAATCCCTCGATTTCTTTTCTGGTGGGCACAAATCCCAAGGCAAACTAGTGTGCTTCTCTGCAACAACAAAAAATGCAAAATCTGACTATCTGCAGAAACGACCGAGTTTACAGTCGATCTTAGGGTTTTCACACCTTTTGGATCTAATGGAAGCCTCTATTTTCCATAAAAATTCATGCAGAAACAAAATACGACCAAATATCAAATATATGAATATACAATGAATTTATTTGCAAAATAAAACTTATCGACTGATGTCAACAACAATCTCCAGCTCTGATACCATGAAAGGAACGATAACCAGATCATACCAAACCAAGAACACAGATGCTAATCAAACACCATGATCAATAAGATGAAAGCAATTCGCCAGAATAACTTTACATAAAACCTTTGCAAACAAATGAGAAACAATATCATATATTATTATGGAACTCAATGCAATACATTGAGAATGGGCCTTGCTTAAATAGCCAAGGAATAACAATCTAAGAACCAGTCAAGGTCGTAGATCAAGCCATAAATCATGGAAAGAACTAGTCAAGACCATAGATTTAGGAGAGAACTAGACATCAAGGATCTAGTCAATACCATAGATCAAGGAAATAACTAGTCAATACCATAGATAAAGGAAAGAACTATACCTAACAACTTGATAATATCTCCTAATATCTAAATAAATAAAAGGAAATATCCTCACACATAAGTGGGTGAGGATAAATACAATAAAGGCAAATAAAGTACCTAGGTGAACATGAGCTAAGGTAAATACCTACTCTAACAATGATTCATGTCGTGATTTAGGGAAATATGGTGGGTATATGATCCCTATCATACAGTGATTGCACTTTGGGTGCAACATGGGGTGATGTGGTGTGTTGTAAACCATGAATGTTATGTATGTGATTTACCTTGTTTATGTACCATGCGAAGGCACTATGTTATTATGCATGAAGTACCATTGTGTAGTATTGTGCATACATAATAAATAGCCTAGTATTCCAATTTATAGAGTTTTGGAAGAGAGAGAGAGAAGGGATATAAATCCCGAAATCCAATTTTAAACCAATTACAAGTCATAATAAATGAGTGTGGTTGGTGATTTTAGAACTCCAAAATCAACCTCAAGGTGTCCCATAACCTTCAACAGAGAAGGAATGGATGCCCATGCTCATTAAATGACTCTCCAAACCTTAATACAATCATTGTTCAAAACCTAGCACGTTTTCCTTAAAATCATCATCAACTCTTCATCAATTTTCACCTTTCTTGATTTTTTATGCATTGGTCTTTGAATAAGGATTCCAAGGAGAAAATTTTTATCAAAATTTGTTGAGAATTGCAAAATTTATGGTCTTTTGAGTGTGAGCAGCTATTTTGGATTTGTTAGGGATTTTTTATATTTTACAAGACTGAGCATTTAATTTATAGGAGTTGGATATTTTTATTTTATTTTCACCCACCTAACCTTACTAAAAATAATAAATCCATTTTTTATGGCATAGAGGATGTCAAGAGATTTCTCAAAAGTCTAATTTTGTCAAAATCGGAGCTCTAGATCAAATGTTATGACTATTTTAATATCAGGATTGGGGTGTTCCACACGGGCTCTCATAATCCACTTATCCCTTTTCATTGCAGGTATTTCATCCATTTCATGCATGTGAGGCCTATGGGCCATTTTGGCTAATTATCTTTGCTATACCCACATCTTGTTTGCTGCGAACGTTTAAGCTTTTTCGAGCCCGCGACGCACAGTCTACACTTGGGCCATTTAGACCGCCTGACCTCACCATACCATATAGACATGCAGAAATTTTGGGATTTTCAGGTACTCACGTCATAGGGGTAAAAATTCCACTTGGGTCGCCGATGTATGCCTTTTCTAAAACCCACTTTGTTTCCTTTGATATGCGGCGATTTCAGGTTTGCAGAGAACTCAACTCCCCGCAGTACTTGGACTGTTTAGGCCATCGAGACTTGACTTTTCTGTAGTAGATTGTGCCCACTCCATTCCTTTTTGAATAATACAAGTTGGAATTTTGGGGAACTCACAGTCTGATGGAACTTGGGCCACCTGGGACGTAGTTGATACCGCATTTTTGAGTAAACCCTCGAGCTACAAGTCAAGATTTGATTTTATCAAAACTACCATATGATTTATATTTGATCTTGTATAGCCATCTGGATCTGACTATAATTCATTTTTTAGAAGGAGGAACTAATTCCCATGTTTGATTTTTAATTAAAGCAGTGTATTCAGATTTCATAAAATTTATCCATCTTTCATGAGAAGAGGTTTCTTCGAATGATTAGGGTTCAGGTTCATACAAGGTCATCAAAGCATGATATGTATGATGGCATCTTGTCATTTTCTGAAGGTTACCCTAGTTACAGTCTTGAATAATAGAATCATCCCACTTAGGTCTTTTAGCTACATAAGTACTAGGAACAATCTCATTATTAACCATAAGTTTTATACTAGTTTCTTCATTTTCAAATTCAAATTCATTTTTATTTAAAACATCGTAAGTAACAAAAGATGAAGAAGAAGAACAAAAAGGTTTTTCCAAGATTTTAACATTTCTATTTTCTATAAATTTTCTTTTAGATGGATCAAATATCCTATGACCTTTAGTTTTTATGCCATATCCTACAAAGATACATGGAAAGGAGGTGTGATCAATCTTCTTTCATTTTTATTTCAGAATAAAGAGAGCTTGGTTACAAAAGTTTCTCAAATGAGATAAACTATGTTTTTGGTTTGACCACATTTCAAAAGGAATCAAATTTATCAAGGCTTTAGTGGGAACTCCATTCAAGATATGAACTATAGTGTTCATAGCTTCTTCCCAAAGGAAATTAAGAACTCGAGTAGAATGTATCATGGTCCTAGACATTTCAAGAATATGGTGGTGTTTCCTTTCCAAAATCCCACTCTACTGAGTGGAATAGGGAGTAGTTAATTACCTTTGAATGCCACATTCTATAAAAAAATGTGTCAAATTCATGACTCACATATTCTCCCCCATTGTCAATTTTAGGCCTCTTTATTTTAAATTTAGAACATTTTTCGACTAAAGATTTAAATTCTTTAAATTTTGACAAGACATCTAATTTATTTTTTATGAAATATGACCAAATCATGCAAGAGAAATCTGTTATACATAATTTTACCCTAGGGTTTTGCTTGATGTGTCAAGGGGGTAAAATATGCTCAACCTCAATATGTCATGGTTTTTAGGATACCCACGACATGTGGTGGATGTATGATTGGTTTTTCTCCCTGTAATTAAGCCTGCAAGTTGAAAAACACTACACACAAAGGAATTAGACAAATATATGATGGATTTCTTAGAAAAGGCCCATCCCTGGAAGTCAATGGACTTCCTTGAAAGCACATCAATCCACGTTCAAGAAAATTAATATGTAAATGATATAATAAATGACAAATAGATGAATAAAAAGGAATGATGAATTATTAAGACAATGATGTGAATGAAAGGATTTTGAATGATTCTGATTGACTAAAAATATGATATTACCATATATGAGAAGGTTATGGATGATGGTTTGGTTGATGGTGAAGCTTTGCATCTGACAAAAAACAAACCTAAGATGTTTTGATGATAACTTGAGAACCATAGTTCCGTTTTTCACACCAAAAAATGTGTCAGAAACTTGGATTCAAGAAATTTCCTATAATATAGAGAACCAGATGTGATGTTCTATGAATTTTTGGTGGTTCAGCCAATCTTTGGGGATTTTGGAAATCATCAGCAATTTCTGCAAAAATGTATAGGCCGATAATGGATGAGTATGGGACTTGAAATAAATATTAGAAATTTTGATTTAAGCTTATAAATGATACATAATAATGTAATGAATCAAATGAAACCACTAACCTTGTATAATTTTAGAAAAGAGGAATAGAAAGTGCTATTACCTGAGAGAAAAATGTTGTGGATGCAAGAAGACTGTTGTCATGTTTCTACACATATGAATGACGTTCAAAGATGCTTTGACTGTTATTGGATGATATATGGATATGTGAGAAGTCTATGATGCAACAACTTCATATTATATTCTTCTTGAAGAATATAATATGAAGTTGTAGAGTCACATCTACCTACCATCCCCTCCCAAATGGAGGCTTGGAGCTTGTATTTATAGAGTTTTTGACAATGGGTGAGAATCTCTAGATATTGAGGGAATCTCAAGAAATTTTGGTCAGTTCAAGTTTAGAAGGGTAAAATTCCTATTTTAAACTTAGATGGTTAGGGATTTAGTTACATTGTGGTTAGATAACTTAGAGAGGTTGAGTGTGATGTTTAGAGGTGGATGGGGGTAGTTAGGATAGAGTAGGGATAAATTAGTAGGTTTCCCAAATTAATCTAGTCCTAACTAGAGATAAGTGATAAATGGTTATAGGGATAAGTTAGAGGTGGTTAAAATATATTTATAAGGTCTAGTTAAACTAGTCATAACTAGTGATTTAGGATGAGTGAAGTGTAGGGATGAGTTAGAGGTGGTTAGGATAATATATTTGGAAGGTTTAGTTAAACTACTCGTAACTAGTGAGTTAGGATGAGTGAGGTGTAGGGATAAGCTAGAGGTGGTTCAGATAATATATTTATAAGGGTTAGTTAAATTAGTTGTAACTAGTGAATTAGCACGAGTTTATGTGCCGATGTGTAGGGGTGAAGTGGAATGTGTGGATTAACCAATTAGTAAATTAATTAACCATGGGAGGGGTAATGTGACTTAGGAAATGTGAGGTGAATTAATTAATGGGGTGTAGGGGCAATGACCTAGGTTTAGGGATGTCATTTAAATGGTGCGATGATGATTTTAATTAAATTAATATTGGATATAGATTTATAAGTATTTAACCTAATATTATTAATGATGGCGACAATGTTAATGTTCTTATTTAATAAATATGAGGGGTGTAATGTGATAATGAAGGGTACTAGCAGATGCCTACACTGTAAATAGGGATGTTAATTCTAGGTGTCTACATTTTCCACTTTTTTGAGTGGTTTTGAAACAACCCACAAGACAAAAACAATATGTGATAGATAATGAAGGATTACATGATGAGTGCTCCCCCTCAAACTAGTGATTGATGGAAAAGGGAATCAATCATGATCTTGAAAGAGATATATGGAAATATGTAAGGATGGGAAGATGATAAAGTGATTCCCCATGACGAGGTAAAATCAAGATGGGTTTCGTCATAAAAGTAAGTGATAGGGGAACCAAAGGGGTTTTATCTTATAGACATATGACTTTTAATGACAAATAAGATGTGTTGATGAGGTCAAAGGACCAAGAATTGATGTTGTTACAAAGGTGGGTTTATGAGGCCAAAAATTCAAGTGATAGGGGAACCAAAGGGTTCGTGTCCTACAGATATATGACTTAACAGAGAAAAAAATGATATGAGAATTTGATGAGGTCAAAAGACCATATTTTGATGTTACCACAAATGTGGGCTTACAAGATTGGGAATTCAAGTGATAAGGGAATCAAAGGGTTCATGTCCTATAAACATATGAATTTTAATGATGGAAAAAATGTTTTAATGAGGTCAAAGGACAAATAATTTTATTTTTCCACAAAGGTGGGATTACGAGGACTAGATGGGGGTCTAGACAGTAATCAGAGGCATAGTGTTAGAGGAGACATCCTATTGACAATTGTTGACTTTAATGAGTAAATGTGATGTTTTAGAAACAACAATATAATGTTGAGATATGCTCAATATTTGTTGATGTATGATGTTGATGTGATTAATAGATTTCGGTAGGTATTTGGATAAATGTTGATGTGGAAGTATTGACAACAGTTAAATTTATGTTTTAGGTATGATGTGTATTTGATATTGATGTTAAAGTGATTTAATGTTTTGTAAAAACCATGGTCAAAGATGAAAAGTGGATTTATTTATTTCTATTAGGTTTGATACATTTATGATGGGAAATAAAAAAGTGAAGGCGCTTGTACTTTTGGCTTTTACAGTAAATGTTAACAGATGACTAACAATGGGTAGTCACCTTTAGAATCTTTGATATAAATTGAAATGACAGAGTGTACCTTCCTAAGACATGAGAAGGGTTGATATTTGTATGTTATGTGGGAAAAGAGGGCTCTACTTTCAATGGTTTCATAGGGAAATTCCCCGTCTTTACATTTTTTATTTTGATGCAAATTAATCAATGTGGGAAGTTTACTTATAACGGGAAAGTTGATCAATGTGGGAAGCTTTCCCGAGATGAATTAACTTTTGGCTTTGGTAAGGATGATTGATACGATAATCCCTTTACATGGGTATCAATCCTTTAAGGATATGGTCTACACTTGTGATTTTTTTATTTTTATTTTTACAAATATGGTTGTCCTTCGAGGGATCGGTCTATGATTTTAACTGGTAGTTTTCCTTTGAGTGATCGGTCTATTTATTCTTTACACTATGACATTTGAATATCTTTCCTTTGATGGATCATCCTATTACTTCTGACTTTAATTGGAAGCATCCATAAGTATTTTTTACTTTATTTTGAGTTGAGGGCAAGACCCTGATAGGCCATTTTAGGGAGGAGATAATAAATGTGTTCACAGACTACACATGTGTGCCTTATGACATGTATTTGGTTGATGGACAAGGTGGATGGATTTTATAATGGTTGGGTTACTGCAAGGGAGGAACTTTTACATGTGAAAGATGCGATGAATAGAGCTGTTTTTCTCATCTTTAAGCTGTATGAAGGATGATTTCAGAAAACCACATGCTTTCAAATCATTATGATGATAAAATGGGTGGATAATGATGGAATAATATATTTGATGTGACTACTGTCATGATGGTCAATGTGTTAATAGTAGAAGGACCACAAGTGCAAGACATTCAAAGGTTGTCCCATACTATATTGACCAATCAAACTAGGGGAAAACATTCCATGTGTACTCCGAAGTAATTACATTTTGATTAGATTGGTAAGATAAGTTGGTAAGGACTTATAAAATGGGAGGCATGTAAAATAATACTGTGGATAGAAATGACATGTGTTAAAAGGAATTATGTCCTGAGAATGATATAATTTTTGGTCTTGATTAATTGAGTGTATGGTAAATAAACGAGCCCTTGAAAAATGAGCTGTGGGAAATTTGGATGGGGCACAAGAGGAAATTTAATAAAGATGGGTTGATGAAGAAGATTTGGTTTTTCCTTTTCTTCTTGTATGTATTTTTTAGGTTCGTATAAGCTGGTGAATTATACTGGTTTGAGATAAGGGACATTATCTAGAAGGATATGGGAAAATATATGAGAAAGTTTTGTCGATATTTGGTTGAGGATGACCCCTTGGTTTTCTAAATTTTGGTGAAAACATTGTCAGTGGCTTGGGCATAGATGTTGATGAGATTGACAGACCTTCAAGGGAAGGTGTGAACATTTATGAGGTTAAAAAAACTTCAATAGAAGGTTCAGGTAATATTGAGAGATCTTCATTGGAAGGTGTTAACAAGATTGAGGGACCTTTAAGGGAGGGTGATAATGAGGATAATGGCCATCCAGTGGAAGGTGCTAACGAAATTGAAGGACCTTCAATGGAAGGTGGTAATAGGATTAAGAGACTTTCAACAAAAAGTGTCGAAGAGATAGAGGGACATTCATAGGAGAGTGTTGATGAGATTGCGGGACCTTCAATAGAAGGTGTTGAAGAGATGTCTGAAAAAAGGATTTCAAATGATAGAATGAGAATGTCCCTCTTGAATTAGAGATGTCCTTGAGGACACATTACAAGGATGAATATGTTGGTAATGTTGACGATGGGTTAGGATGGTCCTCTTTTGGGAGAAGATCAATGAATGGGAAGAGTCGTTGTATTATTTAGCACTTTACAACTCTCTGTGTTATTACCTAGGCTTCTATGGTAGGCACAAGTTTTTTCTCAATCATACCAGGATATTTTATGAGTATTTAGATGGGGTGTTTTGATTGGTGGTAATGTGATAAGAGAGGCATGCATGAGTCTATAGAGGATATCAATGTAGGTCCCTCTTGGGGATATGGATTGATGGATTTTTACCTCTACTTATGAGAGTGCTTACGATGACATGTCTTATTTTTAGATGGGGGTGGATTCATGGATGTTATATGTTGTTGGATCATAATAGGGATGTTGTGAGGTTGATAAGAGGGAGAATATGACTCAAGAAAGGGATAGAATGTGTGATTGATAAGATTGGATGATGGATGAGGTCCCAAAATAGAGGAGGAGGGATGGTTGATAGATGATATTGAGCTAAAGGATGGAGTCCAAAAATTGATGGTAAGGGTGGTTCCGTAGTTTGGATAGACTTGGATTGTGACAAAGGATGGGGTCTCGAAATGGACAGTAAAGTTGAGGCCTTAGATAATGTGTGCTTAGATTTTTTAGTATTGATTTTAGGTAAAGGAGGGTGTTTTATGATGGATGATGAGGATGAGGTGGCAAATGTGATAGGTTTTGATTTTGTAACATTTTTATTAGATAGAGAAGAGGGACTCGTGTCAAATGATAAGTGTGAGGCAATGAGTGTTATGGTATTTTATTGTGTAGTGTTTGATTCAAGGAAATGTTATATGATGGAAGGTAAGTGAGTATATGGGGATATGATTGGGTCTGAATTGAACGAGGGGGATGTTGTTTCGAGACATGATTGGGATGAATTATATTCATATGGGTTATCAAATTCTTTGATTAGTTTAAAAAGTGGGTTAATGTAGAGATATTTGATGATGAATGCCTCCTTAGTAATGGTCTCCAAGGTGGAGTCTAAGGGTTGTGCAGAGGTAATGGATGACTAGAAAATAGACACGTGTGATATCCATGTGTGAGAATCATCAAAAAGAGGATCGAGTGATTCTAAGTTTTCAGAAGAAAGCATCAGTGATAAACTGGTCTTCTTACAAGGAAGATCACATGTAATATTGTTGATGACGTAGCTCGAGGGTTGTGTAGCATTTATAGGTACTGAATCTATCTAAGGTGTTGAGTTAGAAAGATAAGTAACTTCATCATGTGTGGTAGTTTCATCTGAATCATAGAAAGATCTAGGTGAATCAGATAAAATGTGTGTAGTCTAATATGAATCTAGAAAGACCTAGGGGAATCAGATAAGACATGTGGAGATTGAGGATCGATATGGCCTTCTTCAAGGCCTTACATTTCTAATTTCCTAGGCATTGCGAAAGCTTCATTGAAGGTGTGAAATGTATTGATTTGAAGGGTGGATTATATGCGATGGGAACTTGATTAGGTAAACAACTCAATTAATTTTGACTACGGAAGTGGAAAATATAATTGATTGATAGTGTTATGCCATCTAGTGTCAAAGTCTCTAAGGGATTCATTTTTGGATTGTTTAATGGTAGTAAGGTGATAAATGGTGAGTTTGTGAGTGAAATTTATAGAAAAATGATCAAGGAATAACAAGGATAATTGAGTGAAAGAGAGAAAATATTATTGAGGGAGGGAGTTATACCATTCCAAAGCAAGCCCCTCTAGTGACATAGGAAAGGTTCTAAGAATTAGATCTTAATCGTGGATGATGAGATAACACAAATGTCTATAGGATAATATGTGCTTCTGAGGATCCTCCTGGCCATGGAACATGGTAAATTTAGGCAATTCCCAATGTGGAGTATATGGCTTATATGGTGTTGATAGATGGATGGGTTCATTACAAACCTAATCATAAGTGAGGACTTGTTTTGATCATTTTACAACATTTTCTAAATTTTCTAATGTTTTGACATATCTTGTATGGAATTGACAAGATGACATTATTTATTTGATTGATGAAAATGTGAAGTAGTATAGTTTTGTAATAGATGGACTTGATGCAGAGATTGATGAAGGGTATCTTGAGAGGATATTGTTTGTGAAATGGGGTGTGATAATGGGATGTGGGGAGATGTGGAAAAATGTTGAGTATGTTGTTGTTAGATGAGAGGAGATGATTGGGCTTGATTAGAGATATGTATATATATTTAGGATGTCTGAGGTATTAAAAGTGTGATTAAATAAGAGATGGATTGAGTACATAAAGGATGGGGGATATTAAGATTCTAATGATATTGTGATGAAGGAGGGGATGTTGGAAATACTGTTTGATGAGATATATTGGACATAGACTAAGAACCAGTAGTTTGGAAACAATTTGGTTGTGAAGAGTAGTCATAGGTTTGTTAGATGGGATTATTGTAGAATTGTTGAATTGGATAAGAGGTAGAAGTTCCATAGGGAACATAAGATGGCTTAGATGACTTTGGGAACATGTCAGAGCCAAATAAATTTGAAAGAGATTTGATAGGTTGATAAAATGGGTTATAATTTTGTATTGGTGTAGATAATGATGCATACATATTTTTTGAGGTTCACTCTCAAAATTGCTAGAAAACAAACACACAATTTCCTAATCAATGAAAAGAAACTAAATGGAAGGATTTACAAATAGTAGATAAGCGAGCAGAATAAATTTTACATTTTCTTGATTTAATTAAGAAAAGTTAAATGCAAAAAATGGATGATGGGTCCTAGGTAATGGCTAGTTATGGATAGTTTCAGGTATGTTTAAAGCGAGAATCCTCGATATACCTGAAGATATGTGAGGCAAAAATCCTTATTGTTTTCGGTACGGGAGTGTATATTGGGGCCTACCCCCTCACTTCATGGTCTCGATGCAATAAGGGGGTCAGGTATTGAGCCAAAATATACCAAAAGACATGAGATAATACTCGGCTAGAACACCAAGTCAATTTTCCTGTTAGGTGATGAAATCCTAATCAGTTTCACCTGGGTGGGAATTTTTTGAATGCATTTTTTATTTGATAGTGATTTTTTTGTGTGTGAAGGAAAGAAACATGAATTAAACCAATTAACTTTCCTATTTAAAGGTAGATGATCAAGAAGTATAAAAATATTTCTTTTTAAGACCCAAAATGAAATGTTTATTTTCGATGAGAGGAAAAAAACAAAAAAGCAAAACCAAAATTAAAAGAAAGGCTTTTGGACTTACCGTGAGAGCGATCCAATTTTTTTTAGATTTTTAGCAATTTTAAAGTGAGAAATCAATAAATCCAGTAGATGAATCTTCAAAACAGTTCCCTGCAACCACATTAGAAAAAACAATAAGAAAGAAAGAGAAAATAGATTGTGGAGTTATGAAAAAACTACATAGAAAAATCACAAGTGATTAGGCCAATTACGGGTGATTACCAGACCGTGAAAACAATGAAAAATTTATAAATAAAGTAAAACAAAAGAATAAGGAAAAGTGTCCCACCCGGGGTGCCAGGATTTTGTGCACAATTTTACCTTTGGGTTTTGTTTGATGTGTTAAGGGGGTAAAATATGCTCAACAAGAGTATGGAAGGATTTTTAGGATACATGCAAGATTTGGTGGATGTATGATTCGTTGTGCTCTATAAGAAATGAACTAGGCCTCTTTTCTCTACAATTAAGCCTGTAATTCAAAAACAATACTCACAAAGAAATTAGACAAATATATTACGGATTTCTTGGAAAAGGAGATTCCCTGGGAGTCAATGGACTTCCTCAAAAGGACGTCAATCCACATTCAAGAAATTAATCTATCAATGATAAAATAAATAATAAACAGATGAATAAAAAGGAACGATGAATTATTAAGACAATGATGTGAATGAAAGGAAATTACTTGATTCCAACCGACTGAAAATATGATATTACTAGATATGAGAAGGTTTTGGATGATGTTTTGGTTGATGGTGAAGCTCTAGATCTGACGAAAAACCAACCTCTGATTTGTTGACGATAACTTGAGAACTGTAACTCCTTTTTACAAACCAAAAAATGCATCAGAAATCTAGCTTCAATATATTTCTAGTGATGTAAATAATTTTAGAATATCTTCTATAAATCACTGGTGATTCAGTCAAATTTTGGCAATTTTTTAAATCATCAGCGATTTCTGTAAAAATGTACAAGTCGATAATGGACAAGTAGGGGACTTGAAAGAAATGTTAGAAATCTTGATTTAAGCTAATAAATGATGCAAAATAATGTAATTAAGAAAGGGAAACTACTTACCATGTATAATTTTAGAAAAGAGGAACAAAAGGTGATATTACCCGAGAGAGTAAGATTGTGGATGCAAGAAGACTGCTGACATGATTATGGAAATATGAATGGTGTTCGAAGATGCTGTAACTGTTAGACGATCTCTGGCTTAGTGAGAGGTCTATGATGCAATAAGAATACAATAGGAATTCCTAGAGTCATGTCCACCTAGCATACCCTCCCAAATGGAGGCCTAGAGATTGTATTTATAGAGTTTTGGATACTAGGTGAGAATCTTTAGAGATTGGGGGAATCTCCAACGATTTTGGCCAGTTCGAGTTTGTGAGGGTAAAATTGGTATTTTAAACTTAGGTAGTTAGGTATTTAGTTAGATTATAGTTAGATAACTTATAGAGGTCGAGTGTGAGGTTTAGAGGTGGACGGGGGTATTTAGGATAGAGTAGGGATAAATTACTAGGTTTCCCAAATTAATCTAATACTAACTAGTGAGAAGTGAGAAGTGGTTATATGGATAAGTTAGAGGTGGTTAAAATATATTTATAAGGTTAATTTTAACTTGTTGTAACTAGTGATTTAAGATGAGTGAGGTGTAGGGATGAGTCAGAGGTGGTTAGGATAATATATTTAGAAGGATTAGTTAAACTTTTCATAATTAGTGAGTTAGGATGAGTGAGGTGTAGGGATAAGCTAGAGGTGGTTAGGATAATACATTTATAAGGTTTAGTTAAATACTTGTAACTAGTGAGTTAGGACGAGTTCACGTGGTGATGTGTAGGGGCGAAATGGAATATATGGATTAACCAATTAATTAATTAATTAACCATGGGAGGGGTAGTGTGACTTAGGAAATGTGAGGTGAATTAATTAACTAATTAATTGAAGGGGTATAGGGGTAATGACCTAGGTTTAGGGATGTCATTTAAATGGGACAACATTGAGTTTAATTAAATTAATAGCGGATATAGATTTATAATTATTTAACCTAAGATGATTAATGATGGCGACAATGTTAATGTTGTTTTTTAATAAATATGAGGGGTGTAATGGGATAATTAAGGGTACTACTGGATACCAACACTGGAATTAGCAGTGATAATTTTAGGTGTCTACACTTGCTCCTTTTTGTTGAGTTGTTTTAAAATAAGCCATGAGAAAAAAATGAGATGTGATAGATAAATGTTGAAGGATTACATGATGAGGTGCTCCCCCTCAAAATGGGGATTGATGGAAAGGGAATCGATCATGAGTTTGAAAGAGATAGGTGGAAAGATGAAAGGATAGGAAGATGATAAAGTGATGGCCCAAGACAAGTTAAAAACAAGATGGGTGTCATCATAAAATCATGTGATAGGAGAACCAAAGGGTTCGTGTCCTATAGACATGTGAATTTTAACGATGGAAATGATGTTTTGATGAGGTCAAAGGACCAAGAATTGATGCTACCTAAAAGGTGGATTTATAATTCTAAGAAGTCAAGTGATAGGGGTACCAAAGGGTTTGTTTCCTATAGACATATGACTTAACGGTGAAAAACATGATATGGTGATTTGATGATGTCAAAGGATTAGAATTTGATGTAGCCACAAAGGCGGGCTTACAGTATCATGAATTCAAGTGATAGGGGAACAAAAGGGTTTGTGTTGTTATGATCCTGATGTGTAGATTTCACTAACGACTCGAGGTTTTGGTATAACGGTTCATTATATTTTGTATCAAAGTAACCACCTAGGTTCAAGTCCCAACATGGGTGGCTACGCCGGAATTGTAGTGTTCGCTGCGGGATCAAATAGGATAGATAGTGGTCCCACTATACAGACGCAAATCTAGCCCAAGTTTAGGGTTGTGGAAGTGTGGTGGGATGTTATGATCCTCATGTGTGGATTTCACTAATGTTGAGGTCTTGGTGTAATGGTTCGTTACACGTGTAATATAAACATATGAATTTAACGATGGATGATATTTTTTAACGAGGTTAAAGGACCAATAATTTAATGTTTCCACAGAGGTGGGATTATGAGCACTAGATGGGGGTCCTGACATTAATCAAGGGCATAATGCTGGAGGAGACGTCCTATTGACAAGTGTCAACTTGAATGAGTAAATTTGATTTTTTAGAAACAACAATTTAATGTTGAGATATGCTCAATATTGTGTTGATGTATGATGTTGATGTGATTAATAGATTTCGATAGGTATTTTGATAAATGTTGATGTGGAAGTATTGAAAACTGTTAAAGTTATGTTTTAGGTATGTTGTTTATTTGATATTGATGTTAAATTAATTTAATGTTTTGTCAAAACCATGGTCAAGGATGAAACGTGGATTGATTTATTTTTATTAGGTTTGATACATATATGATGGGAAACAACAAAGTGAAGGCGCTTGCACTTTTGGCCTTTAGAGAGAATGTTAACAAAGGACTAAGAATGGGTAACTAGGTATTGAAAGATATTATGACTCAAGGTTACTATTTGAGTGTCCTAAAAAATGTATTGATGGTGGTAGGAATACGAGTGAACATATTACAAATGTAGATGAAGGCTTATTCATTTGGAAGAACAAAAAGATTTAACACCAAATCCACAAGTTTATTGATAAAGGAAAGATCAGATGAAGCTCTTTTTAGTCATGCTAACCTAATAGTCTTATCACCAAACGAAGATGGATCTTGCCTCTTATGCATTGATTTTTGCACACTCAACAAGATAATAGTGAAACATTATAGATATTCTAGACTAGCTAAGATGTTCATAATACTTCACCAAAATTGACCTAAAATCTGGGTATCTTTAGGTTCTAATCCATCTTTAAGATCTTTGGAAGGCTTCCCTAAGTTGACCTAAAATATAGGTATCGTTTGGTTCTATTCCGTATTAAAGATGTTTAGAAGACAAAATTCAAAATAAAGGAGGGATTTAACATTTATGTTAAGTAATTAAAACCTTCCACGAGTATTCCTAGTTAGATTTTTATATTTTGATGGATTTGACTTGTGTGGGTTTTATTCATCTCAAGATGACTAAATATTGGTCATAATCACAAGGAAAGGTGACCCACTTAGCACACAAGCGCCTTAAAGAATTTGTTAGTATGGGGAAGGAATTGCAAATGAAATCCATTTTATTGGGCTTCTCACTGTTTAGCCTCTTTCTCCATTGGCAAAGATTTTGGGGCATGTAATGCCTTGTAACTTACCCTTCTCTCACATTTCTTATCAATAGGGGAGTAACCTAGCTATAATCCAATCATGTATTTGTTATTAATTGAAGTCCACCACAAGCATTCTTAGTTACAATTACATTAAAATAGTACAAATCATGGAAATGTATTGCATTAAATTTACTTCATTTTCCATCATTTTGCACACCTCCATAAACATGAGTTTATATTTCCTGAGTTTTAGAGAGAGGATGGATAAAGAGACGGAATCTATTATTTTCACAAGCTTTTAAGTTACTATAGAGTTTTAGAGAGATAGTTTAATACTAGCAACACTTTGAAAAGATTTGACAACTACCTAAGTAAAGAAGAATTCACTAAGCCATGGAATGTTTAATGTAACATAAAGTATTACTAAATTACCTAAGCATCAAATGATTCAATATAGAATTTTAACGAAGTTTATAATGTTATATCACAAAAATGACTGGTATTTAATATCTTATCTATCATTATACCTATTTTGATATCATCAAGAGACACAAATGAAATATAAGGAGGTGTCTTATATTCACATACATAATTGTAAATATACATTGGAACTCAGAAAAATATAATAATAATACACATGTCTAAGACATATATCAAAATATAATAATCATGTCTAGAATGAGTATGAGTATATATACATATCTAAAATATCTAAAATCATGTCTAATGAGTATATACATGTTTAAAATCTCTAAAATCATGTCGAAAATGTTTAAAATATATAAAATATCATTGAAGTCTCCTCCGTGCACTAGGGCGAGTGCCAGACCCCTCACTACGCTCTACTGCATCATGCATGTTAAAAAAATGAATATACACGTCATAAACTATATATAGCATGTACCATTTATTGAAATTTATAAGAAAAATTCTACAAAAATTTCTTGATTAATTCAATACATCATATAACGGATATGTACAATTGATTACCTTAGTATCTGTCCCTGGGCAGATGTTGGGAGTATCTACACTATGTGTAGATATTTGTCCTATAGATCCTTATGAAACAAAATAAATAAAATTTAAGAAGTTGATAAATAAGTTTTTTGAATAAATTTCATTAATTTCTAACATTTCAATTTAAATTAAATATTAATTTTATTAAAACACATGTAACTATATATCTCTGGAACACGTCTCCAAACCTATGGGATTTCCACCCACGACCTCAACACCACCAAATACGTCGCCAAGTGAGCCATGCTGACTCAGGCCCGGAACATCAAGATCCATGTTGTGCTCAATCAAGAGCTCTATGTATGTCACATGTGTAGATGATGTGGGATGTGAATCTCCACACATTGGAGCAGAAGCCTAAATACAGAATTACATGTTTAATTTTAATATTAATAAATTGAAAAGTAATGATGAAATAAAATAAATTTTAATTATATTAAAGGTTTAATTTTCACACACCAGAACATAAATGTATTGAGCATCAGGTGCAATGATCCCAGTAACAGGAATTCTAATTGTAGCAATGGCAGTAGTACCCTGACTAGAAGATACATTACCACTCTTCTCTATAAAATCTAAAACCCCCGATAGTGGAATGCTACAATGTTGTGAAATCACCTCATATGCACACAACAAGTCAACAGCCATGATGCATCCTAGCCGACGTGTCTGAGTGGGATATGTAACTGCCTTAAAGTCATATGGGGAAATCAAAGATGCACGATCGTGTACCTCCCTGCATGCATCACTGTTGCTACTAGCACCTCCACTGCTAGTATCACATCTCTGAAGGTACTGACCCACATGGTCAGAAGATATCAATTGGGTCTTCTGAGAAATGCCAGTGAGACCCTCGATAACAGCCTCATGTGCATCATAACAACATGTGTTGCGACATCCTAAAAGCATGATAAGAATGGTTGTGGCCTTTGTACAAGCTGTCGCGCGTTAACAACTACAAGAGCTCCCTCATTTCTATATGCCTCCTTGTGGCTAATACGGCCATGCCCTTGCCCCAAATCAATGGGGATGTCGAAATAGTTCACCTTTAGGTTTAGGTGAACCTCAACATGTAATATCATTATGAAGTATAATGGTAATTGGTTACTATTTAGAAATTGGCCTTGAGAGGCCACAAATCTAGGATAAATCAAAGGGGAACATAGGGGAGATGAACATTTTTTTACATAATATGCCCTTACTTTTTTGTTTGTCTGCATAAAAACTCCAACAAGAGCTCTTAGCGACTTCCTTATCGGAAAGTCGTAATGTAATATCATTATAACCTACATCTCCTGAGACACTTGATTTTAATGAATCCATAAATTTTTTTATTGACTCATAATCAAATGGGTTATATGTTTTCAAGCTTTTCTCTATTCTACGAAGATCAACCAGTATTTTTTCACAATGGGCTTTATACTTCCCAACTGTAGTTATATTTTGGAGAATAGATTGTAATTTTGTAATCTCTAAATCGGCCCTCTCAAACAAATTAGGAGTGGAAGAAGCCATGACTGTAAAAAAATGAAAGTAAAATTCAATTAATAGTATTTTTCATGATTTGTTTTCCCTAAGCAATGTAACTGTACACATTTTTTTCCTAGTACCAGTATAAACCAAGACATTATAAATAGGTTTCTTATTAACAAATAATCGAATATAAAGCACAATTGAACTAAAGTTATCACCAAATGTAATAATAGTCCTATAAATTTAAACAAAAAATATAAACAACTAGGGAGAGAGGGTAACAAAAATATTTTCTATACAAAAGGAAATAAAATGAGTAAATCCTAGCTCCCATTCATCTTCTATAAACCTTGACCATCTATAATATAACCAAATTCATTTAGATAATACAAGGTAGTGACATGGTAGCAGTTAGGATAAGAGATAACTTTCTTTGGAGGTTTTCCCCAAGGGATCCAACATCCCACACCTTTGGGATATTCCCATTATTGCTACTAAGATTTCAACACTCATTTGGTGTTCTTTGCCACACATTAATTATAAATGTTATTTTGATATCTTTTAACACTAAGGAACATGTTTGAGTCATAATACTACAAACATAAAGGTCATAAATGGTTGGTATTCATTGATTCTAGAATGAGTTTATAACCTTTTAAAAAGGTGTTTTAAGGTATTTAATACTATGTTTCTTAAAAAACTTTTTCACATGGCTTCATGGCCAAGCCATGAACATACATTCAAGTTCCATTTCGTTTTATATCTTATATAAAGTGTTTTTAGTTGGTTGTTGAAATGAAAAGGGGTAAATGTTCATGACATAAAATTACACTAGAAATTTCATTTATTAATACTTAGGGTTAACACAATTTAGCATTTTTTTAATCCATGTATATACATCTAATTTAAAACCATCTAAAATAATGAAAATAAGAAATTATGTATGGCGACAAGCTATTAATGAAGGAATTAAACACATGCATGGATATGAGTGGCGATAAATATAGTGGGGGTAATTTACACACGTAGAAGGACCATGAATCAAAAGGATATCTCCTCTATCTATCGGGGTGGTCTACATCCTATACTAAACAAACACATCCATGATAGTTTGAGAGTTTTATAAAGTTCTTAATTTGTTTGAAGATTTTTGCCACATCCTTGCAAAACCCACTTATACATAACTTGCATTTGAGCGATCCACAAGACCAAATATATTTGGAAATTTTCATAAGAGATTGTGACACTAAATGACCAAATGCAAAAGATTAATTGTGATTAAATTTATAAAATTTTAGTGAAGAATATATAGTAATGAACATTGAGAAGTATTTAAATGGATTAATACACATTTTTATATTATTAAAACTGGATCTCAAATTGAAATAACTTTATATGCATGAATAGATGATATAATGAAAATGTTACAAAATGCAAAATGAAAAAATGAAGGGAAATGTAAAACATCAAAATATATTTAGTAACATTTTAGGTGGAGAGAGTTTAAAAACTCACAAAATTCCTCACTTTCAAGTGTACATAGGTGAAAATACCCATTTTTAGAGTCCTTGATGAATAAGTAGGATCCTTGTTAGTTTTTTCTAAACTTATAACCTTCTATACTTTTATCATCTATATGATTTTCCTACAAGAGAAAAAGGTCACAAAGTTTAATATGACACTTGTCAAAGTTCTTGGTGTACCTTAGGAACACACTAACATAATTTAGCCCATGGTGTTTGAAAACCTTGAGATGGTTTTTGAATAGGATCTTGAGTGTGGCTAAACACGAATCCATATAATTATCTTCATCTAGTAGAACCCTAAAGGGAAACCCATAGGACATGGAGTTGGAATTCTAAAGGAAGAATAAATTTAGAAACCTAAAATGAGATAGAAAGGGGTGGCACATGTGGGCATGTGCATGTTAGTCCTATAATCCCAATAGATAAGGATATAGTTATAGGTACCGATCCCTTTTGTCGCTCTTAACTATTTTTAGCATAATGGACTTCAATATCTTCTTTATTTCTTAGAGCTATCCATTGTCTTGAGGATAGTACAAAGATGAAGTGCGGTGTGAGATAGATAATTTCTTGTACAAATTGTCCATCTTAATTACAATCTTCATTTTAAATCTAATATATCATTACAACATAAATTACAGTCTTCACAACACCATTATTCTACAGAAGGTATATTTTAAATTTAATATATCATTACAGCAGACATTACAGTTTTCACAGCACCATTATTCTACATAAATAGTGTGGCAACATGGAATAAAAATAATAATTTTGATAAAGGCTTTCAATCTACTTCTCTTCCAAATTCAAAAGGCAATATGCTCCATATCATTCTAATGTTTCAGCATCTTTCATATTATGGATTTATCTTGTAAACAAAATAAAAATGATAACTAATAAATCGCCAATAAAAGTTGTGAAAATAAGGAAGTAAACACAATTAGGTTTATCTAATATACGTTTTTAAAAAAATTTAAAACATGAGAGAAAATAAAAAGAAAAATTAAATTTGGAAAGAAGTAATTTCAAGTGAAGGGAGGATAAAGTCGAAATTTTGAAACAAACCAACTCTCAAGAGCAAGACAAAGCATACACATTTCAGGATTAAAATGAGAGGAAAACTGCTTCATGGAGAGCCAAACAAACGGAATAGAAAAAAGCATGCAATCATAATCAAAAGTTGGAAAACAAAATTCAATCAAAAAACAAAATGATATCATGACAAAGCAGTAGTTGGACATACTATCCATTTATTTCTTATTTCTTATTTACTATCTTGGTAAGTAGCATGTGCATTTGTTAGTTAAAAATGTGTAGGTAAACAAACTTTAACATCATGAGTCAATCTATAAATATCTCCACGTTCAATTAACTAATTTACATATTATTGTTGCCACAACACACCCAAATTTTCTTAACGTTTGGTGCCATGAGATTTTTACTGAAAATACTTTTTTCATTTTTCCATCTCATGTTTTTTTTCCCTTTTTTAAGAGGAACACTAATGCCTTTGTTTCTAGAAGGAATGTTAGTAGAAGTGTGCACATGGAAAGAATTTGCAACATAGGAATGTTTATAAGTCCATAACACTCATTTTGTATTCTTCACATCCTTGTCTTCATAAATCATTTGATGAAAAACGATTATCGCAATATCATGCGAACTACGTGAGAATACTTTGAAGAGAAGTATTAAACTGTGTATGCTTTTTATTCATATCCAGATGGAAATTTTTTTATTCATACTCCTAAATCTTATTTTCCATATGCATACTACTTCGTTTGTGAAACCTGGAAGTGAAAGGGAAACCATGCAGTTTCAGTAAAAGTGGATCTGAGAGAAATTTTCAAGGAATTATCTATGAAAATTATATGTGGGTGTTCAATGGTTTTATAACAACCATTCTCAATCAACTTCATAGCATCCTTGGAATTTCACAACAAAAATTGAAGAATGTGTGTATGTAATGCAATTTTCCATAAATGGTTAGTTGACACTTTTTTAGGCTTGATTCGGAAAGTCAAATCAAGTCTGATGAGTGAGAAAAAAAAATCTGGACTAAAATAAGTATAAGGAGAACACAATATTCCAAATATTTAAGAACATTTCAATCTCAAGGGGAAATTTGCAGCAATCAAAACTAACTTTTCAACTTTTTGTACAATTGTAACTTACAAGTATGGTTATCAGGATGTTTGTGAAGCTCAGGTTGGAATGTGAAATCAATTTTGATGAGAAAGAAAAATTGCATCAAGGAAACCAAATTTTTGAGGAATATAATGGATCCAAAGATTAAAAAATCTAATTCTCATGAGGGAAGTTGTAGCAAACACAATTAGACTTTTGTGGGAGTTTTATATCAACCATTTTTATGCAAATTTCTCAATTTTCAAATATGGTTGGTAAAGAGTCTTTGAGGCAATATTTAGAATGAAAAATCAAGTTTGATATGCAAGGAAATGTGTATGAGGAATCCAAGCTTAAATAGAACACAATAGTCTAAATTAAGATTCACAGAAAATACCATTCCTGTGTGGAAATTCGAAGTGGTCAAATTTGGATTTTCATTTTTCCGTGTAGTGGCAACTTACAAATATGACTATCAAGAGGTTTTTGAAGCTCGATTTGGAAGGTCAAGTATGATGAGCAACAAATTTGCATGAAGGAAAATGCGGAGAGACTAAATTTGCAAATATCTCATTCTATGATGAAATTCGGAACTTTTTATGTAAAGTTTGGAAAGTCAAATTAAGTCTGATGCGCGAGAAAAAATACATGAAGGATGCCAAATTTGAGGACAACATAATGGTCTAAATATTGATAAAAAAATATGATTCCCATGAGGAAATCCACAACAAACAAAAACAATATTTTCATCTAATGTCATACTCAACTTAAAAAAAAAAGGCAATTTTCCAAGGTTTTCAAATATGGTTCGTTTACACTTTTCGAGGCAATATTTAGATGGTCAAATGAAGTGTATTCTTGGAGAAATTTTGTATGATGGAATTGCAGTGTAAGGAGAATGCAATCACCTAAAGATACACAAAAAATATGTCTCCCGTGAGGAAATTCACTGAAATAAAAACTAGATTTTCAATTTTTTGTGCAATTTCAACGTATAAATATGATTATTGGGAATATTTGATCAGTTTGGATATCATCAAAGAAATTCAAGTTCCATATCATCAAATCAAGTCAAGTTCCTTCCCATGGAAAATGGTTTACAAAAAAACAAGTTCCAACAACTTCTCACATCTTTCGTCACTCCTCAAGGAGATTAATCTGGGAGGATTTGAATATGATTGCACTTATGAATAATGCTACACACCATGTGTCATCTTCACCAACATCTAAAGGACCAAACTAAGCGGTTGTTACCCATCATTGTAATAGTCCAATCAATACTTCTCACTACACTTATAGATTAATGTATTCTTCCATTATTCGATGAAGACTATTTGTGGAAGAAGAAGTACAATGGAGTTTAATTTCTAGCACATCAACCCTCTTGAATGTTATACAAAACCATTACATATTTTTTTTTGGGTGATTTATAGCTCTAGAGAAGTGTTTATTTTTCTCTTCTTCATGTCTTGAATTTTCGTAGCACCATGATGTATCTATCATTTAACATTTATAATTTCATATACCCAATCGCAATAGTCCATTTTATATGTTAAATAGGGTTGTCCACTAGATTTTTCTTTTTCCCTAGGGATTTTGATTCTTATTTAAATCTTAAATACTATATTTCTCTTTTTCCCTAGGGATCTTGATTCTTATATAAATCTTAAATTCAATGAAACACACTACTTTATGTTCCTTTTTGAGTATGGTTCACAACTTTGCATCTAATTTTGTAATTTATATATATTCTTAAAATTCATACATGACTTTGCAAATATACACTATATTTTAAATTTAATATAGCAGAAATTACAGTCTTCACAACACCGTTAATCTACAGAAGCAATATTTTAAATTTAATATATCATTACAGTAGAAATTACGGTTTTTATAGCACCATTATTATACAGAAGGTATATTTTAAGTTGAATATATCATTACAGTTTTCACAACACCGTTATTACCATGCATTGACAATGAACACCAAAATTTGTAAAACCTGGTCATGATAGAAGAGATTTTAAATGGGGTTTTGCAAAAAATGAGCTAGGGTTTCAATGAAGAGATTTTAAATGGGGTTTTGCAAAAAACAAACAGAGCTATGTTAAAAATGATTACACAAAAAACATTTAAAATTTACTAGGTTTTTACAAAAAAGGAGATAGGGTTTCATTTATTTTACGCCCAAATCCATGGGATCCTCCATTTTCACAAAAAAAAACTTAATTCATACCTGCAGGTGCTCGTCAATGGCCTTGCTGGTCATCAGTGGCCACACTTATGGGCTTGTTGGGCATGGTGGACGCTTGCGGGTTCGGTCTAGTTTGTGCTCGTGGGCTCGTTACTGGCCATGCTAGTATTCTCGTTCGGCTCATTCAACAACTACTCGGCGGGCTCGTTGAGCAACTAGTCGATGGGATTTGGTCAGTAGGCTCAGTCTGGTCTAAACTTCGTTGTGAAGGAGGTGGGTGGAGGAAAAGTGAATTCCTCCATAGTGCCTCCAATATATAAACAGGGGTGTTCACGTGAACTCCCTTCACATGAAAGTGTGTTTCGCACGAACACCCGTTCACGTAAGCCACATTCAATGCCATACGTGGCAGAAAAATAATCGACATGTCACTTCGCATGAACCTTGTTCATGCGAAGGGGGTGTTTGTGCAAACCACTGATATTTACCACCCAAACACACTCCCCACTTGCGTTTTTGGGACACAAAGTGGGACTCAACACCATGCATTGACCCTTAACTATTGTGTTGAGTGAGAAAATTATATTTGTGTCAAAGCTTCTATTAGGAATTTTTCAAAAAAACTATATTTCATCAGTAATTACATCAACAATTTTGAATTCTATTTAAAAACAACATTTTCGTTAGTTACATCAATTCAAATAGTTAATAATATTAAACAACATTTGATTTTATTCATATTCATTTTCTTTAGAAAGAATTCCTTTGATATATTCTCATCTATGTATATTTGGTTTTGTATTTTTAACATTGAACTTGTGATAGCTTTTTAATTTATTGAAAAGTTTAAATTCATTTAAGAAAGAAAGAATCTAATTTTATCAATCAATAATGTAAATACTATATATATATATATATATATATATTATATCTTGTGTGTGTGTGTGTGTGTTATTATATATATTATTATATTAGATTATATAAATTATAAATATTATATATATGTATATAAATAACATATTTATATAATAATATATATAATGTATATAAATATATAATATGTTGGGGCCCATCATATACTCCATGACCAACAATGAAAAAATAAACCTGGACCCAAAATTTTAGTTCATCCCGCCTAAATCCGGGAGGTTCATGTTCGTAGGGGAAAAGAAAAAATAAATACATGGAATTCGTCTGTGTGGCATGGGAAAAAGTGGGGGTGATAGCTTTTTTATTTATTGAAAAATTTAAATTAATTTAAGAAAGAAAGAATCTAATTTAAGAAATAAATAATGTAAATACTATAACTATATATTTATATAATAATATATATAAATATATAATATGATGGGGCCCATTATATATTCCATTTCCAATGTCCATGACCAAAAATGAACAATTAAACCTGGACCTGAAATTATAATTCATCTCACCTAAATCCGAGAGATTCATGTTTGTGGGGGCACAACAAAAAGAAATCCAAGGAATTCTTCCACATGGCATGGGAAAAAGTGGGGGTTTATTATTTAAAATGTTTCAACTTCCCTCAAAAATTTCCATGACCAAGTCATTAAATGCTCACACTTGTCACCATGGACCCGAAACTTTATTATTGAATTGGCTCATTCTGTGGGCCTGGAGTCTGGGGAATGCCTTTGCCTCAAGGAGGCCCAAAATCCTTCCATGTGGCCAACTGATAAATAATATGCATCGTTACATATATTAAGATCAATGACACAAGCTCTATTCTAGAAATAAGACTCGACACACTGACATTTCGAATGGAAGTTCCCGAAATAGGCCTAGGTAAGTGACAACTTTCATCCACTGAATGAAAATCTATTAAATACTAAATTTGACGTCTACAAAGTACAATGAAATACCTGATCATTTTTAGTGATGTTGTCAATTGAAATTTTGTTTTTGGAAGGCATACTACAACATAAGGAAGAATAGATTCATAGAAGTTGCAGACCGTGTAAAACTCAAAATTTTCATATTCTAAGTAAGTGTCATCCTGTATTTGAGTCTTGGTTATTTAAATATTATATTTTTATAAGTAGCATTGTATAAGCCTTCACTTTGAAATATTTCAATATAAGGGTTGAGAATTTAGCATTGAGGGTTTACAGAATCCAAAATTCCAAGCATGTCTACTTCCAAAGGATCCCAAAGTAAAAGTAAAACCCAAATCCCATACGCCAAACTACTTAAAATTAAAACCCCTACTTTTACTGATGAATATAATGATATTTATGATCATGTAATTAGCACAAGAGGTTCACAGCTTAAATACACATCTGAGATTAAGATGAGGGAATATAAACGTTTGAACTCATTAGGTAGACATAAAGGTTCGATAACATGGGGGTCTAGATTTGGATGCATGATGTTCCAAGAGGTTTTCCCCTACCCTGAATTTGTCAATAAATGTGCCCAAAATTACAATGAGATAAAAAAAATTGTTACAAAGGGCAACAAACCAGAACTTGTGTCCATTACGGAGGTAAATATTGGCAATGCATTGGTGTTTGAAATAAAAGATTTAGGAACTTTGTATAAACCTAGGAAAAATTGCTAGTGATTATCATGCCACCAATCAAAAAGACAGAGTTGATTTTTTACGAAAATTAACATTTGATGTAGAGGTACCTAAGGAAGGCTCCGTATGCAATTGACATATTTAAACCATGGGTTAGGGATACCATTTCTATGCTAGTATTTTTCCTTGGCTTCAATGGCGATGAGAAAGTGGATGAAACCGTCTTGGAAATGGTATACAATATCCATTTCGTTAATCCACCTTGTCAATAAAGATTTGTTGGCTACATTGCAGATTCTATACATAAATGATTATTAACAATCAAAGAATGCTTCGACACTAATACGCTTAGGTTCACTACCAACTTATGGTCTTTAATTATATGGTAGTTTGCTGACGGGTTTGAAAAAAAAACTTACAATTGAAACCTATTTTGCTGAGGTCTAGAAAAAATCCGTGCATCCATTAACTGAGAGGACCCCCAAGATAATGATGTATGATAATATAAGGGACTACAATCAAATTTTGGATTTTTTTTGGATCCAATTTATTAATCAATTACAAAAATTACATTGCCTAGATTTCTTATGAAATGGAGAGATTCCATTCAACTGGGATCAGAAATACAGTTATCAGAATGGTACTTCATGGAGGATTGTAGAATGCTAAGGTTTTATGGATCAAGAGTATAGCCTTACAAATTTCTAATACATGTGACATAGAGTGTTTTTGCCTTGAAATATTTATTACAAATGGAAAGCACAGACAATCTCTATTTTGTTACTCAACAAAAGAAGAGCATATTTCCTTCCTTTTTGTTCTCATGTGGAGGGATCACATTTGAAAGAAAAGAATTCTATGTGGCACATGAAATATTACATATTTTTAAATTTTATGTGGACTTGCACTGGTTGTATGACCCATGTGAATTGATTAAAGCAAGGGTAGTGACAAATAAGAAATCCGCCACTAAAATTCAATATGAAAGAAAACCCTTGCTAGAAACATTGAAAAAAATAACTCTTGGGATGAAGTAAAAATAACAATGGATTAAATTATTGTTGTGAAAAAAATTAGTTTTCAAAAAATTTAACAAAAATTCTTGAATTTCCTCAGCCTCCACAAAAATAGGCAAAGGATTTTTAATCTGCCAAATTGTATGCAACATCTGATAAAAATTTCTCTAAACTAATGCCATAGGATTTACATCATGAATTGTGAGAATTTTTTTGGATAAGTTAAAAAATTACTACCTTTTGGTCTATAAGGAAGGACCTAGGCCATCCAGAATCTATTTCAGAGTATGATTCTATTCCATAAGATGAAGCATTCAACAAAATGTGGAATGAAGTGAATCCTAGAGAAAAATGTAGTGATGATGACACTTACTCTAAGGAATTACACACTCCTCTTAGAACATATAAACCAAGTCTCAATGAAGGCTTGAAACAAATATATTCTCCATGAGTAGTTATTTTTAAAATTTTTGGTTTTAGTGGTGGTGGTTTGGGTTCAACAGGACAAGGCATTTGGTTTCCACAAAAGGTACAACCTAGAAGATTTTATGATAGGTTAGGCCTTGGAGATTCAAATTTGGAGAAAGGTCATACAACATGTACAAGAGCTAATCTAGTGTAATTTACTCCGGATTCAAAACCTCAATAAACAATTCAGCATCATGTTGAAAATCCTAGAGGAGAAGTTGTCCATGAATCTATTAGTATTGCTAATTTTGGTGGTTCTAGTGATGATGGTGGTAGTCAAAAAAGAATTGGAAACTTAAAGAGGCCACTATAGATAGTTGAAGGTGCTAGGGCTATTTTTCAACATGGAAACGAGAAAAGGAAAAAGATAGAGGCATACACAGGTACAATTACTCTTGGCTCAAGGAAACTATTTATAGAAGTCGGTGTCACTTCCACCCATAAACAAACTGCCATTTCACAGTGAAATTCTCCCCAAAATTCAATTACTCCTTCTCCATTCAAGGTGTAACATTTCATTCCTAGGGACACGTGAGGTTTTGATTACCTAGTTGTGTTTGACGATAAATCAAAAAGAGATAAAACAAAAAAGAAGCAAAATTTATAGGCTACCAGAACTTCAGATCCAGCCACAATGAGGGTATTTCCTACATATAACCCAAACATAGATAACCTAGAATACATGTATGTTGTTCCCAAAGTTGTTAAACCAAAGAATGCAATGGTTTGCAGTGACTACGAGGTGACCTCCCTTCAAATGGATCTTAAGGTAATGAAACCTTATGAAAAAATTAATGTATCGAAAAGGAATAATGATGCAGTTCACACAACATTACTAAAGGTAGAGAGGGAGAAAAATAATTTGAATAATATGATTCAAAAGTTAGAGGAAGAACTGGAAAATGAGAAAGCAAAAGGAAAAGTAGTAGTTAATAGGATAGGTGAGTTGGAGAGGAAGATAAAATCATCTACCTCTATGAATGTAGTTGTTGTGAATGAACAAGCACATGTAGAACTAGAAGAGGAAAAAAATAATTATAGGAAAAAATGAGTAAGAATGATAGATTACAAAAAACATTTGGAGAATTGAAAGAGGTTGTGAAGGAAGAGAAAGAAAAGGTCAAAAAATGGGAATAGATCCTAGATGATGAGAAAAAACAAAAGGAATTATTCCAACAATAAAATTGGCGAAAGCAGAAAAGGAAATATAGTCTTCCAACATCAAACTATCTAAATTTCATAAAAATAAATTGATTAATATGACGAATAATGTTTGGGGGATTTTTTTTAAAAAAAATGATGATTTGATTAGATTGTTTGAATTCATGAGTGATCTACAGATAATTTGTGATAAGATTCGTGTATATGTAACATGTAGTAAAACAATGATGGTTTGAAGATAGGATACAAGAAAGAAAATTTTAGAAGCTATCTACAAATTTAGTAACATAAAACTGGCATCCAGAGGAATTCTAAACCAGTTTGATGCCTTAATAAAGGTATCATCTATCATTCGTGTGATGCTAGGAAAAGCACAGGAATTGTTGAATTAGTGTCAAAGAATGTTATAGGAGCTGCATGGAAAGGTACGTGAGTTCACAAATATTGGTTTGCCAATGCCTTTTTATAAAACATGCCATTTCATTACGAAGGATGCATTCCAAATGGAGATGAAAGAAAAAATGACTCAAGGGAAGGACCAAATTCCTGAGAAGCTAGATGAGAGATATTTTGGTACTATGTTAAACCATTGATAACCTTGTCAGTAAGTTTCCATACAACAGTAGAGGAAATATCCACTATCGGTTATGAATTGCTAACAAAGTTACATGTCAGTCACTTTGGTTTACAACAAATTACAATTCCAATAGATGAAGAGTGGAGCATGTTACCAAAGATGATATAATTTGTTAAAGTTGTGGAGACTGATTCCAAGTTGAAGTGATAGTTTGGTTTTGTTTTTTTAATTATTTGGGAGGAAATCATGGTCAAGGATAAAAATAGTAAATCATCTTATTAATAGACTAGAGTTATGTTTATGTTTACTGTATTAATAAACATGTGATTTTAGGTTGCTTGTGGTTGAAGCAAAATTTTACAAATATATGCACAAGTTAAATATATATGTGCATGAATTTACTCTTTGGTGTATTTATATCCATTTTGAAAATTGTTCCATTTGTTGCAATGAAAATCTTCAATTTTTTCATATAAGGCATGTCTCAAACAAGTTGAATGAGTAATAGTGTTATTTTTAAATTTTCATTTGAGTAACGATTCAAGCAAATCAACTTATTATATCTCATAATTAAGCACCACAACTCTTATATGCCTAAAGTATATAATAATTTAAATTCATTGTGATTTAATAGCCAACCAGTCACGGTGTATGCTTTCTATAAAAGAGATCAATAACATTGTATGTGTAATCTATTAAATACTCATTAAAAACATGAATTTGTAATGTTTTGGCAATCAAAATGGAAATGGAATAAATATCATTACCTTTAGGAACATGTAAGTTTGGGGTGAGCCCTAGTCCTTGTTTGAGATTCATAACAATGTACTGAATATTTGAATATATTAATTATTATATGAACATCTATATCATGGGATATACACCAATGGAAGCTTCCAACTTGATGGACCTAGATCATCTCTATCATTTTATTTACCAGATCTATGAGATTGACTCTCTCTTTCTTGACAATCAACTGATGTGTTGGCTATATTTTCTGCACAACTTAAAACCTAGGTAGTCATGAGATAAATCTCCTTCATTTACCAGTGAGGCTCCCATGTAATATTTTTGTCAATTATGGATCCTAATAACTATCTGTTTATTTTACTTTAATTGTAAAGCTCATGAACCATAGCAAAGTAATTCTACAGCAAGTAAGAAACTGTTAATGAAGCATTCTCAACCAGAGGGAAATAATGAAAGTTGGGAAAGAAAAAAGGAAGATGTGTAATCCAACCAATTGTTCACAAAGTTTGTCTCATACACATAGATAACACAAATAGATCTCATAATACAAAAGTAAAGGGAAAGGAAGGAAGATCTTCTAATCTAAATATTCGATAACACAAATTTAATCTAACAATCCACATAGAAGTAAGAAGCAATGCACCGTTGACACAAAGTTCTCTGGAAACCCACCTCTATTCAATTCCTCATATTACACAGAATATACATCAAAGGTTACAAAAAAAATTCTAGAACTCAAGAATGTTGATTATATAAAATTCTAATCAACAAATTGTGCTCATGATCCTCCCTTTAACCCATAGGCTCTTCCTTTATTTATAGTGTATAGAGGGAAATTACAAATAGGAAGTTTTTAATGAATTGCCACATGTGGAAGATATGAAAAAGGGAAGTGGCTGGAAATATTCCTCCTATAATTCCTCTTTTCATGAGATGCATGATTTTAAACTAAAAATAGAACCTTCTATTTTGCATGTCTACCACCTATTTCCAAGTAATTGACTTTTTCCAATAACTTGAAGTAATAAATTTTATATCCAATTACCTAATTTTTACAATTTTAATTGATTGCTCAATTGCTTTGTCAGAGAAAATAAGAGAAAGAAAAAGAAGTTATTCCAACTCTAACACTCTCTATTTTTTCCTTCCTTTATACTCTGCATGTTAATCCAATATGCATTGTACTTCTGCTTCATCTATTTTAACAATGAATGATCTAAATGATATCTCTGCCTTGAATCTAAGATGCCTTTTTCTTCCAATTATTGTTGAATTTTTTACTTTTATTCTCACCAAACTAGATCTACAATCATTTGATTCTGATTTTTCTTGTGGGTACTACCTCTAACCTATCTTCCCTCTTATGCTTGAAGCTTTTGCAGTTCTTCTCTAGCATGTGCATTTTTTCCCCAGTTCATGCGCTAATAAGATGTTTGTCGTAAAAAATGTAGACAAAACTCATAACATTTTATTTTTAATTGCATATGAGCAATTTTAAATTCTTCAAATCACCCCCGCCCCAAGTGAAGGAAAATACAAGAAAATTCAATGAAGGCTTCAACTGAAAGATTGAGAGCACATGCACAAGCTCCTAAAAGGAGTTTTCCATGCAATGACTTCTACATGGGTTGTGTTAGAAATAAGAGAATGAATTTTTTCCAGAAGCCTTTGCAATTATGAGAGATGGATCTATTTTTTCCTCTGATTCTGAAGATATCTTCAATGTATCAAACATTGACTTTTTCTTTCTTCACTAATATGGGTATAAATGAATTATTCTTGCAAATAATTCAGACAAGTATGCAGTCCATAGCATGAATATATAATTTCTTCACCGAGCTCTGATTATAAATCTTGTTTCCTGTTATTTTAAGACTTTATTTGCATGCCAAGAAAGCTAACAATATTATTTTATTCACACGTGCACTCATATCAACATGCAAATAGCCAGAATAATAAAAATGAAGTCTTTCCAACCCTAGGTGCCAAACTTGGATGCTTCCCAACAATTAAAAGAAGTCAACTTTTAGACATTTAATAATGCAAGGATGGGTCACACTTTTTGGCTATAAGCCAAGTGAAAAACATAAGCAGTATGAAGTCAAAATTTTACCCTTCCTGCTAGGGTCTAATTCTACGCTTTTCACTTAGATTGCTTTTGAGGGAAAAACATAAGTAGCACGCAGGTAAAATTTTACCCTTCCTTCTAGGGTCTACTTTTCCACTTTTCACTTAAGTTTCTTTTGAGGGAAAAACATAAGTAGTAGGTAGGTAAAATTTTACCCTTCTTGCTAGGGTCTACTTTTTTTCTTTGTACTTAAGTTACTTTATGTTAATCGTTGACCTGGGCAGCAAGAAGGAAAAAAGTGCGACTTGCATCAGATTTGAATTCCCATATTTAGTGTGGACATTCAAGCTGAAGGGCGGATTTGAAAATTGTGATTGACATGAAGACTACATTTCTTTGCATTTTTGGATTTTCAGTGAAGAAAACACAAGAATAAAATAAATTTTTCCATTTTCAAAAAGGGTCTGGGAAGATGTAGCAGCAAAGTCTTGCAAGTGACATAAATTTCACTCTGTGGCTCCGTTTTAGGTGCCATTTTTTCTAAAATTGCATATTTTCTTGATCTATACACATTGGTGGCAGTATTTTTCTTATTTTCATAAAATACATTATTACACCTTTTTGGACCAAGAAACCTCTTGCAATCTATTGAAGGAATCCCAAGCTCTTGCGATTAAAAACACTAGAAAGATTTTTAAAATCATAGACATGGGAAAAAGGTATGGCAGGAACAATGAGTAGGCTATGAGGATTGCTAGAAAATAAATGGAGAAAAACAAAAACACTAAAGAAATAAAAATGAAAAACCCCGCTAGAAGTTGCAGGCAATTTCTTTTAAAATAACTTTCCAATTAGCTTGTTAGTAAAAACTCTTCCTTGGTGAATACTCCATTGAGAGGTGGATATGGCAGGAAGAATGAGTATGCTATGAGGATTGCTAGAAAATAAATGCAGAAAAAAACAAAACAAAAAAGAAATAAAAATCAAAAACCCCGCTTCAGCACAAATTATTTTCAGCCCCTCTCCTTTTAGAAGTAAACAGAACTTTATTTCTTTTATAAACAACTTTCAATGAAATTCTGGTCAGATAAAAAATCCTGACAAAGGTGATACACTCCAGTTTTAGCATGTGGTTATTTGTCTAATTTGAATTTTTTGACTCTCTAAGAATACCTTAGAGAAATGCAAATAGCTACAACAAAACAAACACAAAACGACCCATTACTTTGAAACAGAACTTTATTTGTTTTAATAAATAAATAATCCCATATTCTCTCAGGGTAAAATCCCATATTTACAAAGGGTATCAATAGTGAGTTTTAGCAAATGATGTGTCAAATCTGAGGCCTAGTCCACTTCCATGCGATTTTTCCACATCACTCCTAATAAGGATTGATACTCTTCGTACACCCTACGAACCGGTTGGTATAATGAGATCCACTTAGTGATGACATATTTTAATAGTTTATGCTGATTTTTTAGTCCTTATGTAAATATTTTAAATTCCATGAACCTTTTAGGACTACGGCATAAATAAGCATGCACCTCTCGAACAAGGTCTTCAACTTTTTCTATAGATTTAAATTTGCCACCTATTCTGTAAGCTAGGTTCATTCTATGATCCATACAATGAATGAAAATCATATAAGGGAAATGATATGTTTGTTGTCTTACACAGAGGACATTACCCATGAGGTTTCAGGGTAGAGATGCCCCATATTCCCTAAAAGAGTATCAATTATTTTTTTCAACTGATGTGATGTATCAAAATTTCAGGGCCTAGTCCACTTCCATGTCGATTGATATCCACATTCAAAACTCCTGTATCACCAACTCACAAAGGATTTCAGATACTCTGGATTTACTCTCTACGATCCAGTTGTGAATAATGAGATCCAAGTGAGGTTGGTGATCGACATAATTCTCAATAGTATACACTGTGAAGATTTGTTATACTGACCTTATGTAAATATTATCTAAATTTCATGTAACCTCGTTTTAGGACTACGGCATAGAATAACGATATGTACCTCTCAAACAAGTAGACTTCAACTTCTCTTTCTATATATCTTAAATTTGCTCAACCATAGCTATGTAAGCTAGGTTCATTCCCAATCGCATCCACTACAAGCTTACCGTTTTTGACCAGTGAAAATCAGGATAAGTGTGGGACACCATGGATATGTTTTTTGTCTTACACAGAGGACATTACGATGAGGAAAATCTATTAGAGGATGCCCCATTTTGAATTCCCTGACACATACCAACTGGTTGATGTAATTTCAGCATCATCCATGAAATTAACTACTCTGTTGATATCCTTCAAATGATTGTTTTGAATGATCTTGCACTCCTCGTTCTTTCATATTCACGTGAATTGTAATGCTAGATCAATAGAAGTATATTTCTGAGAATGCAGACTGAATCAATGCAAGTTAGAGCAAGAGTGAATGTAATTCCTAGTGGGATTTACTGTATTCATGCAACATAAAGCATTGAAACTATCCTGTTTGAAGAGCAAAACCTGCAACTTTAATGGCTTCAAGCTATCCTACTCCATACAAATAATAGTGATTCCTGCATACTGCTAAACAATGCTAACTAAGCAATAATTGAAACTATCTAAACAGAATAAAAGACTAAACTATGAAAATCAGAGTAATGAGGGGCCTCATCTAGACAACGATTTATTTATAGCTTTTCATTCACCCAGAGATCAAAACCAAACTGAACTCATAAACAATGGACAAACACTATTCCAGGGGACCAAAAACATTGCAAGCCTTCTCAGTAAGGAAAGTTTTCATTTTTACGTGAGTCTTTCTGGAAAATACGTAAAGGACCACCGCTCTATATGTTTCTCAACCATAGCTGAAGAGCAAAAGGCCAAGAAAAGAGAGGAAAAAGGAAAAACAAAGGACGTGAGGGCTAAGCGGGGAATGCGGGATGTTAACGCACACTTTTTTCCAATCCTGAACACCTTGCAGGAGACCTGTATCATCATTGGGGCACTTGTTACACTGTTTCAGCAGTATAGTACCTTACAATTTTGGGTACGTATAGTAACCAAAGGATCTATTATCTTACATATCATCTTATTCACAATCAAAGAGTGCATTCAATTAAAAAAGAGTTCATTCTATAAAAAAAAACATCAGACTGAAATGATTTATTTTCCTCTTAACACATAGCAGATCCATTAAACTCAACAAAAAAATTTGTTAGTATTCACAATACACGTGGAGACAGATGGAAATATTTTTTCAACAAAAGATCTCATCCCATAGGATAACATATTTTAACAAATCCTACATCACAAGAATCAATGTTCAACATGCATTCAGAATTCAAAATGTTGTTTTGAATCACGATAAACATAGGGCTCCAAAGAATTGATGAGGTATGTCCTTCAATTTTCTGAAATTTAGTGCTCTTCAAATGTAAATTATGGTCATGGGGTTATATATTAGCAAAAAATCATAAGTATTCCATCTAGAAACATTCTTCTAAACGCCATCTACAACTATGTATTCATTCTCATAAATATTTCCTATATTCGTCACAAGTATTCATCTAATATTAATTTGCATTGTCCTCTGTCCCTACAAAAATTAAATTCAAATTCATTCTAAATATTATAAAATTTAGATGCAGAGCTTTATTCTCATAGTATCAAACTTTAAATGGAAATTTACAAGCCCACTCTAACCTGAAACTTCTTCCCAAGTCCCATTTGCTTTCCTTAGAAATAGGAGTTCTATGAGTATTTGCCTTGGTAGAATTTAAATTCCCTTGAATGCCACTACTATAATTTTCACCTCCAACATTCACTTGGGAACTGACAAGTGATGTAATGTCATCTTCATTGAATTGGACAAGTGGTATAGTGTCAAACTCGACATGATTCAATGGAATGTCTTCAAGGGGAGGTATTTCATTGTTATTGTCATTGATAACATCAGGAAAATAAAAAATGAACACATTCTCATTCTGAGTTTCATTATGAATGTAATCATTATCCCTTGATTCAGATGGTCTTGCTGGAGAAGGATGGGTTTCTTTAGATGGTTTCTTAAAATTAGATGTTATTTTTCAAATGCCAATACCACTACCAAGAGGGGTTGGAAAAATATTTTTGCTTGACGCTAAGCTTCCCTTTTTAGGTGCCATTTTGCTGTATCAGTGAATCCTATAGAATTGAAATAAAAAAGGATACAAAATGTTATACTAAATGATATTGTTATGTGCAAAGAGATCTCAATATGAGAAATATCTATAAAGAAAAATAATATTGTGTCACTTAACATGTACTACTTTTTGTAAGAGTGTTACATTAGTATAATAATAATTAGAGCATACATCAAACAAAATGAAGATGTATTAGAGGTTTGAGAAGAGAAAAAACAATTTAAATGATTTGTTGAGCAGCCAAAGACACTATAATGATAAGACACTCTAGTGATAAGAAGTCTCTATTATATCTAATCAAACATGAAATAGGTGATCTCAAGGTCTGTGATCAATTTGAAATCAAAGTATAGTATGTATCTTCTCATGAAGGACTCTAAGTTCATTGATTCATTCAGGTATGATTTGTAATTAGTTGATTAATGAAGGAGTCTTGATGACCGAGCTCTGTCATAATGTATAGAGGTCATGATAAGGGTATTCTTTGTATACTTTCGTGTTCCTACTTAGAGAATGAGTTTAAGAAACTTGAAGGATGTAGGAATTAAAAATATCCCTAGATGTTGATGTTTTTCCTTTATATTTAATATTATAGACATGTTGTCAAGACTACGAAAAGGATAAGAAAATATGTCAAAGATACTTCATTGGGATCACACATTGATAGAGCTCCTTTGTTTGTTCGCTCAGTGCTTTTTAAGGATCATGAGCAACAAATAATTATGGTTCATCATGAGTTCTACATCTTCACTCAGGCTTGAGAAACCTGAGATTTTAGCTATCAGACATGACCGACCTGACACACATTGAGAATGGGCCTTGCTTAAATATGAAAGGAATAACAATCTAAATTCCCTTCCTAGAATATACAAGAGAAAGAACATTAAGTATAGATAAACGACAATCAGTCAAGGTCGTAGATCAAGCCATAAATCAAGGAAATAACTAGTCATCAAAGAACTAGTCAAGACCATAGATTTAGGAGAGAACTAGACATCAAGGATCTAGAAGAGAGAACATTCAATACCATAGATCAAGGAAAGAACTAGTCAATACCATAGATCAAGGAAAGATACATATATCACACACACACACCACCCCCACACACACATATATATATATATATATATATAATATATACATAATAATACTACATATATATATATATTAACTATACCTAACAACTAGATAATATCTCCTAATATCTAAATAAGATAAAAGAAATATCCACACACATAAGTGGGTGAGGATAAATACAATAAAGGTAAATAAAGTACCTATTTGAACATAGTTGGGCCTTGGAGCTAAGGTAAATACCTACTCTAACACCCCCCCCTCAAGTGAAGCTATGGGACAGATTATTGTTTATGGGATTCTCAGGAAAAGCTTGGGTATTTTCGTTGCTATAAAATTTGCCAAAATAAAATTTTGAGAATTCTACTATTCTCCAAAATATGAATATTTGCTTCTAAAACTTTCCCTGGTTTTGTTGATGGTACTCTTTTTTGGTAGTTGGTGGGGATCTTGATTAATTTAACTCACACTTGGTTGGATATTTTGTATCCTATTGGGATCTTGTCCAAATTTATGTTAGATCCACATGAGTTTATTTCGAAAGAAGAAAATATGATATTTTACTATGTTCATGGAACTCATACTGATAACATTCACTATTTAGGAGGGATAAAGATTGATTTGGCTAGATTTATAGACTTTAATTGAGCTGGTGATTTGGATCATCGTAAATATACCTCAAGCTAAATTTTCTCTCTCAATTCAAGTCTAGTTATTTGATCAAGAAAGAAGTAGAACATAGAGGAGTAGTCAACATTGCCATAGAATTTTTTTGGTTGCTTAGAATTCTGACAGAGTTTGGTATTCACTTTTAGTGGCATAGTATCATTTACTATGATAACATGAGAACCATATTAATTTTTCAAAATTCAGCTCAACATTAATAGGAAAATCTTATTGAGATCCACATGTATTTCATACGGGGAATAATACAAGGAAACATCATTGAATTATAGTATTTTCGTAATTATGATCATGTTGCAGATATATTTACCAATCCCTTCATTGAATCCAATTTACTTCACTTTTTCTCTCTTCTTGATGCGATGTATTCTACATCTGCCCATCTTTTTTGCACTTTCTTGTAATTTTCTCCTCTTATTTTCTTCTAGAAAGATTGTAGTTTGTACATGGGTACCTTTTCAGGCCTTTTTTTTGGGATCCATATGACACATCTTTCTTAGTTTTCTAGGGGAGCCCTCTTTATTTTTTTTCTTACCATTCCTCTATCTCAGCTTCAATGAAGGTGGGAAGCATTGGTCTGAGTTATTTACCTTATCATCTCAGGGAATTGTCCACCTCACATGGTGAATCATCACTTAGGTGAGGTCATAGGTATTTAGGAGTTATATGACATATGATAGATTCCATCATAGAATCTATCCTTTTCATATGCATAATTGGAGTAATATAAGAGTTACATTCCATATTTGGAATTATAACTCCTTTTCTCCTCACGGGGGAATGATTTTATAGGCATGGGATTTACAAAACACTCCTATATGTACCCTTTTATTTTGATCTACAGGTATGAGTATACAATTTCTCTTCTACATTAAATTTTCCTTGAGTTCATTTTTTTCTTGCTAATTACTTGGAGGAAATTTGTGATATCGTTTGAGTGTAAGTATTTCGATGTGCACACCATTATGTTAGATCTTCAAGAAATCTTTCATGTACAATAATAATTGGGTTCATTGGATTAATTAAGTGAAATTGTGTCAGTGATGGAATTAATTAAGTATTGATCAAGTAATTAATGACCAACTTATATCCAAATCATGATGTATAGTCACAATTGCATTCATTACGAAATTCACGAGTCAATATATTTAAGAAATTTTCACTACCTTTGGTAGTTGTGAGGCTTGTAAAATATATTTTTCACATATCTAGAACTCCTAAAAATTTAAATAACCAATCCTAAAGGCCCCAAAACCTACAAAATGACTATATGTTGTCCTATAATAGACACCAATTGCAAAATTTCCACCCTAAAATGTTTAGGTGCAATGTTGTAATCCAAAAGAATGAGTAAGTGCTGACCATATTAGATTTTAAAAAACCATTATTTAGACCGTAAATCATGGAGTTATGAGACATTTTTAAAAAGGTGCAAAGTGGCTCAAATTTCTTATATTTACTAATAAAGATCTAAATTATAATTTTCTAGAAACTTATAATTTATTTTAGTAAATATGTGCATGACCATGACCTATATTGTCTTCTCCAACCCCTAGAAATACTACTCCTACAAAAATTATCACATGCTTTATGTTTGGTGGTTACCAAATATAGAAAAAGAAAGCGTGAATGTCATTTTGGGAACCACGCACACATTTTTGTCAAAATTACATTCTTGGCCTCCTTTAGGTTCTCTATATCCATGCATTTACACTTAACCACTAGGGGAGCATTAATATTGGAGGTAGGCATAAAGATGGGGTTAAAAGAAATGGTTACTTGAGTAGAGGATATATCATCAAGTCCCTGTCAAGCAATAAGAATAGGCAATATTATGGTTTTATTAATAACTTCATCATTTTTTGATTTTGTGACCAACTTACCATTTTTGTTATAAATATGTATATCACATCCTATATTGGTGAAAAAAGGGAGGGGATGGGAATATTCCAAATTAAAAGGTTTATTCTAACTAGATGTAGTATTAATTACCTAAAAGGATTATAATCCATGACACAAGTATGTAAAGAACCTTGGCAATGAAAAAAGAGACAAGCATGGAGGGTTAAAGGTAAGGAACACATGAAAAATACAAGGCATCCACCGAAGGATGTTATAGTTATAATTAATTAGGCATCACTTGGAAACTCATGGATATATTTTGCAGACCTAAGTTGATTTACAAAGAACCTTGTGCAAGAAATTGGTGGGTATATTATTAAAACCATGAATAATCATATTGTATGGAGTTAAATAATCAAAATATATTCCCTATCAATTCATGGAATATATATTACAAATATTGATACCTGACCCATTATAAACCAACACATATTTTACAAAAAAGAAAAATCAACTGCAGTTACATAAATATTCAAAGGGGGATGCTATTTATATTGTGCTGGAGAGGAAGATCCTAAACACTTAAGGAAATCTTGGCCACTATGAAAGGTAAATTATTAATCCCAACTGCAACTTATTAGGCTTCAACATCAAAGGAAACCATCATTCATGGAAATTCCCCACAGATAACATGTTTGTATAGAGAATATTTAAGCATGTCAAGTAGGGAATGTTTGTTGAGGAAGATATTGGTTAATATGAAAATACATGAGTGTTGAATATAGAAACATGTATTAGAAAAGTATGTGACCCCTTATTTTTATCTATCATGGGAATGAATTTGGTTAAAGGTATGGTATCCTATGCTAGCCCGAGGAAGTGGAACTTGCGAATTAACATCATGAAAAATAAAGAAATCAGAACAAGCCATAAAGACACCAAATATTAAAAAAAAATCCAAGTGCTGTAAATAAGGAATGCGGTTGGAAAGTGTGAGTGAAAACTTGGGAAAATAGGGTTTAGAAATAATGTGGGTTCATCAAATGATTTACCAAAAAATGAATTAAGGTTAAATACAAAAAAGTAATAATTATACAAATCAATAAGTAGATTAGAATATAGCTCCAAGAAATAAAAAATATAAACGATTAGATACAATTACATAAATATAAATAAGGGGGTATACTTAGCTTATGTAGGGGTAAAAAATATAATTTGGATGTGCAAAATTGATGAAAAATTAGAGATTCTTCATTACGGAAATTAGATTTGAAAAATGCAAGAAGACAAGACCATATAGGTTAGGACTATAATGGAGTATGTCCTTGTAACTTTCTATATAGTAATGGACCCCTTTGTGCTATGGAAATAAAAATTATGGTACTCATCGGTGGTCTAAAAATACTATTCATTATTGAATATTAGGGTTTGAAAAATGTGACAGAACCAATAATGACATACAACAAGTAGAATTCCATATATACCCACAAATATTCATGTATCCATTAGATAACAAAAGGATAAATCTGTGTGTGGTGAGGTTAAAAATACCTTAGTGGTCAACCCCTTCCGAATCATTTTATCCTCTACATTACATCCTTTTGAGTGGGGAACATTATCTTTCATTGATCAAAACCCATACTCGACCAAAAAAATCAAGCATGAATTTGTATATTGAACCCACCTATGCATCTCCAAACCAACCAATCCCTGATCTTGGAATTTATCAGAGAGAGAGAGAGAGAGAGAGAGAGAGAGAGAGAGAGAGAGAGAGAGAGAGAGAGAGAGTTCATGTAGTTATCTTAGTGTTGGTGTAAGTGTGAGTACAAATCTAAGAAAAATCATAATGCTTCCTTGAGTCTATTGACCCAAAGTTAGTAGGCATAACTATAAATAGATAGAAATATACACTTCCTTATTGTGTATATAGTTCTTGTGTATTTAAACCTAGAATGAATGCTCTTGATCCTTTGCATATTTCAAAATGTGCAACCTTGGGCTTAACATTAACTATGGTTTGTCTCATGGAGATGAAATATAAACTCTTTGACCCGGTTGAGTGCTTTAGATTTGATGTATGGAGTGCTCCTAAATATGTTTTTTTATAAATGTCTAGACATGGAAGATTGAGATTTAATTGGAACTATATATTTTAATATTGTCTCTTTAAAGTGCCAAGTTAGTTCAAATGGTTAACTACAATTTCTTATATAACCGTCTATGATTAGTTATTCACACTAAAGAAAACTAAGGGATAGAAAATGGCCTAAATAAAGATATCAAATTAAGAAAATAGTTATTGGGTACTAACGGACAAGGTTGTATGGTTGTCCAAAGCTGCAGTTCAGATCATGTTGGGACTGTATGGTACTGTACAGGTATTTCATGTAATTAATTTAGAATTTAAGGTGATACACTTGTGAGTTATTATGTACTTTGAGTTAATGCAACTAGGTATATTGATGAACGAGTAGATTTTGTAATAGAACAAGTCGTGTAATCAGAATGTGAAGACAACACCTAGGCTTAGGATGTGTGTAAAATTCATAGTGTAGGGACAAAGTAAAAATTTTCATTTAAATATAATAAATTACCAAATAAATGTGTCTACACATACCCATAATGCATTGATTGGTGTTATCTAGAGGAATTTATGAGGGATAGAACAAATCTAGGTGTCATAGGCTCAAATAAATTATCTAAGTGAGAAATAACATTTTTAGACTTCCTATAAACCTCTCCATGATCATACCATGTGTTCACATCATAGATACCCCAGTCCAAGAAATCATTGATTACTTTTAAGATCCAATCACTATGTTGAAGGATAGACATTTTGGGTTATAACCCATGCCTTTTAGAAGGCTAACATCAATTTTCCTTTATGTTGATATCTTTGTTCAAAGTGAAACTAATCCCCATAAATTCCATTTAAATAGATCCAAGTGCTTCATGTACCCCTTCTCTATTGTGCTATGAATGTATCACTTTTCATTATTAGATTTGTATTAGGATCTTGCATCTAAATTAAACTTCATGGGATCACATAACTAGTGACTCACCTCCCTTTCTATAAAGTGAAGAAACATTAAAAAAATATATCCAGGCTCCATGTCTTACTAAGTACAACATGTCCCTAAGAATCCTAAGTAATAAAGAGATAGAAATATTAGTTAATATGTAAGTAAGATTTACTTAACATTAATTTTATCCAAAATTCACCCCAAGGTAATTTTGATAACTTGCACAATTTCTTCAGGCTTGAGAAAGCAATAATGGTTTGAGGCCCAAAATCAGGTTTCAAGGGATCCCTTGGATTTTCTATAACTTCCCTATAAAAAAAAATCCAAGGAGATAGCGAAAATTTGCAAAAAATTGAAAGAATGAAGTCAAGGGCCTATTTTAGTGCAAATCGAGTCTGAGGGCTATGAATAGAACCAATGCGGATTGTAGCAGCGTTAGACATACCAAGTTCGGGCCCAAAATTCTAGAGAGGTAGTGGATTGAGGAAAAAGAGGATACAAATGTCCCGCGCAGTTCACGGGATAGCTGGGACAAAAGTACGTGAAATGCCCGAAAAGCTGAAATAGTCGTGACCAAGTGCAATGCGGTTAAGGTGGAAAAATATGTCTGGGATAGTCAGGCACAAATTTTTTGAAATAGCTGCGACCAAGTGCAATGCGATTAAAGCGGAAAAATATGTCCGAGACAGTCGGGCCCAAAAAAGCCAAACTAGTTGCAGGTCTGTAAGGTGTGGATATGTCAGGAGTCAACAACCCAGCTAGCCCGATCAACGCTAGACGTGCGAGGAAACAAAATCCCAAATTAGGTGATGCGGAGAAAGGAGGCCCGTACGGTCTAAGTTCCATGGGGACATGAGTTCCCCGAAAAATTGAAATCACCGCAATACAAAGGGAAGTGGTGTAATGCGACCCTCGAAGTTCAAATGGACATAACGTTTGACCCAGAGCTCTAATTTTAACAAAAATTAACTTTTCGGAAAGGGCACGACATCCTCTGTGTAAAAAAAATTAGATTTAGTATTTTTAATGAGGGTAGATGGGTGAAAAGAAATAAAAAACTCTAGCTCCAAAGAGTTAAATGCTCAATCCCGTCAAATGCAAGAAATCCCTGACAAACCCAAAATAGTAGCTCACACTCAAAAGACCATAACTTTTGCAATTATCAATGATTTTTTGCAAAATTGGTCTCGTTGGAATCGTGATTCCAAGGCCAACACAAAAAATCAAGAAATGCAAAAATTGATGAAGTTTTTATGTCAAGTTTTTTGAGAATGTGGCCAGGTTCAACACAATGATTTTATTGGCTCTTGAGAGAGTATTTAATGAAGCATGGGCAAAAATTTTTCACTGCTACAAGTTACGGGACAGTATGGGGAGCATTTTTCAAGAAACGTACCATAATTTCACTTTATTTATTACCTCTTACAAGTTATGGGAAGTATAATTTTAGGATTTTCATTTCTCCCTCTCTCTCTCTCTCTCCTCTAAGAATTCTATACATTAGAGTGTTGGGCTCATTGTAAATGATGGTTTTTGATTAGAAAAAATTTGTACTTTTGGTTTTGTGAAGCCAATGTTCCGCAATCCCTTGTAGTGGACTCCTTGCATAGTGATCCAGGCCTTTACTCTGTAATAGATTGAACTGTGTATATCATTAAGCATTAGATGCAAGTTTTTAGATGTATCTTCCCTAGCTGTTTTGTTTGCATTCTTCTCGCCTCTTCAATCTTATTGCAAATATATTATGTCTATTTTATGCTCTTGTAGGGATTCATTATAATTATGTGTGTATGAAATATTGTTGTGAAAGCAGCTGTTAGACTGTGGAGAACTGTTATCACCCTCTCCAGTATGCACTTCACTTACATTTTTAACACATTGGAAAGCTATTCTCATTCCCTCCATTTCTGGTGTATCGCCGTTGTTAGTGTAGGATTTACTTTCATGCACTCTCTCTCCCTGGTCCCTTGAAAAGTTAAATTTGGATAAGATAGTTTTGTCTGCATTAGAGTAGATTGTGGCAGGTAGTTTAGGAGTAAGAACCAACTTTCTCTGGAGGTCTATCTCAAGTAGGAAGTCCCACAACTTGGAGATAGCACCCATGTTACCCAGTCACACCGTGAGCTCAAGAACACACACTTGTGCAAATCTAAGGGTGTTTTGATTCGGCAATAACAATTAAAACTTAGGCTTCTACTATTGTTGTGACCGAGAAAATGAGACTATCCATCACTGATTTTTTTCTAGTTTTGGTACCCTTAATTATAGAGACTACAATTATTGAGAGCATCTAAAAGTGTGACACAAAATCAAAGGAAAAGAAAATAAAAGATAAATAAGTTTGGGTGATTCATGATTTCTGAAAACCTTGGATGCTCCTACATTATACAGCCATTCAAGTCTAGGATCACGTGTCATCTTCATACTTGCGCATACACCATTCCAAAATAATGTAAAATGAAAACATTTTGTGTTAGAGAGATTTATGGAAATTCATAATGGCACACATACTAAAGGATCTCACATTAGACAAATAGAAAACTATAAATATATTTTTTTCCAAAATGGACACTTTTGGCTTACAAGGAAATTTTTGGTTTCAAGTTTCTTAGAAAGGTTTCATTCAAATATGGGGTTGAATAAAATATAGATATGTTTTATTAAGGCATAATGTGTTCCATTCGCTTATGTTTGATAATTCATAGGGGATTTTTTCTCAAGGTGGCTGTTAATTTGTATATGCATGGTTCTATCAAAATAACAAAAAATATGCTTAGCAAAATGTTCTTTTTCATGCTTAGGCAAGGATCAGTTATTTCTTCAACATCCACCACCTGAAAACTCATTCCACCCATTTGAATGTTCATACATTATAATAAACTATGAAAATCAATACATCCAAAATATCATCACACAAGTATGTGAAAATCATCATGGTCACTGTTATCTAGTTTTGCCCCTCAGGAAAAATTGGACAAACATAGGTTGCACACTGAGAAAATGGAGGGATTGATTCAGTCATGGGAGCTTACATTTCGAGGTTAGCCGAATAGGTTGAAGTAGACTGAGAAAATTGTAGAAGAATTTGGGAAATGAAGAAACTCTGAAGGTCTGAAATTTTATATTTCAGAGGTGGAAAAATTCAGAGGTAGGCTAGGGTCAAATTCGAGGACTGGGTAGAAAGAAGATAGTAAAGGCCGAAACCCCGAAGTTTGAATTTCAGTCTTCGAGATTTCAGAGGTTTTGGTGAACATGGGAAGGTGAACACTGAAAAAAACCCTGAAGTCCCAAAAACCCAAAGTCCCGAAACCCCCAAAAATACAAAGATCCGAAACCTAAAGTCTGAATTTAGGACTTCGGGGTTTTGGCATTTTGGAACCTTTAACCCCTCAGTTTGAAAAATCACAACTTGAAGTCCGAAACCTGAAGTCTGAATTTCAAAATTCAGGGTTTCAGAGTTTTGGAGGTTTTGTTGACTCAAGCCGAATGAACAGTAACATCAAGCTCCGAATTCAAAATGCCCTAAAGTCTAAATTTTCAGAATTTCAAGGTTGCGAGAAACTTTTGGAGTCTGAAAAAATAAGATCAACCACCCGCATTGATTACAGAATGGCACCCGCATCTTCAGATGGCCATAAATTTTGATTGAGAGCTCAAATTTGTAAAAAATTAGACTTATTGGAAAGCTCTCAGCATCATATGTATTTCAAAATGAAGAAATATAGCTCTCCATTTTAGGGGGTGTTTCCAGATTTCTCACCTACTCAAGTGATGAAGGTATGGGCTTCCTTTCTTGCCCAACAAGGCATAGTACATGGAGGTATGAGTTTTGCAGTGGCACTCATCATTGTTGCAGGTGAATTCAATGCATTTTAGGGTGGTTGAAGAAAGATTTTGAGTTTCTTCCCTCTCTCCCTTCTCTCATTCTTCCTATATATTGTAAGGAGGGGCATTGTTCTAATGTTGAATAATTTTTCTTTGCACCCTCCCTTCTTCTCTTGTCTGTAAGTGAATTTGTGGAGTTAAAACCTCCCATTCAAGATGTAATGCAAGATTGTGCCTCTTGGCCATTGTAATGCACTGTATCAAATATTTGGAGCAATAATACAACTCCATGGATGAATTTCAACCCTCTCTCATGTTCAATGCTTTCTTTTGATCTCTCATTGCAATCTTGGTTATCTGTGCATGGGTTTTGTATTAAATTTTTAATGGTTTGTGTTTAATGGTTACTGGATTCTCATCAATGGATTGATCTATGGTGTATTTTCATCCTTCTTAATATGATTTTGGTTTCCATCTCCATGTAAAATAGGTGTTCAACATTCCTTTTGGTGCATCACCTTTGTTAGTTTAGGTTTAATTTCTTGTAATCTTCTTAACCCTTTCTCCTTGGCAAGATAGAGTAGATTTTGGAATAGATCCTCTACAATTTGGATGTGTGCATCAGAATAGAGGAATATGAACCGGCCTTCATCTGGAGGGTTATCTCGATTAGAAAGTCCCACACTTTGGGATAACTTTATGTTTGATGAATTACATTGACTACCTTAAGCATTCACTTGCGAGCAATGAGGGGTGATGTGATTTCATCATAACAGTCACATGATCAAATATTATATTTGTATGGATCATACTTCACGTCCATAAGAAAAATATTCGATGGAAATTCCATCTGATTGTTTGACTAGCCCATCAGGTATACATTGGCATCATATGTTGAATAAATAATAAACAATGATACAAAATCCATAATCTCATGATGTAGCAAAAAAATTATGTAAATATCATGACTAACACATAATCTATGTTACACTTATCAATTTGTCCATAACCAAAATATCAAGTCATAATCATTTTCGTGGATGCACATGCCATTAGGCATACAATAAAATCACATGTCGCATGTACCAATCATGTTAATGCAATTAAAAAATAATACAATGTGAACTTGATAGTGTAGGCCACCATGACATATCACATGAATCAATCAAATCCAAGCTCATGGATAGTCCATACATAGTTATATAGTTTGTTAGGATAACTTGCATCTACTAATAATAATATCTAAAAATCTGTAGAGAACATAAATTGTATAACCATTTGACCTAACCATAACATTTTCGATAAATTTCATGTATCTATATATAAATATCTCTCAATCCTCAACATCTATAAACTAGATCTCAAGTCATATCATATCACGAGAGAGAGAGAGAGAGAGAGAGAGAGAGAGAGAGAGAGAGAGAGAGAGAGAGAGAGAGAGAGAGAGAGAGAGAGAGAGAGAGAGAGAGAGAGAGAGAGAGAGAGAGAGAGAGAGAGAGAGAGAGAGAGAGAGAGAGAGAGAGAGAGAGAGAGCATACATTTCAAAATGTGATCCAAACAAATGCCAAATATAAAGCATGATTAAATCTAGCATCAACTAAGGTCTAACAATATTCTACATGGATGTTGACATCATCAAACCCAGTTAAAATGAATGTAACAAATGTATGTATGTGTTTAGGCTAGTTAGATGTGTAGAAATCAAATAATAATATAAACAAAGAATCATCTCAACACATACCACAAGAAAGTCCACAAGATCAAAAATATTAACACAATTTCCCTAACCACTTAATGTATACCAGGCAATCAAAATTGTGTCCAAAACCATTAGTGACATGGACACGAGTTTGAACTATGCATATACATAAGGAAATTATATTGGCACAACATAGCTTTGGCAATTACTATAGCAATTATGGGCAGCATAACTTCATACAATAAAGATTAGAATGTTATTTAAATACCCTTGACATTTTAGTTTGATGGGTGTGATTCTTTGTTTTGCTTGGCACTATGTCAAAACATAAAGGTGTGTCTCACTTATAGTCAAAAATATTTTAAAATATAATTGGTAAATAAATCGTTAAAAATTCAAACAATTAAACTAAATTTTTGATCCATAGATCCACAGCTAGCTGTTAAAAATAAATATTTGTTCAATTTATGTGTTTGGTCATATTTTATGTTTGAGAGATTTTACTGAAGATGCCAAAAGTGATAAAAAACGGGACACAATTATCTAGATCTCAACTGTAACGGAATAGAGATAACCACATGACTGAAAAATTCGTTTCGCATAAGTTTTATAAAAACACCACATACGTAAACACCGAAAACTCTGGTTGGCCGACTTAATTTGCCGTGCTTTCACGTGAAATTCATACTATTTTGCCCAATATAATTAAATGTACGTTTGGACAGGCTTCACATGCCAAATAACATGCTCATTTAATGTCATTTGTATATTTTCGTAAGGGACAAAACCTGACCACAAATTTCAGAAAAATGGTCAAAGACTATTAAAGTCTAAAGATACGGGAGAGAACTCGGCCATTCAATATGTTTTGTTTTTTAATGCAATAAATATTATAGGTATTCGCAATTATATATGATGAGTGATTATATATAGGGGAGAAGGCCCAGGGTGCGAACACCCTAAGTTCGCAGGTCCATGGAGTCAATTCCTTGCCACGTAGGAGCGCCAATTTGACAGCTAGTTATAAAATAACATTTTTTTATCCTAAGTCTTTAATTTCGTATCCAATTTTAATATGATTTGCTTCCATATGATCGATCAAATAAAATATCTCAAAAAAAATCACATTTACTGGTGGTGGGAGACCGGTAGTGGTCCATCGAAAGAGGACAGGTGTTGAGCATTAAATTGGAAATAAAAGAGGGAAACGTAACCTGTCCTCCGCCATCTCCACGCGCGTTTTAGATAAGGAGCAAATAAATGTTTCAACCACCTTGTGCGGAGCTCATAAACGGGCCTCTTACGGAGCTCCCTGCGCAGGATTACATAAAATGAAGTCGATTGATGTCCCTATCCCCTTTTCCACTTACTCGCCTGCAAGTTATCTGTCGATTGAAGCCTGCGAGTAAGATTGAAGCTATCTGTCGATTGAAGCTTACCCACCATTTGTCACCTCTTACCAGGGCTGTGAGTTATCTGTCCTTTGCGACGCGGAAGTTGCTGTTATCGTCTTCTCCACTCGAGGAGAAGGGTTCACGAGTTCGCCAATCACAGGTACCACCGGCCGGCACCCGTCTATAAACCCTTATTTTTTCTCTTAAAGCTATCCCTCACCACTGTTATATCTATCCTTCGTCGCGTCTTTTCAGAAATGTGACCGATTTCCTTAATATTTTTCCTCAGTCTTTAATTCTGCTCAAATCTTTACAGAAATGTAACTTATTTTCTTAATATTTCCATTATATTTACCTCCGCGATTTCGAGTGGATCGATCTTTGCATAATATCTACCGGCAGTGCTTTCTGTGTGATTGATACCAATTTTATGTATTTCAATATAGGATTCGAGTCCATAAGATTTCTATCCCTTCTTCGACTACTTATTTTTCTATAAATAGTGTGCTAGTTTTCGTTTCAGATCAGATTTGGCTTCAATTGCGAATCTGTTACTTACTGGCAGATTGTTCTGAACTTGATGGCAAAGAAATTACTGCTGCGTTGGGTTTTTCTGTTGCTTATGTATTTCTTCTAATTTTTTCTACGTGACTTCATTTGGAGCTCATGTCTTTAAACTATGAAATCTATGGAATGCAGGCCAGGGGAATTCTGTTTAAAAGAATTCACAAAATGTATAAAGGAGGAGGGAGAGAACATCCAGAGGTGCTCCGCAATGACTTGTTGACCAAACTTGTGAGGGAGGGGCACATTTTTCGGACGAAATTATTGCAGATACAATAATCTTTTTTGTGTTTGCTGGTGTCGAAACTTCAGCAATGGCCCATGACGTTTGCTGTAAAGTACCTCATTGAGAATCCACGAGCACTGGAGGAGTTGAGGGTGAGCGCTTTGCTATAACTATAAAATACACTTTACAATGTTATAAATTACCCTGAATTTATTTCATTTCATATATTAGGCCCTCTAATATAGCAGGCATAAGTTTGAGCGAATACTGATACATAAAAAATGAATGATTATGATAGAGAACGCTGAGCATGAAGCTCTTTTTGAAGGCCAAAGGGAAAGGCAATGAAAAGCTGACGTGGAATGACTACCAATCAATGAAATTCGTTCATTGTGTGAGTAGATAACCATCCTTAATGTAGTTCTGTTCATGAAATTTGAAGGAGCTAATGATCTTTGAAAAGCTTGTAGAATGCGATGTTTATTATTTATTAAGCAAATTTTGTTTTTGGATGGACGTGTAGGAGTATTTTATTGTGGAGCTCCAGTGTTGGCGCAAGAGCTGAGAACTTTTGGAATGGCGGTTGGTTATGCGGCAAGATCGTTTGAAGCAGGGTGGAAACAGTGTGTATTCACACTACTAATACTCAAGGAAAATGTTACCTACAGTTCTATGTTTTTAAGCCATACAGAGGTGAGGTTTCAACCTCACCAAGATTCAAATAAATCCTTGTCTTTTAGTTTTTATTTAACGTTGTTCATTTTAAGCTGCTTTGAACAATTTTGTTTATGTAATTTTTTTTGTTTTTAGTAAAGTTTTATTCCAAGCATCGCTTTTAAATTAATTTTATGTTGATCCTTGATTGGTTTTATGTTGGTTATTAACATATTTGTTCAATCTTTCTCTATCACCCTATGTATTTAATTGAATATGTCTTTGTATCTTGGACTTGTTTCTATCTCGATTGAACCATGGATTAGTTGATGAAATGAAACCTCCCGAGCTGGGTGAGAAGAAGAAGATTTTCAAGGGAAATACAGAATTGGGGGGATCTTTTACAGATTTTTTTATGTTGTTTTTTTCTAATTAGTGGGTTTTTTGTATAAACAAATGTTCTTGGGCGCTTTTGCTGTATTAAGTTGTTTTGATTTTATTTGTGGTCAGTTTGTTGTGATCTTCAATGTTTTATCTTTTTGTTTTGTACAAGGTTTTGGGAGCCTTTTAAAACACTAATCCGTTTACCTAATAAATAAAATCTTTTTATACTTATAAAAAAAAATACATTTACATTATTTAATGGTGTTCATTTTAAGCTTGCAACAATTTGAATAAGGTTATGAACAAATTCTAAGCTGATTTGGTTTCCTCATCTGAAACAATGATTACATTTCGAGCAAAATGTAGTAATCTAAACTGCATGTCTTTATATTTCTTACATTAGGAGCAAAACATATAAACTTATACTGTATGTGTCCCATATTCATTACATTCGGAGCAAAATATACCGACTATAACCTATAATCGTGAATGCAATAATGCAAGCACAATTGATTTCGATACATATTTTTCTGCAACACAAAAACAAAATTCTCCCTCGAATGCTGCCCTTAGTTTGGACTATCAGGAACGATTGTATCATTGACAGATGTTGTTGGAGTCATCAAGAGGTTCACTGGATGAACCCATGGTGGAATAGGAAAAACCAGATATGGTATGAAAGGTTGTGTGTGAAGTAGGAGGTTGTGGGATAATGGGGTGTGTAGTTGGAGTTGAAGTTATTTGCATTCTGTTGGTGTCAAGGAAGTAAGGGTGGTAATCTGGGATAGGAACTTTCAACATATCTTGTAACAGGGAGTTTTGTTGATGGGCATGGGATGATGCATTGGGAAACAAAACCTGCGGATTGTTGAACTTGTTATCTCTTTCTTGTTTCTCTTTCTCCCTTTGATGGCGAGTGGCTTCCTTCTGTTGTAATTCCAATTCCTTCTTTTGGCGAGCTACCTCCCGTTGTTTTCTCGCGCTCCTGTCTTTCAACAAACTTTTGTAGCTCCCCTTTCTTTCCTCTCTTTAATGCATTGCAATCTCTCTTCCCCTTTTTCTGCTCCTTTGCTGCCAACCTTTCTTGCTTTTTTGCCTCAATATGCTCCTTTTTACGCTGCTTCCCTTCACATATTTCTTGTTTTTTATGTTCTGTATCTTTTAACATCTGAACATAAGCATCAGATGTTAACAATTGTGAAGCACGACTTATCTGAAGTGCAGCATCACTCTTACCCTTGGAAGGATCCCGTACAAATTGTGTCGGTAACCTTAAAAATTTACCCAATTTCTTCTCATTTGCAGCAACACCATCATTTGATATACCACTTTCAACATCATGGCCAGTTGTCTCTTCCTCATTTTCATCTTTATCAATGACCTCAATTTCCTCTGCGTCAGCATAATAATGAGTAAAGTTTGCTGGTTCAAAGTCTACTGGCACAAGGTTGGTTGGCATCGAAGGTAAAGATATACTTTCATCCTCAGTGTTTCCAATCTGATCAAGTCCCAACTCTGCAATATGCTCTTGCAGCCATGTAGGTTGTTTTGGTGCACTTGGCAATGAGAGATCGTCCTCTCCAAATCCCTGGGCCTCAGTGTTGCAGCTGGATGTGCCTTGGTCACGAGTATTCACAATGTGGTTCACTTCATAATCTTTGGTCTGCATTATACTTTGGCTTTCTCCCTGTATACTTGGTTCCTCCGTCTCTGTATTAGCAACAACCGTTGTTTCAATGGTTGGATGGACTTCTTGTGTTGTCGACAGATTCTCAACTGATTCCATTAAGTAATTTTCTCCAATTTTGTCACCAACTGGTGGAGCTACATCTCTTGACAAACTTAGGATGTTTTCAGCAGCATCAACATCTATTATGTTTTCAGTACCATCAACATTCATAATGTTCTCAGGAGTATCATCATCTGTGACATTTTCAGCATCATCTTCGTTGGCATCTTCTTCAATGATATATAGTTTACTACATTCCATGTCATTCTGTAATGCATTTGGATCAAGTGGCCATATACCTGTGCGTCTAAAACCAGCACGAATATTTGCAGGTGTCAAGGCCTTTGCGAGAGCTCTACTACCTATTTCTGCCAAGTCTGAACGTTTTGACTTCTTGGTACTTATTATTACACATCCACTGCATCCTCTCAGATCTGAAATATGCTTTAAAAGGACCAAAGACACTAACATCCAGTGGTTGCAACCTGTGTGTAGTATGTGCTGGCAATGTCAATAAATCAATCCCCAATCGCCTGGCCTCTTCTATAGTTGACAATGCCACATGGCTTCCATGACCATCAAATATAAGTAAATGCCTATTTTCAGGGCACACCCCTCCAGGTACAGACTTACTGAAATGATACAACCAGCTTATAAAGAGCTCTCTAGTCATCCAAGCACTTGAATGTGCAGCCATGCAAGCACCTGGTTCACATCCCTTGATGTAATTTTGTGAAACTTTCTGACCTTTAAATAAGTAAAAGTTAGGGATACATTGCCCTGCAGCATTTACACAACATAGAATTGTCATCCATTCTCTGCTACGAGGAATGATTTTGGGAACATTCCTGCAACCCTTAGTGGCAAGCACCCTCATGCCACAATTTCTCCCTGCTTGGATTCCTGTCTCATCACAATTCCATATTTTGCCTGCACCATAGGAATTGATATGAATGTTAGCTAGTTTTTCATAAAACTTGCTAACCACCTCTGGACGTAAACCTATTGCACGATCTCTTTCTAGACCTTCAGCAGTCCGAAGGACTATGTCTGGGTTGTCTTTTTCTAAATCCTTCCCACCAGGATCTTCTAGGTAATCCTTCTCGAAATGGAGTCTCTCTAGTTTCACAAATTTGTGCAACACAGGTCCTCAGTTGCATAAATCCCACTCCATGCCCTAAATTTGCCATTTGCTTGCACCATTCAACTATCTCTTTCTCCTCTCCTTCACTCAAAACAGGTGCAGGGCCCTTCCTTTTTGTATGGGTCAGACCATTCAGCCAATAATGAACAGATGTAGGAGGTAAAACCATTATATTTCAGTGCAGCAGCTCTAATAGAATAATTGTTGAATTCAATATCATCTATGGCCTTTAAACATATCTTCTTTTGACCAACTAGACAAAATTCTAACCTTCTTGGTTGAAGAGTTACCTCTAATAACCACAGTCTCCTGTAGTTCATGCCTATGTAGTTCACATCCAGCAGGTTTTGGCTGATGATCATCAGTTGTGTTTGTATCTCCTTGATTTGTTATTGCACCATCCTCTTCGCTTCTTATTGTAGCATCCTGTTCATCTGTTCTTCTGGGCTCTTCTTAGTTTTTTGGCATGTCTACGTCGTAGGATCCCCTTGTATTGTTTTGCATTCACATAAGCCAAATTTTTAGCTCTACCCATTGTATGATTTTGAGAGATTTCTACATTTCCAAATTTTTTGTTTTCTATTATTGTATGTGTTTCCGTAATAGTAGATCTCTGTAGTGCCATATTTGGGCTGTCTTTGAAACCCTCATGTTTAAGCATGGTTTGCATGCCTTGTTGAAACCATATTTGATAAATAAATATAAAAAATGCTATAGAGAATGAGGGGGTTTGGTGGGTCTACCTGATAAACTGTTGTATTGTTCTTTCCCCTGTTGTCAGAGCTTGTCTGCCCTAGAGAACTAAACGTTGAAGACCATCCTCTAAGAATATTAAAATAAATTTGGTGGGTCTACCTGGCTTGTCAAGCTGTGCCCTAGCTCCTAAGCAAAAAATGCTGAAGTGGGGCCCATGTTTTTGTTGTTTATCGAGTGTTTGTTTGTCAGTTTTTGATCCGCTAGGCTCCACTAGCCACAGTCCCTTGCTTCCCGCTACAGTGCACCGTCTCTCGCTCAATCCTCCGCTATAGTGCCAGTCATGCGCTACAGTCCTCCGATGTCCTATGCTATAGTCCTCCTTCCGTTTCATTTGGAAATTGACAAATTGTACCTTGTTTTTTTAATTTTATATCATATACTATTAACAAAAGTTCTTGAAAATGTTTTAAGTCTAAAAATTTAACTACCTGTTAAATGCTATGTTGCTCATATATTAAATATGTACATATAGGTATTCAAATACTATTAGTTGTTTATATATTTAATTATAGAAATGCTAGTTGTAAACAAATGTAGAAAATAATCGAGACATCAAAAAAAATTGTTTCTTAATATATTATAAAAATGAACACATATATCTTTTTTTAACTATATATAAAATTAGCAATTGCACATGAGTTGCAATCAACGCCAGTGAGGTTAGATTGTAAATTTATTATGGAGGGAATTGAGTGTGACATTATATTTGATATTTACTTCTGCATTTATGTTGTTTCACCAAATTAATTCCAAATACTGTTCAGCAAAAAACATCGCTTTAGCAAATAAATATGCAAGACAACTCACACTATTTCACCAAATATATTAATTGTGAATACTATTGCAACTATAAATATCCAAAATCCGGCAAACAACAAATATCTAAAATCTGGCAACCTGTAAACATTGGATCTACCAGAATTTGACACTTTCCAGTAGGAGCATCTTCAAAGGAGAACGCCTACCGGCAGGGGTTAAATTTGACGGCCACCTATGCCTGTCACACATTTTTTCGGCCGACGGTAATTTGTAAAATACTACCCTTCAAAAAATACAAAACAATGTTATTTTTATACCAATTATTCAAACTGTATATTTAATTATTCTAAAAATATATGTAATACATATCTATATAATTTACATATATATGTATATAAAATAATGACAGTCAAATTTTAAATATGCAAGTTACATGTGACGGTTATTTTAAATATTTGCAAGTATTTTACGGCTAAAATCGTGAAAAACGTCTAAACGGCCATCAAATTTAACCCCCGGCGAAATATCAACATCAACTCAATTTAATTGAAAATATCAAATTATTCACTTTTAAAAGATTAAATGGTATATTTATTCAAGCATTATATTAACAATTATATTATGTGGATTCTTTTATTTCCGTTTATTAATTTAATTGAAGAGGAACAAATCCGTAGCAAAAGCATTAAATACAGAACGTTGAAATTAATGGCTATAATAAATGTGAAGTGATGTTCCAATTAGAAGCATACAAAAAATCCTTGACTTCAGAAAATCAGTATTAATTGCCTCTGGATACTGTTCTATCATAACGACACAAGAAAGGTGCTTTCAGACAAAAGAATATACTCTTGGAATTAAACACGAGGGGAATCGAGTCCGATAAGTTACCAATAAAATGCAGGCTTATGATTTTTTTTTTCAGTAAAAAAAATTCCCTCTCATTTGAGAAAAGATTACATGAATATCCATCTTCAATCTGAAATCACTCGTAAAAAATTGGTTTTGCCATCACTCCCATTCATGATTTTAGTTGGTTACTTAGATCTCAGTCATTTCATATTGTATTATATTTGGTGTGTAGTTTATTTATTTGGATAATTTTTGAGAGGTTTGTATTATATTTGGTGTGTAGTTTGTTTAATCGGATAAATATTATGAAGTTTAATAATTGATCTTAGATAACACATAACCACATTTATTTTATCTTATTTTTATAATTTTATATAGTGTTTTATTTTTGTTAGGATTTTAAAAGAGGAGAAATACATTTTTCAATTTATTTGTGTTGTATATAACAAATTATAAAATTGTATTGCCACATAATTTTGGATGTGCCACTATAGGATCTAGTTTTGGTCAAGGTTATCCATTACAATTGATTTTTTACGTTTGCTTTTCCCTTCTTTCTGAACTTAGATTGTAGAATTGTAATTAAATATATCACTCTACAACTCTATTATCTCCAAGTTTTTCATCCATTTCAATTATCATATGCTCCTAAATAATACATGATGTACTATTTTTACCAAAAACTTGAAATGGTCATATTTTTTGATCTCGGTGTCTATTTGAGTCTTTTTTTTAAACCACTTGTTTCGACGAGATGAATGCACTGGCCAACCCACCCTATCTGTTGGAGCCTTGTTTGGCACATTTTCAGGCCCAAAATCCGCTATCTGGGGGCCGAAAATTAGGATATAAGTTATGGTTTGCATTATTCCTATTTTAGGGCATTAGTTAATTTTAGTCTCTTGAATGCATAGTAGGTTAGAAAGTTAGAAATTCTTCTAATTTAGGCATGTAGAAGATGCGTGACAATTTTTCGTGCCCGTACGAATAAGCATGCGAACTTACTAAGGATAGCAGGTTCTAGTAAATTGCTAAAAATTGTAAATTTCACCACCTAGAGTAGATTTAGTCAAAGATAGTTAGAGTTTGCTTGGCAAATCAAGTTGGGATTTGTTTTATTATTTATGAATCTTTGTAATTCTTGATTGGACAACGAATAAAAGAAGAATTATTTTCTATGAGTTCAAGATATTTGCATTGAGTGTGTGTTATAGTTTGGCTTCATTAATACATTTAGGTAATTAATTCTTATTTATTGAGTTATATCTATTTAGACCTAGTTGCAATCTCTTGTGGTTAATTGTAGTGTATATTTCAGTACAAAACCACCTTCCATATCTATAGCGTGGATCATCTCGAAAGTGGTTTTTCTCTAATAATGCACTACAACTAACTACATCATGTTGTAACAATGTTTGACCAAATATTACTCAATCAATAAAACTTATAAATTACAAAAATAGATATTCTAAGAATATTCTAGAACAATACGACAATTTAAATAATTCAAATAATAGATAAATCATAATATTAGAGTAACAAATATTTATTAAAATTCTAAATATGGTAATCACAGAGAACAGGTCAAAACATCAAGGAGAAGAAAACCTTACAAAAATAGGTTAAATATAGAATGTTGACCATAACCATAACACTTCTTTAATGACATAGTTATAATGATAGTAGTATACCTCTAATATAAATTCATTAAAAAATCTACAAAAATGTCTGATAAATAAGAAAATAACGGAGAAAGAAAAGAAAACTATTTAGAAAATAATTACAATGTTTTATACTCCACAATGTGGGGTGGTCTGTTATTGGATTTATAAACGGCTTTGTAAGCAACTTATAGCATATGAGACTTACACTTTTAGTATGTAGGAGGCACCCTATTTTTAATTCTCTAGACGGATAATCACATGGGGGACTACTTTGTATTCTTAGTATATAAGAGGATACTTAATTATACTTTCAAATACAAGATGTACATACCATATCCCTTCTAAAACATATAGATTGAAAAACAGAAAACATATGTGACAAACAGTAACCTGATCTAAGACAATAGCAATAAATACATTAGCACCACATGAATTATATAAACACGTGAGAAAATTATGTGTTAACAGTTGAAGGCAATTATATCAGGATAAGAAAAGATTACGCAGATTTTTCAAAAGCTAATGCAAATGTACAATGAACAGCATCATATTTTATCTATAAATAGCGGCGAAGAGCAAGCTAATTGCATCCCAAGGTTGAGTTTGTGCAGCTAAGTTAGGGTAAAGATAGAATGGGGTTGGCAAGTATGAGTTCCTGCTGCATCATGCTAATGTGTTTGTTTTGCTTAACATTTTGCTGGGCAGATGCTACCACTGTTTCTACCATTGTTGTGGGCGCTGGCATGTCCGGTAGGAATCATCGTTTATTTTTATGTTGAACTAATGTTTTATTTCTTTTGGATGTGCGTTTAATTTGTTTAAATACTCTTTGGTGCAGGAATAATGGCGGCGAAGACATTGTCTGAGAACGGGGTGAAAGATTTTTTGATATTGGAGGCGACAGATAGAATAGGAGGAAGAATGAAGAAGAAGAGTGTGGGAGGGTACACGATTGAGATGGGCGCCAACTGGGTCGAAGGCGTTGGCTCCGAAGACGACGTGAATCCCATCTGGACTCTTGCCAACAAATACAATCTCTCCACGTTTTATTCTGATTATAGCAATATCTCTTACAATATCTATTCTCAGGAGTAAGTATTTATAATATGATCACACTGTCAGTTCATTGCATATCTGTAAATACCTCATCTTGTATTATTCTTTTCATTTCTGCAGGGGGGATCTTTTACCTCAGTCGGAGGTGGCACCAGTATTTGACAAAGCAAGCGACCAATCGGATTTCAGTGAAAATATATCTGATACTTTTAGGGCAAATGGAATAGAAGACATTTCTATTTTGAGCTCGCAGCGTATTTATAAGCAGTGAGTGTAATTATTTGTTTGTGATATCTCAGTAGAAGAAAGCAGCAGAAACACTTGATTTTGATGGTTATATTCTGTGTTTTACTGTATTGCAGTGTTCCAACGACACCCTTGGAGATGGCCATCGACTTCTATTTTTATGACTTTGAAAGTGCAGGTTGTCATCCAGCGGAAACAATTTTTATACGTCGTAGTTATAAATGACTGCTGCACAAAATCGGTGGTGGTGTCCAGTCTCTCTACCAATCACAAAATAAATAGTAAAAATTGTCGAACATAATTACAAATTATGATTGGTGGAGAGATGGATTCCATCACTGTGTGTTAAACAACACTTTGAAAATCAATAAAATAGATCGTAAATATGTTGTTTTTGGCTCCAGATGTTTTTTTTGAGTACGGATGCTATTTTTTTTTGAGTCATTCATCAAAAACATTAGTTGTTTTTTTGATTCAGAGCCTCCGCGTGTGACAAGTTTAATACATGTGGAGCCCTACTCAACATTTGTCGATTTTGGCGAGGACAATTATTTCGTTGCGGACAGTCGAGGATACGAACAAGTTGTGCATGAATTAGCCAATGGATTTCTCAACTCTACTGATGGAAACATAACAGACACACGTCTCCAATTTAACAAGGTTTCTTAAATATAACTCATTTTGAATCTGGAACTTGCATAAGTCAGACACACAAAATTCTTAAAATTAACTATTACATAATATTTTCCGTAAATACTTATTAATAAGGAGAAGAGGAATGGATGTAATATTGTGTTTGAGTACTAGTTCACCTTCTAACTTAATTTCTACCTTTCTTTTACAATTTTATGGCATAACTATTATTATAATGTTTTTAATATTAACCCAATTATGCGATTGTGTTAAAATACTGAGTAATATCACTCTTGTGTTGTTATAATTCAGGTGGTGCGTAAAATTGAGTATTCTGATAGTGGCGTGATTATTACCACAGAAGATGATTCAGTTTATACTGCAAACAAGACTATTGTATCCGTCAGTGCTGGAGTGTTGCAGACAGATCTTATTGAGTTCAAACCAGATTTGCCAGTGAGTATGAATGTTGTTATTTCTATGCTTTATTACAATATTTTTTTGGTTGGAGTACAAAATATTCTAGCATGAGGTGGATGAAGTATGTTATTATTTCCAATAGTGCTCATTTTTCGTCCTTATTTGGGAGATCAAATTTTGGTTGGAGTATATACTAATCTATTATGAGATGATAATGATTTTCTCATTGACCCCTTGCCCCTTTTTAAGGTTTTGAATGTATTCATTTTTTATTTGATACAATGAACAGGAATCGAAGATGATTGCATTGAACAAGTGGAATATGGCAGTCTACACCAAAATATTCATGAAATTTCCTTATAAATTCTGGCCTGCAAGTGGTCCAGGTACTGAGTTCTTCATCTACGCTCATGAAAGAAGAGGTTATTACACTATCTGGCAGGTAATAACCATCCCCATTATAAAAAATTGGATCTATTAATAATATGGTGTTTTATAAGTAAAATATTCTTATAATATGGTATTTTATAAATAAAATATCGATTCTTTTGGGTACTCACAAAGTGGTAACGTCTATATGTTTTTAACCTTATCTAATGAAAAACAAAGTGGTAACATCTATCTCTCTGTTAATTATAGATTTTTGGTATGAATTTTGTGATTTATGGAGAGAATAGACCCCGATACTTTGTAAATATTGATTATATCTGATGCTCGATCTATTTTAACCTTGCAAAAATCAAACTCAAATGGTAACTGCTGATGTTGCAGCACTTAGAAAATGAGTATCCTGGGGGAAACCTTTTGATGGTGACTGTGACAGATGACGAATCAAGAAGAATACAACAACAACCCGAGGACGACACCAAAGCTGAAATAATGACAATTTTGAGAAAGATATTCGGCAATAGCACTCCAGAGATGGATGATATATTGATTCCCAAATGGGGACAAGATCGTTTTTACAGAGGAACATTTTCTAATTGGCCAATAGGTGTTACCACTAACGATTTTTACAATATAAAGGTTAATCCTACCAAAATGTTTGAACCCTGATATACTTCAAACAAACATTTATTCATTTTTCTCTTACAATAAATTTTCTATAGCATATTAGATAACAATGGTATCCATATTTTCAGGTACCAGTTGGCCCTGTATACTTTACTGGAGAACACACCAGTGAGAAATACAATGGATATGTGCATGGTGCCTATCTTCAAGGTGATAGATACAATAGATATAATATTTTTGAGTTCTTTTTTTTTCTAATATTTTCAAGCTAATGGAACACCCTAGATAAAAAATTACAAGAAAAATGGTTGGCCGTATTATATAACAGGGATCGAAACCGCAAAGTTGGTGTTGAATTGCTTGACAAATGACAATTGTGCTCTCAATTCGACACTCGTGGATATGAGGGCCAACTTAAAGGATAGATACATCAACCGGGTAAAATAATTTAACCAATTGATTTTATTTTAAAATATTAAAATTGAAAACAGTTTTAAGGAAAAGTCTATTTATTATATGAATTATGTAATTATTTTGATCCCTTAATTTCATGGACTATGAAAATATTAAAAGTCTTAGTAATACATCAATTTTTTACTATAGTATTAAAGGATGGATGATGTCTCTATTTGCAGAATGGACGAGTGGGAAGCCGATCAAGGCGAAAGGCCCAAATTTCGAGAATGGCTTCAAGGACAAGAAAAACTTTTTGAAGGAAAACAAAAAAACTTTAAAATAAATTAGAAATACATGTATTGTGTGTTATTGTCTTTGTTTGAAGTATATCTATCATGTGTTATCCATCTTTATTAGCACTATAGTGCCTCATGACAATATTATGTGTTATTATGTTTGTTTGAAGTATTTATCGAATGTGTTATCTATCTTTGTTGACATTACAATTCCCTTTGTGTGACAACATTTTGTGTTATTGTTTTTGTTTGAAGTGCTTGTGTCATGTATTGTCTATCTTTGTTGGCATTACAATTCTGATGCAAAATAATATTTTAATCGCATTTTGAGCTAAAGATTGTTTCAGTGAATGGTGCCTTTAGAACATATACTTTCTATGAATAAAGTATATATTTAAGGTAATTTATTCTCCTTTTTCAATTGGGAGATATAGAATATAATTTAATATAATATAATTTAATAATTTTCTTTAATACAAGTTTATATATATAATTTTTTAATGAAACTACTATATAGATTATAAAATTAAAACAAAAGTTAAATGAAAAATATATATGTTTTAAAATAAACTTATTCAAATACAATCAACATTGAGAAATGTTATTAAAATATTGATATGTAATATTAAAATTGATTTGTATGACATAAATTTCTACTATTTATATTTTTGTAAAATAAATTACACAATATCAATTAGATGTATGTTTGGAAAAGAAATTACACAATATTAAATATATTAATATAAAAAATTATAGTTTAGAATAGTTGTCAATATAGATTATGTACATGTTCTTCTTGTTATAAACAATATATATATTGGAATATGTCTTATATTTTTAATGCATCAACCTATTTAATATGGGTGGTAGATCAACTTCCACTTTTCAGATCAATACGAGTCTTCTTGGAAAAAGTAACATTGCTTTACATTTTGTTTTAGAATTTTTCTTTAGATGACTTTCGAGGCAACTTAATGTTTTTTTTTAAGGTGCGTGGATATATAAGTGTATATTCTTTAATTGAGATATTATTCGAAAAAATACAGGAATTGTACAGGAAGAATCTTGGGATGGGTCTAGACCTAGAAAGGAGAATTGTGGATAAATACAAGAACACTATATGTTTCTCAAAGTTGAATTACATAGCCTTAAAGGATTTGTATTATATTTGTAAGGTGGTTAATATAATAACTATAAATTTTTAGTCAAGTTTTTACCTAAATGATTTTTCCTATGGTGAATATCATCTCTTTTTCTCCATGCATTGTTTAATTTATTAAATATCTATTTATTATTTAGATCTCTATTTAATTTATTGTATATTAATTGCAAAAAATCTCCAAAAAATTACACGAATCTACTAATTCTATATGTTTGTATAGTTGTATATGGATTTTTTTTGTTAAAATTAATTTATTATAATAAATATTATTTTTATCAATGAATTTTCATTTCATTACAAAGATCCCTTCATTTATTCTTTGTATACAATTTATCAAAAGAAAAAGTTCCTTTAAAATCCATTATAATGAATGTCCTATCTTGATTCTTTGTTGTTCAAGTCTATTCTCTGTGTTTGTCACATTTGTTAGGATTTATATTTGAGTTCAACAATGCACATGTATGTAGTATTCCGTCATATCAATCATATTTAATATAATTGTGCCATTTTCTATATATTAATCATTATATAATATAAAGAAAATTATAATATTTTTTTAGAAATGTTTGATAAATTTAGTCATCACCCCTATCATATCTTCGTGCAACATAAATTACATTCATTAATCCATTATCATGAGCAATTACATACACTTTTATTAAATTGCTTTATAACAATGATTCACGGATAAATTTAAACATTATGTCATTTTATCCATTTTAATAATTAATTAAAATTTGCAAAATTAGAGAAAGGGAAGACCAAAACTAGAGAGACTAAACTCACACAATTGATAATAGAGTTTGATACGAGCACCTACATCTCCGGGTCCTTTAAAAATATGGATCTATTAAAAGAAGCCTCAAAAGAATTACAAAAAGACATTAAAAATATCTTCCAACAATCATACGATAATCTCCTTGCAAAAATAATATAAGTCTCTTTTGGAATTTTTGTCTAACTCCGTCTCTAATTCTCATCTCTAGTTCTCACAATAAGCATTCCTTGTTTGTAGAATTCTAGAACTCGCCCTCCACAAATAACATCGACCTCCTCTTATAAAATTTCCAAATGAAACGGTGTAACGATTAAAGGCTCCTTTTATTTATTTAATTGAAAAGCAAGGGTATTTATTTATTGGTCTTATGGCCCCTTTTTTTCCTTGTTTGTAGACTTCCAGAACTCGCCCTCCACAAATAGCATCGACCTCCTCTTATAAAATTTCCAAATGAAACGGTGTAACGATTAAAGGCTCCTTTTATTTATTTAATTGAAAAGCAAGGGTATTTATTTATTGGTCTTATGGCCCCTTTTTCTCACCGTTGTAACTCTGGGCCGCCCAAAGAAATTTGGCAAGGCCGCTTAAGTTTGGATGGTTCCATAAATAGAAAAGGGATGTGTTAGGACTTAAGGTTTAATGCAAAGGAGGGAATGAATAAAACGTGGCGAGTTGTGCATATATTAAATGGAATATTGACTCGATGAGTTAAGGAGGTCATGTGGTATTACGAAGATATAAGGTGGATATGGGTTTAAAAGCTTTGGATGACTACGTGGTGAGTTGAAATTTCAATGTGGTAAGAAATAAGGAAATGTAAGGGACTTGGTGGGTACACTGACTTGGTCGACCGAGTCAGTTACTCACCGAGTTGGCTAATCCAAAGATTTGGCAAGGTGATTTAAATTCCACCATTATTAAATATGTAATTGTATAAAAATATCACCATGTAAATAAATATATAGATGGTGAATAAATAATGGAGGCCAAGGAACCTCTCCAAAAGAAAGTGTGTCGAACTTAGTCGAGGGCCCCCAACTAGTAAAAAGCGGGGTCCACCAAATTTTTAGACGTTTATCAAAGATTGATGCTCAAAACAAATCCTGTATTTTTGCTTCCATTTTTGCTAAAGTATTGAAACCCTGTCACTTTTCGCCATTGCTTGAAGATCATAGATTGATCATTTCTCAATGGGGATCCACTTGGATCATTTATCCCCACTGATAAACTTTTGGACCTCCAAAAGTTATTTTAGTTGGTGATGTGGTGAGGGTATTGTTACCTCACCTTTCCGGTTTCCATCAATTTTGCCTTGCTTGGATGCATTCGTTTCAATCCCACACGAAGGTACTCCACATCACCCCTCTGTGAGGTTCTTACTTTCCTGTCAAAGATGACATAATCTTGCAACTCATCCATTTACTCAAGAGAAAAATAATCAACAGAAGGTACCGAGACATTAGCATTATGATCAATAATCAAAGGTGGTTCATACAATTTCAGATTTTCCACATTCAGAACTGAATAAATCTGCATGTAAGGAGGTAAATCTAACTGGAAAGCATTATTACTAACTTTTTCCAAAATATGGAATGGACCACACCAATTTTTTTTCAATTTTTTACCTTTACATGTCAATCTTTCCTTACTGTTGTGAAGCCAAACTGAATCTCCCACCTGAAACTTGTGATCGGTCCTATGTTTATCATGCCTAGCCTTGTACTTGGCTTGAATTTTCTCCAACTATTCACAGATAAACTAATGGACCTACTGCAAAAACTTCTTATCCTTTTCAGTATCAATATGTCCATTAATAATAGTTTCTTTTCTAAAAATGAAATCCAATGGAGATTTAGGTAAAATAACCAAAACAAGTCTCAAAAGGAGACTTCGTAGTAGAAGAATGAATGGCACAATTATAAGCATGTTGCACATAATACAAATGATCATCCTAGAACTTAGGATGTTTTTCACAATAACCTCTAAGAAGATGTACCACAATGTGGTTTACTACCTCTGTTTGGCCATCAATTTGTGGATGAAATGCAATACCCTTATTTAGTCTAGTGTCTATCAAGTCCCACAATGATGACCAAAATTCCCCAAGAAACCTAGAATCCCAATCATAAAAAATAGAGGTGGGAAAAACAAAATTAACCCATACATACTGAAAGAATAAGTGTGCAGTCCCTTCAGCAATAACTTTCTTAGTACATGGAATCAATAAACATATTTTTCTAAATCTATCCACAACCACATATAGATAGTCATTTTTTCTTCGTTACATGGGCAAGCCTCCTACATAGTCCATGGAAATAATTTCATAAGGATGAGTAGGGATGAGAAGAGGAGTATAAAGTCTCAACTTCCTATTGCTAGGATTACTCATGGCATAAAGAACACAACCCTTGATATACTTGGTTACATATTCCTACATACAAGGGCAATAACAATACATCTGTAAATGTGCAACAATTTTACCAACACCAAAATGTCTTGATATAAAAGATGTATGAGCTTCCCTAACAATATGAACCCTTTCATCCTGTGGAATACAAAATCTACCTGAATTATACAAGAGTCCATCATGTACATGATAATCCAATTTTCCTACTTGTTTACCACTCATCAAATCTTCATACACTTCTTTAAAGTCAACATCATTAGTATATTGTTCCTTATAGCTATCATGAACTAAAGAACTATGTTGTAAACAAACAGATGCAACAACTGGAGGTCTAGATAACATATCTACAACCTTTTTTTGTGTACCCTTATTATACCTGATCATGAGATGGAAATGTTTTGGACCCCTGAAAGTAACTAAGTACCTAAGGCGCAAAGCCTTGTGGCACGTAGAAGTAGAGTACGAAGGCACGCGCGAAAGTATTTCTTGAAGAGGAGCTAATGCTCATGCCAAGGAAGGATGGATTTAGGACTTAGTGAGTTTTGAATAATAGGAAGAAAACAGAAAAATGACTGGATACAAATGTGGATAAGCTATGGAGACTTGCGGCTCAAGGAAAGGATATTCTAGGGTATCATTACGGTTATCATGAAAATATAAGGAGTCGAGGTTGTTAAGGATTAGCTGGCACATGCATGCTAAAGGAATTAAATTGAGGGAAGCTAATGGAGACATATGGCAGATTCGTAGGTAGTGCTAGAGTAATGATGAAAGGATTCCATCAGGCATTCATAGGTGATGATGGACGGTTAAGAGAAGGTTCCTTCGTATGCTTGTTATAAAGGGTCATTCCAAAAAAAGAGAGAGGGGTGTAGTAAAAAATAGATGAGTAAGAATGGAACATAGAGAGAGAGAGATAGAGGTATTGTGTAATGTGTGTAACAAAGAGCTCTGCGATGTAAAGGAATCTTTGCTAGTATGAGCAATCTCATGGATGGAACTCTTTGATGTAATTTGGCTACTGTATTTTGGCTTATAAATATAATGAAGAAATTCTGAAACACTCATGTGATGAACCTTGATCTATGCATTTCCCTTATGTTCATTTGTGTGTTACCGGTTTCCTTGATGTTATTTCATGGTTGATTCAATTTCCATCTTGTTGATCATGTTAATCTATACTTGAAATGCTTTAAACGACAAGTTAAAACTTCCGTCTAGGATCCTATGGATGAATGTACTTATTATCTAGTTGTATTGCATCACCATGTTGATAAAGAAAATTATCAAAAAGCTCACATAATGGAGGGGCTCGGTGTGTGCACATGCCTCAGGTGAGCTTCCAGGCCAATCTGGATGATATGCAGGTGTGCTTGGGGTTGGTTGTTAAAAGAAGAAGTACCACAAGACTAAATTTTGTTTTCGTTGTCGGGACTTATTTTTGAAGTTATCGAGAGAATGGTATGTGATGACATAATGTTTGACGTTGGATAGTGTCGAAGCATGGTTTAAGAGCATGAATGATGACTTTGCTGAGAGATTCAATAATGGACCTGAGTTTGATGAACATATATGGGTAGAAGAGCACCTGTATCATGAATTGCATAACACCTTATTTTGTTGTTTTCTAGTGGAGTTGTATGAGTGGATTTCAGCATACATGTCTATATCGAGTTGGTACCATATACCTCATGAATACACCCAAGATGAGTATTAGATGTTGCATGATGCGAATCTGACCTAGGCCCATGCTGTTGATCACTAGTGGAGAAGAGTACTGACCAGTTATAACCTGGAATACACTATTTCTACGTATTCTTGTCCAGAGATTGCTGAGTTTGAGTTCTTGAGGGAGCCTAGAGGATCATTTTTACGTGTTATCCCTTTAGCTATCAAGATCTTGGTCATTAATTTAAGTTTGGAATCTTTTCCTATGGCTGGTTAATTCCTGCTGAGCATGGGGTGTGGAAGCCAATGTGGTAAGGGATGCAGGATCCTACGATGGAGAATGAGAGAGAAGAAAGGTGACTCAAGTATGATGATGCTCAAGAGAGAGAGAGTAAGCAAGATGACGCGAGGTTGATAGAGTGATGGAGATACGGAGATAGACGTTGTAGAAGGGATTTGAGGTCTGCGTAGAAGGTGTGAGATCTGAGCAGTATGGGTTACCCCATCTTGGAAAGCGTGGGAGAGTTACCGCCCCAACTTTTGGTGAAATTTTTTTACGTGAAGAAAAGAGATCCGTAGGCATACATCTTGGCCCACCTGGTGATCAGGTCGTGGTGCTTAGCCTTCCAATCCTTGAGGAAAACTTTTCTCATTCAATCATTAGAGGTATTGATATCTATGGCCACACAATCTTTTCATATATTTGGAGGTATTTTATCTGGCACAATATTTGGGAAAGGACAAGGTTCACAAAGTTTGGGTATCACGTCTAGAGTAGGCACGATAAGCACACCTGGGAGTGGATCAATATCATAGACCATTGGCACGTAATTTATTAGACAGTGGGGATGGAAGGTGCCAGTGCTTCAGGCCCTTTTCCTGCTATGGGGGGAGGATCGAGTGAATTCGAAGGAATAAGAGCTAGTGGATTAGGTGGATTGGGTGGTAGAGAATATCAAGGCCTCAGAGCCACAGGATATGGATGTCAACCACCTCACCAGGTGTTTTACGAAATGTCCCTACAATTTCCTGATTACAAGGGTGTGAAAGATGTAGAACATGTACATAAGTGTGAGCTATGATGGCATGCAGATGTAATTGTTATCCCAGAGAGGAAAGAAAGTCAATTTGTGACCACATTACAAGGGAACTCACATAGTTGGTACCAAAACTATGAACCACACCAGCCAGTGGTGAATTACACAGCACTGCGTGATGCATTCTTGGAAGAGTTTCACATTCTTAAGTTTGAATAAAAGAGCATCACCACATTGAAAGAAATTTGGAAAGGAATGGCAGAGAATCTGCGAGAGTATGATGCATGTTTTAAAACTTTGTTATCAAAATTATCTTATGACATTCACCTATCTCAACATTCTTAATGGTTCATAGGTGGTTCAATCACCCCTTTAAGAAGATCAATTTCACATAATAACTTCACAGACCCGCGTGAGGCCTTGGAAGATGCCTTATATGCTGAGGCTATGGGAAGCATTGACAACGAAGTCAGTCCATTTCTTGAGGTCCAGATCACTGCCATGGAAAAGCACCTAGAGAAAATACCTACGAACTCACCACATGAGACTCGTAGTGGGCTATGGTACACGGAGTGTGAAATGGAGGGCGATACGAAGGAACATTGTCCACGAAGATCAGTTCGTGCCGTGATGGTAGACTATGAAATTTTCCACGGATATCATGATGAAATTAGGTGCCCACTACTACAATGCGCGATCCATAAGAATGTGTTTTTTATTGCAAATTTTACACCTCTACTACTCATGACACTAAGCATTGTAGATTGATTGGCTAGATACACAATGTCATTGATATTGGTGTGTGCTAAACCAACATTACAAATAATTCCAAGAATAATGACCATCACTGTGAAGGGCACGTGAATGGTGGAGCTTGTGGAAGAGGCCTTCGTTGAGAATTTTGAGGTTGAGTCAACCACGGAGGTGGGAGAAGTTAGTTCCTGTGTAGAACTTGCTACAAGTTTGGGTCATTGGAGCACTTTAAACATGAATGTCCTGATCTGTTACAATGCTCTTGGTGTGGAAAGAAACAAAAGTATGAGGAATGCCCACAGTTATTTGAACACATGAGCCAATAATATCGGAAGGATAAAGGCACCAGGATAGTAAGTGTGAAGAAAGAAGACTCTCAGTGGATGCAAAGGGTGGCACGTGAATTGTACTTAGAACTTGTACTAGTGACGATGCAAGCTGAGGCTGCACATGCCTAGGAGATACCAAAGTAAAGGTCTCTGGTCACTAGAGAAAATGTGGTGCATGGGAAGTATCCAGACCCTACTCATCAAAAAAAGGTTTATCAAGAGACCATGGATGTAATCCGATGCCTACAAGAAGAGATCCTGTTCTTAAAGGAGTAGTTGCAGTAGTTAGAATAAAGGAAGAGCGTTGAGGCTCCACAAAATTATTTGGATGAAGTCAAGGAAATATGTAAAATGCTGAGGCAGGAGGATATAATCCCTCTTGTAGGGAAATGGTTACAGGAAAAAGTACCGCAGGCCATAGAAGAGCACAAGATACAGGTCTTGCATGTTAACATTCCCCCTCATACCATTGAATATGATAAGGAGATTACCTTGAACACAATACTCGATGGGTGGCTTCTAAGCAATATTCTGATAGACACGGGTACAGAGGTTAACGTTCTCACTTTAGATACATGGAATCAAATGGGAAGGCCCCCATTGCAGTGATCCTCAAATGTGTTGTACATAGCTAACAAGATAAAGGCAATGCCCATTGGTGTCTTGAAGGATGCTGCTATCACCATCCAAGAAGAGAAATTCATTGGAGACTTTGAAGTCTTGGCGCTAACTGAGGCGGAAAAATTTCTAACGTTTCTTGGGTGAATCTAGTGTTATAATAACAATGTTGACATATGGTTCAATAAGGGGTACATAAGTTTTGAGAACAAGGAGGAATGAGTTATCACCCCTTTGAATGATGGGAAGTCAACACCCTATACTGAGCCCTTGGGAGAAGTCCTCGACATAATCTATGTGGAGTCTATCAGGGACCCTGAGGTGATTCACCCTATAGAAGGAGTTATTGAGTTTGAAGACGTTCAATCTATGAGTGATACCACTAGTATAGCATGTGAAAATTAGGTGCATGGGACTTATGAGTTAGTTGGGAAGCAATTGAGAGGATCATATACAAGAGTAACGAAGGCGTGCCCGATCAGGTACCTAAGAGGGAAGAATTTTCCAAGTTACACTGGGGAAGGAAACCCTAACATTTTCCTGTGAGCCATTGGAACCCAGTGGAGATGCGATATTGAAATGAGGAGCATGATTATTTACACTTTGTACGGAACTACAACACATTGTTGGGTGACACATCAAAGACAATCTTCTAGAATGGCATGAGGTGATGATTGTGCTCTTTATCATATTCTTCTAGAGCAACATGCCTACTAGGATTTGTGGCTATTATGGGAGGGGAACTATCTCAGATAATGTTCAGATATGTTAGGAGATGTGGTTGGGAGGCGCAGAAGCTTTACCCCCTTCCCTCTGGGTACATAACTTCTATTCCACACTGTAAGGTTGTGTTTGCGCATGGTACGTTCATTCAGAATTATGCCATCAGATAAAGGACTAGAGAGAGTTAATAGATGACTTGATTTAAACCTTTGAGTATCATATTATTAATCCATTGGTGAACGATGCATTGTAGTTTGTAAAATGCCTAACTATGGGAGATAGTGCCATGGTTGAAGATAGAATCCTAGAATTATTGGGAGAAACTGAGTTGGAGGCACGTTTTGATATGGAGGAACCAGATGAACTATATCTTGAGCATACCTACATGGAGAAAGAAAAGGGAAAGTTAGTCTATGTGATAGATGATGAGGAAGTGGAGAACTTGGTTGTTAACCATGCTATGGGTACATGCGGGGTAATAGATAGTGCTAATGAAAAAGGTGCGTGCCTACCATGAACCCCTCAAAATAAATAAATTTAACATTTTCTCAAATGTGGAACCTAAGGAGGATATTATTGGGGATTATTGGTCGAAAAAGGAGGTTTTAAAAATCATTGATCTATTGTGCAAGTTTCAGGATTTATTTCCACACGGGTACCATAAGTTTAAGGGAGTTAATCACTCTTTAAGAGAGATGTGGATCAAACTAAAGGAAGGAGTGTTCCTGATTCCAAATATACCTTAATAGATGAATCCAAATATGGGAATTTGGGTCAAGGAGGAGATAGAAAAGATGACTGCATCAAGCATCATCGAAGATATTGAGGAATCAGAATGGATAAGCCTACTGGTCATAAGAATTAACAAGGATGGAAGGATAAGGATCTGTGTTGATTACAGGGATCTGAATTTGGTATGTTTCATTGATCCCTTCCCAACCTATTTTACTAAGGATATCCTAGAAGAAGTACCTGGGTGCAAGATCTATTACTTCACAGATGGCTTCTTAGGGTATCCTCAAGTTAGATTTACAACGGAAGACCAAGAGAAAATGACTTTTGCCACTGAATGGGGAAGTTTTTCCTATACGATCATGCCTTTTGGGCTGAAGAACGTGCATGCTATGTTTTCACACATCGTGGTGCAGGAATTTTAAGAATTCATCCATAATTTTCTTCAAGTCGACCTTGATGACTAGAAAATGTATGAGCTAGTGAGGGAACATTTCGAAAATCTATGGTTGATGTTCGAGAGATGCCAAAAATTACACATATCCCTTAAAATAAAAATTAGTCTCTTCGCTACTTCATTTGGAACCCGATTGGGGCATATTATATGTAAGGGAGGCTTACTGGTGGATCCTTCCAAAGTTTTTATTATTGTAAGATTGGTACAACCTATCAGCCAAAGCATAGTGTATGGGTTTCTTAGACATACATGGTGCTATCAAAATTTTATTAGAGAGTATGCCAAAATCACCACACCATTGGAGGGGTTTCTGAAGCATAGATGTACATTTCATTGGGGAGAGGTGCAACAGACAACCTTTGATACATTGAAGAATAGGCTTATCACTGAGCCCATATTATGCTTTCCTTCCATGGATAAGCCTTTCCATGTGCATGTTTATGCCTCAGAGGCAGTCATTGGAGTAGTGTTAGAAAAACCTTGTGAGAGAAGTATTGATCACTCTCTTTGTTTTATAAGTAGGAAGTTGAGACCATCAGAGCAGAACTATACTACTACTAAGCGTAAGGCATTATCAATAATATATGCACTGCATAAATTTAAGCAGTATCTACTGGAAACACTCTTTATATTCTACACAGACCACATGGCTTTGAAGTAATTAGTGAACAAGCTCATTTTACAAGGGTGCATATACATATGGGTTCTATTATTTCAAGAATTGGAATTTATAGTTGTTGTGAAAAACATGTAAGAGTAATTTGGGACCTGACCATTTATCAAGAATTAACTTAGAGGAGGACATACAAAGCATTGAGGATACAATGCCAGATGCATACCTATTTAGGCTGTGACGCACGCCATCTGAATTAGAGGATATTGCTATGTTTCTCAAAAAAGGTATGACACCAGAAGAAATGAATACTTTGGAGAGAAAACAACTTGCTATGCATGCCATGCCCTATATGTTAATCGGTGGAGATTTATACAAGTTAGGATATGATGTGATTATGCACCAATGCATATTAGAACATGAGCACATTGCAATCATGGAGGAAGCACATGGCTGGATCTAGAAAGACACTATGCAAGGAATGCCACCGTAGGGAAGATTATACTTGCAGGGTTTTAGTGGGAAAGCATCTACCAGGATTGTGTTGAGTTTTGTAAGTCCTGTGACCATTGTCAGTGCCTTGGTAAACCAGGAAGAAGGGATGAAATTCCCTTGAGGCCAATAGCTAGTGCAAAACCATTTGAGAAGTGGGCGATTGATTTTGTAGGACAAATTTCACTTGTTTTGGACTGGTTCACGCTATATCATTTCGAGCACTAATTACTTAACAAGGTGGGTAGAGGTAGCGCCTATGAAGGATTATACAACAACCACAACAACAAGATTCATGTGGGAAAATATAATCAACATGTATGAGTGTCTTTTAAGCTTGATGAGTGATAGAGGCACACATGTTTTGAGTGAGACAGTTAGTATTTTTTATCAGATTTCATGGTGGCCCATCACAAGACCACACCTTATCACCCTCAAGCTAATGGAATCAATGAGGCATTTAAAAATATAGTAAGTCATACACGGAATTGTGACGTGGGAAGAAAATATTAGGATGAAAAAGTCTCATCCATACTATGGGCATACAAGACAACCTACAAGAGATTGAATAAGGCCACACCATTTCAACTGGTGTTTGGAATGAAATTTGTTTTACCAGAAGAGTTCATGTTACCATCTCTACGTATTACACATGTAGGAGGATTAGTTGATGAACAAGTACTACAAGAGCGCATGGAGAATTTAATGTAGTTAGACAAAATGTGATCACTTGCTAGATGGAGGCAGAAGATTGAGAAGGTGCAAAAAAAGCATGGCATGATCGTCATATCAAAAATAATAGTTCAAGGTTTGGTAGATGGTCTTTCTTTATGACTCTAAATTTTTGCACCACCCTGGGAAACTGAAATTCCATTAGTTAGGACCATAGATCATCTCTTACATCCTCGATTCAAGCGCATGCTAGTAACAAGCACTAGATGGGAAGAGGCTACCAGGTTACTTCAATGCGAGTAGGATGAATTCCTACTCTAAATAAAGGTTCTATATAGTAAAAAGTAAGGCAATATTGGCAATTAGATTACATTTCCTTTAGTCCTTTTGTTGTTTCCTCTTTCGTCACTTTCGGCTTTATGTTGCGTGGTTGTGCACCAATAGCTAATTACATTGTAAGAGGTTTTATGCATAGGGGACTGCACATACACTTTTGTTTGGGGTGAAGTAATAGCTATATTGAACATGGAGGAAAAAAAATCTTCGATAGTGGATTATTGGGAAAAATTAGGGTGAAAGAAAAAGAACGAGTGACGTGATGGATAAGGTGTGTAAATTCGTGTGGTTTATTATGGGTTGAGAATCCTGAAGATAAAAATAAATGGAAGGAATACACTGAATAACTTAAGGTAGGTAGCACCATGGGAAACTACTTATTATACGACACAAAGGTTATGTACTTTGGCAGGGTGACATGTGTGAAGGAGGTCTGTGGTAGTTTAGTAGTATTAGAGTGCCAAAAGGTTATAGATGCGAAGTGCGAGGGGAATTCGCGAAGGTTTGATTGAAGAAAAATAAAGTGCTTTATACAAAGTGAAATTAGGACATGTGGTTAGAAGAACTCTAAGGCTTCGATAAAGTATAAATAAGAGATAAGGCTAGTCATTTTGACTACGTTTCTTTAGAGAATTGATTTTGTGCTCCCAAGCTCGAAGTGCGATGAAGGTGTTATGAAGAAAGAATACGTGAAGTAATATCACGTACCAGTGGACTTGTGCAAGCTATGATGGCATAACAAGGAGGGAATAAGACAATGGAGTAGAATGGAGGTTGTGTGAGAGAGAAGAAGGAAGCTATTGAATTAGGGAAGTCAAAAGATAGGAACATAACACCTAGGGAATGAGCAAATTAGGAGAGGAAGATGACACCAAAAAAGGCTTGCAGAAATAAACCAGAAGTGGAAAAGGAGGATCCAGTGGAGATCTACTCAGAAATGCACCAACTCTTGGGGTTAGGGTTTATTTTAAGACACCCCCTCTAAAAAATTAGTTTAGAATGGGTGGCGAATCTCCAAAATCAACTTTCAAATTGATGGTGAATTTCTGAAAAAGTTTTCGTGGTAAAGGTGATTTGGCAGGGCGTAGTTTTTTTAAGTGAGGTACAATGATAAGAAACATTGTTGAAGTACATGCATAAGCACATTCAACATATAAATAATAGTTGAATTCACCCATATGATTGACTTATAAGAGGAAATTTTAGGTGAATTGGTTGGGAGCCAACTGCTGAAAATTAGCCATTTCCAATTTCCAAAATCCCTAATATTCATGAGTTTACTAAAATTCACCACTAAAAGTTTCCCTACTTGGGGTTATCAAGGCTTAAAAGTGGAGCTCGAAGTTATACAAGTACAAGATTAGCGAAGATAACCATAGAGTGATCAAAAATGAAAATATGATGCAAGAAGATCTAGTATCAGCCACCTTGAAGGTGGATGAGCATGGAAATGCTAAGGTTGACGACTCGGTGCAACAAGCGTTGCAAAAGACAAGGATTTTGTCAAACCTGCTTCTATTTTCAAACGGTTAATGTCGTGGGTACACAAAGAATTATTTTACTTTGCAGGAAGAAGAATGAGGATCACATGCCATTTGATTTAAATGGTAACAGACCTATGGAACACTAGAGAGGATATGACACTTGATTTATGTGCCAATGCCAAAATTGAGGAGCTAGAGAAGAAGGGCACATGTAATTATACACATCCCAGAACTAGCATTGAGATTCACCTCCTGACTCATTAGCTACAAGTTGGGCACATCAGAAAGATGGAACAATATTAACCAAAAGCTCCTATACGTGGCTTATAGGGTGTCCAAGACGACACCTTAATTTTTTTTTCTAATTTATTGTGAATGACCTTATCGAAGAGGCGTGGGTGCAGAATGAGGCATGCGAAAAGATCACATGGGGATCCCTCCTACTTTTAATCATGTTCTAGGGGATTGACATCATGGATTGACCAGATGGGAACATTTGGGTTCACCCACCCGCACATGCGTCCCCTGCAGTCCAGTTCAAACAGTTCACCTACGATGGGACAATCTCAAACGCTAACAAGGTTTAGATGAACATGTGGTTTGAGTGATTTCATGGAGATTTTGAGAATGAACAACGCATCCCCTATGAGTTTCCATAAGTTGTTGTGGACAAGGTAAATTTTTTTGTCACCAAATACTTTTGTCTAGCAAGGTTTATGATGGCCAAAGGAGAGATGGGGCCATGGTGCAAGCTTCCATTGTCATTGAAAACTACAGATATGAAGTGCACCATTAATTGGATCAAGGACACACAGAAGTTGAATTTTGATGCAGACAAGGTGGATGTTGACATCCACATGTTGCGCGCTACCTACAAGTATGGCACTCAGCCTGCCTATGTCGAAGTTTTGGAGCCAAATTTTCTAGACTTACACCCTCAAGTCAACGTTACTATCAATGGATACATTCATCGGGTGTTTATATAGCTATGCCACAAAACACAAGTGGTAATTAAGGTGGAGGTTATGGACTCCCCCATTCCAAAGCCACAGAGAATGCCAATCCCACCCATGAAAGCAATAGAAGAAGAAAAATAAGAAGGAGAAGAAGAACAAGACAAAGTGAAATTAGATACTTTTAGGAAGAGGAAATGCTATACTTGCCGGAATAGTATCAAGGTTGCCAACACTTCAGAATAGGGTGGCGCAAAAACCTCACTACTAGGGTGTGAGGAAGAAGAAGAAGAGAAGGAAGATCATGAAGAGAAGAAACAGAAGACACCCAATGCATCAAGCCCCACAATAAGCTCAGAGGAAGAAGACCCCACCACTTTCAAATAAGAATTGGAAGTGGAGATGGAGGGGCAGGAGGTTGAGGCAGAGGCCACAGATGCAGGCGAGGCGCGGGAGGAAGGAGATGAATATTGTGTAGGGGGATGAGAAAATTCTATCACTCGAGCCCTTGACATAACTGATCGAAATCTAAAAGGGAGATAAAGGGGAATCCTTTACTATAAAGGAGGAGAAGGGATTCACCCCTGGGGAAAAGAAGTAGAGGAAAAAGCACAAGGCTACAAGGAACAAGTGAACACTTGTGTCCCCACATATAGACTTCGTAGATGATCCCAAGAAGGTCCTGTGCATAAGATTCTAGGCCACCCTCACACGATTTTTTTTTATTCATGGGAATTAAGAGATCAAGATGAGGGTGTGGCTAGGACCAGGAGGATGTTTAGATGGAGAATGCACTGCCATGCTGAGGAACCTGAGTTCAAGGTCAATGATCATGTGATTAAGACTGTTCACTTTAAGAAGAAAGGAGGAGATAAATATAAGGTTGTGGACTCTAACCACCTTATAGATGAGCAGGCATGCAATTCTTTGCAAAATATGTCTACAGAAGTGATCCGGCGTAGTCAGGATGCAAGGGCCACCATTCGGACGCTGATTGTAAAGAAGAAGAGAAAGGAGAAGGAAATATATAGGTTGTGTCAGGGGTTAAAGATAGAATATGCATGGATGAAGGAGGCATATGACTGAGCTGGTGCCCTCGTAAAAAGTATTTTGGGACAATGTTTGACATTGGTGAGCCAAGCCAGGAACAATTATGGGGGAGAGATGGAGTACCTTGAGGACCTCGTGTGGATGTTACTCATTAACATAAAGGATGGTGCATGCCCAATTGATGTAGAGCTCATAAAGGAAAATGAAGAGAACGAGGTCATCGTTGAAGCCTGGATCACTGAGTTTGAATACTTTCTCTCCCAACTCAAGGAGGTCGATATACTAGTAGATATGGGCTTCAATAGATGTAGAAAATGCAATCTAATCAGTGACACGTGGGTGATAGAGGAGGAGGCATAACTCAAATATTTGCAAGAGACCATCCCCACCAATAAGGTGGAGTGCGTAAAGTCAGTCATTAACACCACAAACTAGAAGGAGAAAATCAAGACTAAACGTAAGAAGTTGGAATTTAGAATCAATGAACTCTGAGACTCCTTCACTGAATGAATGGATGAGTTCGAGGGTTTCTGCGTGGAGTTAGAGGTTTCCATCAACACATTGAAGGGGAAGGTGGAAGAAATCATTCAAGACTAAGTGCATAATGTTGTAGGAGACACGTCAGGGAATGCCTTATCAGATTTGAAGGCCTGGGAGAAATTGAAGGACGAGATAAACGTGGAGTTCCCTGAACTCCTTCAATTGGTTGTATAACATCCCCCCCATTCTTCATTTCTTAGATTCTTTGTCTACCACTATTCTTTATTCTTTGGAGCATCATTCTTACCATAACAGGTTTTGGTCGATAAAAGTTTTGTTGGGAAAGCGTGAAGGTCTTCCGGGGTGGAAACCAGTTTAGTGAGGGGTGATGTTAGAACCCTGAAAAAAACTAAGTACATAAGGCGTGAAGCCTTGTGGTGCGCAAAAGCAAGGCACGAAGGCACAAATAGAAGTAGTCCTTGAAGAGGCACTAAGGATTGCACTAGGGAAGGATAGATTCAAGACTTAGCGAGTTTTGAACAACAAGAAAATACGTGCATAGGAAGCAAATAAAAAAGTGACTAGATACAGATGTGGATAAGTTATGAAGACTTGCGGCTCAAGGAAAGGATATTCCAAGGTATCATTACATTTATCATGAAAGGATAAGGAGTCGAGGTTATTAAGTATTAGCTAGCACATGCATGCTAAAGTAACTCAATTGAGGGAAGATTATGACAACATCTAGTAGATTCCTAGGTAGTGGTAGAGCAATCATGAAAGGATTCCATCAGGCGTTCGTAGGTGATGATGGAATATTAAGAGAATATTCCTTCGTATGATTGTTATAAAGGGTATTTCCAGAAATAGAGAGAGGGATATGGTAAAAAAGATCTGAGTAAGAATCATATAGAGAGAGAGAGATAAATGTATTATGTAATGTGTGTAACAGAGAGCTCTGTGATATAAAGAAATATCTTCTAGTATGAACACTCTCATGGATGGAACTCTTTGATGTAATTTTGGCTTATAAATATAATGAAAATATTCTGAAACACTCATGTGATGAACCTTGATTCGTGAATTTCCCTTATTTTCATTTGTGTGTTTCCAGTTTCCTTGATGTTATTTCATGGTTGATTTAATTTCCATCTAGTTGATCATGTTAATCTATACTTGGAATGCTTTAAACTAGGAGTTAAACCATGCATCTAGGATCCTATGGATAAATGTACTTATTCTCTGGTTATATTACATCACCATGTTGATAAAGAAAATTATCATGAACCTCACATAATGGAGGGGCTTGACACCTATGTGCCTTGGGTGAGCTTCTAGGAAAATTTGGATGATATTTTGGCGTGTTTCAGGTTGGTTGTTAAAACAATAAGTACCATGAGGCTACATACTACTGTAGAAAACCCATCCAATGGAACTGTTTAGACTATTGTATCTTGGTTTTTGATTGAAGATACTGAAGAGGATGGTGATCAGTATGAATCACTGTTTCTTTTCCAATCAAGTAATGTTTCCATTTTTTAACACTTTGAACTAAAGCATAAAACTCTTTATCATAAGTTGGATAATTTTTTATTGTGGTTGTGAAGGTCTCAGAATGGTAACAAATAGGTTTTTTGTTTTACATCAACACGACCCCCATTGCATAATCAATAGCATCCATCTCAATCTCAAATGATATATACAAATCTAGAAGTGCCAAGACTAGAACAATACTAATCTTCTCTCTTAGTATGTCAAAAGCCTTATGATGTTTTCCTCCCCACTAAAAGACTTGTTTGATGCTTGTCAAATAATGTAAAGGATATGTAATAAAAGATAAGTCAGAAATAAACTTTCTTCAATACTAAATTGTGCCTAGAAAGATTCTAACCTCTGTCAAATTATTGGCTTTAGGCCAGTTAACAATGACCTTAACTTTTACAGGATCAATTTTTTAGTGTACCATGTCCCAAAAAATAACCCAAATAAATTAAATATGTTTTTGAAAATTCACACTTAGACATCTTCAAATACAATTTCTCCTTTCGCAAATCATCAACATTTTTATGAATGTCAACAACATGTTCATTCCATGATTTACTAAAGATAAGAATATCATCTAAGTAAAATATTACAAAGTTAGTAATGAATTACCTAAAAATATCATTCATCACATGCATGAATGTAGCCAGTGCATTGCACAATCCAAAAGGCATAACATGCCACTCAAACAAACCTTGTTTAGTTTTAAAAGTAGTTTTCCAAATATCACCTTCACTGATCCTAACTTGGTGATAACAATTTCTCAAGTCTAACTTAGTGAAATAAACAACATTTTTCAACTGATCTAATAAATAATCATATGAGGAAGAGGGTAGTGATTTTTCACTGTGATTTTGTTTATAACCCGAAAATCAACACACATTCACCATGTGCAATCCTTCTTAGGAACTAGGATTATAGGCAAACCACACAGAGATGAACTTAGACGGATGACTCCTTTATCCAATAATTCCATCACCTGCTTCTTGATATCCTTATTTTCAACCATAGATAATCTATACATGCTGATATGGGGAAGAGGTGCATCCTGCAACAACTGAATCTCATGTTGAACTCCTATTTTAGGAGGAAGACCATGTGGATCCTGAAACACATCATCATAGTTAGAAACAAGTTTTGCCAAATAATTACGATGTTTAGGATCACAATCTTCAAAAGCTTTGTCATGATCTTTCCCTTTAGCTTACACCACCATGAGTAAAAAATTATTACTGTAATTGACAAGACTTTTCATCTACCCTGAATTTACCAAACAAAGATTTGTTTTCACCTGATGAGCTCTAACAATGTGTTCAACTCCATCTTTAACAAGAAAATATTTATTCTCTTCCCTATAGAAGACTACTTTATGATCATAAATATAAGGAATTCCCAATAAAATATTACAAATGTCCAAAGGTACAACATCCAAATCAACCTCATCTACAAACTTATCGGTAATAGTAAATCCAAGCCTACAAGTTTTTATTACCTGTAACTTTGCATTATCATAAACCAAAGCAAGAGGATAAGGTTTAGGATGTGGTTTGGTCTCAAGTCCTAATCTCTTTAGAACCTCTTCTGGAATCAAATTAGCTTGAGATCCACTATCAAAGAGAGTGTTAATTTTTTTTATGCTTAGAAATAACTGTTATGTGGAAAAGCTCATTTCTCTTCTTTTCACTATGCATAGATTGTGTGTTAGAAGAAGATCCAAAAATAGATGATCTAATTTAGGAGGAGAGGAAGAACTACAACCTTTTAGACCTATAGTTGCGATCTTAGTCTCATCACCAGAGTTAGATCCAAGGTCATGCATAACAACATTAGTTTTATTCCCTTTCCATTTTTTGCCCAGTTAGGTGTATTTTCTGGATGTAATTCCCAACACTTAAGATCAACATGATTCTTTTTACAATGATTAAAAAATGGTTTCTCACCTTCTTTCTTAACAGTATAATTATTTTTATGCTTACCCTTTCCTTTATCTTTTTCTTTCGAACTTTTTCCTTTGATGTCGGTTTTTTTGTCCTTATGTTTCGGAAAGGAATACTCTTTAGTCATTTTCCCTTTTTCTTCCAAATGAGTAGATTATACACATACAACATCAAGGTTAGGAGGATTAAGCACAAGAATCATGTGTCTCAAATAACTATGTAACCCACCAATATATTTTAAAATCGTTTCTTGGGCATAAAGGGAAATACCAAGAACAAGATCTCTCTTTCTAAACTCATGTGTGTACTCTTGAACACTTTATCACTTAGTTTGATGTAAATTTTTCCAGTCCATCATAGCTTGTTGCATATAACCCAAAAGATAAAATTGTTGTCTTAAAAGAGAGACAAAATCATTCCAAGAGGAAGTTGTTTTATGTTTGTTTGCATCAACCTCCCGAAGCTTAATTTCCCACTAGATGAGTGTAGTACCACCCATTCTAAGAGTAGCCAAGTGGATTTTTGGCTTGTCAACAACAATACTTTGAACATTGTAGTATACTTCAATATGCTTGATCCAGTTATCCATTTTTTTTACATTAAGCTCTCCATGGTACATAGACAATTCAAACTTAATATTCAATTTCAATGAAGGAAAAGAATTACAATTCTTGTTACCATCATTCATGGAGGAAGAACCGTGTCTAGGTGGAGTGAGTGGCTCTTCTTCAACTGTTTTGAAATCCACTTCTCTCTCCATTACCTTTAACTGATCTCATTATAATTCTTTCTCCATCTCACTCATCCACATGAAGGATCTACAAAATTCTTGTTCCTTAGCCCTCATTGGACTATGTGAACCTTCTTCCGTCATAGTTGTCCTTTGATAATTCCTTGATCCAATTTATGAATCAATTCCTGCTAAATATCCTTTACCTTTCCTAGAACGAGACCTTGTCAACATTCAAACACACATGCAATGCAAAACGTCATCAAACTGATCATGAACCATCTATGATACCAACTTGATCTGTTATAATGAGCAATTGCATACACTTTTGTTAAATTTCTTTAAAGCGATAATTCACGGATAAATTTTAACATTATGTCATTATCTCGAGTTCAATAATTAATTAGAATCTACAAAAATCTCTGCAAAATCAGAGAAAAGGAAGACCAAAACCAGAGAGAATAAACTCACACAATTGATAATGGAGTTCGGTGCAGGAACCTACATCTCCGGGTTATTTAAAAAGACTGATCTATTAAAATAATCCTCAAAGGATTACAAAAAGGAATTAAAAATATCTTCCAACAATCAGTTGATAATATCCCTGTAAAAATAATATGAGTCTCCTTTGGAAATTTCGTATAACTCCCTCCTTAGTTCTCACAATAAACATCGCTTATTTTCCGACTTCCCAAAACTCCCCCCTCCACAAATAGAATCGACCTCCTCTTATAAAATTTCCAAACTCCATGGTGTAACAGTTAAAGGCTCCTTTTTCCAATGTGTGGGTTTCTTGTTTAAACACCACTGCCCATGTATGATTCCTTTTTCCTATTTTGGGAATTATCCCACACATATGCGGAGACGACTGGATTAGATGTTTAAATGCAAAGAAATGGTATTTATTTATTAGTCTTATGGCCGCATTTCACACCATTGAAACCGTGGGCCACCCAAATAAATTTTGAAAGGCCACTTAAGTGTGAATGGATCAATCAATAGAAAAGGGATAAGGTTTAATGCAATGGAGGGCATGAATAAAATGCACCGAGTTGTGCATAGATTAAATATAATATTGACTCGATCAGTTAAAGAGGTCACATGGAATTATGGATATATAAGGCGGGTATGGATTTTAAAACTTAGGATGACTATGTGGCAAGTTGAAATTTAAATGTGGCAAGAAATAAGGAAATGTAAGGGAATCAATGGGTAGATTGACTCGGTTGGACGAGTCGGGCTACTCATCGAGTTGGCCAATACAAAGATTTGGCAAGGTGATTTTATTCCCCTCATTACCAAATATGTAACAATACCAAAATATCACCATGTAAATAAATACATAGATGGTGAATAAAAAATGGAGGCCAAGGCACCTCTCCAAAAGCAAGTGTGTGAAACCTGTCCGAGTTCCCCCATCTCGTAAAATGTGGAGTCCACCAAATTTTAGGACATTCATCGAAGACAGACACTCAAAATAAAAAATTTATTTTTTCTCGAGTATCAAAGCTTTGCCACTTGTCTCCATTTCTGGAAGATCATAGATCGATCGTTTCTCAATGGGGATCCACCTAGATCATTAATGTAATATCTATTTTTATCCAATCATAATTATATATCCATGTGTGGAATTTGGAGATGAGCTGACCAGAACTGAATAATACTTCTAGAAACATAGACTGATCTGAAAATTTAGTGGATGGTTTCTCACTTTACCTAATTGTAGTGCCCAACATAAAACTAAAAAAAAATAATAATAAAATAAATTGAGATAAAATAAATCTTAAGTGCGAATTGACAGGACGTTGGTCTTTGGTAGGGGAGAGCCAACTTTTTCACTGTACTGCAGGTATGGAGGTGACCTACAAACCTGTCATTTTCCTTGCATAATTAATACAAACACTTTATTTTGAGATCTCTAGGAGCTAACCATAGTGAAACCCAAGTTAGCATTCAAAATTTAGGAGTATTTGGTTAGCTACAACTGAATAGAATGTTTCTTGGAATCATTCTAAAAAGGGAGATTTGGAATGGGTTCCATTTTGTTTGGTAGCTACAAACACCTCGAAAGACATGTATGAAAAATGTGAAAGCATATGTAGGTCATGAAGTGTTTGGCAAAATGCGTTAAAAATAATGGTTTCATGGAATGCCATGTTGCCTTGATATGTACAAATGGATTTGTCTACATCTATATCTATGTCTAAAGCGGGTTCAATTACCTTTGAGAGGAGAAGCGTATTTGTTTCCTGATGTTGGTTTGTTTTTTTATGGAGAGGAAGATAAAGATTGAGGCTAAGGAGGCGCTCCATCTAGGCATATTATCTAGCTGTATTGATTTTTCTCCTTCTATTTTTGTGCACCTTTGCTATTGCATTATAACCCATCCAACACGGTTCTGAGGGTAGACACCAGCTACCACTTAGTTTTTCCTATTCCCTATCTTTTATTTCGAGTTATATTGATTTAGACAAGGGAAGTTCCCTTTCCTGGTATTCCACATATACCTATACAAGATTAGTCACTTCCCTCTTACTCTTTATAAAAGCCTCTACTTGTCCATTCTCATCTTATTTTAACAACCATGGGACCAGTGCATTGTAAGGTTTAGAAAAATTCCTTTGCTAGGTGTCATCTCATGGAATGCTACGGGTGTAGATATAAGCATATTAGAGTCATTGAAGAGCCTTAGAAAATTTCAAAGTAATGTTATTTTCAGGCTTAATTCCAAATTTATAGTAGAATGTAGTCTTAGGGAGTGTGTTAATTACTGGATGGAAAAAAATGGTTGTGTTTATGAGTCTTAAGAAAAATCCAAGTAAAGGCTAAAGAATATTTCCAAAAAAATCGGTTTCATTTTCTTAGTGCCTCATTGGTTGTGTCTAAATAATGCATTAGAGCAGCTGAAAAGACCATTTGTATGCCTTGGTGTCATGTTTGGTTGTTTGGAGGAAATGCTTCATTTTCGGGATATGCACAAATTGTTTTATTGAAGTGATTTTAGATAATTTCAAACAAAATGTAAATGGGGGAGTTTCTAAATGCACGTGAACTATTTAGCAGAATGCCTGGAAGAGGGATGAAGCTCTATGGAAAGTGGAGGAACCTTCTGCAAGTACCTCTTACACTGTAAATACTAATATTTCCTAGGCATGGTATTTTTTACCTTTATCCTTTATCATTTTAATATTTTTGGTTCTTAAATTATAAATTTATAAAAACATCAAACCTTTGGATAATCCAACAATTGGATATTAAATAAAAATTAGGTAGCGTAAAATAACAAAACTCCATCATGTGAATTACGTAACTGATTTACACCTTGACCATCAACCCTGATCGCCACCATAATTGTATACATTGCTAGCCCAAAGTATTAGAAGTAGGTTATTATGTTTGTGATTACTAGTGGGAGTTACATGATTCATCAACTAAACACAACCTTTTTCGTTTACTTGAAAATTTAGAAAAACACCACATTTAGAGACTTGTAAAACAACATTCTGCAATCCATAGAAGAGATGTCAAGCTTCGTATATGTTCCTTGTTATGTGGAGACTCACATCAAACATTAAATCGACCTCGATTTACAATTTTTGATCTCTTCGCCGATCCTCTAGGATCTGTTACCCCATTTTGCTGTTTTAGGGAGGTGTTAACACTAAAAAGTTGGTTTTCATTTCTTCTCATTGTTTGGACCCTGAGCAAGGGAAAGATTTTCCACCTTCGCAAACCTCCAGTATTTATACTAGAAAAATGCTTATAACATTTAGTATGGGGAAAAAACATTTCTAGATAGTTTGACAAAGGGTTTCTATAGGCCTCTAGTTGCAATTTGACTATGTCAAACTGGACCAATTACAAATGGTGGCTTCGGAAAACCCATTGCCATTTGTAACCCATTATTTAGTTCTCAATTCCATCAAGTTTGGTGAATTATCCATATATAGGGGACCTTGTAAGAAAGTTCCTATTTAACTTTCATCCATCAAACAATAGTGTTGGAAGTGGTTTTCTAAGACCTTGATCTAAAATTGCGATTATTTTACAACTAGGCCAATTACGACTGATGGCCCCATAAAATTATCCGCAAATGGTAAATAGTTTGTTAGTTCTGATTTTTGATAGATCCTATAAATTTTTTGTATATAGAAGTACACAAAACAACTTAACCATTATACATTTTCCCATCAGAATAATTTTTTTGAATGTGGTTCCTTATCCTCTAAACCAAATTTAGATAATTTTTGTAGCTATTAGAAAAATGTAAAATAAGGCTGCATGATCCTAGTAAAGGTAATAAATTGTTGTGAATTTTGTTTGAAACTTAGAAATAGTTGTATGAAACTCTTTTGTGGCTTATTTGGTGAAATGTGGCTTTTGAAAAAATAGTGTTTCTCTCTCTTCCCTATCTATTTATCTCTCCTCCCTTATATAGGAAATGAAATGAAATGAAATGAATATATGTACCTAACCCTCTCTTTTTGTGTGTGCATTATTATTATTATTTAAATGGAAAACTAAATTCGGTAGTTATAATGGATTTAGGTGGATGCCATGCTAACGATTGTTGATTGATTCATGCTCACATGGTTTTGTAGGGCACAATATGATGGCGAAATGGTGTCGTTGTAATTCATTTGTGTATTGCTGTAATTTATATATGATAATGAAAAATAAATATGTATTTCTATGTTTACAATAAAGTTTTATTTTCTTAATTGATTTCAAATAACATATTTTCCTTGTCATGCATGTAGATGAAATAAAATTGTAATCATTCCTTGCTATCGAGTTTTAAGAGGTAACTATTGATGCGTAATCATAGCACCCCTGAATTTCTACAACTCGATGGGTTGAAACTCTCAGTGTGAATTCATAACATAGATATTTTCCTGAAGTGTGGGACTTTGAAATCGAGAAAGCTCTCCGAATGAAGGCCGGTTCCTTTTCCTCTTTTCAGACACATTGTAGAGGATCTATCCTAAAATCTACTCTGGCTTGCCAAGGAGACAAGGTTAAGGAGATGCAAGAAATTAAACCTATTCTAATAGAGGTGATGCACCAAAGGAATGTTGAACACCTACTTTTCCATAAACAAAAACCATTAGAAATGAAATACAAACACCATTCATAGATAACCAGGATTGCAATGAGAGATCAGGAAGTTTCAATAATAAAAGAGAGGGTTGAAAATCATCCACAAATTTTTATTGTTTCTCCAAAGATTTAATAAAGTACATTACAATGGCCAAGAGGCAAGATTGCATTCATAGTTTAGATGGGAGGTTTGAACTCCACAAATTCACTTATAAACAAGAGAAGAAGGGAGGTTGCAAAACCAAAATTTCTAACCTTTAGAAAAATTCCCCTCCTTACAATATATAGGAAGAATGAGAGAAGGGGGGAGAGAATAAATTTGAAATCTTCCTTCAAGAACCAAAATATGTACTGAATTCACCTACAACAATGATGGGTTCTATTGCAAAACCACTTTCTCCATACACTGTGCCTTCTTAGGAAAGAAAGGAATCCCATACCTTCGTTATTGTGGTAGGTGAGAAACTTGACACACTAAAAAATAGCAGACTGTATAGTAGACGCCGAGAACTTTCCAAAAAGTCCTTTGTTATGAAAATTTAAGCTCCCAGTCAAAAGTTATGGCCATCTGAAGGTCAAGGTGTCATTCTACAAAAATGGTGAACTGTTGGCTCTGCATTCTTCAGAGTTCGAAATGCATGCAAACTTCAAAATCCTGAAATTTGAAGTTTCAAACATTTCCATTTCAAAGATTGAAACACTGTTCATCTACCAATTTTTCCTGAGAGTTCCGAAAGTCTGAAACTCAAAACCCCGAAAGTCTGAAATTTCAGATTTTCAGACTTTGGGATTTTAGACATTGAGTTGCTATTTTTTTGTTTTTCTCACCAAAGACTCCAAAGTCTTAAACCCTGAACCTCCGAAGTCCAAAAACCCGAACCTCCAAATTCCAAAAACCCAAATATCTGAAGTCCAAAAATTCCACCGTGTTGACCCTGAAACCTATGTTGACCTCTGAAATATGAACCCTTTCAGGATTCAAACTTTTGGATATTTGGGAAATTTTCAAACACTTTTCCAATTTGTCTCTTAGACTTCTGAAACCCTGAGTTCTGCACCTCCGAAACTCTGAAACCTGAAAGTCCAAAATTTTAGACTTTCGGAGTTTCATATTTCAGGATTTTCCTCTATTTTACAACTTTGTGCTCTGAGATCTCCGAAACCCAAAAGTTTGAAATTTCAGACTTTCAGAGTTTTGGGTTTTAGACATTTTTTTCCCACCAAGATCTCCCAAAATCTCCACCTTCGAAGTCTGAAACTTAAATTTCAGACTTCTTCCTTTCCCAAAATCTCTGCAACTTGCTTGGGCCTGCTTCAACCTTATTCACCCAAATCCAAAATGCAAGCCTTCGTGGCTGAAACAACCTCATCAGATTGTCTGCGTGCAAGTTCTTGTTTGTCTAATTTTTCCCGAGGGGAAAAATTGGATAACAATAACCAATTAATTACTTAATGCTCTATTTGAATTCATTTATAGCTATGTTAAGAAAACTTACATCATGAATATAAGGAATACGCATCTCTTTATAAATTAAAGTGGAATTTTTCTTTAAACACCTTCAATTATTCATCTTTCCTCGATTATTGCATTTCTAGCTAGTGAAATTTTACACTATACAATTGAGAACTACTTTCAAGACTTCTTCCATATTAAATGATCCCCACTCTGACAATGACCATACTAAGTATGGGTGCTAGTGTTTACTATATAATAGTTCTACTCATAGATTTTGTGCTTTAATATAACCTCATGATGATGTGTTATACCCTTATGTTTCTTTTTATAAATATTTCATATAATATAATCTTATAAACTTGGTCCTAACAAGGTGTTGAACATAATGTAAATTAAAACTCAAGATTCATCCCATATACTTAGCGTTAAACATACTATGTACTTATGAAATGAGGGTTTGGAACATGATTAGAACCCTCATTGTAGGATACCTAGGAATTAGACCCATGAGTTTGAATTCCTTTCTCCTCACAAATAGGTGACTTATCATGGTAGGAGTATTCTAGTTGTGTATAATTTCTGAGGTAGGCATATTGTCTTCCATAGTTTATATTTTTGGTATGATTTATGTCCTTTTGGTGTTAATGGGAATCAATCAAATGTGGACATCTTATGAGAATGGGAAAAAAACTTATGACAAACCCAAAAGACACTCAAACTTGCACACCAAGCCTACGAAGGACAAATTAACCATAGTAAGTAGGAAAGTGCAATTATTTTAACTTTTTACACTCCAAAATACATAAATAAGTCTAAAATTAACTCCTCATACCATAGGTATGGTTTTTGGGTGAATTTAAGAGGTGTGAGACAAGTTGAGCTTGTCCAAAAAGCCTCCAAAAAATCCTCCAATTCAAAATTCGAATTTTGAAGTCAGGGAAGAGTACATAACACACAAACCAACACAAATCCAACTTACATCCACAATATTCAAGGAACATATACCCTCATAATTATTCAATTGTCACATCCTTATTTTAGTTAACAAATTAGGTTGGATTAGCTAATTAAGACACATTAATAATTGATAATAAAGTGACTAAAATTTCAAAAATTTAAATAGATATAACACAAAATAAAACACAGAAAATAAAAGAAAGGGAAAAAATTTCATGCCATGGCCACACATGTGAGGTCACCCCCATGGGATACTTCTTAACTTGGCATGAAAAAACACCACGTAAACATAAGATGTAGTTGTCAAATTGGCCATGTTGCACAACACCCAAAATCCTTCTGTGGTTGGTCCCCTATCCCCTTTCAATGTATATGATAAAATATCCCTGCAACAAACACATAATACCTGTCTGGCCTTGTAGTGACATCAACAAAGTTGAGAAATAATGCATCTACATATAAATCAATAATCACTATCCAAAATTAAGTAGTTCTATCATCTATCAACATATCAAATAATTTGATTCTAACATCCATGAGATTATAGGTCCACTCAGAACATCCAGAGTATAATGTGTCAGTATAGAATTCAAATAGTGAAAATTAACATATATTGAACTATCTACCAATTTCATCTATTATATCATAGTAAAAAATGTGAATCACAACATGTCAATAGCTCAAATATCTGCATAATATATCATATACCGATCAATGTATCATAATAAAAATCTCTAAGTATCAGTCCAAAGTAATATCAACATAATGAAAATAGCATCAAAGAGGAGTGGGCACTACATCCCCCTCCCCTTAGACTCGACTTCCTCATGGAGGTCACTGAAATAGGTGAAAAAAATGGGCTCGTAAAAAAGTAACATCCTCCCATGTCACTATAGTTTTATCATACCTATCCCACTGGACTGGAACCTACTCAATCTTGTGGCCTAGAAGGACCAAGTTTCTGTGCTCTATGATGCACACAGGATCCACAATAGCTTTCCCCTGCTCCTGCACCTACAATGTTGTCTAATCAAATACATGAGAGTGATCTAGAATTTATCTCCTAAGAAAAAAAATGAAATACATCATGCATGCAAGACAAGTTCGATGGCAAGGCTAGATGATAAGCTAATTGACTGATCAAATCGAAGATCTCCAATTAGACACATGAATCTAGGAGCTAACTTAGAGCCTTTTCTATAATAGATAGGGATCTTATGAGGTCTGACATGAGGAAACACCTTCGTGCCCAGCTCTTAGCTATGGTCAACTCTCCTCTGATGTACATATATCTTCTATCTATATTGTGCCTCCTGAGGCCTCTGTATGATCAAAACAACCTACCACTCCATGTCTTATAACAAATCTAGCCCAAGAGATACTATCTCCTCCAATCTGTCCTAACTCAGTGGTATCATGCACTACCTACCATAAAGTTCCTGAAACAGAGCCATACAAATAGAACTTTCGAAGCTGTTATTATAAGAAAAATCCACTAGGTACAATTAATCCTCCCACCTTGACTGATGGTCCATAACATACATCAGAATAATTTCCTTTCAGATCATATTAACCCACTATGTCTGTTCATCTATCTCTAGATGATAAGATGTACTAAAATTGATACTTATCCCAAGGGCATGTTGCATAGTAGTCTAGAAATGAGAGGTGGATAAGGGATCATGGTCATAAATAATCTTCCACAGAATACCGTGTAGTCTGACAATATCATCTAAGTATACTCGTGCCACTGCACTAGCTGTATAGGTGGTCTTTACAAGAGAAAAATGAGCCACTTTTGTTAATCTATCCACCATGACCATGATGGCATCGTGGTGGTATCTCGATGTCAATAGACCTACTATGAAATCCATGGAAATGGTGTCGCTTTTCCACTCCAATATATCATGTAGGTAGAGAAGGCCAGCTAGATGTTGATGGTTGGCCTTCACCCTCTGACACTCTAAACAACATGACACAAAATTAGATATATCTCTCCAAATACATTTCTAATGGTATAGTTATCTTAAGGTGGCATGCATCTTCTTTACCCTTAGATGGGCTAACTAAGATACACGATAAGCCTCTACTAAAATATCCTATTCCAAACGTCGATCCCTAGGTACATAGATCTGACCTCTATGTATGATAAGTCCATCTGACTATAATGCAAAAGCATCAAACTTACCCTCAAGTGGTCTCTGAGACTTAATGTTTGATCTATATGCAAGGTAAAAACTGTCATGTGGAAGCTACCACAAAATACTACACCAAAAATATGTACCCACTGAAATAGGCATAACCAAATGTCTTCATCTATTCAGAGCATCTATAACAACATTCTCCTTCCCCTTCACATGCTTTATTTCCATGTCATACTCACATAGAAACTCTATCCAACACCGCTGACAAGCATTGACATTGGGTTGCATGAAGAGGTGACATAATCTTAAATGGTTTGTCTAGAGAATAAACCTCCTGCCAAGAAGGAAATGACACCAATGCAAAAAATCATACACTACTACCATAAGCTCAAGGTCATGAGTTGGATAATTGAGGTCATAATCCTTGAGTTTGTGGGACTCAAAGGAAACCGAACGACCCTCCTACATCAAAACACCACCTAAACCTAGCAAGGAAGCATCCATAAACACAAAGAAATACCTTTGAGGATATAGCATTGTAATAATCAGTGTTATCATAAGGCATCCCTTCAGTGTACTAAATTCCTTCTCACATCCATCATGCTAAACAAACTTCTTCCCTTTTCACTGAAGGGAAGTGATGGGGTGTAAAATTTGAGAAAATTCTTGAACAAATGTCCTATAGTAGCCTACCAAACCCATCAAACTATGCACCTTGGTCACATTGGTTTGCATGGGAAAATATATAATAGTTCTAATCTTGGAAGGATTGACTATGATACCTTCCCCAAAAATGATGTGACCTAAGTACTGAACCTATGAATAGAAAAATGCACACTTCTCCAAGTTCTCGTATAGCTGCAGCTCACGAAGTCACTACACAACCTGTCGAAGGTGTTTCTTGTGCTCATTACACGTACATAAGTATATCAGAATATTAACAAGAAACATGAGCATGAAGAAATCCAAAACCTTCCCGAATACCCCATTCATCAAAATCATGAATACAATAGGGGCATTCATCAGACCAAATGGTACCACCATGAACTCATAGTGGTGATATCTCGTGTAAAACATTATCTTGTGGATATATGCCTCTGAAATCCTCAGTTGATGGTAGCTTGAATTAATATCAATCTAATAAAATAGAGTGGATCCCTTTATGAGATCAAATAAATCATCTATCCCTGGAAGGGGGTCAATATTATTGATCATTACATTATTCAGCTACTTGTAGTCCACACATAAACGTAGAGATCCATCCTTCTTCAAAAATATCATTGGTGTACCCCAAGGAGATACACTAGGATGGATTAGGCCTTTCTTAATAAGTCCCTCCAACTACAACTTGAGCTCATATAGCTCAGATGTTGTCATCCTATATGGTGCGTGTGAGATAGGCTCCATTCCTGAAACCAAATCAATATAAAAGTCGATCTCATGTGGGGGAGGTAACCCTGGAAACTCACTAGGAAAGACATTAGAGAACTCCTACAAAATGGGGTGGTCATAAGGTGATGGTCCATGAGTCTCATCCTCTGATCGTTCAGTAACAGTGATGGAAAGAAATTGACAACCTCGTCGCACACATCGCTTCAGCTGCATAGTGGATACAGTGTGAATAGAGAAAGGTATCATGAATGCAAAAATCACTAACTCAACTACCAAATCATATGCACAACTAATCCATGCCCAAACAACCAATTTATGCCCAAGATAACTCCATATGAACCCAAGAGAAGGATAAAAAGATCCAAAGTCATGGTGAAAGGTCTTAGGTCCACTATACACTCCTTAACTAAGGATTCCACTAAGATTTTGGCTCCATAAGCCATCTCAACATTCCAACTAAGGCCCTGCCTAACTACCACCATTCTACATCGCTCTACTAAAGATGGAGAAATGAAGGAATCTAATGAGCATCAATAAAATAAGATAGGGATATAGATATCACCAATGCTACTTGTGGTCTCAATCACCATGCCCTGGTGCTCTTCCTAGAAGTTCTCGACCATAACATAAATACTGTGGCTGCTGGCCATGTCACCAATTATAGGCTTAGAGACTGATTCCTTACCTTGATTAGCAGGGTTCCGAGGGTACTCTCTCTAATGATAACCATGTACACCACACCCATAGAAAGTACCTGGTTCTCTCAAATGATAAGATACTCCTCTAGATGGCCCAGTAGTATGTGCTTTCAAACTTTATGATATTACCATATATCTTGATGGGTGCTACAATGGACGTAGTCTTGTTGAATATGCTCGAGGTGAAGCCTGTGTCATGTTGGGCCCCCCAGCTGGAGGTCCCATACTACAACCTCTTTGAGCATCATGTCATTGTGGAGGTCGAAAGGGTGGTTGAGTCTTTTGTTGCTACTAAGAAGGAGGCCTAAAGGAAGACTATGGTGAAGTGTGTCCACCATGAGGAGGAGGAGTTAATCCCCTTGACCTACTATCATGAAACTATTGTATGTGGCTCTTCACTTTGTCATAATCCTGTTGAGTCTCCCCACTACTTTCCTTTGCAATATAGGCCTTCTCCATGACCTCTGATAGTGTTTGTGGGAAATTAATGTGCACCTCCCCACCCAAGTCTATGTTCACGACCTTGATGAACATGTGAACTCTAACCTTCTCATCTTGCTTGTCATCCACATACTGAAGTAGATCTAAAAACCAACCCTCATACTCTACCAATGTCATGGAAGCCTGTCACAGATCATGAAACTCATTGATCCACTGTTGTATGAATCTCCTGTATATGTATCTACTCCTGAAGTGCTCCTCAAAGAGCTCCAAAGTTACTATCTCAGAATCTACATGGAGCTTATACTCCTCAGTCCACCAAACTCTGGCTCTATCTCTAAGAAGGTGGACAATAACACAAGATTTCATGTTGCTAGTACAAGGACATAACTTGAATTATCCACTCAAGCTAACCAACCATGCCTTGGCCTGAAATCCTCCTGTGTCTCCAACAAATTTTGGCATGTGTAACTTCAGTATCTCTCTAATGTTATCTACCTCTATCGACTTTTGGCCCCTAGGTATCTCTGTTAGAACATCCCTAGGCCAAGAGCTCCTATATCTGTCTTTGTGTCCCTAAAATCTATCTCTCTACTCTCTAGGTGGTGACTCATGTCCAATCTACTTTGCATGGGAGTGCTCTGCCCTATCCTCAACACTGTGACGAGGAGGTCTGCGAGCCTCTACTGATGGCTCTCCATCCTCTCTACTAGGTCATGTTAGAATTTAAGGATTCTAATAAATACAGATTTAATCAACTTACATATTACATAATTTTATAATAAATGTTTAAATAAATCTTACATCATAACGTAAGTAAATAAATAAATACTTATAGGAAATAAATAACACACGTGACACAATATTTATAGTGGAAAACCCTAATAGGGTAAAAACCACTTTGAAAATAACCTTTTACTTTAGAGAAATTATTTTATATCCAGTAAGATCACCTCCTCATTTTAAACCCTATTTACCAAGGGTAAAACCAAATCACTTGATTTGCACACCTTTGATATATTTCCTGAATATATCAAATGAGGACCTAAAGTATTTTTTTATATAAGGTGATCGGGTATGTCTCCTGACCCACCTTTTCAACCTAAAATGGTTGACACATACACCTAGGTTTATAATATTTAATATTAGAAATATAATCATTTCATGATATTAAATATTTAACCTAAAGTATATACCTAGGTTATCATATTTAATAATAGAAATATAAATATTTCATATTATTAAATATTAACCTATATATTAGTGATGGACCCATATACATTAAGGGTTGGCCAGACCACTTAATCATTATGTTCCAACACTCCCCCTTAATGTTAAGTGGGATAACATAACATATGTCAATAGATTACCTACCCATGGTACACTACAGGATTTACAATCCTTAAACCATAAAGGTTTTAGGCTAGCATATCAGTTGAAGGAATTATAACAACTTCATCATAATCAATTTACCTTTTGGTATAAAAGGATTTGGAAACCCAAATATCATCCCATGATCAATGGCTAAGTATGATTTTTGAGTTTTACATGTTTTCACAGGTTCACATAAAATGTTATTGAACCCAAGCATATAGGATTATTTTACAACCAAGGACCTCCTTAACAATATGCTTGTATTGGATGTTTACTAGTAAACTTAATAACACTAAAGAGTTTACTGAAGACTGTCTTTAAGATTTTTTGACACTTCTTTCTAAAAAATAAGCCAAGGAGGTATACTTGCCCGAAGGTCTTTTTTTACACTTTCTCGAAGGTATTTTACAAATGCTCGAAAGTATTTTTTACAAAAACTAAGTTCCATTAAGAGGTGACATTATCATGCACACTCCCCCTCAATGGAAAATATGACAATCCAATATTTTCATGAAAGTGACAAAACTTTGCAGCACTGAGGGACTTTGTGAAGATTTCAACAACCTGCTCTTAGGTCAACATGAACTTGAGATTTATCTCATCACTTTACACCTTCTCATGGATGAAGCATATATGTATCTCAATGTTCTTTGTCTTTTGATGTTGAACTTGATTCTTAATCAAGAGTAATACAAATCCTACCACCACATAGAAGAGAAATACTTCCTTTAGCTTCCATGTATATCTCTACCAACAGCCGTTGCAGCCACATGTCTTCTTTACTTCTTCCATTGTACTTCTCTGCCGCAGTAGAAGAAATGGAGACTGTTGATTTTATTTGTTGTTCCAAGTAATAGTTCCTACACCAAAAAACTTGAATACATATCCAATATATTTTATAACACAACATCAGTATGGTTAGAATCACAAAATCTATATAAAATAACATTTTTATTCTTATTATAATGCAACCCATAATTGATTGTTCCTTTCAAATATCTAAAAAATATTTTTACAAGATTCCAATGATCTCTAAAAAAGGTTCCTGCATAAACCTTGAAGTAATTCCTACTATATAGGAAATATATGATCTAGTTATAATTAGATAAATCAAACTATCAACTAACAACGTATATAAAATATGATCAACTTTTTTCATATGCAGATTTAAGATCAATATTTATTCCAACTTCCATTGAAGTAGAAAATGGTTTACAATGAATCTTAAGAAACTTTTTTAATACAATAGTTAAATATTGTATTTTGAAAAATAACAATAAAATGAAATACAGTTATACAAATAACATGATGTGAGAAACATAACTCATTCATTTAAAAGTACTACTTCAATTTCTCTTTAATACTATGAATTAAATCAGAATTGTCTCTAGATATAGGCAAATCATCAACATATATACATATAATGATAATATGTGAGCCTTATTGTTTGATGAATATATCATTGTTAGAAGAACAATTAACAAAACCTAACAGCTTAAAGAAGGAAACAATTATCAGATACCAAGCTCTAAGAGTGTGTTTTAAACCATACAAGGATTTCTCAACTTACAATAATAGTTTTCTTTACCAGTTTCTTCAAATCCTTTAGGTTGAAACATGTAAAGTTTTTATTTTAAATCACAATTCAAAAAAATATTTTTCTTATCCATTTAGTAGATTTCCCACCCAAATTGAGAGGTAATTGCAAATAAGGCCATAACAGTACTCATTTTAGCTACAGGAAATGTCTCAACATAATCAATACCAGCTTTCTGAGTGAAACCTCTAGCAACAAGTCTAGCTTTATGTTTGTTAATACTACTATCAACATTATATTTTACTTTGTATATCCACCTAGACCCTATAATAATTCATGGCTCGGGTTCATACAAGGTAATTAATGCATGATACATATGATGGCTTATGATCATTTTCCTAAGGTTAATAGGATTTAAAATTTCTAACATAGATTGAGCCCAATTTAATTTATTATCTATGAAGATTAGTGTTTCAGAAATATCTATAACATGAAAACATCATCATGACCATTTACTAAGTCAGAATCAAAACCATTATTTAGAAACATTTAATGAAGTAACTTCAAGAGAAGAAGACAACACATGTAAACTTTTCACTAGATTATATCTAGACATTTCATATAAGCTTCGATAATTAACATGTCCTAACCTTTCATGCCATAGTTTTGAATTATTCAAACTTTGAGATATAAAACAAGATGCAGAAGAGAAATCATCAAAAATATACAGAACATTTATTTGAATTCCTTTAGCTATTTTACTCTCATTACTATCTTTGATATACCAAGTATCCTTCATGTATGGATTCTAGTTGTGTCCATACCTCTTTTAGATGTTCGATATTACCAATGTGTAGAAGGTACTCATTGTTCACATTGCGTAGAATCATAGAAAGAGCCTCATGCATTCGTTGTAAGAATGTATTCATGTTATCTACAGTTGTTTGAAAACCGGTGGGAGTAACCTCAGATTCAGAAACAATTGTCTAGTATTTTTTTACCATAAATTTTATTTTGACCCAAATGTTGTAGTTGGTTTCATTCAGGATTTAGGTTTTGTCAAGACAGAAATAGTTGGATGCCATTGTTTTCCTAAACTTGTAAAACACACCCCATTATAATATACAATGTACCATAGAGTTAGATACATATTTATCAATAATAAAAACAACACTTTTAATAAAATCAAATCTAAATTTTATAGATCTAAAGAAACTATTTTATCATAACTAATTATGTCATTACAATGCATACTAATTAACCTCCCATGATCAAAATAATAACCCACAATATAAAGGGCTTTACATTATACCCTAGATCTATATAAAAAATATTTCCAACCATATAGAAGTGAAGAAGAGACCCCTAAGAATGCATAATAACTTCAAATTTCTGAAAAAATTAATGTAGACAAAAATACGGCAAGCTTAAATTTGACGTCTAAATGACCGTCATAATGACTTATTTTTTGGTTTTTCGTGACGGTCATTTGACTGACAATTTTAGCACAATGAAAATTTCCTGTAAGCTACGAACTTAAATTTGATGCCTAAATGACCATCATATTGTCTTATGTTTGGTCTACCGTGACGGTCATTTGACCGTCAAATTTAATGAAGCCAAAACTTGTTGTGTATTTTCAGAATGTGAAATTCCAGAATTTATTTTTCTATATAATATTAGGGAGGTTATATTTTAACACATTATAATAACCTATTATAATTTATAATGTAAAAATATATACACTTTAAAAAAAAAAGGGTATATAGTTTATAGAATGTAAATTAAAAAAAACATATAGTTCATAAAAATTACAAACTATAGAATTATTTTTTATATAAAAAACACATAACCCTTATTGAAGGGGTTTAAAGGACATAGACCAGGTTAAAAGAATTTTACTAGGTGCAAGTAGATTTATGAGAGTATAGATTAACCTGCATATTTTACAGAGGAGACAAGTAATTTCACTCGACTAATGAAATAAATTCAAATCTCTATTTTCATGAACCTTGTCTCCTCCCTGCATTTACTCTTAAGCTTACCCTGCACACATTTAAAACTATGGAAATATTACAAAATATTTTATAGAATTCGTACAAGCTAAAAACTTTAAAACTTTTATGTGGCTATAACTATAAATATTTTAATAAATATTTACCACACTTCATGTGGGCTACAAATATTTTAATAGATATTATCTCATTTTATTCTCCACTCCCACTCTTATATAAAAGGAAACCCTTAAATAATTTTATTTATATAGTTTTTATAAACTATAAGATATAAATGAATGTGGTCGACCCCTTAGATAGATAATATAAATGGTTAGGGACACGTGTTAGGTTTTATTTAAATAGTGTTTTAAAAAGTATTTAATATGATTATGTTTATATAAAACTTATTATATTTTAAAAACCTTATATCTTAGGTATTATATATATTTTTATTTAAAAATAATAGTTATAGGTTTTGACAAATTATATATGATGATATAAATATAGATTAACTATATTTAAAAATAATATTAGTTTCAAATCATAATTAACTTTTTAGAGGGGACCAAAGAACACATGTATGAATTTACTTTCCAAAATATTTAATCTGCAAACATTTGAAATTATAGAAAACATGAAAATTATTTCATATAGTAATAAATCCTTTCCTTTTCTATATGTGATTTTCACGCAGGTAAATATTTGAAGCTCCTTTCACCTGTGCACACATCAATCTCCAAACAAACATTAATTCCATATAATTTACAAAATGTAAATGAAAGTAAGAATCATATCATATTATATCTCCCCACCCTAAAAAAAATTAGGGATTTAAAATTGAAGAACTCTACAAATTTTACCTAGAGTTTAATTGAACAAATGTAGTGCTAAAATAAATTGGGGTAGAAATGGGGACCAGATAATTTTAAATACCTTTTGGGTTGGTTGAAAAAACTCGTACAAATTAAATAAATAAAATACACAACATTTGATCTTAATTTATTTAATTTACCTCACTCTGTTACCATGTTAGAATTTGAGGATTCTAATAAATACAGATTTAATCAACTTACATATTACATAATGTTACAATAAATATTTAAATAAATATTAAATCATAACATAAGTAAATAAAGAAATACTTACAGGAAATAAATAACACAGGTGACACAATATTTATAGTGAGAAACCCCAATAGGGTAAAAACCACTTTTAAAATAACCTTTTACTTCAGAGAACTTATTTTACATCCAGTAAGATCACCTCCTCCTTAAAACCCTATTTACCAAGGGTAAAACCAAATCACTTGATTTGCACACCTTTGATATATTTCATGAATATATCAAATGAGGACCTAAAGTCCTTTTTATATAAGGTGATCAGGTATGTCTCCCGACCCACCTTTTCAACCTAAAATGGTTGACACATACACCTAGGTTTATAATATTTAATATTAGAAATATAATCATTTCATGATATTAAATATTTAACCTAAAGTATATACCTAGGTTAGCATATTTAATAATAGAAATATAAATATTTCATATTATTAAATATTAACCTATATATTAGTGATGGACCCATATACATTAAGGGTTGGCCAGACCACTTAATCATTATGTTCCAACAGGTTACACCTTAGCTAATGGTCCTTTGCATAAAGTGGCATTAACATTGTAACGTGTCTGAAGTATTTGAGGGAAGGTAATATGGCTGTTACTTCCTTATCTGGGGGTAGTTTATCTAGGATCACATAAAATGACCCCTCGTCTGAGTCTGCGCCTCCTGCACAGACCAAGATGGGAACTAGTTTATCATCATCTAGGTTTTGTTTAAGTTTTCTAAGCTTTCTATGTTTCAATACATCATGAATGTTATGTGTCATAGGTTTTGAATTGCACTTGATTTTCTTGTTGTCTTTTGTGGAGTCCAAGTCTGCCTGGGTTCTAAGCATTGAACCCATGACTCTAATACCAAATGTAACACCCATAATTTTCTACACTCAAATGACCAATGAGAATTAATAATTTAATAGTCAATTTTAAGGTAATAATAATTATTATTTGTTTAAAAGTGTCAGGAGATGTTTCTCAATTATATTAAATTCCTGGAGTTAGAGATGGTTCTACACAAGCTTCTGAATAAAACAAATTAAATTAATAATTAAATATTATAAGTTACTTCACTAAGCTCTATTTACATTTTGAATCATCTACTAAGTTCCATTAGTTAGAATTACTTATCCAATACCTAAGATAAAATTAATTTACAATTCAACCAGGTTAGTTTTTATGACCTAGTCACTAAACCTGGCCCCATGGGTCACCCCATTACCCATGTTCTTTCTTTTAATTTAAAGTTACACTCCTAAAAAATGCCTTCCCACTTAATTGAGGTAGGGTCATTATTTGGGCCATAGGATTGAATCTATCTTAGCCCTTAGATTTATGTTGCCCTAAGTTTCCTTATGGTTCTCCTTTTTAATTTCTATTTTCCCAAACAAACTCATTTGTTCTTTTCTTGTTTGTAGGTTTTAGAAGAGGAGAATGTGGAGGAGCCATGAGAGTAAGGGGATCAACCATTGTGAAAATATTTCTGTTGATATTAGTTGTAGATATTTTCCATTGTAATGTTTCCCAAAATACTAGAATGTAGAGATCCTATCTTGAGATCCCATTTTGTTATTTAATAAAATCATAGTCTTGATTTTGTGTTCAAAATTGGGGATATCCCATTTCTTTTAAATCCATGAATTTGACACATTTGAGTCTTCAAAAAGGATATTACAAGCATAAAAATCTTAAACTTATTTGATTCCTAGGTGGTGGAAGGTTCCTTGATGTAGTTTTAATCTTAGGTTTTACTAAATTTTAAATATGGTCCTTTCACGGACAAAATTTTATTTTTTCGTCAAAAGTGATGAAACTTTCGCCCTAATGCAAGCCGAGGTCCTATTACTATCTCCCTTCCTGTGGGGTGGTTCATCGAATACCGCTCTGTGCTGGGTAGTGGTTCTGAAACCTTCACACTGCATAGGGTGGAGATTGCTGTTCCCAAAAAAAAAACCTTCAACAATACATTATTTTGACAATTTTTTTCTTCATAAGTCAATTTTTTAATGTTGTTATGATCCTCATGTGTGGATTTCAACCAATGCCTTAAGGTTTTGGTGTAACAGTTCAATTACATCCTGGTACTCATAGTGACCACCCAATTTTGAGTCTCGGAATGGGTAGCTACATCGGCATTGCAGCGTTCTCCCGGGGCTCGTATAGGGTAGGGTGTGGTCCCGCTATACGCGTGTAAATCTATTCGGGGTCTGGGCTACAAAAGCATGGTGGGATGTTATGATCCTCATGTGCATATTTCACTAATGCCTTGTAGGTCTTTGGTGTAATGGTTTGTTAAAGAATACTACATTTTAGATGATGAAAAGAATTCAAGGAAAAGCAGAGCCAAGGGAAAAGTAGTTGACAAATCAAGTAGAAAAAAGAGTATGGGAAAATCCAAGTAACAAGGGTAAGTGGAAAGGGAAAGGTAAACAAGATGCCGCTACTTTAATACTTGGAAATAATCAGCAGGAATTTTTTTGTAAGTTAACTATGATATCATTGGTCATAATGACCACTACATTTTAGAAGTTACATCCAGAGTATACATCCAAAGAACTTAACCAAGGACTCAAAAAAGTCATTGACAACTGTAAAAATAGAATGGGAGGTGGAAATTGAAGATGAATCTGATGTAGATGAAAGGCTTGGATGCATGACCACCAACATTTGACAACCAGGAAGAGGAGATGAGTAGACTATTCCAGATAAAAATATAGATTAAGAGAACTTTAATGTAAATACTTTGGTATGATATTGGTTCTCAGTCTAACTTGATTTCTGAAGTAGTTTTAAAGAAGCTTGGTCTTGAGACTTACGAGTATCCAAAACCTTATCCTTTGGGTTGGGTGAAGAAGGGTGTTGAAATTCAAGTAACAAGAAGATGTAAGGTCAAGTTTGGAATAAAGTCCCAGCCTTAAATATTGATGTTTTGGAAGTTGACAGTATTCCACTTGATGGTTTTGATGTTTTATTCAGGAGTCCTTACTTGTCATATTAGGGATGCTATATTTATGAGAAGGTAAAATAGGTCCATAGATGGGTCAAGGATGGGATTTCAACTATTTAACATCCGAGCACACAATGCGTAAGACATATGTTACTATGGTGTAGGTGCTAATAAAAAAAATGACTTAGGAAAATCATAATCAATTTTGATTACATTTTGTTAAAGGATAAACAAGATGGGGTAGAAGTTTCAGATATTTTTAACCAGGGAAAGCATGAAAACTTGGATAGTATTATTTAGTCTTTTCAGGAAGTATTTCAGGCTCCCAGAGGGTTACCACCAAAACAAGAAGTAGATAATTAAGATTTATCTATTTCCAGAGTCCCCTCTACCAGAACATCGGGTTGTATAGGAAATCCTTGCTTGAGAGTACTGAGGTAAAGAAACAACTCTAATAACTACTATGACCAAGGGGTGATACATTCAAGAACCTCAACATGTGGTTCGTCTATTGTGATGGTGCCAAAGATGAGAATGGTTCTTGGAGAATTTTCATCGACTACTGCGCTTTGAACAAGATCACTGTATTCTACGAACATATATCAACTTCCCCGCATAGATGATCTCTTGGACTAGCTTCAACATGCCAAATTTTTCACCTTCAGTTGGATCTTAAGTCAGGTCATTACCAAGTCAGAATGAAGGAGGAGAATATATGGAAAGCTTCCTTCAAGACAAAACAAGATTTGTATCAATGGTTACTACATCCTTTTGGGTTATGCAATGCACCCGCTACATTTATGAGAATTATGAATGATGTATTATGGGATTTCATAGATTCATGTGTCATTGTACATCTAGATGATATCTTGATTTTTAGTTCCACATGGGAAGAACATATAACTCATTTACAAAAAGTCTTGCAAGTTCTCAGGGAGAAACAACTGCTTTGTAATATGAAGAAATGTGAATTTTCCAAATAGTCACTTGACTATCTTAGACACGTGGTTAGAGGAGGAGAGATACGAGAATATCTAAAGAAGATGGAAGCCATCACTACTTGGCCAACACCAATAGGAGCCATAGAGACTAGGAGTTTTATGGGAGCATTACAATACAGGTGGAAGTTTATTTTGGGATTCTCCATGATTGCAACACCTTTACGCATAGTGGCCAAAAAGAGTCAGGGTTTTGACTGGGTAAGGAACAAGACAAATCGTTTAAGTTATTGAAATACAATATTAGTCATGCTCCAGTATTTCTCTTCCTAATTTATAGAAGCCTTTCGAAGTAGACACAGATGCCAGTGATTACACAATGGGCACAGTGTTTCTTCAAGAAGGTAAAACCATATGCTATAATTCTGAAACTTTCACTTTAATAGTTAAAGGATATTCAATATATAATAAGGAAATGTATGTAATAGTTCAGGAAATTAAAAAAGTGGAAGCATTATTTTTTGGGTAAAGAAACTATTTTGCACACTGACCACAAACCTCTCTAGTATTTGCAAGCACAACCTAAATTTCAGCAGGCAAGGAACTACAAATGGATGGGGTTCCTTCCATAGTTCCATCTAGTGATCAATATACAAGAAGAGTAGTACAAATTTGGTGGAAGACATGTCGTTTAGGCCACCCACAGAGGAGAAGTTTTCCTATTTTGCCACTATCTCTTAGATCAAACCCTTTACGAAGGAAGCTTACGAAGAGGCATATGCCCAGGACAGAGGCGTTTGGGTGACAGTTGAGCATTTGTAATCCCAAGGGACTAAAAGGATAGGTAATGAAGATTGTTATCTGAAGGACTGGATGCTCTACCGATGGGGGAAGCTTTACATGCCTAAAGAAGAAAGACTTCTATTGATGAGGGAAGCACATACCTCGAAAGTAGCAGGACATTTTGCTGTTGGTAAGACCCTAGCCCACTTGCAAAGGTACGTGTATTGGCTTAATATGTAAGATGAAGTATCAAAATTTATACGTGGATGTAAAATTTGTTTCCTAACAAGCATAAGACTAGGAAGGAGGGTTTGTATATGCCTTTTCCAGGACCTACTCGTATTTGGGAGGACATTTATATGGATTTTTTAGGAGGATTACCTATGTCTAAACATGGCCATGACTATCTCTATCTTGTTTTTTATAGATTCAGTAAGATGTGTATTCTTATGGCATGTAAAAAGATAATAAAAGCACATGAGGAAGCAGATCTTTTCTTTGCTAATATATGGGTGCATTTTGGTTTACCAAAGTCTATTATTTCTAAAAATATTCTAGGTTCTTGGGGAAGTTTTGGAATACTTTTTGGGACAAGATGGATACCAGGTTATAAAGGAACACAACTTTCCATCCATAGATAGATGGATAGAAAGAGGTGGTGAATAGGACTTTGGTACAGTTGGTTAGAGGGTATAACAATAAATACCCAAGGACTTGGGATGAGTCCTTATCCTACATTCAACATTCCTATAACCGAGCAGTACACACATCCACTATGAAGTCACCGTTTGAAGCATGCTTTGGATATATACCTACAAATCCACTGGACATAGTAGTTGGGAAGTAGGATGATGAGGAGACAAGAGACACAGAGGCAACTAGAGAAAGCAAATTCATTGAGAGGTTCCAGAAAATCCATCTCAAATTCAAAGAACAACTAGAGAAATCTCAAGCCAAGTAAAAAGCTAGGCATGATCAACACATGAAGGGATAGAATAATCTTCATGTTGGAGATAGAGTTTGGCTTTACTTGAGCAAGGAGACACTACAAGGTCAAGCACGGATGCTCAAGCCACTACGATATGGGCCCTTCACCATATTGGACTAGGTTGGAGAAAATGCCTTTCAAATTGATTTACCGTCATTTATGAGGATGTGTTTTGTAGTAAAATGTGAGAAATTACACCTATATGAGCCATCCATGATAGATGAAGATGAAGGAATACAAATGCTACCTTCCATTGAGGATTTCATCTTGGAAACACGAGGTGAATTGGAGGAGGATGTAATGCTACAACAGAAGGTCAAATAGACTAGGAGAGGTCCACATGAGTCTTGCCAGATAGAGAAAGTGAGGGAATTATTTCCTCATCTACCCCCCGAATAAGATTTTGTGGGACCAAAATCCTCCTAAGCAAAGGAAGTGTGATCCATAGGGATAAAGAATGAATCTAATTCATCAGATCATTCAGCATGAAGAAGGAAAATAAATACATCGAGATTCTATATTTAAAGCAACATGTCCTCCGCTCTATATAGAGCGGAGGTTACAGAACCACCAAACCAGGGTGGTAGTCTTGAATCTTTCAGATAAAAAATAAAAACATGAAACAAACAACCTCATAATTTGAAATGTTTTCCATGTCTCTTCTCCTCAATGAACTGTCCCATTCTCTAGTGCACCAGAAAACATGAGAAAGACTATAAATATTTGTTTTTAGAAGAGAATAATATCATCAAAGCATGAAATCAAGTGAGCAAGAATTTCTTAGTGTTGGAATTGTGTTTTGTAGAAGAAAGGAGTGTTGAGACAGAGCAAGAAAGTAATTGGGAGGAAGTGTGAGATATTATCTACTTCTCTTTCATACTTATTGTAATTTCTATACATATTGTTTGAATTGGCCAATAAAAGTGGAAAGAAAGAGCAATTGCCCTTCCCAGCTAGTTTTTCCTCCTATGGAGTTTTCCAGGATAAAAATTATTGGTGTTTGTGAGTTTATATTATTTCCTTTCTTGCAATTGTTGATTCTAAACACAAGAAAAATTCATTAACTAGCTATCTCTGTCATTTTCTAATAGAAATTTGAACAACAATGATTAATTTGTGATTCTGTGGATAATTCCAAAGTTGAAGATTTTACAGATCAAATATGGGTTTGATCTCTACATGGGCCTATGTGAATATTATGGAACAACTGAAAGTACATGTCGGTATTAAATATAGAGACAAAATAACCTAGAATAAAAAATAAGTAATGATAAGTGCTAGACAATGAAACCTAGTAGGTTAATTTGGTGATAGTTTCTAAGGATGTTTTAGATCTCAGTTTATAGATCAATCAACTTAAAATTTGTTATCCAATTTTACCCCTCAATTAAAATTGGAAAAACATGACTTCGCACAGAGAAAATGGAGGGATGGTTTTGGCCATGGGAGCTCACATTTCAGGATCGAGTTGAGCAAGTTGAAGTGACGTGGAAGCATTCAGATTTGGAAGGAAAAAATTATGAATCATTAGACTTAAAAGGTCAGAGGGACATCAAAGTCTGAAGTCTAAAATTTAGACTTCAAACATTCGAGAGTTCAAAGTTCGCAGCAGGGTTGAGTGGTGAACAGTGCCATGTGGGGAGAAAAAGAAATCTGAAACCTGAAGTTTGAAATTTAGACTTCAGGCTTTTGGGATTTCAGAGGTTTCATGTGCCAGGTAGATGAACAAATCCCGAACTCTTGAAATCATGAAACATGAAACCCAGAAATCCTGAAACTCGAACCCCTGAAATCCCAAAACTCAAACCCCCAAAGATCTGAAACCTAAAACCCCAGAGAAAATAAAGTTCCAAAACCCAAAACCTGAAGTCCAAATTTCAGACTTTGGGGTTTCGTAATTTTAGAACATTGAATCCTTAGTGCACGCAAATCATAAATTGAAGCCTAAAACCCGAAGTCTAAATTTTAGACTTCGGAAATTTGGAATTTCAGAGGTTTAACAAGCTTTCCATATGAATAGTGATAGAAATCTCTGAAGCCCGAAGCTTCGAATCTCGAAAGTCCAAAATTTCAGATTTCGAAGGGTGCGATGCATGGTTAGAGTCTGAAAAATAGGATCAACCACCCATATTTATTACATAATGACACCCTCATCTTCAGATGGCCATTTTAGAGGAATGTTTCCAGATTTCTCACCTACAAAATGATGAAGGTATGGGGTTCCTTTCTTATCCAACAAGGCAAAGTACATGGAGGTATGTGTATTGTAGTCACACCCATCAGTGTTGCAGGTGATTTTAATGCATTTTAGGGTGGTTGAAGAAATATTTTGAATTCCTTCTCTCCCCCTTTCACTCATTCTTCCTATATATTGTAAGGAAGGGCTCATTTCAAAATGTTGGAAAACTTGTATATGCCCCTCCCTTCTTCTTCTTGTCTATAAGATATTTTGTGGAGATTAAAAACCTTTGTACTAGACATTATAATGCAAAATATATGCCTTTTTCCCTAAATGTGATGTATTGTATCAACTTTTAGAGCAATAAAATCATATCTGTGGATGCTTCATACCCTCTTCTATGTTATATTTTAACTTTCTAATCTTTCATTGCATGCAAGGTTATTGTGTATTGTTGTTGTTTTCATTACAAGGTTATGGTAGTGTTGTGTTTATTATGAAGGTTGTTCAACATCCTTCTTGGTGCATCACCTTCCCTTGGAGTATATTTTAATTTTCATGCATTTTTCTTTGTCCCTGTCTCCTTGGAAATATTAGATTAGGGTTAGATATGCAACTCTCTGCACTTTGGAGTAGTTGGCACTAGGATTAGACAGGAAGTTGACCTTCTCCAGAGATTTATCCCAATTTAAAAGTCCCACACTTTGGGATAAATCCATGTTAGAAAAGTCACACTGCCTCAAACTTTCACTTGTGAGCAATCAGGGGTGCAGCGATTTTTCCATAACAAAAAACTATTATAGGTCATTTGACCTAATTTTGGATCCATAAAAAATTGTGAATCATGCTAGAAAAGTTAAATCAACTCATCATATTTTTTTTAATGTATTAGATCATGCCCCTTTCCTATTTATCAATTTCTTTAGATCATTTACATGTAATTTGATATGTGATTATTGGAGTTCAATTTATTTATTTATTTTTATTGTACATAATATTCTTGTTTAAATAGAGATTAGAGTAATATAGATTTACTTCTAGGTAAAACATTATGGGTTATGTTTAAATTCTTGGGTGTGGGAGAGAGAGAGAGTGCCAAAATATAATATCTCTAAGATATCTACAATATTTTCATAGCGAAACAATGAAAATGAGTTCTTCTTCCAATGCTTTTTTGTGGAGACAATGTGTTTATTTCGCCATGTTTTTTTTAAAAATAACTACGATTTTGAATGATGGCCTTCTCCCTTGATTATATTTTAAATTATTCATTTTCATATATCAAAGGTTTTGGGGTCCAAAAATTACTAATGGAAGATTTATTGAAGTATTATTAATGGATGATAGAGGGGGAAAGGGTGTTATCATGGTTGTTAACTAGTCAAATATCATGTTGGAGGACAAGAATGAATGCACCAACAAGATAGGCTCATCATTGTACATGGTTTTTATGTTGTTAGGTTTTCTTGAGCTATTCAATGGTAGTTCAACCAATAAATTATGCTTATCATCTTAAACCTAGATTCTATGTTTATATCTATTACATTCAATCTCATAAGTATTGTATGCCAAATTGAAAATGTCTCTTCATAGTAAACTATCTCACCTTAATATCTTGATGGATATTTTATAATCATCTAATGTGTTTTCTTCTTGGCTTGATAGCCATTTCTATAGTGGTTTTGTTTATCTAAATTGAAATTTAATTTCTCCTTAATTCATCCTTATTATCTACCACTAACTTAATGAAGGATTATATATTAGTGACTATATCTCTCTTCACAATATCATTAGTTTGATTAGGTCTATATATTCATTTTATGGGTCAAGAGATGTGATTCAAATTTGTTGAATCCCGAATCAAATTTATGGTTATTTTTTCTTCAAAATTCCTTAGCATCAATTTATTCTCAACTTTCCATTTGCAGAAGATACCAATTGGGAGAGAAAGTTGAAAAAACAAGTAACATTTACTAAATTGGGTCACCTTCATAATGGATGTAATGATTTTTTTCCCTTAATTGTCTTTAGAATAAGAATTTGATGGAGAATATCAAACGAAAGGAAAAAAGAGTGATTGATAGTAGTCAAAGCACATCAATATTAGATTAAAAAACACAATGGTTTCAATTTTTCACAAAAATAAGTTAGAGATCATTTGACACTAATTTTACAAGTATTTCACCTTTTAAAATTTAATATAGTTTGAACTTAAAATACATTTGAAAAAAATTTACATTCCTGATACTAAATTTAAAATTAATAATCTTATCTAAGAGGTCATTCCCCATGAAGCCCATAATGCACCAAAACTACCTCCAAAAAAAAAAATATTCTTAAAAATACACAAAAAAACAATGACCCATAAGAAGTTTTCCTAGTTTTGATAAAAATTACTTTTAGTAGCTACTATTTTTGGTTTTGATGGAAAAAATATTTCTTTGAATAGAAACACTTACATCAATCATGATTTATTTAAACCGAAATTCAACAAGACATGAAGGTTTAAAGATATAAAAAATAATGGTATATGTATCTGTTATTTTGTATTTTACTATAAATAGTGCAGTAAACACATTTTTAATACATGTTGCGATTGAGGATTTGAATTTATTTCTATATTGCAATGCAAATAATTTAACATAATTCTTCTAAAATAATTTATAAATAATATATAATATGTTATAGTTGCGGAGAAAATATGATTTAATAATTATTTACTTTGTTATGTAAATGGACTTTTAGAAAAAAATGATCTGTTAATAATTTATTTTTTCTCATAAATATTCCATAAGTGAATATTGGTCTTTTGAAAAAAATTATTATCTTTATACTAGGAATTTCACTTCATATACAATAATGTAGGTTGTGATAGGGATTAAACAAAAGAAGACATAAATCATATATAATCGGTGCATTAATAAAATAGTATAATTATGTTGACTATCTATAACTTAAGGTAATTTTTTTTAAACTATTGACCATGTTACCAAATGAATTAGCTCCCTTTTCCATGATCATGTAAAGAATGTATCTAGGAAAATGTAGAAGTTAGTATTTTATTTGGTTAGAGATGCAATTTTGTTACATTTGGATTGTTTTACTTATTTTTATTAAGGGTAAAGGTTTTTTGAATGGGATGCTACCCAGGTACAAAAGGCCTAAATCCAAGATAAAAAATAAAGCACAAGAGAAAAAGAACAGGAACAAAAAACACACAATCACACTCAACCCAAAGTTGAAGAATGTGATCTTAGTGTCATATGTGATGGGGCTGATTGCATTTTAGCAGCGGTTTTTTTCATTTTTTGGACCATTGTCAATTCCTCCTTGTTACATTCAACATCAGAAATAGGATCACACGTGATGATAATATTGAAAGAATAAATAGATATAAAAAGGAGACCTAACAGGTGATGAGGGTATTTCCCTTTCTATAACCTCCTCAACAGGATCCTGAGGGATATGAATCATTGGTTCAAAAAAAGGCAACTGAGGGGGGTTCACATGAGGGAATGATATTTTACGAGAAGGGCTCAAATTAGAATCCGAAATAGGGACAATAGAGGCATTAACAATGAAGTGAGAGGGTTTTTAATCCACCCACCAGGAAGAATCGGTCCCTTTTTTTCTTGGAGCATCCGTAATCCTCAACTATGTGCCCTGTTTCTAAACAACTGTGACACTGAAATCCCAGTCTTTCTTAATCAAATCTTTGGGTCCAAAATCTATCACAAATTTGCACATTAATGTTCTAAGGAAGATCGTGGGAGATGTCTAAATCTACTAGTATCTGAGCATAGGTTCTATGTAGCTCCAAGGTAGTGTTATCATCAATTTTTTCAGAGCCCCTAACTTATTTCTAATAGCTTCTAGAAAGGTATCATTCCAAAATGGCAATAGGAGTCTAGGGAGTCTAACCCATATGGGCATAGTGTCAAAAGAGTATAAAAAATTCTTGGATTGTTTTATTTTAATAAACAAAGTTAGTGCTTTATTTGGATAGAGATGCAATTGTGTTACATGTCTTGGATTTTTTTATTTTAATAAATACATGCTTGATTGTTTTTAACAATCAAATATAAACATTATTTAATGGTATGGTGAAATTCATGGTGTCTCTTTAGGGATTCAACATGGTATTTTTGAGAGACTTGTCTCTCATAGGGTCTAGTGAGAAGCTTAACATTACCAAGATGGTTCATGTAGAGAGAAAGTGGGGGGATAGAAAACCATTCGTAGAATTTCATATGTTATGTTTCCTTAGGTGGTACAAAATGAATGTAAAGTAATAAGGTATGTTACATTCATGTGTGATTTTTTTTTATAATGGAGTAGAAAAATACATTTACCACTTTGTTCATGTCAACATGTTGCTATACCTGCCAGTGACTAATTGGAAGATTAGTTCACTTGTTACAAAATGAATGGTTGGGCCAAATCACATCATTCCTAATTATGTATGCTTCATAGATGTCAGTACATATCCTATGAGGAATATATTTCACTAAGTAGATTAACAACTTGCCATGTTGAATTTCCTTATTCATGACGTGTTTATAGAAATATCAAAATACATTATTTTTAGACAGACCTTTCAATGCCATTGTGTATAATCTATATCATAGTTTTCTAGCAATTGTAATGTCTTCTCAATATTTTAGAATTTAAATTATTATTATTATTTATCATCATATGTGATACATTTTAGAAGGATATTATGGATAGCATTGTGTTCAAATTTGTCCTTCCACCTAGATCTAGTGAGCATGGTTTGAGAAAACACCATGAGAATTACATGGTAATAAAGTATTTAGCTCGGGTTACTCATATAAAAGGGGAAGACACTTATCAAATTAAAAATTATTCCATTATAAAGAGAAGTAGAAGAGAGCTTAAAGTTCTTTTGAATTTTTTGTCTTTGTCGGAGTGTTTCATGTCCATTTCTAATTATAGGGATGGATCATTCTTCAAGCATAGACACAAAAGCAAAGTTGTAATTTTTTTCCATAATTTTTCGGTCTATAATTATTTTATGCAATTTACATTTTCAATCTTAAATGATAAGAAAATTTAGTCAATGATATATTTCCATTAAGATAAAAAGAGACATTGACATTCCTACAAACATACTTTACAACTCATGCAATTGCTAGTATTAATACGTTACTATGTTTATTTTTTCATTTGGATGTGGGTGGTTATGTAGTGTCCCTCTTAAAACTTAACAAGGACTGATATTTATATAAAAATAATAATAATATTTATAGATATAATGGTTCGGTGTTGTTGAATGTGTTCGGTGGAGGAAATGACATACCTGAAAAAGTGCAAAGGATTTGGAAACTTCAATCTCACACAATCGACTGGTATTATCCTAACTCCATGACCTCTTTCAGCACCCCCTTGTCATTATCCAATCAGGAGTTGTCATTTGGGTGGTTGTAATTTCCCATAATGACATTAAAGAAAAGGTTGGAGTGCAATGCATCCAAAAGGACCCTTCAGACCTGTCATTTTTATGCAATAATATGAGTGCTTTATTGGGATCCAGATACTTTGAGCATGTTGAGCCCAAGGAAATGGTGTAAATTCAGTAGTAAGTGGATAGTTGCAGGAAAAGCAAAAAGGATAGGGGATTGTGTTTAATGGATCTCTCACCTATACATGTATTCTTACATGCTCTTTAAGCACCAAGCAAACATACTCACACAATCACCACATATTTACTTGGCATGTTGATGATAAGTTAGAGTTTTGTCAAGATAGGTAATGGCTAAGAATGTCAAACATGCAAACATAATGATCAATTTTGAGCATAATTACATTAGAGGAACTCATGCCATTGAAATATTTATATTCATTCTCCATTGGAACTGCATCAGTGCGTGCTATTAATAAAAAAATGAAGCTTATGTGGTCAATTTAGTTTTGCTATGCACTCCCAACATGTGCCAAAATTTTGAGACTTGGAACAAGGTATGGATTCCCAAAAAGGCATAAAGATAGAGGAATTTTATCAGGTGTTGTAGTTGGTAGTGCTCTGGTAGACATGGGTAAAAAAAGTGGAAGCATACACATGGAATATGAATTGTTTGACAAAATGTTTAAAAAAAAAATGTGGTCCTGTGGATAGCATGGATTGTAGGATATGAACGAAATGGTTTTTTTGAAAAGGATTAGAAACTTCGAAGAAAATGCAATTGGAAGTGTAAGGCCGAATTCCTATACTATATCTAGCATCCTCTCAGCCAATGTGTGGATCTCAAAACATGGAAGGGAAATTTAGGCAAAGGATTTCATAGTTGTAAAATCTATCTCCCTAACGTCTGCCAACACCTCCTCTTGTTGGGTGTTTAAAGATTTATTTTTCTGGAAAACATGGATGAACTGCAATCTCCTTCCATGAGTGTTGGACTGCGGGATTGAACAATTTATGTATGTTGCAACCTCTTAATGGGACTGTGGGTGTGGCCAGTTGGGGAAGCTCTCTCCCTTGCAAAATAAAATGGGATTCTCTTTTATTCCAACCTCTACACCAGTGCCTTCTCTTTGCCTACCTATGACCAGCAATGTAATATTATAATGTTGTTTGCAGGCCCTTCAAAACACATTGGAATAATGGTGAATTTATTCCTTGGGTTTGCATCACTCCATCCTGGTTATGCCACTTTTGGGAGATAGAGTTATGTCTGATGGAGATTTGAGATGAGGCATAGGTGCACAACGAATAGCTTAGGCTTTCATGTGACTATCTGGCATCATGTGGCAACAATGATGGTCTCAATAGATCGTGATTGCACACTACCTAGATTCCACCCCACATACCCTCTTCACTCATTGTTCCCAGACATGGTTCATATCACCTTCTCCTTCATAATTCTCGTACTTTGGTTTTTCATTTGCAATGTAATAAATTTAAAACCTTGGAGTATCTAAAATTTGAATATTTGTATATAAAATTGTTTTACAAAAATAATAAAATTTCATCTAGAACTTATGTAACCAAAATAGCGCTTGGTATCCATAGATAAACTTAAACCCCTCATTCATAAACTATCTGGAAAACTTTGTAACTAAACTTTTAGCACGAAACAATAAAACTCCTCCATATGATTTACATTATTGACTTGAAATTTGACCGATATCTGTGTTGATACCACAATTTTAAATGTTGTTATCGAGGGTATAAAAATTTGGTGCTCGTGTTCATTGGTGTTTGAGAAACCTAGATGATTTTTAAACTAAAAAAAATGTTTTTTCTCCACCTTGAAAAGTTAAAAAGATATAATTTCCAGAGACATGAAAAATAACATGTTGATCCTCAGAGAAGAGATTTCAAGCGTTGTATGTATCCCTTATTATGTAGAGAGTCGTATTGAGCATGAGCTCGATCTCTTTGGACCGTTGGAACACTCTTTATCGATTCTCTAGGAGATCTGTTACTCCATTTTGTTCTTTTAAGGATTTGTTAAAACTGAAAAGATGACTTCTATTTTAACCAATCATTTGGTCCCTGAACAACAAAATTCTTGTTCGCCTTCACGAACCTCTAGTATTTTTACTAGAAAATTGTTTGGAAACTTTGGTTTGGGAAATTCAAATTCCAAGTTAGTTTGGAAAATGATTTTTGTAGGCCTCCAGTCGTAGTTTTATCCAGATCTCAGTTCCGTTGACTCTGACCAATTCTCCATATATAGGATAACTTGTAGGAAATTTATCGTTGCATGATTGTCCATCGAAAATTAGTTTTGGAGGTGGTTTTGTGAGCACTTGAGATAACTTTTGATCATTTCCAACTAGGCCAATTACGACCGATGACCTCAAAAAACTGGCCTTTAATCATAAACCATTCACCAATTCTAAATTCCGCCAATTCGTGTGAATTCTTGGCGTATAGGAGAACACATAGAAACTTACTCGTAGTATGTTTTCTCTCCAGAAGACAATTTTTGAAAGTAGTTTCTTAGCCTCTGAGTCTAAATTGAACTTTTTTGTAACTAGCACGAAAACGTAAAAAGAAAGTTGCAGGACCACTATCGGGTTGCCAAACCAACGTAGAATTTTTTTGAAACTTATAAATAACTATTTGAAACTCTATAGTGTGACTTTTTGTGTGAAATGGAACTATTGACAAAATGCCTTTTCTCTCTCTTCCAAATTCTTTCTCTCTCCTTGGTTAAAAAATGAAGCGAAGTGAAATGGAATAAATATATCTCTAACCATTTTCTTTTGAATGAAATTTATTATGAGTATGTAAATATAAACTAAAAATGTTAATTATGCTAGATCTAGGTGGATGACATGCCATTGATTTATCGTTTATTTCATGCTCACATGTTTTTACAGGATACAAGTAAGATGGCAGAACGACGTGGAGGTGATTCATTGTATATTGTTAGAATTTATGAATGTTAATAGAAGGAAATTTTTTATATATTATTATGTTACGCTAAAGTTATTTATTGAAATTTGGCAGTATGAATGAGATGTTAGTTTTATGGATACCTTAGGAAATGTGCATTTAATCATAGCTGCAATTTTAATTCAGATCTATATATGGTAAAAAGGTTTAATATATATGTTAAATGATATTAAATTTAATATATTTTAGTGCATTTCTAGTGTGAAATTGATGATTAAATAATTGGTGTGTTGTGTTTCTTACCTTGAAACATAATAAAGAGATCTAAACGAAACAGTCAACCCTAGTATAAAATTCGTGTATAACTACACTCCCTGTGTGATTTCTCTTAGCATAGAAAACTAAAACCTTAGAACAAACTAAAATCCTTACGCTTGATAACACCTTCTAGATTAGATAAATAAGATCACAAAGATGAGTTTATCGTCATAGCATGTATGCTTAGCTACATCGTCATGAACCCGATGAATAAGCATGACATGGTCCAACATTATCAAGAGTATGTGGTTCCCTACCAGGATTAGAAATTATGTATGTAGTAAGGATAATGTGATTTTTCTTAAGGTAATGTTCATGTGATACAACATTAAACATGGAGTAAAACCCTCTTGGACCGACACAAATCAAGGTAGTGAAATAGTTTTCTTAAGACTTAAACTCTTATTAATGATATCTTTAGTTCCTCATAGATAATTGGGTTACCTTAGATACTAACAACATAACACCTTGGTATTTCATGAAGGTTGTTTAGCATACATATTTCCTCTCACCTTAGACTCATATATAGTTTAGGTGTTGATCCTTCGGTAAAATTGGAATTAAACAAGACCTTGGCTGATTAAGGGGCTAACTTATGGGTGGAAATTATACATAACTCTTAGAAAATGTAATTGAATTTAAAATAAGTTGTCTTAAGATAAGTGTAGAAATAAAAAAATGTACTCCCCTTATACCCTAGTGAGTGGCCAAAAACCAAACAAAGGTAGTAGGTGATATTCCTAAAATTGAACTCATTGTGGGATTTAAATGACACAAGTGGATGTCCTTTTCGAAAAATGTGTATAATACTATAATGTATAAGGGAAAATAAATGGGATGTCTTGTGCTAGGTTACACTCCTAGTAACAAATCCATTACTGAAAATTATGTGTTATTTTGTTTACAATTGTTATTAAACAATGCCAATAATGAGACCGCAACGAGACGTAAGAGTAAAGCATATAAGAGTAAAACAATATTTGAGGTTAGGAATAATTTCACTCTTGGAGTCCTTTTAAATCAATTATACATTTTCATGTGTTAAAAAGAATATGAATTTCCCTTGGTGAGATCAAAGTTCGATAAAAAAAAGATATATATAAATCTAAATAATATTTGATGTTGAAATGTTGAATGGATTGATTAAGTTATTGAAATATATAAACTATGATAGGGAAATAAAGTAACCTTGATCATAGAATGTTTATGGGAACCGGTATCTTGAATCTAAATCTTGCTTGAATCCTAAGATTTCTTTCTTGACATCACGTCAGATTCACTTGTGTAGGAACGGTAAAATTTAAACATTGAATAAACATTTGAGAAGAATATTAGTAGTATAAGAAAGAGATAATTAAGAACTTTATATGCAATTTGAAATATGCCAATTAATTATGTAAGTTATGGTGATTTTCGTAAGAGATAAAGAGCCGACTTAAATGGTTGAACTGTAAGTTGAATGAGAAATGAATTTAAGAAATTATAGGTGGAAAAAGGAAAAATTTATCCTAGAACGATAATGTTCTTGGAATGTTAATCATAACTAAGATGTAATCATGGTAATAATGTGTTATGGGTTTGTCAATCCTTGATTCCATTTCTTGTGGTTGGGTCATTGCTAGCATTCACCCATTGGGGAAAGTGTGGCATCGACATGTATATGGTGTTGTCATGTGTCTATGTGAGTCAATGAATTATGTAAATTGAAGTGTCTTATGAATTGTTGTTTTTCTCTACTTCGAGCCCTTGTGGTGTTGTGTAGTGAGCAATTTTAGTAAAAAATAAATTATCCTAGTATTTTTACTATTGTATTTGTGTGAGTAAAATGTTGGCGTTACATTTGGTATCAGAGTGGAAGTTCATGCTCTCTAACCTCTGGGAAAAACTGGGGTTGTGATGGTTTTGCATGGTGGTGGTGGATATTGGAAGAGTAATGTGATATAAGTGTGATGTGAACAATTTTGTAATTGTGATATTATGAATGCACATGTTGTGCATATAACTTAGTGTGTAATTGTTTTCATGTTGATGTGCTAGAGATGAGAGTATTCTTCCTCCTTTTGTGGATTAAATAAGGAATTCGTGTGTGATGTACCTCCTTGTTGTGTATGAAAGGAATGCTAATATTGATCATGGAGTGTTGGAGCATTTTGGCATTTTGTGATATGTAGGTGTGATAATATGTTGTATTACAAGATTGGTGTATAGTGAATTGTATTGTATCGTGATGTTGTCACCATATTGTGATGAATGTGTATCACCTTATTATAATTGTAATTGATTGTATGTTGTAATGTTAGACATTATGCTCCTACTATGTATAATTCATGTAATAGCTGATGGTTCATGTCGTCATTTAGGGGCATATGGTGAGAATATGATCCCTATTGTACATTGATTGCACTTTGGCTATAATATGTGGTAATGTGATGTATCATAACCTATGAAAGTAATGATTATGTTATAACCTATATATACCATGCTTAAGATGCTCTGATTAATTTTTGTGAATCACCATTGTGTTAGTGATGTAGTTGTGTGTTATGTTGTGAACCCTACACTAACTGACCCTAAGGGAAATTGAAAAAATGTGTATGTTTGGAGGGAGGAAATAGGTAGCATTGAAAATTCACTCGAGCGGTGTAAGAGATATGAAGTGGAGTCTTACATAGGATGAAAACCCATTTTTGCTCATTTGGTATGTATGGAACTTTGTCAATGGGTGTTATGCATATTGTGTTTCGTAGAAAACTTAGGATCAGTAGATGAAAAATTGTACTCTTTTCTCTCTCCCTATATGGTTATCATATGGATTCAACCTAAGTCTAGTTACGACTATGTTGATCCTTGTGGAAGTGGTGGAGGGATGATTCAAACATAGATGATGACAATTGTATTATTGGATATGATATTTTACGAGTTGAGGCTCAATGTCTGAGTGTCAGGAACTAGTTGAGTACCCATTTGGCTGTCGTATAAGGCCACATAGTTATTGTGATGTTGTATTTCCATGCACGTATTTAATTTGTAAATTAAACATTTTCTTTCTTTCTTTCTTACCAGAACCGACAATTTTCTTGATTGATGTATTCTTATATTTTGGGCATTTTATTTGGTTGTTACACTAATATGTAGATTTTTGGATTAAATATGGATATTTGGCCATTTGATTTACTTAGTTCTAAACTTACTTTTCATGTTTAAAAGTTTTATAGCCTAGCCTAATGCTTTGGATATTTGCCACTTTGCATTTGAAATGGATTGTTATGCTCGTTCTAAATGTCGTAGTGTGTTGGAATAGGGTCATGGGATTCAGAATAGAGTGGTAGGACCTATGAACCCACCTCATTTTATGGGTGTACACACCAAGGAATTATAGATAAGTAGAAGGTTGTTGAACCAAAATTTATTATTTCACTTGGGTTATAGGTATATTGATTCTATGTGCATAGTTCCATAGGGTGACTGACCTCTTTTGGGGAGCGAAAAGGAAAAATTTATCGTTCATTCATTTTTTTGTGGGAGACAAAATAGATTTAAAGGAGGCATAAGAGACTTGAGGGATCCATAAGAGACTTGAGGGAGGCATAAAATACTTGAGGGAAACATAAGAGACTTGTGTGTTTGTGTGATTAGTGCACTTGGAACTTTGTTTTGTTGTGATTATTTGAGAGTTATAATATCTAGCTATTTTGTAATGCTTTAGGAGGTATGTGGAGTTGTTTTACGGTGCTTTGGGAGATATATGGAGATTGTTTCATGATGTGTGGAGTTGGTGTTACAAGTTATGTGTACTCTTGTGATTCTTTGTAGACATTGTTATGTTTGAGGCTTGACACTCCCCTTGGTTGATATATATTATTGGATCTTGACTTGGCACTAAGTCGGTACAGTCATGGTATTTGGTTCATGTTATACCAATTGTATTTGTTTCATTTTCAATATTCACTATTTGTTAGTCACATGTGTGTGTTGGATTTATGCCTATGACGTAATTGTTGGAAATTATTTGTTATGTAGACTACTTGTTTTCTTTTCATGGTGGAATTTAAGGCCTTATGATATGATATAGTCATGAAAGTATGTAGCAAGAAGTCTCGTTGGTTGTTTTTGTTGTTTTGAGATCTTTGTGTCATCTTGATGTCAGCTACTCTTGAGCACCCATGAAGATAATACAATTAAAATTATAAACAATGCAATATTAAGATCTTGATATTTAGAAATGTTGCAAAGGAAAAACACTAAGTAATAAAGTAAAAGATAACTAACTACCAATCTTTATAGAGCATTAAGAGTTTAAGAAAATTTTAATTTTTTTTGACTTCCCTATGGTCATCTTCTAAGGACAAAGATCTTATTCCTAGATTGAACTTGTCATCATTATCTACCTTCATTGCTTATCAATTTTTCTAACCTTCATGTTATGTTGCATAGAAGATGATGCTCTTATAAGGGGAGGGAAATGTAGTTTCCCACTTAGAACTTAACTAGGACTGATATTTACATGAAAAAATAATAACATTTATACATATACTGGTTTGGTGGAGGAAATGACATACTTAAAAAAGTGTAAAGGCTTTGGAAAATTCAATCTCACACAATTGACTGATATTGTCCCAACTCCATAGCCTCTTTCAACACCCTCTGTCATTGTCAAATTGGGAGTTGTCAATTGGGTGGTTGTAATTTCTCAAAATGGAATTAAAGAAAAGGTTGTAGTGTAATGCGTCAAAAAGGACCCTTCAGACCTATCATTTCTTTGAAATAGTATGAGTGCTTTATTAAGATCTAGATATTTTTAAAATGTTGAAACCAAAGAAATGTTGTAAATTCAGTAGTAAGTGGATAGTTACAGCAAAATAAGAAAGGATGGAGGAATTTTTTTAATGGATCTCTCAACTATACATGTATTCTTACGTGCTCTTTAAGCATCAAGAAAACATACTCACACAATTACCACAAGTTTACTTGGAATATTGATGATAAGTTAGGGTTTTGTCAAGATAGGCAATGGATAAGAATGTCAAACATGGAGACATAATGATCAATTATAAGTGTAATTCCATTAAAGGAACTTATGTCATTTAAATATTTATAGCCTTCCTCCACTGAAATTGCATCAATGTGTGATATTAAAAGAAAAATGAAGCTTATGTGGTCAGCTTACTTTTTCTACGCAATCCCAGCCCGTGCAAAAAAATTTAGCATTGGAACAAGGTATGGACATCCAACAAGGCGTAAAGATAAATGAATTTTTTCAGATGTTGTAGTTCGAAGTGCTTGTTATCTCCGAATCACAGCACCATGTGGTTTGCAGAAGTATGTGTGCTTAAGCTCATGGTGTGATTAGATAACATGGGTAGTATCTCCAAGTTGTGGGACTTTCTACTTGAGATAGACCTCCAGAGAAAGCTGGTTCTTACTCCTAAACTACTTGCCACAATCTACTCTAATGCAGGTAAAACTATCTTTTCCTAATCTAACTTTCCAAGGGACTAGGGAGAGAGAATGCATGAAAACAAAACCTATACTAAAGTGGTGATACACCAGAAAAGAGGGAGTGATAATAACATTCAATGTGTGAAGTACAAAAGAAATTTTCATACTAAAAGGGGTGATAACGGTTCACCACAATCTAGAAAATGCATTCAAAACAATATTCCATACATGCACAATAAAAATAATTCGTGCAAGAGTATAAGATATACACAATATATTTTTAATGAGATTGAAGGGGCATGAGGTATGAAAAAAAAAACAACAGGGGAAGATACATCCACACACTCATATTTATTGCTTCATGATATACATAGTTCAGTCTAGTAAAACATAGGGGCCTAGATAACCATACAAGGAGTCCAATACAAGGGGTTGCAGTACATTGGTTTCACAAAACAAATTTGAAATATTTTTTCTACTAAAAACTATCTCCCCTTTACAGTGAGTCCAACACTCCAATTTATATAATTTGAGAAGAGAAAGAGAGAGGGAAAATGAAAATGCAGAAAACTGTCCTTCAACCCCTTGCAAAAGGTAGTAAATGGAGTGAAATGATGTTATTTTTCGTGCAAAAGGCCCGCCATACTGTCCCATAATTTGCAATAGTGAAATATGTCATCCCACGCTTCATTAAATGTATCCCAACTACCAAATAAAACACTGTTCTGAATTGGTCACATTTTTAGCATCATCTTGATTGATTCTTCATTAAATTATGGATTTCTTGATTTTTGTGCATCATTCTCATAACAAAAATTCCAATGGTACAAATTTTATGCATTTTCATTGAGAAATGCAAAATGTATGGCCTTCTAAGTGCAGACAACTATTTTGGGTCTGCCGGGCATTTCTGTCATTTAACAATACTAAGTGTCTACTTTATTTGAGTTGGAGATGTTTCCTTTACTTTCAAATATCTACCCTCATCAAAATTCAATGTTTATGTGGCGTAGAGGATGTTGTGCTCATTCTAGAAAGTCAAATTTCATGAAAATCAGAGCTCGGGGTCAAAAGTTATGGCCATTTGAACTTCGGGAGGGTTAAGCATTGAATTTCCCCTTGTATGCGGTTATTTTGGATTTTGATGTCCCACATGTCCTACCATTGACTGAGCCGTGAGGGCCATTGAATTTCACTTCTGCTGCATCTCCTTTTGACTGCAGATTTTTTTGGCTTTTCAGAGCCTGTGTGTACCTGTGTCCCAACTGTCCTGTGGACCACGTGGGACAAAATCTTCTGATTTTTCTTTTTTCCATTTGATTGTGGAATTTTCATATTTTCGGGTCCTGGACGTCCGTCACGAACTTGTGTGGCTTAGAACAAAAAAACCTGACTTAATCTATTCCTTTTCAAATTGGCCGTTTCTACTTTGCTGGTCCCGAAATCCCCGACATCCCGTGGATAGTCTGGGACAAAAATATTCGGCTTTGCCGATTTGAACTAGGTTTCGGCCATTTTGGCTTTTTGGGGCCTAACTGTCCCACTTTAACTTGTGTGGCCTAGGAAAAAAAATCCATTTTTTCCGCATTTCACGTCTCTTTAGCATTTTAGGCCCAAATTTTGTATGATGAAACTAGGCACGATCTACCTTGGTTCCATCCACACCTCTCAAACCCGATTGCATTAAAATAGGCCTGCGACCTCATTTTTTCAAATTTTTTTAACATTTACTAACCCATTTGTATTTTTCTTAGACAGGAGAGTTAGACAAAATTGGAGAGGTACCCAAAAAATCCAAGAAATGGACCTCGAAGCATTTCAACCTGCTTGAGTCTAAAGAAATGATGCGGGTTATCAAAATTACCTTAAGGGGTGAATTTTGGATAAAAATTTTGGTGACTCAATGGGGTTATTTTCCTGCCAGATGAAGTATGCCCAGTTTCCTGTATTAATCCATTGGACATGGAGTCTTCTTGATAATCTAAAATCTGATCTGGAACTTGAAAATCTGCAGCCTTGAGTCATTGAAACACTTCTTCCAAACTTGAGACTTCCCTCCGCTTCTTGTACTCTCATCTTGATAAGAGAATGTTGAAAATAAGATTTGTGAGAGTAGAAAATTTATTGAAAACCAGATCTCATCCGTTTCTTCAACTATGATCCATGGGGCTAGATGGTGAGTATCTCTAAATGCTTCCTCAACATCTGATTTTAGTTGCTTTGCATTCATTTAAATTTTAAATCTGCAACAATTGCAAGTAATTTATGAGCTTCCCACTACAGCAGCCCCTCATTACGGAAGCTCAATGAATTGTAAACAAGGCATATACTAGAAGTAATAGGACATGTGCACCAACACTTAGGGAAATGAAACCTGTTCTAATAAAAACAACAATGTGCACAAGCACTTGAAGGAATTGGAAATCCTAGACTAATATGTACAGAGGTGAGAAATTCTCCTTCTAGTAGAAATGTTTGAGATAGATCTCATTGACTGGAATATTTAATTCTTCACCATCTAACTTAGCCAGCCGGAAGGCATTGCTACCTTTGCATTCAGTGATGATGTATGGACCACTCCATATGGCATCGAACTTGGAATGTTTGCCTGGATTTCCATGATCAACATCCCACTTCAGTACCAAATCTCCAACATGGAATGTCTTGGCCTTAGCTTTCTTATCAAAGCTCTTCTTGATCAATGTTTGATCCTTCTCCAAGGTCTGTACTACAAGTTCTCTTGCTTCTTCTAATTCCATCAACTCTGTATACCTGATTTCCATAGGCTCAAAATCAGCTAGTTCCAACTGTTTCATGAGCTCCAATGCTGGTAAATCAAGTGATATAGGAAGTACTGATTCTTTTCCGTATACAAGCTTGTGTGGAGAGATTCATGTAGACCTCTTGGGTTTTATTCTATCAGCCCATAGAGATTATTTGAGCTTTGTGTTCCAAGTTCTTTGATTCTCATCAAGAGTCCTTTTGATGATTCTCAGTAACTTTTTGTTTGTAGAATCTGCTTGGCCATTACCCTGGGGGTAATAGTTTGAAGAGGTGGTGAGGTATATGCCATTCTTGACAGCCCATTTAGTGATCTTTGTGCCAAGAAATGCCAATGCATTATCTGATATGATAGTGGTAGGGACTCCAAACCTTGTGAGTATCCCTTCATAGAGATCCAAGATATTGGATTCATTTTCCAAGTGCCACTGCTTCAGTCCACTTGGTGAAGTAGTCTATTGCCATAAGTATCCATTTGTGGCATTGACTTGAATTTGGGTTGATCACTCCAATGAATTCCAATCCCCATTGCATGAATGGCTGATCTACTAAAGTTGGATGAAGGGGCAGGTCTGCCACCCTTTCTTTTCCTGTGATGAATGCACACTTCTTGCATTTCTTGATCCATGAGTAACAATCACTAAACACTGTAGGCCAATAGTAGCCATCCTTCATGATCTTGAGAGTTGTTACTCATGGAGCAAAGTGGCCTCCTACTTCTCCATCATGGAACTCATGTAATATATTCCCATCTTGACATGTTCTAATGCATCTCAATAGAACACCAATGATGTCTTTCTTAAACAATACACCATTAATAAGCACATATGGAATGGCCTGTAATCTAAAGTACCTTATCTTTTATTTACTCATTTCTAAAGGGCACAAACCCATTTGGAAATAATGCACCAAGTCTTGAGTCCATCATGGAGTGGGTGCATCGTTAGCTAGTTGTTCTTGATCATTTTGTCATAACAAGACAACCTTTTCTTCATCTATTGACTCGACTTATTGTTTGGAAGCGAGCTGATCACACAAACCTTTGTCATGAACCAGCTTGGTAACTTTGATTTTAATATCATAATCCTTTACATGAGTGATCCAACCTACTCTATTCTCGTTCAAATCCTTGTTTAGGAGAAAATCCTTAACACCAACATGAGACACTAGCAGTTGAATCTTGTTGTTCGAGACAAAGTGTCTAAACTTATTCAAACTCCTAATCAAAGAAAGGACATGCTTTTCAATGAAAGAATACTTTACTTCATAATCTTCTAGGATTTGACTGAAGAATGGTATGGGATGTTCTAAACCTCACTGTTCAGTTGTACCAAGATAGCTGAGATTGTGTCTGGTCCTCCAAAATCATACAATATGAAGTCCTTTGAAAATTCCGGGTTGATAAGAGGTGGGGCTTTTGATATTGCATGCTTTATGACCTCAAAACTCTCTATTCCTTATATTGTCCATTTGAATGCAAGAATATTCTTCAACATCATTGTTAATGGCTTCAAAAGAATGGAAAAATCAGGCACAAATCTGCAGACAAAGTTTATCCTTCCCAATAAGCTTTGGAGATATTTCTTTTGGTGTGGCAATGGAAGTGTTCGGATGGCTTCCACTCTTTTAGGATCAATTGTTAACACTTCTCTTGAGACAATGTGGCTGAAACGTTTTCCCTCGTGTGCCAAAAATAAACACTTCTTTGGATTCAATGACACTATGAATCTTCTACATCTTTAAAATACTTTCCTGAGGTGAAAGAGCTGGTCTGTTGCATTCTTTGAGAAGACAGTGATATCATCTAGATATACCAAAACTATCTTTTTGATTAAGCCTCTGAACACCATATCCATAGCTAGCTAAAATGTTGCTCAATAATTTCATAGTCTAAATGCCATCTTCTTGTAAGCATATGTACCCCATTTCGTAGTGAATACTATCACGAACTGATCTTATTCTTTCATGATTATTTGATTATAGCCTGAGTAGCCGTCTAACAGTGAAAACCTTTTTGAACTAGCTATGACCTGTAAGATTTGCTCCATTGATGGAAGTGGATAATGAACATTTAGTGATGCTCTATTCAGATCATGGAAATCTACACACAATCCTATTTCTCCATTTATCTTTCTAACTAGCACTAGTTTTGCAGCCCAACTTAAATGTTTGATAGGGAAGATGATGCTATCTGCAATCAGTTTGTTCAACTCCTTCCTCATGAGAGGTTCAATGTGAGGATTCATTGGTGTTTTCTTCTATCTGATAGGATTGGATTCTAGATCTAGCTCAATAGTATGATGTGCTATCTTTGGGTTGAATCCTCTCAAATATCTATAATTCCAAGCAAAGAAATATGGGAATTCTTGAAAATTTTGAACAAATTCAGATTTCTCTTGTGGGGTACTTACTTTGCCAATTTGCAATGTTTTGCCTTCATCTATTTAAATGGGCTTTGAATCTTCACTGTTCACCTAAATGTTTTCTTTATCTCTTTGAAACTGATCATTTGGGTTGAAGATTGACTTTAAAATTATAAGATCCTCTGGTAATTTGTTATTTCTCAGCTACACCACTTGGTCACCATAGTGCTATTTTAACTTGTTTTGGTTTCTGGCGGAGAACTCATCTTCTTCTTGTAAAATGTTGAAAATTTTCTGATCATTCTTGAAGACTTTCCAACTTTTATTTTTATCTGGAACAACTAGTCTTACTACAACTTTGATATGAGGCTGAGATTGTTCATTTTTGATATTTTCTACAACATCAAATGTTGCCCTAATCACTACCAGTATGTCTGCTACTTCATTCTTCTTTCTTGGGATGGAATTGATGCCAAAAGCTTTGAAATATTCAATGAGATCTCATACCCGATTCGTGTAGTTCTTCAGCAGATCATTCTTCGCAGCATTTTGTCCTCTGACATGGTTCATGATTAGCTCGCTATAATCAAATACTTGTAATTTTTTTATACCTCTATTTCTTGCCTAATGTAATCCGTGAATTAAGGATTCATACTCAACTTTGTTATTTGAGCAAGAAAACTGGAAACGGAAAGCTGAGTAATATTTTATACCTTGAGGTGAAACAAGCATAGCTCCTCCTCTTGCACCTTGTCTACTTCTTGAACCATCAAAGAATAATTGCCATACCTCATTATCATCCTTGTGGTCTGGCTTGGTGATGCTAGGGAGAGGATGATTCTCTTCATGCAAACAATAAACTACTAGCTCAAATTCCTCCATTTCTTTATAAGGGTCAAAATCATGCCTCTTGTTTCCCCATTCATTAGGAATCAAGTACAAAATACATAGGACCTTTGTTTCTGCTGCATGAGTGCTTGGGTAATCCTCTTGATCAAAAGATGAACAACTTGAATTGATTGGAATTGGCGTATGAGGCTCAATATGGAAATTTAAAATTGGCTCGGATCTAATTGTAGCCTTAGCTCCTATCCCATTTCCTCTGGAATCTAAAGTTGAAGTCTGTCAACTATTCATTAGGAGACCTCTTAATAGTTGTCAATTTTTCCAATAAAGATAAATTATCCCCTTTTCTCTAAACTGATTGTGAAGGGTTGTGCACAAATGGTCCCGATTCTAGATAGACCATGATTTTAGGCTTCTAAACCATTGCAACACTTTACCCTTAAAGGAGGATTCCATTAATTTAACAATAATGTACATTTCAGTAATTTCGTGAATTACACAGACATTTGCAATGTCCTGGATGTGGTCAATTGGAGTTGTTTGGTTATCTCTAGTGAAATATGGAATGTTCTTCAATGTTGCAACTGGAACTTGATTTTGTGCATTGAGAGTAAGTGGGTTGCTACCAATGAAGTTGACATAGGGGTTGGGTTGCGCCATTCTGATTGGTTGGAGAACTCTAGTTGATTAAACGAAAGGCCTTCTTGTTGGAGGTGTTGATAGGGTTCTATTCGGTGGAGATGGAAACATTTGAGCTCTTCTTCCCCATATTTCTCTATATGGGGATAAGTGTAAATAGATAAAGAGTCCCTCTTCTCTAGTTCTTGACCTTGTTTAGATTCTTCTCATGAATCTGCCAAGTTTAGATTACTAAAACCAATGAATTCTACCTCTTAGGAGTCACCAGATGTGTAATTTCAAAGCTTCTTACAAGCTAGAGACTTACAACAAGTGCACATCAATCTTGTTGTAGTTAAAATAAAGACTTCTAGTCCCATCAGGCATGCTAGAACTATTATCTCTGAATCAAAACACCCTATGGTTTACACAAGTGTGTGTGCTTGACCTCACAGTGTGATTGGATAACATTAGTACTATCTTCAAGTTTTGGAACTTGCTACTTGAGATATACCTCTAGAGAAAGCTGGTTCTTTCTCCTAAACTACCTGCCACAATCTACTCTAATGGATGAAAAAATATTTTTTCCTAATATAAATTTCCAAGGGACCATGGAGAGAGAATGAGTGAAAACAAAACCTACACTAAAGCATTGATACACCAGAAAAGGGGGGAGTGAGAATAGTATTCAATGTGTGAAGAACAGAAACAAAGTGCATACTAGAAGGGCTGATAATGGTTCTCCACAATCTAGCAAATGCATTCACAACAATATTCAAATACATGCACAATAAAATGAATCCCTGAAAGCATATAAGATAGACACAATATATTTTTAATGATATTGAAGGGGAAAGAGGAATACAAACAAGCACAACAGGGGAATATGAGAAGAGAGAGAGAAGAGAAATGCAAAAGAGAGAGAGAGAGGGAAAATGAAAATGTAGAAATTTGTCCTTCAACCACTTGAAAAAGGTAGTAAATGGAGTGAAATTATGTTTTTTTTCTTGCAAAAGGCCCCCCATATTGTCCCATAACTTGCAACAATGAAATATGTCATCCCATGCTTCATTAAAGGTATCCTAACTACCAAATAAAACACTTTTATGAATTGGTCACGTTTTCAGCATCCTCTCCATAAATTATTCATTAAATTATGGATTTCTTGATTTTTTTGTATCGGTCTTAGAACCAAAATTCCAACAATACCAATTTTATGCGTTTTCATTGAGAAATGCAAAAGTTATGGCCTTCTGAGTGCGGACAGCTATTTTGGGTTTTGCCAGGCATTTCTGTCATTTAACGGGACTAAGTGTTTATTTATTTGATCTGGAGATGTTTCCTTTACTTTCACATATCTAACCTCATCAAAATTCAATATTTCTGTGGCATAGATGATGTCGTGCTTGTTCGAGAAAGTCAAATTGCATGAAAATTAGAGCTCGGGGTCAAAAGTTATGGCCATTTTAAGTTCGGGAGGGCCAGGCATTGAATTTTCGCTTATATGAGGCTATTTCAGCTTTTGATGTCCCACCTATCCTGCCATTGACCGGGCTATGAGGGATGTTGACATTCACTTCTACCGCATCTCCTTTTAACTATGGATTTTTTTAGCTTTTCAGAGCCCACGCGTACCTGTGTCCAAGCTGTCTCACGAACAACGCAGGACAAAATCTTTCAATTTTTTAGATTTCCCTTTGATTGCATATTTTTCAAATTTTCGGGTCCCAGATGTCCCTCATGAACCTATGTGGCTTGAAAAAAAAACCCCGACTTAACTAATTCCTTTGCAAATTGGCCATTTCGGCTTTGCGGGTCCTGGCTACCCTGACATCCTACGGACCGTCTTGGACAAAAATACCTAACTTTGCCGATTTGAACTAGGTTTCAACCATTTCAAATTCTTGGGGCTCGATTGTCTCACTTGAACCTGTGTAGCTTGGGACAAAAATATCTGATTTTTCCTCATTTCACTGTCTCCTTAGCATTTTAGGCCCAAATTTGGTACGGTTAACCCTGACATGATCCACCTTTGTTCCATCTATATCTCTAAGACCTGATTTGCATTAAAATAGGCTTGTGATCTCATTTTTTCAGATTTGTACAACTTTTACTAACTCCTTGGATTTTTCTTGGACATGAGAGTTAGAGAAAAATGGAGAGGTACCCCAAAAATACAAGAAATGGCACTCGAAGCATTTCAACCTACTTGAGTTTGAAGAAATGATGCGGGTTATCAAAATTACCTTGAGGGGTGAATTTTTTATAACAGTGCTTTGGTAGACATGGGTGTAAAATCTGATATGAATTGTTTGAGAAAATGTCTTAAAAACAACGTGGTTATGTGGACAACATGGACTGTAGGATATGCACGAAATAGTTTAGTTTGAAAAGGCTTAGAAACTTCCAATAAAATGCAATTGCAATTGTAAAACCAAGTTCCTATACCATAACCAACATCCTCTCAGCCAATGTGTGGAGCTTGAAACATGGCAGGGATGTTTAGGAAAATGATTTGACAGTTGTAAAATCTATCTCCTTAACCTCTGCCAACACCTTCTCTAGTTGGGTGTTTAAATATTTATTTTGCTAGAAAACATGGAAGAACTATAATCTCTTAATGAGACTGAAGGTGTGGCCAGTTGGGGAAGCTATCTCCCTTGCAAAATAAAATGGGATTCTCTTTTGATGCAACCTCTACACCAGTGCCTTCTCTCTACCTACCTTTGGCCAGCGATGGAATATTTGGATGTTGTTTACAGGCCCTTCCAAACACGCTGGAACAATTGTGAATATTTTCCCTGGGTTTGCATCACTCCATCCTGTTTATGCCACTTTTGGAAGATAGAGTTGTGTCTGATGGAGCTTTGGGATGAGGCATGGGTGCACATAGAATAGCTTGGGTTTTCATGTGACTATCTGGAATCATGTGGAAACAAGTGTGGTCTCAATAGATTGTGAGTGCACACTACCTAAAACCCACCCCACATACCCACTTCACTCATTGTTCCCAGACATGGTTTTTCTAACCTTATCCTTCATAATTCTTGTACTTTAGTTTTTCATTTGCAACAAAATAAATTTAAAACCTTGGAGTATCTAAACTTTGATTATTTTTATATAAAATTGTTTTGAAAAAATAATAAAATGTCATCTGGAACTTATGTAACCCAAATAATGCTTGGTAGTCAAGTATAAACTTAAAACCCTCGTTCAAACACTATCCGGAAAACTTTGTAACTATACTTTAAGCATGAAACAATAAAAAACCTTATGATTTACATTATCGACTTGTAATTTGATCGACATCCATTGTGATACCACAAATTTATACATTTTTATCGAGGGTATAAAAATTTGGTGCTCGTGTCTATTGGTTTTGGTGAGACCTAGATGAGTCATCAACTAATTTTTTTTTTTTGTCCACCTTGCAAAGTTAAAAAAATACAATTTCCAGAGACATGCAAAATAACACGCTGAGCCTCGTAGAAGAGATGTCAAGCATCGTATCTATCACTTGTTATGTAGAGAGTTTCATCGATAATTATCTCAATCTCATTTGACCATTTTCAATCTCTTCACCACTTCTCTAGGAGCCCTATTACTCCATTTTATTGTTTCAAGGAGTTGTTAAAACTAAAAAAGCTGCCTTTCATTTTGACCAACCGTTTGGTCCTTGAACATCAAAATGCTTGTTCTCCTTCACATCCCTTTAGTATTTTTACTAGACAATTACTTGGAACCTTCAGTTCAGGAAAATCATATTCATGGTTAGTTTGGAAAAGGATTTTTAGAGGCCTCCAGTCATAGTTCTTGGCTAGGTCAAAACTAGACCAATTACAACCGGTGGTTCAAGAAAAATCGTCGCTGTTTGAAAACCGTCTGTCAATTCTCAGTTCCATCGAATCTGACCAATTCTCCGTTCCATCGAATCTGACCAATTCTCCATATATAGGGGAACTTGTAGGAAATTTTTCATTGCACATTTGTTTATCGAATGATAGTTTTGGAGGTTGTTTTGTGAGCCCTTGAGATAACTTTTGATCATTTCCAACCAGGCCAATGATGACCGACGACCTCAGAAAATAGGCCGCCAATCGTAAACCATTCTCTAGTTCTAAATTCCACCAGCACCTGTGAATTCTTGGTGTATAGGAGGACACATAGAAACTTACCCATAGTATGTTTGCTCCCTGGAAGAGAATTTTTGAAATTAGTTTCTTAGCCTTCGAGTCTAAAATGAATGTTTTTGTAACTAGCAGGAAAATATAAATTTAAAGTTGTAGGACCCCTTTCAGGTTGCCAAACCGCCATGGAAATTTTTTGAAACTTGTGAATAACTATTTGAAACTCTATAGTGTGATTTGATGTGTGAAATGGAATGTTTGACCAAATGGTGTTTCTCTCTCTTCCATATTCTTTCTCTCTCGGTTAAAAAAATGAAGCAAAGTGAAATGAAATAAATATGTCTCTAACCATCTCCTTTCGAACGCATATTATTATAAGTATGTAAATGGAAACTAAAAATGTTAATTATGCTAGATTTAGGTGGATGTCATGCCAACAATTTATCATTGATTTCATGCTGACATAGTTTTGCAAGATACAAGTAAGATGGTGGAAGGACATGGAGTTGATTCGTTGTATATTGTTAGAATTTATAAATGTTAATAAAAGTAATTTTTTATGTATTATTATGTTACAGTAAGTTTATGTTTTGAAATTTGGCAATATGAATGAGATGTTAGTTTTAGGGATACCTTGGGAAATATGTATTTAATCATAGGTGAAATTGTAATTCAAATTTACATATGGTAAAAGGGTTATATATATATATATATATATATATATATATATATATATATATATATATATATATATATATATATATATATATATATATATATATATATATAATGAATTTGAATTTAATATATTGTAGTCCATTTCCAGTGTGCAATTGATGATTAAATAATTGGTGTCTTGTGTTTCTTACATTGAAACTTAATAAAGATATCTAAACGAAACAATCAACCCTAGTATAAAATTCGTTTATAACTACTCTTTTTGTGTGATTTCTCTTAGCATAGAAAACTTAAACCTTAGGAAGAAATAAAGTCCTTATGCTTGATTACACCTTCTAGATTAAATAAATAAGATCACAAGGATGAGTTTATTTTCATAGCGTGTATTCTTAGCTACACCATTGGGAACCCGACGAATAAGCATGACATGGTCCACCATTATCTAGAGGATGCGGTTCCCTTCCAGGATTAGAAATAATGTGTGTAGTAAGGATAATGTGAGTTTTCTTAAGTTAGCGCTCATGGGAACCAACATTAAACATAAAGTAAAATCCTCTTGGACCGACACAAATGAAGGTAGTGAAATAGTTTTCCTATGACTTAAACTCTTGTTAATGATCTCTTTAGTTCCTTGCAGATAAATGTGTTACCTTGGATACTAACAACATAACACCTTTGTATTTCATAAAGTTCACTTAGCATAAATATGTTCTCTAACCTTGAACTCATATATAGTTTAGACATTGATCCTTTGGTGCAATCAGAATTAAACCAAACCTTTGATGATTAAGGGGTTAATTTACGGGTGGAAATTATTCATAACTCTTAGAAAATGTAATGTATTTTAAAATAATTTGACGTAAGAGAAGTATAGAAACAAATAAAAAATGTTCTCGTTACCTGTTATGCCTAGTTTCCCCTTGTACCCTAGTGAGTGGCCCAAAACCAAACAAATGTAGTAGATGATATTCCTAAAATTTATTTCATGTTGGGATTTAAATGACACAAGTGGATTTCATTGTTGCAACATGTGTTTAATAATGCATTGTTTAAGAGAAAAGAAAGTCTCGTGCTAGGTTACAGTTCTTGTAGTAACGAATCCATTAGTGAAAACTATGTGTTATTTTGTTTACAATTGTTATAAAACAATGCCCATAATGAGACCATAGTGCAACATAAGAGTTAAGCATATAAGATTAAAATGAGATTTGAGGTTAGGAATAATGTAACTCTTGGAGTCCTTGTAACTCAATTAGACATTTTCATGTGTTGAAAAGAGTATGAATTTCCCTTGGTGAGATCAAAATTCAAGAAAACAAAAGATCTATATATATATATATATATATATATATATATATATATATATATATATATATATCTAAATAATATTTTATGTGGAAATGTTGAATGGATTCAACACGTTATTGAATTATATAAAATATGATAGGAAAATAAAGTTACCATGATAAAATAATGTTTATGGGAACATTTATCTTGAATCTAAATCTCCCTTAAATCCTAAGATTTCTTTCTTGACATCACATCATATTCACTTGTGTAGCAAGGGTAAAATTTAAACATTGCATAAACAATTGAGAAGCACATTCTTAGCATAAGGATGAGAGAATTAAGAACTTTGTATACAATTTAAAACATGTCGATTAATTATGTAAGTTATGGTGATTGTCATAAGAGATAAATAGCCAACTTAAATGGTTAAACTGTAAGATGAATGTGAAATGAATTGAAGATAAAATGTAGGTGGAAAAAAGATAAAATTATCCTTGCACGATAATGTTCTTGGAATGTTAATCGTAACTACGATGTAATCATGGTAATGATTTTTTGTGGGTTTTCCAATCCTTGAGTCACTTTCTTGTAGTTGGGTCATTGCTAGCATTCATCCATTGGGGAAGTGTGACATCAACATGTATATGGTGTTGTCATATGTCTATGTGATTCGATGACTTATGTAAGTGTAAGTGTCTTATGTGTTGTTGTGTAGTAAGAAATGTTAGTAAAAAAATAAATTATCCTGGTATTTTTATTATTGTGTTTGTGTGAGTAAAATGTGGTCGTTACATTTGGTATCAGAGTGGAAGTTCATGCTCTTGAACCTCTGGGATAGAATGAAGTTGTGATGGTTTGTCATGGTGGTGGCAGATATTGGAAGAGTAATGTGATATAAGTGTGATATGAAAAATGTTATAATTGTGATATTATGAATGCACATGTTGTGAATGTAACTTAGTGCATAATTTATGTCATCTTGATGTGCTGGAGATGAGAGTATTCTTCCTCCTTTTTGTGGATTCAATGAGGAATTCGTTTGTGATGTACTGCCTTATTGTGTGTGAAAGGAATGTTATTGTTGATCACAAAGTGTGGGAGCATTGGTGCATTGTCTGATATCTAGGTGTGATAATATGTTGTATGACAAGATTGGTGTATAGTGAATTGGATTGTATTGTGATATCATCACCATATTGCGATGAATTGTGTATCACCATATTATAATTACAATTGATTGTATGTTGTAATGTTAGACATTATGTTCCTCCTATGTATAATTCGTGTAATATTTTATGGTTCATGTCATGATTTATTGGCATATGGTGAGCATATGATCCCTATTGTATAGTGATTGCACTTTGGGTGTAATATGTGGTGATGTGATGCATCATAACCTGTGCAAGTAATGATTATGTTACACCCTGTATATATACCATGCATAAGATGCTATGGTAAATTTTTGATGTTAGTGATGTAGTTGTGTGTTATGTTGTGAACCCTACACTAACTAACCCTAAGGGAAATCGAAAAAAGGTGTATGTTTGGAGTGAGGAAATGGGTACCGTTGACTATTCACTTGAGCCGAATATGAGATAGGAAGTGGAGTCTTACATAGGCTAAAAACCCACTTTTGTTCATTTGGTATGTATGGCACTTGCTCAACGGGTTTCATGTATATTTTGTTTCACAGACACCTTAGGCGTAGTAGATGGCAACTTGTACTCATTTCTCTCTCCCTATATGGTTATCATATGGATTCAACTTAAGTGTAGTTACGACTATGTTGAACCTTGTGGAAGTGGTGGAGGGATGATTCAGACATAGATGATGACAATTGTATTATTGGATATGTTATTTTATGAGCTGAGGCTCGATGTTCGAGTGACAACATCTCGTTGAGTACCCTTTTGGTGGTAGTATAAGGCCACATAGTTATTATGATGTGTTATTTCCATGTATGCATTTTATTTGTAAATTAAACATTTCTTTCTTTCTTTCTTACCAAAACTAGTAGTTTTCTTGATTGATGTGTTCTTATATTTTGGGCATTTTATTTGGTTGTTGCACTAATATGTGGATTTTTGGATTAATTATGGCTATTTGGCCATTTTATTTACTTAGTTCTAAACTTACTTTTCATGTTTAAAATATTTATAGCCTAGCCCAAGGATTTGGATTTTTTCCACTTTGCATTTGAAATGAATTATTATGCTGGTTCTAAGTCATAATGTGTTGGAATAGGGTGATGAGATTCACCATGGAGTGGTGGGACCTATGGACCCACTTCGTTGTATGGGGATATAGGCCAAGGAGTTATAGATAACTAGTGGGATTTTTAACCATGAGTTATTATGTCACTTGGGTTAAAGGTATCTTGACTCTATGTGCATAGGTCCATAGGGTGATTGGCCTGTTTTGGGGAGTGAAAAGGAAAAAATTATCTTTGTTTTATTGTTTTGCGGGAGACAGAAGAGATTTGAGGGAGGCATAAAAGACTTGAGGGAGGAATAAAATACTAGAGGGAGACATAATATACTTGTGTGTGTGTGTGTGGTTAGTCCACTTGGAACTTTTTTTGGTTGTGATTCTTTGGGAGGTATATGTAGTTATTTTGTGATGCTTCGGGAGGTATGTGGAGTTGTTTTTCGGTGCTTTGGGAGATATACGGGGATTGTTTCACGATGTTTTTTGATGTGTGGAGTTGGTATTATAAGTTATGTGTACTCTTGTGAGTCCTTTTAGACATTGTTATGTTTGAGACTTGACGCTCCCCTTTGTTGATATATATTATTGGATCTTGAGTTGGCACTGAGTCGGTACAGTCATGGTATTTTGGTCATGTTATACCAGTTGTATTTGTTTTAGTGTCAAGATTCACTATTTTTTAGTCACATGTGTGTGTTGGATTTATACGTATGACATAATTGCTAGAAATTATTTGTCATGTAGACTACTTGTTATCTTTTCATGGTGGAATTTAAGGCCTTATGATGTGATACAATTGTGAAAGTATGTAGCATGAAGTCTTGTGGGTTGTTTTTGTTGTGTTAGGTTTTTGTTTCATCTTGATGTCAGATACGCTTGGGCACCCATGAACATAATACAATTAAATTCTAAAAAATGTAATATTAAGATCTTGAGATTTAGAAATGTTGTAAAGGAAAAACACTAAGAAATAAAGTAAAAGATAACTAACTACCAATCTTCATAGATCATTAAGAGTTTATGAAATTGTTAAACTTTATTGACTTCCCTATGGTAATATTCTAAGGACATAGATCTTATCCCTAGATGAAACTTGTCATCATTAGCTACCTTCATTGCTTATCACTTTTTCTAACCTTGGAGTTATGTTGCATTCAGGATAATGCTATTATAAGGGGAGGGAAATGTAGTGTCTGGCTTAAAACTTAACAAGGACTGATATTTATATAAAAATAATTATAAAATTTATAGATATAATGGTTTGGTGGAGGAAATGACATACCTAAAAAAGCGTAAAGGATTTAGCAACTTTAATCTCACACAATTCAATGGTATTGTCCCAACCCCAAGACCTCTTTCAGCAACCCCCTGTTATTGTCCAATTGGGAGTTGTCAGTTGGGTGGTTGTAATTTCTTGGAATGGAATTCAAGAAAAGGTTAGAGTGCAATGCATCCAAAAGGACCCTTCAGACTTGTCATTTCTCTGCAATAATATTAGTGCTTTAATGAGATCCAGATACTTTGAGCATGTTGAACCCAAGGAAATGTTATAAATTCAGAAGTAAGTGGATGATTGTAGTAAAAGCAAAAAGGATAGAGGAATGTGTTTAATGGATCTCTCACCTATACATGTATTCTTACATGCTCTTTAAACACCAAGAAAGCGTACTCACATAATCACCACAAGTTTAGTTGGCATGTTGATGATAAGTTAGAGTATTGTCAAGATAGGTAATGGCTAAGAATGTCAAACATGCAGAAATAATGATCAATTCTGTTTGTAATTATATCAGAGGTACTCATGCCATTGAAATATTTATATCCCTCCTCCACTGAAACTGCATTAGTTTGTGATATTAATAGAAAAACGAAGCTTACATGGTCAACTTAATTTTTCTTCGTGCTCCCAACTTGTGCCAAAATTTTCAGCACTGGAACAAGGTATGGATGTCAAAAAAGGCATAAAGATAGAGGAATTTTGTTAGGTGTTGTAGTTGGAAGTGGTTTGGTAGACATGGGTACAAAATATGGAAGCATACACCTATAATATGAATTGTTTGACATATTGTCTTAAAAATAATGTGGTTCTTTATACAACATGGACTGCAGGAAATGAATGAAATAGTTCTTTTTGAAAGGCTTAGAAACTTCCAAGAAAATTCAATTGAAAGTGTAAACACAAGTTCCTATACAATAGACAACATCCTCTTAGTCAATGTGTGGAGCTCAAAACATGGCAGAGACATTTAGGAAAAGGATTTGACAGTTGTAAAATCTATCTCCTTAACCTCTTCCAAAACCTCCTCTAGTTGGGTGTTTAAAGATTTATTTTGCTAGAAAACATGGAAGAACTGTAATCTCCTTCCATGAGTGTTGGACTGCAATTCTGATTTTGCAACCTTTTAGTGGTACTGTGGCTGTGGCCAATTGGGGAAGCTCTCTCCCTTGCAAAATAAAATGGGATTCTCATTTGTTGCAACCTCTAAACCAGTACCTTCTCTCTTCCTACCTTTGGCCAGCGATGGAAGATTTAGATGTTGTTTACAAGCCCTTCAAAATACACTGGAACAATGGTGAATTTTTTCTCTAGGTTTGCTTCACTCCATCCAGGTTATGCCCCTTTTGGGAGACAAAGTTGTGTCTTATGTAGCTTTTGGATGAGGTATGGATGCACAACAAATAGGTTGGGTTTTCACGTGACTATTTGACATCCTGTGACAATAATGGTGATCTCAATAGATCGTCAGTGCACACTACCTAGAACCCACCCCACATACCCGATTCGCTCATTATTCCCAAGCATGGTTCATCTCACCTTGTCCTTCATAATTCTCATACTTCAATTTTTCATTTGCAACGAAATAAATTTAAAACCTTGGAGCATCTAAAATTTGATTATTTTTATATAAAATTATTTTGCAAAAATAATTAAATGTCATCTGGAACTTATGTAACCCAAATAACACTTGGTAGCCAAGCATAAACTTAAACCCCTTGTTTAGACACTATCTGAAAAACTTTGTAACTAGACTTTTGACACAAAACAATAAAAATCCTTATGATTTATATTATCGACTTGTAATTTGATCGACGTCCGTGTTGATACCACAACTTTATACATTGTTATCAAGGGTATAAAAATTTGGTGCTCGTGTCCATTGGTTTTTGTGAGACCGAGATTAGTCATAAACTAAAACAACTTGTTTTGTCCACCTCAAAAAGTTATAAAAATATAATTTCCAGAAACCTGAAAAATAACAAGCTGAGCCTCGTAGAAGAGATGTCAAGCATTTTATGTATCCCTTGTTATGTAGAGAGGTGCATTGAGCATTAACTCGATCTCATTTGATCATTTGTTATCTTTTTTTCATTTCTCTAGGAGCCCTGTAACTCCGTTTTGTTATTTTAAGGAGTTGTTAAAACTAAAAAGCTGACTGTTGTTTTGACCAACTGTTTGGTCCTTAAAAAATGAAATGCTTGTTCACCTTCACAAAACTCTAGTATTTTTACTAGAAAATTTCCTGGAACCTTTGGTTTGGGAAGATCATATTCCTGGTTAGATTGGGAAAGGATTTTTGTAGGACCCCAATCATTGTTTTTGACTAGATCAAACTAGAACAATTACGACCAGTGGCTCCGAAAAATCCATCGTTGTTTGAAAATGGTCTTCCACTTCTCAGTTGCATCAACTCTAAAAAATTCTCCATATATAGGGTAACTTGTTGGAAATTTCTCATTGCACATTCATTCATCCAACATTAGTTTTGGAGGTGGTTTTGTGAGCCCTCAAGCTATCTTTTGATCATTTCCAACCAGGCTAATTACAACTAATGAACTTAGAAAGATGACCACCAATCATAAACCATTCGCTAGTTCTAAATTCTTCTAATTCCTGTAAATTCATGGTGTATAGGACGACAAGTAAAAACTTACCCGTGGTATGTTTTCTCTCTGGAAGATAACTTTTAAAATTAGTTTCTTAGCCTCCGAGTCTAAATTAAACGTTTTTGCAACTAGCAAGAAAATGTAAAAAGAAAGTTGTAGGACCCTTATCGGGTTGCCAAACCACCATGGAAACTTTTTGACACTTGTGAATATCTATTTGAAACTCTATAGTATGACTTATTGTTCAAAATGGAACTTTTGATGAATTGGTGTTTCTCTCTCTTCCATGTTCTTTCTCTCTCCTTGGTTAAAAAAATGAAGTGAAGTGAAACGAAATAAATATGTCTCTAACCCTCTCCTTTCGAATGAAAATTATTATGAGTATGTAAATGGTAACTAAAAAAGTTAATTTTGCTAGATCTAGCTAGATGCCATGTTAGCGATTTATTGTTGATTTCATGCTCACATGTTTTTCTAGGATACAAGTAAGATGGCAGAACGATGTGGGGGTGATTCATTGTATATTGTTAGAATTTATAAATGATAATAGAAGGAAATTTTTATGTATTATTATGTTACAGTAAAGTTATTTATTGAAATTTGGCAATATGAATGAGATGTTAGTTTTAGGGTTAATTTGGGAAATGTGCATTTAATCAAAGGTGCAATTTTAATTAAGATTTATGTATGGTGAAAAGGTTATATATATATAATGCCCAACTGGGCATCATATTTTTTTTGCTCTACCTGCCCCCTCCCAACCACCTGACCTACGGGTTGAAATGACCACCACGTTTTCCTTTCTGTCCATGCGTGAGGGAGACAGGAGTGGGTGGAGCCTCGTTTTTTCTTCGCCAAGATCTCGTGCTAATCCTCCTTCAATGCATGCAGGTGGGTGCGGGTCTCCAAAAATCGCGCTGTACAGGTAGAATCCAGGGGCGCAGAACTAAACTCCTCCTGGGAGTGCCGTGAGGAGGCATTTGGCCGTTTTCAGCAGCTACAGGGTCGAGAAGTAAACTTATCTCAGAAAATCAGTGGCCCAGAGAGAGCTGAGTGCAACAGCTGCTACAGGGTGAGCCCAAGGAACCGTTGGTGTTGATCCTGATGTTCTGGATGCACGCGACCACAGTGGAGACCAGTTGTTGCAGAACCTTGCAGCCGTAGTAGAAGGACGAGATAAAGTTTTAGTTGAGCTGTCTTGCCTTTTCTTTTTGGGGAGTCGCTTCTGTCCAGGTGGTGAGTTTAACATGGAAGAAGCTCGATCACAATCAGTGCAGGATACAAGCGTTTCCATTATCCATCCGTATTATCTCACCAGGATGGATGTATCTTGTAGAAGCCAGGGTATGTTAGAATTAAAAAAAAAAATAGTAATAATGGCAGCATATGCATCTGCAATCTAGGGCTGTTCTTCATGCGCGACAGATGCGTGAACTGTTCAGATATTAGTGGAAATGTCTCTGGAACTTCTCATATCCTTCTGTTGAAAAATTTGGGCATTTTATCGGGCTTATCGAATGCTCCCGCCACTGGTATGTGGACTACAATGGCGATTGTTGGGCTTTGGTTGATGTTAACTTTTCCATTGATGTGATTCGGGCCGACCTCAGGCTTCTTGTTTCGCGTTAGGGTTTCGTTGACCACATGGGACACTCGATATTCCCTGCGCCATTGGGTTTGATATGGTGGTTATAGATGAAGCTACAAGCTAGGGAAGTAGGCGTGTTACCTCCACGTTCATTAGGTGTTGTATGGTGTGTTCTTGTTGGGGGATCCACAGCAACTGCCTGCAACAGTAAATAGCCAGTGAACGGGCTTGTTACAGTTGGTGGAAGCCTATGTGAGCATTTCCAGTGAGCAGGTTGTCCAACTATGTTGTTTTCTATGCTATACCAATGTATCCTCTAATTCATCGACTCTCCTTCAAGACATTCCTGTCAGAATCAACCTTGTGACAGTGAGAGAGTTACCAGGAGACCTGATGAAAATTATTACAGAGATTCTCTGTTGAGACCTTACTTGCTGTTCGATGTAACTCATGGAAGAGTATCCCATGGAGGCGGATCTGTTTCAGATCAGAATATTCATGAAACACAATTTGCTTTGCAATCATTTGAGTTGCTTCAACGAGTCACCAAGTTGGCAGGCATAAAGGTCTCTATTGGTTTTGTCGCACCTTGCAAGAGTTCAGCTGAAATGTTTTGCTGCACAAGCAACAGACTTGATATTTTGTGGCAGCTTCTTCACAGGTGAAAATACATTTGGTTTGACTTTCTCGGGGAGGTCATGGGTTTTTGACAACGAGAGTATCATAAATATAAAATCACTCCCTGGAGAATATTTCTGTCCAGTTGGTAGGCAGCGTGTTTACCCTAATGAGGCTGTGCAAACCCAATGTACACATCCTTACTGCAAGCCTTGCCTAACTTATGTGCTGAGTACTACTAGGGCCTGCCCTTATGACGGGTATTTGGTTACTGATACAGATTCAAAGGCAGTGCAAGAGGCAAATCCGGTATTGGCTAATGCTATAGGCCGTGTGATAGTTCATTGCCTGCACCACAAGAGCGGCTGCACTTGGCAAGGGCCTCTTTCAGAGAGTATAGCTCATGGTAATGGTTACTAGTATGGTTCATCCCCTGTTGTATGTAATAGATGTGGCACCCAGTTTGTTCACCGACAAGGACAAGAGCATGGCCGTTAACAGAGTCTGGACCTTTAGTGAGGCTGAGGAAGAGAAGCTGCGCTGGTTGGGTTGTTGTTGCAGGCCTCCGTCCATCTTGTGATCGACTGCTGGATGCATTAAAACAGGCAAGATAGACTAACCATATACATAATATGCTAGTATCTAATAAACCTCTTGAAATGAAACTTTTTCTTTCTAGAAATTGGCTTAAATCTGTGATTTGTGGATTTGCGTTCAGTATGTGGTTAACAGTTTGTTACTTCTGGATTTGCCTCTGTTGGTTGTTCTTGTTGACGTGATCAACTCATATATATATATATATATCAAACAAACAAAGGTTCTCAGTGTATGCTTTGATTGATCATATGAAATATATATATAATATATAATTTTAAAGTGACTTCCTTCTGCAAAAATGTCGTTGTTTCTTTTGTGAACCTGGGTATGTAATCGCCCCTAGAACGTTGTAGCGTTGACTAGTATTGGTTTCCTGTTATGTTGTTGCCCTAGAGGAAAACATACAGTTAAATTATTATTATTATTTTTTTTATGATAAGTGTGATTATGCACTTCGTGTATTGTGCAAATTATTAGGGCTTTTAAAGATTAGAAGTTCAATATATATGCTTGTTAAGAAGGAAGTTTTGGGCCGAAAATACGTCCTGGGTTGATAGAAGGGAATAAATTATTGATAGAACCCCATTTTGATTCTACTCTTTCGATGAGTAAAATTTGATAAAATTAATGACCTTTATGGTGTTAAGATATGGTATGTTGATGATTCCTTGTGTGATCAATTTAATCATGTATAGACATAATGCCTTGATGGAGTAAGGTAATATCTTTCACGGTTCGTGAAAGTTAAGGTTTTCATCAACTGCTTAAGGTAACATGAAGTTCCTTAATTTAGTCAAACTTGTTTTGTACTTCCTTCCTTGATGAGTGACCTTTCATTGCAAATTTAGAATGATTGTGATGGAAGGCCGTGAATATATTTTGTTGTCAAAAAGGGAAAAGAAGCTATGGAATAGTTTGTTTATGTGTCGAACGTAATAATTGTAATTACATCGTTATAGAAGTTCGTTATTGGAGGATATCTATCTTCAATGGTATATTATGTGTTTAATCTCTGCATAGGTTACCATAAACTTAGTGATGAGGTGTAAATTAAGGAGAGTTGAGATACCTTTTCCTTTGAATACATCGTTTATGATATTAGGAAGTGAGTTGATGTCAGAAAATTCAACCAAGTCTAGATTCATGGCTATGTTCCTCTAGAACGGGAGGATTATAAATCTAAGGTATTATGAAAATTGCAAGGATGTGTTTAGAATGCTAGATTGCCTACTCAACTTGGGTATTAATGAGGCTTGTCGCTATTCCGGCCCTGGTTATGTTCAGTAGGTAGGTGTTAGGCAATACCTATTCCGGACATTCTTACCGTCCTTTCCACTCATCCTTATTAGCTATGAAGTCACTTAATACCTAAGATATAATGGTTGTGGGTTTGAATATAAGTTTTTCATCCTTTAAACCTTTTTTTATTACATGATGGAACTTTGTTTTTACCCTCGTTGTTCGTTTATAGCCTATTAGGCCTATGGCCCTATGGAACGATTCCAAAACTATATTCTTTTTGGTAGCTAAGATCGGGTCTGGTTTTTATCTTTTGACTTCACCTTGAGAATGTGGATTGATGGGTTACACTTTAGATTTCAATCACGTAATCTACGGGATTATATGATTGAAATCCTAATACTCTCAACTCTTGTGTCTAATCATTTAAATTTCATAGTCTTGCGTATTTGGTTGTCAAACTTTTGTAGTTTTAGAGGTATTTTCATAACTAAAACTTATGGTTTTCTTCTTAGTTGATATGTTGAAAATTACATCTTGTTTCAAAAGGTTGTTAGAGGTTAGAACTTTGATCCATTTCCTGAAGATAGAATGTTTCCTTTCATGGTATTGTTAGCTAGTAGCTTATTGTTGCTATGTATAGTCTTATCTTGCTCAGTTCTCACGAACTGACTCAGGTTATTAATTGTTGCAGATGGCTTACGTGGTTAGATGATGGAAAGACTTGTAGATTATTGCATCAATCTTGGTTATGATGTTCCTTTGTACGAATGTGTATTATGTTATAAAATTTGGAAAGAGCCTTTGGACATTTTAGAAGAAGGGTCAGTGGCTAGTAAATGTATTGTAGAGTATTGTTGTTGTAACTGTTGAAACTTTGGCTTGTTTGGTTATCATGTGAAAGATGAAATTTGATTACCGCTTGGTTATGGGATATTCTAGTGAATTTTAACCCTTAGTATAGTAGCGGGGCGTGTCCCATGTTATTACTCTCTTGCTCCCTAGTCATGGTTCAATAGAGATGGTATGTCCCTTTGATTTGTGCATCATGTTGGAATGAATTGATATAACCTTGTTTTGTTTCCGCAAACGAGTACTGTTAAACTTTGCTCTTGAGTTAAAATGTTGAGTTGTAAATCCTCCTAAGGCTTAGTAGCAATGAGTTTGTAAGTACTATAAAGTGAGCTGGATAATCCTGATAAAAGTTAAACTAAAATTTATGTATATGAACATATTAATGTAGATGTGATCTACTTGATAACCTTTGAGACCTGGAACAATCAAGAGGAAACTATCTTTTGTAACGAAATATGATAACTTATTATTATTATTTTTTTGTTCGAGCCAAGCTAATAAACATTATCCTTTTACGGTGAAACCTTAAATGATCTCATGGTGAAATCAATGGTTAGATTTTAGAAGATGATAGGATTTAATAAGTAGGAGGGAAATCGATTAATTAAACCTTAAATCTCTCTCTATCATTTGGAATGTTCTCCTTTGTCAAACTTAATGAAGTAAAGTCTAGATGGAACATTTAACCAATCTTGATAAACTCTTAACCTCAATAAAAGACTGATAGTAAACAATGTGACCCTGAAGCTAAATTCTGTTGTCCTGTTCTATTAACCTTTGCCTTGATTCATGGTGATATTTCTTAAGCAAGGTCAAAATTTAATCCTTAAACAAGAAGGCTATTGTTATGAACCCTAAGCGGTACTTTCCGCTCAATCGGAATTTATGCCTTCACCTATGCAACAGAGGTGTGGAACATGTGTTAGTGGCTTGAGTAAGATTAATTAACCTTGTAAGAAATGGAAAATGTTCTAAAATCAAATGAATAAGAAAGATTTGGACATCAAATTGATGATCCCAGTTTAGAAAGCTTGGCCTTAAGCTATTTAGTCAACCGTTGAAAATAAAGAAGTTCTCCCTTGTGAAAAGAATTGTGTGAATCATTACATGAAATTTTATAAGAACGTAAGTTAAGAATTAAGAGACACTTTAGTAAACAAGAAAATTTAACAAGAAATTCCTCATGGGATGCCCTAGCTGTGTGTGTGTCATGTGGATTGGACTTCCATGTTGTCTTGTCAAAAGAAGAGTACATTGTCCTTGATAGGTGTGAACGTTTCCGTGCTGACCTTGTGGTCTCCCCCGTAACAAGTGGTTCCTAGTGTTGGTTGTAACCTTGTGACGACATGTTGTGTCGTGTTGTGTCAAAGCAAGTCGAAAAAAAAAAAGTTATCCTGTATTTCACTGTGTTGTCCTTGTGTTGGTATTTTTGGTGTGTTACAATATATATATATATATACATCTTAAAAGAATTTGTATTTAATATCTTGTAGTGCATTTCTAGTGTCCAATTGATGATTAAATAATTTGTGTGTTGTGTTTCTTATCTTAAAAATTAATAAAGAGATCTAAACAAAATAGTCAACCTTAGTATCAAATTCGTGTATTACTACTCTTCTTGTGTGATTTCTGTTAACATAGAAAACTAAAACCTTAGGACGAACTAAAATCATTATGCTTGATAACACCTTCTAGATTAAATAAATAAGACTACAAGGATTAGTTTATCTTCATAGCATGTATGATAAGCTACATCATTACGAACCCGACGAATAAGCACGACATGGTCCAACATTATCCAAAATATGTGGTTCCCTTCTAGGATTTGAAATAATGTGTGTAGTAAGGATAATGTGATATTTCTTAAGGTAGTGCTCATGGGAACCAAGATTAAACATAAAGTAAAACCATCTTGGACTAACACAAATGAAGGTAGTGAAATAGTTGTCCTAAGAATTTTAAACTCTTGTTAATGATCTCTTTAGTTCCTCATAGATAAATGGGTTACCTTGGATAATACCAACATAACACATTGGTCTTTCATTAAGTTCGTTTATCATAAATATGTCCTCTCACCTTAAACTCATATATAGTTTGGGCATGGATCCTTGGGTGCAATTGGAATTAAAACAAACCTTGGATGATCAAGGGGTTAAATTATGGGTGGAAATTCTTCATAAATCTTAGAAAATGCAATTGTATTTCAAAATAAGTTTACCTAAGAGAAAAGTAGCAATAAAAAAAATGGTCTCATTACCCTGTATGCCTGGTTTCCCTTTGTACCCTAGTGAGTGGCCTAAAACCAAACAAAGGTAGTAGGTGATATTCCTAAAATTGATCTCATGGTGGGATTTAAATGACACAAGTGGTTGTCCTTTTTGCAGCATGTGTTTACTATTTCAGTGTATAAGAGAAAAGAAATGGGATGTCTCGTGCTAGGTTACACTCCTTGTACTAACGAATCCGTTAGTAAAAATTATGTGTTATTTTCTTTATAATTGTTATAAAACAATGCCAATAATGAGACCATAGTGTGAAATAAGATTAAAGCATATAAGAGTAAAATGAGATTTGAGGTTAGGAATAATGTAACTTTTGGAGTCCTTGTAGTCAATTAGACATTTTCATGTGTTAAAAAGAGTATGAATTGCCCTTGGTGAGATCAAATTTATAGAAAACAAAATATATATAATGTTTATGGGAACATGTAGCTTGAATATAAATCTCCCTTAAATCCTAAGATTTCTTTCTTGACATCACGTCAGATTAACTTGCGTAGGAAGGGTAAAATTTAAACATTGAATAATTACGTGTGGGAAGAATAATCTTAACATAATAATGAGAGAATCAGGAGACTTTTTATGAAATTTGAGATATGGCAAATAATTATGTAAGTTATGGATGATTCTTGTAAGGGATAAAAGAGCCAACTTAAATCGTCAAACTGTAAGTTCAAATGTGAAATGAAATTAAGAATATGTAGCTGCAAAAATGATAAAATTTTCTTTGTATGATAATTTTTCTTGGAATATTAATGGTAACTAAGATGTAATCATGGTAATGATGGGTTGTGTGATTTGCCAATCCTTTGAATCCCTTTCTTGTGGTTGGGTCATTGCTAGCATTTGTTCATTGAGGGAAAGTGTGGCATGGATATGTATATATGGTGTTGTTCATGTGTCTATGTAAGTCGATGACTTATGTAAGTGTAAGTGTCTTATGCGTTGTTGAGTTTCTCTTACTTGGAACCCTTGTGGTATTGTGTAGTGAGTAATGTAAGTAAAGAAATAAAATTGTCTCCGATGCTAACAATGTTGTATTGTGTGTGTGTGTGTGAAATGTGGGCGTTACAGGTTATGTACTATGTTCATTATTATTTGGATAATGGAAGATAATTTAAGCATGGTTTTCTTTAATAAGATTTCCCAAAGTAAGTTAAAAGCATTAATAAGATACATTGTTAACAAAAAATAGAATCTTGAATAATGGTTCTGTTTGAGTGCACGATAATCTAAAACCTATTAATAGATGAAACCATGGGATTATTTTTTGAATATAATTAAAGATTAAAGAATCCATTAGATACATGTTATCCTGACCATTGTACGTTTAAGATGAGCTAAATGTTTCATTTAGAAATAGAATTGCTATTTGACAGTCATCCACAATAGAAATTGTAATATTATTTATTATTGTATAATCCTGAAAAGATCGAGTATGTATAAATTTATCATAACCTGGTCTATTTTAGAAGCAACTTATATGGAAGTACTATATAATTATTTAATGTTATTTGCATTTGTAACCAATGAATGGAATTATATTTACTAATGGTTAACAATAATATAAGTAATTAGATGAATAAATAAAATTTATTAGTTACAAATCTAATATTCATAAGGAATTATGGTACTCGGATCCAAAATACTAAGGTAACAAATAATTAATAATTGAGACATGTAATGAATACAGAGGTCTTTTCTAGGGACCTTAGCCTATTCCAAAGAACTCAATGCAATATGCCCATATTTTGAGCCTGTATTCCTAACTAGGATTATGTAATGAATTAGAGACAATTGCCCATGACTTATTTAAACACATGTTCATCTAGGTAATTGATTAATGTTTTTTTTTTTTGGGTTTCGATACATGTAGGACTAAGTCAAATAATAATAAATTCCAACCTACACATAACAATATGCAATAGGTCAACCATTCATAAACACCTTTAACATACTTCAATTCCGCTTACATATATAAAATAATATGTTATTATATTGCACTGTAAATAAATCAGATTTACTTACCTTCCATAAAATGCCATCTTTCTCATTAAAAAATGGTAAATACGCTTTTAAATCTCGTCTAACCGCTTTCCGCATGTGGATTCTAAGATGACCTTTTAATCTTCAAGTGGAATTTCTATAAGTGGATACGGTTGGACCTATAATAGGAAATGAAAAAGCCTAAACACTAAAATCCTCATGTGCACTCTCTAGCTATTCATTTCTGCACAGTGTGACTTGAAAGGTCAGCTTTCAACAAATTAGATGTCACATGATTTCGGATTATTGGCTCTTAAGTTAACAGGCGACTAGCTACTCATGTCACATAAAAAATCAAACTATTAGTTGCTCCATCTGCAGTGCAAGTCCTGCATAATCAAGGAGTTGAGTCTGAATTGTATGTTAAACGTGTAATTTTAAGTTTCCTAAGTATTTGCGTGAATGTATTTAGAGGAAATTGTTTCGACAAGTAATCATGCAGATAGGAGATATGTATTTCACAAAAATTTGTGTCAAACATCGAACATAAAATAATTGAATAGGGGCAGTTGAGTAGTTAATTATGAGAATATGATAGGCAACTATTTCACCCATTAGAATTTGTATATTCTTGAATGTACACACACAATCTCTTACGTGAAACTAGATGATAGGTTGATGACACTAAACATATATCTACGCTATAAAAATAAATATAATGACTATGCTTCAAAATCAAGTAGTGAGATATTTGAATCCATGTGGTATTGAGGCATAGGTGATTCCTATCACAGAGAGGCAATTTCCAGTGTAATAGTACAACTGAAAAATCTTTTGGCACTAGGATAAATGTCTATTTGACCTCTCAATGATCCAATGGAAGCCAAAATTCAGATGATTCCATAAATATACAAAAGGTAATGTGGGACACCATCCACTAAATTTGTAGGATCATCTCATGCTTATGGAAGTATGATTCGGTATTTGTTCACCTGATATCCAAACTTGGACAGACACATTTAAAAATATGAATCTGGATAAACTAACAGAAATTACAGTCAAAGTAAAAGTGAATTTTGCAATAAAAAATATGATTGAACTCGATAAGTAGATTGTATTGGGCATCTTCTTTTTAAATTTCTATATTCTATATTCAAGTATTCCATTTGTTGATTTATGTATAGAATCCCATGGCACAATTGATACCTTCGTTACGAGTCTCTCTCTCTCTCTCTCTCTCTCATGCATCTGCTATATATATGATACTATGATATATATATCCCAAAATATGTGATTTAATATTTATTTAGATATAATTACTTGAACATTATATGTATTTAAGATAGAACCTTCAGTATAAAATGCAGATTTTAATTTTGGACGTAATTTGCATAGTTCACAATATTTAGTGGAGATGAAACCATATATATAAACTCACAGAGAACTTGAACCACACATAACACTCGTCAAAGTAATCTAACAACAAACCACGGATGACATCAATAAGTTGACAAGTAGGTAAAGGGCAAGGAACGCCTGTGAGGGTGAGGGGTGAGAAGGTGAGAAATCGATAAACAACCATGAGAAACATATAAAAAAAGTGATAATGGGTTAAATATGAATGAATAACGCAATTTTTACAATCCAATCGTTATTAAATTAAATATAGAAAGAATTCATTAGATTGTATGCATTTAATCCTCACATTAATCAATTCCATACAAAGGAAGAATATTGACCTTGATCTGTATGTAATTTTTGTTTGAGAAAAAACTTGTTTAAAAATGTGGGTATGGTTATTATATTAAAAAGTTATTTTTGGGTAGAAATGTGAAATACATAACCGCATACTTTATTTAAGGATATTTAATTCAAGACTTACATACACATTCAACTTTGGTTTATGATGAACATAATAACTCTTTTAGTATTAATCCAGGATGGATTGACTTGTTTCGTGATTAGAATGGATACACCATACTCGCGCAGAAGATTATTCTAGTGGAATTGCATTAAGCCGGGATCTTTCATGGTGAATCCACATGCTCCTACAATCTTGAGTATTGTCGCCATAAAACCACTGCACATTAAAACACCTATCGACACATTCCGCGGAATTCATCTGAAAGCATAGAGTCGAATGGAAAGGTTAAATGGATTTCGGCCTCGAATGTACAAGACTCATATTGATCAAACGATTGGAAGTATCCTACAAAGAAAATGAACATACCCTCGTACTGCATCTAGAAGGACAAGAGATATTCCACCATATATATTGTTTCTCACAAGATGAACATGTCCATTATATAAAACTCATTATTTTTTTCCACGAGCCGAAGTCTACCTTAATATATTTAATATTGTGTAATGTCTTGAACAAACATATATCCAAGCTTGGAGAATGTACAATTTGTTTTACAAAAGTTTAGCCAATGGTAGTAGATAGGTCATACCAATGACTTTTAATATGGTAGGGGCGAACATGTAACAGAGTTGATCCCTTCCCTCAATGATTGAAAGGATTTGAAGATGAGTATTGAATTAGCTATAGAGATCATGACCCGATACATAGATGTACATACATACATACATACATATATACATTACATGCGATATTTATCCGGCCTATATAGCTGAATATTACTTAGATTTCACAATATATATAATAGCCTATGCAGAGATAAGAGTGTATATATGCAGTTTCATAGAACATAATAACCGGGATTAAACATCTCATCTGATATGGCAGCATACTGGTATCTACCGTACCAATTGAAAAAAGAATAGCATTTAGCATGACAGTATGGAGGTCACATTACAGACAGCTCTGATGTTCTAAAGTGAACGTTGTCGTTGGGGAAATCTTTAGCTTAAAATGGGATCAAAATATTAGTTTGCATGGGAATTGTAATGCCAACAAAGATAGATAATACATGACACAAGTACTTAAAACAAATACAACAACACAAAATATTGTCACGCATAGGGGATTGTAATGTCAACAAAGATAGATAACACATGTGACAAATACTTCAAACAAACATAATAACACATAATATTGTCATGAGGCACTATAGTGCTAATAACTATGGATAACACATGATAGAAATACTTCAAACAGAGACAATAACAAACAATACATGTATTTCTAATTTATTTTAAAGTTTTTCTCTTTTCCTTCAAAAAGTTTTTCTTGTCCCTGAAGCGATTCTTGAAATTTGGGCCTTTTGCCTTGATCGACTTCCCACTCGTCCATGCTGCAAATAGACAAATCATCCATCCTTTAATACTATAGCAAGAAAATGATGTATTACTAAGACTTTTAACTTTTTCATAGTCCATGAAATTAACGGATCAAAAATATTAAATAATTCATATAATAAATAAAAAATGTACTTAAAAGTGTTTTCAATTTTAATAGTTACAAATAAAATAAATTGGATAAATTGTCTTACCCAGTTGATGTATCTATCCTTTAAGTTGGTGACTCGTATCCATGAGAGTAGAATTTAGAGCACAATTGCCAGTTTTCAAGCAATTCAACACCAAATTTGCGGTTTCGATGCCTGTTGATATAATACACCCAACCATTTTTCTTGTAATGTTTTATCTAGAGTGTTCCATTAGCTCGAAAATATTAGAAAAAAAAAAGAACTAAAAAATATTATATCCATTGTATCTATCACCTTGAAGATAGGCACCATGCACATATCCATTATATTTCTCACTTGTGTGTTCTCCAGTAAAGAATACAGGGCCAACTGGTACCTGTAAATATGGATACCATTGTTATATGATATGTTATAGAAAAGTTGCTGCAAGATAAAAATGAATAAATGTTTGTTTCAAGTATATCAGGGTTCAAACATTTTTGTAGGAATAACCTTTATATTGTAGAAGTCGTCAAAGGTAACACCTATCGGCCAGTTAGAAAATGTTCCTCTGTAAAAACGATCTTGTCCCCATTTGGGAATCAATATATCATCCATCTCTGGAGTGCTATTTCCGAATATCTTTCTCAAAATTGTCATTATTTCATCTTTGGTGTCATCCTCAGGTTGTTGTTGTATTCTTCTTGATTCATCATCTGTCACAGTCACCATCAAAAGGTTTCCCCCAGGATACTCATTTTCTAAGTGCTGCAACATCAGTAGTTAACATTTGAGTTTGATTTTTGCAAGTTTAAAGTAGATCGAGCGTCAGCTATAATCGGTATTCACGAAGTAGTGGGGTATATTCTCTCTTTCAATTATCACAAAATTTATACCAAAAATCAATAATTAACAGATAAATGAACGTTAATAGATCCATATCATATAGATCTATTAACATAGCCCAAACAAAATTTTATTTATAAAAATACCATATCATAAGAATATTTTACTTATATAACACCATATTATTAATAGATCTAAAATTTTAGAATGGTGATGGTTATTACCTGCCAGATAGGGTAATAACCTCTTCTTTCGTGAGCATAGATGAAGAACTCAGTACCTGGACCACTTGCAGGCCAGAATTTATAAGGAAATTTCATGAATATTTTGGTGTAAACTGCCATATTCCACTTGTTCAATGCAATCAGCTTCGATCCCTATACATTATATCAAATAAAAAATGAAGAAATTCAAAACCTTAAAAAGGGCCAAGGAGGTCAAGTCCTACATGTGGAGAATACTGATTCACAAAGAATATGTAAAGATTCGATTTTCTAAATGTATCAAATACTGGAAAAAGATAGGCACTATGGAGAATGAGAAAACCATTCATCCACTTCATGATATATTAGTGTGTAATCAAATGAAGATTCGATATCCCAGATGTATCAAATAAGGGTGAAAGATTAGCAATTTTGGGAATGAGAAAATCATTACCCATCTCATAATAGATTAGTGTATTGAAATTCAATATCCCAAATATATCAAATAAGGGCGAAAGATGAGCACTATTGGAAATAATAACATACTTCATCCACCTCATGCTAGAATATTTTGTACTCCAACAAAAAAAAAATTGTAATAATGCATAGAAATAACAACATTCGTACTCACTGGCAAATCTGGTTTGAACTCAATAAGATCTGTCTGCAACACTCCAGCACTGACGGATACAATAGTCTTGTTTGTAGTATAAACTGAATCATCTTCTGTGGTAATAATCACGCCACTATCAGAGTACTCAATTTTACGCACCACCTGAATTATAACAACACAAGAGTGATATTACTCAGTATTTTAACACAATCGCATAATTAGGTTAATATTAAAAACATTATAATAATAATTGTTCCATAAAATTGTAAACGAAAGGTAGAAATTAAGTTAGAAGGTGAACTAGTACTCAAACACAATATTACATTCATTCCTCTTCTCCTTATTAATAAGTATTTACTGAAAATATTATGTAATAGTTAAATTTAAGAATTTTGTGTGTCTAACTTCTGCAAGTTCCAGATTCAAAATGAGTTGTATTTAAGAAACCTTGTTAAATTGGAGACGGGTGTCTGTTATGTTTCCATCGGTAGAGTTGAGAAATCCCTTGGCTAATTCATGCACAACATGCTCGTATCCTCGACTGTCCGCAACGAAGTAATTGTCCTCGCCAAAATCCACAAATGTTGCGTAGGGCTCCACATGCATTAAACTTGTCACACGCGGAGGCTCTGAATCCAAAAACAAATAATGTTTTTACTATTTATTTTATGATTGGTTAGAGACAATTTTATGATTAGTAGAGAGACTGGACACCACCACCGATTTTGTGCAGCGGTCATTTATAACTACGACGTATAAAAATTGTTGCAGCTGGATAACAACCTGCACTTTCAAAGTCATAAAAATAGAAGTCGATGGCCATCTCCAAAGGTGTCGTTGGAACACTGCAATATAGTAAAACACAGAATATAACCATCAAAATCAAGTGTTTCCGCTGCTGTCTTCTACTGAGATATCACAAACAAATAATTATACTCACTGCTTATAAATACGCTGCGAGGTCAAAATAGAAATGTCTTCTATTCCATTTGCCCTAAAAGTATCAGATATATTTTCACTGAAATCCGATTGGTCGCTTGCTTTGTCAAATACTGGTGCCACCTCCGACTGAGGTAAAAGATCTCCCCTGCAGAAATGAAAAGAACAATTCAAGATGAGGTATTTACAGAAATAGAATGAACAGACAGTGTGATCATATTATAAATACTTACTCCTGAGAATAGATATTGTAAGAGATATTGCTATAATCAGAATAAAACGTGGAGAGATTGTATTTGTTGGCAAGAGTCCAGATGGGATTCACGTCGTCTTCTGAGCCAACGCCTTCGACCCAGTTGGCGCCCATCTCAATCGTGTACCCTCCCACACTCTTCTTCTTCATTCTTCCTCCTATTCTATCCGTCGCCTCCAATATCAAAAAATCTTTCACCCCGTTCTCAGACAATGTCTTCGCCGCCATTATTCCTGCACCAAAACGCATTTAAACATATTAAACGCCCATCCAAAAGAAATAAAACATTAGTTCAACATAATAATAAACGATGATTCCTACCGGACATGCCAGCGCCCACAACAATGGTAGAAACAGTGGTCGCATCTGCCCAGCAAAATGTTAAGCAAAACAAACACACTAGCATGATGCAGCAGGAACTCATACTTGCCAACCCCATTCTATCTTTACCCTAACTTAGCTGCAAGAACTCAACCTTGGGATGCAATTTGTAATGCCCCGCTGGGCATTGGATTCTTTTTCTACCTGCCTCCACTGCCACCTTGGCCTCCTCCCAACCACCCAACCTCCCAATTTTAAGACTGTCATGTCTGTCCTTGCGTGAGGAGTCGGTGGAGTCATTTTTCTTCACCATAATCTTTTGGATTCTCCTTCAATGCGTATAAGTGGGTGTAGGCGCGGTTTTTTTCTTTTCTTCCTCCTGGCACGTTTTCTCTGCCCCTTGGTTGCTGCGCAGTCTGGTTGACATGGTGGTTAGATGAAGCTACAAGCTAGTGTAGCAGGTGTCCAGCCTAATCAGTTCACCTTCTCTAGTATTATCCCTGCATGTACCAGCGTAGCATCTCTCACACATGGGTTGCTGATCCACGCAAAAATCATTAGATATGGATATCAGTCTGAAGTTGTTGATTGCGGCCTCTCCTTGTACCTGTGTTCCTGTTGTTTGGCTTGAAACCCAATGATCTCCATCCTCTTTGTAAGAAGGCAAAGGTGATTTCTGTTCATGTTCATGGACATCAGCGAGGACCAAGCTGGAGCTCTCGCCCTGTGATAAGCGTTTGGCGTTGTCGTCTAAAGCATCTCAGTTAGCTGTATTCAGGCCGTTTTGAGCGCTTCCAACAGGCAGGTTGTCCAACTTTGTTGCTGTCTGTTCAGTATCGACTGCATCCTCAGATTCGGGTTCCTCCTTCAAGATATTTTTTCTCAAAATCGTGCTGCACAGGCAGTATCAGTGGAGCGTAGAACTGAAATTCTCCTAGGAGAGTGCCGTGAGGAGGTATTTGGCTGTATGCAGCAGCTACAGGGTAGAGAGGTAAACTTATCCCAGAAAATCAGTGGCCTCCAGAGGGAGTTAAGTGCGACAGCTGCTGCAGGGCGATCCCAAGGAACCGTTGGTGTTGATCCTGATGTTCTGGTTGCACGCGACCACAGTCGTGATCAGTTGTTGCAAAATCTTGCAGCTGTAGTAGAAGAACGAGATAAAGTTTTAGTTGAGCTGTCCACTGTGAAAACAATAGGGTGATTCATCTTGTACTGGAGAATGCTCACCTCACAGGTCCGATAGACTCGTTAGCTGATCTAGACCAGTTGAGAGTCTTGAGCCTGAAGGGGAATTCTTTAAATGGTACCATGCCAAATTTGACCAAGTGGAGGAGCATGAAATTGTTGTTTCTCTCATACAGTAATTTTTCTGGATCCCTGCCTTCATCTATCTCATTGTTGGATCGGCTGTGGAGGCTCGATGTTTCAAACAATTTCTTCACTGGCCAGATACCATATTCTCTGAATTCTCTAAGCCATCTGCTCACTCTGAGACTAGAGAATAATATATTCACTGGTACAATTGCACAATTGAACATTACCAGTCTTCAGGACTTCAATGCATCCGGTAATCATCTCACAGGGGCCATCCCTGGATCTTTGTCTAAGTTTCCAGCTTCCGCTTTTGCCAGTAATGTGGTTCTCTGCGGAAATCCATTGCCAAGTTGTAAGAATATTATCAGTAATCCTACCACTCCAGGAGGTATTGTGAATTCCAATCCTGTAACACAAGATCCTAGTGTGGTGCCCTCCACACCAAGTTCAAAGCCTGAATCGTCACAAAATACAAAGAAGAGCTCCAATAGATTAAGCAGGGGTGCTGTGATTGCTATTGTTGTTGGGGACTTTGCAGTTCTATTGCTCATTGCTTGCATTTTCATTTGGTATTACTGGAGAAAATACTCTAGAAAATGGTGGATGGGAAGCCGTCAAACAGATTGGAAACAGAGAAGATTGTGTATTCATCAAGCCCATATCAACATCCATCTAGTTCTGCAGAGAGGGGAAAGTTAGTTTTCTTTGAGGGAACTCGACAGTTCGAATTGGAGGATCTTCTTCGAGCTTCGGCCGAAATGCTTGGGAAGAATAGCTTTGGAACTGCTTATAAAGCCGTATTGGAAGATGGTAATGTTGTCGCAGTGAAGAGATTAAGGGAGGTGCAAGGGTCAGGTAAAAGGGATTTTGAGCAGCATATGGAATTTGTTGGAAGGTTGCGGCATTTGAATCTAGTCAGCTTGAAGGCATACTACTATTCAAGAGACGATAAGTTGCTTGTTTATGACTATATGGCAAAAGGATGCCTCTATTTCCTTCTTCATGGCAATCGCGATCCGGGACGAACCCCATTTGACTGGACAACTCGACTGACATGTTGGCTGGTGGATTGACCTACGGGCTAATTTGGAGCGGTGTTCGGAGGATTTTGGATCTACTTCTGAGAAACCCAGGGATGCATGGCAACAATCTTTGGGAAGAGGAGATAGGGTGAGGCCAGAAGATCAGCGAGGGAATGATAATCGGGTGTCAATGCGACCCAACCGAATTATGGGCAGAGATGCACATTTCAGACTATTCAATTGATTTTATGAAGTCAAGTGCATGGCCATTCACAGAGTTTGGACCTTCAGCAGGCTGAGGAAGAGGAATTGCGCAGTTTGTGTTGCTGTTGCCCGAGCCCTGGTCGACGTGCTTGTTGGTGGGAAGAACTATAATCAGGCATGTTAAATCTACTCCTTGTAATAGTTTTCTACCTTCTTTCAGTATCTTGAAATGATTATTCTTCCCTCTTAAAGGGCGCCTAGACAAGATGTTTTCGTGGTTGTTTATATCGCTTCCTGATTGTGGGGTTGTTCCTTTAAATCTCGTTTCCATTTTTGCTGGTTTTGCTTGGAATGTTCTTTTCCTCTCTTATAGCTTACTCTATTTTCATATTTGTCTAAATGGGCTACTGCAATTTTGAGTGATGCAATCTAGTTCATAGGGAAGGAAATGTTTTAGAGTTTCGTTTGCTTATATGACCCTCTTTTAAAAGAATTTTGTGATGGTATTTATAATAGAAGGCTTACTATATGGAAGGTTAAGCCTTCATATCTCTTCTTGGTTGAGTAAATACGTATTTCCTATTTAGGGCTCTCCTGCTTTGCTAAAAGGTACATTAATAGTGACGTTGTGTTCTAAAACTTGTTTAAGCCTGTGGGCATTCCTTACTTTCTGTTTAATTGGAAAATGGCATTAAGGTCTTGTTTTAGAACTGTACATGGTTGACTTTTGTACCCAGTTCTAGAGGAGGAATAACTTGACATCTATTTTGGCCTCTACGTGTTGAGAGAATTACTATACCTACTTCCTGGTGCAAATTCTTGTTTGATTAAAGTAAGGGGGAAACATTGTAAGTTTAATTGAATGAAATCTCTACAATTTTTATTAAGGGTCGTGTAGTGCCTTGTTTGGCATATAGTTGGTGAGAAGTAATGAAACTAATTGTTTTCCCTACCCAACCACCGTATATCTTCCTTCCCTGCCATGCAATGCTGGAAGTTAATTCTTTGTTGGCTGTGAGTGTGAGGTGACTCCCCCAACGTCCCTTTCAGACTTGACTTTTTCCTTACATGAGAATACAAGTGATCTTTTAAGATCCTGAAGCCGTAGCCGATCTGACCCGGAGTTAATGTGAGGAGCTAAAAAATGTACAGTCGAAGCCTTTGAAAACAGAAAGAGTGATGCAAAGTTGAAGTTTTTGTGTCAAAAGATGGACTCGGAGGGGGTTTGGAAATACATGGCGGAGCATAGGAGGGACGTTCAGGCAGTTACAGTAGAGATGCGTCCTGCACTGGAGAGCGCCATTGATCCTGCGAGGCTTGTTTTGGAGGCTATTGAAGGTTTTTTATGATAAAAATATTGAGAGCAATAATAGTAAAAATTATGAGGGCCTTGCAGACCAGAGAAGGGCATGCCGCGTGCTATTGGAATCCTTGTTGCCCATTTTGGAAAATCCAATTATGGGGGAGGATCATCCCATTATTGCCAAGGTTTTAAGGAGTGGGCTAAGGCCACTGCAGATAAATGGAAGTCAAAGATTGTTGGACGGGGAGCTGGCCAATGCCAAGCTCTTAGAGGTTCAGGCCTTCTTGCAGCTTTTGGCTACCTTCGGCATTGCAGCGGAGTTTGAGAGGGATTTTATGTGCAAGCTTTTTATGTCTGTATCTTGGCGCAAATATATTGCTAAACTCTACGGAGCTCTTGGGCTTTCGGAAATAATGCCAGTAGAAGAGGAATGAGTGGCCTCCAGAGAGAGATAAGTGTGACAGCTGCTACAGGGCGAGCTCAAGGAACCGTTGGGTTGATCCAGATGTTCTGGTTGCACGCGACCACAGTCGTCATCAGTTGTTGCCAAATCTTGCAGCTGTAGTAGAAGAACGAGGTATTCTGTTTGGGCCTCACTGGCTGTACATTCCTCTGCAGCATGCGCTTGGTGTGGTTTCCAGTCACCGAGGAGAAAAAGGAGCAGAAGCAAGACACCGCCACCTGATTTCAGGCGTGGCGATGAACCTGTGGAGGGAAGAAAGAGGAGGGGCACTTTCAAGAATGCATTTATTTTAAGAGAGATGATAGGTGTTTCAGAGGAGGATCGTGCAAGTTTATCCATCGTGAGGTCCCTTCTGAAAATATTAGCAAGTTGACTGGTGGTGAAAAGAATAGAGAATACAGAGAGTCTGGGCAGGACTTTCAAGGCTCCTATACTACCATAGAAATATCTGCTAACATAGAGGAAGGTAATGTGAAGAGCATATCTCAAGATGGACTTTCTAGCCAACAAGGTGGATTCTTTTTAGAAGAAAATCCAACCGAAAAAGGAAAAAAACAGTTAAATGAGGCTTCATTGAGTGAAAGAGTAATGTTAGGATGGAGTGAAAATCATGATTTACAGCCACCAGTACTAAAGGTGAGTACTGATTCCCAGATGCCTGAAGAGAATGAAAATCCTGATTCTGATTCACATCCAATACCTTCAGAAAATGAAGCATTTATGAGCGCTTCTAACAAGCAGGTTGTCCAACTATGTTGTTATCTGTTCAGTATTGAATGCATCCTCAAATTCGGGATTCTCCTTCAAGGTATTTTTTTATCAAATCGATTAAGTGACAGTGAGAGTGTTACCAGGAGACCCGATGAAATTTATTACAGAGATTCTCTACTGAGACCTTGCTTGTTTTACGATGTAACCCATGGAAGAGAACCTCATAGAGGCCGATCTGTTTCATATCAGAATATTCATGAAGCACGTTTTACTTTGCAATTTTATGAGCTGCTTCAACGAGTCACTGAGTTGGCAGGCATAAAGGTCTCTGTTGGAATTATCATACCTTACAAGCTACAGCTGAAATGTTGCACTGAGATTTTGATGCTGTCCTCAAATCTGATGAAGGAAAAGGTTTAATTACCATTGCCGTAGATGTCTTTCAGAGCTAGGAGTGATGTTGAACCAGGAGGAACAGGCATGAGCTGTTTTTCCCCTTTTCCAGCTATTTCTTTTATAATGATTGCATGATTATTGCTTGTTCTCCTGGTAAATGTGTGCTGTTTTTGTTTTGGGATAGCTTTGCATGTGAAAATATCAATTGAAATGCTGTGTGGTTGTGGTGCGCCTTTCCCGCAAGATTGTAGTTTTTTTTTTCTTTCTTGGGGATAAAGCGTGCGTGGAGTCTTACTGGATACATCTATGTTATGCCTGTAGGAGTAGTTTTGTCCTTTTTCGATTTGGTATTGGACCATCTTCAACGTGGCAATGAGTTATTGGTTGCTTAAGTTTTGTCCTATTTTTTAAAAATAAAAAATAAAAATAAAAATAGAAATATACATATATATATATAATAATAATAATAATAATAATAAATGAATAACAATATTTACCTCATGAGAAGTTGTGTATTTATTGCCTTTTTGATGTTATCAGATATGGTATTAATTTTGTCTTGGAAATGATACTAGAGAGACCCTTGCTCATCCTTTCCTTTTAAGCAATCTAATTTTGGTATAATCTCATCCCAATTTCATCCCTGGGAGGTCGACTACAAGGTTGGAACATTGTAAATTTCTATTTCCTTTTAGAATCTTTAACGAACTGTGTATTATGCTTGTCGGATATGACTGGATATGACTAGATAGTGGGTTTTCGACGCCATCTTATGAAAACATGTTTTGGCCAAATCTAACTTGCTTACCTAGCTTATGATGACCTTAAAAATTTTAGTACCCTGGCCAAGGGATATCCTCGTCAGTCCTACATTTGTATTATCTCTCTAACTGGTCTTACAAAATGTCCACCGATTTCTTTGTGATGGAAAATTTGAGGGTTTGTTATAAGAAAAGCCCTTCCTTGTCGGACGCCCCCATGGTAGTGAGTGCATGAACAATGTTTTACCCCTTCCGAGCAACAAACAATGAAGTATATGTCGGATGTGGTCAACATGGAACTAAGTCTGAGGCTCGAGATGCTTTTGGGGACCTGTGAGAGGTAAATTAAATTTACCCCCAAGCAACAATGTTTTTTTGAGACCTTTCTTCATTATATCAGTAAGTAAGTTAATAGTGTATAACCTTGAAATATTTTATCATGTTGGGAATGAAGGGTTTTTCGTTGAGGGATGTGCGGAGTTGGCACTTGAGTCTTGAGAGTGCTTTCAAAGTTTCAACTTATCATACGTGGACGTTGTTTAACCTTGAATATATAAATAAATATTGGGTATAACAATAAAAAATGTCAGCTACATTCTTTAAGGTGTACGCGTGTGCAATGCATTCCTTTTTACATAATCTTTGAATTGGGTCCTTGAGTGGCCATAAACCCCCCCTAGGCTGGATGAGTTTTAGTGGACTTGTGTGGCATTCTTGCTCTAAGTAGGGATGTTCGGAATAATAAATCTTGTTACCTTTTTTTTTATTTTGACATTGTCAGGAGAATTTACTATTTCTATATCGGGTGATTGTAGTACGATTCCTTTATTTTGTTTTGTGAATGTGAAGCTGCTATTGCTATCTTACTTAAGGAAAATAAAAAGGTGTATTATGTGGGAAATTTGTTATAATTTAGAATGTATGGTGTAAGGGTAACCTTGGATAGAAAATGCACAATTTTGGCTTTCATATGTTCTGCAGTGTGCCTTTTGTTAACTAGATATCTATTTTGTTTACATTCATACAAATTGCTTTTGCTTAAGCCTTGGAATGGAGATCATGCACTAGTCATTCAATTAATTTTGATGAAATATCTAGGAAAAGGGAATGCATGCTCATGCCAGTTCTTTTGAACTAACAAAAGCTAACATGTTTTTGCAGGTTGTTTTTCCGAGCTCAAGTATGAAAGAAGTGGCTGTTGTAGTTGCATAGATGATATCCACTTTGGTGCTTGTACGTTGTCTTTTATGGTTAAACTATTGATAACATATAGTGGAAAATTTTTAGAAGAAGGGTCAGTGCCTTAGTAAATGTATTGTAGAGTATTGTTGTTCTAACTGTCAAACTTTGCTCTTGAGTTAAAATGTTGAGTTGTAAATCCTACTAAGGCATAGTAGCAATGAGTTTGTTAGCACTATAAAGTGGACTGGATATTCCTTATAAAAGTTAAACGAAAATTTATGTATATGAGCCTATTAATGTAGATGTGATCCACTTGAAACCTTTGAGACCTGGAACAATCAAGAGGAATCTATCTTTTGTAACAAAATATGATTACTTGTTTTTTCCCCCGAGCTAAACTAATAAACACTATTTTTTTTGGTGAAACCTTAAATGATCTCATGGTGAAATCAATGGTTAGATTTTAGAAGATGATAGGATTTAATAAGTAGGAGGGAAATTGATTATTTAAACCTTAAATCTCTCTCTATCATTTGAAATGTTCTCCTTTGTCAAAATTAATGAAGTAAAGTCTAGATGGAACATTTAACCAATCTTGATAAACTATTAACCTCAATAAAAGACTGATAGTAAACAATGTGACCCTGAAGCTAAATTTTGTTGTCCTGTTCTATTAACCCTTGCCTTGATTCATGGTGATATTTCTTAAGCAAGGTCAAAATTTAATCCTTAAACAAGAAGGCTATTGTTATGAACCCTAAGCGGTACTTTTCACTCAATCAGAGCTTATGGCTTTACCTGTGCAATAGAGTTGTGGAACATGTGTTAGTGGCTTGAGTAAGATTAATTAACCTTGTAAGAAATGGAAAATGTTCTAAAATCAAATGAATAAGAAAGATTTGGACACCAAATTGATGATCCTAGTTTAGAAAGCTTGGCCTTAAGTTATTTAGTCAAACAGTTGAAAAGAAAGAAGTTCTTCCTTGTGAAAAGAATTGTGTGAATCGTTACATGAAATTTTATAAGAACGTAAGTTAAGAATTAAGAGACACTTTAGTAAACAAGAAAATTTAACAAGAAATTTCTCACGGGATGCCCTAACTGTAAGTGTGTTTTGTGGTTGGACTCCGATGTTGTTCTGTCAAGAAGAGAAAAGTAGATTGTCCTTGATAGGTGTGAACGTTTCCGTGCTGCCTTTATGGTCACCCTTGTATCAGGTTTTTCACAGTGTTAGTTGTATCCTTGGTGATGACTTGTTGCGTCATGTTATGTGTCAGGCAAGTTCAGTCAAAAAAAAAAAATTCCTGTATTTCACTGTGTTGTCCTTGTGTTGGTATTTTTGGGTCGTTACATTTTGGTATCAGAGCATAGGTTCATGCTCTCAAACCTATGGGCCGGATTGGTGTTGTATGATGATGTTACATGGTGGTGGTGGTGTTACATGTTGATACTGCATGATGATGATGATGTTGCATGATGGTGGTAGATATTGGAAGAGTAATGTGCTTTAAACGTGATGTGATTATTGTCGTAATTGTGATAGTGTGAACGCACATGTTGTGTATGTCACTTAGTGCGTGTTTGTCATCATGTTGATATGTTGGCGATGGGAGTATTCTCTCTCCTTCTTGTGGATTCTAGGAAGAGTTCACTTGTGAATTACTGTGTGTGATGTGTGAAAAGAATTATAATGTGGATGACGTAGTGTTGGAGCATTGTGGGATATTGTGATATGTGAGTGTATCAATGTGTTGTATGACTAGTTGATGTTAAAAGAAATGAGTTGTATCATGATGTTTTTACCATGTTCTGAAGAAATGTGTGTATCACCTTGCTATGTTGCAATGGATGTTATGTTGTGATGTACTATGTTCATCGTATGTATGACTGTGCAAATAGGTAATGCTTCATGTTGTGATTTTGGGTCATACGGTGAGTGTATGAACCCTATCGTATGGTGATTGCACTTTGGGTGTAGAATGTGGTAAAGTGATGTGTTACACTCAGTGAATGTATGATCGTGATCTACCCTGTATATGTACCATATGTAAGACGTTATGGTAGTTATGTGTGTGCCACCGTTATGTTAGCGATGTTGTTGTATGTTATGTTGTGAACCTTACGCTAACCGATCCTGAGGGAAATCGGTAGAAGTGTATGTTGAGAGTGAGGAATGGTGTACCATGGGTCAATAACTCGAGCTAAAATTTGGTTTAGTAGATAACATGTGATTCTTTCCTCTCTCCCTATGTGGTTGTATGTATGCAACCTTAGTGTATCTATGACTATGTTTAGCTTTGTCGAAGTGGTGGCGGGATGATTCAGATGGAGATGATTACAGTTGTATTATTGATATGTATTTTACGAGTTGAGGCTCGATGTTCCGAGTGCTAGCAACTCGTTGAGTACCCCTTTGGTGGCTAGATAAGGCCACACAGTTATCGTAATGTGACATTATTATAAGTTGATTTTATTCGTAAATTGAGCTTTTACTTTATTTTGCAAGGACCAGCATCTTTTCTTGATTGCAATGCTTTACAATTTTGGGCATTTCCTTGGTTTGTGACACTAACATGGGGATTTCGATACTAACTTTGGCTATTTGGCCATTTATTTTAGCTTGATTTGGGGTCGTATTTTAAATTTGGAATTCTTACTGCCTTGCCCAAGGCTTGTACTTTGCCGCTTGGCACTTTGACTGGATTGTTGTGCTGGTTCTAATGTCGTGATGTGTGGAATAGGGTCATGGGATGCACCATGGATTGGTTGGACCTATGGACCCGCTTCGTTGTATGGGGGTACGCCCCAAGGGGTACATATAACTAGCGGGTTGTTGAACCACGCGTTATTATGTCACTTGGGTTAGGAGTGTTCGAACTCTATGTGTCTTGGACCATAGGGACAACCGGCCTCCTTGAGGGAGGCATAAGAGTTTGAGGGAGGCATAAGAGACTTGAGGGAGGCATAAGAGTTTGAGGGAGGCATAAGAGACTTGAGGGAGGCATAAGAGTTTAAGGGAGGCTTATGATATTTGTCTGTATGGTTGATGTTTCAGGATATATGTTGAGTTATTGTGATGTTTGGTAGTGGTCTTTTGATGTATGTGTTACTCATGTCAGATGGATATGTGTTGTGATGTTGTGGATATGTCATTGATTCCCTTGTGGACCCTATGTACATGTAGTTTTTTTTTTATGAGTCATGGAAAATCCTCATACGTGGAATTGAGGAAATGTCTAGTGGATTATAGTACTCTTTTGTTTGAGTATTTTGTATGTTAGTCATTGAGGAGCTAAGATCCTGAAGCCGTAGCCGATCTGACCCGAAGTTAATGTGAGGAGCTAAAAAATGTACAGTTGAAGCCTTTGAAAATGGAAAGAGTGATGCAGAGTTGAAGTTTTTGTGTCAAAAGATGGACTCGGAGGGGGTTTGGAAATACATGGCGGAGCACAGGAGGGACGTTCAGGGGGTTACAATAGAGATGCGTCCTACACTGGAGAGCGCCGTTGATCCTGCGAGGCTTGTTTTGGAGGCTATCGAAGGTTTTTTATGATAAAAATATTGAGAGAAATAATAGTAAAAATTATCAGGGCCTTACGGACCAGAGAAGGGCATGCCGCGTGCTATTGGAATCCTTGTTGCCCGTTTTGGCAGATCCAATTATGGGGGAGGATCATCCCATTATTGCCAGGGTTTTAAGGAGCGAGCTAAGGCCACTCCAGATAAATGGAAGTCAAAGATTGTTGGACGGGGAGCTGGCCAATGCCAAGCTCTTGGAGGTTCAGGCCTTCTTACAGCTTTTGGCTACCTTCGGTATTGCAGCGGAGTTTGAGAGGGATTTTCTGCACAAGCTTGTTATGTCTGTATCTTGGCGCAAATATATTGCTAAAATCTGCGGAGCTCTTGGGATTTCGGAAATAATGCCAGTAGAAGAGGAACGAGTGGCCTCTAGAGAGAGATAAGTGCGACAGCTGCTAAAGGGCGAGCTCAAGGAACCGTTGGGTTGATCCGGATGTTCTGGTTGCACGCAACCACAATCGTGATCAGTTTTTGCCAAATCTTGTAGCTGTAGTAGAAGAACGAGGTATTCTGTTTGGGCCTCACTGGCTGTACATTCCTCTGCAGCATGCGCTTGGTGTGGTTTCCAGTCACCGAGGAGAAAAAGGAGCAAAAGCAGGACACCTCCACCTGATTTTAGGCGTGGCGATGAACCTGTGGAGGGAAGAAAGAGGAGGGGAACTTTCCAGAATGCATTTATTTTAAGAGAGGTGGTAGGTGTTTCAGAGGAGCATCGTGCAGGTTTATCCATCGTGAGGTCCCTTCTGAAAATATTAGCAAGTTGACTGGTGGTGAAAAGAATAGAGAATACAGAGAGTTTGGGCAGGACTTTCAAGGCTCCCATACTGCCATAGAAATATCTGCTATCATAGAGGAAGGTAATGTGAAGAGCGTATCTCAAGATGGACTTTCTAGTCACCAAGGTGGATTATTTTTAGAAGAAAATCCAACCGAAAAAGGAAAAAAACAGTTAAATGAGGCTTCATTGAGTGAAAGAGTAATGTTAGGATGGAGTGAAAATCATGATTTACAGCCACCAGTACTAAAGGTGAGTACTGATTCCCAGATGCCTGAAGAGAATGTAAATCCTGATTCTGATTCACATCCAATACCTTCAGAAAATGAAGCATTTCTGAGTGCTTCCAACAAGCAGGTTGTCCAACTATGTTGTTATCTGTTCAGTATTGAATGCATCCTCAAATTCGGGATTCTCCTTCAAGGTATTTTTTTTTATCAAATCGATTAAGTTACAGTGAGAGTGTTACCAGGAGACCCGATGAAATTTATTACAGAGATTCTCTACTGAGACCTTGCTTGTTTTACGATGTAACCCATGGAAGAGAACCTCATAGAGGCCGATCTGTTTCATATCAGAATATTCATGAAGCACGTTTTACTTTGCAATTTTATGAGCTGCTTCAACGAGTCACTGAGTTGGCAGGCATAAAGGTCTCTGTTGGAATTATCATACCTTACAAGCTACAGCTGAAATGTTGCACCGAGAGTTTGATGCTGTCCTCAAATCTGATGAAGGAAAAGGTTTAATTACCATTGCGGTAGAAGCCTTTCAGAGCCAGGAGCGATGTTGAACCAGGAGGAACAGGCATGAGTTGTTTTTCCCCTTTTTCAGCTATTTCTTTTATAATGATTCCATGATTATTGCTTGTTCTCCTGGTAAATGTGTGTTGTTTTTGTTTTGGGATAGCTTTGCGTGTGGAAATATCAATTGAAATGTTGTGTGGTTGTGGTGCGCCTTTCCCGCAAGATTGTAGTTTTTTTTTTCTTTCTTGGGGATAAAGTGTGCGTTGAGTCTTACTGGATACATCTATGTTATGCCTGTAGGAGTAGTTTTGTCCTTTTTCGACCTGGTATTGGACCATCTTCAGCGTGGCAATGAGTTATTGGTTGCTTAAGTTTTGTCCTATTTTTAAAAAATAAAAAATAAAAATAGAAATATATATATATATATATATATATATATAATAAATGAATAACAATATTTACCTCATGAGAAGTTGTGTATTTATTGCCTTTTTGATGTTATCAGATCTGGTATTAATTTTGTCTTGGAAATGATACTAGAGAGACCCTTGCTCATCCTTTCCTTTTAAGCAATCTAATTTTTGTATAATCTCATCCCAATTTCATCCCTGGGAGGTCGACTACAAGGTTGGAACATTGTAAATTTGTAATGCCCGTCCATTGTTTACTCCAGGTAAGTGGCCTATCCCCCCAGCGCGGGGCTCCAAAATAAGATAAAATAAAATTTTTTGCCTTGGTTAGCTGGCAGTTAGGTGGCAAATTATGTCTCCTGTTTGGCGTGTTCAGTTTTTCTTCCTGGTTGGTGTCCGCACATGCCCCAGTCATTAATTCTTTTGACTTGCCATCTCTTGTCACGTGGTCTACTTCTTCCTTCCCTGAACCACGAATGCTTTCTTGCACTCCATCAGATGTTGCAACAGATGAATTGTTACAGTGTGTTCTGGACAGTGGATTCTCAAAAATGGTGCTGTACAGGCAGAATCCGTGGGCGCAGAATTGAATTTCTCCTGGGAAGGCCGTGAGGAAGCATTTGACTGTATGCAGCAGCTACAGGGTCGAGAAGTAAATGTGCCTCAAAAAATCAGTGGCCTCCAGGGAGAGAAAGTGCGACAGCTGCTGCAGGGCGATCCCAGGGAGCCGTGGTGTTGATCCTGATGTTCTGGTTACATGCGACCAGTCGTGATCAGTTGTTGCAAAACCTTGCAGCCGTAGTAGAAGGACGAGATAAAGTTTTAGTTGAGCTGTCTTGCCTTTTCATTTTGGGGAGTCGCTTCTGTCTAGGTGGCGAATCTAACATGGAAGAAGCTCGATTAAATCTTGAGGCAAGTTTTGCAATGAGGCTGAGATTTCGTTCACTGCTATTTCTAGTTCCGAACAGAAGTTTTTCCAGCGCCTAGCCCATGGGTTTGATATGGTGGTCATAGATGAAGCTACAAGCTAGGGAAGTAGGCGTGTTCCTCCACTTTCCTTGGGAGCTGTAAGGTGTGTTCTTGTTGGAGATCCACATCAACTTCCTCTAGCAGTAAATAGCTAGGCAACGAGCTTGTTATAGTTGCTGGACAGTGAGAGTAAGGATGTTCTGTGGTTTAACCCAGCGTGAGACAATGGTAAAAGATACCGAGGAGAGGAGTTGTAACATACATCACCCCCTTGCCATAAACCCCACACCTCTTGCCTGTTGCAGTTCAAGCCTAAAACTGTAGCTTGTTCTTACAATGGAACTTCCTACAGTGGAGAGCATAATTTGATGTATTATTCAAGCCCTTCCACTAGACATCCTATGCAGAGATCCAAAAATGTTGCAATGCCAGGGATATCACCAACTGGGGAGGGTTTGAGCTCAGTTAATAATGGTGTCATCATGCCACAGCCAGTGAGACCAGTGGGTTCTAGTGTTAGCTTTGAATATCTGAAAGAAACCAATCAACAAATCTCTCCTCCCTGCAAAACTATGGATGAGATTAAAGAGTAGATGGAAAAAAAAAAAGAAACTTTTCCAGCTCTTATATCTGACTCTAAAAATAGGGTAAAATGGGCTAATTCTGCATACAAGAAGATGGTGGGTCAGCCAGAGTGTTCATGGTTGGAGTCAACAGTGTGCTGCTACAATGATAATTCTGAAGGACCTTTGACATCATTGATCAATGGAGAAGTTGTACTATAGGATGAACCCTTTCCAGCAAGTGCTCATGGACTGAGTGGTAAGCAGTTCGAATCTCACCCCCAAAGCAGCTGCATTGAAGCAATCTAGTGTTTGAACAATCACCTATTGCATTCTTCTAGTCGTGCCTTCAAAAGGGAATCACGGTGTGGTATATTGCAAGAAAAGACCAGTGAAGCAGAGGATAAAGCGGAAGGCGTGTGGCTGTAGCAGTCCCTTCTGGATGTTCACGACTGGTGGATGCGTTAAAAAAGGCAAGATAGACTAACCATATACATAATATGCTAGTATCTAATAACCTCTTGAAATGAAACTTTTTCTTTTTAGAAATTGGTTTAAATCTGTGATTTTTTGGATTTGCGTTCAGTACTTGGTTAACAGTTTGTTACTTTTGGATTTGCCTCTGTTGGTTGTTCTTGTTGACGTGATCAACCCATCTATATATATAAAACAAACAAAGGTTCTCAGTGTATGCTTTGATTGATCATATGAAATATATATATATATATATATATATATATATATATATATATATATATATATAATATAATTTTAAAGTTACTTCCTTCTGCAAAAATGTCGTTGTTTCTTTTGTGAACCTGGGTAATGTAATCGCCCCTAGAACGTTGCAGCGTTGACTAGTATTGGTTTCCTGTTATGTTGTTGCCCTAGAGGAAAACATACAGTTAAATTATTATTATTATTTATATGATAAGCATGATTATGCACTTCGTGTATTGTGCAAATTATTAGGGCTTTTGGAAATTAGAAGTTCAATATATATGCTTGTTAAAAAGGAAGTTTTGGGCCGAAAATATGTCCTGGGTTGATAGAAGGGAATAAATTATTGATAGAACCCCAGGGTAAGTGCAGGAAGTTGATGGACAAATATAGGGTCATCCGTGGACATCATATTGCAAATAACAACATAATATCAACTTGTAGAGATTATTAGCAATACATACACTCAAAATTAGACAAAATTATAGTTATATGAATCGTAGAATCCAGAATCTAGTTTCTAAAATATTATTTTTGTAAAAAATGGACAAGATTAGCTATATTAAACACTTAAAATTCAATGACTTGGTATTTTTTTTAAAAACACCGATAAGATTATAGTCCGTTTGCCCACAATTTGGATGACAAAAATTGATATATATTTTTTTCCTTTGGTGAGAAGTTATATGCCACTATCTATCTTGGGATGGATTTTATTTTGTATTTTTTTGAGTAATATTTTATTTTTTATGATTTTTTCTGTGAAAGTGGTATGAAAACATAAAGAAAACAGAGCACTTTCCGTTTGCCCCGCCATAACTTCATCAAAAAATATTGAAATCAAATATTTTTTTTTTGAACATGTATATAATTTCACCACGGTTGGGATGGTATAATTATTATCACATTCTGATTAGTGAAACAAATTTTTCAGTCTTAAACGTAGACATAAACATTCACAGGAAAAAGTGTCTTAAAGACCTACTATTAGTAAAAAATTATAAAATGATATTTATCCTCTTCTATTCACTTTAAAATCAGTATTTCTACAAAGCTAATAGTCTCCCCTATGCAATGGTACCATTTTTATGACATATTTTTTACTTTTCGGCATGGTTCAAGTCCGCGGAAGACTAAATTTGATGTTTTGCTGTTTTTAATGTAAAATTCAGGATTTGATGTCCACTTAATTGTCCCCCAACTTGGTGCACTTACCCCCCATTTTGATTCTACTCTTTCTATGAGTAAAATTTGATAAAATTAATGACCTTTATGGTGTTAAGATATGGTATGTTGATGATTCCTTGTGTGATCGATTTAATCATGTATAGACATAATGCCTTGATGGAGTAAGGTAATATCTTTGACGGTTCGTGAAAGTTAAGGTTTTCATCAACTGCTTACGGTAACATGAAGTTCCTTAATTTAGTCAAACTTGTTTTGTACTTCCTCCTTGATGAGTGACCTTTCATTGCAAATTTAGAATGATTGTGATGGAAGGCCGTGAATATATTTTGTTGTCAAAAAGGGAAAAGAAGCTATGGAATAGTTTGTTTATTTGTCGAACGTAATAATTGTAATTACATCGTTATAGAAGTTCGTTATTGGAGGATATCTATTTTCAATGGTATATTACATGTTTAATCACTACATAGGTTACCATAAACTTAGTGATGAGATGTAAATTAAGGAGAGTTGAGAGACCTCTTCCTTTGTATACATCGTTTATGATATTAGGAAGTGAGTTGATGTCGAAAAATTCCAACCAAGTCTAGATTCATGGCTATGTTCCTCTAGAACGGGAGGATTATAAATCTAAGGTATTATGAAAATTGCAAGGATGTGTTTAGAATGCTAGATTGCCTACTCAACTTGGGTATTAATGAGGCTTGTCACTATTCCGGCCCTGGTCATGTTCAGTTGGTAGGCTGTTAGGCAATGCCTATTCCGGACATTCTTACCATCCTTTCCACTTATCCTTATTAGCTATGAAGTCACTTATTACCTAGGATATAATGGTTGTGGGTTTGAATATAATATTTTCATCCTTTAAACCTTTTTGATTACATGATGGAAGTTCGTTTTTACCCTCATTGTTCGTTTATAGCCTATTAGGCATATGTCCCTACGGAACGATTCCAAAACTATATTCTTTTTGGCAGCTAAGATCGGGCCTGGTTTTTATCTTTTGACTTCACCTTGAGAATGTGGATTGATGGGTTACACTTTAGATTTCAATCACGTAATCTACGGGATTACATGATTGAAATTTTAATACTCTCAACTCTTGTGTCTAATCATTTAAATTTCATAGTCTTGCGTTTTTGGTTGTCAAACTTTTGTAGTTTTAGAGGTATTTGGATAACTAAAACTTATGGTTTTCTTCTTAATTGATATGTTGAAAATTATATCTTGTTTCAAAAGGTTGTTGGAGATTAGTACTTTGATCCATTTCCTGAAATAGAACGTTTCCTTTCATGGTATTGTTAGCTAGTAGCTTATTGTTGCTATGTATAGTCTTATCTTGCTCAGTTCTCGCGAACTGACTCAGGTTATTAATTGTTGCAGATGGCTTACATGGTTAGATGATGGAAAGACTTGTAGATTATTTCATCAATCTTGGTTATGATGTTCCTTTGTACTAATGTGTATTATGTTATAAAATTTGGAAAGAGCCTTTGGACATTTTAGAAGAAGGGTCAGTGCCTAGTAAATGTATTGTAGAGTATTGTTGTTGTAACTGTTGAAACTTTGGTTTGTTTGGTTATCATGTGAAAGATGAAATTTGATTACCGCTTGGTTATGGGATATTCTAGTGAATTTTAACCCTTAGTATAGTAGCGGGGCTTGTCTCTTGTTATTACTCTCTTGCTCCCTAGTCATGGTTCAATAGAGATAGTATGTCCCTTTGATTTGTGCATCATGTTGGAAAGAATTGATATAACCTTGTTTTGTTTCCGCAAACGAGTACTGTTAAACCTTGCTCTTGAGTTAAAATGCTGAGTTGTAAATCCTCCTAAGGCTTAGTAGCAATGAGTTTGTAAGTACTATAAAGTGAGCTGGGTAATCCTGATAAAAGTTAAACTAAAAATTTATGTATATGAATATATTATGTAGATGTGATCTACTTGATAACCTTTGAGACCTGGAACAATCAAGAGGAAGCTATCTTTTGTATCGAAATATGATAACTTATTATTATTATTATTATTTTATTCGAGCCAAGCTAATAAACATTATCCTTTTACGGTGAAACCTTAAACGATCTCATGGTGAAATCAATGGTGAGATTATAGAAAATGATAGGGTTTAATAAGTAGGAGTGAAAGTGATTAATAGAACCTTGAATTTCTCTTTATCATTTGAAATGTTCCCCTTTGTCAAACTTAATTAAGTAAAGTCTAGATGGAACATTTAACCAATCTCGATAAACTATTAACCTCAATGAAAGACAGATAGTAAACAATGTGACCCTGAAGCTAAATTCTGTTGTCCTGTTTTATTAACCCTTGCCTTGATTCATGGTGATTTTTCTTAAGCAAGGTCAAAATTCAATCTTTAAACAAGAAGGCTATTGTTATGAACCCTAAGCGGTACTTTCCACTCAATTGGAGCTTATGCCTTCACCTGTACAATAGAGGTGTGGAACATGTGTTAGTGACTTGAGTAAGTTTAATTAACCTTGTAAGAAATGGAAAATGTTCTAAAATCAAATGAATAAAAACCTTGGACATAAAGTTGATGATCCTAGTTTAGAAAGCTTGGCCTTAAGCTATTTAGTCAACCGTTGAAAACAAAGAAGTCCTCCCTTGTGAAAAGAATTATGTGAATCATTACATGAAATTTTATAAGAACGTAAGTTAAGAATTAAGAGACACTCTAGTAAACAAGAAAATTTAACAAGAAATTTCCTCATGGGATGCCCTAGCTGTGAGTGTGTCATGTTGATTGGACTTCCATGTTGTCTTGTCAAAAGAAGAGTACATTTGTCCTTGATAGGTGTGAAGGTTTCCGTGCTGACCTTGTGGTCTCCCCCGTAAAAAGTGGTTCCTAGTGATTGGTTGTAACCTTGTGACGACATGTTGTGTCGTGTTATGTGTCAAAGCAAGTCAAAAAAAAAAGTTTTACCTGTATGTTCACTGTGAATTTTTTGGGTCACTTATCAGAGCATAGGTTCATGCTCTCGAACCTATGGGCCGGATTGGTGTTATATGATGATGTTACATGGTGGTGGTGGTGTTACATGATGATACTGCATGATGATGATGATGTTGCATGATGGTGGTAGATATTGGAAGAGTAATGTGCTTTAAACGTGATGTGATTATTGTCGTAATTGTGATATTGTGAACGCACACTGATGTGTATGTCACCTTGTGCATGTTTGTGATCATGTTGATATGTTGGGGATGGGAGTATTCTCTCTCCTTCTTGTGGATTCTAGGAAGAATTCACGTGTGAATTATTGTTTGTGATGTGTGAAAAGAATTCTAATGTGGATGACGTAGTGTTGGAGCATTGTGGCATATTGTGATATGTGGGTGTATCAATGTGTTGTATGACTAGTTGATGTTAAAAGAAATGAGTTGTATCATGATGTTTTTACCATGTTCTGAAGAAATGTGTGTACCACCTTGTTATGTTGCAATGTATGTTATGTTGTGATGTACTATGTTCATCGTATGTATGACTGTGCAAACAGGTAATGCTTCATGTTGTGATTTTGGGTCATACGGTGAGCGTATGAACCCTATCGTATGGTGCTTGCACTTTGGGTGCAGAATGTGGTAAAGTGATGTGTTACACTCAGTGAATGTATGATCGTGATCTACCCTGTATATGTACCATATGTAAGACGTTATGGTAGTTATGTGTGTGCCACCGTTATGTTAGTGATGTTGTTGTATGTTATGTTGTGAACCTTACGCTAACCGAGCCTGAGGGAAATCGGTAGAAGTGTATGTTGAGAGTGAGGAATGGTGTACCATGGGTCAATAACTCGAGCTTGGTGCCTGCTGTTTCTAAAACTTGCTTGTTTAGTAGATAACATGTGATTCTTTCCTCTCTCCCTATGTGGTTGTATGTATGCAACCTTAGTGCATCTATGACTATGTTTAGCCTTGTCGAAGTGGTGGCAGGATGATTCAGATGGAGGTGATGACAGTTGTATTATTGATATGTATTTTACGAGCTGAGGCTCGATGTTCCGAGTGCTAGCAACTCGTTGAGTACCCCTTTGGTGGCTAGATAAGGCCACACAGTTATCGTAATGTGACATTATTATAAGTTGATTTTATTCGTAAATTGAGCTTTTTACTTTATTTTGTAAGGACCAGCAACTTTTCTTGATTGCAATGCTTTACAATTTTGGGCATTTCCTTGGTTTGTGGCACTAACATGGGGATTTTGATACTAACTTTGGCTATTTGGCCATTTATTTTAGCTTGATTTCAGGTCTTCTTTTAAATTTGGAATTTTTACCGCCTTGCCCAAGGCTTGTACTTTGCCACTTGGCACTTTGATTGGATTGTTGTGTTGGTTCTAATGTCGTGATGTGTGGAATAGGGTCATGGGATGCACCATGGAATGGTTGGACCTATGGACCCGCTTCGTTGTATGGGGGTACGCCCCAAGGAGTACATATAACTAGCGGGTTGTTGAACCACGCGTTATTATGTCACTTGGGTTAGGAGTGTTCGAACTCTATGTGTCTTGGACCATAGGGTCAACCGGCCTCCTTGAGGGAGGCATAAGAGTTTGAGGGAGGCATAAGAGTTTGAGGGAGGCATAAGAGACTTGAGGGAGGCATAAGAGTTTGAGGGAGGCATAAGAGTTTGAGGGAGGCATAAGAGACTTGAGGGAGGCATAAGAGTTTGAGGGAGGCTTATGAGGCATATTTGTCTGTATGGTTGATGTTTCAGGATATATGTTGAGTTATTGTGATGTTTTGGTAGTGGTATTTTGATGTATGTGTTACTCATGTCAGATGGATATGTGTTGTGATGTTGTGGTTATGTCATTGATTCCCTTGTGGACACTATGTACCTGTAGCATAGTTTGGTGTTATGTGAGTTTTTCATTGATGCAAATTGAGGAAATGTCTTGTGGATTGTAGTACTCTTTTGGATTGAGTATTTGGTATGTCAGTCATTGATGTGTGATGAGTACTATGTTATGTGGACTGTGCCTATTCTATTCCGTATTTGAGTAACCTTTTGTGGTGTAATACAGCCTTGAAGTATATACTTGCGTGCTTGTGAATCTGTAGGGTCTTGTGAACCTGATAGGGTGTTGTGTTAGCAGTTCATGTTGGGCACCCACAATAAGGAATAAATCAAAACTCTTCAATGATGAAATTTTTAAAGAAACTAAAACTAGAAATAATGATAATGGAAAGAGACTAATGAAATGATGAACAAGAAAGAACTGCCAATCTTCACAGAACCTTGAAAGTTAAAATTTCTACCAAATGTTCCTAAGGCTACCCTGTGGCCGTGCTTTAATCAACTAAATTTTAAACCATAGGGTGTGTCTTCTTCTTTATCTGATCCTTATTGCTTACCATTTCTTTTCCTCTGTGTAATGTCGCATTGAGGACGATGCTTTCTTAAGGGGAGGAGAATGTAATGCCCCGCTAGGCATCGGCTCTTTTTTTTACCTGGAAGGCGGCCACTGTCACCTTGGCCAGCGCGGAGCTCCCAACCGACCCAAAATTCCATCCTTTATGGCCATCTATGCAACCTGCTGGCCGTGAGGGAGAAGCTGTTCCTTGGGTTGTTGGTGTGTTCTGTCCTTTTTCCAAGTGGTGTGGGTGGGTGCACATGCACCAACTAGTTCATTGTTCGACATACCTATTGGTTCACCAATCTACCATAATTTATGACCCTGTCACCTCATTTTGACCTGCTCACGTAAAGAGACTTTGGTGGCCGCGTAGCTTGCATTGGCGTGTTCTGGATAGTGGATTCATTGATGGTGAAATGAAGGTCTGTCGCCCTGATGTTGCGTGGGTGGGTGTGGATTCTCAAAATCATGTTGTACAAGAAGTTTCAGTGGAGCGTAGAACTTAAATTCTCTGAGGAGTGCCGTGAGGAATTATTTGGATATATGCAGTAGCTACAGGGTAGAGAAGTAAACTTATCTCAAAAAATTATTGGCCTCCAGAGAGAGTTAAGTGCGATAGCTGCTGTAGGGTGAGCCCAAGGAACCGTTGGTGTTGATTCTAGTGTTCTGGTTGCACGCGACCAGTCATGATCAGTTGTTGCAAAATCTTGCAGTTGTAGTAGAAGAACGAGGTAAAGTTTTAGTTGAGCTGTCTTGCCTTTTCATTTTGGAAAATTCGCTTCCGTCCAAGTGGTGAATTTAACATGGTAGAAGATGGAATAGTGAAGGCTTTGCAGGAAGAAGGTTACTGTGATGCTAGAATGGTGCCTGTGGCCAATACACCTATGTGGAATACTATAGTAGAAGCCTTTTTGAGCGCTCCAACAAGTAGGTTGTCCAACTTTGTTGTTGTCTATTCAGTATCAACTGCATCCTCAATTCTGGATTCTCCTTCAAGGTATTTTTGTTATCTAAATCAACTTTGTGACAGTGAGGGTGTTACCAGCAAACCTGATGAGATTTATTGCAAATATTTTCTATGGAAACCCTTATGTTTGTTTCATGATGTAACTCATGGAAGAGGATCTCATAGGGGTAAACTTATCGGATCTGTTTCATATTAGAATATTCATGAAGCATATTTTGATTTGCAATGATATGGGATTCTTCAACGAGTCACTGAGTTGGCAGGCATAAAGGTCTTTGTTGGAATTATCATACCTTACAAGCTTCAGATGTTATGTTTGCACCGAGACTTTGATGTTGTCCCCAATTCTGATGAAGGAAAAGGTTTATGTATCAATACGGTAGATGCCTTTCAGAGCCAGGAGCAATGTAATCTTTATGTCTTGTGTCTGAGCTTCAAACCATGGTTGGTGTTTAGATTTCTAGCGCAAGTGCTCTCAAACTGCGTGGTAAGTAGTTCGACTCTCACCCCCAAAGCAACTGCATTTAAGCAATCTAGTGTTTGGACAGCCACCTATTGCATTCTCTAGTCGTAGCCTTCAAAAGGGAATCCCAGTATGGTATATTGCAAGAAAAGACCAATGAAGCAGAGGATAAAGCGGAGGGCATGTGGCTGTAGCAGTCCCTATTGGATGTACACGACTGGTGGATGCGTTAAAACAGGCAAGATAGACTAACCATATACATAATATGCTAGTATCTAATAAACCTCTTGAAATGAAACTTTTTCTTTCTAGAAATTGGTTTAAATTTGTGATTTTGTGGATTTGTGTTCAGTATATGGTTAAAAATTTGTTACTTCTGAATTTGCCTCTGTTGGTTGTTCTTGTTGACGTGATCAAACCCATTTATATATAAAAAAACAAAGGTTCTCAGTGTATGCTTCGATTGATCATATATATATATATATAATTTTAAAGTTACTTCCTTCTGCAAAAATGTCGTTGTTTCCTTTGTGAACTTGGGTATGTAATTGCCCCTGGAAAGTTGCAGCTTTGACTAGTATTGGGTTCCTTTTATGTTATTGCCCTAGAGGAAAATATATAGTTAAATTTTTATTTTTTTTATGATAAGCGTGATTATGCACTTCGTGTATTGTGCAAATTATTAGAGTTTTTGGAAATTAGAAGTTCAATATATATGCTTGTTAAGATAGGACATGTGATTGGACTGAAAATATGTCCCTATGTGGTTGTATAGAAGGCATATCTTTGATCTTGCTTTAAATCTTTTTAAACCTCCTATGTTGTATGGCTTGTCATATTTAGTGTATTTGGTAGGCCGACTGATTCACTGAGTTGAGCCTTAATGTTTTAATCACCCTTAATCGGGTATTATGTGTATCATGTATCGTTGTACTTGAGCTGAGGCTCGATGTTCCGAGTTGCTAGGACAAGTCGTTGATTTTTGTTACGAGTTTAGAAATTGGCAATTTTGTATAAACCCAAACTGAGTTATCTTAATGGGGTCAATTATTATATTTTGATTTGGGTATTAGTACCTATTGTGTTTTCGATTATATTGTTAGGTCCTGAATGGGATGAACGCTTAGCATTGCTTATTATTGTTTTAAAAGGGCATGATTATTGATAGAATCCCCATTTGACCCTACTATCCTTAAGAGTAAAATTTGGTAATATTAATGGCACTTTATGGTGTTACGATGTGGAATGTTAATGATTCCAACTGTGTAGTCGACAATATATTTTGTTGTAAAAACCAAAAAAATTTATTTTAAGGGAAAAGAAAATATGGAATAGTCTTGTATATGTATCGAACCTAATGGCAGTGATTACCGCCTTTACAGAAGATCATCGTGGGAGGATATCTATTGCTTCAGTTGGTGTACTTATGAGCTTTATCACTGCGTGCTGGTTAACTACATGTTTAGTGATGAAATGTAAACTAAGAAGAGTGAGAGATTATGTTTTTGTATAACATTTACAATTTTTGGAGGTGAGTTGGACCTATCGGAAATGTTCAACCAAGCCTAGATTGTATGGCTATGTACGCCCCTAGAATGGGAGGGTACATATAATCTAAAGTGTTATGAAAATTGAATGGATGTGTTTAGAATGTCTAGCTTGGGTTAATGGAATTGGTTAGTCATGGGGCTTGTCTCTATGTCCGGTCTTGGTTACGTCTAGTAGGTAGGCTGCTAGGCAATACCTATTCCAGGGAGGCATAAGATTTTCTTTGTTTTTCATCCTTTCCACTCAGTCCTTGATTAAGGCTATGAAGTCACTTGTTAGATAAAAAATAATGAGTTTGAGTTTGAGGCATAATATTTTCAGGGAGGCATTTAACCTTTTGTTTACATGATGGAACTCTCTTCTTGACCCTCATGGTTTAGGGAAGCTTCTAACCTATTAGGCTGTATGGCCTTCTAGAATGATTGTTGATACTATTGTTGAGTTTTTGGTGACTAAGATCGGTGACTGGTTTTTGATCTATGTCGACTTCACCTAGAGTATGTTGATTGATGGGCAGCACTTTAGATTTCAATCACGTAATCTACGGGATTACATGTCATTGAAATCCCTAATAGGACTCTCATGTACTCTTTTGTCTAATCATTTAAATGTCCATGTGAGTCTTGCATATTTTGGTTGCCAACCTTTTGTGGTTTTCGAGATATTTTTCATAATTAAAACATAGGGATACTCTTCTTAGTTGGTATGGTGAAAATTATATCTTGTCAGTCAAAAGGTTGATTAGAGGTTAGAACTTTGAGTCCATACGTCTATGAAATAGAATGTTTCCTATTCATTCCGTATTTTTAGCTAGTAGCTTATTGTTGCTATGTATAGTCTTATCTTGCTCAGTATCTACTTGAACTGACTCAGGTTATTAATCTGTTGCAGATCTTGTGCTTACGTGGTTAGATGATGGAAAGACTTGTAGATTTTTGCAGTTCAATCTTGGTTATGCATGTTCCTTTGTACGAATGAGTATTATGTTATAAAAATTCTTCAAAGGGCCTTTGGACATTTTAGAAGAAGGGTCAGTGCCTTAGTATAATGATAATTGAAAGAGTATTGTTGTTGTAACTGTTGAAACTTTGGTTTGAACTGGTTATCATTCACAGAAAGATTGAAATTTGAAATTTACTACGCAAATGGTTACGGGATATTCTGTGGCCGTATTTTAATCCTTAGAATAGTAAACGGGGCATAGTCCCATGTTATTACTCTATTGCTCCCTAGTCATGGTTCAATAGAGATGGTATGTCCCTTTGGTTTGTGCATCATGTTGGAATGAATTGATGTAACCTTGTTTTTTTTTCGCAAACGAGTACTGTTAAACTTTGCTCTTGAGTTAAAATGTTGAGTTGTAAATCCTTCTAAGGCATAGTAGCAATGAGTTTGTAAGTACTATGAAGTGAGCTGGATAGTCCTTATAAAAGTTAAACTAATAAACATTATTGGCCTTGGTTAGCTGTGAAACTTAATGCCCCGCTGGCACATTATGATTCTTTTTTGGCTTGTTCAGTTTTTCTACCTGCCATCGTGGCCTCACATGCCCAAGTCACCCAGCCTGCAGATTTGACCATCTCCTGTCATTTGGTCTACTTTCTGTCCTTGCATGAGGGACGATAGGAGTGGGTGCGAGCCATCAGTTTTTTTTCTTCACCAAGATCTCGTGCTGATTCTCCTTCAATGCGTGTAGGTGGACAGTGCGGGTCTCCAAAAATCACGCTGTACAGGTAGAATCCGGGGGGCGCAGAACTAAACTTCTCCTGGGAAGTGCCGTGAGGAGGCATTTGTCCATTTATGCAGTAGCTACAGGGTCGAGAAGTAAACTTATCTTAGAAAATCAATGGCCTCCAGAGAGAGTTAAGTGCAACAGCTGCTACAGGGTGAGCCCAAGGAACCGTTGGTGTTGATCCTGATGTTCTGGATGCACGCAACCACAGTGGAGACCAGTTGTTGCAGAACCTTGCAGCCGTAGTAGAAGGACGAGATAAAGTTTTAGTTGAGCTATCTTGCCTTTTCATTTTGGGGAGTCGCTTCTATCCAGGTGGCGAATCTAACATGGAAGAAGCTCGATCAAATCTTGAGGCAAGTTTTGCAATGAGGCTGAGATTTCGTTCACTGATGTTTCTAGTTCCGAACAGAAGTTTTTCCAGCACCTAGCCCATGGGTTTGATATGGTGGTTATAGATGAAGCTACAAGCTAGGGAAGTAGGCGTGTTCCTCCACTTTCCTTGGGAGCTGTAAGGTGTGTTCTTGTTGGAGATCCACAGCAACTGCCTGCAGCAATAAATAGCTAGGCAACGGGCTTGTTACAGTTGCTGGACAGTGAGAGTAAGGATTTTTTGTGGTTTAACCCAACGTATGAGAGAATGGTAAAAGATACCGAGGAGAGGAGTTGTAACATACATCACCCACTTGCCATAAACCCCACACCTCTTGCCTGTTGCAGTTTCAAGCCTGAAACTGTAGCTTGTTCTTATAATGGAACTTCCTACAGTGGAGAGCATAATTTGATGTATTATTCAAGCCCTTCCACTGGACATCCTATGCAGAGATCCACAAATGTTGCAATGCCAGGGATATCACCAACTGGGGAGGGTTTGAGCTCAGTTAATAATGGTGTCATCATGCCACAGCCAGTGAGACCAGTGGGTTCTAGTGTTAGCATTGAATATCTGAAAGAAACCAATCAGCAAATCTCTCCTCCCTGCAAAACTATGGATGAGATTAAAGAGTAGATGGAAAAAAAAAAAAAAACTTTTCCAGCTCTTATATCTGACTCTAAAAATAGGGTAAAATGGGCTAATTCTGCATACAAGAAGATGGTGGGTCAGCCAGAGTGTTCATGGCTGGAGTCAACAGTGTGCTGCTACAATGATAATTCTGAAGGACCTTTGACATCAATGATCAATGGAGAAGTTGTACTAAAGGATGAACCCTTTCCAGCAAGTGCTCTCGGACTGAGTGGTAAGTAGTTCAACTCTCACCCCCAAAGCAGCTACATTGAAGCAATCTAGTGTTTGGACAACCACCTATTGCATTCTTCTAGTCGTGCCTTCAAAAGGGAATCACGGTGTGGTATATTGCAAGAAAATACCAGTGAATCAGAGGATAAATAAAGCGGAAGGCGTGAGGCTGTAGCAGTCCCTGCTGGATGTTCACGACTAGTGGATGCGTTAAAATAGGCAAGATAGACTAACCATATACATAATATGCTAGTATCTAATAACCTCTTGAAATGAAACTTTTTCTTTTTAGAAATTGGTTTAAATCTGTGATTTTGTGGATTTGCGTTCAGTACATGGTTAACAGTTTGTTACTTCTGGATTTGCCTCTGTTGGTTGTTCTTGTTGACGTGATCAACCCATCTATATATATAAAACAAACAAAGGTTCTCAATGTATGCTTTGATTGATCATATGAAATATATATATAATATATAATTTTAAAGTTACTTCCTTCTGCAAAAATGTCGTTGTTTCTTTTGTGAACCTGGGTATGTAATCGCCCCTAGAATGTTGCAGCGTTGACTAGTATTGGTTTCCTGTTATGTTGTTGCCCTAGAGGAAAACATACAGTTAAATTATTATTATTATTTTTATGATAAGCGTGATTATGCACTTCGTGTATTGTGAAAATTATTAGGGCTTTTGGAAATTAGAAGTTCAATATATATGCTTGTTAAGAAGGAAGTTTTGGGCCGAAAATATGTCCTGGGTTGATAGAAGGGAATAAATTATTGATAGAACCCCATTTTGATTCTACTCTTTCTATGAGTAAAATTTGATAAAATTAATGACCTTTATGGTGTTAAGATATGGTATGTTGATGATTCCTTGTGTGATCGATTTAATCATGTATAGACATAATGCCTTGATGGAGTAAGGTAATATCTTTCACGGTTCGTGAAAGTTAAGGTTTTCATCAACTGCTTAAGGTAACATGAAGTTCCTTAATTTAGTCAAACTTGTTTTGTACTTCCTCCTTGATGAGTGACCTTTCATTGCAAATTTAGAATGATTGTGATGGAAGGCCGTGAATATATTTTGTTGTCAAAAAGGGAAAAGAAGCTATGGAATAGTTTGTTTATGTGTCGAACGTAATAATTGTAATTACATCGTTATAGAAGTTCGTTATTGGAGGATATCTATCTTCAATGGTATATTATGTGTTTAATCACTGCATAGGTTACCATAAACTTAGTGATGAGATGTAAATTAAGGAGAGTTGAGAGACCTCTTCCTTTGTATACATCGTTTATGATATTAGGAAGTGAGTTGATGTCGAAAAATTCCAACCAAGTCTAGATTCATGGCTATGTTCCTCTAGAACGGGAGGATTATAAATCTAAGGTATTATGAAAATTGCAAGGATGTGTTTAGAATGCTAGATTGCCTACTCAACTTGGGTATTAATGAGGCTTGTCACTATTCCGGCCCTGGTCATGTTCAGTAGGTAGGCTGTTAGGCAATGCCTATTCCGGACATTCTTACCGTCCTTTCCACTTATCCTTATTAGCTATGAAGTCACTTATTACCTAGGATATAATGGTTGTGGGTTTGAATATAATATTTTCATCCTTTAAACCTTTTTGATTACATGATGGAACTTTGTTTTTACCCTCGTTGTTCGTTTATAGCCTATTAGGCCTATGTCCCTACGGAACGATTCCAAAACTATATTCTTTTTGGCAGCTAAGATCGGGCCTGGTTTTTATCTTTTGACTTCACCTTGAGAATGTGGATTGATGGGTTACACTTTAGATTTCAATCACGTAATCTACGGGATTACATGATTGAAATCCTAATACTCTCAACTCTTGTGTCTAATCATTTAAATTTCATAGTCTTGCGTTTTTGGTTGTCAAACTTTTGTAGTTTTAGAGGTATTTGCATAACTAAAACTTATGGTTTTCTTCTTAATTGATATGTTGAAAATTATATCTTGTTTCAAAAGGTTGTTGGAGATTAGTACTTTGATCCATTTCCTGAAATAGAATGTTTCCTTTCATGGTATTGTTAGCTAGTAGCTTATTGTTGCTATGTATAGTCTTATCTTGCTCAGTTCTCACGAACTGACTCAGGTTATTAATTGTTGCAGATGGCTTACGTGGTTAGATGATGGAAAGACTTGTAGATTATTGCATCAATCTTGGTTATGATGTTCCTTTGTACGAATGTGTATTATGTTATAAAATTTGGAAAGATCCTTTGGACATTTTAGAAGAAGGGTCAGTGCCTAGTAAATGTATTGTAGAGTATTGTTGTTGTAACTGTTGAAACTTTGGTTTGTTTGGTTATCATGTGAAAGATGAAATTTGATTACCGCTTGGTTATGGGATATTCTAGTGAATTTTAACCCTTAGTATAGTAGCGGGGCTTGTCCCATGTTATTACTCTCTTGCTCCCTAGTCATGGTTCAATAGAGATAGTATGTCCCTTTGATTTGTGCATCATGTTGGAAAGAATTGATATAACCTTGTTTTGTTTCCGCAAACGAGTACTGTTAAACCTTGCTCTTGAGTTAAAATGTTGAGTTGTAAATCCTCCTAAGGCTTAGTAGCAATGAGTTTGTAAGTACTATAAAGTGAGCTGGATAATCCTGATAAAAGTTAAACTAAAAATTTATGTATATGAATATATTATGTAGATGTGATCTACTTGATAACCTTTGAGACCTGGAACAATCAAGAGGAAGCTATCTTTTGTAACGAAATATGATAACTTATTATTATTATTATTTTTTTATTCGAGCCAAGCTAATAAACATTATCCTTTTACGGTGAAACCTTAAATGATCTCATGGTGAAATCAATGGTGAGATTATAGAAAATGATAGGGTTTAATAAGTAGGAGTGAAAGTGATTAATAAAACCTTAAATTTCTCTTTATCGTTTGAAATGTTCCCCTTTGTCAAACTTAATTAAGTAAAGTCTAGATGGAACATTTAACCAATCTCGATAAACTATTAACCTCAATGAAAGATGGATAGTAAACAATGTGACCCTGAAGCTAAATTCTGTTGTCCTGTTCTGTTAACCCTTGCCTTGATTCATGGTGATATTTCTTAAGCAAGGTCAAAATTCAATCTTTAAACAAGAAGGCTATTGTTATGAACCCTAAGCGGTACTTTCCACTCAATCGGAGCTTATGCCTTCACCTGTACAATAGAGGTGTGGAACATGTGTTAGTGACTTGAGTAAGTTTAATTAACCTTGTAAGAAATGGAAAATGTTCTAAAATCAAATGAATAAAAGCCTTGGACATAAAATTGATGATCCCAGTTTAGAAAGCTTGGCCTTAAGCTATTTAGTCAACTATTGAAAAGAAAGAAGTCCTCCCTTGTGAAAAGAATTGTGTGAATCATTACATGAAATTTTATAAGAATGTAAGTTAAGAATTAAGAGACACTTTAGTAAACAAGAAAATTTAACAAGAAATTTCCTCATGGGATGCCCTAGCTGTGAGTGTGTCATGTAGATTGGACTTCCATGTTGTCTTGTCAAAAGAAGAGTACATTGTCCTTGATAGGTGTGAACGTTTCCGTGCTGACCTTGTGGTCTCCCCCATAACAAGTGGTTCCTAGTGATTGGTTGTAACCTTGTGACGACATGTTGTGTCGTGTTGTGTCAAAGCAAGTCAAAAAAAAAAATTATCCTGTATTTCACTGTGTTGTCCTTGTGTTGGTATGGTTTGGTTTGTTACAAAATTTCTATTTCCTTTTAGAAGCTTTAATGAACTGTGTATTATGCTTGTCGGATGTGACTGGCTATGACTAGATAGTGGGATTTCGATGCCGTCTTATGCAAACATGTTTTGGCCAAATCTAACTTGCTTACCTAGCTTATGATGACCTTAAAAGTTTTAGTACCCTGCCCAAGGGATATCCTTGTCAGTCCTACATTTGTATTATCTCTCTAAGTAGTCTTACGAAAGGTCCACTGAATTCTTTGTGATGGAAAATTTGAGGGTTTGTTATAAGAAAAGCCCTTCCTTGTCGGATGCCCCCATGGTAGTGAGTGCATGAACAGTGTTTTACCCCTTCCGAGCAACAAACAATGAAGTATATGTCAGATGTGGTGAACATGGAACTATGTTTGAGGCTCGAGATGATTTTGGGGACCTGTGAGAGGTAAATTACATTTACACCCAAGAAACAATGTTTTTTTGAGACCTTTCTTCATTATATCAGTAAGTAAGTTAATAGTGTATAACCTTGAAATATTTTATTATGTTGGGAATGAAGGGTTTTTCGTTGAGGGATGTGCGGAGTTGGCACTTGAGTCTTGAGAGTGCTTTCAAAGTTTCAACTTATCATACGTGGACGTTGTTTAACCTTGAATATATAAATAAATATTGGGTATAACAATCAAAAATGTCAGCTACATTCTTTAAGGTGTACGCATGTGCAATGCATTCCTTTTTACATGATCTTTGAATTGGGTCCTTGAGTGGCCATAAACCCCCCCTTAGGCTGTATGAGTTTTAGTGGACTTGTGTGGCATTCTTGCTCTGAGTAGGGATGTTTGGAATAATAAATCTTGTTACCTTTTTTTTTTTTTTGACATTGTCAGGAGAATTTACTATTTCTATATCGGGTGATTGTAGTACGATTCCTTTATTCTATTTTGTGAATGTGAAGCTGCTATTGCTATCTTACTTAAGGAAAATAAAAAGGTGTATTATGTGGGAAATTTTTTATAATTTGGAATGTATGGTGTAAGGGTAACCTTGGATAGAAAATGCACAATTTTGGCTTTCATATGTTCTGCAGTGTGCCTTTTGTTAACTAGATATATATTTTGTTTACATTCATACAAATTGCTTTTGCTTATGCCTTGGAATGGAGATCATGCACTAGTCATTCAATTAATTTTGATGAAATATCTAGGAAAAGGGAATGCATGCTCATGCCAGTTCTTTTGAACTGACAAAAGCTAACATGTTTTTGCAGGTTGTTTTTCTGAGCTCAAGTATGAAAGAAGTGGCTGTTGTAGTTGCATAGATGATATCCACTTTTGTGCTTGTACGTTGTGTTTTATGGTTAAACTATTGATAACATCTAGTGGAAAATTTTTAGAAGAAGGGTCAGTGCCTTAGTAAATGTATTGTAGAGTATTGTTGTTGTAACTGTCAAACTTTGCTCTTGAGTTAAAATGTTGAGTTGTAAATCCTACTAAGGCATAGTAGCAATGAGTTTGTAAGCACTATAAAGTGGACTGGATATTCCTTATAAAATTTAAACGAAAATTTATGTATATGAGCCTATTAATGTAGATGTGATCCACTTGAAACCTTTGAGACTTGGAACAATCAAGAGGAATCTATCTTTTGTAACAAAATATGATTACTTGTTTTTTCCCCCGAGCTAAACTAATAAACACTATTTTTTTTGGTGAAACCTTAAATGATCTCATGGTGAAATAAATGGTTAGATTTTAGAAGATGATAGGATTTAATAAGTAGGAGGGAAATTGATTATTTAAACCTTAAATCTCTCTCTATCATTTGAAATGTTCTCCTTTGTCAAACTTAATGAAGTAAAGTCTAGATGGAACATTTAACCAATCTTGATAAACTCTTAACCTCAATAAAAGACTGATAGTAAACAATGTGACCCTGAAGCTAAATTCTGTTGTCCTGTTCTCTTAACCCTTGCCTTGATTCATGGTGATATTTCTTAAGCAAGGTCAAAATTTAATCCTTAAACAAGAAGGCTATTGTTATGAACCCTAAGCGGTTCTTTTCACTCAATCGGAGCTTATGCCTTCACTTGTGCAATAGAGTTGTGGAACATGTGTTAGTGGCTTGAGTAAGATTAATTAACCTTGTAAGAAATGGAAAATGTTCTAAAATCAAATGAATAAGAAAGATTTGGACACCAAATTGATGATCCTAGTTTAGAAAGCTTGGCCTTAAGTTATTTAGTCAAAAAGTTGAAAAGAAAGAAGTTCTTCCTTGTGAAAAGAATTGTGTGAATCGTTACATGAAATTTTATAAGAACGCAAGTTAAGAATTAAGAGACACTTTAGTAAACAAGAAAATTTAACAAGAAATTTCTCATGGGATGCCCTAACTGTAAGTGTGTTTTGTGGTTGGACTCTGATGTTGTTCTGTCAAGAAGAGAAAAGTAGATTGTCCTTGATAGGTGTGAACGTTTCCGTGCTGCCTTTATGGTCACCCTTGTATCAGGTTGTTCACAGTGTTAGTTGTATGGACGACTTGTTGCGTCATGTTATGTGTCAGGAAAGTTCAGTCAAAAAGAAAAATTCCTACATTTCACTGTGTTGTCCTTGTGTTGGTATTTTTGGGTCATTACAGGTCGCAAGCAAGCTATTACTAGCTGGACTGAAACAAAAGTTGTAGGGGAATCCATGGTATTGGACTTGTGAACTCGTTTCCTGTTAGATGACAACTGATTTCAGTGATAATATCATAGGTGGCTGTAATATTTATCTGTTTGATATTTGCTAGACTTTTCCTTGATAAGCCCACATGGATCGGGTAAAATTTCCATCTTCTATACCTTTAGCAAGGAGTTCATAGAACTTCTAGGCCTGACTGCACTGTGTAACCTTCCTGATGGATATGTGTGTTGGTTTCTTATTTTGTGCTTGTACTCGTGGTAAGGTCTTTTGAGTCTGGGGCATCGTTGGTGTTTTACCCTCTGGGTATCGAATCCCTTTGTTTTCGAACTCGAATATCTTATACTTCAAACTTGGTTACTAAAAGGTCCCATTTTGTGGCCTTGTTAAGGAAATCAATTTTTTTATTTTAATACTTATTGACATTGTCGGAAATATATATAAATATTATTAACGACTTTTGGGTTAAGCCTTCCCTTATATTATGTAGAGAAGTTGACGATTAGGATAAGGTTTGTTGGGAGAATAATGGCCCTTTTTTGTGTCTCTTTTGTATGCTTTTGGGAAGAGTGGATTTGTTTTGTTAGCTAGTATTACGTTTAAGAAATCCTATAAGGAAGTAGTGGTAAACTCCTTGGTTAAAACTGAAACTATAGTTGTTTTTCTTTTAGGGGCGTCTAACCCTAATTATTGCTATGAAGCCTCCCCCTGGGAGATTTGGATAACGTCGTTTTGTTCCACGCCTATGATCATAATTAGTATGTTTTGTCTTCTCTTGGACCCCTTTAGTTGGAAGGAGTAAGTTTTGGATTCCAATCACGTAATCCATAGGATTACATGAAGGAGATATCAACACTCTTGACCTTCTTGTTCCTAACCCATAAGGTCTTGCCTTGATTTATGTGATTTTGTTCTTACTGGTATTTTGACTTTCTCCTTGCTGGATGGTTTAGATTTCTTTCTCATGCGAATAATTTTGGAGTTGTGGGTTGTGTTTTAATCCATTTTTGAATTAGAACTTTACTTTCTTGATATTGTTAAATGTTAGCTTACTGTTGTAATGAGTAGCCTTAACATGCTCAGTTCTCGCGAACTGATTCCAGCTAGTATTTGCGCAGATGGATTATGCGAGTAGATTAAAGGACAGAGTTGTAAAGGTTTCATCAGTACAATTTATGAAGTTCCTTGTAAAAATGTCCAATGTGAGGTAAATTTTGTAATAGTGCTTGCAAAGGATTTTATAAGACCCCTTGCCTTGGGTTTTTCTGAAATTTCATGATGATGTTGTCTTGTCCTTCTATAGGTTAACTGGTAGATTACCTTTGTGAGAAATAATGTTCGATCTTGACCTTGTTATGAGTATTCTTTTGGTGATATCATTTACAGTCATGGAAATTTTGTAGCATGGCTCGGCTTATTTTGTTACCTTCTTGTTCTTGACCCAAGTGAAATCCAATCTCTTGACTCCTTTGGTTCATGTGCCATGTTGAATGGAAATGTTATAACCGTGGTTTGCATTCTTGTTAAATAACGATAATTTCTTCTTTCAAGTCATAATGCTTATTGGTTTAGTAACCCTCCTTGGTACTAGCATCAATGTTATTCTAGGCATATTTTAGTGGGTTGAAACCCCTTTTTTCTAAAGATAATCAAAGATAAAAGAAGAGGAATACATAGATGAATAAATAAAGAAGATAATAATGAAGTTGTATTTAGTTGATAAAATTAAGAGTCTTTAATTGGAAAGAAAGTGTTTATCTAACGATGTAAGAAAAAAAAAAAAAACCTACCATTGCTAACCTTAAGCTATGGATTAAATATTGTCCTCTTGTTGGGAAACGTTAATTAATTTTAAAGGTAATATCACTGTTGGCTTTTGGGAATATCGGTAGATCTTATCTAGTACAGGAGTTTGAATAAAAACACATTAAGTATAATGCTTCCATGTTGGGAACCCCTGTGTATTCCCCGAAGAACTTAATCAAGATGATTTCTAAATGAAGCTTTTACCAAAATTCAATTGAACTCTTAAGACTCATTAAAAGACCGGTTAATAACTAAATAGATCAAAATAAAATAAATTATCTTCTCTCTCTAACCATTACCATGGTACCTTGTAGTCCTTGTCTAAGCTATGATAAATTTTTAATTCTTGATCAAAGATGATTAGGGTTCTGAACCTTAACGATACTCCTCTCCTTTTGATCTTACGCTTGCCTCCTTTTGCAATGTGGGTATGAAACGAGTTTCAGTAGTGGGGGTTTAGATAGATAGCCTTGTGGAATTGCTTACCTCCTGGTTTTGTAAACAAATTAATCAAGGAATTTTCATATTATAGGTGATCCTAGGATAGTCTTCAAGTTATATAAAAGGAAAGAAACTTAATCCTATAAGAAGAATGGTACGAAACATATCATGAACCTTCTAGAACGTAAGCTAAGAATTGTAAGATGTCTCTAGTAAATCAGTAATCTTAAGAAGATTTTCACAGTGGGATGTCTTCAGCTATAACTATGTAATGTGGTTGGTCTTTTGCCATGTCCTTTCACAAAAGAAAAGTAAATTGACCTTGATAGGTGTGGACGTTTCCATGCTGCCTTTATGGCCATCCTTGTATCAAGTTGTTCATAGTGTTAGTTATATCCTTGGTGACGACATGTTGCGTCATGTTATGTGGCAAGTTAGTCAAAAAAAAAGTTATCCTGTATTTCACTGTGTTGTTCGTGTGTGTGATTTTTGGGTCGTTACACAATTAGCTTGTTCTTCGCTACTATTTATAGATAAAATATGATGTTGTTCAGTGTACATTTGCCTGATATAATCGCCTTCCAACTGTTGCCACAATTTAATTGGTATGGGTCTATATAATTAATGCATATAATTCGTAGTGTATTTAATGTGTTTATGTTTCCCTCTCGTCATTTATCTTCTTCTTTTCTTTTCTTTTTTTCTTTCTTCTTTCTTTCTTTCTTTCTCCCCCCCGCTCCCCCTCCTTTAATATTTGAGTTGTTTTGTATGAGAATTTTGTGTTCTTGAACCAATCATAAATTTAAATTTTAGAAAACCTAAAATTTGTACACCTTATATTAAAAGATAATTAAATAATTTTTTCATATACAAAATATGAGATAGTAGTATATAATATAAATTGTTTGCAAACCTAAAAACAAACCATTTTCACTCTCTTTTTCTTTTTTTTTTCAATCATTTTTTTATAAATTTTAAAATGAATTATGTCACTATTATTATATTATTTTTAGTGAAATATTTTAACCTTCATTTCTATTTAAAGGCTTGTCTCAAATGTTGGTCTTTTCTTCAAATAATATATTAATGATATTTGAATTTAAATTAAAGAAATCCACAAACATGTAAGTGCATTAGTCTATTTAAAACAATAAAATATATTTATTTATGTAATGATAAAAAAGTAAAAACAAGGATTCTATTTATTATAACAATTATATTAATAGTCTTTGTTAAAAATTAACATATAATCTTTAAAATGTTTATTCACTGTTTTTTTTTGTTGTGATAAGCATGAATGTATGATATTTAATGTTAATTAATTTATATGTAATAAGTCTATAAATACATACGTATATTAATATGTTTAGGAAAATTAAAATGAAGAAAATAAGGAATGATCATTTTATAAAAGAAAGAATTTCATTTATTAGAGAAGCATTTTAATGTCAAAACAAAGAGGCACATTTTGGATTTGAAAAAGGGTACTTAGGTCTCATCATGGATGCAAAGTTTTGAGCAACAAATTGAAGTGATGATTCTAATACAGAATACTGAAAATGAAAATTCAAACACATAAAAGGATTGGAAGCTTGCGAATCGGAAAAAGAAAGGGACTATCTCTCCCCTTAAGATCCAATGGGAAGGGGTCGCAGAGATGAGATAGTTGTTGTTTTGTAATTGTAATGCCCAGCTAGGCATCGGATCCCTTCTTCCCACCTGCCTCCTCTGCCACCATGGCCTCTTGCCAACCACCCTACCTGCCGTCTGCATGACTGTCACGTCTGTCCTTGCGTGAGGGAGACGGGAGTGGGTGGAGTCCCATTTTCTTCGCCAAAATCTCTTCTGGGATCCTCCTTTAATGCGCAGGTGGGTGTGGGTCTCGAAAATGGTGCGGTACAGGTAGTTCAGTGGAGTCGCAGGCCTTTAGAAGCTCTTCCTTGGTTGTTTCTCTCCTTGCCATGGCCGCGCAGGCTGTTTTTGCAACGATTTTCCTGCTGTTCTGGTTGCACGCGACCACAGTGGAGATCAGTTGTTGCAAAATCTTGCAGCTGTAGCAGAAGCCGTTTTGAGCGCTTCCAATGAGCAGGTTGTCCACTATGTTGTTATCTGTTCAGTTCGACTGTATCCTCAAACTCGGGATTCTCCTTCAAGATATTTTGTATCAAAATTGATTAAGTGACAGCAGAAGTGTTTTGTGGAAGCGCAATACCAGAAACAGTTCAGTAAAGGAAGCCCTTCTTCTGAGCAGTGGAAACCTGGTGCTGCGTGACTCTGCAGGAAATAAGTTGTGGGAAAGCTTCAATTCTTGGATGGGGTTTGGTTGGAAGAAATGTGGAGAAGCGCTTGACGATGCAGTTAAAATGTAAACCCTTTCCGACTACCGCTTCGCTTTCCCGATCCCCTGCTCTCCCTTTGCTGATGCAAACTCATAGGCCCTGTGTGAAGCATCTACTGTCCTAAGTCCAGCACTGGTAGGGTGGTAAGCGGGAGAGATATTTGAGATGTTTCTGTTCAAGTACTTTGCATGCCACAGCTGTTAAAGAGACCTTGATAAGGCACTTATCACGTGAAGGTCTTGGAGTCGAATACCCCCCCTTTCTCAGTGGCAACTAAAGAGAAAATCCTTGTGAAAAGTCCTCGCCCAATGTTTTTTTTTCTGTCCAATTCACCCACCCCACTGCTGGTTGCAGCAATGCAAGGAAAATTAATTTAAGGCAAAATCTGCCACTTACTTCCTTTCTTATTATCAACTATTCTCCTCCGTCACAAATGGGATCATCTCCATCTGCTTCACCTCAACATCAACATGCAAATGCAAATGCCCCTGCTTATTTCGATGTTTATGGCCCCAGGAAAGGGTGGAAGCTATTTTAAAGACACCAGAAGCCCACACTGCATTACGTTTACAGGATATTCAAGGGCTAATTACTTGGGTTCTTGGAGATGGAGTGATGCCATCATGGATATTTATCAAAAATAAGCCTCTGATATCAAAGGTAGTACTGCTTTATATGCCAGGCCTTGATGCATCATTGTATATGTCTCAAACTCGTTTGCTAAGAAGTTTGAGGGGCTGCTGTGGTAATCCGAGGGCTGTTATGGCTGTTAGCTCACTAGAAAATTCGTCTCAAACAATAGAAACTCTATTAACTTGCAAACAGAAAAGAAAACCTGTTGCAGTCATTGTGAGAAGCATTACTGTGTGTTGACTTGTCAAATAACAGATTGAGTGGTCATCTTTTTCCTGGAGTTGGAAATCTAAAAGGACTGATTATTCTCAACCTCTCCATGAACACTCTGAATGGGCCAATTCCAGATAGTGTGGGAAATTTAAAATGGTTGGAATCGTTGGATCTCTCTCTCAACATTCTTCCAGGACAGATTCCATCATAGCTTGGTCTTCTCGATTCTCTGGGATATCTAAATCTGTCTTACAAAAATCTGTCATGCAGGATACCAAGGGATGGTCATATGTTAACATTCGATAATTCATCATCATATTTAGGAAATCCACATCTGTGGGGATGCCCTCTTGAGAGAAATTGTTCTCTACCTCATTTACAACAGTCTTCTCCACCAGTACCCACAATGGATGATGAGGAAGAGAGAGATGAAGGGTTTCCATGGTTTTGGGTGTGCTTTGGATTGGCAGTTGGAATGGGATTTTCTACAGTGGTCATGGTGCTTACTTTACATGTGAGGTGGAAGAATGAATGCTTTCGACTGGTGGACTGCTTAGAACTGGTGCACCCGAATTCCAGTTCCTACAATTTTTATGCTGGCCCGTGTGGAGTCTGTACGACCTGTTGAAGCTGGAGAAACAGGCAAGATATTTCTACACCTTTCTACTGTTACTTTTATTTTAAAATTATTGTGAAATCGAACCACTTTTTCCTTGCATTGATTTGTCAGTTGGATGTCATGATGGGAGATTTCCCCTTTCTGCTCGTTTCTCCTTGTTTTAGTTTTTATCGTTGTCAGTATGTTGATCGAAAGGATGCATGTGCCCTCTCCTCTGGATGTTATGTTTCTCTTGCTCGAGTGATAGAACTTCGTTTGTTTATTTATGTATTAATTCTTCTTTGCGATTGAGTTGCAAGTTATTATGTTGATCAAACTAGTATTTTCGTTATCATGGAAGTAAGTTTACGATAATTATGAAGCCCTCCCTAGCACTCAAGTTTGTCTTTTGACGTTATTTTGTTAGCTCCTACACAAGCCCCTTTGATAACCTTTTGGCATCGAGAAAGAAAGGTTGTAAGATTGTGTGATCAATGCTTGGGGCTAGCCAGCTTGAGTTTCGGTAGTAAACTTTTACAATGAAAACGTTAGTGTGCGATGTGTTTTCCTGATCATGTGTTTAGACTCTTATCTTACCTTTCATCGCATTTCTAGGCTTGCAAGGCCATTCTCAAGAAGTACCTTGACTATCCCTATCAACTTGAATCATAGCTAGCTTTTCGAATCAACTAAGCTCGAGGTTGCATTGTGCGAATCCAGTACCTCGCTGACACTAGAATAGTTTTGGTCCAATCGCCCTCTGTGAATTATTGCTGATGGCACTCTTCTGTTTTTCCTAACTGGCATTATTTTCTCCCTTGTAATGTTAACGCTATTAATTAATATTGGTCAGTTTTTATGCACGTAATTACTGTAATAGTTTGTGATGGAGATTTCCTTAAATGTGATTGACCTTCGGGAAAAAACTCAGCTTTCGTGTGATAATCTTATGAATTCATAGCGGAAGGTTTTGTTTTGATAAAGTCACTTAGAAATTAAGTTTGTATCTATTTGTGTGACGGTTGACTGCGTTACCAAGGGTTGCCGTAAAATTTGGTTGTTTTGGGATATGGGTAATTTATTTTAAATTAACCAAACATTAGTATTGTAGTGGAGGTTTGCAAATCCTTAGTGTTATAAAATTTGTTGATGACATTATTGTATACTCTTGTGTGATGGAACCCCCTTCTTCTCTTGCATGCTTGCTACTAGCTTGTAAGACTTTGACCTTTCTTGGATGATTGGAAAATCTCGTAGTTAATGGTCAAAACTAGTATACCTTGCCTTCGCTTCGAAACTTATGCTGTGTGTATACTCTATTTGATTTCCGGTTGAAACTCAATTATGTATGACTTTTAGTGTTAATTTTTGAAACCCGTGGTTCCCCTTTCTTGGGCCGATCAACTCTTGTGCTTTTAGAAATATATTATGTTAGTCTGTGCGTATGGTACCTTTGATAAATTTTCTAGATGGTTGGTGTATATATATCAAATCTCCATCTTGTAACTATTGTTATTTACTTACTTGATGGGAATTTTGTTCCTTGTTAAATTGTTTATATCTCCTTATAGGGCCAAGGGCCATTCTCATACGATTATTACTTTCGTTGCTTTTGCTCCTAACCGAAGTACAAGGTCTTCTCCTTCTTTGATTGGCATGATGAAGACTCTATTATAACTTGATGTGTTGATAGTGTTTAGAGGTTTGAACCAATTCTTGTAATAAAGTGCTTCCTTTTCGTGATATTGTTAGATAATAGTTATGGTGGTTTTGTGTAGCCTTATCTTGTTCAGTTCTCCTGAACTAACTCTTGTAGAAAATTTGCTGCAGATGGATTTTGCGTGTAGATGAGGGATAGATTTGTAGACTTTTGTCATCAACCTCAGTTGAGAAGATTCTTTGCTCGAAAACCTTTGTATGTTGTTCAACTGTAGTTAACGACCAGTGGAAAGTTTAAAAGAGGATTAATGTCTTAGTATAAAGTATTGTGGACTTTGTCATCTGAAATTTGGAAACCTTGTATTGTTTGACCATCATTGAAATTATAAGAAAATTTGGTTATTGTGGTTGAGTGACTTGTGGTGTATTAGTATTTTAGGAAATGATGTAATCTTGTTTTGTTCTCGTAAATGAGTGTTGCTTCAACTTGGCCTTGAGAATAAATTTTGAGTTAAACCTTGCCATGACTTAGTAATAAAGTGTCATAAGTAAACTAACATGGGATTTTTAAATACTTCTGGAAGTTAAATTAAAAGTTGCATTCAAATAAAGTAACGTAGGGGTCACCAATTTGAGGGCAAGAAATTCTTTAAGTAATCAAGGGTAGGACTATCATTGCAAGTAACATTATATAACTTGATACCCCTAGCCACACTAATGAACACTATCCCTTTCATGGTGGAATTCTTAAACGAACTTAAAGGAAATCTATGGATTGTTCTGGAAGATGATAAGATTTAATAAACAGGAGAAAACAATTTTGAAACCACACAATCTATCTCTCAGCCATTTGGAAAGTTAATTCTCTTACTCCTTGTTAATATTTTTAGCGAAGCCTAAGTAAAGTTGTTGTTAAACCTGGTTAAGGGCCCTAGCTTCAATTTAATATTGGCAATAACTAATGAGGTCCTAAAATTTTTTCATCTCGACCTTCTCCCTCTAACCCCTTTTTAAGGCACCTTATATCTCTTCTCTTAAGTGTGTTGAACTTAAACCATGCTGTCTTGTGAGCAAGAACGAATCTTAGTAGCGTTAGTGGTGAGCAGATGGCCTTGTGGAATTTAAATACTCCTTATCTTGATAAACGAAATAAACAAATAATGATCATAATAGAGAAGATTTAAAGATGATTACTCAGTTCAAAAGAATAAACTTAGCTTGGTAAGAGGAATTGTATGAATCATGTCTTGAACCTCCTTGGAAAACGTAAGCTAAGAATTGCAAGATATCTTATTAAAATAAATAACCCTCAAGAATAACTCCTTGTGGTTGGCCCTAACTGTAAGTGTGTTATGTGAGTGGACTTCTATGTTGTCTTGTCAAAAAGAAAAGTAAATTGTCCTTGATATGTGTGAACGTTTCCGTACTGCCTTAATGGCCATCCTTGTATCAAGTTGTTCACAGTGTTAGTTGTATACTTGGTGACGACATGTTGCGTCATGTTATGTGTCAAGCAAGTCAGAAAAAAATTATCCTGTATTTCACTGTGTTGTTTGTGTGTGTGTTTTTGGGTTGTTACAGTAATGTTGTTTATTTTTGTTGTTAGTTTTGGTTTTGTTATGCCACTGGTAGAGACGACCTATTTTGTTCCAAATTGTCATATCTTTCTCTCCACTTTTATACAGGTTAGGCTACCCTTAACCCTTCTATAACTATAATAAAAAAATCACTAATTATGTCCAAAATTATATAGAAAACTTAAACAATATAATCATTTGAGGTAACCATAACACATTTAGTAAAAATTGAGCTAACCATTTGAGAATATATCTCAATCCTCAATAGCTATAAACTACATCCGAAGTCATATCACATCATAGAGAGGGGAAAGAGCCCAGTTCGTAATGCAATGTAAACAACATCAAATACATAGCATACTTAGAGTTGGCATCAACTAATGTCTAACAATTTACATGAATGGTAGAGGTTTTCATCATCAAACCTAGTCAAAATGAATGTAACATACATACGTACACATATGTCAAGGCTAGTTAGAGCTCTCTTCGTATGTATAGGAATAACATAATAATATAAGGAAAGAATCATCTCAACACATAGTACAAGGAGGTCTCCAAAAATCATAATTGTGGACATGATCATCGCATACAAAAGGAAATAACATGGGCACGACACAACTATAGCAATTATGGGCAGCATAACTCCATACATTAAAGATTGGTATGTGAATTAAACATCCTTGGGATGTCAGTTTGATAAACGGAAAGTCAGTGTTGATTCATTTTTTGTGACTGGATTCCTTTCGACAATAACTTGTATAGCATTCTTTCGCACAGTTGGAAGTGTAGAGGTAACCAAATGACACTTAAAATTTCGTTTCACGTAAGTGCTATAAAAACAGGAGACAAATAATAACTCAACTACAATAATAACTTAAGACTGGTTCGCCGTCAGAAGTTGGTGGCATCAACGTTGCTACAGATTTCACATGGCAAATATTAAGTACAAAGGAAATACTCAATCCTCTTCACATGCCATTTAATGACGAGCCTCGAATTTTCTATGCCTGTCAAATTAACTACGCCTGTCAACATTTAAGATATGTTGGATATAATGAGGTCTGGAAATAATGAGGTATGTAGCGGCTTTTCTTATAACAGTTAATCAATTACAAAGTTTTGAATTGACATGAATTTTTGAATTGAAATTGCAGGCTTAATTGGAATATTGAAATGCCAATTTTTTTGGTGGTTTTTTTTTTTTTTTTTTTGTCTCGAATGCCATTTTTAAGTACAATTAAATATGGAATAATATTAAAATAGTTAATATTAAATTTTAAAAATAATAATATAAATAAAACTTCTAACATTGTAAGTATTAAATAATATATTTCAAAAAATAAACATGTATATTTATTTTCTAATTTATATAAAAATATAATATATTTGGTTGAAAATATTATATTATTCAGTTTTACTAAATAATATGTAATTATTCAATTACTATATTAAAAACTACATTATGTGGATTATTTCATTTCTTTTTAGTTAGTTTATGGATAAAATTCATTTTAAAAATGATAAATATATAACATTGTGATTGGTGGAGAGAATTGTAGGTTAAGTAAAAAAATCTTTTCATTCTAAAATGATTCCATAATTGCTTGTAGGTATTATATTTGGCGTTCACTTAGATCTATTAAACAATTTTTAATTGACAGCATGTTTTCAATATTACCCTTCAAAAATACAAAATAAATTATTTTGTACACTATTAATATAATATAGAAAAGATTAATCTCTATTTATTTAAATTTTTGATAATATATTCATATATGATTTGTATATAAATATATATACAAAATAATTATTACACTTTAAAAATTACAAATATTTAATAATTAAAATGATGAAAAAATTATAAATGTCTGTCAAATGGAATCTACATGTCTATCAGAAATTTATCAATATATATTATGATGTATAAATGTCTGTCAAATGGGACCTACATGCCTATAAATGTCCATCAAATTTGACATACATGCCTACGAGTATAAATAATGAATGTGAAAAAAATATGTTTTGAGATAAATATATCTTCTAATAATTTAATACGATGGAGATGTGAGTCCGAACAAGTTAACAAATGAAGGGCATGTTCATGACTTTATATTTTTCATAAAAAGAAACTTAAATCTCTTGTTTGAGAAAGATTATATGAATATTCATCCTCAATGTGAAATCACTCACAATTTTTTTTACCAATTAGCACTATGGTCATTTCTATATTAGTTGGTTATTTGGATCTTAATGATTTCATGTGCATTAAACATGAACCCTTAGCTAAAATCCACGTAAATCATTTAAATTGTATTATACTTGGTGTATAGTTTATTTAATCGAACACATTTAAAAAAATTAATAATAGATTCTGGGTAAGACATAACTATATTAGTTGTTTTTTTTATAACAATTTTATGTTATGTTTTAGGTATATTACAGTTTTAAAAAAACACGATTTGTTCCCTAATTATTTTAAGAAATGATTTTTGATCTTAATTGAGTAGACAAATATAATTTCATTACATGATTTTGGATGTGCTACTGTGAGATTTATTTTCATTTGGTAAAGGTTATCCATTTCGGTTAATGTGTATTTTTAAATAATAAAGTTATGTAATTAGGCCTTTACTAGTTGTAATGTGTAAATTTTAGTAGTATTTGTATATTATTAGTAAAAATATAAGTTTTCACATATATATTTTCTATCCTACTTTAATACACTATGACATTGATGGATCCCCAACAATGTTTGATCAAAATTAACTTCATCAATTAGATTCCTAAATTTAAAAATTAGGTAGTTTAAGAATATTTTAGGAAAAAAATGACAATTTAAATGATTAAGAAAATTGTGATTTTAGAATAATAAACATTATTTAAAATTCTAGAAATGATCATTACAAATAAGAAGTGGAAAATAGGTCCAACAAGAAGGTAACCTTATAAAAATCCGTTAAATATAGAATGTTAACACAATCATAGTACTATAATTTTTAATTTTTAAAAATATTGTGAAATTGATTTGATGATAACATTTAGCTACTCCCTCTAAAACATCGTTCACTTTTTAATGCAGGGGATTAATGGGGCAGTGTTATGCCACCATTATTATCATACTACTATAATTTTTACAAATTTGAAAATAATACGCCAAATATAATGTTATTCAATAGACAATCAAGTGTAATTCAAATTTGCATTCAATAAATACATGTAACATAAAATAGTAGATGCTCTCTTCTTTTAAATGTTGTTTTGACATTAAAATGCTTCTCTAATAAATGAAATTCTTTCTTTTATAAAATGATCATTCCTTATTTTCTTCATTTTAATTTTCCTAAACATATTAATATACGTATGTATTTATAGACTTATTACATATAAATTAATTAACATTAAATATCATACATTCACGCTTATCAAAAAAAAAAAAGTGAATAAACATTTTAAAGATTATATGTTAATTTTTAACAAAGACTATTAATATAATTGTTATAATAAATAGAATCCTTGTTTTTACTTTTTTATCATTACATAAATAAATATATTTTGTTGTTTTAAATAAACTAATGCACTTATATGTTTGTGGATTTCTTTAATTTAAATTAAAATATCATTAATATATTATTTGAAGAAAAGACCAACATTTGTGACAAGCCTTTAAACAGAAATCAAGGTTAAAATATTTCACTAAAAATAATATAATAATAATGACATAATTCATTTTAAAATTTATAAAAAAATGATTGAAAAAAAAGAAAAAGAGAGTGAAAATGGTTTGTTTTTAGGTTTGCAAACAATTTATATTATATACTACTATCTCATATTTTGTATATGAAAAAATTATTTAATTATCTTTTAAATATAAGGTGTACAAATTTTAAGCTTTCTAAAATTTAAATTTATGATTGGTTCAAGAACACAAAATTCTCATACAAAACAACTCAAATATTAAAGCGGTTGGGGGGGGAGAAAGAAAGAAAGAAGAAAGAAAAAAAGAAAAGAAAAGAAGAAGATAAATGACGAGAGGGAAACATAATCACATTAAATACACTACGAATTATATGCATTAATTATATAGACCCATACCAATTAAATTGTGGCAACAGTTGGAAGGCGATTATATCGGGCAAATGTACACTGAACAGCATCATATTTTATCTATAAATAGCAGCGAAGAACAAGCTAATTGCATCCCAAGGTTGAGTTCGTGCAGCTAAGTTAGGGTAAAGAGAGAATGGGGTTGGCAAGTATGAGTTCCTGCTGCATCATGCTAATGTGTTTGTTTTGCTTAACATTTTGCTGGGCAGATGCGACCACTGTTTCTACCATTGTTGTGGGCGCTGGCATGTCCGGTAGGAATCATCGTTTATTTTTACGTTGAACTAAAGTTTTATTTATTTTGGATGGGCGTTTAATTTGTTTAAATGCGTTTTGGTGCAGGAATAATGGCGGCGAAGACATTGTCTGAGAATGGGGTGAAAGATTTTTTGATATTGGAGGCGACGGATAGAATAGGAGGAAGAATGAAGAAGAAGAGTGTGGGAGGGTACACGATTGAGATGGGCGCCAACTGGGTCGAAGGCGTTGGCTCGGAAGACAACGTGAATCCCATCTGGACTCTTGCCAACAAATACAATCTCACCAAGTTTTATTCTGATTATAGCAATATCACTTATAATATCTATTCTCAGGAGTAAGTATTTATAATATGATCACACTGTCAGTTCATTGCATATCTGTAAATACCTCATCTTGTATTGTTCTTTTCATTTTTGCAGGGGAGATCTTTTACCTCAGTCGGAGGTGGCACCAGTGTTTGACAAAGCAAGCGACCAATCGGATTTCAGTGAAAATATATCTGATACTTTTAAAGCAAATGGAATAGAAGACATTTCTATTTTGAGCTCGCAGCGTATTTATCAGCAGTGAGTATAATTATTTGTTTGTGATATCTCAGTAGAAGAAAGCAGCAGAAACACTTGATTTTGATGGTTATATTCTGTGTTTTACTATATTGCAGTGTTCCAACGACACCTTTGGAGATGGCCATCGACTTCTATTTTTATGACTTCGAAAGTGCAGGTTGTTATCCAGCTGAAACAATTTTTATACGTCGTAGTTATAAATGACTGCTGCACAAAATCGGTGGTGGTGTCCAGTCTCTCTACTGATGATAAAATAGTCTCTCTACCAATCATAAAATAAATAGTAAAAAACATTATTTGTTTTTGGATTCAGAGCCTCCGCGTGTGACAAGTTTAATACATGTGGAGCCCTACGCAACATTTGTGGATTTTGGCGAGGACAATTACTTCGTTGCGGACAGTCGAGGATACGAGCATGTTGTGCATGAATTAGCCAAGGGATTTCTCAACTCTACACATGGAAACATAACAGACACACGTCTCCAATTTAACAAGGTTTCTTAAATATAACTCATTTTGAATCTCGAACTTGCATAAATTAGACACACAAAATTATGCACTTTAACTGGTACATAATATTCTTGCTAAATACTTATTAATAAGGGAAAGAGGAATGAATGTATTATTGTCTTTGAGTACTCCACCTTCTAACTTAATTTTTACCTTTGTTTTACAATTTTATGGCACAACTATTATTATAATGTTTTTAAGATTAACCCAATTATGCAATTGTATGAAAATATTGAGTAATATCACTCTTGTGTTGTTATAATTCAGGTGGTGCGTAAAATTGAATATTCTGATAGTGGCGTGAATATTATCATAGAAGATGGTTCAGTTTATACTGCAAACAAGACTATTGTATCCGTCAGTGCTGGAGTGTTGCAAACAAATCTTATCGAGTTCAAACCAGATTTGCCAGTGAGTATGAATGTTGTTATTTCCATGTTTTATTATAAGATTTTTTGGTTGGAGTACAAAATATTCTAGCATGAGGTGGATGAAGTATGTTATTATTCCCAATAGTGCTTATCTTTTGCCCTTATTTGATATATTTGGGATATTGAATTTCGGTATACTAATCTATTATGAGATGGGTAATGATTTTCTCATTCCCAAAATTGCTAATCTTTCACCCTTATTTGATACATCTAGGATATTGAATCTTCATTTGAGTACACACTAATATATAATGAAGTGGATGAATGGTTTTCTCATTCTCCATAGTGCCTACCTTTTTCCAGTATTTGATACATTTAGAAAATCGAAGCTTGGAATTTTCTAATGTGACCAAGGAGGTAAGAATTTAATTACTTGTTTTAACTTGCTTTGGTAGGTGATTTCTTTTGTGATGTCTTTTTGTTAAATTACTTTTGTTAAGTATGTTTAGATTAATTTAACACCTTGTTTTAATTTTTAAGTTTTGGAGGAAGTCTAGTGGGTGTAATTAATTTTGATGGTTGCCTCCTTGAGCCTGTGTTTCCTCTTGTATTGAATGCTTGTTTTGAGTGTTGACCACTCCAAATCTTTTGAATCTCGAATTTGAGATTTAGGGAAATTTTGGGGGACTTGTGGGACAAGTTGAACATGTCCCACACTTCCCAAAACCCCTTACCAATCATATCTATGGGTTGGGAATCCAAAAAGGGGGATTATTTATTGTTTTGGGAAGGGAAATGTGACTTTGGAGTGCACTTGTCTTCCTTTTTCATTTATTTGTGCCTTAAGACACATGGGAAGAGATGGATGTGGAAGAGGGTTGTCATTCAATCCAACCACCCATTTATGGTGTTTTGGGATTTGAGTTGACTAAAGGGAGGTGGTCTTGAGGATGTTTGATGTGGCATCCTACAAGGAGCCACATCACCCTCCCTCTCCCCTTTTGTCTATTATGGAAATTTCCTCTCTCATGTTGAGGGGGTTGGAGTTTGTTTTTTTTGTTTTGTTGAAGAGTTCTTTTAGTTATTTTGGGAGAGAAAAGAATTGGGAGAAAGAGAAAAAGAGAGAGCTTGGACTTGCATGCTTGGATTGTTTTGGAGGGAGCTTGGAAAAATTTCTTGGTTTAGGCTTCTCCAATGGAGAGGTAGGAAACCTTCTCCCTTTTTTTTTCTTTCTTATTGTTGTTGTTTCTTTGCTTAAATTTGTGGAAAATGTATGTTTACTTTTGTGTATTGTGGTAAATGGATAGAATGCTTAATGTGTAGTGTAGGAGAGGTCTATGGGAAAACTCATGAGGGAGGCATAAGAGTAGAATAGGATATTGTGGAGGGAGTTTGAGAGGGATGCCCATCTTGGTTATGAATGTTCACATTCTTACCTTGTTCTTGAGGGAGCCATAAGAGGAGGGAGGCATAAGAGTATGGGAGGAAAAATGGGTACTTGAGGGAGGCATAAGAGTCATAGGGGCTTGAGTTTTATTGTGGAGGGTTTGGATGGGCATCTCATCTCAATTGGGAGGCATAAGGAAAACTTTCCCATAGTTCCTTCTCTTGTTGGCTTGGATAAAAAGCCTTGTTGTGAAAAGTATTGTGTTAATTGTGTTTCCTTTTTGTTTCTTCTTTTAAACCTTCAATGTTGTGAAGAAAATTGTAATGTGGAAGCAAGTATTGTTGCCTTGAGTTGGAGACCACCCTTCATTGTGTTGTTTTTGGGGCTCGGGGGTCAATGGAGGAGATTGCTTCTCTTCTCCATTGAGTTTTGGTTGGGAGGAGAGTGTTGCCTCTCCCCATATCTTGGTTGTCGTTTGAGCTACTTGGAACTTGGAGCATGGATGAAGAACACCTTGGAGCACAAGAACCTTGTTGTTGACAATATTAAAACATCATGTATTTACCCACCTTGAGTGGAGGAAAAATGTAATATTGCCTGTTTTCTTTAGCTTCCATTATTGCAAATTTGTTTCCACATGAAGTAGGGGTATGTTGTAAAAAGATTTGAAGGAAAAGTTGCATTGAAATGATAGTATTTATTACTCTAAAATTTATTGGAAATAATGTTGAATTCTTTTGTGGAATGTTGGAAAGAAATTACAAAAGAATATACATGTTAGATCTCATTTTGTTATTTACAAGGAGATGTATTGGAAAAAAAAAAATTGGAATGTTAGGGTATCTCTATTTTTGTATTGTTAATGGAATGACTTTAAACTCACTAAGTGCACTATCCAATACCCCATGATGCCCAATGGAGGTATTAATAGTTGGATTAGTATTCGTATTTAAGTAACATAAAAACTAAGGAACTTATTAATACTAAACTTAATAATATCATTTTACTTTGAAGATGTAATAAGAGGTTCAAATGGAAGAGCTCTGTTGGTATTCTATGAGGATCTAAAATCAACCCATAATAATATGGCCCAGGCCCAAGGCCTTTATAGAGAATATTTAAATTATTTCCATGCCTACAAATATTTTAAACAAATTTTTTTACAGATTAGGTTGTTTTGTTTAGTAATTACCTTCACAAATATCAAGCTGCATGGCAGGCCTCACAACTGCCCAAACAAATGTGAAGTTAGTCTCAAAATCAAGACCAGTCAATCACCCTTAAATCATGTCTAAGAGAATAACTGCCAATATATATTAAAAAAAAATGATGATACGTTTCAGTAGATATGCCTGATAGACAACTTGATACACAAAGTGCTGACTGTCACAGCGAATATTTAAATTGTTGCAATGCTTACAAAGATTTTTAAACATTTTTTTTTTTACAGATTAGGACACTGCGAGTGGTCTTAGCTTCACAAATAGCACGCTGCATGGCAGGCCTCGCAACTACCCAACGAATGTAAAGTTAGTCTCAAAATCAAGACCAGTCAATCACCCTTATATCGTGTCTAAGAGAATAACTGGTAATATAAAAGAAAATGATGATACGTTTCAGTAGATATGCTTGATAGATAGCTTGTGATACACCAAGCACTGATTGTCACAGAGAATATTTAATTATTGCATTGCTTGTAAAAGTGAGTTTCGTGGGCATCTTTTTAGGAGTGTTGCAATAGACAAACAATAGCTATGGGTATAAGAGGTCTGTGGAAGTGCTTGTTTGATTGTAAAACAAAGTATTGTTTCATAGATATTCTGATCAAAATAGACCCACCTTCACTGTCTTCCCCATCGACTTTGATAAGTTTATTACCTATGAGAACCCGCACTTGAGGATGCATTCGATGTTGAATAAATAACAACATAGTTGGACGACCTGCTGCTGGTACGCCTCCACTGCCTAGCTGTCCACGCGCCCAGGACTCTTTTATTTGCCTCCTTGTACCATGCGCAGCCAGGGGCGAGGTGAAGAGGGAAAAACGCCTAGTTTATTGCCTGTATTTTCTAGTTTAGAAAACTCCTCATCTTTTTCCACGCGGCGTGGACGATTACTCCAGCGTTTTCTACTATTATTTCGGCCCGTGTCTTCATCTTTTATCTTCCTCACACCTACCCGCGTGGCCAGGACAGTAGAAAAGTGTCTAGTCGACTGAGCAGGGTAAGATTTCCAAAATCTAATTGATTATTTGGAAGTGGCGGCCAGGGTGCTATCTTGTAGGCAAGGAGAATGTATTAATGGTGGACAGGTGGTTGTGGAGATCCACCGCCCCCAACCAAGGAGATTTAAGAATGGTTGAAAAACTCCCCCCCCCCAATTTGTCCCTCATTCATTTAATGTTCAAATTTCAAACGTATGAATAACATGTAGACTAGCTTATGGATAAATTTTGTTAATATATATATATATACCACTTAAACCCCCTTAAGAGCATCTAATCCCTTAAAAGAGATATCTAAGGACCCATATTGAAAGTTTTCTAAGTGTCAACAAAAATTTTCTCTGATCTGAATACATTGGAAGGAACTTCCAAATCAAATCCAAATTGAATGAGAAGCCTAGATGAAATGTACAATCGCAGTGTATCATCAAAAGAATGAGAAATTTGAAGCAATGGCAACTAGCTTGGGCATGTACGCTTGAATATAAAAGACGAATACTTTAAAAAAAAAAAAGTAATCGAGGTAGTGTTGCCTTTGTATTTTGATGGGGTCAAATATAAACAAGAATCTAGCGTGGAAGCAATGTTAATCAACCTGAAAGGTAAACAATTTCATGTTAATTTTAGAGTACAATTTTCCCAGAAAAACGTTACAAAATACAATAGCTCAAGTTACAGAGCTCCAATTTACATTTGAGTGAAAGGAAAAATGTTGAAACTTGAAAGTAATTGGTGACCCAGAATAAGTTGTAAACCAAGTAAAAATTCAATTTCAATGCAACTCTGAACTTTTAAATAAATACAAGAACCATTACCTTTTAAAAACAAAAAAAACAAAAAAAAAAATCACATTTTCAGGACACTTGTTCGTTTGCGGTGTCGTCATCATTGATGACGTGAGTGTGTCATCGTCTTTTTGCGGCGTTACATCTCACGTATTTGCTACTAGCCTGTAAGACTTTGACCCTTCTTGGATGATTGGAAAATCTTTGTAGTTAATGGTCAAAACTAATATACTTTGCTTTCGCCTCAAAACTTATGTTGTATGTTTACTCTAATTTATTTCCGGTCTGAAACTCAATTATACATGGATTTTTGTGTCAATTTCTGAAACCCGTGGTTCCCCTTTTCTTGGGCCAATCAACTCTTGTTCTTCTAGAAATATAATATTATAACCTATGCATTTGGTACCTGTGATAAAATTCTAGATGGTTGGTACTTTATATCAAATCGCACTCTTGTGATTGTTATTTAATTATTTACTTGGTGGGAATCCTGCTTTGTTAGATTGGTTATTTCTCCTTTAGGGCCAAGGGCCTTTCTCTTTCGGTGGTTATATTTTCGTTGTCTTTACTCCTGACGGAAGTACATGGTCTTCTTCCTTGTTTGGCATGGTGGAAACTTATTATAACTTGAAGTGTTGATAGTGTTTAGAGGTCTAACCCAAATTCTTGTAATAAAGTGCCTCTTTTGATGATATTGTTAGATAATAGTTATGGTGGTTTTGTGTAGTCTTATCTTGCTCAGTTCTCGTGAATTGACTCTTGTAGAAAATTTGCTGCAGATAGATTTTGCGTGTAGATGAGGGATAGAATTGTAGACTTTTGTCATCAACCTCAGTTGAGAAGTTCCTTTGCTCGAAACCTTTGTATGTTGTTCAACTATTATTAACGTCCAGTGGAAAGTTTAAAAGAGGATTAATGTCTTAGTATAAAGTATTGTGGACTTGGTCATCTGAACTTTGGAAACCTTGTATTTTTTGACCATCATTGAAATTATAAGAAAATTTGGTTATTGTTGTTGAGTGACTTTGTTGAAGTATCAGTATTTTAAGAATTGATGTAATCTTGTTTTGTTCTTGTAAATGAGTGTTGCTACAACCTTGCCTTGAGAATAAATTTTGAGTTAAACCTTGACATGACTTAGTAATAAAGTGTCATAAGTAAACTAACATGGGATTGTTTAATACTTCTAGAAGTTAAATTAAAATTTGTATTCAAATAAAGTAACATAGGGGTCACCAACTTGAGAGCAAGAAATTCTTTAAGTAAACAAGGGCAAGACTATCATTGTAGGTAAACTTTATAACATGATAACCTTGGCTCCTCTAGTGAACATTATTCCTTTTACGGTGAAATTTGTAAAATGACCCTAAGGTGAAATGAACTATTAGTTGTTTGAAGATGATAAGATTTAATAAGCCAGATAAAACAAATTGGAGACCTCACCATCTTTCTCACAGCCATTTGGAAATTAAATTTTTACTCCTTATTAATACTTTTAGCGAAGCCTAAGTAAAGTTGTTGATAATTCTGGTTAAGAGCCCTAGATTCAATTTAAATACTGGCAATAACTAATGAGGTCCTAAAGATGTTTCATCTCGACCTTATCTCCTTAACTCTTTCCCAGGATACTTTGTAAGTTCATCTTGATTTTTTTGAACACAAATTCTTGTTGTAGCAAGGTAATGAGCAATTTTAGTAATGTAAGTATGGACAAATAGCATTGTGGAATTAAATTAGTCCCTTATTAAATAATGGAACTAAACATCTAATTGTCGTAAATTGAAGACTTTTAGTGAACTTCTCTACAGTGTATAAGAAAATTAACTCAGTTGGTAAGATGAATTTGTGCGAATCATATATTGAATCTTTCTGAAAACATAAGTCATGAGTTAAAGGGTGTTATATCAAAATAAATAACCTTCAATCATTCTTACTATGGCTTGCCCTATTTGTTAGAGTGTTCTGTCGTTGGACTTCTATGTTGTCTTGTCAAAAAAAAGGAAAGGTGTATTATCCTTTTGGGTGTGAACGTTTCCGTGCTAACCTCGTGGTCCTCCCCGTAACAAGTGGTTCCTAGTGTTGGTTGTAACCTTGTGACGACATGTTGCGTCGTGTTATGTGTCAAAGCAAGTCCAAAAAAAAACAAATTATCCTGTCTTTTACTGTGTTGTTCGTGTGTGTGAGAATTTTCGGGTCGTTACAAGGAACGATTGTGAAACTGTAGTTTCCTACAACCACATGACATTTTTGTGAATCTTTCAAAGGGGTAAGGACTAGTTGCACAATCATTAAGGCAATGTATTGTGGAGATATATGAAAAACAACATGTTCTCTAGTAACCCCTAGACGTGCCGATGTAATTTTTACCAACTCTTTTCCTTAATCACTAACTTATACTAATGAGGTATTATCCAAAAGGTTTAACGTATGGCTTAAGAAGTATTAAAAATTTCATCTCAAACAACAGAAATGGAATTAAAAAATAAAATAAAGAAACATCTCAAACATCTGCAACCAATTCCAACAAATCCACCTGAAAAACAATGAATTGAACTTCTATATAAATTGACCATAAGATTGAACACAACATTATTTGAATCCTACTCAACAAAGAATCTAAAATAAAGAGAAACCATCAACCATCAACCCATTAGACTTAATAATTTAAACAACATTTTGTAGCTACTAGTTAAGCAAAATTATCTACAGTGGAAATGTACTTTTTTGAAAATAAATTTACTCGAGAATTAGAAGACAGTGTAGGTAATAACCTCAAATTGCAAACTTCTAAAATCAAAACATACTCAAAATGCGCAAATGTGGAAGGACTCACCCTCAGAGATCTCCTAAATCAAAACAATTATTAGTAAGTACAGTAAAAAGTAATCCCTAAACAAATATGAGAAAACACATCTAAACCCTAGACTACAAAATATCAACCCGACACAGATCAAGAAAAACTAAAGCTTAGCAAGTGCAAGAAAATGTAAACCCTAAATAAATATACGAAAAATACATCTAAACCCTACACTGCAAAATATTAACCTAAGACATCAATAAAAAACTAAAGCCTAACAAGTACATGTAAATGTTAGCCCTAAATAAATATGGGAAAATACATGTAAACCCTAAAATGCAAAATATTAATCCAACACAGATCAATAAAAACTAAAAACCCTACCAAATTACAAAGAAGAGGTAAAGAATTTTCCAGTGAAGAAAACAAGCAACTAGATATATGACAGAAATTCATGGGTTGTGATTGGTATTCTTTGCACCAAAAAAGCTATTTTCCACAGAAGATCAAAAGTTGTAAAAAAAGGATTTTTGAGAATTTTTCTCGCTTTTCGGTAAAGCCAAATTCAATGCAGATTACAAAAAAAATGCATTATTTTACATAAATCTAAAGATATGTGGTTTTTGTAGTGGAAGACTGGGAGATTTTGAGGTTTTCGGTGATTTTTAAAAGCTAAATTAACAAATTCAAAGCTTTTGATTCATTATTTTCCTCAAAAAAGTTACAGTGGAAGCATCAAATCATTTTAGGTTTTAATGCGATTTACAGGTGTGTAAATTGTGAGGGATTCAAATTAATTATGCCAAAGGTGTTTACCAGTTGAACGAAGCCCTCCCTATTCTGACATCTGAAGGTGACATGGAAGCTGCAGATTAGTAGGTTCGCTACCATGCATAGTCTATTTATTCCTATTTTAATCCTCTGTTTCTCATATTTTATTGTCTATCGTGGGAATGGTGCTGCAACTGTAGAACATGTGTTCAGAAGCAGAAGAAGTAAAATCAATATAGCTAAATGGTTTGCCTGAATGAAACGCCTCCTAATCTTCAATCTTATTCTTCTTCTCCATATAATAAAAAAATAGCAGCAGACGGTTGAACCCGCTTCAGATATAGATATAGATCCAAATCGATCAATTTGTATGAGTAAAATGAGGAGATATTAAGGTTACATATTTATCTTCGTGTGCAAGTCTCATTTAATCGATAATGGTGTTGATTTTAGGACGACTATTAGCGAGATGTAATGCCCCACTTCGTTAACCTTAACTAGTGAAGTGTGGATCCACGCTTTCACACCTAGTGGTCAATACATATGTGTATTACGCAAATTTCTTGGACGTCCGGGGAGGTATTATAACTTAGTCCCATTGTCTTACGCAAGGATTTGAACACCTTCAGTGGTCATCGCTATGGTTTATTCTCGTTGTAGACATGTCTAGAAAATGTTTTTAAAAAAACCTTGTTTTCTTCGTGTCGTTGATCACATTCAAGAAGGTGGTCTTCAGTCGCTCAAAAATCACTTTTATTTCACACAATAATACAAATGATAGCATTATCATTCTGATCCAAATTCGACATCTTAAATTTTAAAAACAATTGTAAATATATTGATAGGTATATATATATATATATATATATATATATATATATATATAGACAAACATATGATTTAAGTCAATAGATTAAAACAATAATTAAATTAATAAATCATCATTTATAGAAAATAAATATAGATAAATAAATAAATAGAATAAAAAATATTAATATTAATATTCAAATAGGGTGGTGGAATTGAATTTGGACAGTGGAGGGTGAATAGAGTTGGTGGGTTGTAATTATAGGTGGTTGTGGAAGACTGTGTGTGGGTATGGGCAACCCATCAAAGCACATGGGCATCTGAAAAGCCTGCACACCTATCTTTTCCCTTGCATGATAATTGAAGCACTTAATTTGAGATCCAGAGACATTAATCACGTTAAAACCCAGGTCAACATTGTAGATTTTTAGCAATTATTAGATAGTTGATAGCATAGGTGATTTGGTAATTAAAAAAGGATCCGATTGAACTAAAGGAGGTCGATAGGGTTTGAATCATTACAGTAACATTGTCACCAGGCTTATCTCGTAAGCTGAAGAAAGTCCTGGAATCATGCACAGATTTTCCTGATCTGTTGGCTTCTCTCAACACATTGTCATCCTTCTACGACAATAGTACTTTGCAGGTGAGAAGAAACCTCAGATCCATAATTGAAAAGAGAGACCTCACCATTAACAAAGAATTCCTCGCCGCATCAGAATCTGCCCAGAAGGCTTTGGATGTGGTTGAGCAAGAAGTTTTTGGTTTGGTTGAATGCTTTGAAAAGATTGCCAAAACATTGAACAATTGTAGTGCTTTTACAGGAGATATCATTACAGCTATAGAGAGGCTCAAACAAGAGCTTGAGAACACCACACATTGTTAAGAGATTGTATCTTGCTTTCTTCGTAACTATCAACTTTCTCTAGATGAGGTCAACACTTTAAGGGAAGAAGAGTTAAATGAATTATTTTTTAAAGCACTTGCATGTGTGCAAGAAATTCACAACAATTGTAAAATGTTTTTCCTTCCTTAGCTTTGTTTCTTCCTCTTCAAGTCTCAAACTCGAAGACCAACAGAAGTGGAGTGTAGCTCCAACTTCTCCTTTGCTAATGGCTTCGTTAGCATATCCACAGGGTTCTTCACTCATATGAATTTTTTCAGATTCAATTCCCCCATCCTCCAATACTGTCATTTGCAATCATCTTGCTCCTTTCCCAACTCTTCCATGAACCTACTCATCCATATCATCTCCTTGCTAGCCTCTGTAGCTGCAACATACTCTGCCTCTGTAGTAGACAAAGCCACAACCTTCTGCAATCTTGAAATCCAGCTAACTGTCGTCCCACCTACTGTGAAAATATATCCAGTAGTACTCCTTCCCTACCATCTCCAGATCTCAGCCATATCTGAATCAACATAGCCACATAATGAAATATCCAAACCTCCATAGCATAATTGTATGCTAGATATCCCTTTCAAATACCTGAGTATCCATTGGATTGGACTACTTTCCAATGCTCTTTACCTGGATTGGCCATATATCTACTCACAACTCCCACTGCCTGTGTAATGTCTGGTCTGGTACAAATCATAACATACATGAGACTCCCAACTGATGAAGCATATGGTACTCTTGTCATGTATTTGACCTCCTCATGTGGTGAAGGAAACTTATTTTTTCTCAATTTGAAGTGCCCAGCCATAGGTGTACTTACATGTTTTGAATTCTGCATTTAAACCTTTCTAACACCTTGTAGATATAATCCTCCTGAGACAATACAATTTCTTTTTCTTCATGTCTCTATGTATTTGCATGCCAAGAATTATTTTTACAGCTCCTAAATCCTTGATAGCAAATGTGTTAGCTAGCTTTCCCTTAAGCTCACTAATGTCATGCATACTAGATCCTACAATAAACATATCATCCACATATATTAACAAAATAATATAGCTCCCATTTTCTAATCATCTTGAAATAAAAACAATGGTTAGATTCACATCTCAAATAACCATGCTCATGCATGAAAATATTAAACCTCATATACCATTGTCTTGGAGATTTCTTGATCCCATATAGACTCTTTTTCATTCTACACACTAAATTTCTCCTTACCTTTGACTTCATACCCAAGCGGTTGCTGCATATAAATATCTTCCTCTAAATCACCATGAAGGAAATGCTATCTTGACATCAAGTTTCTCTAAATGCAAATCCTCTAATGCAACTTATAATCAATACAATATGAATAGAATTCATCTGAATAATAGGAGAAAAGATTTCACCAATTTCAATACCTACTTTTTATGCAAATCCCTTTACTACAAGCATTGCCTTGTACCTTTTCTGTCCACCCTCTTCTTCCTTAATCCTATAAACCCATTTGTTTCTGCAATGTCTCTTTTACCTGCTGGACAACTTAACCAAATCCCATGTATGGTTATGTTTTAAGGAGTCCATCTCCTCATCCATGCCATGCTCCCACTAAACTTGTGGGATCTTATCCTGCATTGATTATTCAAATACTTTATGGTTCACCACTATTAGTAAATAATAAATAAGACAGAGGAAGGTGTAAAATCTTTTTGGAGGTCTACTTACCCTTTGAAGACCTTCTTACAGAAGATTTGGGGTGCTGGAGGCTCAATCTGGACTCAACCTGTAGATTTGTTTCTATTTTTGATAGTGACCGACACCGATGGTCACCTTCTAGTCCGATGCCACTGATTGGACTAACCAATGCTAGTCTATCTCTTCTATAACTCGATGCCGGTATTCAGGGGACTGATGCCAGTCAGGAGGTAAACTGACTATCCAGTTACTGTGTTAACCCTTTAGGTGTGAATTTTAAATATGAGAGTTAATTTTCATTCTACAAAATTCTCTACCAGTTCATCCTTTAGGTACTAATATTTGATTCCTATACATTCTCTTTTCATTCCAATCAATTTCATGACTCCTAATTATCTTAGAAATCTTCTAAATCCCAAAACTGGAATCCGAAATCACCAGAGCCATAACCAATGAAAGTACATCATCTTGGATTTAGCATCTACTTTCTTTCTATTTTCCTTATCAATATACATAAAATCATCTGAGCTAAATACTCTAAGAAAAGAAAGATATACCTATTTTTTGATCCATGTTTCTTTTGGTATTCCACCATCTAGTGCATTTGAAGGTCCACTGGTTAATTAAACAAACCACCATGTCTACTGCTTCTGCAATCAAAACTGTAAGGGAAATCTGACATGTATCCTCATGCTTCTATCACATTGTCCAAGATGGCTCCAAGGGAAATTCAATCTCTCTACAGATTAACAACCAGAAATCCAAGTGGTATTCTAGCCATACCTTCCTTTCATCCAACCAAGTATTCAATTTAGTAAGCAATAATACTACTCTTAGTGCCTTTTGTGGATAGTACTGACTCACCATTGTCAGTATCTAATGACATTTTAAATTTGAATCATCCATACAATTTTCCAAAATAAGGCAATTTCCATCTTTCTAAATTTTCAAAATCTGTTGATGATTTTTTTGGTGGGTAGTAACAATAAACCCATACCTTTCTTGTGGCAGCAGATTCAAGATGGCTAGTAACATAGTATTGCAAATTTTAGAAAAGAATCATAATCAAGAGTCAAGTCCCCATTTCACATGGGTTTGAGTATACAAGCTATAACAAGATAATCATTATTTGGAAATACCCCAACATTGATACAATCATCAACTGTATTTTGCTTTCAAAAAACACCAATGCATTCACATGCCAATACATCGCAGTCTACATGTTTCAGACTATGGTTCATAAACTTCCCCTTTTCCACTTATTCCATCTATCCTTCCTTCAGCAACATAATATGGCCAAGCTGATTCCATGCCACTTGACTGTATCTGAATCTATCATTTCACTAGAATATGGAGACTAATCATGTAACATATAGATATTATCCAGATACAATGAGAACTAGCTTATTTCCTCTTGCTAGGGAAGGGCTTATAGATTGGTGAGACTTTCTAAGGATTCGACTGTGAGTGGGTTAACCTAGGTAAATAATTTCACCACTTTATGATTGTCCATATATGATAGTACATTAGTTCTCCTTGAGGCTTGAAGAACACTGCCAGGCACATCTTTCAATTGGGATTTATCCATTTGTGTTTCCATCCTATAAGTTAAGTTTATATATATTACCTTTTACCAGTAATATTGCATGGTGTCATTATAAACCTAAATAAACTTTCCCAAAATTACCATGGACATAATTTGACATGTATATATCCCTGTGAGTTAGGCCTTGCATGGAATATATGCTTCAGAATCTAAAACCCAAGAAAAAACATTTCATTATCCAAGGAGAGAATTTGTGTATCTTGTATTACCTAATATTTGCAAAAAAATTTGCCTAATAAACTTTATTTTATACATTCTGCTTTGTCTATTCCTATAAGACTGGTCTCAATCCTTATATGCATGTCATTACAAATACAAAATTTAAGCTTGGTTATTCCTCTGAGTTAAATGAATCTAGATATACCATTATAAGAATTTCATTTTCCATTATTCTTGCTCTATGGATATCTCCTTGAATATGGCCTTTCTCTAAGTTCTACATGCAGTAGCATTCCTAGATGATGATTGTCCTGTAATGAGCGCTAGAGATTGTCTTCTTTCAAGATTATACTGAAGCTTGGATCATGTATATTTTAAAAGAACAGTAGCAGCTGTTGAAGTGCTAACATCCATTACCAAGTTATCCCAACTATGTGTGCAAAGTGCACAATGTTGAAAGTGCTTTCACTTCATCCTGCAAAAAGAATACTAATTAAATTTAATTAATTTATAATAGTTCATCTATCATTCAAAGGACTGGAATGCAGATACACCTTATTTACATAATTATGTACATCTAATTTGTTTTTGATGCAAATGAACTTGGAGTGGGAATGTGATTGAATGGTTTTTCATATGGTATTTTCTAAAGATTTATTCAAATCTATCATAAATCCTGCTTATGGTCAGTATTTGAGGCCATAGATGGTGTCCAGACCTGAATCTTATCGATACCAGTGGATTTCTATCAGGAATATTTCAGTCTTCATCAGTCATCTTTGCATGTCTTAGTATTCTCATCCAACTGTAAGTTCAATCTTTCTGATACAAATAATCCTCCACCTACATCTTTCATAATAGATAATACTAGGCCGTCTTAATTTCTCGAGGCTCTCAATTTTCTATAACTTCTCCCATTAATTTTCTCCCACTCAATCAAATATCACTCTGTGAGTACAGAAATTTTAACACACATAATACCCTAAAAAACAAATCTCTAACATCTACATGTTGGGGTTAGCATATTAGGACTACAAATATATCAATCCAGAATCAAGCATATTCGACAATTGTAACCTCAAAAATCATAAAAAGAAGCATGAATATTTAAGACTTAATGTGGTTCACCCAGTGTGGGCTATGATCCACCAAGAAACAACTCAATTTATTATCCATAACGATGGAAATAGCAATGAAGCATTTGCAATGTTCCACACTTCTTAGATGTCCTGTACAAAAAATCTTCTCTCTACAAGTTTCTCTAATTTCTTTACAAAAGGAAACTTCCTTACAATATGGCTTCATGATAACTTCGCTTCTAACCAGATATATCAAAATATGCTTATAATAAGATAGTCTGTAAGTAAAATCTTATATAAACTTTAGCTACCTGCAGGGTATAACCATTAGATTCACTTTAAACTAGAGCTAGCTCTCATTTCCCTTAACTTAATTATAGTAGTCAACGCATAGATAAATGATGCTGATTAGTCTTAACTTGATACACGGTTCCTTCTTATCTGACCTCATACCGGTCCATGGGTGATTGACTCCGGTTTGTCACACTGCACGCTGGTTACTGTGTATTCCATTGAATGTCTACAAAGGGGCAAGGACATTGAAGCAATAGAGCTCCATGACTCAAGAAAAAGTGTAAGAGTTCGAAATCTGTTGAGCTAGTTGTTTGGTCAAGTTCTTCCTAATCAGACTTAAGGTCTGAATCCGACATAGGTGATGGCACATTATCCACGAACATTTGATCTCATCCATTATCCAGGCTTGTGAAGCCATTGTTAAGGCATATAGAGCATGGTTGGTAGTGATTCTCCTTATGAGACACTTCCCATACAGGTCTCAGTCACCATGAACCACATGGGGTTCCAAGCATCTGCATCCTTTGTCAAATTTCCTCCATAGTTTATCACCGTGTATTTTCATATAAAATCGAGCTCTATATAGTTGCACATCAATTATTCTCTTATTTTTTTCAAAAGCTCCATGGGTGCTTCAGTTTACTCTTATATTTGTGCCTCTACTCGGATTCTCCTTTTCTCTTTCAACTGTGGTAACTCTCCGTACCCTCTTTAAACAATCATTTGAACTTGTGCACCCCACAACTTGCAATGCTCTTGCTTCCTTGCTGACTCCAGATAACAACATGGGAAACCATCTCTGCAGTACCAATTGCTACTTAGTTAATAAAAATTCCAATCTGCAACTTCTTAATGATTCAATCGACCGCTTCTCATAATAAATTCCTATAAAGGTGAAAGTAATTGCATCTTCTTATTATAGTGTCCCAATCATGCAACTCCATCATGCCTTCCTTTCAACTTATGCCTTATCCTAACTCAGCCATGGAAGGTTATGTCTTATATGCCTATTACCATGCACCACCTTGTACGATGGCCATCATGTACAACTTCTCTATGCATGTCTCAAGAATTTGTGACTCCCAACCACTCCTCTCTTCATCCATTGTCAACATTCTACTAGATGATCCTCAGGTTCATAAATATATAGCTACTTTTCGCGGCCTCTTCTTCCATTCGAATAGTTGCCTGAAAGGTCAGTGATCTACCAATATTCCTTCTAATCTTCCATCGTTATACTCAATGGCCGTCTCTCTAACACTCTTGGTAGCTCTATCATGCTGAAATCACATTCTCTAGACTAACTTTTTCCCAAAACTATTTACCTCATAAATGAGAAGCAATATTCATACTAGTCTTCATGTACTCATCATATCATGCATCTACTTTGAGCAATGAGCTCTTTTCCTTCCCTCTTGGTAAGGATTCTCACATCTAAGAACCAGTCAAGGTCGTAGATCAAGCCATAAATCATGGAAATAATTAGTCATCAAAGATCTAGTCAAGACCATAGATTTATGAGAGAACTATTCATCAAAGATCTCGTCAATTCTATAGATCAAGGAAAGAACTAGTTAATACTCATAGATCTTTGATAGAACTATACCTAACAACTAGATAATATCTCCTCCTATCTAAATAAGATACAAGAAATCTCCACACACACTCCACTTCCTTGAGACTAAATACTTTGACCTTTACTTATTTACTTAGATGCACCCTGATTTCAGGTAAATACCTACTCTAACAACCCCTTATCCTCATGTGATGCTGTGCTTGGATGTCCTCCTGAAAATTCCCTACTCTAATGTGGCATGCGCGCACAGTATGAGTCTCGATAACTATGTTCTAATGAGGTACTCTCACGTGTCCTTATGATCTTTGCGTGCATAAAGGGACACTTTCGCATTGTAGGTTTTTTCAAAAGTCCCGAGTATGCCCCTGCATCAAAGTACCCTAGGTAGTTTAAGACCCACTCCAAGGTCTTCCTCAAGTGGATCTCGGCTCAAAAACTGGTAAAATGCTGAAGAAGTTTGGTGTGCAACTGTAGTCCCGACTTCTTCATCCAAAACTGAAAAACAACTGACACTTATGCTCCTTTAAAATAGCTCCATTCCAGGAGACTTGTCACCACTTTGTGAATGTCGAAAGTGCTATCAAAACACACATATATGTGAGATTATGTTCACGACATCCTGACCTCATCCTCCAGATGGGTCTCTCTTCTTGATCCTTTACGAACATTAACCAAAGCCATCACCTTCGTCTTGGACACAAGTATCTAAAGTGTCACGATCCAAGATAATTGTTCTCCTTGGTAAGACGGTATTGACATGAGACTTCCGACTTTGCAGGATCAACTTCCTCACCCTCCCTTTCTGCTGAATGGGTGGGACAAACGCTACTATTCATGTTGATGTTCTCTTTTGCAGTCTTCCTGGACACTGGACAAAATAACTCTCGTGACTTCACCAGAATAGATCCCCCACAAGAGATACTGCATCTCCCTTGCCTAGGGAATTCTTGAAGGATTCTTCTATTCCTCCCTTCTCGAGCAAACAAGTTAGATACACTACTCCTACTTATGAAAAATGGCCTCAAAACAAGAAGCATCACGTTTGCAGACGGTATGGAAATTTTACCATGCCACCTTATTCTTCTATCCTCTCTCTTCCTCATGCACCTTTATCTTTGCACAAGACTTATGAATCCTATCCATAGGATGAATCATTGAGATTTACCTCGATCTATTTTCATAGATGGATGCACCTTATCCCGCATGCACTTTAGCAATTGATTTTATTTACTCTACATTTTTTGCCTTCAGGGAAACTTCTTCTGGGTTAGACCATTCCTGACCTCTCTTGATCTTGTTATCCTCCTTCGTATTTTCTTGCAGTTTCTCCAAACTTCCATCACACTTTCTTTATTTTTTCCACTCTCCTTTTCCTGCCCACTCCTCTACATACATGTGCTCGAGTTATCCCTGGATCTCCTTACCGGGTATGCCCTTTTTCATGAAGCATCTGCTCGACAATATCCCAAGATGTCATTGACAAGAATTCCACTTGCAATCATGCTCCCATTGCTCCACATGTTATCATATTCACGCCCCTTCAAGATGATTTCCCACACATATATTATGTATTCTATACACATCTCGTCCTCTTGCACACCTTCTTTATTGGTCTTCTTCTTTAAAAAGCCATGCATCTGAGTCTTAGTAGGATCCACAGTGCATGTGGTACTGTAATAGCGCACTCATGGTATCTAGAGACCATCTCTCTTTCCTCTCAAGTAGCCTCCTCCACTAGGTTTAGATAGCATCAAAAGCAGGTTTAGGCTCAGATGACTGTGCCTCTACTTACACATCTTCCTATGGTACTCCCACATTTGAACCCATTTCTCTCAATGGTACTCCCAGCATGGATATGGCTCTGTCCATAATATGATGGTTACAATCTTATCGCACAACCTTCTACTATGCCTTCAAGCACATTTTTTTCTGTATGCCCTATCGTAGAATGAGTGATTGTAGAAGAGAATTTCACTCTATCAGTGCCTCTGAATCTTGGTTGAGTCCTTGAACTTCTGTACCTCTTCAAGACTTTTTTTCCTCAGGTGGTCTTCTTGTGCATGTTCTAGTTGGACCCATGACATCTACAAACTGTAACTCCCAAAGATATTCAGGACGTCGGGCTCAGCCGAGATTGCATCCACAGACTATCGATGTACTGATATGCACTTCCTTCCATATGTGTCACAAGTTATAATTATAGTGCAAGTCTCTAAATGAATATTCACTTGATGGAGAACACAAACTCCTACGCATGCTGCCTCAAGTTTGATGATCTTCTAGCTCTTCACCTCACTTCCTCATCACTGTTGCATCCCTCAATGACCTTGTGCATCCTCTCCCATATTATTTTTGATGGAGAGCACAAATATTATACTAACTACCCCACATTTGGTGGTCTGTTAGCTGTTCCGCTCCCTTAATTTCCCACAGTAAATAACAACCTCTAATACCACTTTGACGACATCAAGGTCCTATGACCTACCATTTTTGGAGTCCCACACATTGGATGGAAAACTATTTACTGCCTCTAGAAATGGCCCAGTTTATAGTTGATCTTAGGATTTTCCCGCCTTCCAGATCCAATGGAAGCCCTCCATTTTTCTTAAAACCACACGCAAAAAAAAATACAAAAAAATCCCACATATATGAATATACAAAAAAACTTATTTACAAATAAAAACTTACAAACGATGTCAATAGAAATCTCCAGCTCTGATACCATAAAAGGAATGATAACCAGATCATACCAAGCCAAGAACATAGATGCTAATTAAAACCCCACGATCAATAAGATGAAAGTAATTCACTAGAATAACTTTACATAAACATTTACGACAAATGATCAGAAATATCATATATTATTATGGAACTCAATATGCAATATAATGAGAATGGGCCTTGCTTAAATATACAAGGAATAACAATCTAAGAACCAATCAAAGTCATAGATCAAGCCATAAAATCAAGGAAATAACTAGTCAAGACCATAGATTTAGGAGATAACTAGACATCAAGGATATAGTCAATACCATAGATCAAGGAAAGAACTATACTTACAATTAGATAATATCTCCTAATATCTAAATAAGATAAAAGAAATATCCACACACATAAGTGGGGTGAGGATAAATATAATAAAGGTAAATAAAGTACCTAGGTGAACATGAACTAAGGTAAATACCTACTCTAACAGAACCCATCTGTAAAAGAGTAAACTTTACGCCCTGCAACGCCTTCTAATATTTCCTCTGTAAAAGTTGTAGGAAAAAACGATCAATAACACATGCAACATTCAGTTCCTATAATCCACACAAATCCTAATCTGAACATCTTTTTTTATACTGATTACCATTGGGATAACCCACTCTGACTCCTCAGGTGCTTACTATGCCATATTTCAAGCATTTTGTCAATTTCGTTCTTCTGTAACTTTTACACGCAGTTTGGGGTTCATCTAAAGGTTCTCTTCCTAACGGGGCACTCCTTCTTTGCTTAATCTTGATATCGACCAATGACTCATGCACTTCGTTTGACTCATATAGCCCCTAGAAATAATCTGAATCACGTAGTAATTCACTTATCTTTTCCACTTCAGAATCAAACCAAGAATCTAAATTATTGCCTCCTAGGTTCAACATTAGTGTCACTGTTCACGTTCGTGGTCTTTCATAGATTCAGGATGCATGTGTTTTCTTATCCATATGTCTAACACTTTCACACATACCTGTTTGAATGAGCTATTCAACTCTTCTCCTTATCCACTACTACTTCCTCATCATCCACTATGTAGAACCATATTTCCTTTCTCCTTTTCAAAGCAAGTGTAAGCAATATTTTGGCATATGTATCAATCTACTTCATCAAACCCTCTCCTTGTTCTTCCTCACCAAACAACTCATAATGAGTTCTTATCCTTTTCACTATCTCCCATAGTTTTAAGAAATTTATGACCTTTTAATGCTCTTCACCAGAGGTTTAGTATAGAAGTAGTAAAAATTTGGGTTCATTCTAGAACGCTATTCCGCCAATTTCCAATCTCCTAATGACAGTCCGCATAAACAGAACAAAACATGTGTGAAAATATTGTAAAGTAGATAAATTGTCACCATTGTGAAGGTGTAAAGCTTCTGCCCTCTATACATACATCTCTCACACTACTAAACAGGTGAAACAGTGATTAAAAGATTACATGCTATTGTAAGTAGGCACATGACCTAAGAAACCAAGTCGTTAGATTAGAATGATTATGAAATTCATGTCATTCTATAGATTATCCTGGAGCCATCCACCAAAAAAAGCATTTTTCCCACACTAGGTAACACAACATATTTCTTCTTTCACTGGATCATCCCACTTCTCTCCATGGTGTGCAGGAGGATACATAGGATCTCCTTCCTAGTGTACCAGGTACATAGTTACTAGCCTAACACAAACGAGGTTGGTTTTCTTCTCCACCAAATGCACTGTTCTTAATGACCAACCCATTCATAGGTTCAGCGAGGCAAAAAAGGCTCTCTTTTTCTTCCTCGCTCTTCATTTGCACTTCTAATCCATCCCCGTCCCCTATCCTTCTCTCCTTACACCCTCCACACCTATTATACAAGGACTACTTGTAGTATTACTAATAGATTACAATCTTCAACTAGAGGATTCCTTCCTTAGATGGCTCAAGTAATTCCGGGTCCAGATGACGTGTACATAAATTCATTACGGTCTTCCTACTCAAAGGTTCAACATAAGTGAAATTTTCCAGTGTCAAATGGATATCACTCTTTTTCCTTGTTCGCAAACTTATAAACCCTTGTTAAACTCTAGATCAACATTATTTACTAAACACCAAGGGCGCCAAAGTAGAGCTAGAAGAGTATGCTTCTACAAAGTGCAGACATCAAAGTTCCCCAGTGAAACTTGTCACCCTGCTATAGTAATGGATGCATCCTTTTAAAACTTAATGGGAGTGCTGAGTGCCATATCCATAAAAAACATTAGAGATGTTGTATAGAGGTTTTCCCTTCTGTACCATGCCATCTAAAGTAGCACATTAACTTCCTCACCTGTATCAATCAATTATTTCTCAGGCCACCCAATTTACACAACTCATCAGATTGATCTCCCTATTATAATCCCAAAAAGACGAGGGGAAGATTTCAAATATAGGATATACTATTCCTTCGAAATTGGTGCAAAGTGTTTCACTTTAGCAAATTCCCTAATAATGGAATGTATCTCCTAGTTGCCAACATCTTGCAATACTTATTTTAAGTCATCAATATCTGATTGGACAGGTCTGGGTGCCTTTTTTTTAACTGCATGACTATCCTAAATATGGTGTCACCCTAAATATTTTGAGTACCTCATGTCTCTTGATTTTAAATAAAACTTTTGATTACAATATTGGGTACCTTACATGTAAAAATTCCTCTTAGTGATGGTAGGGTTCTGCTGTTTTTGTTTTGTAATGTCTCTCTAGTGCGAGAGATTCAATGCGTGTTAGTATATTCACAGGTACTACCGTAGGTCCGGTATCGCCAATTTCACATCCACTGATTTTACACAACACACTCTATTCCTAACCATCCATCTGCCCTGTTCTCTTGTTATGAAACTCTAAAGAGCTCATATAAGCTGGGCATTCCTCATAGCTGTGATTATTCCACAAAAAGAATTAAGTAATATTCTGAGGACATTCACACCGTAGTTGGTCAGGGAGATCCGCATGTAAAACAATTTCCGTGAGGGAAGTTTGCCTTGTCCACCCATCACAGCCTCAGCCCCTGAATCCACCACCCCCACTCCCTCTTTATCACCTTACTCCCTGGTTATCCTAACCTATGCATGACTCCTTCAAAACGCCATTCGGCAATGTTGTTCAAGTCTATTCTTTGCGTTTGGCACATTTTTTGGGATCTATATTTGAGTTCAACAATGACATGCATGCAGTCTTCCTTCATGGTTATCATATTTAATATCATTGTGCCATTTTCTATACATAAACGATCACATAGTATAAATATAAATATAATATGTTTTAGAAATGTTTGATAAATCTACTCATCACCCATTTTATATCTTCGTGCAACATAAATTACATTCATGTAATTTCTATTTTTTATCCAACCATAATTATATATCCGTGTGTGTACTTTGGAGATGAGGTGACCAAAATTGAATCATACTTCCGGAAGCATGTCCCGATCTACAAATTTAGTGGATGGTGTCTGACATTACTTGATCTATGTGCATGGATATCAAAATGTTGGCTTCCCTTACTTGAAGGTTAGGTAGACATTTATCCTTGTGCCAAAGGATTTTTTATTGTAGTTTTCACTGAGCTTTGTGATAGGAATACTATATCTAAAACCATATGGATAAAAAAACCTCACTACTTGATTGTGAAACCATGGTTTCCTTCTTTTAACCCTCTTATTGAACCTTTCTCAACCAAAGATGGTTTGAGGTAGAATGCCACATTTACCACTTCAATTTTGGGTGACAAGTTGCCTTGTATCTATAGGTAACACTTTGGGAAAACTCATTAATGTTGATGTAGATACCTCTTGTTATATACACACACCTTATGCATGAATCCTTGTTGAAATAAACGCCTCTAAATAACTTCTCAAAAATATATACCTTAAAATATAGGACAAAATTCAGAATCAACCTCTTGATTATGAAGGACTGCCCTTCAGATGTAGAAGATGATTTTCTTTAGGACATATAGTTGTTGAATGTTAACTTAAGAGAAGAAAACATGTGAGATCTACTTTGTAGAAAGATGACCTCCCAAGTCACACTGTGATAAATGAAAAAATAGAGAGTTCCCCTGAGGAGGAGTGTGTACCTCAGACACCTATGGGTAAGTGCACAAATTTGGTGGACAATTCCGTGGACATAAAAACCCAAAATAAAGGAACCGCGATCGTGTTTTACATACCGTGATCGCAGTTCTAAACCGCGATTGCGGTTCCTGAATTCTAGGTTCGGTAATTACCGAACCTAAAACCATGATCGCGGTTTAGAATCACGAGCGTGGTTATAAACCGCGATCGCGGAACTTTGATACATAATTTAGCAGTCCCGCAACTTCTTATTTTCCTCATTTTTCATTTCAAACCGCAATTTTTCCTAAACGTTTTTCACTCACGCTTTCAATACCACCTCAAAATTACTCATCAAACTTCTGGATAGTGATAGATTCAACCATGCTGCCAAGATGAGGAGGTAAGTCCCCAATTGTAATCATTTTTTTGCATTTTAGGTTTTTTTTTTGCATTTTCATGGGTTTTTTGAAATGTTTGTTTATGTATACAATTTTCTTGTTTTATTAGTTGGTCGGTAAGCTCAAAATCATGTAAACCATCAAAAAATTCCTCAAAAACCACCAAACATTCCTTAAAACCCTCTGAACATTCCTCAAAACCCTCCTCCAAACATAGATCCACCTCCTGTGGCTCCTTCTATCCCCACTAAGCCAACAGGAACGCAAGATAATATCATTGGAAGAGTCTGAGAAAATAAAATTCTCTTTGAGAACCTAATTCAAACTAAAAGACAAAACCATGCTACAAATCCATCTCGCATGACTTTAGCCAATACATTGCAAACATTGATTAGCGAAGTCGATTCTGCAACCAACCAAATACATAGATGGAACACCTTTAGAAGTGACTGTAGGCAGTGGTATGTGGATAAACTATCCCATGCGGCCGTCAAAGATTTTTTTTTTTGAAAAGACCTCATTTGTGCATTATTTACCGACCCTAGAACCAATGCCCCCTGCAGTTACTTGCAAACGGTTCCCAATCCATTGGTGCCATGATGATAGAATCAAAAACAATTTTTGGGACCGATGGTGCATGGTTTTTGATTATTCACCATGCAACAACAATGAGGTTCCTCTTTATTTTTTGAAGAAATTATATTGCGAGTTCGTGCTCAATGAGATCCTGAATTATTTTGACTTTTCTGACTTTTTTGGTCGAGGTGGTAGCTCTGCACAGAGCAGACTTGGTGCACGCGTAGGTCATCCTAGGATCCCCCATGCCCCAAAACCCCCACTACCTTCAGTTATCCCTCCTACATTGAAGGAGGTTGTGGAGATTGATACATTGCATGCATTGAGGGAGCTCACTGACACTCTTACCCAGCACAGTGACCAGTTTGCATCTAGTGATGTTGGTGGAGGTGGACCAGTTCTAGTGTACGACACCACTGTGGATCATGTGGTGCCGTATGCACTGCAGGCGAGACATCATTTGCTGGTTCACATGATTTCTTTTCTATATATGAGATGCTAGGGAATGTTTTTGGAACTGGTGCCATTGATATTGGTCTTTGAAAGGTAAATTTCAAATAAATTTAAATTATATATATATATATATGATTGTACGTCATGTACATACATGTAAAAAACTAATTTTTTATTTTATTTTAAATAGCAAGAGCCGGTGAAGGAAACATCTGGCGTTGACATGTTGGCTACTGCGTCTGGGCATGTTTCAAATGTAAGTCTCAAGTTGTACAAACGTACAAATTTTTAATTTCATTTGATTGCACTAGATTATTATTATAATGTTTCACATGTATGTTGTATATGTATTAATATTTTTCTCTTTTATACACAAGAGCCTGGTGGGTCATCATCTACTCAGGGAACTGAGGCTACTGGCACGCCACACATGAGTTTTACGTAGGTTAGTAAATCTCTTTACACTTTGTTTCTAATTATTGGAAGTTCACGTGGATTACATGCTTTGGACCTCTATCATGTAGATTTTAATATTGATTTGTACATGTTTTTTGTATAGCTTATGACTGCTAGAGAGACTCCTCCATATATGTAGACTGTGGAGGCTGTTGTAGATACTACCATAGCATTTGCAGATCCACTAACTGAGGTACAATTTTTAAAATTTGTTAAATTTTGGAGGTTCATTATTTCTTATTAAACTTAAATCTACAATATCAAATTTTGTAGGTATATGTGAAATATTTAATTTGAAAATTAATTATTTGTATGTAGCTTACCCCTCGTGAGTCTATTGTTGTCCCTGCGACACGTCAACAACAAATTGATAGAGATCATGACATTGCGGTAAGATTTCACATGCATTTTAACTAAATTGTACAAGTTTCTAAATTTTGAATGTATTTTAAAATTTTGGGTGTTAAAAACTTGTTGTTTATGAATGTGCAGGTTAGGTTGCAGGCATGCTTAGAGACACCTAGGACCACACGGATGAAATCCGTAATGGCATCTCCCTCCACTACATCCCCAGGTCGTGGACGTGATACTTCTAGCAGGGTGAAGAGAGGGAAGATGTTTCATGAGTAGATTTATAGTCCACCTGGATATATATATATATATATATATATATATATATATATATATATATATATATATATATATATATAGCCTTTTGCGACCGCATGTGGTCCCATATCTACATTCTGACACATGCTTAGTTCGAGATGTACACATACATTATGAACTTATACATATATATTTTTAGAGACGTGCGTATGGAGCACACTTTGTTTGATTCTTATATATATATCCATGTGTGTTGGTTTTCATATTTATGACTTTTTCAGTTCTTCTTTAACAAGTAGTGTAACGTTGGGATGCATATTTCTTAACTTCTGCTTTATGGGTTTAGCATCTAATGGAAAACATTAATATTCATATTCTCATAATAATGCTATGAAAACATTTTTTTTCTTTTGTTGAAAGTGAAGCTCCAAGATTTATCTATTATTTTTCTATATATGTTATTTTTCTTGTTTGTTTACTAATGACTCAAAGAGGATTTTACTATGAGACTTATGTTTTTTTTTCTTACAAGCACTATTTTGATCTGACGATGAGTTAAACAATGAGCTCTATGTATAAGGGTAACTTTTTCTCTTGGTTATTGCGTGGGATTGGATTTTGATGAAAAGAGATATGATCGTTGGCTCGTCAAGGTGTGTACTAATTTCTTGAAGGTGTCTGAGATCTATGTTTTTTGACACCCCTTAACTCATACTTGTGTTTTATATAATATTTTCTTATATGAGCTTGATGGTAATTATCAAATGGGTAAGGAAATAGCTTTTTGTATAGATATTTTCTATTGTGTCCTACATTTCTTTCTTGTAAAGTGGTTAGCGTATTCTTCATTGAATGAAACTCAAGTGTTGAATCGTTTTTTCCTTTGTGGGTGATATAGATATGTGTATATAGAAAATCAGTAAATATAATAAATCAACATGCATTCTTATTATTACAAGTGCTTATGTAATTGTTGCATGAAAACCATAGACAGTTAAATAAAAAGGCTCTAAAATCAAATATCACCTGATGACCAAATGCGTATTTCAAAACATAAAACAATATATTTAAATGTGTATATTGAATGTGTGAATGCATAGTAGAAGATGGAAAAATTAGATCATTGTATGTTATGTAAGCTCAATCATTCTACTCTAAACTTGTATGTAATAGTTCAATGTGCATGCATTAAAACACCATGTTTTATGACATTTACTACAATATTCTAGTTGAGATCGTGGTGAATGGAAGGTTAAATAAGAACATGCTTAGTAATAACTCAATGTGGACTAGAAATACTAGAGCTCGTGGTGATTGGAAGGCTAAATAAGAATATATACACATCAATAACTCAATGTAGACTTAAGATATGTTTGTAATCCTATTATTGCTTGCAAATGTGTTCATTTACATATAAACAAAAGCATATTTATTTTATTTTCAGTCATTTCAGTGTACAAGGAAGAGGAATTTCTAGTTTATTTTCAACCATTTAAGATCCAGGGTTTATTCAGTTAACATATAAAGTGTATATTTAGCTATTTCGGTGCATATGGAAAGTTTGAATGTGCTTACATTTAGCTACAAACTATCAAAATACCTTATTTATCCAAAATATAAGACATGATCCTATTTGGATTCAAATTACAATATTTTGGATGGATTATCCAATCTTGAAGGGATGGTTAATACTTTGCATTAATTCATAGCATTAATTATACACTTTGAAAGAAAAATGGTGAGACTAATAGAAATGTGTTGCATGTGTTGGCTTTAATGAGTCTAAGCAAAAAGTTTGAGGCATAGTCTTTTTAAATATAAATTTGCTTCTAATTTAAACAAGACAACATAACAAGTTATACATTTATGTGCATAATGGTGGACTTATGGTATTCCTATTCAAGTAACCTAGAAGGTCTCTATTGTAGTAAAGGAGCTCATGAAAGAAAGATAGATCTAATTCAAGTTTTGGTCTTCATATGAATTAGATTCTTCTCCACTATGACCAACCAAAGGTTCTATGTATTTGACTTGTAAGAAGAGGGTTTCTAAATATTTTCAATGGAATGGGTATGTTGAATTAAAAGGATTTACCTTTAAGTTGGGTTCATCTCATTTAGACATCATTTTTGTGATTTTTAGCATCACTCAGACTCCGTGGCAACTAGAGAGGCCTCGTCTGAACCAACACCTCGGTGTACAAACCCTCGACAATAGCCTCTTTCAATTTTTTCCTTCTCATTTCATTTCTCTCACTCTCTTACTGTTTGCAAACACGTGAAATAGTGCAGTTGGAGCTAGTGTAAGGTTGTCAAACGCTATATTTTGCAAACGGTGGGTCGTGGCACCAAACTGACTATGCTGGCACATCCAAGTGGCCAGATGAATGCTAGAGGAGGTGGTGTTTCTATGCATGAAAGGGTCATTGCTTCCAGGAAACTTCGTTTAGGCGTAGTCCCTTAATAGCCATGAGACCAAAATATCGTTCAAGTTTGACGGGTGACTACCCGGACTCCATGGCTCCTAGAGAGGCCTTGTCTAATCTAAAACCTTAGCGTAGGAACCCTATACAATAGCCTCTCTTGGTTTTTTCCTTCTCATTTTGGTGATCTCATTGTCCTACTATTTGCAAACACGCGAAATAGTGCAGTTGGAGCCAGTGTAAGGTTGTCAAACACTATATTTTGCAAACGGTGGGTCGTAGCACCGAACCAACTACACTGGAACGTCTGGGTGGCCAGGTGAATGATAGAGGAGGTGATGTTTAGGTGCACGAAAGGGTCGTTGCTTCCGGGCTACTTCGTTCTGGCATAGTCCCTTAAGAGATGTGTAATTATTTGACCATATATAATGTTGTTTGAAGTGGATGTCCCTATCCGACAAGTTTCCATAAAATAACTGGAAACACCCTTGCAAAAATTCAGTAGAATGAGTATGATCATCACTGATATAAAAGTGGTACTCTCTTAAAAAATTTCAATCATTCTTTGTACTGTTAGGAGAATGTAGAAATGCTATATGCACAAAAATGGCAACTTGTACTGAGTTGTAATATTGCGATTGAACCTCCATTTGTGGTTGTAATGTGTAATTCTCTGTAAAATCGACCACTGAAACAATAGTACCAATAGGAAATGTGTCTTTGCATAGCTTGAATTGTTCATCCAACCATCAAGCTCTATGTGTATACCTCACATACTCATAAACAATTTCATCCTTAAATTTTCTCATAAATTGAAAAATGGGCATTTGTTCTGTAACTAGCTCACACCATTTCAACTCTTTTCCATCTTTCAACTGGTATGCAACTAATTTATATTTATCAAAATCAACTAAATTATGTCCTATTGTACCTTCAATTTGCTCATGGATGCAACTTTCCAATTTAGGTAATCCACCGCATGTACTACAACTTCCATCTAAACAATCCTGACTATAAAAAAATTGTCCAAATTCTTTTTCACAAAATATAGTAGGAATGAAATCCCTGGAAGATATTGGTGGAACTTGAAAACCACATTCAGATAACATAGTTTCAGAATGAAAATTAGAACAAATACGTAAAAATTTAGCATAATGCATCTCAAATTCAACATGTTGCCTACAACAACAAGTGGTGTGAGCATGGTTTATTTTCACATAGAATGGTTTCAACATTTCAAAAAAAACATTGACTAATTTTAATTTCCAGATTCTCTTGTTCAAACTTACAAAAAAATTGATTTTGAGTCATATCTAAGAAATGCTTTGGATGTGGTTCACGATTAGTAGAACCAACTCTCTGTTTTATAACATCTCTTGTATTAGGTGAAACTCTAGTGTTATCATGCCAAAATTTAATAAAAACTTCTCTTATAGCATCAAAATTATTTTTTTCCTTACGCGGTCCTCTAGCAGAATGCCCAAAAATCGACATTATTGAGTGATTGAAGGATATTACGTCTTTCAATTACTTTCATTAGAGTTTTTCGATTAACTTGCAATATTCAACTTGTTTGCGTAATCAAATGTTGTTTTTTTATTGATTCACTTACAACACTAGTAGCAAGTACACGACGCACAATATTACTATCCCTAGTGCGTCTCTTGACACCAACAGTGTGATATGCATCATGAAGGTTTTCAACAATTGTAGACGTTTGACTACGCATATTAGATGTTGTCAATCCTAAGGTGTTTAATGTAGGTTAATAAATTTCATCAAACTAACCAACAACTGACATCTTTGGGAATTATTTAAAATTTCAAAATTATTATCCCAAATTTCAGTGGCTTTTCTTTTGATTTGTCGTTTAGAAAGTTTGTTAGACATTGGTTTCAAAATGTTTTCATCAATTTCAATAAAAAGTTAGGTTTCTTAAGTAAAATCCTAGGAGGCGTTTTTGTCAAATTTTGCTTGTCTACAGTTTCAACATGAATTTCCTTATTCACATTTTCATTGTCTCCTTCAATTTCAACATTTGCTACATCATGAGTATTTAATTCTTCTTCAACATTGACAGTAAAAATTTCTTCATCATGAGTATTTAATTCAACTTCAACATTGACAGTAGAAACATTACCTAGTTCTTCATTGCTTACAATAGTTGGGATTAAAGATGAACCTCTTCTAGATTCATGAAGTTTCTGCATTCGCTCAGCATTTTGAATTTTGTTGGCCTCTAATTCGTTTGGTGTTTTTTTACTTAATGACTTCCTTTTTTGACTTCGTTTTTTGTCTTCAATGATGTTTTGCTTCCGATGATAAGAAAAATGTGCAGAAAAAGATAGAATTTTGCAGTAATTCGTATGGTAAGGTCAAAGAGTAAAAATCACACGGTAATTCAGACATTGGGATGTGTGTAAATATGATTTATGAACCGCGAGCGCACTTTATAAACCACAATTGCGGTTTATAAAGCGCGCTCGCAGTTTACTTTTTAAAAACCGCAATGGCGCTTTATAAACCGCGATTATGAATCTATCTTCCAAACCTAAGCCTCGGAAAATCTCTGTTTTTTCCCAACCAAAGCTATGGAAGGTCATTATGAAGTGTAAAAGGTCAAAAAACCTCAAATCTGCTCTTCCAAAGACTTGAACCATACTAAAAAACTAAAAAAAATTCACAAAAATGGTGCCATCATGTAGGGGAGACTCTTAGCTTCATAGAAATATTGTTTTTAAAGTGAATAGAATAAGATAAATATCATTTTATAATTTTTTACTAACAATATGTCTTTAAGACATTTTTTCCCGTGAATGTTCATGTCTACGTTTAAGACTCTAACTTTTGTTTCGCTTATAAAAATATGATAAAACTTATACCATCCCAAGCGTGGACAAATTCTATACACGTCAAAAAAAAAAATGATTTCGATATTTTTTGATATAGTTATGGTGGGCAAACAGAAAGCGCTCCGTTTTCTAAATATTTTCAGACCACTTTCACAGAAAAAAAATCATTAAACAAAAATATTGCTAAAAAAAATACAAAATAAAATCCATCCCAAGATAGACAACTACATGTAACGTTTCACCAAAGGAAAAAAAAAAAAAAACAAGATTTGGTCATCCAAAATGTGGGCGAACGGACTACAATCTTATAAGTTTTTTCAAAAAAAAAACACTAAGTCATTTAATTTTGAGTGTTTAATATAGCTAAACTTGTCCATTTTTTTAAAAAAATAGTAGTTTAGAAACTAGATTCCAGATGCTACGATTCATATTTATACAACTTTTTCTAATTTTGAGTGCACGCATTGCTAATAATCCCTACAATTTGAGATTTCACTGTTTTTTGCAATCTGAAGTCCACGTATGACCCCTACTTGGCTTCCCAACTTGCTGCACTTACCCATCATTATTCTAGAAAATAATGACCACTAATAAAAATTATAGTTGACACCGATAAAAAGGTAAAATCCAATGTAGAAACTCAGACGATTACCAAAAAGTGTACAAACCATTTTCAAACAAAGTGGATATGATCGAATGTACTACATATACTTATCCTGTAATGATAGGATGGAAAAAAACTAAATGCTGATTGCATGATGTTCCCAGAAAAACTTACCAAACTAAGTTCATATTTTCTGCATGAAGGTTGGAAACATTGTGCATAATAATATTATATTACGCATAATCAATCATCTAATAAGAGAACATCTAAATTGTCTCCAAAACTGAATTCTTCTTCAATGTTCATCCAATATGTCACTTATTTACTGTTGTTATGTATATTGCTTCCAATCTTGCATTTCAGGAGTTCTTTGGAATAGGGTACGGTCCCTAGAAAAATGTTGGTTGTGCTTTTTTTTACTGATTATCAAATATGCATTATTAATTATTATATGCATTTGATATTTAATTATTCTTAAATTTTAATAATGCATGTGATTGGACTTAGGAAATTTACATAGTTTATTGATTAGTTGACAATATAATTGCACTATTGTGTAAAAATGTAGAAGACTATATAAGCTTCATATTACTTCGATGGAAATGTAAATTAGATGGTTATGATAAAGTTTTACATAAGGGAGAGGTTAGAGAAGTGAAATTTCCACTTTACAATGTTCTATGAATTCCTATCCTCTGCTTATAGCAATTTCCTTCCAATTTACACATCTCTAGCTCAGGATTGTGCACCAGATCCCTCAGGAAAAGGTGTAGGACCTTGACATCAAACAGGACTTTATGCTTTAATTAAATTAGAAAATGGACTATTCCCAAAGCTTCATCAACTGCTAGATTTTACTCTACTTTTAGGGATAGAAGTAGGTTTCAACTTATCTTTATTCACTTTTCAGTTGGGCATTACGATTTATCTTAAGTTCAACTAACTTTTGGCAATCATATTAAAAAAGGTTCCATAGTTTGTATGATTTGTAAATTTTTCATGTCTATACATCATGTTCATAACTTGAAATGAACACATGTTTCCCACACAACATATAATAGTTACAACTCATCACATGAAGATAATTCTCATTTATTTACATAAATATTAAGTACAGTGAGCACGACACAAGCGGTGGGCTCTAACTAGAGAAACTCAACCATGCATAAAAGAAAATACCATGCGTGTAAATAATTCATCGAGTAAAATAGAACAGGGATGATCCATCATTCTTGTTCATATGGATTCTACCAGTTGATTTCTAATTTTCCTTTCCGCTAGCAATGACTCCATCTTCAGCAGGTACATGAAAGGGATTCAAGGATTGGAAGTCATGTAAGAGCTTTGGATTTCCATGATTACTTCTTAGTAACCATTAACATTCCAATAAAATTATTGTGCAATGATAATTTTATCCTTTTTTCCACATACAGATTCTTGAAATTCATTTCACAGTTAACATAAAGTTCATACCATTTAGATGACGAATATTATCTCTTACGACAATGCATTCCATAACTGACAGAAATAATTGGCATGATTTCAAAGTGCATACAAATGTAGTCTTGAATTATAGTCATTCTTAGGCCAAGAATATGATATCATCAAAGGGTTGTGTTCAATGTTTACATCTGTGAGGCTTTATATCTTCAAGTGAATAGAACGTGAAAAATCAAGAAAGAAACTATATAGTTGTACTTCATAAGGGAGGTTAATATTATCAAGATAGGTATTCCCATAAACATTAATTGATGCAAGTTCAGCTTTATTATCCCTAACATAGTTGAGATATCATCAAGAACATTTTCAATGATCTCCAAAAAGAAGCACCATCTTCAACAATTTAAGAGTACCATAAAGAGACATAGAAAAAGGAAGTGTTTTCTCGAAGCTTAATTTCACCAAGTGCAAGTACATGAAGTGCTTATTCAATCGCAATGACAACATGTCTAGATTGATTCTAGAAGGATTACTAAGAGTAACATTAGTGCATGACTGAAAATCTCATTTTACAGAGAAGAGATCTTTACTCTTGATATCGCACTATATTCTCCACTTATTCGGAATAAATACATGAAGATATTAAGTAACTCAAAATTGCAGCAGTCAAGTTACAAGGCATTAATGCCTGATTTCATTAGTTTAAGGAGTGAAACCTTGAAAAAGAGGATTGCCATTTCTATATAGGAATAATAAAGCACTACAATATACAAGATACATCTTACAATAATTACATTCACTTGTGTCATCTACAATCCCACAATGAGATCAGTTTCAACAGAATATCTCCTACTACCATTGTTTAAACTTTTAAGAGCAACTCAACTAGAGTGTAGATTTGTAAACTAGGCATACACGGGTTACGAGACCATGTAACTTATGAAATTGTAAGGTCTTCTCTTAAGTGGGACTAATTTTAAGGTACAATTGCAATTGCTAAGATTTATGACACAATCTCCATCCGTAATTAAATGCCTTAATTAGCCAAGGTTTGGAAAAATATCAAGGAATTTTTCACCTGAAGGATCCATGCCCAATACTATCATATGAGTTTAAGAAAAGAGGACATATTAATGACTAAATAGTACATATCCAGGATGAAAAGGACCAAGGTGATTACATTTCATAGAAAAATCTACAAAGCTTATACCCATTGGTGGTGGTAAGAGATTGCTAAGGATGCTTCAATATTACAATAGTGTAAGTAATAGGAAAATTGTTTCAATACCTTCACTTCTGTCAAAAAAAGGGGGTCTTACTATATGTTTAAGTGCATTGGAATCCCAAGTAGTTGAGCTACCTCAATATATGGTTAAAAATCAGATTATCATTACTTGGCAAACAGTATTCCTAATCAAATAAGGGAAGGACATACTCTGGACACATGTTGGACCATGTCGTGCTTATTCTTCAGGTTCGCAATGATGTAGCTAAGTGAAAAACGCTATGATGATAAGTAAGCATCCTTGTGATCTTACATTATTGTAATCTAGAAGGTGTTATGGAGCATAAGGATTTTAGATCATCAAAAGGTACAAGATTTCAATGTTGCGTAAGATCAGAATTATAGCCCAAGTCAAAAGTAGGGATAAATGAATTTCATACAAGGGTTGATTATTACCTTAATATTTGCAAAATACATTTTTTCCAAGGTAAGTAACACAACACATTAAGGTCATTTACATCATTAATTGGACACTAGATCCTTCACTACAAGGATATTGAATTAAAAATCATTTAACATATATATAGGAGGAATACTTATTGTGCACATACGTAAATCTGAATTAAAATTACACCTATGATTAAATGCACATTTCCCAAATTAACCCTAAAACTAACATCTCATTCATATTGCCAAATTTCAATAAATAACTTTACTGTAACATTATAATACATAAAACATTCCTTTTATTAACATTTATAAATTCTAAAAATATACAATGAGTCACCCCCACGTCGTTCTGCCATCTTACTTGTATGCTAGAAAAACATGTGAGCATGAAATCATCGATAAATCGCCGGCATGGCATCCACCCAGATCTAGCATAATTAAAGTTTTTAGTTACCATTTACATACTCATAATAATTTTCATTCAAAAGGAGACGGTTAGATACATATTTATTTCATTTCACTTCGGTTCATTTTTTTAACCAAGGAGAGAGAAAGAATAGGGAAGAGAGAGAAACACCAATCCATCAAAAGTTCCATTTCAAATAATAAGTCATACTATAGAGTTTTAAATAGTTATTTACAAGCGTCAAAAAGTTTTCACAGTGGTTTGGGAACCCGATAGGAGTGTCCTGATGCAACTATTCTTTTCCATTTTCTTGCCCCTTGAAGTTGCAGAACCAGTTATTGCCTTTCCAATTTAGACTGCAGTAGTGCAAAGTATCCTAATTTCAAAAGTTATATTCTTGTGAGATATTAATTCCTACGATGGGTAAGTTTCTACATGTACTCCTATGCTGCAAGAATTCATGGTGTTTTAGTATATAGTCTAGAACTGGTGCATGGTTTAGCTATTGTGTTGCTTGTGATTTATTACCTCAACACACAAGTCTTTGCCTTAAGATAAAATTGAAACCATCATTGGTTAGCTTGAGGGCTCTGTAATGTGTTTCTTAAACTAGCATTGTACATGTAATCAGTCAAATCCCTCAACGAGAAATTTGGTGTAATTTCACCCCATATATCAATTTTTTTTGAGAGTCAATGCAATATTTTTACTGGTAAAAACCATTTTCAAAAAATTATGGATTTATGATACCACGGGTCAACAATTGGAACTGGCCTTTGACCTAGTCCGGATGACTGGAGTCCTACAATAATAGGTATACCCAACTAGACCTGAGGTGTTTCTATTGTATCTACGGAAGTGAGAGATAAAGTGAATTGTCTTAGTAACCCCCACTAGTCAGGTCTCTCAACAAGGGTGCACTTATGAGAGTATAACATTTTTCAGGCACCACCCCGTGGGACGAGGATAAGAACTCACTATTTATGCAATTCTTAACACCTCCTGAAAATAACAAAGCAGAACTCATAGTGATGACTCCTATAGAATCTGGCATTTTAGATCAGTACAACGATCAACATCATCAAACGATTTAAGCTGCAGTTGATCAGGTATTTTTCTAAGATAACATTAGGGATACATGTTATTTCATTGTTATCAATCTGTTGTCATGAGGCTCAGTAGGACCATTTTCCATATTTCTGGATATTTTATGAAGTCCCGCATTTCAAGGTGGAATCCTAAATTTTCAGTAGTTGTTATTAGTCTAGATCAATAGCCTACTTATTCATTTTCCCCTTCAGCATCAATATTATGATACCCTTGATCAACAATGAATACCCTTATGGTACCCAACACCTTGGAAATCAATATGATGATCATTATGAGTCATTTAAGGTCAAATTTATATAGGAGGAGTTTTATGTCAATTTTGAGAGGTGAAGAGATCTTGTAACAATTGATTTTCAAAGAGTGTCTAACCGAGACATTTTAGCTATCAAGGAACAATATGAGAAATCACAAGTAATGAAGAATGGGTAGGACATCAGGTTGAGGAACATTGTCAATGGGATGTTCCTACTTACCTTCCTTATCAGAATCCAATGCTCACATATTTCCCTTGCTAACCAAAGCAACCAATTCACCATTTTTTAAATTATCAAGTTGTTGCAACATTTTCTCCTTTTATTTCAAAATAATTCACTGAAGGATCCAAATTTAAGATGTTCAATGCTTGGCATTCAATGAGCTAACTGTTATAAATCTAGACCTTGGTACCCCAGGTATTATGAAATCACAATCTATTGACATCACCATTATTGCCACATGATGTCAGATAGTCACGTGTGTTGGTGCTCAAAATGGTCTTGCCCCATCTGTGCCTTTGAAAAATTATTCATTCACGGCCTCTGTCATTTTATCCTTCCCCATATGGTGCCTAGTCGGTCTTATTGCCATTTTTAGTCTGCTCCTAGATCGAGGATCATGTGTGGGTCTTTATTTGTCTCATGGTTCCTTTGTTCCTCTGAAAAAACTATGTATTTTGGGGCTCCCGTGCTCTGTCCCTTCAAAACTCACATTTTCCCATTTTCTCCATTCTCCATAATCAAGATCTATTGTCCCTGTTATTTTTTCCCTAAATACTCAAAAAGAAATGAATTGATGTGTCCCCGAGGAACGCATTTGAGCCTTGCAACAGTCTAAATTCTTTGTCCATGAAGAAAACCTCATTTTCTGGCTCGAATGGACGTTTCCCTATGTTTTACTGTTTGACAGGCATTTCTCCTGATCAAATTTGCATCATTCAGCCGACAGGGAAATGTGGCACCTCTTGATTGGATGCAGATCAGCTTAATAATTCAGAAATTCCATGAAAAGCCTCAACTTTAAAATGTGTCCACGTGGAGGAATGGTGCTCATTTGAGAATCAACTTTTTGGTTTGGCTTTGAAGTAGGGTCGAGAGGACATGTGGTGGGTTGGCAGGAAAGAGACACGTGGAGGCTTCCACTGGGTTTCCCATACTTAGACAAATTTCAAAAGGTTTTTAGGAAGTCTAGGACACGTGGAGGAACGAAGCTCATTTAAATATATGCTTTTGGGCTTTCCCTTGGAGTAGTGCCGGAAGGACACGTGGAGGCTTTCGCTGCTTTCTAATACTTAGACAAATTTTATGCACTTGGAACAATTTGGTGAAATAGGGACACGTACTAGCAAGATTGCACTCATTTAGGGTCTCCACCTTGGGCACCATTTTGAAATTACACCATGGAGACACATGGAGGAACCGCTCATGTTCGGGGACCGGCCCTTGAGTTTCATTCTAAAGAAGCACCAAGTTGACATGTGGAGGCCTGCGCTCACTTTGCATTTTACTTAGACTTTTCAATGGCCAAAAGGAGACTGCCTCGAAGCATGAAAAAGGGAACCTTCCACTGAGCTTCAAGCCTTTAAACAAATTTTGCTGGAGCAGGACACGTGGCGAGCCTGCGCTCATTCAAGGTATCAAATTCTAGGGACTGCCTCAAGGTGCGCCATTATGACAAATGGTAATTTGAAAAGTCATAGGGGCGGGGAAGCAGACCATTGAAGGCAACTTAAACCATTTACCTCTTTGCTTCATAAAGGTTAAATTAGAAAAAATGGTCCATGAGCCCGATGGGAAATAGTCAATGTTTACCCAAATCAACAGTGGATGTGCAGACCTGTGGAGGAAAATTGGAAAATTTTCCTTTTGAGAAAAAAGGAGTTAAAAGCAAAAGGGGAAGCAAGTTCCGGTGGGACCCAGATTCGGAAACGTGTCAAAATTATTTCTCAAGGGCAAAGCTGTGGGGAAAACTTGGAAAATTTTCCTTTTTCCAAAAGGGAGTCAAATGGAAGAATTTCTCTGCGTTTCTTTTCGGGCCCACCTAAGGACATGTGTCAAGCCCATTTTTCAGAAGCAGAGGTGCGGAGCAAGATGGGAAATTCTTCCATTTTTTCAAAAGGGTCAGAAAAGGTCAAACGAAGCCCTCGAGCCTGTTTTTGTATCTTCCACGTGGACGGCCCACATTCAAAATCAAATATCAATGGTTACTAAACGTCTAAATCTATTTTTTCCTCCATTTTTTCTATAAAACTCCTAGGAGTGTGAGTCTTCATGATTTATTTCTATTTTCTACACGCCAAATAGAGGAACGAGTTAATTTTTATATCTAGAATTTGGTGGGAGAGATCTGGAGATGTCTTTCGCCATTAAACCAGTCTGACTCTTGGGCCTGATCTGATTTTTCATTTTTCTTCTCCTGAGCATGCAATGGGCCAGATATGGGGTGAAAGTGGTTGGCGAATGGATGGAGGCATGTTTTACCCCAGAAAAGAGTTGAATGCATAAATAAATCGAAGAGATTTGGCCTCGAGCACCTGGAGACTTTTGCAGACCTGATTCTGCGAATCACAAAAGAATCATGGCAAGCACTGGTGCATTTAAAGTTTTTTTCTTTTCGAAGGAAGGGGTTCTGTTGGAAATGTTATAAATGGCGCGAATTTTTTGTGCAAATGGTTGGGAGTTTTTGGAAAGATCAGGACTGATTCTCTCCAGCAAAAAAAGCTTGACAGAGCCCATCCATTTTGAGAAGTCATCTAGAGAAGCCTATATATCTCTCTTTGTATCAAATTTGATCGTGTCAAGGTGGTTGCAAGTGTACAGTCATTGAAAAGCTTTGATATTGTTCTAGAAACATTCCCTTGCTGATAAATTTTATCAAACTTTGAGTTATTTTGTGTTAATCTTGAGTAAAGTGTATTTATTTCATCTTTGAATGTATACAAGTAGTTTTTCTTGTTTCCATTGCAGTCTTGTACCAAAATATGGTCCAATCACATAGTTCTCATTCCTTGTGATAGTTTAGTGGCATCTGTAATTTCATTTCTCAGAAGAGCCTTCATCTGGGAGTGGGATAAACGGTTTAAAATCACTTTTCTTTCATTTTGTTGATAGAGATTCTTTGTAAGCCTTTGGGTGTACCTCAGGAGTGACTTGGTTTAAATCTTGGTGCTTTATTGGGTTCTCTAACTTGATCCTTCATGATAGAATCACACAGGTTTTTTGAAAGAGAGCAAATATGGGCCTCCATTAAAGCACATATTCTGGTTGAGGAAATAGTTTAACTTTTTGTGGCATTTTGTTGATTGAATCTTTCAATTTTGCATAAGCTCTCAAGGATCTGGTGAGTCAAGTCTGTCCTATCTCCCCTCCCAAAAAATTCATTTAACAACAAATCCTACCCATAGTACCCCTGTTTGTCATGTGTGTACACAAATGCATAATCTTTGTTACCAAAACATGCAGAAACAATCAGGGTCTCAAATGTCTTTAGTAACGTTTACCTTGTTGTGAAGATATCTCCATGATCTAGAAGTTAAAACTCATGAGAGTCAGATCTGGGGTGTTGATCATATTTTCCTCAAGGTCTTCTTTACAAAATTTATGCAAAAGAAAGGTACATGTATCTCCTTTCAGATGAAAGAGGTTACACAATAGGTTCTCTTACCTTGGTTAAAAGGCACAACCTAAAATAGTTAGGATAAGATCATATCCTTTTGAGGTGCTATCCATCTCTCCAAAAATCCAAGTAATAAAGGGGCAACTAGATTTCTCCCTGGCTAACAAATGACATACATTTATGATCTATCTAGCTCTAAGCTCCCTATTGAATCCGTGTTGCCGCTTGGATTGAAAAGGAGAACAAATTTGGGTACCAACGATGTGAAAACCCAATCTATTCATTGTGTAGCCATACCTCATCCAAAAGCTCCATCAAACACAACTGTGTCTCCCAAAATTGGCGTAACTAGGATGGAGTGACGTAAACCTAGGGAAAAAATTCACCATTTTTCCAGCATGTGTTGAAGGGCCTGTAAACAAGATCCAAATCTTCCATTGTTTGCCAAAGGTAGGATGACAGAAGGCACTTGTTTATAGGTTGTAACAAAATATAATCCCATTTTATATTTCAAGGGAGAGAGATTTCCCAACTGGCACCCATAGTCCCATTAAGAGGTTGAAAAATAGATAAACTATCCACTCCAGTGGTCCAAAACTCATGGAGGGAGATTTCAATTCTTCCATGTTTTCAAGAAAAATAAATCTTTAAACGCCCAACTAGAGGAGGTTCTGGCAGAGGTTAAGGAGATAGACTTTACAACTATAAAATCCTTTCCTTAAATGTCTCTGCCATGTTTCGAGCTCCACACATTGACTGAGAGGATGATGGATATAGTATAAGAACTTGGTTTTACACTTGCAATTGCATTTTCTTGGAAGTTTCTAAGCCTTTCAAAAAAAACTATTTTGTTCATATCCTATAGTCCATACTGTCCACAGAACCATGTTATTTTTACAACATTCTGTTAAATAATTCATATGCCATGTGTATGCTTCCATATTTCACACCCATGTCTACCAAATCACTTCCAACTACAACACCTAACAAAATTCTTCTATATTTATGCCTTGTTGGATGTTCATACCTTGTTCCAATGCTAATTTTTTTTACACATGTTGGGAGTGCATATCAAAAGTAAGCTAACCACGTAAGCTTCATTTTTATTTTAATATCAAACACTAATGCAGTTTCAATAGAGGAGGGCTATAAATATTTCAATTGCATGAGTGCCTCTAATATAATTACACTTAGAATTGATCATTATGTTTGCATGTTTGACATTCTTAGCCATTACCTATCTTGTAAAAACTCTAACTTATCATCAACGTGCCAAGTAAACTTGTGGTGATTATGTGAGTACGCTTTCTTGGTGCTTAAAGAGCACATAAGAATACATGTATAGGTGAGAGATCAATTAAATACATTCCTCTATCCTTTCTGCTTTTACTGCAACTTTCCACTTACTGCTGAATTGATAACGTTTCCTTGGGTTCAACATGCTCAAAGTCTTTGGATCTCAATAAATCACTCATATTATTGCAAAGAAATGACAGGTCTGAAGGGTCCTTTTGGACACATTGTACTCCAACCTTTTCTTTAATGCCATTCCGGGAAATTATAACCACCCAACTGATAACTCCCAATTGGACAATGATAGGGGGTGTTAAAAGAGGTTGTGGAGTTGGGACAATACCATTCAATTGCGTGAGATTGAAGTTTCCAAAGCCTTTACGATTTTTTAGGTATGTCATTTCCTCTACCAAACCATTATATCTATAAATTTTATTATTATTTTTATATAAATATCAGTCCTTATTAATTTTTAAGAGGGACACTACATTTACCCCCCCCCCCCCCCCCCCCTTTATAAGAGCATCATCCTTGATTTAACATAATGTCAAGGTTAGCAAAAGTGATCAGCAATGAAGGTGCTAATGATGACATGTTCTATCTAGGGATAAGATATATGTCCTAAATAGATGACCATAGGGAAGTCAAAAAAGTTTAACAATTTCATAAACTCTTATTTTCTCTATTAAGATTGGTATTTATTTATCTTTTACATTATTACTTAGTGTTTTTCCTTTACAACATTTCTAAATCTGAAGATCTTAATATTCCATTGTTTAGGATTTTAATTGTATTATGTTCATGGGTGCCCAAGCGTAGCTGACATCAAGATGAAAAAAAAATCACAACATAACAAAAACAACCCATGAGACTTCTTGCTACATACTTTCATGACTGTATCATATCATAAGGCCTTAAATTTCACCATGAAAAGATAACAAGTAGTCTACATAACAAATAATTTCCAACAATTATGGCATAGGGATAAATCCAACACATACATGTGACTAACAAATAATGAATCTTGACACTGAAACAAATACAACTGGTATAACATGACCAAAATACCACGTTTGTACTGACTCAGTACCAAGTCAAGATCCAATAATATATATCAACCAAGGGGAGAATCAAGCCTCAAACATAACAATGTCTAAAACCACTCACAAGAGTACACATAAGTTATAACACCTACTCCACACATTACAAAACATCATGAAACAATATCCATATATCTCACAAATCACCGCAAAACAACTCCACATACCTCCTGAAGCATCACAAAATAGCTACATATAGCTCCCAAAGAATCACACACACACACACACACACACACACAAGTCTCTTATGTCTCCCTCAAGTCTCTTATGGCTCCCTCAAATCTCTTCTGTCACCCACAAAACAATAAAAAAAAGATAATTTTTTCCTTTTTGCTCCCCAAAAGAGGCCAGTCACCCTATGGACCTAAGCACATAGAGTCAAAATACCTATAACCCAAGTGACATACAAACTCGTGGTTCGACAACCCACTAGTTATCTGTAAATCCTAGGTGTGTACCCCCCATATAATGAAGTGGGTACATAGGTCCCACCACTCCATGGTGAATCCCATGACCATATTATAACACATTTCGACAATTAGAACTGGCATAACAATTCATTTCAAATGTAAAGTGGAAAAACTACAAAGCCTTGGGCTAGGCTATAAAAAATTTTAACATGAAAAGTAAGTTTAGAAATAAGTAAAGCAAATGGACAAATAGCCATAGTTAATACAAAAATATACATATTAGTGCAACAATGAAATAAAATACCCAAAATATAAGAACACATCAATCAAGAAAACTGCTAGTTCTAGTAAGAAAGAAATAAAAAAAATGATTAATATAAAAATAAAATACGTACATGGAAATAGCACATCATAATAACTATGTGGCCTTATACGACCACCAAAATGGTACTCAATGAGTTGCTGGCACTTAGATATCTAGCCTCAGCTCATAAAATAACATATCCAATAATACAATTGTAATCATCTATGTCTGAATCATCCCTCCACCACTTCAACAAGGCTCAACATAGTCGTAACTATATTTAGGTTGAATCCATATAATTACCATATAGGGAGAGAGAAAGGAGTAAAAGTTTCCATCTAATGCACCTAAGGTGTCCATGAAACACAATATGCATGAAACCTATTGAGCAAGTGCCATACATACCAAATGAACAAAATTGGGTTTTCAGCCTATCTAAGACTCCACTTCCTATCTCATATTTGGCTCAAGTGACTAGTCAACAGTACCCATTTCCTCACTCCAAACATACACCTTTTGTTGATTTCCCTTAGGTCAGTTAGTGTACGGCTCACAACACAACACATAACTACATAACTAAGACAATGGTGATTCACACAAATTAACCATATCTTCTTATGCAAGGTATATATACAGGGTATAACATAATCATTACTTTCATAGGTTATGATACATCACATTAACACATATTGCACCCAAAGTGCGATTATTGTACAATAGGGATCATATGCTCACCATATGCCCCTAAATCACAACATAAAACATCACATATTGTACGAATTATACATAAGAGGAACATAATGTCTAACATTACAACATACACTCAATTTCAATTACAATATGGTGACACACAATTCTCACAATATGGTGATGACATCACGATATAATCCAATTCACTATACACCAATATTTTCTTACAACATATTAGTACACCTAGATATCAAACAATGCCAAAATTCTCTAACACTCTGTGATCAACAATAAAATTCCTTTCACACACAACAAGGTGGTACATCACACATGAATTTCTCATTGAATCCACGAAAAGGAGGAAGAATACTCTCATCTCTAGCACATCAAGATAACAAAAATTATGCACTAAGTTACATGCACAACATGTGTGTTCATAATATCACAGTTACAACATTGTTCACATCACACTTATATCACATTACTCTTCCAATCTCCACCACCACCATGACAAACCATCACAACTTAAGTCTATCCTAGAGGTTCAAGGGAATTAACTTCCACTCTGATACCAAATGTAACGACCAGATTTTACTCACACAAATACAACAGTAAAAATACCAAGACAATTTATTTGTTTACTAAAATTGCTCCCTACACAACACTACAAGGGCTCCAAGTAAAGAAACTCAACAACACATAAGACACTTGCACTTACAAAATTCATAGACTCACATAGACACATGACAACACCATATATATGTCGATGCCACACTTTCCCCAATGGATGAATGCTAGCGGTGACCTAACCACAAGAAAGGGACTCAAGGATTGGAAAATCGAAAACAAATAATTACCATGATTACATCTTAGTTACAATTAACATTTCAAGAAAATTATCATGCAAGGATAATATTATCTTTTTTCCACCTACAGATTCTTTAATTCATTTCACATTCAACTTATAGTTCAACCATTTAAGTTTGCTATTTATCTCTTATGACAATCACCATAACTTACTTAATTAATTGACATATTTCAAATTATATACGAATTTCTTAATTCTCTCATTCTTATGCTAAGAATGTGCTTCTCAAATTTTTATGCAATGTTTAAATTTTACCCTTGCTACACAAGTGAATATGATGTTATGTCAAGAAAGAAATCTTAGGATTTAAGGGAGATTTAGATTCAAGATAAATGTTCCCATAAACATTCTTCAATCACGGTAACTTTATTTCCCTATCATATTTTATATAGTTCAATAACTTGTTGAATCCATTCAACATTTCCACCTAAAATATTATATAGATTTATATATATCTTTTGTTTTCTTGAAGTTTTATCTCATTAAGGGAAATTCATACTGTTTTCAACACATGAAAATGTCTAATTGAGTTACAAGGACTCCAAGAGAAACATTATTCCTAACCTCAAATCTCTTTTTACTCTTATATGCTTTAATATTATGTTGCATCATGGTCTCATTATTGGCATTATTTTATAACAATTGTAAACAAAATAACACATAATTTTCACCAATGGATTTGATACTACAAGGAGTGCAACCTAGCATGACACATCCCATTTATTTTCTCTTACACATGGCAGTATTAAACACATGTTACAACAAGGACATCCACTTGTGTCATTTAAATCCCACCATGAAATCCATTTTAGGAATATCACCTGCTACCTTTATTTGTTTTTGTGCCACTCACTATGGTACAAGGGGAAACTAGGCATCACGGGTAATGAGATCATTTTTTTATTTCTACACTTCTCTTAAGTAAAATTATTTTTAAACACAATTACATTTACTAAGAGTTATGAACAATTTCCACTCTTAAGTTAAATCCTTAATCAGCCAGGGTTTTGTTTAATTCCAATTGCACCTAAGGATCAACACCCAAACTATATATGAGTTCAAGGTTAGAGGAAATATTTATGATAAACAAAATTCATGAAATACCAAGGTATTATGTTGCTAGTATCCAAGGTAACCCATTTATCTGTGAGGAACTAAAGAGATCATTAACAAGAGTTTAAGTCATAGGAAAACTATTTCACTACCTTCATTTGTGTCGGTCCAAGAGGATTTTAATTTATGTTTAATGTTGGTTCCCATTAGTGCTACCTTAAGAAAAATCACATTATCCTTACTACACACATTATTTTTAATCCTAGAAGGGAACCACATACTTTGGATAATGTTGGACCATGTTGTGCTTATTCATCGGGTTGGCAACGGTGTAGCTAAGAAAAAATGCTATGATAATAAACTCATCCTTGTGATCTTATTTATTTAATATAGAAGGTGTTATCAAGTGTAAGGACTTTAGTTCATCCTAAGGTTTTAGTTTTATATGTTAAGATAAATCACACAGAAAGAGTAGTTATACATGAATTTTATACTAGTGTTGACTATTTCGTTTATATCTCTTTATTAAGTTTCAAGGTAAGAAACACAACACACCAATTATTCAATCATCAATTGCACACTGGAAATGAACTACAAGAAATTAAATTCAAAATCATTTAACATATATATTAAACCTTTTTACCATATGTAAATCTGAATTTAAATTGCACCTATGATTAAATGCACATTTCCCAAGGTATCCCTAAACATAACATCTCATTCATATTGCCAAATTTCAATAAATCACTTTATTGAAATCACTTTATTTCAATAAATGAGATCGAGCTAATGCTCGATGAAACTCTCTACATAATAAGGGATACATACAACGATTGACATCCCTTCTAAGAGGATCAACGTGTTATTTTGTATATCTCTGGAAATTGTATTTTTCTAACTTTTCAAGGTGGACAAAAAGAGCTGTTTTAGTTTATGAATCATCTAGGTATGTCCAACACCAGTGAACACGAGCACCAAATTTTTATACCCTCAATAACAATGTTTAAAGTTGTGGTATCAACACGGATGTTGATAAAATTGCAAGTCGATAATGTAAATCATAAGGAGGAGTTTTATTGTTACGTGTTAAAAGTCTGGTTACAAATTTTTCTAGATAGTGTGTGAACCAGGGGTTTAAGTTTATGCTTGGATACCAATATTTATTTGGGTTACATAAGTTCCATATGACATTTTATTATTTTTGAAAAACAAGTTTATATAAAAAATATTCAAATTTTAGATACTCCAAGGTTTTAAATTTATTTCATAACAAATGAAAAACCAAGTGCGAGAATTATGAAGGACAAGGTGAGATGAACCATTCCTAGGAACAATGAGTGAAGTGGGTATGTGGGGTGGGTTCTAGGTAATGTGCAATCACGATCTATTGAGACCATCATTATTTCCACATGATGCCAGATATTTACATGAAAACCCAAGCTCTTCATTGTGCACTCGTGCCTCATCCCAAAGCTCCATTAGACACAACCATATCTCCCAAAAGTGGCATAACCAAGACGGACTGATGCAAACACATGAAAAAAATTCACCATTATTCCAACATGTTTTGAAGGGCCTGTAAACAACATCCAAAGATTCCATTGCTGGCCATAGGTAGGCAGAGAGAAGGCATTGGTGTAGAGGTTGCACTAACAGAGAAACCCATTTTATTTTACAAGGGAGAGAGCTTGCCAAACTATCCACACCCACAGTCCCATTAAGAGGTTGCAACATACATAAACTATCCACTCCAGTAGTCCAACACTCATGAAAGGAGATTGCAGTTCGTCCATGTTTTCCAGCAAAATAAATCTTTAAACGCACAACAAGAGGAGGTATTGGTAGAGGTTAGGGAGATAGATTTTACAACTATCAAATCCTTTTCCTAAATGTTCGTGACATGTTTTTGGATCCACACATTCGCTAAGAGGATGTTGGATATGGTATAGGAATTTGGTCTTACACTTCCAATTGCATTTGCTTTGAAGTTTGTAAGCCTTTTTAAAAAAACCATTTCATTCATATCCTTCAGTCCATGTTGTCCACAGAACCACGTTGTTTTTAATACATTCTATCAAACAATTCATATTCCATGTGTATGCTTCCAAATTTTGTACCCGTGTCTACCAGAGCACTACCAACTACAACACCAGAAAAAATTCCTCTATCTTTATGCCTTTTTGGTCATCCATACCTTGTTCCAGCGCTCAAAAGTTTGGCACAGACTGGGAGTGCGTAGCAAAAGTAAACTGACCACAAAATCTTAAGTTTTATTTTAATAGCACATACTAATGCAATTCCAGTGGAGGATGGCTATAAATATTTCAATGGCATGAGTGCATCTAATATAATTATGCTCATAATTGATCATTATGTCTGCATGTTTGACATTCTTAGCTGTTACCTATCTTGAAAAAACTCTAAATTATCATCAACATGCCAATTAAATATGTGGTGATTGTGTGAGTATCTTTGCTTGGTTCTTAAAGAGCACATAAGAATACATGTATAGGTGAGAGATCCATTAAACACAGTCCCCTATCCTTTCTTCTTTTGCTGCAACTATCCACTTACTGCTGAATTTATAGTGTTTCCTTGGGTTCAGCATGCTCAAAGTATCTGGATCTCAATAAAGCACTCATATTATTATAGAGAAATGACATGTGTAAAGGGTCCTTTTGTATGCATTTCACTCATGTCCTAAGTACCTTGTCCAAGCTTCACGAGTCACTGTAGCCTTTCTTGACACTACAGCTTATTATTAATAAACAGTAGTGTTCATGGTATACTGTCATATGTAATTGTTTCGTCATCAAATGGAACGTGTTTTTTTTTTGTTGGGACATTCAATGGTGGAGGCTATGTCGAAGAATTGCGGGGGTGTAAATCCGGGTTGTAGGTTCTGCCAGATTATTCCCAGATACATGCATCTCAACCTACTTTCATCAAACATATAGTGAACTGCTCAACGGTAGCTCTATAGTCAGCTAATAAAAGTTAATATAATCCTTACCAAGCACAAATCTCTACTTGAGGGCTTGCAAAGAGGTAGATTTTCCACGAGGTTGCCAATTAGCTTTGCACATCTGAAGGATATACTAGCTGCAATTGTCAAGTATTAGATTCAGAGTATAGAGAAAAATTGGACGGAGATGCTGTGAACATTTATTTCTTGTGCACCAAAGAAGCGAATGCGATGGAGGCATTTCTTTACCAATCACCTCACCTAATATTTCTGTGCGCTTGTTTCCATTTACAGCCCATGGAGATATATGTTGATGATGAGGCAAAATTGACATTTCATGGATTAGTGCAAGTTTTACTCGCTATAATACTTAATTTGACATTTTTAAATAGACTGTATTTGTTTATTCTCCTTGGTAGTGGTTGAAGCGCATTTTCCTTTCTCCCTGGTTAGCTGACAGATGGGTGACATTTCTTGTCACTTCTTAAATGATCTGTAATCTCCTGGGTGGCGTGTGACAGTGGGAGTCGGTGGAGTCCCGTTTTTCTCCACCATGATCTTATTTTGATTCTGTTATTAAATGCATATGGGTGGGTGTTGGACGCGTTTTTTTTCTAGGGCTGTAGGCGTTGGAAGGAGGGAAAACGTGTCCTTAGGTGCTGCGAGGTGTGTCTTGTTTGGGAATCCACAACAATAGCCGGCAACAGTGTATAGCCAGGCAACAGGCATGTCGCAGCATGGTAGAAGCCTGTTGAGCGCCTCCAACAAGCAGGTTGTCCAACTTTGTTGTTATCTGTTCAGCATCGACCTGCATCCTCAAATTCGGGATTCTCCTTCAAGATATTTGTTTCAAAATCGATTAAGTGACAGTGAGAGTGTTACCAGGAGACCCGATGAAATTTATTACAGAGATTCTCTATTGATTTCTTACTTGTCTTACGAGGTAACTCATGGAAGAGAATCTCATAGGCGTGGATCTGTTTCATTTCAGTATATTCATGAAGCACGATTTGCGTTGCTATTATATGAGCTTCTTCATCGAGTCACTAAGTTGGCAAGCTCTCATGGCGAGGGGTGAAAGGAAAGAGATCTTTGGAGAATCGAGAGGCTGCCATTCCAGCGCCTTCGCCTGCCCACTGAACGATGGGATAAGGACTTTGCTAAAATTGAGGCTGGGTAATGTTTCTGCGCCTCTTCTCAGTTCACCCATTTTCTACAGTTGGGTTTCTTGTTTGCTTCTAGGTATCCTCTGATTCGAGATTGGGGATCGTTACAGCTACTGCCCCCTAGAAAATTCTGTACACCACTATCTGGGTATTCTTGTTCTCATATTTTCTCGTCAATTTGAAAAGAGGGGATTGGTCATATGCTTTTCTCCGCCCACCTAAATGCAGGTATTGAAAATTTTTACGGGGATCATAGAGCTTTTTCCAAATTGAATGTTGGGTATATATCATGAGAATTGGGTGTTCAAGATTTCATCGAGATATTGGATCGGGCATTGGTAAAGGTGCTATAAATTCAAGGTGTTGACTGATTATTTGTCCTATTCAATAATTTGATTGAAAGTCCAGCCAGATTGGATCTTTGTTAACTCGTCCATTCACTTATCTTCTGTCAAACATCCCAACATTGGGATTTGAGGAGGAAGTGTGAATGGATTCACCTCCAGGACCTGCTATGACAACGGTGGGTGCTCCTATGGCAAGCAAGGAACACTCAACGCGCGAGAGTTTTGTAACACGCGATGTGATGCCTGTTTATGTTAAGGAGCTCATTGCAGGAGGCTTTGCTGGTGGGTTTGCAAAGACTGCAGTTGCACCCTTGGAATGCACAAAAATTCTTTTACAGGTCTTGGAGCAGTTTGGAATACAGCAAAAGTAGAAGCTGGATCAATAGTTACAATATTTGGTCTTGGTACAGTCGGACTCGCGGTTGTAGAGGGTGCTAAAACAGCGGGTGCTTCACGTGTTATTGGCATTGACATTGATTCTAAGATAAGAGATAGACTCACCAAAGCCATTATGAAAGAGCACACTCTGGCTAGGCAGAAGAGTGGTGCTAAACAACTTTTTGTGGATGCACTGCTCACACTACAAGAAAAATATGATCTCTGTGAGGATACAATAATTGGTCTCCTTTGGGACATGATCACTGCAGGGATGGATACAACAGCCATAACTGTGGAATGGGCCATGGCTGAACTTGTTCGCAATCCTCGCGTACAGCAGAAAGCTCAAGAAGAGCTAGACAGGGTGATTGGTAAAGACAAAGTACTCAATGAGACTGGTCATTTTCTTTTCACAGCGTCAAGGACGTCGAACAGCTTGCCAGAGACGAGCCCAAACGCTCCGTCTGGCACAGAGTTACTCCCGGCGTGAAGCTCGCCGACGAAAAGCTCAAGTTTTCGTCCAAAGCAATGGAAGAGGCAGGAGGAGGAAGCTGAATCTGGAGAAAAAGGCAAGATATTTCTACACTTTTCTACTGTTATTTTATTTAAAAATATTGTGAAATCGAACCACTTATCCTTGCATTGATTTGTCAGTTGGATGTCATGATGGGAGATTTCCCTTTCTGCTTGTTTCTTCTTGTTTTAGCTTTTATCGTTGACAGTATGTGGGTCGAAAGGATGCGTGTGCCCTCTCCTCTGAATGTTATGTTTCTCTTACTCGAATGATAGACCTTCGTCTGTTTGTTTATGTATTAATTCTTCTCGGCGATTGAGTTGCAAGTTATTATGTTGATCAAGCTAGTATTTTCGATATCATGGAAGTAAGTTTACGATAACTATGAAACCCCCTTCATAGCACCCAAGTTTTTCCTTGACGTTTTTTTTGTTAGCTCCTTCGCAAGTCCCTTTGATAACCTTTTGGCATCAAGAAAGAAAGGTTGGAGGATTGTGTGAGCAATGCGTGGGCTAGCCAGCTTAGAGTTTTGGTATTAAAACTGGTAGAATGAAAAGGTTTGTGTGCAACGTGTTTTTCCGTCTCGCGTGTTTAGACTCTTATACTATCTTTCATCTTGTTTCTAGGCTTTTAAGGCCATCCTCAAGAAGTACCTTGACCATCCCTATCAACTTGAACCATAACTAGCTTTTCGGATCAACTAAGCTGGAGGTTTCATTGTGCGAATCCAGTACCTCGTTGACACTAGAATAGTTGGTCTAATCCCCACTCAGAATTATTGCTGATGGCGCTCTTCTATTTTTCCTAACTTGCATTATTTACTCCCTTGTAATGTTAACGCTATTAATTAATATTGGTCGGTTTTTTTATGCACGTAATTACCGTAATAGTTTGTGATGGAAATTTCCTTAAATGTGATTAACCTTCGGGAAAAACTCAGCTTTCATTGATAGTCTTATGGATTCATAGCGGAAGGTTTTGTTTTGATAATGTCACTTAGAAGTTATGTTTGTATCTTTGTGTGACGGTTGACTGTGTTACCAAGGGTTGCCTTAAAATATGGTTGTTTTGGGAAATGGATAATTTATTTTAAATTAATCAAACATTAGAATTGTTGTGGAAGTTTGCAAATCTTTAGTGTTATAAAAATTGTTGATGACATTATTGTATACTCTTGTGTGACGGAGCCCCCTTCTCCTCTCGCATGCTAGCTACTAGCCTGTAAGACTTTGACCCTTCTTGGATGATTGGAAAATCTTGTAGTTAATGGTCAAAACTAGTATACCTTGCCTTCGCTTCGAAACTTATGTTGTGTGTATACTCTATTTGATTTCCGGTTTGAAACTCTTTTATACATGACTTTTTGTGTTAAATTTTGAAACCCGTGTTTCCCCTTTCTTGGGCCGATCAACTTTTGTTCTTTTAGAAATGTATTATTTTAGCCTATGCGTTGGTACCTTTGATAAAATTCTAGATGGTTGGTCTATTTATATCAAATCTCAATCTTGTAATTATTGTTATTTACTTACTTGATGGAATTTTGTTCTTTGCTAGATTGTTTATATCTCCTTATAGGGCCAAGGGCCATTCTCATACGATTATTACTTTCGTTGCTTTTGCTCCTAACTGAAGTACAAGGTCTTCTCCTTCTTTGATTGGCATGATGAAGACTTTATTATAACTTGATGTGTTAATAGTGTTTAGAGGTTTGAACCAATTCTTGTAATAAAGTGCTTCCTTTTCGTGATATTGTTAGATAATAGTTATGGTGGTTTTGTGTAGCCTTATCTTGCTCAGTTCTCGTGAACTGACTCTTGTAGAAAATTTGCTGCAGATGGATTTTGCGTGTAGATGAGGGATAGATTTGTAGACTTTTGTCATCAACCTCAGTTGAGAAGATCCTTTGCTCGAAACCTTTTTATGTTGTTCAACTTTTGTTAACGTCCAGTGGAAAGTTTAAAAGAGGATTAATGTCTTAGTATAAAGTATTGTGGACTTTGTCATCTGAACTTTGGAAACCTTGTATTGTTTGACCATCATTGAAATTATAAGAAAATTTGGTTATTGTTGTTGAGTGACTTGTGGAGTATCAGTATTTTAAGAAATGATGTAATCTTGTTTTGTTCTCGTAAATGAGTGTTGCTTCAACTTGCCTTGAGAATAAATTCTGAGTTAAACCTTGCCATGACTTAGTAATAAAGTGTCATAAGTAAACTAACATGGGATTGTTAAATACTTCTGGAAGTTAAATTAAAAGTTGCATTCAAATAAAGTAACGTAGGGGTCACCAACTTGAGAGCAAGAAATTCTCTAAGTAAACAAGGGCAAGACTATCATTGCAAGTAAACTTTATAACACGATAACCCTAGCTCCTCTAGTGAACATTATGCCTTTCATGGTAAAATTTGTAAAATGACCCTAAGGTGAAATGAACTGTTAATTGTTTGAAGATAATAAGATTTAATAAACAGGAGAAAACAATTTTGAAACCACACAATCTATCTCTCAGCCATTTGGAAAGTAAATTCTTTTACTCCTTGATAATACTTTTAGCGAAGCCTAAGTAAAGTTGTTGTTAATTCTGGTTAAGAGCCCTAGCTTCAATTTAATACTGGCAATAACTAATGAGGTCCTAAAAATGTTTCATCTCGACCTTCTCCCTCTAACCCTTTTTCAAGGCACCTTATATCTCTTCTCTTAAGTGTGTTGAACTTAAAACCATGTTGTCTTGTGGGCAAGAACGAATCTTAGTAGCGTTAGTGGTGAGCAGATGGCCTTGTGGAATTTAATTACTCCTTTTTCTTGATAAACGAATTAAGCAAATAAATGTCATAATAGAGAAGATTTAAAGATAATTACTCTGTGTCAAAAGAATAAACTTAGCTTGGTAAGATGAATTGTACGAATCATATCTTGAGCCTCCTTGAAAACGTAAGCTAAGAATTGCAAGATGTCCTTTTAAAATAAATAACCCTCAAGAATATCTCATTGTGGTTGGCCCTAACTGTAAGTGTGTTCTGTGATTGGACTTCTATGTTGTCTTGTCAAAAAGAAAAGTAAATTGTCCTTGATAGGTGTGAACGTTTCCGTGCTGCCTTTATGGCCATCCTTGTATCAAGTTGTTCACAGTGTTAGTTGTATCCTTGGTGACGACATGTTGCGTCATGTTATGTGTCAAGCAAGTCAAAAAAAAAAGTTATCCTGTATTTCACTGTGTTGTTCATGTGTGGATTTTTGGGTCGTTACACTTTGGTATCAGAGCGTAGGTTCATGCTCTCGAACCTATGGGCCGGATTGGTGTTATATGATGATGTTACATGGTGGTGGTGGTGTTACATGATGATACTGCATGATGATGATGATGTTGCATGATGGTGGTAGATATTGGAAGAGTAATGTGCTTTAAACGTGATGTGATTATTGTCGTAATTGTGATATTGTGAACGCACGTGATGTGTATGTCACTTAGTGCGTGTTTGTTACCATGTTGATATGTTGGGGATGGGAGTATTCTCTCTCCTTCTTGTGGATTCTATGAAGAGTTCACGTGTGAATTACTGTTTGTGGCGTGTGAAAAGAATTATAAAGTGGATGACATAGTGTTGGAACATTGTGACATATTGTGATATGTGGGTGTATCAATGTTTGTATGACTAGATTGATGTTAAAAGAAATGAGTTGTATCATGATGTTTTTTTTTACCATGTTTTGAAGAAATGTGTGTACCACCTTGTTATGCAGCAATGGATGTTATGTTGAGATGTACTATGTTCATCGTATGTATGACTGTGCAAATATGTAATGCTTCATGTTGTGATTTTGGGTCATATGGTGAGTGTATGAACCCTATCGTATGGTGATTGCACTTTGGGTGCAGAATGTGGTAAAGTGATGTGTTACACTCAGTGAATGTATGATCGTGATCTACCCTGTATATGTACCATATGTAAGACGTTATGGTAGTTATGTGTGTGCCACCATTATGTTAGTGATGTTGTTGTATGTTATGTTGTGAACCTTACGCTAACCGATCCTGAGGGAAATCGGTAGAAGTGTATGTTGAGAGTGAGGAATGGTGTACCATGGGTCAATAACTCGAGCCAAAACTCGGTTTAGTAGATAACATGTGATTCTTTCCTCTCTCCCTATGTGGTTGTATGTATGCAACCTAAGTGCAACTATGACTATGTTTAGCCTTGTCGAAGTGGTGGCGGGATGATTCAGATGGAGGTGATGACAGTTGTATTATTGATATGTATTTTATGAGCTGAGGCTCGATGTTCCGAGTGCTAGCAACTCGTTGAGTACCCCTTGGTGGCCAGATAAGGCCACACAGTTATCGTAATGTGACATTATTATAAGTTGATTTTATTCGTAAATTGAGCTTTTTACTTTATTTTGTAAGGACCAGCAGCTTTTCTTGATTGCCATGCTTTACAATTTTGGGCATTTCCTTGGTTTGTGGCACTAACATGGGGATTTTGATACTAACTATGGCTATTTGGCCATTTATTTTTGCTTGATTTTGGGTCTTCTTTTAAATTTGGAATTTTTACCGCCTTGCCCAAGGCTTGTACTTTGCCACTTGGCACTTTGATTGGATTGTTGTGCTGGTTCTATTGTCGTGATGTGTGGAATAGGGTCATGGGATGCACCATGGAATGGTTGGACCTATGGACCCGCTTCATTGTATGGGGGTACGCCCCAAGGAGTTACAGATAACTAGCGGGTTGTTGAACCACGCGTTATTATGTCACTTGGGTTAGGAGTGTTCGAACTCTATGTGTCTTGGACCATAGGGTCAACCGGCCTCCTTGAGGGAGGCATAAGAGATTGAGGGAGGCATAAGAGATTGAGGGAGGCATAAGAGTTGAGGGAGGCATGAGGGAGGCATAAGAGACTTGAGGGAGGCATAAGAGTTTGAGGGAGGCTTATGATATTTGTCTGTATGGTTGATGTTTCAGGATATATGTTGAGTTATTGTGATGTTTGGTAGTGGTATTTTGATGTATGTGTTACTCATGTCAGATGGATATGTGTTGTGATGTTGTGGATATGTCATTGATTCCCTTGTGGACACTATGTACCTGTAGCATGGTTTGGTGTTATGTGAAATTTTCATTGATGCAAATTGAGGAAATGTCTGGTGAATTGTAGTACTCTTTTGTTTGAGTATTTTGTATGTCAGTCATTGATGTGTGACGAGTACTATGTTATGTGGACTGTGCCTATTCCATTCCGTATTTGAGTAACCTTTTGTGGTGTAATACAATCATGAAGTATATACTTGTGTGCTTGTGAATCTGTAGTGTCTTTTGAACCTGATAGGGTGTTGTGTTAGCAGTTCATGTTGGGCATCCACAATAAGGAATAAACCAAAACTCTTCAATGATGAAATTTTAAAAGAAATTAAACCAAGAATAATGCTAATGGAAAGAGAACTAATGAAATGATAAATAAGAAAGAACTTCCAATCTTCACAGAACCTTGAAAGTTAAAATTTCTACCAAATGTTCCTAAGGCTACCCTGTGGCCGTGCTTTAATCGACTGAAATTTTAAACCATAGGGTGTAATTTCTCCTTTACCTGTTCTTGGTTACATGCCATTTCCTTCCCTATGTGTAATGTCACATCGAGGACGATGCTTTCTTAAGGGGAGGAGAATGTAATGTCCCATGTCCTAAGTACCTTGTCCAAGCTTCACGAGTCACTGTAGCCTTTCTTGACACTACAACTTATTATTAATAAACAGTAGTGTTCATGGTATACTGTCATATGTAATTGTTTCGTCATCAAATGGAACGTGTTTTTTTATGTTGGGACATTCAATGGTGGAGGCTATGTCGAAGAATTGTGGGGGTGTAAATCCGGGTTGTAGGTTCTGCCAGATTATTCCCAGATACATGCATCTCAACCTACTTTCATCAAACATATAGTGAACTACTCAACGGTAGCTCTATAGTCAGCTAATAAAAGTTAATATAATCCTTACCAAGCACAAATCTCTACTTGAGGGCTTGCAAAGAGGTAGATTTTCCACGAGGTTACCAATTAGCTTTGCACATCTGAAGAATATACTAGCTACAATTGTCAAGTATTAGATTCAGAGTATAGAGAAAAATTGGACTGAGATGCTGTGAACATTTATTTCTTGTGCACCAAAGAAGCGAATGCGATGGAGGCATTTCTTTACCAATCACCTCACCTAATATTTCTGTGCGCTTGTTTCCATTTACAGCCCATGGAGATATATGTTGATGATGAGGCAAAATTGACATTTCATGGATTAGTGCAGGTTTTACTCGCTATAATACTTAATTTGACATTTTTAAATAGACTGTATTTGTTTATTCTCCTTGGTAGTGGTTGAAGCGCATTTTCTTTCTCCCTGGTTAGCTGGCAGATGGGTGACATTTCTTGTCACTTCTTAAATGATCTGTAATCTCCTGGGTGGCGTGTGACAGTGGGAGTCGGTGGAGTCCCATTTTTCTCCACCATGATCTTATTTTGATTCTGTTATTAAATGCATATGGGTGGGTGTTGGACGCATTTTTTTTCTAGGGCTGTAGGCGTTGGAAGGAGGGAAAACGTGTCCTTGGGTGCTGCGAGGTGTGTCTTGTTTGGGAATCCACAACAATAGCCGGCAACAGTGTATAGCCAGGCAACAGGCATGTTGCAGCATGGTAGAAGCCTGTTGAGCGCCTCCAACAAGCAGGTTGTCCAACTTTGTTGTTATCTGTTCAGCATCGACCTGCATCCTCAAATTCGGGATTCTCCTTCAAGATATTTGTTTCAAAATTGATTAAGTGACAGTGAGAGTGTTACCAGGAGACCCGATGAAATTTAGTAGAAAGATTCTCTATTGATTTCTTACTTGTCTTACGAGGTAACTCATGGAAGAGAATCTCATAGGCGTGGATCTGTTTCATTTCAGTATATTCATGAAGCACGATTTGCGTTGCTATTATATGAGCTTCTTCATCGAGTCACTAAGTTGGCAAGCTCTCATGGCGAGGGGTGAAAGGAAAGAGATCTTTGGAGAATTGAGAGGCTGTCATTCCAGCGCCTTCACCTGCCCACTGAACGATGGGATAAGGACTTTGCTAAAATTGAGGCTGGGTAATGTTTCTGCGCGTCTTCTCAGTTCACCCATTTTCTACAGTTGGGTTTCTTGTTTGCTTCTAGGTATCCTCTGATTCGAGATTGGGGATCGTTACAGCTACTGCCCCCTAGAAAATTCTATACACCACTATCTAGGTATTCGTGTTCTCATATTTTCTCGTCAATTTGAAAAGAGGGGATTGGTCATATGCTTTTCTCCGCCCACCTAAACGTAGGTATTGAAATTTTTTACAGGGATCATAGAGCTTTTTCCAAATTGAATGTTGGGTATATATCATGAGAATTGGGTGTTCAAGATTTCATCGAGATATTGGATCGGGCATTGGTAAAGGTGCTGTAAATTCAAGGTGTTGACTGATTATTTGTCCTATTCAATAATTTGATTGAAAGTCCAGCCAGATTGGATCTTTGTTAACTCGTCCATTCACTTATCTTCTGTCAAACATCCCAACATTGGGATTTGAGGAGGAAGTGTGAATGGATTCACCTCTAGGACCTGCTATGAGAACGGTGGGTGCTCCTATGGCAAGCAAGGAACACTCAATGCACGAGAGTTTTGTAACACGTGATGTGATGCCTATTTATGTTAAGGAGCTCATTGCAGGAGGCTTTGCTGGTGGGTTTGCAAAGACTGCAGTTGCACCCTTGGAATGCACAAAAATTCTTTTACAAGTCTTGGAGTAGTTTGGAATACAGCAAAAGTAGAAGCTGTATCAATAGTTACAATATTTGGTCTTGGTACAGTCAGACTCGCGGTTGCAGAGGGTGCTAAAACAGCGGGTGCTTCACGTGTTATTGGCATTGACATTTATTCTAAGATAAGAGATAGACTCACCAAAGCCATTATGAAAGAGCACACTCTGGCTAGGCAGAAGAGTGGTGCTAAACAACTTTTTGTGGATGCACTGCTCACACTACAAGAAAAATATGATCTCTGTGAGGATATAATAATTGGTCTCCTTTGGGACATGATCACTGCAGGGATGGATACAACAGCCATAACTATGGAATGGGCCATGGTTAAACTTGTTCGCAATCCTCGCGTATAGCAGAAAGCTCAAGAAGAGCTAGACAGGGTGATTGGTAAAGACAAAGTACTCAATGAGACTGGTCATTTTCTTTTCACAGCATCAAGGACGTCGAACAGCTTAACCTTCGGGAAAAACTTAGCTTTCATTAATAGTCTTATGGATTCATAGCGGAAGGTTTTTTTTTTATAATGTCACTTAGAAGTTAGGTTTGTGTCTTTGTGTGACGGTTGACTGTCTTACCAACGGTTGCTGTCATCACCAATCCGGCACTATGATAATTCTTCACCGGGAACTTCTCGTGCTATGATTATTTACTAATGCACAGCCTTTAGTTTGGTGGATGTAATATGGAAACAAAACAACAACATAACACAAGAATACCATCAACTATGATAAGACAGAATGATGAAAAATCTAAAATATCAAAATAAATTATAATATTAACATGAAACTATTACAATCTCACCCATGAGGTACTTCAAGTGTTATTGACTTCACTTGCCTTTCACCAAGACTATGGGAGAAACTTTACAATTACACCTCTTAATGGCTTCTTCAACACACCTTTAAACTGATGGCTTCCCTCGCACACTTCCTACAATATTTCTCACTACTTCCTTCTATGCTAAATGAGGGGGGTGGCCTCTCTATTTATAGAACTTCCAGGCTTATCCATCTTAACTCTAAGATAGGATAAGATAAACCTTATCATTTTACATGGGTTCCACATTTTTAGACTTTTTACAAATAAAATACACAAAATATTTATGACCTCACTCCTTGTCTTTATTACCAATATAATATTTCTAATTCCTAATCATGTAGACCCTACTTCTCTAATTACCCAAACTTTGAAATTTTAACATTATCGGACCACTTACAACAAATATTTACTTTTTACAACATTCCTATTGTACTTTGACTGTTACCATACTCCACATTATTGGCAGCACCATACTGACGGTGTCGTTATCTTCTATCAGACGCTACTACTAATTATACTTAACAACATCCTATTCCTAATACATACATTAATGAAATAGAAATTACGGAGGAAAATTTTAGTGTCGACATCTTCCCCCTTCCTAGCTTCTACTCCGTCCTCGGAGTAGACTATTCTGGTGCTTAGAAAATCTTCAACTTGTCATGGTTGACCCATTTCATAATGGGAGTGCCATCCAATTGCTCCAGTCAGTACGTACCATTTTTATGCACAACTGCTATTTTGTAGGGCCCCATCCATTTTGAAAGAAATTTTCTCTGTCTTCTTTTTTTGTATCTGGAATCATATACTAGAACCAAGTCATTGACATGAAATGAAGACCACCGGATCTTTTGATCAAAGTATTCCTTCTGCTTCATTTTCTTCTTATGGCTTGTATCCTTTGCTATTTCTCTCATTTCCTCCAGCAAATGAAGATGTACCCAACCTTTCTTTTACTGAATCACTTTCATCCATCCTTTCATTTTTCATAACTCTCACAGTGGGAATATCAAACTCAATAGGAAGAACTGGATCAATGCCATAGGCCAACTGAAATGGGGAGTATCCTGTTGCTGACTTTGATGTTGCCCTATATTCCCACAATGCTGCATGAATCCTTTTATCCCATTTATGTACCTGCAAGGCTGCATCTTTTGCTAGAATTTGACACAACAAAAAAAATTTTCGTTCCACCTGTCCATTTGTGCTTGGCTTGTATGTTGTTGCCTTCCTGTGCTTAATAGAAAACTTATTGACTAGGGATTCTACCACCTCATTAATGAAGTGGCTTCCTTGATCTGTTACAATTTCTAATGGGCAACCAAATCTAGTGACAATGCGTTCATACATGAACCTTTCCACTTCATCCATGGAAGTTGTTTTCAATGGCCTAGCTTCAACCCACTTGGTTAAATAGAGAGGCCACCCCCCTAATTTAGCATAGAAAGAAGTAGTGAGAAATATTGTATAAGAAAGTGTGTGAAGGAAGCCATCATTTAGAAGGTGTGTTAAAGAAGCCATTAAGAGGTCTAATTTTGAAGTTTCTCCCATAGTTATTGTTGGAAGGCAAGTGGAGTTGGTAACACTTGGAGTAATTCATGGGTGAGATTGTAACAATTTCATGTTAATAATACATTTTACAGTTGTATTTCAGATTTTTCATCGTTATTTTATGTCATAGTCTATGGTATTCTTGTGTTATGTCTATTGTTGTGTTTCCAGATTATTTCCACGAAACTAAAAGTTCTGCATTAGTAAATAATCATAGCATGAGGAGTTCCCGGTGGAGAATTATCATAGTGTCGGATAGGTGATGACAATGCCTCTGTATATTTGAATTATTACTCTAATGGGTTTCTATGTAGTTTACAGTTGATTTTCATACCTAGATCAGGGAGTTTTTGAATACCCATAAGGCGGAGAAAGTTGCACATACTTGGATTTTTAGGGAACAAAAACATGATCTTGAGATCAATGAATTCCACACTCAGTGAAGTACTATTTTTTTAAAATATACATACTAATGTAAATTATAAAAGAAAGCTTTACATTGGTTTTTAATAGAAATGGTTCGTTATTTCGAACCCAGAGATGTAGTCCCAAATGGGATGAACTTTATTATTAACTTCTATGTCTTTCATTGTTTAGTTAAATGTAGTTGTAAATGGATTTGAATGCATCAGTTAACAAAATTGTGAATATTATCAAAATGACACATGAAAGAGTTAAGAAGGAATGAATTCATCAGAAGTTTCTAAGTGAGAAATTTTTTACATTCCTAGAATAGTAAAAGAATCCAATTTTCTATTGAATACTAAAAAAAGTATAGAATCCACTTCCAATTCTATTTTTTTAAAAGGAATTGAGAACTTCAGTATCCATTGCATAAAATTGTTTAACCCGGTTTATGGATCAATGAAGAAATTTTGGATTTTTCTTTTCTTCATGTATGATAGTACATTGATTACGTAGGTGGGTGAACCGTACTGATTTGAGATGAAGAATTTCGATGGAAGGTGATGAGAAGATGTTTGAGAAATATTTTTGAGATTTGATTGAGGATGATCCCCTTGTATTGTAGATTTCATCGAGGACATTGACAAGGCTAGAGGTGTAGATGATACCGATGATAGTTTAGGATGTTCTTCGTCTGGGAGAAGATCATTGACAAGATAGAGTTGATGGATTATGGCTTTAAGAACTTTAAAAATCTTTATGTTATGACATGGAATTTGATGGTAGGCACATGTTATATCTTGATTGCACTGTGTAGCTTTTTTAGTATGTGGATTGGGTGTTTTGATTAGTGGTAATGTGATAAGAGAAGCCTATATGAGCCTCTCAACGATGTTGATGTAAGTCCCTTTTGGAGGATTTGGATTAATAGATTTTGATTTTGATTTATGAGAACACTTTGTAGAATGCGTTTGATTTTTGGATGTGAGTGGATGGGTAGACGTCTCATGGTTTTGAAACATCACATGGATATTGTGAGGCTGAAAATAGAGAGGATGCAATCTAAGGATTGGGTAGGATGTGGGATTGATAAAATTAGATGACATATGAGGTCCAAAAATAGAAGAAGAGGGACACTTTATGGATGGGATAGGGTTCGACTGTGTAATATGATATTGAGATAATGGATGGGGTCCCAAAATAGATGATGAAGGTGTAATTATAGATTTCATGGATTTGGATTGTGACAAAGGATGGGGTCCCAAAATGGATGGTAAAGGTGAGACCCTAGATGACATATATTTTGATTTTGTAATGTCAACTTTAGGTAAAGGAGATGGTATTACGATATATTGAGGATGAGGTCATGGATGTGATAGGATTTGATTTTATATTGTTTTATTTAGATATAGGAGAGGGTCTCACGTCAGATGACAAGGGTGAGGTTGTCGATGTGAGTGTATTTTATTTTATAGTGTTTGATTCAGGATAAGGTTCCAAACTGGATGATAAGTGAAGATCCATGGATAATATTGGGTTTTATTTAGATGAGGGAGGTGTTATCTCAAGACATGATTGAGGTAGGTTAGATTCATGTGAACTACTAAAGTCTTCGATTGGTTTACAAGATGGTTGGATGTTGAGATCTTCAATTGTAGGTTACCCCTTTGTAATGGTCTTTGAGGTGGATTCTAAAGGATACAAGGAGGTAGTAGGTGATTGGATAGTAAGAGAAGGTGATGTTGATGTATGAGGGTTATCAAAAAGATGATCTAGGGATTATGAGTATTTTATGGGAAGCATTTGCGATGAAATGGTATCCTCAATTATAATATCATATGTAATAGTGTTGATTATGTGACTCAAAGGATGTGCAGTATATATATGGACTGAATCCATCGAGGGTGTTTGGTCAATAAGATAAGTAATGGAATCATGCATGGTAGTTTCGTTTGGCTCGTATGAAGATCTAGGAGAATCAAATGAGAAATGTGTAGATTGAGGATCGATATGGCCTTCTTTAAGATATTTTATTTATAAATTTCTCGCCATGGTGAAAGCTTCATAAAAAGTGTCAAATTTGTAGATCTGAAAAGTGGATGAGATATGATAAGCACACGATTGGGTAAGCAACTCAATCAGTTCTAATTGAGGCAATGAGAAGTTCATTTGATTGATAATGCTTTGCTACCTAGTGACAAAGTCAATAATGGATTCATTTTCAGATTGTTTGATGGTAGAGAGGTCAGATATGGTGATTTTACAAGTAACATTGACTGCAAAGTTATCAATAAATAATAGGGATAACTCTGTGAAAAATAATAAATAGTGTCGAGGGAGGTAGTTGTACCAATATAAGGAAATCCTTGCTAGTGACATAGGAAAATTTATAATGACGAGATCTTGATCGTGGATGATGAGATAACACGAGTGTCTAAAGGAAAGTATGTGATGTTGAGGATCCTCCTAGCCTTGGAACATTGTAAAATGAGGGAATTCCCAATATGGAGGATATGGATTATACAGTACTAACGGATGGATAGGTTCATTACAGACCTGATCATATGTGAGGATGTGTTTGATTCCCATTCTAGCAGATTCCAAATTAGATAATTTTTTGGAAAAATCTTGTATGGGATCATTTGTAGGATTAGGCATGAGGGAATTAACATGTGAGTGTGGTTGAGAATGTGTTTGATTTGATTGACGATAGTGGAGAGTATGAAGGTTCTGTAGTGGATGGGATTGATGTGGGGAATGATAAGGAGTATCCTGAGAAGCTACCGATTGCAAAGTAGTTTGTGATAAAGAGATGTGAGGAGATGTGCAAGGATATTGACTACAAGGTTGTTTTTGGATGAGAGGGATTGATTGGGACTGAGTAGGCATGTCTGTATAGGTTTGAGATTTCTGAGGTATTGAGAAAGGAATTGAATTAAAAATAGGTTGATTAGATAAAAGATCGGGAATGTTAAGATTCTGATGATGTTGTGATGAAGGAGAGGATGTGGTGAGGATTGATTGATGGGAAACACTCTGTACGGTTTGAGGGGTGATACTTTGGAAATAGTTTGGGTGTAAAGGATAGTCACACGGTTATTGGATGGCTTATAGGATTGGGTGAAAGGTAGAGGTTATTTAGGGGAAAAAAGATGGTCTCAATGGCTCTTGGAAGGTGCCAGAGATAAATGAATTTGAGTGAGACATGATAGGTTGATGAACTTGAGAAAGATAGAATCATATATAGGGGATGTTTTGAAATTGATTGGGATGAAAACTTGTAGACGAAGCAATACAATATGATTGTAAAAATGAAGCAAAAGGGGTAAAACAATAAGTTGATGTAGAGGGTTGATCCATATTAAATGATAGTCAATTCATGATGATCCAAAAAATCCCTAAGAGAGCTAAAAATGTAATAGACAAGTCAAGAAAAAGAATTTTAATCGTCTTGATTATAATTTAGATGTGGAGGAAGAGGCTCAGAGGGAACCTAATGATATAGTTGTTCTAAGGTTGGTTTTAGGTTTGGTTAAGGTTGGAGTCCTTGATATACCTAAAGGTATGTGAGGGCCAAATCTGTGTTGGTTCCAATATGAGGCTTGGTATAAGGACTAATCCCCTCACTTCACGGTTCGGCATCGATAAGGGAGTCGGGTGCATAGAAAATATACTGATAACTAGTTGTTTATACTCATAGAGAACACCGAGTTGATTTCCCTATTTGGTGATGAAATACAAATAGTTATCACCTCAATAGGAGTGTTTAAATGTATCTAATGTATTATTTGATTTTTGTTTTGTGTGAGGGATATTAAGTGGATGCAATCTTTTCACCTCCTAATAGAGTATGTGATCAAGCAGGATGAAAATTTTGTTTTAAACCCAAAAGAATGATTGATTTTGATGAGGAAAAACAACAAAATGTGATTCTTGAAAAAAAAAAGAAAGGAGAAGACTCACCTAAGAAATGCTTCCTTTTTTAATTTTTAAATATTTGATTTTTTAAGAAAAGCAACAGTGCAGCAAGAAAAAGTCCCCAAAGAAAAAACTTGCAAAATGGTTAGCAAAAAAATAGAAATCAAAAAAATAAAATGATGTTAGAGGTTAACTGACTGAGTAATCAAAAGTACTCACATAGATCGGCAGTGATTGATAGGAATCGCTTGCGATTTACCCCAATCATGGGTGATTTGACTAGATCACTGGAGATTGCAGAGAAGAAGGAAAAATTTGATTTTTTACTAAAATTAAAAAGAAGAAAGGGACACCAAGCCTTCCAGAATGTTAAGAGATGTTTTTACTTTTTTACTTTAAATTTATGAAGTCAAATAAATAAAAAAATGACCTTAAAAGATGACGGGGTTTACCAATACCCGCGAGATATCTGATGTTGATCTTGATATATGATTGACGTTGATATATCCCAAGCATGGAAATTTTTTTCCTTCTAATGGGATAGGTCACCTATATAATACACAGACACTCAGAAAAATATGGGATTAGATAGATATATGGCATATTTCAATGAAATTTCTTGCAACGATGTCAATCCATGTTTAAGAAATCAATTTGATAATGATAAGATAAAATGATAAAACAAATTATATAAAAAACAATGCAAAGGTAAAGGGACTGACGTGGTCCATGGATATATGATTTTATGATTGTGATACCTAATCAAAAGGGAGTCTAGGGATCAGAAGATGGCTCAAAGGAGCTTGATATGGTTTGGTAGGAACCTACAAAAGTAGAGTAGTAATATGTGATGAGATCTTGATGTCTAAATAATAATATTTGGGCTTAAATGATCTAATAGAGAGGTATTTTTGATGATTAAGATGAATCATATGCAATTGGGACTGATCATTAGCAAATATAGGAATCCTTGGTGATTACTATAGAGATGTGTAGGACAATAACAGATGAAATAACTTTAATTAAAGCTTTTAAATGATAAGCAAATGAACTTGTAATATATATGGGAAGGTATTTACCTTGTCTGAGCTGATAAATAAGGGAAAAATTTGACATTACCTAAGAGAGTGAAATTTTAGATGTAATAAGATAAATAAGTTGGTGCCTAGATGTTTGAGTGACCTCCAACAGTTGACAAAGAGATAATTGAAGTCCTGAGGTGCTACTATGATGAAGAGAATATGATACATAAGATTACAATGTGAATTCCTCTAACAACATCGATTTGACAAGTCTAAGTGGAGGAAGCTCCGAGTTGAGTTCACAAGCTATCAGCTAAGATAGAGGAAGATAACTTGAAATGAAGGCATAAAAATCATGTATATAGGGTCTTCACCGAACAGGGAGAGAATCATTGGTGATCTAAAATTTATCGGGAAAAGGTTGAAACCACTTCGCAAATCAAGGTTTTTTTGTTTTTGACAAAGGGTATGTGTTGGAGAGAGGTTATGCATGTCAGGGGGTTGTGAAATAGCTAATAAGTTGTTAATTGGTTCTATTTTCATTTGATTTTGGTTTGTAAGTGGTTTGAGTGGTTAATGAAGGGGTAAAATAGAATTTTATAGCTATAGAATGATATTTACGAGGAGTAAATATAATGGGGGAGAAATAAGACCTAGGACAAGGATTTAATGTATAATATGATAGTGATGTGATAATGAAGGGGGATAGCGGATGCAGACATGGGGATTAGCGATGCTAATTTTAGGTGTTTACAATTAGGATGCATATGCACTAGTAGCTACCAACATCATAGATTTGATGATGTAAATTTTATTACTAGCACAGGAAGTCCTGCTACAAGAGTAGGAAGCTTGAATAGTAGAATCCTACAAAATTACAACACAGATCACATCATTAGATACCTAGTTGGCAAGAGCAAAGGAGGAGGCCTACGGATACTGATCTAGGGGGCATCCCTCGCCCACATAACTAGAGACACTAACACAACCCCATTTTCACTAAGCATCTAAATAGCCCCCACATGGGGTGCGAGTGCTTGAGTCATATTATAGATGGTCCATAGACATTTTGATTTATTTTTTGTCAATGTATTAAAATAATATGATCTCTATGTGTGTGTGTGTGTGTGTGTGTGTGTGTGTGTGATGATTTTTTTTTATTTGGATGTTTGTTGTGTGTCTGTTGATTTTCTTATCATTTTCCTACTTTCCACATGTATGAATTTCATAATACCATGGCACTTAGGAATAATGATAATGTAATAGATAGGTAAAGTTGGTGACAAGGGGATCAATAAGATATCCTAACCCACATGATGTGAAGAATCCAATAGGAAGAATAAGGCAAAGACATCTGATGGTAGGATGTCAAGGTCTGATTGGGATATATAAATCCAAGTAAGGACATAGGCCTAAATAATGATGTACAAAATACCGTAGAGTTCAAATAGGAAATAATGGGGAAAATTAGAGAAAAAATAGGTGAAGTCAGGACCAAGGAACTCCAATGGTAGGAGAAACAAGGGCGTAGGTGGTGATGAATACAAGTGGATAAAATCACCCAAGAAAGGATGTAGTAAGATATTTAAGATAATGTGACAAACCCAAGGGGATCGAGACCCCAAATGGATGCAAGTGGTCAAGCCAAAGAAGGTAAATGAGATTTAATCAAGTTATTATAGATATTTAACAACAAGAGGAACAATATTGCAATATATAAGTAATAACGTTGTCAACTTGATTCAGGATGTGGGTTCTAGCACGGGTCATGAGTTCCTCGATGCGATGTTGTTTAATAACGAATTACTGATGAACTTAAGATCTTATGGTGAATAAAGAGTCATCTATTTGATCTTCTAGTCAGGTGATAATTTTACACTGAATGCCATCCATAGTGCGATGATAATCATGTTGAGGTGTTGGTCCATAGGTATGTTACGGTCGAGTCGGTCTAGAGGAAGGTTCTCGATTTGAAGAGAAATCTTATCTAATCTTCCAATTACAGGAAGAAGTTTCTAAAATGGGATGCTTACTACACAACCCAAAATTTGGCATTAGTGTGTGGGAAATATCCATGATGAGAGTAAAATAAAGGAGCTAAAGATAAAGGTTTTATAGCCTTTTTGGTTCTATCACATTTGACCTCAAATTTAAGCTTCTTCATGTGGTGTTGATACGATCTAAAATAAGAAACATTGTGCCCTAGAGCCTCATGTCATATGCAATATGGCTCAGTCATATATTACTGGGGATCCATAAGAGAAAGAGATTAGGGGAGAGGTCTTGTAAGTTGCAAAGGGCTAGTGAAAGTGTCTAATGAGGGAACTAAAGAAATGGGTGATTATTTCTCTTATAGTGCAATGTATCACTTACTCATCAAGGCACAATAAATAGGATCGAAACCCATGAGATCATTATCTTTGTAGTTAAAGCTGAAAACTTGGTCATCCATTTCTGTTAGGGAAAATGGGTTGGTGAAGTCTACAGTGATATGTGAGAGTATGATGAGAGGAGCAATATGAGGCTCAGGCACTAATGAGGGAGAATCACAAACTATACTCAAAGGTTCCTCTAGTACTAGGATGACATTTATGTACTGATTAGGTTTGGTGTGTAGGGTTTCTTGGTAATGTAGAACTTCCTGATCAAAAATTTGGGTGTACCTACTTAGGTGAGGGTCAAATAAATAATAATTGATGTCGTAATATGATATGGAAGAATCCACCACACAAGAATCAACTATGGTCATGAATAGGACCACATGCTCCAATGGGGGCTGTGGTGTTTATGAGATAACTATGGGAATCGAAGGTTGCTTCTTGCTAGGCCGTAAGAAAGGAGCAAGATGAGATATAATGAGTTTAATAAGGTCATATTTATTGATTCTAAGTGTGACTTCATCGAGGTCATCATCATTTGAATCCAAGAGATTAGGATATTTTTTTCTGACCAACTCAGGATGACTAACATTTCCATGAAGATTATCTATAGTGTAGTTAAAACAATGATATTCCTAAAAAGGGATGGGTGTTAGTTCATTAAGTTTGGGGATATTATATGTTCCCTTTTATTGAAGTGTATCATATTTCTAATTGTTAGTGTCCTATTTAATATTATAAATAGATCCTTGGTGATTTGAATTCACACAGTGAAATTTGGAAGAAGTAATGACATGCATACAAAGAGTCCAAGGTCACCCAAGGAGAATATTATAAGATAGGGAGAAATGAAAAGCCATGAATTTGACACAGATAGTTCCAGGGGAACAATGATGGGTAACCAAATACACCATGCAGGAGGAATTTTTCAGTGATAATTACCTTGACAAGTGGCTCATGTGGATTTTAAGTTATCAATAGAATAACCAATATCCTTGATGAAATCTGATGAAGCCACACACGTGCCTTCATCCTCATCAATGAGAGCAGGCTTATCCATAGTGTGACTCATCTGAACTAAGATGAAGATAGGAGTATCATTTATGCAAAGCAAGAGATCATCTTAGATCATAAATGATATGGGAAAATGAATGCAATAACGAAAATCCATGGTGAGATCAGTATGAATAGAGAGCTCCTCACATTACTGGTAGATGCTTTCCTCTGAGCCATGCAATGTAGGAATCTTCCCCAAAGAGGGAGGAAAAGTAATTTTCATCTCAAATGTAACGTATTCATGAGACACTCATGATGGTGAGGTGACTTATGCATGACCTATAGGAAGGGAAGTGGACCAGGTATTTGGGAAAAAATTTCAAGAAGATCCCACTCATGATGACTAGACTACGAAGTATGCTAGGAGTGTTGGGATTCGTAATAAAAATAGATAAAGGTACTAGGGGTGATTAAGGAGAATTATGAAAATTATTTTTCTTAGTTCCTATGCCATCAGCCCTACAATTTTTAGTTACACATCGTCCGATGATGTCTCTAGATAGGGATACAAATCAAGACACAATCAAACCTATATGAGAATTTCCACAGGGGTCAATGACATCTGGAGGAGGTACGTTATTTATTTGAGGGGATTGATTGATAGGTAAAGAAAGATATATGACTATAAGACTTTGAGATTGGAATTCTATTGGATATTCTAGTTCTACATAAGCTATGACATGTTTTACATCGTTAATTATAACATTTTTTTCAACTTCATTGGTCATAGTATTTTATTTCTTCTTAGAACCTTCAGTGACATCATGATTAGGTATAGGATTATAGAATTATTTTATATTTTCATTAGCCTAGTTAATAGCTTCATGAAGATCCTTATGTTGATTCGTGTCATGGGCTTTGACTCCTTTGGTCAAGCGCTCATGAGTGATGGTGTTATAGTCAAATTTGGGTCCTATGAAGAATCCTAGTGCATCCATTTGGATTCTAAGACTATTCTCACAAGAGTGACCCTAATTAACATGCCACCAAAAAAACTTACTCACATCATGTCAATGGGGAATAGGTTAAGATGGATCCAAAATTGTGGTAAGAAAGTAACAGAACCGACACTTCAACTCTTTCTTACTAATTAGTTTATGAAACATTGGTTGTATTTTGTTGTTATTTGGTTGTTGGTCAATATTGAAACTAGTCCTATTTGAAGAAGCAACAAGAGAAAGAGTATTTTAGACTTCTTTATCCATCATGTTCTTATTTTTAGAGCATTGAAGGACATGTACTTATTTGTTGGATTGTGTCTTGAGATGAGCTTTCTCAAATTTCCTCATGAGATAGTCTTGAATTTTTCCTTGTTCAAAGGAATATTCTAGGGAAGTGGGAGATAAGTACCTTACTTTATATTGAAGGTGAGATTCGAGAGATTTTAATAAATATTTGAAGAGGATATAATTAAGAACATTATGCTCTAGACATGTGGATATTATTCCAATGCTTAATGATATCTTATGTTGATTCATTCTTAGCTTGATTAAAATTGATGAAGGAATTTATGTTTTATTTAGGTAAATCATGATATCAGAATTCATTTATTAGGGTTATCACTAGGGACTCTAGCACAACTATAGAATTAGGCTCCAAAGTATGGTACCAATGTAAAACATTTCTGGTGAAGATTTTTTCTAAGATCTTGGTGGCATTATATGAATTTCTTCTGATCCACTCCTTGAAAATATTTCCAAATTCCTTGATATGAAGGGTGGGATTATGAAACCGGTCGTGAGATAGGAGTGATGCCACCAATATCCACACTAGCAATATAATGCGTCAAAGGCTATTTTTTGACTTCTCACAAGACTTTGTTTTGGATGGGGGGTTGGGTGATGTGAACCTCATTAAGCCCATTGGAAAATAACTAGGTGTGGTGACCCAAAAGCTCATTAGAGGGTGGTTGACTAACCGAGCCATGTTGGACTGTATTTGGTGAAATTGAGTCATAGTAGCAGATTTTTTTTGGCTCATTTTTTCAATGAGCTAGAGAATGATGTTGGTATGGTCATAATTGGTTGTATTTTTAGATGGAAATAATTTAGTAGATTCCCGATTTCTTCCCTATGGTCATGCTATTTGGAGAAATTTTTGAGAAGGCACTTGTAGAGAGTTTATTCTATTTCTCCTTTCTATTGAGTAAACTGAGATAAAAATTTATGAATCTTAGGAGGATGGTCAAAAGTATCATAATTCTAGGTTTTGTATTCTTCATCCTCAGGTAGGAAATTATGACAGGTATAAGGATTATTTCTAGGTGATCTTATGATGGAAAATTCGATACAAAATGGAAACTCAACTTCATGGTGATATGTATCAGGAAAAATCTGAACAATAGAGCCATGTGATGCTAGGAATTAATACTCCATGATGCAATGTTTATTTGGATGAGAAAAGGTTTGAAAGTTAAGGATACAAATACAATCATTCATACAAGCGAATGTACACAGGGACTGAAGGTGTCTCGAAAAATATTTAAAGAAATAGATAAGTTCAGCCGTGAAAAAATGTCTACACATGGGCCGAAGGAATTCATATATGAGAAAATAGAGACAAAAATGATCACCCAAAGGTGATGGTGTCTATGTAGATAGGTTTTTGAGGTTTTGTGCATTTTTGGGTATTTTCATGAGGTCAAATTGAGATATGGGTGTTTTTTGTGAGTTGTGTTTGAACATAGGATCTATAACATTCACATCTTGTTCACCAGAGACGTATGTGGGCCAAGAGCATGTCTTAATAAACTACACTGCCAAATCATCCATTCTAGAAGGATATCGAGGAAACAAGTAGGAAACAAACATATACCAGCATACAATGGGTATACTTAAAGGGTATATAATGATCTCTATGGTCACATATCTAAAGCATAGTAATCCATACAGTAGGTCAACCTAGACTTTCCCACGATTGTGGTAAAGATAGAGTAAGGAATCCTATTGAGATATTTGTAGCTAGGTGTGGGGAGGTATGGATAAAAAATAAATGAAATAGTCATGCATGATATCACTGAAATGAAAGTGATGATAACTAATGAGCTGATACTAGATAAGAGTAATATGATTACTAGCATCCAAACATGTATAATATTAAAGATAACATAAAAAATTTAGAGAAGAAAATTAAATATCTATGAAAAATTATAAGAGATGGTTAGAGCACCAACCTTGTACTTGTAGGGTGGTCACTGGTTCATCTATCTCTCCAAAGAAGTGGCACTCTGAGAGAGAATCAAAATTAGGTGGAGAATGATAACATTGTTGTTGTCCTAGACTCACTATAAGTGACCTAGTAGTGTAAACAACCTTACAATTAGAAGAATATCTAATCCATTATAAGAAAGATGCAAGATGAACCAAGAGTTAGGAGAGAATATGCAAAGATGGCACAAAAGAGCACAAAAAATGGGATTTTTAATGATTTTGGATTCCATTCCTTTCTCTTATAAATTTAAACTGAGTGATAGGTATATATAGGACATCATCACCAACGGGTGATGGCATCGGCCATTAGAAAATATAACACAGACACCATTGCCCATGGGCGATGACGTCATCTAAGAATAGTGAAATGACATAATGTTTCATGGAAAGTAACAATAACATGTCATACATCATGAACATGGATGAGCAAGGTGTAAAGTAGTGAGATGCAAGCAAGAAGTTGTTAATGTAATGTGTGTGAGACATAGGGGGCCAAGGATAACTAGTACAAGGAAAATTATGGCCAAGACCAAATAGAGACACTCTCTTTGTGTATTGTATATGACCCATAATGGTTACATGAATAACCATTACCCATTCCTTGTAGGTCCCTTAAGGCATCCGATTTAGAAATAGATGCATAAGTGAACCTTATCTTCTATGATCCTCCCCATCTATATCACCTAGGTATAATCCATGATCCTCCCCATATATATGAATAGTCATCAATTATCAAACTTTTCAAAATATATTTTCAACACAAATACAACAATACAAAAAATCAAATAATTTCAAAAATACAAAAACATTCAAATATTTTTAATATCTACAATATCAATATCTAAGCATAAATTTAGCTACTAGTTTCTACTTTACATATGTTGTTTCTCAAATGATTTGAAATATGACATATTCTATTTTCTATACTCAGATGTGTTTCATAAGGTATATGAGAATGATGTAGGTTACATAAATCTCTACAGGGTTTTATGTGCTATAATTTCCCTTCAACCATTTGGCATTATTACTATGGGGGAATTTTCTACACTATCAATTGTTACTGATCTATTTATTATATATCTTTCTATTTTTACTTCACATGTCCTAGTTATGTTAAGATTATAAATTGTGATAAATGTTGTACTTCTAGGAATTTTGGTACTAACACATGTATATTATATAGTTTCAATGTCTCTTTTTCTATGTTCCTATTGGCTACGGTTTATTAATTTTTTACACATTGGATTTCTTATTAATTTTCATTTTTATGTGTGCCCTTTGTCCTATCTTGGATGTGTGTTACATTTTTGTGTACATTATTTTTATACTCACTAGCCTTTGTTTTTACAAATCTTATCCTATTGTGAATTTAAGACACTTATATCTTCCCTTTATATGAATCCATTTGCTATTTCTATTCAATATTTTTTATTACATCGTACATGACTTGTTGCATGAGTTTGTGTGCTTGTGTCATTGTTTTTTATCTCTATGTGCCATGGTTTTAATCATGTATTCTCTAGCAGGTTGGGTTCAATAATGTGGCCATAAAAAACCATCTTCTATATGATCCATCAATGATCAAATACTATATCTAACATGGACAACCTTTAATTCTTTTGAGCTAAGTAATTTTCAATCTACCCCGCTCTCCTTAAAAAGGGGGAATATATTGGTTTTATCATAAATATCAAGCTAAATTTAAGAAAATAGACAAAATTACATGATATGAAAATACCCATTATATTATAGGATAATTTTATTTCATGATAGATGTGAAATGAATTTTTACAGGTTCACTACTTTTTATGGAAAAAAAATCATCTAGTGTGATTACTATGAAATATATGTATGTTATGTTCTTTCACTACATTTTATGGGGAAATGCAAGAAAAAATATTTGATTTAATAAAATATAATTAAATCTAATATTTAGAGTAACTACTATAAATAATGATATATAGTAAGACAAGCAAATAAGCATGCACAATGTGAAACCCTAAGTAAGAGAGGGAGATATGAACCCTTAGCTGATTTCCGATCAAAGTGGAAGTTATCTAAGTAAGTCAATAGATGAATCATACTTTAGGAAGTGTATTCAAAGATCACTAGATGGTTTAGAACTCAAAATGATGCAAAAAAGGGGTGGTCAAAGGAGGACAGGAGCTCCTGGTCCTTGGTGACTAGATCTAGGTGCTAGTGACTAAGAAAATGATTAGATTCTAATATCTTCTTTGTCTGAAAAGGTTCACAGTTGATCCCTATTTGTTGTTAGATATTAACTCCTTGATATTCGAAGGTAATTATAACATGTAAGAAATAATTTTATTTGCACATACACAAAAACCAAATCAAACCTAAAAAGGAAAAAGTAGAATAGGGAGTCAGAATGACTTCGGTGGTCACCCTAAGAGTGAAATTATGACTAAGAGTTTCACTACATCTCAGACTCCATATAGTTCTTGTATGTGTATGTAGGAATGTTCCCTAGGATTCCCTTGTGCAAGTTACATAGTGATATCAAGCTAGATTTATAATATACCAGATATATAAAATGTCTAGGATGGAATAGAATAGAATTCCCCTCCTCTTCTGTGTATGCAGATTGTGATGCAATTTGTGTCTCTTATATGAGGTCTAGATGGATTCCTTTGATTTTATTTTCTCCTTTGTATGCAATATTAGGTGATAGTATGTAATGCTTAGTGTTTGTGATTAACTAAAAGTGTGTAAGTATCCTATAGTTAATCTAATCTAGAATGACATGTAAATGCATTTAATGAATGCAGTAAAGAAGTATGTAAATTACCCAAACAACTAATCTAATGAAAATACAAACCCTAATGTGAAAGAGAGAAGAGAAAAGAATTCAACTGAATGTGAGATGGTCACGGGACTATGTCACAGAGGTGAGTGGAGAATCTGGATGTAGGAACGAAGTGAAGAATCCCCGAAAAGGATGGATCTGGGCTATCTATCTAGACTAAGGCACATGGAGAGGGACTGGGGTGCCTACAAGTGCTTTAGTCTCCAAAATGGACACCCTGGTCTATGTAAAGTCTCTGGAACTAGTTTTTACAGGTCCGTAAAATGGTTTGAAACCGTCATTATTTGTCGCATCAAGTTCATTATACTGTTCCGGGTGTCAGTGCTAATCTAGGATGTATATAAGACATGCAAAAGACCAAATAAGAGTATCAAAACCATAAAAGAAAGAATATAAATGAATGGGTTAGACTGACCTCAGCTACCACAAAAATGGGCTTACTAACTAAGCGCTGCACTACATTTCAGACTCAAATGTAGTATTAGTGAGTTTGTGCATAATGTACCCTAGGTGCTCTTGTTCCACTTGCACTTTATGAAATAGTGAGAAATAACTAAATGTAGAAAATTTAATAGAATGTGTGCATGGAATATAATAGAATTCCTCCCCCTATGTAGTGTAATACTAATGAACTAGCCTTGTCCTATGTGATGGAGCTATGTTAGGAATTAGTCCTAACATGAATATTGTAATGCTCCATATTAAATATTATTATGTGTGTGGAGAAAAGAAATTAATGTAATGAGTTGTGAAAACAACTCACGTAGGGTGTGAGAGATTTTAGGATGGTTAGTGGTTATGAAATAATCTAGGTGGTTAGAATAACCATCCTAAATTAGTCTTTTTTGTTATAAGATTTATAATATCTATCTATTTATATCTGTAACCTTTGTGATAATTAGATGTTAAATTGAATATTGATAAAATCATTCATGTGCATAGTTGAGCCTTCGAATCTTCCCAGAAATGGGAGTCCATTTTCATTTGGTATCGAAGCAAGCTCTTTGAACCTCTCTGTTTTCCCTCTATTTAATTGTTTTTTCCTCAAAATGGTTTAATGGCTATGTAATGTAGACCACATGAAAATGCCATTTTTTCCATTCACCATTTCTTTCATATTACCAATAGTTTTGTATTGTAGACCATGTACAAACTTGTGGCATTCATCATTCACCTGCATATTTCTCTCTCTCCATCCTTCCAGTCTATTCATAGTTTTTAAATTCCTTGTGTTCACAGTATTGTTATCTATGAATCACAACACCCTTTAGTTTGCACAAGTGTGTGTGCTTGAGCTTATGGTGTGATTGGATAACATGGGTACTATCTCCAAGTTGTGGGACCTGCTACTTGAGATAGACCTCCAGAGAAAGTTGGTTCTTGCTCCTAAACTACCCACCACAATCTACTTCTAATGAAGGGAACAATGACTTTTCCTAATGTAAATTTCCAAGGGACCAGGGAGATAGAGTGCATGAAAACAAATCCTACACTAAAGATGTGATACACCAGAAAAGAAGAGTGTGAGAATAGTCTTCAATGTGTGAAAAATAAAAGCAAAGTGCATACTAGAAAGGGTGATAACAGTTCTCCACAATCTAGAAAATGCATTCACAACAATATTCCATACATACACAATAAAAATGAATCCCTACAATAGTATAAGATAGATACAATATATTTTTAATGAGATTGAAGGGGCAAGAGGAATGCAAAAAAACACTACAGGGGAAGATACATCCACAAACTTGTATTTATTGCTTCATGATATACACAGTTCAATCTACTACAAAATAGGGGCCTAGATCACCATGCAAGGATTCAATTACAAGGGATTGTAGCACATTGGCTTCACAAAACAAATTTGATAGAGTTTTTCTACTAAAAGCTATCTCCCTTACAATGAGCCCAACACTCATATTTATAGAATTTAAGAAGAGAGAGAAAGGGGAAGAAAGAAAATCCCAAAATCTATCCTTTAGCCACTTGAAAAAGTTAGTAAATGGAGTGAAATGATGTTCTGTTTCTTGCAAAAGGACGCCCGTACTATCCCATAACTTGCAACAGTGCATTATGTCAGCCCATGCTTTAGTGAATGCACCCCAACTACCAAATAAAACATTAATCTGAACTAGGCACATTTTGAGAAAAATCCCCATCTATTATTCATCAAACTCTGGATTTCCTTATTTCTATGGATCGTTCTTAGAAAAATGAATCCAATGGTACCAATTTTGTGCATTTTCATTAAGAAATGCAAAAATTATAGCCTTCTAAGTGTAGACAACTATTTTGGGTCTACTAGGCATTTCTGTCATTTAATGGGACTGAGTGTTGTTATCTCAGTTTTGAGTTTATGCCAAAACTATTAGATAACCCTACAAAATTTTTAAGCTGATTTTGTAAAATTGCCTTTATGAGAGATAATCAGGTTTTCAGGTTTCACCGACAGGACAACATGTGTTTTGAATGCTTTATGTCTTGTGTTCCCCGAAACCCGAAACCTGCTTCAAGTAAGGTGAGTCAGGTTTGTGGAACTTTGTCGCATCAGAACATGCCTTATCCGAGACATGTTCCGTGTCACCTGTCTTCCGATACCCGAAGCCCGATTTAGTCCTTCATGTCCGGTTTTCAGAACTTTGAAGCATCTAAACATCTCATGCTTTATGTTGATTGTTTCCCAGAACCGGAAACCCGAATTACTCTAAACACCTTTGTGTTGGGATTTCGGATCTCCTGAGCATGCTGACATGGCATTAATGCCAAGTTGTCAGGTGGGTTGGCACATGCTAGCTGAAGTGTATTAATTATAAATTTTCATATATATATGCGGATTTCCACGTCATTTTTACTAGACGTATTTTTACCTCATGGATTTTCGCGCATGCTTCTCCAACCTCGAAACCCAAAACTCACCTGTGCCTGATTGCGTTAATCATTTTTTATCTTTCCTTGCCCTGGTTGAAGGTATTTTTTTTCTTCATTCTTTGTTCATGGTTTTCGTGAATTAATTAAGTATGGAATTCTTCCCATTTTCTTACCAGGTTTGTGGGGTTTTTATCTTTTTCCTTTTTGGGTTGTTTTCTAAAACTGGGTTTATGTTTTAGGGTTTATCTCTTTGGAATTATCATTTTGTGTTATTTCCTGGAATGTTGTTGCAATTAAAATATGTTTGGTATATGAATGGTAAAGAAAGAACTTGCATGTTTTAAATTCAACAAAAACCATGTTCCCTCTTCTCGGGTTTTGAAGGGTGTTGTGCAGTATCAAAACCCTGCAGTATATCAGAAGATTTGAAGTGCCGGAGCTTTCTCAAGTTTCCGACATCTTCAAAGTGCCGGGTTTTCTCAAGTTTCCAACATCTTCAAAGTGCCAGGCTTTCTCAAGTTTCTGACATCTTCAAAGTGCCGGGTTTTCTCAAGTTTCTGACATCTTCAAAGTGCCAGGCTTTCTCAAGTTTCTGACATCTTCAAAGTGTCAGGTTTTCTGGACTCCTCGACATCCTCCTCAGTGTGTCGGGTTTTTCCACCCTTCTGACATCTCCAGTAGGTCAGGGTTTTCATAGTGTGCAACATATCCTGATCTCCGAAACTCTCCTCCTTCGAAATCCTTCATATCGGACCCTAGTCCATTGCAAGAAAAGAATGAGAAGTCAGGAAAGATGAAATACAAATTTAGAAAGGTGGAGTCTCCATCCTATATTGATTGCAATTATGACATCCGAGATACAGAGCTCGGAAATATAGATATGGAAGATTTCTGGAGTAGGGTAAAGAGCTCCTCCCAAACTCCATGGATGAAATCGATATTTGATAGTGGTTTACCTCTTGCAGTGGGTTTTCCCATGTCTTCTCAGTGCCCTAAATTCATCTTAGCCTGCACTTACCAGTTATGAATCTGCTTCCCATGCTGTGAGAAATCAGGCGGGAGAAGTTGCGATCAAGTTAGACGGAGGTTACTTTGATGACCTCCTCAAGCTGCCCAATTTTGAAGAATATGGAGAGTTAGATATCAAGTCAGCTCAGAAATCTTGGGATAATGATCAGGAAGATTGTATCAAGCATGTAAATAAGAAGTTCCTGATCAAAGCCAAACTGGTTGTTTCTAGATTCCCAAAACTTATCCCCAGAAGTGATTTCATTCAGGAAATCAATGACATCATCACTCTGTTGAGTCGGGTTTTTGGTTTACCCGAATCAAATGTTTTCCAAGGGTGGATGTATCAGTTCATGATCACCATCAAGAAAAAATCAACAAGGAATTGATTGGGGCACTCTCATTAGTAACGAGATAGATTCCCAAATGACAACAGTCTTGTCCACAGGGAAGTTTTATATGTCCTCATATGTCACCTATGCAGCAGCCGGGATGAGGAACTATCCCGGGCTGGATATCTAAGGGAAGCAGAACGGCGAATCAGGTTTATCAATACTTCCCTCAATTGACAAGAGAAGGGGTCAAAATATCATTTCAGGAGGGTAAATGATGCCTTCTTTCTATGAGAATATCTACAGGATCAACCCAGAGCTGAGGAAGACGAGAGTCTCAGATGAGGCTTGGGCTGAAGTGTCCAAATGGGGGTGTATCTTCTTGCAATTCAAGAAGTTTACATATATTCAAAACAGTCATGTACTCGGGGGAACCTTTCCATTTGCCTAGCCCCGATATCTAGGTGACAGATTGATATTAATAGAATTGGTTAGACAGTTATTGGATTTCCATAAATTCCAACAGAGCAAAACATAAGGCTGTTGTATCCTTCCCGATTTCTATTGGGAGATACACTTGCTCGATGGTAGTCAAGGCCAAAAATTGTTGTCCATGAACTTCAAGACAAATTTAAAGAAGCATATGAAGCCTCGAGACGGGTTTCGATATCCAAGGAGTGCTCAGGGCGTATGGAACCCCAGCATTTACATAGGCCAAGCATAGAGAGGATATTTGGGTGGATCTACGTAATGAGGTTACCATTCGCAGGAAGGAATCATAGTAGATTGACACTATTGTTGAGATTCAAACACTGGAGCTTGCTGATTTACCAGAGGGTACTAGGTGACAATGAAAGTGTGTCTGGATCTTTCCTATGATGGACTAAAGGAGGATCAATATGTTTTCCCACCTATAGATTGGTCAGCCAGCGAAAAAGCCTCTATTACAGATAGGTTGGCTCTAATTCTTGCATCGCACCAAAGAATGGCTCTCCTCTTGGGGAATGAATTTTAAAGATGATAAAGTTTTCAAAGTTGGCTGTTTCAGAGGCGGGGCCCTCCAAAAAGGAAAAGGACAGAAAGTCTTCTAAGGCGACCTATAAAGGTCAAGATTGTCAAAAAAAGGAAAGAAAGAGAAATATCTTCAATTATCTCTCCTGTAGAAACGGTGAATGTGCCAGAATCACCAACACCACCAGAAATAGGAGAAATTAATTTGGAAGGAGAAGGAAGCTAGCCTCTTGACTTCATCATTTGTTGATTATCAAACTGAAGAAACTTTGTCTCTTACATCCCAGGCTTTGGAAACTGAATCTATGCCTCCCCCCTCAACAACCACTCCAACCTCCTCATTCCCCATCCACTTCTTCAGGTCATGGCCGGTATTTTCTCTGGACTCTCACCCCTCTCTATTGGAACCCAAGTGATCACCAGCACGCCCCAACTTGTACCTCTCTTTGTACTGCATCTACTACCACGTTGGCTAACTGTTCCCCCCTCCAATAGTAGAATCTTCTCCCCTTGAGAGTATGAATACCAGCTTACTACAACATTGGCAGTTTCCTCTGATACACCACAATGGTTACTCGAGCAAACTCTGAGGAAGAGGAAAGTGATTGTACCCCTACCAGCTTTTGATTTCATCTCACTTAAGGCTCCTACTGCCAAAGTCATGCCAAGAAACCCAAAACAGTTTCAAGGGTTTTGGTAGATGCTTCAGGAGCATAAGTTCGCAGATATTGCCACCTCCCTCGCGACTGACAAAACTAGAGAGGATATAACAGCTTCTGATTATCAGATAACTAAGGTGGCTCTAGGGAAGAGTGACAGTAGAAGGAGCGCAACAAGATGTGCGGGCTTCCATAGACGTGTTGTGCCAGAAGTTGAAAGAAACAAAGGAAAACAGAAATGAGCTTAAAGGAAAAAGTGGAGCAGTTGACCGAGAATTTTCCTAAAGCTCTCAAAACCCCTTGAATCCATACCACCTTCTTCTGTTTCTGCCAGATTCGATTTCTCATCGGTGCCTACGATTGAGAAGATTGCTAAAAAAAGGAAGGGTGGTTGATGAATGGATCCAAAAGTTGCTCCAACAGGGGAAGGAAGTAATTCAAGATGTGGTGGAAGGTCTCATGAGTCTTTGGGGGAGATTCAAAAGTGAAGGAGAGAAGATGGATGAGGAATTCACTGAAGAAATTGGACAGCTTGATTTAACTTGTAAAGCTCTCCAAGTGCTAAAGCAATTACCAGCACACCTCTTGGTGGATGAAGGCATTCATCCCACATACAGATAAACATTTCCAGCTGACCAAGGCCATCAGGTTCAGAGTAAGGATTCTCAATGAAGCCTGCAGGCAAGTTGAGAGAATCAAGGGATAAATTAACTGATGGGAAAAGTGATTTAGAAGAAGAGTTGCTGAAGATTTGTTCAAAGGTGTCAGTAGGAAATTCAGGTGTACTATCAGGGGATGATCTCTTCAAACAATTCCAAGAGTCTGTTCAGCATGAATCAATGCTCGAATTTGATCTTGAAAAGATGGACCGGTTGGTAAGAGATTGAGCATTCTTTGGAGGCCTTAAGAAAACTCAGCAAAGGATTGAAAAACCTTCCTGGCACTGCCAGCGATGTTCATGAAACTTGTGAAATTTGGAATGATCATTCCACCTGCACCTAATGAGAATGAAATGCAAGGCATAATTCGAAAGTTCCAGGAATTTCAGAGCAAACAGTCTCAGCTAGGAGGAAGAAAAAGAGGAAGGAGCGAAAGATGATGATTCGGACTAAGTCCCAATGTGTCATGTCATTTCAATCTTGAAATTGACATGTCTTTTTCATTTTTGTTTCTTCATATTTTTAATCATGTTTTGACTTGATCTCCTGCGTGAGAGTCATGCAAAACTAGAACTCCAGTTAAAGAACACTACTTTTCTAGGATCTGTCCTGTTTTATCTTGAGTTCCTTTTGTTATAAATAAGGGATGCCTGTGCATTCAAAGAGGGTTGAGATTTTTTGGAATATTTAGGGGATATTGGAAAGGAGAAAAACTTTGTGTTTTCATTCAATCATTTTGAAGAATAGGAATTGATATCGTTTCGCACAGACTTTGTGTTGTGGAATATATCTTACTTAAGACAGTGTTCTTATGTTCATGATCTTAAGCTATTCTTTGCATAGCATCTTAGTGTTTCTGATTATTTCGGACATTATATTTGTGATCTAAAAACTCGTATGATTATTTCATGCTCTGCGTTTACTCGAAAGAAAATACGTTTCTCCCATTTCTTTTTCTATTGTGCTTCTTTCATTGTAACAGTTTTCGACTCCAGTTCATTTAAGAAAGAAATACCCTTGAATCGTGTGAATGTGGATTTCGGGATTTCATTCCAACCCCCAATGGTTAGATTACTATGAATAATATATATATTGTTTTTGTTGTGTTTTAGATTAGCAAATAAGTAGGCAGCCTCACCTGTCTTTGAGGAGGGATTTAATCCCATGTACTGTGGTTGAACCTCATATTTTGGTTTGACAAAAATATCCAACCAACACACTACAGGATGAATAGTATTCGAGCTGGTGATGTTTCCTTTAGGTTGTTTAAATGTATACCACTATATATGAATAAAGTAAGTGATGAGTTATCCTATAGCTGTGTGTCACTATCCCATGGCCATGTTGCATGATTATGGGAGGGTGAATGCATTAAATTTTCACGTGATTACATGTAAGTTCCATTTGAGATTATAAACCCTCAGGTAGTTAAGTCATGGACCAAGGTCTAATGAGCCTCCTTCCTCCACCTTTGGGTAGTCGAGTGTAGTGTGTCATTTCTATGATATCTGGTGATGATAGATGTGATATGAGTAGAATGTAATGACTATATCGTCGTAGAATGCCGTAAAGTGTCCATGAGTAGTCACGACAATGTAATATGTGTAGAAAGACCTGATCAGAATGTAGTATCCTGAGCATGAATATGTTGCTACTTATCATATGTAAATGCAACGGGATTAGTATAGTATCTATCAATTTGTGTAATGTGAACTACGCATGGTGTATCATGTAAGGTGTGTGACACTAGATGTCCCGATGTCCCATGGACTACTTTGTATATTTCAATTGGACTTATGCAATATGCGTAGATAGTCTAATAGCCATATCGTAGCAAATGTGTGATATCGGGCAATATGATTAATAATGACTGCAACCTATGTGGATAATAGAAGGATGAATATAAGCATAATTTCTGCACTTCACTGATCTACTGTCACAATGTATGACTACATGATCTGGTATGATGAAACACTGATATGTAATTCGCTTTAGTGCAATGTTTGTGGTTCATGTGTAGTAATCCCTCAATAGTCAAGTGTGAACCGATAGGCACAAGAGTGACTGTCATCGGGTAATGACCGATGCTAAACATGTGGTGATTATGACTATGTAAGGATATTTCTTGTACAATGGAAAATAGCAAAGAGCTAATAGGGACTGCACCTAAAATCTAATATTATTTCCTTCCAAGTGTGTGTAATAAGAGCATGCCGAATTCATCGAAGAAGGTCATACGCCTTACCACAGACCAAGCTTGTGTGTAACAAAGGAAGCATGTGGTGTGGAAGCAACATGAGAATATGAAACTCCAATACATATCAAGTAAAGCAGCATATGGTATGTGTGGAATGTATATGGGTTGTCATATGTGGATTATTTAGCATGCCAATTGTGGTGGATGTTTGTAATGTGTCTTGATCTGAAATAGTATTTTTGGTTAGCTACTTTGAAACAAAATGATTGGTTGGAGCTTAGACTATGCATGAAGAGGGAATTAGTTGTACTAACTATTTAATCTTGTGAGGTTTCTTAGGTCTGACATATTTGAGTACATATCCATCAAGACTACTTATTAGTATGTGATTGTCAACTAATTTTTGTAGGTGAGTCACTTGGTGATGTCATAGATGGATAACAGGAGGAGATTTGTGATTGTAATTGTGAGAGGTTCCTATTCTATAGGAGGTGCTTGCAGTAACACTGGCCTGAATGAATCATCTACATATAGATGAATCAGATTTAGGAATCCCTGCAATGGGATTTATAATTCATGTAGTATAATGTTAGTGTACACAAATGAAATAAAACCATTGGATACTCAATATTTAGTTTCATTCATTCGTGGAAGAGTTTGGCAACTACATTGTCATTATGTCCATTGATCAGTTGACTGATAAGTTAGTTTCCTAATATGGATGACCTTGATATTTTGTATAACCAATAAGGATTGATAGGTAATGATTCCATGGTTTGATAGATTGATCAATTTGGCATCATCTAAGGATCTTAGCGAGCTAATAATGTCATGTTTTGTAATTGATTTATGCTCAAATATGAAATCAATGGTCATCCAAGGATAAACCCTCTACATGAAGAATACGAGCTTCATCTAGATGACGTCACTGTCCCAGTGGAAATAGTGAAGATTATTCATATAAGATGTAGAAGGAGCACAATGTACGGATGTCCCTTGTAGAAGCATCCTTAACCTGCTAGCTTGAATTTCAGATCCACAGAGATTACTGACATCATGGATTCCATTGACCTTAAATTTATCTTTAAATAAATCATGTAGAGTGTGGATTGAGTCACAATATGATTTGATTAGGATTTGAGTGATCAATAGGGTCCATCAAATACACAAGTGATCATATGTATGAATTGATTTGTGCTGTCACTCAAGCTCCATATTGAGCTCACCTTGATCAGTAGACCCCTACAACATGTATAGGGATATTTGGAAAATAACCTCCAGTAACAATTGGGATATCTCAGATTACGTAAATCAGACTAAAGCCCCAACTCAGAAGAATTCCTTGACTTCATCCATGATCCTGTAGGGAAAATGAGGATCCTATAGTTATGACAAATGCAGGATGAGGGTTCACCAAAATTATTAACTAAAATGTGGATATCTTTGATATAGTTAATCTAACGTTGTTTATACATACTAGTAAAATAATAGTAAGGGATAGATGTTGTAAATAAATATGGAAGAATATGACCCGAGTAACTATGTAAGAGGAAATGATAACCCTATTATTTTTTTTCGAAAGAGGAAAGAAATAATTATGTAATGGAAGCATTCTCGTGGGACAGTGTTGCAGAGGTGAATGGAAAGTGTGGAAGCAGGAAATAATTGTGTATGCATTAGCAATTCAAAACCAATGGATCTATGGAGTAATTCCCTTAGACTGGAGCACTGTGAAGAGGGACTGGGGTAACCTATGGGTGCTTTGGTGAAAACTAAGAAAATGGGGTGCCCTGGCCTATGAAAAAGACTCTAGAACTGATCTTTATAAAGCTCCAATAGATAGTCTTAAACCCTCGTTGTTTGTCACATCAAGTTCGCTACCTGCATACCAGATGTCATTCCATAATACAAGATGAATATTGAAAGTCCTACAAACCCTATACAAACATCATTACCCCTAAAAAGGACAAAATTTAAATGAATGGGTTGGATTGACCTTAGCTGACCACAATTGTTGTAGGGCTGTGAGATAACTAAGCGTTACACTACATTTCTTACCCAAATGTAGTTCTGGTGAGTGTGTGCATAATGTGCATCCTAGATTAGTGCTCTTGATGTCAGCCACACTTTATGAAGTAGCGAGAAATTTACTAGATGTAGAAAATTGTGATAATTAGATGTTGAATCCAATGATTGATAAAATAGAATCCCTGCGAACACTATAAAGCTGTGTGATTCATATGTCCTAGCCTTATGGGACCTCATGTGATGGAGCTATGTGGAAACAAGTGATCTCCAATGCAATAGATGGATGCAACTCTAGATGGATGATAGTAGTGACTAGTGCTAGATCCCTCGTTATGGTCTCACACCTTTATATTTAAAGGGTTATCTTGATCTAATTTTGTAATCTAAAACAGAAATTGACAGACCAACAAAAAGATAGGAAGCTAGAAATAGATAGAAAGATCCCAAAAAGTGGTGAGAAAGTTCAAGAAGGTTCAGGGTGCACCTATGGTGGGACTAGGGTGCCCATGGGGCACCCTAGTAATAGCCTGGGCATCCCAGTGGAGGCTAAAATAAAGTGAAGTGATGAAAGTTGACTAGGCATGTGAATTTAAAAGGTCGGGAATGAAGAAATAAAATAAAAAAAAGATTTCCAAAATAAGGGGGTTAATTAGTACTTTCTTCACTCAAGAACCTTCTAAATAGTAGTATGAAACCAAGATTAAATAAATATAAAGTGCATGATTTTGTGACTACAGTTTGGTACTTTATTTTGAAAACATAGTTGTGTATGTATATATTCCCTTGTTTGAATTTCATAATTGACAACTGAAAGGCCAACCCAAAGTAGTAAAATATAATTAAGAAACGAAATGGTTCCAAAAGGACAAGAAAAAGGTAACGAGGTACATGAGCATCCATGAAGACATGAGCACCCATGAAGACAGGAGCACCTAGTGCTAGTGTCCTAAATGGGCACTAGTGTCCGTAACCATAGAAAGATAAAGCAATCAAATGTCATTAAGAGTGAAAAATTTATAAAGCCAATAAAATTTTGGAATATAAGGATAAAGGGAGTTTTCAATTACTAGTTTTCTTGCTTAAGAATCATGTAAATGCTAGCATGCTTTTAAGACCAAGAAATGTACCCAAGTGTATAGATTTAGTGTCTACATTATTATTATGGTAGATACAACTTAAAGACTCATTAAATTTGGATATAAATGTAGTGGGCATGATTACTTCACATATTTTTTGTTTCTATTTAAAAAAAGTAGAATTACAAAACAATATTTATCTTTAGTGGTGTGGTTTAAAAAAGGCACGTTAGGATCTAGAGATTCATGACATTCTATGGAATTACTTTTTGGGCCCATATAGCTACACTTTTCCTTAAGTTCTGGATATATTTTTCCCCAAGACTCATGTGGTCTAATTTTACTATTAGTCTTTTAGCAATACCTATGGGGTTGGTTTTCTCCTAGCTATGTATTTTCATTTTTAGTTGGGCAAGCTACACCCCCAACCTTCTTTAAATTGGGAATTTGACAAGCCCCAATTCATCATGTTTGTTTTAAAAATCTTCATCTCCTCATATATGGACAAATGGGTATGGTATTCTACATCTACATGATATATTTGGTTATACACACACAAGTGTACTCTTTCCTTGTTCTATTCTATTTTATAATTTATAATTTCAATATATATTTATAGGTAAAGTTTCTATTTTCATTATATGGACATTAACTACACTCTTGTGTTACAAATTTCAATCTTGGGTGAATCTTATGAGAATTTAAAAAGATCAAATAATAAATTAATTGAGAAAAGAAAAAGTATGTTTACACACTCTGGTATGTTTTTCTTTAAAAAAAAAAATTCATTTAATATGTTAAAGGGGGCAATTAAAACACCTAAATATTTTTATTGGGTAGTTGATAAATTTTATCTGGTTTATATATCTTAATCATGGATTGGGCACATAAATAAATCTAAAAATCATTATCTTACCCATTTCTAAGACTCACAATAATTCTTATTTTCTCCCCATACTACTCAAATGCATAAAAGATTAATATCATCACTCATACACATATTACTTTTGATTTCTCCATATATTCACTTGCTACATTACTTTTCCCAAGATGCTACTATCTAGATCTAAACAAAACCGTGAAACAGTTTTATCTCTTTCAGAAAGCAATATCTGTCAAAGGGAAATGATCAAATTTTGTATGGTTATCCTAATTCCTATTTCTTTTTAAAAATTAATTAAATAGTATATCTTTTGAAAATGTATTATGTAAATTCAAACACTCTCATTTACTCACCTAGAAAGTGTAAAATCTCCTACTCTTCTAAGATAATTCCAAGCCAAGTCAAAATCATCTCAAAGTCAACCAAATAATATAAGTATATATACACCAAGGGGAATTTAAAGGTTTTACTCTCTTGGATATCTATCTACAAATAATCGATTGAAACATGAGCTATATAGCTCTCAGAAATGGTACATATGATGTATAACTAGATATTTTATAATTTTTAATATATAACTTGCAATGCATGGTCAATATAAACAAAGGGGTTCACCACCAATGGGATTCCAACTCTATAACACACCCTTTTTTATCCAATGTCTATTTGATTGATAGTACAATAAACCATTGGTCAATAGGGATCCAAAATGGCTCTACTTCATCAGATCAGTTAGAACGAAGAAGGAAAATAAATACATGGAGGTTCTATCTTTATAGTAACAAGACCTCCTTGTTGTGTAGAGAGGTGGTTACAGAACCATCACCCAACCAGGGCAGTGGTCCTAAGACCGTCGGTCTGCATTGGGTGGTGGTCCGGACTCTTTCGGAAAAAAATAAAAACATGAAATGAATAGCCTCAAAATTTGAAAGGTTTTACGTGTCTCTTATCCTCCACAACATTTCCCATTCTCTAGTGCATAGGAGAACATAAGAAAGGCTATAAATATATGTTTGTAGAAGATAAGAGGACCATCGAAGAATGAAAGAAAGTGAGCAAGAAGTTCTTAGTGCTAGAATTGTGTTTTGTAGAAGAAAGGAGTGCTGAGACAGAGAAAACAAGTAATTGGGAGGAAGTGTAAGATATTAACTACTTCTCTTTCATACTTATTGTAATTTATGTACCTATTGTTTGAATTGGCCTATAAAAGTGGGAAGAAAGAAAAATTTCTTCCTCTAGAGGTTTCAAGGATAAAACTTGTTGGTGTATGTGAGTTTAAATTCTTTCCTTTCCTGCAATTTTTGATTCTAAGCACATTAAAAATTCTTTCACTAGCTATCTTTTTCATTTTCTAATAGACAGTAGAACAACAAGATTTAATTTTTGAATATGTGGATGATTCCAAAGTTTAAGAGTTTATAGGTCATTTTGGTATCAAAGCTAACAAGTGTCTAGGAATGTGGTATTCGTTCATGTATTTATATGATAGTGACGAGATATAAAGGTGAAGAGGATTTACCTTGCGATCCATAAATTTCTACAAGAAAGTGGAAACAGAGAATTCAGGGATAAATGAAGGAAGAGAACTTGGTCCATAGAATTCAGATGCTGGAGACCATGATGGATAGCATGTTTAGAAGGAAAGAAGAACTTGTAGATTTGTAGAAGATAAATTCTGTAAAGAAAGACTCCATGGACTCAGTGGTTCGAGAATTAGCTGAAAATTTTAGCATAAGGAGGAGCCACCACGAGGAATATTATGGGAAAGAACATGAAGAAGAGACTTGAAACATAAGAGAAAAGGTAAAATATGATCATAATCTTTTTAAAGTTTAGATGAAAGTTGAGATTAAAATATTTGAAGGACAAGTAGATTCAGAGTTGCTTGATAAATGGTTAAAATAGTTATAAGTCTACTTTAGCATCCATGATGTCACTAAGGCAAAAAGGATCACCTTTTCACGTTTAAAAATGTAGGGACATGCTATGGTTTGGTGGGAAACCCATCTAACCACTTGTGAAAAGAATAAGCATCCTATTGTGAAATCTTGGCAAGAATTTAAAGAATTACTTAGAGCTAACATCTATCCTATAGGCCACAAAACTAATGAAATGATTAAACAACAGTATTTTAGACAAGACAGTGGTCAAAGTGTGTAGGATAATACTATGGAGTTTCGGAGGTAGGCCATGTTGCTAAACATGGACTTGGAGGATGTGGATATTCTGACTAAGTACTTGGGAGGACTTAGTCGCCACAAAGCCCAAATATCTCAACGAGGCGTGTGTGCAGGCATACTACATAGATGATGAAAAGAATCAAGGAGAAGTAGAGCCAAGGGAAAAATAGTTGACAAATCAGCAAAAAAAATAGTATGGGCGAACAAGTAACAAAGGTAAGTGGAAAGGGAAAGGTAAACAAGCTGCCAATAATTTAAATACTTTTAAAGATACCAAGAATTTTTGTAAGATCTATGATATCAATGGTCATACTAACACTCCATGTTGGATGTTTCATCCGAAGAACCAAACCAAGGACTCAAAGAAGTCCATAATAGCTGTAAAAATAGAAGGGGAGGTGGAAATCAAAGATGACTATGATGTATACGAAAGGCTTGGATGCATGGTCACCAACATGGACAACCAAGAAGAGGAGATGAGTAGACTATTCCAGATCAAGAGAACTAAGGTAAATGGTTTGGTTGATACCGTTCTCAGTCTAACTTTATTTCTAAAGTAGTTTTAAAGAAGCTTGGTATTGAGACTTACGAGTATCCACAACCTTATCCTTTGGGTTGGGTGAAGAAGGGTGTTTAAATTCAGGTCACAAGAAGATGTAAGGTCAATTTTGGGTTAAATTCCCAGTATATTGATGGTTTGGAAGTTGACATTATTCCACTTGATGGTTTTGATGTTGTATTCAGAAGTCCTTACTTGTATATTAGGGATGCTATATTTATGAGAAGGGAAAATCGGTACAGATGGGTCAAGGATGGGATCATCTATAGCATCCGGGAACACAAACGTAAGACATAGGTTACTATGGTGAGTGCTAACCAAGAAAAATGACTTATTCAGGAAAATCATAATCAATTTTGATTACTTTTGTTAAAGGATAAACAAGATGGGGTAGAAGTTTCAGATATTTTTAACCAGGGAAAGCATGATTTGGATAGTATTATTAAAATTTTTTAGGAAGTATTTCAAGCTCCCAGAGGGTTACCACCAAAATGGGAAGTAGATCATTAGATTTAGCTATTTCTAGAGCCCCCTCTACCAAACATCGGGTTGTATAGGTAATCCTTACTTAAGAGTACTGAGGTAAAGAAACAACTCGAGGAACTACTAAACCAAGGGGTGATAGGTTTGAGCACCTCACCATATAGCTCATCTATTGTGATGGTGCCAAATAAGGATGGTTCTTGGATAATTTTCATCGACTACCACACTTTGAACAACATCACCAGAAAGGACATATATACACTTCCTTGCATAGATGATCTCTTGGACCAACTTCAACATGCCAATTTTTTCACAAAGTTAGATCTCAAGTTAGGTCATCACCAATTCAGAATGAAGGAGGAGGATATATGGAAAACTACCTATAAGACAAACCAAGGTCTGTATGAATGGTTAGTACATCCTTTTGGGTTATGAATTACACTTGCTACATTTATGAGATTGATGAATGTTGTATTACGGGATTTCATAGATTCATATGTCATTATATATCTAGATGATATATTGATTTTTAGTACCACATCGGAAGAACATCTAACTCATTTACAACAAGTCTTGCAAGTTCTCAGGGAGAAACAACTACTTTGTAATATGAAGAAATTTGAATTTTCCAAATAGTCAATTATCTATCTTGGGCACGTGGTTGGAGGAGGAGAGCTACGAGTAGATCCAAATAAGGTGGAAGCCATCAGTAATTTACCAACACAAATAGGAGCCAAAGAGACTAGGAGTTTTGTGGGAGAAATATAATACATGTGGAAGTTCATTCCGGGCATCTCTTCGATTGCAACACCTCTACACATAGTGGCCGTAAAGAGTAAAGGTTTTGACTGGGTTAAGGAACAAGACAAATGGAACAATATTAGTCATCCTCCAGTACTTGCTCTTCCTAATTCGTAACAGCCTTTCGAAGTAGAGATAGATGCCAGTGATTACAATATGGGTGCAGTGTTACTTCAAGGAGGTAAAACCGTAGGCTAAAATTCTGAAACTTTCACTTCAACAGTTAAAGGATATTCAGTATATGATAAGGAAATGTATGTAATAGTTTAGGAAATTAAAAAATGGAAGCATTATTTGTTGGGTAAAGAAACTATTTTGCACACTGACCACAAACCTCTCTAGTATTTACAAGCACAACCTAAATTTTAGTAGGAAAGGCACTACAAATGGATGGGGTTCCTTCTACAGTTCCATCTTGTGATCAATATCCAAGAAGAGTAGTACAAATTTGGTGGCAGACATGTTGTCTAGGCCACCCACAGAGGAAATTTTTTCCTATTTGGTAACTGTCTCTCAGATCGAGCCCTTCACGAAGGAATCTTACGAAGAGGCATATGCCTAGGACAAAGAATTTGGGGTGACATTTGAGTAGTTGCAGTCCCAAGGGAGTGAAAGGATAGGGAATTAGGATTGTTATCTCAAGGACGGGATTATCTACCGATGGGGGAAGCTTTACATTCCTAAAGAAGAAATACTTCTATTGATGAGGGAAGGACATACCTCGAAAGTAGCAAGACATTTTGGTGTTGGTAAGACCCTAGCCCACTTGCAAAGGTACATGTATTAGCCCAATATGTGAGAATGAGCATCAAAATTTATACATGGATGTAAACTTTGTTCCACCAACAATTCTAAGACTAAGAAGGAGGTTTTGTATATGCCTTTGCCAGTACCTACTCATCCGTGGGAGGTCATTTCTAAGTATTTTGTACGAGGATTACCTATGTCTAAACATGGCCATGACTATATCTATCTTGTTGTTGATAGATTCAGTAAGATGTGTATTATTATGGAATGTAAAAAGACAATAAAAGCACATGAGGAAACAAATCTTTTCTTTGCTAATATATGGGTGAATTTTGGTTTGCCAAAGTCTATTGTTTCTGACATAGATTCTAGGTTCTTGGGAAATTTTTGGACTACTTTGTGGGACAAGATGGATACCAAGTTATAGAGGAACACAAATTTCCATCCACAGAAAGATGGACAGATAGAGGTGGTGAACAGGAATTTGGTATAGTTGATCAGAGGGTATAACAACAAATACCTAAGGACTTGGGATGAGTCCTTAGCCTATATTCAACATTCCTATAACAAGGAAGTACAAACATCCACTATGAAGTCACAGTTTAAAGCATGCTTGGGATATTTGCCTACAAATCTGCTGGACATAGCAGTTGGGCAGCAGATGCAGAGGAGACATGAGACACAAAGGCAACTACAGAAAACAAATTCATTGAGAGGATCCATAAAATCCATATCAAATTCAAAGAACAACTAGAGAAAACTCAATCCAAGTACAAAGCTAGGCATGATTAGCATAGGAGGGAACATAAGCTTCATGTTGGAGATAGAGTTTAGATTTACTTGAGCAAGGAGAGACTACAAGGTCAAGCACGGATGCTCAAACCACTACGATATGGGCCCTTCACCCTATTGGACTAGGTTGGAGAAAATTCCTTTCAAATTGATTTAGTGTCTTTTATGAGGATGTACTCTGTAGTAAACTATGAGAAATTTCACCTATATGAGCCATCCATGCTAGATGAAGATGAAGGAATAAAATTGCTACCTTCCATTGAGGATTGTGTCTTGGACTCACAAGGTGAATTGGAGGAGGATGTAGTGCTACAAAAAAAGATCAACGAGACTAGGAGAGGTCCGTAGGATCCCTAGCAAATTGGACTGAAAGGAAAGACACCAAGGAAGATGCAATGGTACTCGATGGAGCAAGTGAGGGATTTATTTCCTCATCTACTCCCCCATTAATCTTTTGTGGAACCAAAATCCTCCTAAGAAGGGGAGGTGTGATCCATAGGGATCCAAAATGACTCTACTTCATCAGATCAGTTAGCATGAAGAAGGAAAATAAATACACAGAGATTCTATATTTATAGTAACAGGACCGCCGCTTTGTGTTGAGCAGTGGTTACAGAACCACCGCCCAAACAGGGTGGAAGTCTTGACTCTTTCAGATAGAAAATAATAAAATGAAACAAACAACCTTAAAATTTGAAAGCTTGTTCATGTCTCTTCTCCTCCATGACCTTTCCCATTCTCCAATGCACGGGAGAACATGAGAAAGGCTATAAGTATATATTTGTAGAAGAGAATAGGACCATCGAAGCATGAAAGCAAGTGAGAAATAAGTTCTTAGTGCTGCAATTGTGTTTTATAGAAGAAAGGAGTGTTGAGACAGAGCAATCAAGTAATTGGGATGAAGTTTGAGATATTATCTTCTTCTCTTTCATACTTATTGTAATTTCTATACCTATTGTTTGAATTGGCCAATAAAAGTGGAAAGAAAGAGCAATTGCCTTTCCTGACTAGTTTTTCCTCCTATGGAGGTTTCCAAGATAAAACTTGTTGGTGTTTGTGAGTTTATATTCTTTCCTTTCCTAAAATTATTGATTCTAACCACAAGTAAAATTCATTCACTAGCTATCTCTGTCATTTTCTAATAGAAAATAGAACAACAGTGTTTAATTTGTGATTCTGTGGATAATTCCAAAGTTGAAGAGTTTACAGATGAACTATGGTTTTGATCTCTACATGGGCCTATGTGAGTATTATGGAACAATTGAAAGTACATGTGGGTTTTAAATATAGAGACAAAATAACCTAGAATAAAACATAAGTAATGATAAGGGCTAGACAATGACACCTAGTAGGTTAATTTGGTGATAGTTTCTAAGGATGTTTTAGATCTCAGTTTAGAGTTCAATCAACTTAAAAATTATTATCCAATTTTACCCCTCAATTAAAATTGGAAAAACATGACCTCGCACAGAGAAAATGGAGGGATAGTTTTGGCTATGGGAGCTCACATTTTGGGATCGAGTTGAGCAAGTTGAAGTGATGTGGAAGCATTCGGATTTGGAAGGAAAAAATTATGAATTGCTAGACTCAAAAGGTCAGAAGGACATGAAAGTATAAAGTCCAAAATTTAGACTTTAGATATTAGGGAGTTCAAAGTTAGTAGTAGGGTCGAGCGGTGAATAGTACCATGTGGGGAGAAAATGAAATATGAAACCCAAAGTCTGAAATTCAGACTTTAGGATTTTGGGATTTCATAGGTTTCATGTGCTAGGCAGATGAATTAAACGTAAACCCCCAAAATCATGAAACATGAAACCCCCAAAAAAAACTTCTAAAACCTAAAACCCCTAAGAAGACAAAGGTCTTAAACCCGAAGTTCGAATTTCAAACTTTTGGGTTTCATAATTTCGGAACATTGAATCCTTAGTGCACACAAATCATAACTTAAAGCCTGAAACCCGAAGTCTAAATTTTGGACTTCGGAAATTCAACATTTGAGAGGTTTCACAAGCTTTCCATATGAATAGTGATAGAAATCTATGAAGCTTGAATCTCCAAATCCTGAAAGTCTAAAATTTTAGATTTCGGAGGGTGCGATTCATGGTCGGAGTCTGAAAAAGAAGATCAACCACCCAAATTTATTACAGAATGACACCCTCATCTTTGGATGGCCATTTTAGAGGAATTTTTCCAGATTTCTCACCTACCAAATGATGAAGGCATGGGCTTCCTTTCTTCTCAAAGAAGGCAAAGTACATGGAGGTATGGGTTTTGCAGTCACACCCATCATTGTTGCAGTTGATTTTAATGCATTTTATGGTGATTGAAGAAATATTTCAAATTCATTCTCTCTCCCTTTCTCTAATTCTTCCTATATATTGTAAGGAGAGGCTCATTTCAAAAGGTTGGAAAAATTGTATATGCCCCTCCCTTCTTCTTCTTGTTTATAAGATATTTTGTGGAGATTAAAAACCTTTGTAACATACATTGTAATGTAAAATATATTCCTTTTTCCCTAAATGTGATGTATTGTATCAAATTTGAGAGAAATAAAATCAGATCTGTGGATGCTTTAAACCCTCTTTTGTGTTATGTTGAAACATTCTGATCTTTCATTGTATGCAAGGTTATTGTGTATTGTTGTTGTTTTCATTACAAGGTTCTGGTAGTGTTTTGTTTATTATGAAGGTTGTTCAACATCCTTCTTGGTGCATCACCTTCCCTTGGATTATATTTTAATTTTCATTCATTTTTCTCTATCTCTGTCTCCTTATAAATATTAGATTAGGGTTAGATATGAAACTCTTTGCACTTTGGAGTAGTTGGCACTAGGATTGGATAGGAATTCGGCCTTCTCTAGAGAGTTATCCCAATTTAAAAGTCCCACACTTTGGGATAGCTCCATGTTAAAAAATTCACACTGACTTCCTTAACCTTTCACTTGCGAGAAATCAGGAGTGCTGTGATTTTTCCATAACAAAAAACTATTATAGCTCATTTGACCTAATTTTGGATCCATAAAAAATTGTGAAACATGCTAGCAAAGTAAAGTCAACTCATCATATTTTATTTTAATGTATTAGATCATGCCCCTTGCCTATTTATCAATTTATTTATATCCTTTACATGTAATTTGATATGTGATTATTGGATTTCAATTTATTTATTTATTTTTATTGTAAATAATATTCTCGTTTAAATAGAGATTAGAGTAACATCGCTTTACTTCTAGGTAAAACATTATGTGTTATGCTTAAATTCTTGGGTGTGGGAGAGAGAGAGCGTGTCAAAATATAATATCTCTAAGATATCTACTATATTTTCATAGTGAAACAATGAAAATGAGTTCTTCTTCCAATGTTTTTGTGTGGAGACAATGTGTTTATTTCGCCATGTTTTTTAAAATAATTACGATTTTGAGTGATGGCCTTCTCCCTTGACTATACTTTAAATTATTCATTTTCATATATAAAAGGTTTTGGGGTCCATAATTTACTAATGGAAGATTTATTGAAGTATTATTAATGGATGATAGAGGGGGGAAAGGGTCTTATCATGGTTTTCAACTAGTCAAATGTCATGTTGGAGGAAAAGAATGAATGCACAAACAAGAAAGGATCATCGTTGTACATGGTTTTTAGGTTAGGTTTTCTTAATCTATTCAATGGTACATCAACCAATAAATTATGCTTATCATCTTAAACCTGGATTCTATGTTTATATCTATTACATTCAATCTCATCAGTATTGTATGACAACTTGAAAATGTCTCTTCATAGTAAACTATCTCACCTTAATATCTTGATGGATATTTTATAATCATCTAATGTGTTTTCTTCTTGGATTGATAGATATTTCTATATTGGTTTTGTTTATCTAAATTGAAATTGAATTTCTTCTTAATTCCTCCTTATTATCTACCACTAACTTAATGAAGGATTCCATATTAGTGACTCTCTCTTCACAATATCATTAGTGTGATTGGGTCTAAATATTCATTTTATGGATCAAGAGATGTCATTCAACTTTGTTGAATCCTGAATCAAATTTATGGTTATTTTTTCTTTAAAATTCCTTAGCATCAATTTATTCATAACTTTCCATTTGCAGAAGATACCAAGTGGGAGATAAATTTGAAAAAACAAGTAACATTTACTAAATTCGGTCACCTTCATAATGGATGTAATGATTTTTTTTCCCTTGATTGTCTTTAGAATAAGAATTCGATGGATAATATCAAATGAAAGGAAAAAAGAGTGATTGATAGTAGTCAAAGAACATCAATATTAGATTAAAAAACACAATGGATTCACTTTTTCACAAAAATAAGTTAGAGATCATTTGACACTAATTTTACTAGTATTTCACCTTTTAAAGTGTAATATATTTTGAACTAAAAATACATTTGAAATTTTTTTACATTCCTCATACTAAATTTAAAATCAATAATCCTATCTAAGAGGTCATTCCCCATGAAGCCCATAATGCACCAAAACTACCTCAAAAAATAAAATAAAATAATCCTTAAAAATACACTAAAAAACAATGACCCACTAGAAGTTTTCCTAGTTTTGATCAAAAGTACTTCTACTAGCTGCTATTTTATTATCTTTATACTAGGAATTTCACTTCATATACAATAATGTAGGTTGTGATAGGGATTAAACAAAAGAAGACATAAATCATATATAATCAGTGCATTAATAAAATAGTATATTTATGTTGACTATCTACAGCTTAAGGTAAAAAAATTTAAACTATTGACCATGTTACCAAATGCATAAGCTCCTTTTTCCATGATCATGTAAAGAATTAATCTAGGAAAATTTAGAAGTTAGTATTTTATTTGGTTAGAGACACAATTTTGTTACATGTCTTGGATTATTTTACTTATTTTTATTAAGGGTAAAGGTTTTTTGACTGGGATGCTACCCAGGTACAAAAGGTCTAAAGCCAAGATAAAAAATAAAGCACAAGAGAAAAAAAATAGGAACAAGCTACCACGAAACACACAAAACCTGAGAAACACAAAAAACACAAAACCCCACTCATCCCAAATTTGAAGAATGTGATCTCAGTATCATATGTGATGGGGCTGGTTGCATTTTAGCAATGGATTTTTTCATTTTTTTGACCACTGTCCATTCCTCCTTGTTACATTCAACATCAAAAATAGGATCACACGGGATGATAATATCAAAAGAGTAAATAGGTATAGAAAGGAGACATAACAGGTGATGAGGGGGTTTCAGTTTCTATGACCTCCTCAACAGGATCCTGAGGGATATGAATCATTGGTTCAAAAAGAGGCAACTGAGAGGGGTTCACATGAGGGGATGATATGTCTGAGAAGGGCTCAAAGTAGAATCTAAAACATGGGCAACAGAGGCATTAAAAATGAAGTGATAGGGTTTTGAATCCACCTACCAGGAAGAATTGGTCCCTTTTTTCTAGGAGAATCCACAATCCTCAACTATGTGCCTTGTTTCAAAACAACTGTGACAATGAAATCCCAGTCTTTCTTAATCAAATATTTGGATCCAAAGACTATCACCAATCTGCACATTAATGTTCTCAGGAAAGTCATGGGAGATGTGTAACTCTACCAGTATCCTAGCATAAGTTGTATGTAGATGCAAGGTAGTTTTATCATCAATTTTTTCAACGCCCCCTAACTTATTTCTAATAGCTTCTAAAAATGTCTCATCCCAAAATTGCAATAGGAGTCCAAGGAGTCTAACCCATATGGCCATAGTGTCAAAAGAGTATCAAAAAATTCTCGGATTGTTTTATTTTTATAAATAAAGTTAGTGTTTTATTTGGCTAGAGATGCAATTGTGTTACATGTCTTGGATTTTTTTATTTTAATAAATACATGCCTGATTATTTTTAACAATCAAATATAAACATTAGTTGATGGTATGGTGGAATTCATGGTGTCTCTTTAGGGATTCAACATGATATTGTTGAGATACTTGTCTCTCGTAGGGTCTAGTGAGAATCTTAAGGTTACCAATATGGTCAATGTAGGGAGAAATGGGGGGATAGAAAACCATTCATAGAATTTCATATTTTATGTTTCCTTAGATGGTACAAAATGAAATGAAAGTAATAAGGTATGTTACATTCATGTGTGATTATTTGCTTTATGGTGGAGCAAAAGAATACTTTTACCGCTTTGTTCGTGTCGACATGTTGCTATACCTGCCAAGGACTAATTGGAAGATTAGTTCACTTGTTACAAAAATGAATGGTTGGGCCAAACCACATCATTCCTAATTATGTTTGCTTCATATATGTCAATACATATCCTATGAGGAATATATTTCACTAAGTAGATTAAAAAATTGCCATGTTGAATTTCCTTATTCATGACGTGTTTATAGAAATATCAAAATACATTATTTTTAGACAGACCGTTCAATGCCATTGTGTATAATCTATATCATAGTTTTCTAGCGATTGAAAAGTCTTCTTAATATTTTAGCATTTAAATTTTTATTATTATTTATCATCATACGTGATACATTTTAGAAGGATATTATGGATAGCATTTTGTTGAAATTTGTGCTTCCACCTAGAACTAGTGAGCATGGTTTGAGAAAATGCCATGAGAATTATGTAGTCATAAAGTATTTAGGGGATACTCATATAAAAGGGGAAGACACTTATCATATTAAAAATTCTTCCATTAGAAAGAGAAGTAGAAGAGAGCTTAAAGTGCTTCTGAAATTTTTGTCTTTTTGGAGTGTTTCATGTCCATTTCTAATCATAGGTTTGGATCATTCTTCAAGCATAGACTTGAAAGCAAAGTTGTAATTTTTTCCCATAATTTTTCGGTCTATAATTATTTTATGTAATTTATATTTTCAATCTTAAATGACATGAAAATTTAATCAATGATATATTTCCATTAAGAGAAAAAGAGACATTGACATCCCTGCAAACATACTTTACAACTCATACAATTTCTAGTATCAATACATTACTATGTTTATTTTTTCATTTGGATGTGGGTGGTTATGTAGTGTCTCGCTTAAAACTTAAAAAAGACTGATATTTGTAACGACCCAAAAATCCACACATGAACAACACAGTGAAATACAAGATAACTTTTTTTTTTGACTTGCTTGACACATAACATGACGCAACATGTCGTCACCAAGGATACAACTAACACTGTGAACAACTTGATACAAGGATGGCCATAAAGGCAGCACGGAAACGTTCACACCTATTAAGGACAATTTACTTTTCTTTTTGACAAGATAACATAGAAGTCCAATCACAGAACACACTTACAGTTAGGGCCATCCACAATGAGATATTCTTGAGAGTCATTTATTTTTAAAGGACATCTTACAATTCTTAGCTTACGTTTTCAAGGAGGCTCAAGATAAGATTCGTACAATTCATCTTACCAAGCTAAGTTTATTCTTTTGACACAGAGTAATTATCTTTAAATATTCTCTATTATGACATTTATTTGCTTAATTCGTTTATCAAGAAAAAGGAGTAATTAAATTCCACAAGGCCATCTTCTCACCACTAACGCTACTAAGATTCGTTCTTGCCCACAAGACAACATGGTTTTAAGTTCAACACACTTAAGAGAAGAGATATAAGGTGCCTTGAAAAAGGGATAGAGGGAGAAGGTCGAGATGAAACATTTTTAGGACCTCATTAGTTATTGCCAGTATTAAATTGAAGCTAGGGCTCTTAACCAGAATTAACAACAACTTTACTTAGGCTTCGCTAAAAGTATTATCAAGGAGTAAAAGAATTTACTTTCCAAATGGCTAAGAGATAGATTGTGTGGTTTCAAAATTGTTTTCTCCTGTTTATTAAATCTTATTACCTTCAAACAATTAACAGTTCATTTCACCTTAGGGTCATTTTACAAATTTTACCATGAAAGGCATAATGTTCACTAGGGGAGCTAGGGTTATCGTGTTATAAAGTTTACTTGCAATGATAGTCTTGCCCTTGTTTACTTAGAGAATTTCTTGCTCTCAAGTTGGTGACCCCTACGTTACTTTATTTGAATGCAACTTTTAATTTAACTTCCAGAAGTATTTAACAATCCCATGTTAGTTTACTTATGACAATTTATTACTAAGTCATGGCAAGGTTTAACTCAGAATTTATTCTCAAGGCCAAGTTGAAGCAACACTCATTTACGAGGACAAAACAAGATTACATCATTTCTTAAAATACTGATACTCCACAAGTCACTCAACAACAATAACCAAATTTTCTTATAATTTCAAAGATGGTCAAACAATACAAGGTTTCCAAAGTTCAGATGACAAGGTCCACAATACTTTATACTAAGACATTAATCCTCTTTTAAACTTTCCACTGGACGTTAACAAAAGTTGAACAACATAAAAGGTTTCGAGCAAAGGATCTTCTCAACTGAGGTTGATGACAAAAGTCTACAAATCTATCCCTCATCTACACGCAAAATCCATCTGCAGCAAATTTTCTACAAGAGTCAGTTCACGAGAACTGAGCAAGATAAGGCTACACAAAACCACCATAACTATTATCTAACAATATCACGAAAAGGAAGCACTTTATTACAAGAATTGGTTCAAACCTCTAAACACTATTAACACATCAAGTTATAATAAAGTCTTCATCATGCCAATCAAAGAAGGAGAAGACATTGTACTTCAGTTAGGAGCAAAAGCAACGAAAGTAATAATCGTATGAGAATGGCCCTTGGCCCTATAAGGAGATATAAACAATCTAGCAAAGAACAGAATTTCCATCAAGTAAGTAAATAACAATAATTACAAGATTGAGATTTGATATAAATAGACCAACCATCTAGAATTTTATCAAAGGTACCAACGCATAGGCTAAAATAATACATTTCTAAAAGAACAAAAGTTTATCGGCCCAAGAAAGGGGAAACACGGGTTTCAAAATTTAACACAAAAAGTCATGTATAAAAGAGCTTCAAACTGGAAATCAAATAGAGTATACACACAACATAAGTTTCGAAGCGAAGGCAAGGTATACTAGTTTTGACCATTAACTACAAGATTTTCCAATCATCCAAGAAGGGTCAAAGTCTTACATGCTAGTAGCTAGCATGCGAGAGGAGAAGGGGGCTCCGTCACACAAGAGTATACAATAATGTCATCAACAATTTTTAATACACTAAAGATTTGCAAACTTCCACAACAATTCTAATGTTTGATTAATTTAAAATAAATTATCCATTTCCCGAAACAACCATATTTTAAGGTAAAGTCGACACTAAAATTTTCCTCCGTAATTTCTATTTCATTAATGTATGTATTAGGAATAGGATGTTGTTAAGTATAATTAGTAGTAGCGTCTGATAGAAGATAACAATGCCATCAGTACAGTGCCACCAATAATGTGGAGTACGGTAACAGTCAAAGTACAATAGGAATGTTGTAAAAAGTAAATATTTGTCGTAAGTGGTCCGGTAATGTTAAAATGTCAAAGTTTGGGTAATTAGAGAAGTAGGGTCTACATGATTAGGAATTAGAAATATTATATTGGTAATAAAGACAAGGAGTGAGGTCATAAATATTTTGTGTATTTTATTTGTAAAAAGTCTAAAAATGTGGAACCCATGTAAAATGATAAGGTTTATCTTATCTTAACAGATAAGCTTACATGTACAGATAAGAGTCAAGGTATGGAATATGATTCGTCAGAGTGGATTTCTTATCTTATCTTAGAGATAAGATGGATAAGCCTGGAAGTTCTATAAATAGAGAGGCCACCCCCGTCATTTAGCATAGAAGGAAGTAGTGAGAAATATTATAGGAAGTGTGCGGAGGAAGCCATCAGTTTAAAGGTGTGTTGAAGAAGCCATTAAGAGGTGTAATTGTAAAGTTTCTCCCATAGTCTTGGTGAAAGGCAAGTGAAGTCAATAACACTTGAAGTACCTCATGGGTGAGATTGTAACAGTTTCATGTTAATATTATAATTTATTTTGATATTTCAGATTTGTCATCATTCTGTCTTATTATAGTCGATGGTATTCTTGTGTTATGTTGTTGTTTTGTTTCCAGATTACATCCACCAAACTAAAGGCTGTGCATTAGTAAATAATCATAGCACGAGGAGTTTCCGGTGAAGAATTATCATAGTGCCGGATTGGTGATGACATTTTGGTTCCGTTGCCGGGACCATTCCTCGTTGGTGGATTTTCTGGAGAGATATTCCCACTTAGTCAAAAATCAATTAGAGGGTAACCTTGTTTTTACTGTGCATAATAGTTACCATGGTAAAGTCATTTTTGCCATGAATAGTAGTTACCATGGTAAATTCATTTTTGCTAGAATAGTATTTACCACAGTAAAGTCACTTTTTACCGTGAATAGTATTTACCGCAGTAACTTCACTTTTTACCGTGAATAGTATTTACCGCAGTAACTTCACTTTTTACCGTGAATAGTGTTTACCACAGTAAAGTCAATTTGTACCGCAGTAAGTCAAGTTTTACCATAGTTTACCGTGGTCATTTCTATTTTACTATAGAAAGGTGTAAACTCACTTTCTAGTATAGTGATTCCAATTATTTGTACACATAATTCTTGTTGGTTGTACTTGTGAGTTGGTATTTCACGGTGGTTACTTTTGAAAATGGGAAAGATTCCTATTTTTTCAGCTCAATCTAATGAATATGCTTCTTCTTTCATTCAATAGTTTAAACGATCTTGTATTTGTAATGGCCTTATTAGAAGTGAACAATCGCCTGAATTTTTTCCTACCTTTTTGGATGGTTTAGCACTTAGGTGGTTTGAAACACTAGGTGATAATGTGAAAAATTCATGGGATTTATTAACTGAAAGTTTTCTTGAAGAATTTGGTGAACAACAGAAATATGCAGATCTCATGATCGAGATCACAAAGCTATCCCAAGGAGAGAAGGAGAAGATAAGGGATTATCATGCTTGTGTTCTAGAGCTAAGGAGGAAGCTCGATGCCCAGATCTGGAAGGAAGGATTAGTGGATGGGTTGATGAATGGCGTGGATAATATCCTCTGTAAGCACTTCATTCTTGGGATGAAGCCAAAGATCAGACAATGAGTGAAGTATGACCGCCCAACTACCATTGAACAAGTAAAGGAGATTGCAAGAAGGCAAGAAGAAAGCATGGAAGAGGAGCCCAAAGAAATTGTTGCTAAAGTAGAGCCTACACCAGCACCTTTGGTCCAGAATCCACAACCGCTCTCGATAGCACAAATATTTCTCCTAGTACATCTATTGAGTATGAAGATCTGCTTAGGAAGATGGGCCAGTTAACTATTAATCTTCTTCAAGGAAAGGAATTTAGTTCTCAGGGAGGAGATAGAGGTCTAAAAAGAAATATTTCTGAAGTTGTATGTTATGGTTGTTATAAAAAGGGTCATTATAAGTATAATTGTCCAGATAGAGCTTCTACATCTGGTAAAGGAGATAATGATAAAGGAAAATCACCTGTGAATTCTTTTGATGTAGTAGATAAGAGCAGAAATAATGAAGTAGATGTGTTTGTAACAAAAAGAAAGAAAGAAAAAGATATTCAAGATGGAAATGATCCTAAGAAGATGAAAGAAGAAACTAGTAAGAAACATAGGAGAAGAAAGTTGGGTGTGCAGGATTTTCTGATTTCACAGGGGCAAGGACCATACTCCATCTTGGAAGATCTATCCAAAAGGCCTGCAAATATTACATATGGTCAACTCTTGGCTATGTCTTCTGAGAAGAGGCGGGAGTTGCGAGGTGGACTCAATGCTCGAAGAAGGAAGGAGGTTGAGGCCCCTGTTTTGGAGGTAGAGGCAGATCCCTATGCTCCACAAGATGAGGTATTATGTAATGGTATTTCAATTCATGATGTCTTAGTTGATGGAGGTGTTGCAGTTAATGTAATGACAGAGTCTGTAATGAATATGTTGGGTTTAAAAATTGATCGCCCTTCAAAACTTATGTTAAGGTCATTAAATAAAGGAAAAACTAAACCAGAAGGTGTAGTTTCAAATGTGGCAATATCTGTTATAGGTGTGGCATGTGTGGTAGACTTTTAGGTGATGAAAAATGGTACTATTGCGTACCCAATGCTGCTGGGAAGACCATGGCTAAGGAGAGTTCATGCAAGAAACTACTGGAATGAAGGTTTCATGACACTTGGACGTGGTAGAGAGAGGGTGAAGATAAATGTGATCCCTCGACATCATAAGGCAGAACCTGTGGATTCAAGTGATGAAACTGATGATTGGACATCCTCTGATTACTCTAGTACCAGTGAAGTGGACATTGAAGATGAAGAAAGTGAGGTTGATGTTTCAGTCATGGATATCCTTCTAGTCACACTGACTTATGACCCCATAAAATTATCTGAAGAAGAAATTGATGATTATCTCCAACAAATAAAGATTGGTGATGCTGTGATGGAGAATGAGAAGGAATCCTACCTCCAGCTCTTTTGAAGGTACATACACATACTCACTTTTGATTACAAGGAACTCCGTCCAGTAAGTTGGGTGGAACATTCTATTGAGCTGGTAGATGGTGCTAAGCCTATAAAGCAAATGCCATATAAAATGAATCCTAATTTTTCCAAGACTGTAAAAGAAGAAATAGATAAGTTACTTAATGCAGGATTCATATTTACTGTGGAGAATTCAGAATGGGTTTCTCCCATTGTGATCTCAATAAAAAAGAATGGGAAGCTACGCATTTGTGTTGATTACACGAAGCTCAATAAGGCAATAAAGAAGGATCATTACCCTCTTCCATTCTCAGATCAGATCTTAGACAAAGTAGCTGGCCAGGAGTGTTATAGTTTTTCTAATGGATATAGTAGATACAACCAAGTCCGTATAATAGAGAAAGATCAATTGAAAACCATGTTCACCATTCCTTGGGGAACATTTGCTTATAGAGATATGCCTTTTGGGTTGTGTAATGATCCGGTAATGTTCCAACACTTGATGAATAGGGTGTTTGAACCCTACATTAGGAACTTCATCAGAGTATTTCTGGATGATTTTTGCATCTATGGGAGCAAGTTGGACCACCTACACTAGATGGAGACAACATTTCAAAGGTAGACGAAGCACAAGCCTCACTAAACCCTACAAAGTGTGTCTTTAGATGTTCTAAAGGAATTTTTTTAGGGCATGTTATATCCAGAGATGGTTTGGTACTGATCTTGATAAAGTTTCAAAAATCAAAGATTTACCTTTCCTATGAATAGAAGTAAGTTGAGATAATTTTTAGGCCATGCGGGTTACTATAGAAGGTTCATCAAGAATTTCTCAAAGATTGCACAGCCACTAACCCAGTTCTTGAAGAAGGATGTTACTTATGAACCAGGAAATAAGGCGCATGAAGCTTTTGGACAACTGAAGGAAGCCCTGGTGTCTTCACCTATTTTAAAGAATCCAGATTGGAGCAAGCCATTCATTGTGTACACTGATGCCTCAGATGCAACACTAGGAAGTACTTTGATCCAAAAGGATGAAAATGAGAATGAACATCCAGTTTACTTTGGGAGCAGACAAATGAGCAGTGCTGAGGTAAATTATACTGTAACTGAAAAAGAGGCTATAGCTATCATTTTTGTTGTAAAGAAGTTTAGAAATTACTTGCTAGGGAAGAAATTTATAGTTGTAACAGATCATCAGGCTCTAAAATATATTATCAATAAGCCTAACCCATCAGGGAGGATAGCAAGATGGATAATTTTTCTACAAGAATTTTAATTTGATATTATAGATAGGCCAGGAAAGAAGCATGTCAATGTAGATGCACTCTCTCGAGCCTATGATGGTTTAGGATCATCTTGTGATGATGATGATTTCCCCGATGCAACATTGTTATCCCTTGACACAATCCCTAGTGAATACATAGATATTTGGAATTATCTAAATGAATTCAAGTTTCCTGATGGTGCCAAAGCAAAGACTAAGAGAAAGATTACTTAAGCCAGTCGTCCATATTCTATTCTGCATGGAGTATTATTTTGAATAGGACCTGATGGATAGTACAAGAGGGCAGTTGCACGTGATCAAGGGAAGGAGCTGCTAGAAGAATTCCACAATGGTACATGTGGAGGGCACTTCTATGGACAACTTACAACAAGAAGGATCTTGGATGCAGGTTATCACTGGCCCACTCTTTTTAAAGATTGTTATAATTATTGTAAGACATGTGATATTTGTTAAACACATGGTAACCGTAAGACTTCATCAACTCCATTATGCTCTATTCTTCCACTTGGTCCCTTTGAAAAGTGGGGAATAGACATTGTAGGTCAACTTCCAACTACCTCATGCCAAAATAAGTATATTGTAGTTGCCACAGATTATTTAACCAAGTGGATTGAGGCTAGGCCATTGAAAACTGCTTCCATGGATGAAGTGGCAAGGTTCATATATGAACACATTGTCACCAGATTTGGTTGTCCATTAGAAATTGTAACAGATCAAGGAAGCCACTTCATTAATGAGGTGGTAGAAGCCCTAGTCAATAAGTTTTCTATTAAGCACATGAAGGCAACAACATACAAGCCAAGCACAAATGGACAGGTGGAATGAACAAATTTTGTGTTGTATCAAATTCAAGCAAAAGATGTAGCCTTACAGGTACATAAATGGGATAAGAGGATTCATGTAGCATTGTGAGCATATAGGGCAACATCAAAGTCAGTAACAGGATACTCCTCATTTCAGTTGGCTTATGACATTGATCCAGTTCTTCCTATTGAGTTGATATTCCCACAGTCAGAGTTATGGAAAATGAAAGGATGGATGAAAGTGATTCAGTAAAAGAAAGTTGGTACATCTTCATTTGCTAGAGGAAATGAGGGAAATAGATAAGGATACAAGCTATAAGAAGAAAATGAAGTAGAAGGAATAGTTTGATTAAAAGATCCATTGGTCTCCATTTCATGTGAATGACTTGGTTCTAGTATATGATTCCAGATTCAAAAAAAGAAGACAGAGAAAATTTCTTCCAAAATGGATGGGGCCCTATAAAATAGCAGTTGTGCATGAAAATGTTACGTACCAACTGGAGGAATTGGATGGCACTCCCATTACAAAATGGGTCAACCACAACAAGTTGAAGATTTTCCAAGCACCATAATAGTCTACTCCGAGGATGGAGTAGAAGCTAGGAAGGGGGAAGATGTCGACACTAAAATTTTCCTCCGTAATTTCTATTTCATTAATGTAACAGATCAAGGAAGCCACTTCATTAATGAGGTGGTATAAGCCCTAGTCAATGAGTTTTCTATTAAGCACAGGAAGGCAACAACATACAAGCCAAGCAAAAATGGACAGGTGGAACGAACAAATTTTGTATTGTGTCAAATTCTAGCAAAAGATGTAGCCTTGCAGGTACATAAATGGGATAAGAGGATTCATGCAGCATTGTGGGCATATAGGGCAACATTAAAGTCATCAACAGGATACTCCCTATTTCAGTTGTCTTATGGCATTGATCCAATTCTTCCTATTGAGTTTGATATTCCCATGGTTAGAGTTATAGAAAATAAAAGGATGGATGAAAGTGATTCAGTAAAAGAAAGGTTGGTACATCTTCATTTTCTAGAGGAAATGAGGGAAATAGATAAGGATACAAGCTATAAGAAGAACATGAAGTAGAAGGAATACTTTGATCAAAAGATCCATTGGTCTCCATTTCATGTGAATGACTTGGTTCTAGTATATGATTCCAGATACAAAAAAAGAAGACAGAGAAAATTTCTTCCAAAATGGATGGGGCCCTATAAAATAGTAGCTATGCATGAAAATGGTACGTACGGACTAGAGGAATTGAATGGCACTCCCGTTACGAAATGGGTCAACCATGACAAGTTGAAGATTTTCCAAGCACCATAATAGTCTACTCCGAGGACGGAGTAGAAGCTAGGAAGGGGGAAGATGTCAACACTAAAATTTTCCTCTGTAATTTCTATTTCATTAATGTATGTATTAGGAATAGGATGTTGATAAGTATAATTTGTAGTAGCGTCTGATAGAAGATAACGACACTACTAGTATAATGCTACCAATTATGTATAGTACGGTAATAGTCAAAAGTACAATAGGAATGTTGTGGTAAAAAGTAAATATTTGTCGTAAGTGGTCTGGTAATGTTAAAATGTCAAAGTTAGGGTAAGTAGAGAAGTAGGGTCTACATGATTAGGAATTAGAAATATTATATAGGTAATAAGGACAAGGAGTGAGGTCATAAATATTTTGTGTATTTTATTTTTAAAAAGTCTAAAAATGTGGAACCCATGTGAAATGATAAGGTTTATCTTATCTTAAAAGATAAGCTTACATGTACAGATAAGAGTTAAGGTATGGAATATGATTCATCAGAGTGGATTTCTTATCCTATCTTAGAGATAAGATGGATAAGCCTTGAAGTTCTATAAATAAAGAGGCCACCCCCCCTCATTTAGCATAGAAGGAAGTAGTGAGAAATATTGTATGAAGTGTGAAAATGAAGCCATCAGTTTAAAGTTGTGTTGAAGAAACCATTAAGAGGTGTAATTGTAAAGTTTCTCCCATAGTCTTGGTGAAAGGAAAGTGAAGTCAATAACACTTGAAGTACCTCATGGGTGAGATTGTAACAATTTCATGTTAATATTATAATTTACTCTGATATTTTAGATTTATCATCATTCCTTCTTATCATAGTCTATGGTATTCTTGTGTTATGTTTGTTGTTGTGTTTCTAGATTATATCCACCAAACTAAAGGCTGTGCATTAGTAAATAATCATAGCACGAGGAGTTCCCGGTGAAGAATTATCATAGTGCCGGATTGGTGATGACAGAACCTTACTTCCCCGCACAACCTACATATGTTAACCCTTTCACATTCTAGGAAGGTAAATCTTATCACTTTATCTCTATATCCAAGATCCTATGTGTTACTACCCATTGTTAGTCATGTGTTAACATCTGTCATAAGGGCAAGAGTGTAAAACCCTTCACTCTTTTTTTATTCCCATCACATATATACCAAATCAAGCATAAAGCATCATTTCACACTTTATTCTTAACCATGGTTCATAAACATTTTGATAAATATTAAGTCACTTTAAGATAAAATATCGATGGCACATCACATCCAAAACATCCATCAGACATAACATTAACCTCTATCAATATCTATCACAATATCAACATTTATTAATATCAATAAAATCATGATCACATTTCAATATTATATCATTAGTTCAAATTAAAATCAACAATCATAAATCAATCGCATCAGTTTACTATTATGCATCATATGGAATCTCAAAAAATATTTATATCACGAGTCTACATTAAAACTAAGCTTCCCAAAGAGTTGTATTTATTAAAATGCCACATCTTTTCAGTAAAATTGATGTATGTCAACTGGATGCCTCCTCGAGTGCTATGCCTCTGATCACTGTCAAGACATCTATCTAGTTCTCTATCATGACCGTTTTTTCCATTAGTCATATGTCTATAGGACACTAATCATTTATTTCCCCTATCACTTAACATCATGGTAACATAATCCCACCTTTGTAGAAACATCAATTTTGGTCCTTTGACCTCGTCAAACCATTAGATTGCCATCGTTAAATTCATCTCTATATTACATGAACCCTTTGGTTCCCATATCACTTGAATTCTTGGCCTTGTTAGCCCACCTTTTTGGAAACATCCTTATTATTTCCCCTTTCCTTCATTAATTCATATGTCTATAGGACATGAGCCATTTGGTTCCCCTATCACTTGATTTTATGATGACACCCATATTGTTTCTATACCTCATTCTGAGGCATCATATCTCATCTTTCCATCCTTGCATATTTCCATCTATCTCTTTCAAACTCCTGATCGATTCCCTTTTAGTTCATCAATCCCTAGATTGAGGGGGTGTCAAAATTATTGCACCTGTGCAAAAATGGGAAACTCGAAACTTTTCTTTCAATGGAAGGTATTAATGAATGAACCTAATAAAGGGGGGTTTATACAGTTTTCATTATTTTTTCAGTTGCAGTAAGTGGATCAACAAATTAAAATCAAGTTATGTGTGTTGTTGCAGAATGCAACACCTCACGTATGTTGTTATTTCATGTTCAACTTCATCAAAGCTACACAAGATCTCTGAAGAAATAAATTACAACCTTGAGAAAGGTAGAAATAACTACATACCTGAGGATGTTGACTCCAAAAAACATACATTATTGATGTTTGCATTACAAATTTTCATTATTAAGCTACATGTATTTTCAATTTGATCATTTCCTATGATTAAGTGTTATTAAGTATGTTATTGAGTTATTTAATTCATTGTATAATTATTATATATCATGAGATATGGAATTAAAAGAAAGTAGAAAACTCAATTATAGAAATAATATCATTTATTCATGAGGAAATTCAATTTTTCCCACACAAGTTGTGGAATGTAACATACAACTACTGAAATAATAGGTACATGTGCATAAAAATAAAATCAAAGGAATGAAGAAGGAACCCATCATTACCTTGGTTTTTTATTTTGGTTCTCATAGTTCCAGATCCATCTCTTGAGATTCATCTTCTCGGCATCACTCCATTACAGCAATGTACCTGAAAGGAAAAACAAATAACTATCAAATTTGAGCTAAGGATTCATTCTACATACCTGTGATTTCTAGCTTCAGACAAATGGATCTCTTGAAATAAACATGTATAAGACACATCAAAGTAATAGATGCATAATTAGGAGATCATTATCTTGGAGAAGCACATATGATTCTCAAAATCATGACAAAAAAAAGAAAGACTATGGAATACAAGAGAGGCCAAAAAGCCTACTTATTTTCTAACTGTTTGATTAAGTGTGTAAGTACAAGTTGTAACAGAAGAAGATTCATTCATGTATTTCACAATGATCAAGTACACCAAGAAGAAAATCTTCGAGATTCACATTTTTACAAATTTGATCAACTTTACAAGATAAGAACAACAATACTACTTCAATTGCCAGTATCAAATTACAGAATAAGTTTTAAGTTATAATGTAATCAAGGAAAGTTCAATGCAAGCCTGAATTAGAGAAGCATTTGCAAATTTGAAACATTACAGAGGTACATGAAAAATAGTGATTGAGACATGATATGAGCTGGTGAAAAAGATAAAATGGATAAAAAAGTAGCAATGACATGGCCATATTTTGATAAAAGAGGTTACTGTATGGTCAAAACCCTCAAATCTATACTTATCAGGATTGTAGCAATTCAATGATTACTTTCAATTATTACAAATTGAGCAATGAATGAGATTCATTGATTACAAGTCCAAGTAAAAGCAAAAACTAGGGCATCAATACTCAAGGAAAGGAAAACCCAATCAAGTGGCATAATCAGCTTAGTAATAAGATAGATCTTCTAATGAAAACATTTGTGGCGAGTTAAAACATAGGTATAAGAAAACAAAAAAAACTAAGAAGATATCTGAGTTCATGACACCCAGATACAAACCCACATGTTGGGTAATTTTTTTAATTAATTAATTCAAAATGGGAAACCCATGAGAAATCCAGTAACTGTTGTGTAAACCTCAAGGATCCCAAATAATCTCGAGAATGCAGAATAGTGGCCATACAAAATTTACAAGAAATAGCTGGTTTGAGCGAGGGAAAATAAAACAAAAAATAGTGATTTAACGAATCCACGTTTTCCAGAACTTAGCATTTTTAGAAAGAAATGTGATCTTCAAGTTTTGTACATCAAGATAGTTTTGTTGAATCTTCATTAGTTATTTTTAAAGGAAAGGAGCTAATACAGAGGTTTGAAACCCATAAGCTTAAAAGAGGAATACATAGCCAATGTGATTCAACCCAGCAGAGGAAAATAAGATGACATCCATTGATATAAAATATTGAACTTCAAATAACAAAGAATGAATACTCATCAAGCAATAATGGAAACCTTTTCAGATTCGAGAAAATAATGAACTCTAAGTCTTCAGAATGATGGGAAATTTTTGAAAGAAGTCACAAATCTATAAATCATGTTTTCAAAGTAGATAATGGCTTAAAAATGGTTGACTATGTCGTCCATGGAAAACCTAGAAGAGATACTTTCATATTTGAAATACCCACACCAGTAACATTCCAGATCTGAAGGCTTCAAGTAAAATCAAAAGTACCCAATTCAGAATCATGTTAACCCATTAATGGATATTATCATATTTATACATACAAACATGGACCCTAAAAATAAAAGTCAAGTTCACAGTCAAAGAATGAAAATATAGTGACCCAATTTTAGTATATAAATTCAAAATCATTGTAAAATACAAAGCTTGAACAACCTTTCTATGGTGGTAGAGACGAAGGCATGTTTAAGTGAAAGGTGGCCATGGCTGTAACTTAAAAAAAAGGGAGGAAGAGAAAATATTTTCCCAGAGGAGATTTCAAGTTAAAAAGCATATGTAGAAGCTTCCAGATTCAGTAATGGCATCCATAGTGTAAATGGAAAATATCATATCAGGATGAAACAAAAACTCAAATACCCATGTGACTCTGGCCTTTCAAGATTGAAAACATGGTGAAAAATAAATGACCAGGTGCCATCAGTAACTACAGAAATCAGGGGGAAACAAAATTCATAGTCATTATTAATGGCAACCAACATTGCAAACACCCTAGTAGATTAATAAACTCAAACGAATCACCATCAACAAACTCAGAGCAATCCAAACTCTATAAATATGTAAATCTCGATACCAAAAATGAAAAGAAGCTATAACAGAAGCAAAGTTATAAATCCACATTAATTATTGACCAAAACATGATACAACAAATTATAGTGATTTCTAGAAATAAGGTCAGTAGAAGTCTTCACAAGGATAATGTAACAGTTGTAAACAAGGTTTAGAAATGAGCAACTAATAACTTGAAAAAATAGAAAGCTTCGAGCTCATTCATGGTGGTCATGGTGATCTCGAACAAGTTTTTCCCTTCCACAAAACCTCAGATCCCAATGCAACAATCCAATGCTAGAAATCATAGAGGAAAATTTTTCAAATAATCAGGCTTCATGAAAAAATTAATGGCGGTAACAATGAAAAATTTTCAGGGCTTTGCCTCGAGAATGACATTACAAAGTGAAATGGTCAATTTAGGGTTTAAAACCTCCAATAGTCTACCGAATACCAAATTAGAGTAACCTCACTCATGCCTCTAGATGATTCATTGAGCAATGTAAATCAAATGACAGAGGGTTTTGATTCTAAGTTCACCCACCTAACTCATCAACATTAGTATAACTCAACACTAGATTCAAAAGTACTAACATGGCATTACATAGAGAAACCCTAAATCTTCTTGGTTAGGTCAAATCACAGATCCAAATATGAAGGGTCGAGTATCATGAGGAGAGGGGACCAACCCCATTTAAATTATTATATTCGCATTGACCTTGTCTAGGGTCTAGGTAATAATAATTAATTCCAACAATAAACAAAGGAGCCCGAAAAGTGGTGTATGTATGATTATTTAAAGGCCACCATTGCAATATGCCAAGGTAAGGTGGGTAGACCAAAATCATTTATACCATGTGAAGTCAAAGAAGGGCCCTTACATTTAAAACTTGTAAAAACACCTTAATCTTGCCAAATAGCCTCATACAAAGGAGAGGAGAAATGAAAAGGAAGATATTATTGTTGCATGTGCATAATCGTCTCCATAGTGAATATGGATCTATTTTGCTAAGCATTGAAAAGGAAAAGGTACTATATTTACAAAAGAATATATTTTGCATGCCATCACAAGAGGACAAATCAGAGATAAGAAAAAATTATCATTTACAAGTAGATGAATACACAAGTTTCACATCATGTAGAAGAAGAAAAAGATCATGCACTTGCACATCAAGTAAAGCAAGAGCTTAGCCAAAATATTCACCCAATTTTATTGCATTAAAAATAGAACAATCAACTCCACTTTCACTAGAGTGTATATTTGTAACTAAGGCTATTTTTGCCTCATTGTAAAATCATGGTTATTTTTCATTCCTTTATTTATTGATGATAAAGGCTAAAATTAACATTCATGGGCGAGCATAGATTACAACCTATCTTTAGGAGGGGTTGGGTGAGTTATTTTTGCTATATATTGTGTGCATTAGGAAGGCATAGAGCATGAATTTTTGGATGTAGGAGCGTTGTAGAAACTTTTTTCCAATTTTTCCCTTGAATGAGAACTAGTTATTGCCTTTCCAATTATTTACAGTGGTTTGTATCTTTCCATTAATACTTGTGAATTTTAATTCCCCGATTAATTATCTTACCTTTTGAAAATTTAGTGATTTCTATACAATCTTAGTGTGCATGTTAGCTATTGTGTTGTGATTTATTCCCTCAACACACAAGTTTTTTCCTTAAAATCAAACTAAAAACCCATTGGTTCACGCATCTACAATTCTTTCTCAATTTTATTGTGCATGTACTCAGTCAAAGCTATAAATCAATTTGGTGTATCACCCCATTTCAATTTCAATTACAACAATCGTTTTACCCTTAAAACTTCAAAAACCCCAAAAATTAGTTTAGGATACATCAATAAGGAACATACCTTGATACAAGAGACTCACCTCAACAATAGGTATACCCACAGACTTCAGGTGTTTCCATTATATCTACATAAGTGAGGGAATAAATCAAGCTTAGAACCCCTGTTTTTATTCCTTAACCAGGGTGCACTTTTGAGTGATAACAATTTTTGACATGCCCGGTTGGACCTATAGAGATTAATTCTTACTTTTCGAAGGTGTTCCATCATTCAAGCAGATCAAACATCTACATACCAGTTTTTGGGATAAGAACTACTATTGATGCATTTTGAAGATTGAAGATCCAAAGAAGAACTCATCTGGAGACTCCGTAAATCTGATTTCAGACTAGTGCAACATTTTTCATCATCAAATTCTTCAGCTCCAACTTTTTCAAGGTATTTTTTAAGAAAACACAACTATGTTATTTTGTTGTTTTTAGCCTATTTTCATGACTAGCATACTTGTTTTTCTATTTTCACATATGTTATGAGGCCATGCAATCACGACATAAATTCCTTAGTGAAATGTTTCTATTTAAGAGTTGTATCCAACATATCCACAATCTCATCATCCATATTCACATTCAGATCATCATTATGACCCCTATCAAAATGAATATCCCTATAACCCAAACCTTGGACATCAATACGATTCCTAGTATGAAAATGGTTATGCTTTCCAAAACCAAGGTTATGAATTTTTTTCACAAGATTAAGAGATTGAAGGAAAATTTCATGAAATAAAGTAGATCATGGAAGTATTGAAAGTGCAGTTGATGCAAAGATTGCATGCTAAAAAACCTAGTCTTAGGAAACCCTTTCAATGGGGAGGACCTACACCTAGTTGGTTTAATCCATAACAAAGGCTTGACGTAATGCATGAAACTATTAATCAAATGACTGATTTTGATTTATCTTTGCAAGTAGTGGAGAATGATAGGCATCAGGTTGAGGAACCCTGTCAATGGGATGTTCCCACTTACCTTCCCTATCAGAATCCAATGCCCATATACCTTCCTTTCTAGCCAATGCAACCCATTCGTCAATTCTCAAGTTTTCAAGATGTTGCAAATTATGCTCTTTCCCCTCCACAACTATGTACCAAAAGAAAATATTCATTTCAAATCTTTCATTCTATAGTTGTTTCAAATACAGACCTTGTACCTCATTATCTTGTTCAAAAATCGTCAGTTCAAGCTAAATTAATCCCACTCCTCCTCCTCCATCCATAGTACCAATTTATGAAGGATAAAATCAAAATATCCTCAAGGAGGGGAAGACAATTGAAAAAAATAGCAGGCTAGAATCCATGAAAAATCTGCAGGGATGGATGTCAAAGTTCCAGTTTGATCATATTCTAGAGTTAGAAAAGGAACCCATAAAAAAGGTACAGGTTGATTTTGCAAAAGATCAAAAGTTGGTGGAGGATGATCAAAAATATGTATTTCATTTATCAAGTGTGCATGAAGGCACTGTATTCACACAAGTTATTAATTCATCAAAGCTTGAAAAGTAAGGAAAAGATGAAGAATCCATTTCGAATGAAGAGGGGTGCAAAAAGGTTGAAATCCAAATAGAATGTGCTGCAGAGTTTGACAGTGAAGAGGATGATTTCTTGTCAAATTTGGAATATTGCATTGGGGAGGAACAACCCATGGAAATCACAAGTTTTATATTTTCACCATTCATCTTCTAAAATAAAGAGATTTTAAACCTAGAAGCTTAAAAGAGGAATACATGGCCAATATGATTTAATCCATCATAGGAAAATAACATGGCATCCATTGAAAGAAAATAGAGAACTTAAAATCTCACATAATGAATACCCATCAAGAAATAATGGAAAATGCTTTCAGATTCGATCAAAGGATGAACTTGAAGTTTTCATAATGATGGTGGAGTTTTGACAGAAGTTACAAATCTGGAAATCATGTTTTACAATAAGATAATGGCTCAAAAATGGTTGAATATGTCATCCATAGAAAACCTAGAAGAGATATTTTTATCTTTGAAATACCCACACCAATAACATTCCAGATCTGAAGGCTTCAAGTAAAATCAGAAGTACCCTATTCAGAATCGTGTTAACCCATTAATAGGTATTAGATCTATACATAGAAACATGAATCCAAAAAATAAAAGTTGAGTTCACGGTCAAAGAACGAAAATACAGTGACCCAATTTTAGTATGTAACTGTAGAATCATTATAAAACACTAATCTTGAACAACCTTTCTATGGTAGCAGAGATGGAGGCATGTTTAAGTGAAAGGTGGACATGGCTATAGTAAAAACAAATGGGGCAAGAGAAAATATTTCCATAGAGGAGACGTCGAGTTAAAAATCATATGCAGAAGCTTCCAAATTCAATAATGACGACCACAGTGTAAATGGAAAATATCAGATCAGGATGAAACTGAAACTAAAATACCCATGTGAGCCTGACCTTTCAAGGTTAAAAACATGGTGAACAATAAATGACTAGGTTCCATGAGTAACTGCAAAAATTAGGGAGAAACAGAATTCACGGCCATTATTAATGGCAGCCATCATTTCAAATACCCTAATAGAGTAATAAACTCAAAAAAATCACGATCAACAAAATCAGAGCAATCGAAACTCCAGAAAGATGCAAAGCTTGATAATAACAATGAAAAGAAGCTACAAAAGAAGAAAAGTTATAAATCCACATTACTTTTTGATCAAAAAATAACAAATAATGGGATTTTAAAAAAAATCATAGAAGTTTTCACATTTTACATGTAAGAGTTGGAAACCAGAAGAAATTGTCAAATAACTTGCAAAAAAATAAATCTTTGAGCTCATTCATGGCGGCCATGGTGATTTTGACCAAGTTTTTCCCTTCTATAAAACCTCATATCTGAATGTAACAATCCACTACCAGAATTCATAGAGGACAAATTTTCAAAGAATCAAGCTTCACGAACAAATTAATGGCAGTCACAAAGAAAAGAAGTCAGGGCTTCACCCCCAGAACGACATTGCAAAGTGAAATGGTTAGTTTAGGGTAGGGTTCAAAACATGTTTTACTCACCAAACCAAACTAGAGTAACCTAACTCATTTGGTGATTTTTTGGTCAAAGGTGAAAATCAAATGATAGAGGGATCAATGGTTGAAGATCTAAGTTACCATTTTCCAACACAAACTTCAACTCTAACCGTAGTGTTTTTACAGCACAATCATGGTACGAAAGTGTACACTACTCAAATATCATAGCAAACCCTAACCAGGGTTAAATTTAAATCTTCACCAACATCACAAAGGGTCAAAGCACAGTGTGGAGGGGGACCCTATCCCAATAATTAAATTATCATTACTTTTGACCTTATTTAAGGTCTGAAAACTATAATGTATATTCCACAGACTATGCAAAAGGTATGACACTATGATATGTTTTGTTTGATAAGTAAAATACAAGGGTGGCTATCTTTCAAAAAAAGTAAGGTAGGTAATAATCATTTTATTATTATTGAAACTTTTACATATCTATGCCCATGTCAAATAAAATGGAGGGGGAAATATATTATATGTAATGATACACATCAAAGATGGCCTATATGATTGTAGAGTGTCATATGGAGTATTGCTTTTACACATGGACAAGTGATCTCCACAGTGGTTGAATGATTTTTGCTAAGTAAAAGAGATTAGAGGCCTTATTTTTTCATACGCAGTATCTTTTGCATGCCTTCAGAAGAGGATAGATCAGAGATAAATAAAAATTTACCATTGCAAGTGGATGAATACACAAGTGTCACATCATGAAAAAGAAGACAAAGATCATGTACTTGCATTGGAGGAGACTTGCATAGAAAGAAAGAGCTATTTTTAGCTAATTTATTCACCAAAGTTTATTAATTAAATTAAAAATAGAGCAGTCAACTACACTTGTACTAAGTTTATTTGTGTAACTAATGTTATTAAAGCCTCATTATAAAAGCATGGCTATTTTTATTCCTTTATTTATTCATGATGAAGGATAACATTAACATCCATGGGTGAGTATGTATTGTAGTCTATTTTTAAGAGGGGTTGGGTGAAGTATTTTTGTTGTATATTGTGTGAACTAGCAAGGCACAAGGAGAAATTTTTTGATGTAGGACTGTTAATGCATATTTTTACTAGTTTTTCCCTTGAATAAGAACCAATTCTTTCCTATCTAATTATTTGCAGTGGTGTGTATCTTTCAATTATTTTGTGAATGTTAATTCCCTTATTTGAGAATCTTACCTTGATACAAATTTGGGGTTTTCTATACAGTATTAGTTTCCATGTTAGTTGTTGTGTTGTTGTGACTTATTCCCTCAACACATAAGTTTTTTCCTTAGGATCAAGATGAAAACCCATTAGTTCATGCATCTACAATTTTTTCTCAATTTTACTATGCATGTACTCATTCAAAGGGCACAATAAATTTGGTGTATCACCCCATTTTAATTTTACTTATAACCATATTTTTAATCTTAAAACTCTAAAAAATTTAGTTTAGGATACATCGATAAGGAACTGACCTTGATACAAGAAAATCACCTCATCAATAGGTATATCCACAGACCTGAGGTGTTTCCATTCTATCTACAGAAGTGAGGGAATAAATAAATCTTAGTACCCTTGTTGTTATCCCTCAATTAGGTTGCGCTTATGAGATATAACAATTTTTGGCATGCCCAATAGGACATCACATAGATTAAAGTCTTACTTTTAAAAGGTGTTCCATCATTCAAGCAAATTAGACAATGTGCATACTTTTTTTTGGGAGAAGAACTACTATTGATGCATTATGAAGATTTAAGATACAAAAGAAAAACTCATTTGGTGACTCTGTAAATATAATTTCAGACTAGTGCAAAAATTTTCATTATCAAATTCTTCAATTGTAACCTTTTCGGGTATTTTTCAAGAAAAATATAGATCTGTTAATTTCATTATTTTCATCACCAATAAACTTGTTTTTCAATTTTCACATATTTTATGAGGATCATGCAATCATGAAATCAATTCCTCAGTGGAATACTTCTATCCAAGAGTTGTATCTAACATATCCATAGTCTTATCAACGATATACCCATTTAGATCAAGCATTATGAACCCTATCAAAATGAATATCCCCATAACTCAAACCCTGACACATCAATATTATTACCAGTATGAAAAAGGTTATAGTGTCAAAAACTAAGGTTATGCAAAAGGTTATTCGTATTTTCATAGGATGAAGAGGTTGAAGGAATAATTAATTAAATAAAGCAGATCATGGAAGTACTGAAAGTCCATTCGATACAAATATTGCATGCTAAACAACGTGGTCTTAGGCAACCCTGTCAATGGGGAAGTCCTACACCTAGTTTCTTTAGTCTATAATAAAGGCTTGAGGTAATGGATAAAACTATTAATCAAATGACCAATTTTTCTTTATCTTTGCAAGTAGTGGAGAATGAGAGGCATCAGGTTTAGAACCCTGTCAATGGGTTGTTCCCAATTACCTCTCCCTATCAGAATCTAGTGCCCATGGACCCTCATTTCCAGCCAATTTAGCCCATTCATCAATTTTTCAAATTACCTGGATTCTACAAATTCTACTCTTTCTATTCCACAGTCATTTACTCAGAGAAAATATTGATTTCCAATTTTTCACTTTACTAGTTGTTCCAACCTTACAGAAAAATTTTACCCCATGAAATAAGCCCACTCCTCCTCCTCCATATTTAGTACTAATCCATGAATGGGAAACTTAAAATATCATCAAGGAGGGGATCAGCCAACTGAAGAGAACATAGCAGAATTAGATTTTTTGCAGAACATGCAATAATGGGTTTCAAAGTTTAAGTTTTATTTTATTCCAAAGTCAGACACAAGTAACCCAAGCAAAAGGTACAATTTGATTTGTAGCAAATCAAAAGTAATTAGAAAATTATCAGCAATCTACATATTCATAAGTGTAGTGTGCATGAAGGAACCACACTCACACATTTTACTAGTTTTATCAAGAGAGGACTTGCAATTTAAACAAATTGCACTGATAGATTTACAGCTTAAATGAGGTTGATTTTCTGTTAGATTTGGAATATTACATTGGTGAATAAAAACTTATAGAACTGCATTAATGTTGTATTTTCATCATTATTCTTACATTATACAGAACATTTTGTTGCTAAGGTTTCTTCTCCACTTTGAAAAGAGAAAGAAGTTTCATTTGATAGCAGATCCTTTCTTTCTCCTCTTGGAATAAGAGCATTTTTGGAGAATAATATGCCATAAAAATATTTTTAAAGAGTTGAAACTTGTTCAAATCAACTTAAATGGTCTTAAAATATGATAAAGAACAAAAACTTTCACATAGGTTCCTACGAAGAAGGAGTTGATCTTGAATTTTTAGACTACATGATGGATTTGAATAGTGTCTATGAAGAAGAAGAGAGATGATATTGAATTTCTAGATTGTATGATGGATTTGAAGCAATTGATAAGAGTTTGAAAATACAACTTAAAGAATCGGTCATGAAAGTTGTGGTACAATAGTTTGAAAGAGTTGAAATGATGCTCCAAATCATCTCAGAAGGCTTATAGAGTAAAAACAGCCCTACAAATTAGCTTTATGTATATCAGTGATATAAAAGGTACACTACTTTGAGAAGGTAACTTACGATAAAAGTAATTTCGTGAAGTGTAAAAACTTTCAGATCAAATTCAAAATGTACTTAGTGACAATATAAAAGAAACATATCATATCACAACAGTTAGTTTATTTACATTAAGAAGGCCACTTTCCTATCAGGTATTTGGCTTATTCTTAGCTAATTATAGTGGTACCCAGATTTTGTGCTCTGTTTTGGAGCATAAAGAAGACTTTCATGTTCTCAGGATCAAACCTCGAAATCTTTCTAGAGAAGCTTGCAGATCAGATAGAGGTGTTTCCTCAGTTCTTGGACTAATCTGGTGAAAAAAATTAAGTTACATATCTTATTTCCATCTTTTTCATGTTACTTCCTGTTCATAAGATCTAAATTCATGGCCTTGATTTTGGAAAAAAGGAAGTTATTTTTCACTGTTGTTTCAAGCTTCATTGAGCTTCAATTTTTTGTCTAGTTAGAGTACGAAATATTAGGATTTCCCTTTCAATAATTATAATTCATGCATATTGCAGCTGTAAATTTCAATAAGTTCATCCATGCACATGATCCGGTTTAGCATTGATCTTTTTGCAAGCTTTAGTTTGTTTTTCAAAAAGGTTGGTTTTTCATAAAAAGAATATTTGGTTATGTACTTTTGACTCCATGTCCAATGGATCAAAGAAATGCTCTAGTCTTGAAGCTAGCAGGAATTTTTCCCCGCAGAGATCACTAGAAAGGTTGACAAATTTTATACTTCTGCAAAAATGGGCAACTCGAAACATTGTTTTCGATGGAAGGCATTAATGAATAAACATAACTACAGGGGTTACATATAGTTTTCATTGTGTTTTTAGTTGCAGTAAGTGGATTAACTAAGCAAAATGTAGTTATAGTGTGATTTTGTGGAATGCAACACCTAATGTATGTTGCTATTCCATGTTTACCTTCATTAAAGTCGCATGAAATCTTTGAAAGAACTGAAGTAAAACCTTGATGAAGGCAGGAAATAGCTGTAGACCTGAGGAGTTAAAATAAAAAACAACAAACATATTTGTTGTTTACATGGATGAGAGTTAATTCTTAAGTTATAGGTATTTTCAGTTTGATCATTTCCTATTATTAAGTGTTATTAATTATGTTATTGAGTTGTTTAACTCATTGTACAATCATTACATATCATAAAATTTGAAAGTAAAAGGAAGTACATAACTCAATTACAAAAATAATATTATTTATTTATGAGTAAATTCAATGTTTTCCACACAAGCCATGGGGATGTAACTTATGATTATTGAAATAAAAGATACATGTGCATAAACCTAAATGGAAAAGAGTATAGATGAAACCCATAATTTCCTTTTCTTTTTCTTCTGGTCTTCATTGTTCCTAAATTCTTGCTCCATCTTTATCTTCTACATTATCTTATTAATCAATGTACATAAAATACATAAAAGGAGAAGAGAAAAATATTAGTTACTGAGCTCAGGAGTTTAATTTGTACTCATGTGCTATCTAGCTTCAAGAAAATGAATCATTTAAGATCAAAAATCATTAGGTACATCACAAGTGACACATGCAGAATTGAGAAAGAAGTATCTTGCAAAAGCACATATGATTTTAGAATCATGAAAGAGAATAAAAAGAAAGGAAATAAATACTTTGGAACACAAGAGATGCCAAAAATCCTATTGTTTTCTATACTAGGTTTGATCTAAATGTGCTGGTACATATAAGAAGAAAGAAAGAAACACTAAATTTTGTATTACAAGAAACATTACAACTTTTATGATGAACATTGCACCTTCAAGAATTTATCATTGCAAAATGATCACATTTTGACTGTCAAAATCCAACCAAAGGATCATATTATAGTTTATCTCATAATGATCAAGTTAGAAGTATAGTTGTCATTTATATGGAAGTACAAGCGTTTAAAGATTAAATTAACACATTCTATTATATAGCTTGGGAAGAATCATCAAATACAGTTTTCAAGTACAAAAAAAATCAAATTATGCTACATGAAAAAAAAAACAACATGGACTGGAGATTCTAGAAACTAAAAGTGATAAGTAGCAAGTGTCAATGATAATTGGTAAGTCACCAGTACAAATTTTTCTTCTGTGAAAGACATTTGGTTACATATGGAACTAATTTTTGAAGGGATAAACATATTTGTAAGATACAGCTAGGTAATACATATACAAATTTTCAAACTATAAATTAGAAGTATGTAGATATAGAGTCCAAAATGTACTATAGAAGTGAAATCAGAGAGAATGAGAATAATTAAGACTCAAAGTCATGATTATCTAGCAAAGAAGTATAGCATATTAACCAATAATCAGTTTATCTTGTAGTAATCGAGAAGAGTGAGCTAAAAAATGAAGGAATTCATTACCTTCAGCTCATTGTGAGAAGAATGATATTCAAATTTATTATGCATGCACACATATGAAGACCGATTGAGTAAAATTCAATAAGAAAATGTAAATCTCCTATTATTTTTAGGTTAAAAATCTCACAATATTCGAGCAAGAAGATCAGTACAAATATTAATTTGGTACTAAAATTAAGATTTGAAAAGACCAGATAGTAATCGTGATTCAACTCGTATAGATGATGGAACCTATAAATAAGTCTTAGAGACTAAATGTATTCAAAGATTTTCAAAAACCTAGATTCACAATATATTAGAGCTCAAATTGGAAACTTCTACTCATACAGGATAGGTATGAACTATTTTGAATAATAGATTAAGATTTTAAACCATTGACAATAATGTAGAAAAGAATGAAGACTTCATAGCTCGAGTAAAGGAATACAAGATGAAATTTTTTTCTAGAATATCAAAGTTTTCAAAGTAGAAACAAAACATCCAAGTATTCTAAATAGGAAATAAGATAAAAATGCATTCATAATGCAAAAGAATCAAGAAATCAAAGCTCGAAAACAGATTCAACAGTATGAATTAAAATAGTAATGTTTCATGGCTGATGTTTTCTCAAGTTTTTGCACAGAAAATTACAAATAATACGGCAAATACTCACCTATTTCAGAAATAATAGCTTGAAAATGGTTGACTATGTCGAGTTCAAAGATCAAACCAACGACCATGATAATCTCATTTCAAATACTCATTTTCACATAACGTTCCAGATCATAGAAGGCTTAAGTGCAAAAAGAACAAGGTCTTAGAATCATGTTAAAGCCATTAACTCGAAGTATTATAACTAATGGATTAATAGAAGTATGAAACCTCAATATAACAATAATTGAGTTCTACATATTTGTAGAGAAGAATGAAATAATGGATAACTGACCCAATTTATAGAATGTAGTTTTGAAACCATGAAACAAAGAACATCGCAAAAGGGGACCTTTCCAGAATGAGATTTTGAGGCTCATTTAAGTGAAAGGCATCAATGCTATAACCAATGTAAAGGAAGGTGGAGTTAAAAAGAGAAAATCAGTGCTCATTCACCAAGTATAGAAGAATGAGTTAGAATGACATTATATAAAAAGCTTCAAGTCTTTAATAAAGAAGGCTCTGATAATCAATAATGATGGCCAAGATATTAGACAGGCTCAAAAGGGAGAAACTCAAATGACCCATAGAGCTTGATCTTCCAACATCTTAAAAAATGGTGAGAAATAAATGACTTAGAGAGCTTGAATGACTACACACAATCAGATGAAATAGAATTCACATCCATTATTAATGGTAGCCAACATTGCAAATACCCTATAAGTGTAAAAACTGGCATAGATACGACCATCAAAAACTGAGCAATCCAAACTCTAGAAAGATGATAATTTTGCCAGGGCTTCACCCTAATTTTTCAAAGAAGCCACAATGATGAAAATTAGTAAGGTTTGCATTATTTTAGCTTTCTCAACTAACCACCTTTCAATAACTAACTCTATAAGAAGTTAAGGATCAAACAAGTCTTTGAATTTTACCTGTAATAATTGGAAACTAGAAGAAATGCACCAAATACCAGGTGCAAAAAATAAATGGTCCAATCATGGAGTTACCATGATCAATCATCCTGATTTTAAGTCAATAAATTCCCTTCCAAAAACAGGTCAGATATGAATGCAATTAATCTAACAAGTTAAACTCAAATAGGAAAAATCCAAATACTCACTTCAGGAACAGATTACCATGGTGGTCAAAGAATACGTCAGGGCTTTGCCTCATTCATGACATTGCAACAGTGAAATCAAATCGGTACAAAGATTAAAAACATGAGATACTCGCATAAATCAAAAAACCAGTTGTAACCTAACCCATTCAACTAGGATTTAGTTGATAAATGTCATCGCAAATAAGGGGTGAGTCATGATATAGAGGCGATCAATGGTCCCGAATTAGATCTAGTTGTTTTGACTTCAATGCATAAAAATTTAGACTTTGCAGTTTGTTTAAAACAAACCATGGTCTGAAAGTATACACGTGTCAACCAATCATAGAAAACCCTCAAATTTCTACTAAGGTCTAATTATTCATATATGCACTGATGACTTCATAAAGGTTTAGAGCCCTCATGTGGATGGGGACCTTAATCCCAATAATGTAAAAACCATTTCTTTTGACCTTGTTTAAGGTCTAAAAAATATAATTTATATTCCACAGACTGATAAAGGTCCCCATGTCACTATGATTATTGAAATTTGATAAGTCAAGATATAAGCCAAGGAAAATACTCTATGATGTACATGTTAAGGTCAAGTAATAATCACCTTAAATTATTATCCAAAATTTTACATATTTATGTCTATGTCAAATCAAATAGAGGGGGGAAAATATATTATATGTAATGATACAGATGCAAAGATCACTTACAAGCTTCAAGAAGACAAAATTATTACTTTTGCACATGAACATGTAGTCCCCACATTACTAGTGAAGATTTTTTGTAAATTGTGAAGACAAAGGGATCTTATTTTTTACACAAAATGTATTTTTTCGCATGCCGTCACAAGAGGACAAATCAAAGATAAAGACAAATTTACCATTGCAAGTGGATGAATAATCAAGTGTCACATCATGCACAAGTAGAAAAAGATCATGCACTTGCATTAGAGGAGACTTGCATAGCAAAAAAGAGCTATTGTTAGATAATTTATTCACCCAACTTTATTATTTTAGAAATAAAGTAGTCAACTCCACTTTGACTAAGTGTATTTTTTGAACTAAGCCTAGTTTTGCCTCATTGTAAAATCATGGTTATTTGTATTCTTTTATTTATTCATGATAAAGTCTAAAATTAAAAAGCATGGGTGAGCACAAACTACAGCCTATTTTTAGGAGGGATTGGTTGAGTTATTTTTTCTATATATTGTGTGCATTAGCAAGGTATAAAGGAGTATTTTTTGGATGTAGAAGTGCTAAAGGAATTTTTTTCCAGTTTTTCCCTTCACTGAGAACCATTTATTGCCTTTCCAATTATTTATAGTGGTGTGTGTCTCTTATTATCTTTTGAATGTTTATTCCCTGATTTAATTATCTTACCTTGCTACAAATTTGGTGTTTTCTATACAATCTTAGTGTTCATGTTAGTTTTTGTGTTGTTGTGATTGATTTCCTCAACACACAAGCATTTTCCTTAAGATCAAGCTGAAAAACACATTGGTTGATGCATCTGTAGTTTGTTCTCAATTTTATTATGCAAGCACTCATTCTAATCCCTCGATCAATTTGGTATATCACCCCATTTTAATTTCAGTCATAGTCATCTTTTTAACCTTAAAACTCCCAAAACCCCAAAAATTAGTTTAGGATACACCAATAAGGAATGGGCCTTGATACTAGAGAGTCACCTAGGTATACCCACAGACTTGAGGTATTTCCATTGTATCTACAAAAGTGAGTGAATAAAGCAAGCTTAGAACCCTTGATGTTATCCCTTAACTAGGGTGTGATTCTGAGAGATAACAAGAGGAGCACTTCATCATATAATTTTGCATCATCCATCCATCACATCTCATTTTTGTCTCGCAGCTTGTCAAAAACCACTCAAAAAAAAGGGTCAAATGTAGACATGTAAAATTAGCACACTTAATCCCCATATCCACGTAGGCTATCCCCCTTTATTATCACATCACTATCATCTTATACATTTAATCCTTATCCTCAACCTTATTTATCCCCCATTATATTTACTGCCCATAAATATCATTCTAAAGATGTAAAATCCTATTTTACCCCTTCCTCAACCACTCAAACCATTTAAAAACCAAAATAAAATGAAAAATAAATAAATCATGAACTTCTTAACAATTTCACAAACCCCATGACCCATATAACCTCTATCCAACAAACACCTTTCGTAAAAAAAAAAAAAAAAGACCTTTATTTGGGAATAAATTTCAACCTTTTCCCCGTAAAACCTAGATCTTCAGTGATTCTCCCAATAGTTGGCGATTCTTTCCCTGGTCAGTGAAAACCCTATATAAATGATTTTTGGGCCTTAATTTTGGGTTATGTTCCTCCATCTTTGTTTATAGCTTTTAAACTTAGCTTAGAGCATCATCCAATTCAAGTTGTTAACTTGATGTTGTCCAAGGCATTTACGTTGTAATCTTGTGTATCATAAGCTCTTCATCAAAATATAACCTTAGGACTTCACTTATCTCTTTGTTAGCCCTTATATTTCACTTAATCATCGAGGCACTAACTCATTAATCTTCAAGCATATACAATTTCCCTCTCTCACGTAATGTCATCTTTTTGACCTCATTTATTAGCTCAGAAAAGATAAGTACCTTCCCATTTATATCATGGTTTAATTTACTTATCATTTACAAGATTCAATAAAATTTATCTCATTTGTTATTATCCTGCACATCTCTACAACAATCACTGGAGATTCTTATAATCGCCAGTGATCAGTCCCAATCACCCACGATTCATCTTAATCACCGGAGATCCCTATCTGTCAGATCATTGAAGCCCAAATTTCATCCTTTAGACATCAAGATCTCATCACCTATTACTACTCCACCTTTGCATGTGCCTAGAAAACCCTATCAAGATCCTTTTAACCATCTTGTGATCCCTAGACTCCCTTTGAATCATGTATAACCATCAGACCACCATATAGTTATGAACCGCATTAGTCCCTTTACCTTTCCATTATTGGTTATATCATATGTTTTATCATTTTAGCTTATCATTATTAGATTGATTTCTTAAACACAAATTGACATCCTTGTAAAGAAGTCTGTTAACTTCTGGGGAGTGGCCTTTTCTAGGAAATCTACCATATATCTATCTAATCCTATCTTTTTCTGAGAGTTTATGCATTGCAAGTGACCTATCCCATTGGAAGGAAGAAGTTTCACATGCTTGGGATCTATCAATGTCAATCATCCATCAAGATCATTCTTATTTATCTTACAAGTATCAGTAAACCTTCTGAGGTCATTTTTGTTTTTGTTATTTCACTTCATTAATTTAAAGTAGGAAATCAAAAACATCTCTGAACACTGATATATACTCAATTTATTACATGCCTCTCCCACCAGAAGAAATGATATCATTTTCCCTAACCGATGGTGTTATTGGATCCACAATCAGGGTAGAATCCTATATTTCTAGCATGAGGCTCAGGATCTCATGGTGGGTATGGTTGATTAGGGATTTCCACTCCTATGTCTTCCACTATGTAAAAAATATAACCGACATATATCACTCAACCTAAATATCAAAAATCATCTAAAGGACATATATTATACATGTCTACAAGGGTCTACCCATGATGGTCTCACCATATCCTCGGCCACCCAACACTTCCGTCGCCTCATATTTTAGATGAGGTAAAGCTCCCGTGTATTATGCCTTGTTATCTCTAGGAACCAAGATCATATGTCCTCTCTGTTGTGGTATGGGCCTTTGTCTCTGATGCATGACCATAATAACCCCGAACGACGTCAAAAACCCTACTCATGGCCATCACATATTATGATCTCTTAATCTTGGTGTTTTCTATCATGATTCCTCTCTAATCGTAATATAACTTGCTTTGGTATGTTTCCTTGTGTATGTGTATCTTATATCAAGTCCATCTTGTGAACCATGTACTGTAATAACCTATGGTTGGCCCTAAGAAACTGTAATACGTCAACATCACCTCTAACCAGGTGTGAATGTTGCTCATGTCCTACAAGGTTAAAGTGCGGGTACCCTCACCTCGGCTCGAGAAACCTCTCTAGCATGAAGAAACTAGTAGGGTGGAAATGGTGGTCTCACATTGGAACATGTCACCCAAACAATCTCGGGACCCTTCTCACTTCTTGGGCGTCGACCTAATAAACATAATATCTTGTCACCTCTATTGTGGTATAAACAAATCTACTCTAAGATAGTTGCGCCATTTATCTACATTCCATATGTAGGGATATCATACCACATCACCTATACCCACTTGTGTTAGAGGTCAATATTCTATAAGTGCTCTCACTGTCAATCAATGTGCCCACTAAAGCACTCTTGAGGAATTTACTTCTATTATGTGTGGTGTCCTTATCAGTCTATACATAGGAAACCAATCATATATCCACATTTTCAATAAAATCATAGGTCCCACGACCATTTTTCCTCTACAATGTACCCTGTACAGATCATGCATTGATTGCACCCATATGGTGGTTCCCCAACTTAACATTACCCCATGATCCACCACATCTCTACATACTATAAGATAAAACAATGGAATGGATCCATCTTCCTTGTGACACAGTAAACATGCCACCACGATCCCCATAACTAACTTTTAGATATCTAGAATCAATAATACCTGCACTGCAATGAGTCAAACACACAACATTCTAGTATCATATGTAATGTTCCTCGTAGCCTATATAGCCAATGTACTCCTCTCTGCATCATTAGGTATCATATTACAATCGATATAGGTGCCTCCAATAGGTAACCCAAAAATCCCATTTACATCCTCCAATGTCAATGCCATCTCCTTCATCTCCCATCCTATCCACCACATAAGAGTGTTAGACCAGGTCTCCCAAGTAGTCAAGAACGTCTATAATAAATCCACATCTAATGGTATCATGGGCATCTACATGATGCCCCCAAATACCTAAGCATGTGAATGGAAAAAATTTGTTAACTTAGTCATGAATTCATCCCACTAATCCATGACACATCTATGATCCGATGCTAGAATTTTGAAAAACCAATTTTGGAGTGAAAAATAAAATAATAAAATGTATTCTTTCTGAATCCCTATACTATCGGTCCCCTAAAATATGCCATTAGCCCATGGAAAAATTCCTCTATCCCATCAGTCCTCGACAGATGTCATTTTCACTTTGGATCCTTTTTTCCCATGCTGACATCATCGACCATCTTGTTATAAAGAGGATGATGGATGTAGACACAAAATATATTCACTTGGGTAAATTTCTAGGTCCTAAAGAATACTAATATATACATGATTCAAATCGATAAAACTAGTGAATGAAAAATCATTTTTGAGACTTTCGTTTTATCATTTACACCTTTATTGGCCTCACACATATTACAACCTTTCTTGGAACTAGACTAATTTATTATTTATGGCCTCAGTCACTAGCGCCCAGCTAGGATAGTAGTGTCAAGTGATCATATCCTTCCTTGGTCCTCTTGGGTCTCTTTTACCTCTTGGTCACATTTTATCACTTTTTCGGCCTTTTGGTTGTCAATTACGAAATTCAAACAAGGGAATCATATTAATACTTAGTTACTTATTTTAAAACAAGGGCCAAGCACTAACATTAATTACTATCACCAAAGCTTGCATCCAAGGGAACAAGAGAATTATAAACCATCCATCTAGCACACTCACTCAAGGGATAAGGGTTACATCACTTCTTCATACGCAGCACAGGAGGGGAAGTCTATTATATACCATCTCACACATTTGCATATTTGGAGAATTGTAGATATAGCCATATATCATAGTGAAAAATTGTACAAGGGAAGTTTAAGGAATCATTACACACACATTCACAAAAAACTACATGGAGTCTAATATATAGTGTAGCACCTAGTCATAAGTCACTATTCAGGTGACCATCGGGGTCAATTTGACTCCCTATTTTGCATCTTATTTATTAGATTTTATGTAGTTTTTAGGTATGCCCAAATAGATATCTATTTTACAGGTCACATCTACAACCGAAGTCATTAGAAATAAATCACAATGATAAAGATAGACTAATAGCAAAGCTCCTCAAGTCCTGAAAAGATCAGAAGTGGAGCATCTGAGTGTACACTAGCACCCAGTTAAGTGACTAGTTCCCAGACACTCCTTTCTTTATGTGGGAACTTTTTTCCTACAAGGTATTGAGTTCTAAAACTTCCAATGAGCCTTGATGATAGTATTCCAAACCATTTCCAATAGTTTTTAATCTCAGATCACTCAAAAATCAGCTAAGTCACCCTCTCTCTCTTGCATAGGGTTTCATATTATTGCATGGTTATTAATTGTCAATTTATTGTACTATATCACTTATACATCACTTATTATAGTAGTCACTTGGAAATTAATATTTAATTCAATTTAGATTAAATAATTTGGTGACCCCATTTGCTCAAACTCAACCTTGTTTCAAGGCATTCTTCTCGCATGAATGAGAATTATGAACCCTTTATCGATGAAGACCTTCATGATCTTCAAGATCATATTATTAAACATCCACAATGATTAGATATCTTATTAATTTATGTCTGTGAAGAGGCCACAAATCTAGCTGAGCTCAATCCTCTAGTCTCAAATGACACTTTTCCTCCTATTTTGACACATCCTACTAGTTCTACCTACATATATATCCCCATTTTTATTCATACTTCTACTAATGTAATGCCTCCTTTAATTATAAATAAATAAATAAATAAATAACAAAAAGAAATAGATAAATAAATTAAAAGGAATTAAAAATAAATAAATGAAAAACCCGTGAAAACTTTGAGGCGGATTTAGGGCATAATGGGGACTATTTTCCATCATTTTGGTTTTGTGTGGGGAGAGAGAGAGAGTGCAGCCACTGCCACCATGGGAGGAAGCTCTAGTTTAGTTCTGCGCACCGTCAATTGTTGAAGAATGCGTGGGGGGAGCCTGTGAACCTATTTGGGCATTTTTTTTAAAGAAAAAAGATAAGAATTTCTGTCAGTTGTTGGGGTCGCAAATTTTTGGGGGGCACAGTTTCTTGTTTGACCAGAGGAAAGAACAAGACAGCTGCACATAGGGTAACATTTTTGTTGTGCATGTATGCTACAAATAGGGTTCTAACCCAATCAGTTTACTTTTGCCACAAACTTTCAACATGCATCAAAAGGGGAATCCTTATTTGCTCTCACCTGCTCTTGATTTGCATGTTTGCATGGTCTTCTTCCTATTGTTAGCTATGAGAAACATTAACCAGTCTATCCTCGGTTTCAATGCATATGTGGGCGTTTTGGCATATTTATAATGTAATGGAAAGAGGAATATTGTCAGATGTTATAGTTGCTACTGCCTTGGTCGACATGTATGCGCAAATGAATGTGTAGAAGAGGGTTGTGAACTATTTGATAGAATGCCTCAAATAGATGCGGGCTCATGGAATGCCTTGATGGCAAGATATGCACAAATGAGTTGTTGGAAAGTCCTTAGAAACTTCCAAGAAAATGCATTTGGTGCGTGTAAAACTAGACTCCACAGCCTTGTTCCAGTAACCTCCCAGCCGCTGTTAAAATGGGATATTTAGAACAGGCCTCGGACAACCACCAAAGCATTATGGAGAGGGTATTTTTGTATGTTTTAGTTCCAGCACCCTAACAGATACATATGCAATATGTGGAATCATGCAAATTGTTCAGAATGCCTCAAAGATATGTGATCTTATGGAACATACCCTGATCATGTAAGCTTCATTTTTGTTTAATTAGCATGTAGCTAGGAAACTTTAGTGCATGAGGGTTGTAAATACTTTAATGGCATGATTTCCTCTTATAGAATAATGCCAAGAATTATTTCCTCACCTCTTCCAAGTGCAAGCTTCTGGATCATTTTGTTAGAACCATTAATTAATGCTTCCTATGCATTATATTTGAAAGTCGTTCCTCAGAGTATTTGTATGCACAAAAATGGATTTTGTTGGAAAGGCGTGTGATCTGTTGACTTATAAAATGTGGTTTTTGGGATTGGGATGACTTCTTGAAAACACAAAATGGTTCTTTTCGATGAGACATGGGTTCACAATGAATGGTTTGGTTTACATGTGATTACCTGGCATCAGATGGCAACAATGGTGGTCTCGACAAATTGCGAGTGTAAACTGCTTGGAGCCCCTTATATCGTTTCACTCATCATTTCTAGGCATGGTTCTTCTTCCCTTACCTCTCATAATTCTCATGTTTTAGTTCTCTTTTACAACTAAATAGAATTTTAAATTATTAGGATTTTTAATACAGTTAAATGTCCCTTCAACTTTTTGCAAAACAATAAATTGTCATTGTCGTAACTCATGACGTCATTATAATTCGTCTACTTTAAACCATGAACTATTACCCTCACTTCGAGATGATTTAGAAAAATCTTACCCATCTTGATCACTCCAATATTATTTTATCAACCAGATGAATTTGACTCCCCATTGATAAAATTGACCTTCTTCCTGTTTAAAATAGTTAAATTTTGCATTTTTTGGAGATCACTAAGTACCCTTCATATCTTCGGAAACGAGATGTGAAGTTTCATTCATGTACCTTGGTATACTAGGAGTCATCTTGACCTTTGGTTTGACCAAAAATGAACATATGACTTCCTTTTGACGCTCTTATAGGAGCCCTGTTACACTGGTTTACAATAGTAGAAAGCTGTTAAATCTAGAAAGTTGGCTTTCGTTTTGAACTGCCATTTGAAACCTGGATGGAGAAATTACTTCCCGTCTTCGCAAACCTATAGTGTTTATACTAGAAAATTTCCTGGAACATTCAATATAGGAAAGAACACTTCTTGGGATAGTTTGGTGAAGCCAGTTTGTAGGCCTTCGGTCGTAGTTTGACGAGGTCAAACTAGACCAATTTCTTCTTGTCGCTCCAGAAAACTTGTCGCCATTTGAAAATGGTTTACTAGTTCTCAGTCCCATCAACTTTGATGAATTCTCCTTATATAGGGGAAGTAGTAGGAGATGTCTTGTTGCATGCTTCTCCATCGAACGCCAATTAAGGACATAGTTTTCTAGGCCCTCAAGCTAACTTTTGTCATTTTACAACTGGGTGAACTATGACTAATGGCCTCTGAGAACTAGCCACCAAACGCAAACCGTTCACTCTTTTTTAATTCCTTCAATTGCTATGAACTCTTGGTATATCTGGGGACACATAGAAAGTTGATCGTGGAGGGCATCCTCATCGGAAGATAGCTTTTGGAAGTGGTTTCTTAGCCTTCGAGCACATTTTGTACACTTTCGTAGTTAGTAAGAAAATATAAAAATAGAAAGCTGCAGACCCTTGTAGGGTTGTTAAACCACCCTAGAAACTTTTAACACATGCTAATAACTGTTTAAAACCATTTTGTGTATTTGTTGTGTGAAATAGAACTTTTGACAAAATGGTGTTTTCTCTCTCTTCCCTTCTCTTTCTCTCTCCTGGGTTACAAAATGAAGAAAAAAAATGAAATGCAATGAATACATGTTTTAGACCTTTTTTGTTTCAATTGCAAATTGTAATTTTATCTTATGTAAATGGGAAACTGAAAAATCATAATTATGATTGATTAGGGTGGATGCCATGCCAGTGATTTATCACTGATATCTTGCTCACGTGGGTTTTGCAGGATGGAAGAATGATGACGAAAAAAAAAGTGATGTGTAATTTAATTATTATTATTGTAATTTTTACAGGTGATTGTAAAATGAATAACTGTCTAATGTAGTCTCTTGTTACAGAAAAGTTATAATTGAAATTGGTTAATATGTAGGAGATGCTAGTTTTAGGGATACCTTAGGAAATGTGCATCTAATCACTAGTTCAATTTGTTTCTTAGTTGTGTATGGAAAAAAGGGTTTGATTTATACATAGTAGATTGAAATTGAAGTTAATATCTTGTAGTACTTTCTCAGTATTCAATAAATGGTTAAATTAATTACTAGATTATCTTCTTACCTTGCAAACATAATAAAGAGTTTTAATGGGAACACTCAACCTTAATAAAATATTCATGCATAACTTGCCTGCTTGTGTGACCCTTTTTACCATATAAGAAATTTAATACCATAGAACGAACTTAAGCTTTGCACTCGATAGAACACTCTAGGTTAGGTAAATAAAACCCCTAGTTGGATTTTACTATCATAGTCTTTATGTTTAACATCATGGTCATGAACCCATATTTTTAGGAATGTCATGGTCCAACTTTATCCAGAGTATGCAGTTTCCTTCTAGTTTTGGTAATCGTGAGAAGAATGCCCTCTCTTCAGGTCCGACACTAGGTTGAGTGGTGAAGACCACTTTGGAAGTCACCTTTTGAGTCCTTGTTCGAAGGAACGACTAAATGGTGTTACCTTGGTTTCTATCAAAATAACATTTTGGTTTTTTCTTGAACGTGGTTTAGTATAAATATGTCCATTTGCCTTAAAATCATATTTAGTTGAGGTGTATATTGGAATTAAACTAAACCCTAGTGGATTTTGTATGTTAACTTGTGGGAAGAAAACTATAATTTAACTCCTTACATACGAAGTTGAGTTAAAAGATGTTGATTTTAGAGAACCTTAGAAAACTGTAATCTTGTCCCTTAATCCCTTGCTATGTCATTTTATGGCATTAAGGAATAAATACAATTTCTTATGTGGAAATGTGAAATGCAAAGTTATGGGATCCTCGTGAACATAGATCACTTGTGTTCATGTGTAGCTTATAATGCTCCTAGCCATGTACTTCCTTAAGATTTCGGACAAGTGCTTTTGTATCTCTTTTGTTTTAAGATGATGCTAAGAATGAGACCTTAGTGTGATGTAAGAGCATCTTATATTATGCTGCACACGGGATTGGAGATTAGGATTAAGGTCAATCTAGAGTCCTTATAACTCATTTAAGCATTTTCATGTGTTGTAAAGAATATGAATTGTTCGGTGTGATCAAACTTTGAGAAGATATATATATATATATATAAATCAAATTTGGAATTCAGCAAGTTATTGTACTACAATGATAATGGTAGCGAAATAACTATTCCATGTTCGAAGGATGTTCTTGGAAAAAAAAAAACTATTTTGAATCTGTCTTCCTTAATCCCAAGATTTCATCTTGACATCACGTTAGTTGCAATTGTGTAGCAAGGGTAAATTTTAAACACTAAATAAAAGTTTGAGAAGCATATTCTTAATATAAGAACAAGATAATCAAGTAATGTATATGTGATTTGAATTGTGCCAAATAAGCAATTAAATTATGGAAAGTTTCATGATGCATAAAGGAAGCCAACCTAAATTGATCGAACTATAAATTAAAGGTGGAATGAGCTTAAGATCTTGTAGATTAAAAAAAAAAGAGAAAACTATCCTTGCACAATAATGTTCTTAGAATGTTAATCATAACTAAGATGCTATTAAATAAATGATGTGTTGTGGGTTCGCCAATCCTTGAGTCTTTTGTCTTGTGGTTGGGTTTTTGCTAGTACTCTTTCATTTGGAAAAGTGTGGTATAAATAGGTATATGTCATACTCATGTGTCTATGTGATTTGGTGACTTATGTAGGTGTCGTTTATGTTGTTGAGTTGTTTTACTTGGATTCCTTGTGGCATTTTGCATTGAGCAATGTAAGTCAAAAAAAATTTATCCTGGTATTTTACTGTTGTATTTGGGTGTGTAAAATGTGGACACTACAACTAATCAATTTATCCCCTACTACCTCTCACACATGACATGTATCCTCTATAGGAACCCATGACCCTGCTTATTTATACCATTATTTATAATCCAAAATTTGTTAGTTGTAGCAAGCCACTTCACATTCCTTACCATCTCTGGATTCCTCACTCCTCATTCATACCCTTTTTGCACCCACCATTTCCTCCTATCCATTGCCTCCTAATTTCATTTCACTAAATCTTCCCAGCTTTAATGGCTATGGTGACCGTGATGAGCACCTTTGATCCTTTCACATTGCGTATCTTGATTATGGTAATGATCTTACAATATTGGATAAATATTTCCCTCAAATCTTACAAGATTATGTCATGTGTTGGTTTTATGATATACATGTTCATTGGGTAACCTATTTCACATACTTATCTGATGTTTTTTGTGCTTTTTTTTCTATCAATATCAGTACCAAGATATCCTATGCACAATTATCTCAAATCAAACAAAGAACTAGTGAATGTCTTGCAGATTATGTCTTTCACTATAATGGCGGCCTGTAAAAATTTTTCCAAGGCTTCGCCAGCTAGCAAGATCTTGAAAAATGGAAATGATAAAATGATTAGGGTTCATATCATTTTACCTTCCTAACTCAAGCAGTAATTACCGAACTCAACCTAGGTTAAATATCAACCAAGTTTCTAGAGCACAAAAACCCTAATCCAACCATGGGTTAAAGAATAGCATCTAATATCATGATGGGTCTACCCACGTGGGCTAGGGGATAACAATTATACTGAAAGATATTATAAGGTCTTTGACCTTTAAACTTTACGAATCATAATGTTTCGAAATTTAGCACAAATTATTGACCATATAGTTTTCCAAGTGTTATGGGTAAATATCAAAGCCTTCGCAAGGGTCTAAATCCCATTCACATTGAAATAAAACATGTTCCAATCTTTTATCATTACCTTATAGTTATGTGGCAGAAAGGCAGAGTTATTATTATCTTATGCATGTTACCTAGAAGGGACAAAATCACCCTTTTCATTCAAATGTGTCACATGAACAAGAAGAATACAAAATCATCATGTATGTAATCAAGATGAGCTATGGGATAAAATTAACATGCACAGATCAGAGTTGCTTTTTTAAATAAATCCAAAAATAGCAGTCAATTATTCATCCAAGAATACCTTATTCTCTCCAAAATACATCATGCACATCATGCAGAGTTGGAGGATAGTCAGATCAGTTTGACTAGGAATGCATTTTGAGAAAAAAGTCTATTTTAGTTTCATATACCAACATGTAATTTTTAGCCTTGTTTATTATTTATTCATTGTAAAAGGATGAAATTAGCATGCAACAGGGAGTTAGACTGTGGTCTATTTTTAGGGGGTTGGGTGAATTATTTTTGCTATATATTGTGTGCCTTTGTAAAGTACAAGGAATTTTGGAGTACTGGAGCCATTGTACCAAGATTTCCCTTTTATGAGAATAAGTTGATTTCCTTTCCAATTTTTATAGTGGCGTGTAATTTAACAGTTTATTCTTGTGAATTTTATTCCCTGAATTTTATTAAGAATGCTTAGACTAATTTACCTTACTACAAATAGGTGTTTTCTACTATATTTAGTATGTAATTAGCTACCTTTTATTATGAGTAGTCCCTCAACAGAAAGGTGTTTTCCTTGTGATTACATGAAACCCATTGGGTCATGTGTTGTTTAATTTATTCACAAGTTATTGTTCATGCATCTCTATTAAAGCCCTAAATAATTTTTTTGTATCATCCCATTTAATACAACTTTATTCATTTCCTTAACCCTCAGACCCCATAGTATTTAGTTTAGGGATACTCTAAAGAAGGTACCAACCTTGAAATCCCAAAGATTCACTTTCAACACTTTTCATCACCAAGGTGAAATCAAGTTTTTAGCTACAACCTTTTAATGTAATTTAAAAAAAAGATCTACTATTTTGTTGTTATCAGCCTATCTTCATGAGTAGCATACCTATTTTTCTATTTTCAAGTCTTTTATGAGGTCATGCAATCATGACATCAATTCCTCAGTGGAATTATTCTATCGAAGAGTTGTATCTGTCATATCCACCACAACCTGTTAACCCATATTCTCCTTTAGATCAGTATTATGACCCTTATCAAAATGAATATCCTCATGACCCAAACCTTGCATACCAATATGCTTATTAGTATTATAATGGTTATGTTTTTCAAGACCAAGGTTATGTCGAGGGTTATGTTATTCAAGATCAAGGTTATACATGTTATGTTGAATATACATAGAAGGAAGAGTTTGAAGGTAGGATTCATGAAATGGAGAAGATCATACAAGTAATGAAAGAGCATATGCAAATATTGCAAGCTAAACAACCTGTTCTTAGGTAACCTTGTCAATGGGGAGGTCCTACACCTAGTTGGCTTAGTCTGTAACAAAGGCTTGAGGTAATCAGATAAACTATTGCTCAAATGATTAGTTTGACTTCATCTTTGCAAGTAGTGGAGAATTATAGGCATTTGATTGAGGAACCCTTTCAATGGAATGTTCCCACTTACTTTCCCAATAAGAATCTAATGCTCACATATCTTCTTTTCCATCCAATGCAGTTCGTTTATCAGTTTCCAAGTTTGTAGGTTGCTACAAATTTTTTGCCTTCTATTCCACAATCACATACTGAAAGGAGATTTAATTTTCCAAATTTTCTTTCTGTTTTTGTTCCAAATTCCCCTTCTCTTGAAAAAAAATTACAAGATCAAGCTGAAACCCAACCAACACCTCCTCCTTCATCCATAAGTTCAATTAATGAAGGTGCATATCAAAAAATCATCAAGTAGGGCCAACAAATTGAAGAAAATATCAGGCTGGATTTTTTGTAAAATTTATAGCAATGGGTTTCAAAATTTTAGTTTGATCATGTTCCAAAGTTGGGGAAGGAATGTGTGCAAGAAGTGAAATCTAATTTTGTGGAAGATCAAGCACAAGTGGAAGATGATAAAAAAATATTCATATTTTGAATGCAATGTGCACAAAGGAACCATATTCACATAATTTATTGACTCATCCCGACTTGCAAAATATGAAAAGGATGAATCATTTTTAAATGAAGAGGATTTGCAAGTCAAATCCGTGAATGAATCAAAAAATTTAATGCATGAGCAAAAACCTTTCATAGAAGAGGAACTTTATTCAATATGCACGGTGGATTTGAATAATGGAGAAGAGTTTTACATAACAATTAAAAAATCATTCTTGATAAATATACTACAAAATCTTGAAGAGGTTGAAACTTTCAAATCAGTCTCAAAATGTCCCCAAGGATGAAACAGAAAAACAACTTTCAAATTAGTCTCAGAATGAGCTTAGAGATAGAAAGGAAGTGAAAGAAACAGATCAAATTAGAAAAATAAGTTTTCCAACTATTAGAAGGCCATTTCCTATTACACATTTGGCTAGTTTAAAGCCAATTTCAGTAGTACTAGAATATTTGCCAGCTTTAGACTACAAAGAAGAGTTTCATGTTCTCTAGAATCATACCCAAAACCTCTCAGAACAGCTTGTGGATCAAATAGAATTTTTTCTCATCTCTTGGACTGATCTTTTGAAAAAATCTAAGGAAAACCTCATATTTTCATTATTGTCATGTTACATGTTTTTCAAGCTAAATTAGCAGCCTTGATTATTGAGAAAAGGAAGTTATTTTTCATTGCATGTTTCAAGCTTCGTTTAGCTTCGTTTGCAGCTAGTTAGAATAGGTTAGATTAGGATTTCCTTTTCAATAAAGTGCATTTCATGCACATAATCTAGTTTATCAGATATTTTCCCTGATTTATTTTTATTTTCGAAAATATTGGTTTTCAGAAAAGGATAAATTTTTGGTATTAGGATTTGACTCCATGCCCAATGGATAGGAGAAAGGAATTGATATTAAAGATAGCATGTAGCTTTATCCCACATAATCACCAGAAATGTTGAAATTTTGGCATCCGTGCAAAAGGTCAACTCGAAAATTTGTTTCAGATAGAAAGGATTGATGTGATGGACCTAACTAAGGGAGAGGAAAGATAAGTGAACAATAATTCAAAATGCAGCTATATGTGTTGTTGTAAAATGCAATACCTCAAATATGCATCCATTCCATGTTCATTTTTAGAAAATTCATGAAAAATCCCCAAAAGACTAATACACATCCTTGATAAAGGTGGGAACAACAACAGATGTGAGGAATTGGATACCAAAATAACAAACATAGTTGTTGTTTACATGGGTGAAGGTACATTTTTCAGTTATAGGTACATTAATTTCTTATTATTTCTTTATGTTTAAATGATATTAATTATGTGTTGAGTTGTTTAGTTCATTCTACAATCATCATCTACAGTAATAGAATTCAAAATAAATAGACAACTCAATTAGAAAAGTTAATTTCATTTATTCATAAAGAAATATAGTTTCCCAAACAAGTCATGGGATGTAACTTATATGACTTGAAAATAAAAGATACATATACATGAAACTATAAGCAAAAGAAGAAATAAGAAACCCATCATTTCCTAATTGGGTTGTTTTCTCTCGATCTTCACCATCTTCATCATCATCATCAACAACTACATCATCAAGTTAGCTCCTAGAAATTAGGTACATGTGGTCATACAGAAAACTATTGTTAGATCTCCAGGTTTAATCTTTATTCATGTGTTTAAAATAAGCACAGATAAGATACATGAAAGGAATTAAATACATAATCATAAAGTACATCTCACTGTCATTCAAGGGTATTCAAGTATTATTTTTAGACTCAAGACAGAAATAAATAATCACTACATGATGTAAGAAAGGCTATTTTCCTTATTTTTCTAACTATTTTCCAAAAGTACAGTATTATAACATATATATAGTCAAATGGTGATGAAATAGATAAAACAAGCAACTTGTAGTGCTCATAATTAAAGCACAAAAGAAGAAGCAAATCTACCATAGCATTAAATCTTATTTCCTTTCAGTGATTATACTATACATTGTTTAAATATTTTTTAAAAGGTTTTTTGTTTATCATGGAGAAATCAAACATGGATGGATTTGTCCTTGACATTGGAAAATTACACAGATTCTATAAAAAGTAGAGGAAAAACCCTTGAATCCAAATCACGAGGACATCCTCAAAAAATACATCTCGTCATGGAATGGAAAAACTCAAATTTTTAACACAAGGACCTTTCAAACAAGGAATCAACACAAGATGAGGAGGTATGGATGTTGAACATAGAAAAGCTATAATATATCTAAGTAACTATGAAAATAAACAACCATGAAAAAAGAACCTTTAGGCACAAAGCTCAAATACCCAGGTGAAATGGAAATACAATGAGTTTAAAATAGTAAAAGTTAAATCATTTAGTATATGGTCGACTTATCAAAATTAAGAGGAACGAACCTAAACAAAATAGTTAGCTAAAATCTAAGTACAAGAAGCTGAGAGTAATGAATACAAATATTTTTCATAGGATATCAAACCCCAATGCAGATGAAGAAAAGCATGGGTCAAGCAAATCTATTTACAGATATATACAACTCATAAGCCACACTTCAAAGCTCATAAATGGAAGGATGAGTTAAGCCATGACTTTGTCTAGAAACAAATTACAAAATGGTTAGTAGGATATGACCCACATCTGGGGTTTTTTCCTCAAAAGGAAAATACAAAATAACTAAAAATGGTGAGCTTGATTCAAATCAATAAATTCCATTCAAATACAAATCAATTTGGGTTGTAAAAGAAAATCCTTACCCTTACCATAGAATGGCTCGAAGCCACAAAACCCTCGAATGAGCCACAAAAAAATGAACACCCAGAAACCAGTTTGGACTCTTGAATGCAAAGTATTGCTAAAACATGTAGAAAAAACCTATAATAGTGTCTAGAGATTAAAAACATGAGTCAAATAATCAAAGAAAACAACCTACCTCATGGGTTCTAGTTTTTCCGTCCATTCAATGAAGAAAAGAAAATCTTACTAGATCTTTAGGTTACAGAAGCCAATAATACTCATAGCCTGAGCTCTACAGGCACTCATTAATGGTGGCCACTGTTTCAAATCAAAGAAAAGAAATAAAAAATGGTGGCCATGTTTGGCATCAAAAACCATAGGGGACAAAATAGTTGTTTTCTTCCTAGAAAACTCAAAGAACAACAATGGCAGCTAACTTATGTAAAAATTACTAGCGAAACTAATACCTTCTTCAATAATGACACAAATACAAACAAGATAGAGATCACCTAGATTGTAAAGCTCAATAAGCTTCATAATCTTCATTCATGGCGGTCTAGGAAAAATTTTCTAGGGCTTCACCAGGTATCAAGAACTTGAAAATGAAAATGATAAAATTATTAGGGTTCGTGTCATTTTACCTTCCTAACTCAATCGGTGAGTTATCAAACTCAACCCATGTCAAATAATGAGCACATGTCCAGAGCACAAAAACCCTAATGTGACCATGGGTTAAATAAAATCATGATGGGTTTCCCTTATGGGATGGGGGACAAAAATTATATCGAAAGATATCATAAGGTCTTTGACCTTTAAACTTTGCAAATCATAATGTTTCAAACTTTACCAAAAATTATTGACCATATAGTTTTCCAAGTAGTGGGGGTAATTATCAAATCCTTCGCATGGGTCCAAACCCCCTTCACATTCAAACAAAACATGTGCCCATCTATTATCATTACCTTGTAGTTATGTGGTGAAAGGAAGAGTGATTATTATCTTATGCATGTGATCTGGAAGGGAAAAAATCACCTTTTTCATGCACGGACATCACATCAGCAAGAATAAGACAAAGTCATCATGCATGTAATCAAGATGAGCTATAGGAAAAAATTAGCATGCACAGATCAGAGTTGCTTTTTTAGATAAACACAAAAATAATAGTCAATTATTCACCCAAGAATGCCTTATTCTCTCTAAAATACATCGTACACATCATGTAGAGTTAATGGATAGTCAAATAATTTTGACTAGGAGTGTATTTTGAGAAAAGATTCTATTTTTACCTTCACATATCAACATGTCATTTTTAGCATTGTTTATTATTTATTCATTGTAAAAGGCTGAAATTATCATGCAAGTGGGAGTTAGACTACGGTCTATTTTTGGGGGGTTGCTTGAATTATTTTTGCTATATATTGTCTGCATTTGCAAAGCACAAGGAAGGAATTTTGGATTACTGAATCCATTATGCCATAATTTCCCTTATATGAGAATCATTTGATTTCCTTTGCAATTTTTGTTGTGGTGTGTAGATTAATAGTTTATTCTTATGAATTTTATTCCCTAAAGTTTGTTAAGTGTTCTTAGGTTGTTTTACCTTGCTACAAATAGGTGTTTTCTACTAGTTTTAGTGTGTAATTATCTACTTTGTTGTTGTGAGCAATCCCTCAACAGAAAAGTGTTTACCTTGTGATTAGCTGAAACCCATTGGATCATGTGTTGTTCAATTTATTCACAACTTATTGTGCATGTATCTCTTTTAAAGTCCTTGATAAATTTGATGTATCACCCCATTTAATACAATTTTATTCATCTCCTTAACCCTCAAACCCCACAATTTTTAGTTTAGGGATGCTCCAAAGAAGGAACTAGACTTGTAATCCCAAAGATTTAGCTCAAATTAGAAAGACCCACATCCCGTGAGGTGTCTCAATTGTATCTATAGGAGTGAGGGAGTGTCTCAACAAGGGTAAAATTCTAAGAGATAATAGTTTTTGGCACACCCAGTGGGACACTAGAAAAAAATTTATGAGTTCATACAAGAATTTTGGATCAGTTCAAAACTTTTCATCACTGAGATGAAATCAAGTTTTCAACTAAAACCTTTTGAGGTATTTTTCAAAAAATTCAGATCTGTTATTTTGTTTTTATCAACCTATCTTCATGAGAATCAAACATATTTTTCTATTTTCACATATTTTATGAGGTCATGGAATCATGACATCAATTCCTCAGTGGAATTATTCTATCCAATAATTATATCCATCATACCCACCACAACCTGTTCAACCATATTCTCCTTTAGATTAGTATTACGACCCCTATCAAAAAGAATATCCTCATGACCTAAAACTTGTATACCAATATGATTATCTATATTATAATGATTACACTTTTCAAGACCAAGGTTATGTAGAGGGTTATGTTGTTCAAGATCAAGGTTATGCAAGTTATGTTGAATATACACAAGAGGAAGAAGTCAAGGGAAGGATTCATGAAATGGAGCAGATCATGCAAGTACTGAAAGAGTAGATGTAAATATTGCAAGATAAATAACTTGGACTTAGGAATCCCTGTTAATGCGGAGGTCCTACACCTAGATTTCTTAGTCCGTAATAAAGGCTTGAGGTAATGAGAGAAACTATTACTCAAATGGTTGGTTTTACTTCATATTTGTAAGAAGTGGAGAATGATAGTCATCATGTTGAGGAACCCTGTCAATGGGATGTTCCCACTTACCTTCCCAATTAAAATCCAATGTCCACATATCTTCCTTTCTAGCCAATATAGTTTGTTTATCATTTTCCATGTTTCCAGGTTCCTGCAAATTCCTCACCTTCTATTCCACAATCACATACTGAAAGGAGATTTAAGTTTCTAGATTTTATTTCTGTTTCTCTTCCAAATTCCCCTTTCTCACAATCAGATTTTGAATCCCCTTCCCTTGCCAAAAATTTTCAAGATCAAGTTGAAACCCAACCCGCCCCTCCTCCTTCATCCACAAGTTCAATTCATGAAGGTGCAGATCATAAAATCATCAAGTAGGGGCAGAAAATAAAGGAAAATAACAGGCTGGTTTTCGTGTAAAATTTATAGTAATGGGTTTCAAAATTTCAGGTTGATCATGTTCCATAGTTGGGGAAGGAATGTGTGCAAGAAGTGAAATCTGATTTTGCAGAAGATCAAGCATAAGTGGAAGATGATCAACAATCTTCATATTCTGAATATAGTGTGTATAAAGGCACCGTATTCACCCAAATTACTGACTCATCCCAACTTGCAAAATATATAAAGGATGAATCATTTTGAAATGAGGAGGATTTGCAGGTGAAATTCATGAATGAATCAGCAAATTTCATGCATGAGCAGTAACCTTTCATAGAATAGGAACTTCATTCAAGATGTAGGGTGGATTTGAATAATGGAGAAGAGTTTGACATAACAGGTGAAAAATCAATCATGACAGATGTAGTATAAAAACTTGAGGAGGCTGAAAAAAATTCAAATCAGTCTCAAAATGTCCCTAAGGATGAAATAGAACAACAATTTGAAGAAAGAAAACAACTTTCAAATCCATCTCATAATGATCTCAGAGATAGAAAGGAAGTCAAAGAAACAAATTAGATCAAAAAAATATTTTTTTCAACTGTTAGAAGGCCATGTCCTATTAGGTAGTTAGTTTTTTTAAATCCAATTTCAGAAGTACCCATATTCATGTCAGTTTTAGACCATAAAGAACAGTTTCATGTTCTCCATGATCAGACCAAAAACCTCTCAAAAAATCTTGTAGATCAGATAGAGGTTTTTCTCAAATGTTAGAATGATATTTTGAACAAATCTAAGGTACACCTCTCATTTCCATATTTTTCACGTTACGTGTTTTTCGAGCTGAATCAGTGGCCTTGATTATTTAAAAAAGCAAGTTCATTTTCACTGCCTGTTTCAGGCTTTGTTTAGCTTTGTTTACATCTGGTTAGAGTAGGTTAGATTAGGATTTCCCTTTCAATAAATTACATTTCATGCACAGTACAATTTTCAATTCAATAAGTGCATTTCATGCACATGATCTGGTTTACCAGATCTTTTCCCTTATTTAGTTTTGTTTTTGGAAAGGTCAGTTTTCATAAAAGAATAGATTTTTAGTATTAGGATTTGACTCCGTGCCCAATGGACAATAACAAGGAACTGGTCTTAAATTTATCATACAGTTTTCTCCCTCAGAATCACTAAAATTTTTTACATTTTGGCACCTGTGTAAAATTTCAACTCGAAATGTTTTTTCAGATGAAAAGGATTGATGTGATAGACCTAACTGAGGGAGAGGAAATATAAGTGAACAACAATGCAAAATGTAGGTATATGTGTTGCTGCAGAATGCAACACCTCACATATGTATCCATTCCATGTTCATCTTCAACAAAGTCATACAAAATACCCAAAGGACTAATAGAAAGCCTTGATAAATGTGGGAACAACAGTAGATGTGAGGAATTGGACTCTGGAATATCAAACACAGTTGATGTTTGCATGGAAAAAGGTACTTTTTCAGTTACATGTACATTAATTTCTTATTATTTATTTATGTTTGAATGATATTAATTATGTTTTGAGTTATTTAGTTCATTCTAAAAATATCATCTACAGTATCAGAATGCAAAACAAATAGACAACTCAATTATAAAAATTAATTTCATTTATTCATAAAGAAATACAATTTCCCACACAGGCCGTGGGATGTAACTTATATGAACTAGAGATAAAAGATACATATACATGAAACTATAAGCAAAAGAAGAAAGAAGAAGCCCATTATTACTTGATTGGGTTGTTTTCTCTCAATCTTCACCATCTTCATCTTCATCATCCATAGCTGCATTATCTTCAGCTCCTAGCAATTAGGTACATGTGGTTATACAACAAATTGTTGTTAGAGTTCTGGGTTTAATCTTTAGTCATGTGTTTATAGCTTCAAGCAGATGAATCTTCTAAAATAAGCACAGATAATATATATGAAAGGAATTAAAGATAAAATCAGAAAGTACATCTCACTTTCATTCAAGGGTATTCAAGTATTGTTTTCAGAGTCGAGACAGAAAAATAGAATCGCTACATGATGTAAGAAAGGCTATTTTCCTTAGTTTTCTAACTCTTTTCTAAAGTGTGTAGGTACAGGAAATAAAGTGCATTTCGAATGACATTAAAATCATAGTGCAGCAATGGACATTATACATGAAGAATAATCGTTATTTTCATAGAGCATTCAAGAGTGAACAACTTCAATTCTTACATGCAAAAGAAACAAAGCTCAAAGTTACAAATTTTCTAAAGAGGTTACAGTCATTCAAGGATAGAGAGTTCAATTTCTCAAATCATGGGAAACAATTTCCAGCATCAAGTAATAACATTCAGATGCATTAAAAATTGAGTCATAATTCACAATGTGCTCACAACATATTAAAATACAGTGCTTTTGAAACACTTCCCAAATATGCCAAAATTACAGTGTTACAACATATATATAGTCATTTTTTTATGAAACAGATCAAACAAGCAGCTTGGAGTGCTCAGAGTTAAAGCACAAAAGGGAAAGTGAATTTTTCAGAGTATTACAGCTTATTTTATTTTAGATATTATACTGTACACTATTTAAGTTTTTTTTTAAGGTTTGTTTTTATCATGGAGCAATCAAAAATGGATGGACTTGTCCTTGACATTAGCATATTACACATATTCTATCAAAAGTAGAAGACAAACCCTGCAGCCAAATCACGAGTGTAACACACCAAAAATCATGACACACGAACAACACAGTGAAATATAGGATTATTTTTTTTTGACTTGCTTGACACATAACATGACGCAACATGTCATCACCAAGTATACAACTCACACTGTGAACAACTTGATACAAGGATGGCCAAAAAGGCAGCACGGAAACATTCACACATATTGAGGACAATTTACTTTTCTTTTTGACAAGACAATATGGAAGTACAACGACAGATCACTCTAAAAAATAGGGCAAGCCACAGTAAGAATGATTGAAGGTTACTTATTTTGATATAACACCCTTTAACTCATGACTTATGTTTTCAGAAAGATTCAATATATGATTCGCACAAATTCATCTTACCAACAGAGTTAATTTCTTATACACTGTAGAGAAGTTCACTAAAAGTATTCACTTTACGACAATTAGTTGTTTAGTTCCATTATTTAATAAGGGACTAATTTAATTCCACAAGGCTATCTGTCCATATTTACATTACTAAAAAATTGCTCATTACCTTGCTACAACAAGAATTCGTGTTCAACAAAATCAAGATGACTTACAAAGTATTCTGGGAAGGAGTTAAGGAGATAAGGTCGAGTTAAATTCCTCTTTAAGACATCATTAGCTATTACCAAGGTTTAATTGGAGCTTGGGGTTTTATACGTAAGTATTAACGCTTTTACTTAGGCTTCACCGAAAGAGCTTATCCAAAAGGGAACTACTTACTTCCAAAAAAGGCTAAGAGATAAATTGAGTGGTTTCTAGATTTACTTCTCTTACTTGTTAAATCTTATTAAGAGCTAACCATTGTTTTCCTTTAAGCTTGTTTTAAGCATTCACCAAAAAGAGTAGTGTTCACTAGTTTAGCTAGGGATATCAAGTTATAAAGTTTACCTACAATGATAGTCTTGCCCTTGTTTACTTAAAGAATTTCTTGCTCTCAAGTTGGTGACCCCTACGTTACTTTATTTGAATACAACTTTTAATTTAACTTCCTGAAGTATTAAACAATCCTATGTTAGTTTACTTATGACACTTTAATACTAAGTCATGGCAAGGTTTAACTCAGAATTTATTCTCAAGGCAAAGTTGAAGCAACACTCATTTATGAGAACAAAACAAGATTTCATCATTTCTCAAAATACTGATACTCCACAAGTCACTCAACAACAATAACCAAATTTTCTTATAATTTCAATGATGGTCAAACAATACAAGGTTTCCAAAGTTCAAATGACAAGTCCACAATACATTATACTAAGACATTAATCCTCTTTTAAACTTTCCACTAGACGTTAACAAAAGTTGAACAACATAAAAAGGTTTCGAGCAAAGGATCTTCTCAACTGAGGTTGATGACAAAAGTATACAAATATATCCCTCATCTATACACAAAATCCATCTGCAGCAAATTTTCTACAAGAGTCAGTTCACGAGAACTGAGCAAGATAAGGCTACACAAAACCACCATAACTATTATCTAACAATATCATGAAAAGAAGCACCTTATTACAAGAAATTGGGTCAAACCTCTAAACACTATGAGCACATCAAGCTATAATAAAGTCTATAACATGTCGATCAAAGAAGGAGAAGACCTTGTACTTCAGTTAGGAGCAAATGCAACGAAAGTAACAATCATATGAGAATGGCCCTTGGCCCTATAAGGAGAAAACAAACAATCTAGCAAAGATAGTATCCCCATCAAGTAAGTAATTAAACAATAATTACAAGATTGAGAATTGATCTATATACCATTCATCTAGAATTTTATCAAAGGAACCAAACACATAGGCTGAAGTAATATTTTTCCAAGAGAACAAGAGTTGATCGGCCCAAGAAGGGGGAAACACAGGTTTCAGAAATTAACACAAAAAACCATGGATAATAGAGTTTCAATCCAGAAATCAATTAGAGTATACCCACAACATAAGTTTCGAAGTGAAGGCATAGTATACTAGTTTTGACCATTAACTACGAAGAGATCTACCAATCATCCAGGAAGGGTCAAAGTCTCACAGGCTAGTAGCAAACACGCAAGAGAAGAAGGGGGGGGGTTCGTCCAACAAGAGTATACAATAATGTCGTCAACAATTTTTCTTATAACACTAAAGGCTTGCAACCTCCACTACAGTACTAATGATTGGTTAATTTAAAATAAATTACCCATATCCCAAAACAACCAAATTTTACGGCAACCCTTGGTAACGCAGTCAACCGTTGCACAAAAAGATACAAACATAATTTCTAAGTGACTTTATCAAAACAAAACCTTCCGCTATGAATTCATAAGATTATCACATGAAAGCTGAGTTTTTCCCGAAGGTCAATCACATCTAAGGAAATCTCCATCACAAACTATTATAGTAATTACGTGCATAAAAAAAATTGACCAATATTAATTAATAGCGTTAACATTACAAGGGAGAAAATAATGCCAGTTAGGAAAAATAGAAGAGCGCTATCAACAATAATTCTGGGAGGGGGATTAGACCAGAACTATTCCAGTGTCAACGAGGTACCAGATGCGCACAAAGAACCTCAAGCTTAGTTGATCCGTAAGGCTAGTTATGGTTCTAGTTTCCAGGGATGGTCAAGGTACTTCTTGAGGATGGCCTTAAAAGTCTAGAAACAAGATGAAAGATAGTATAAGAGTCTAAACACGCGATACAGCAAAACACATTACACACAAACCTTTTCATTCTACCAGTTTTAATACCAAATCTCTACGCTGGCTAGCCCACGCATTGCTCACACAATCCTACAACCTTTCTTTCTCGATGCAAAAAGGTTATCAAAGGGATTTTTGAAGGAGCTAACAAAAATGTCAAGGAAAAAATTGGGTGCTAGGAAGGGGGGTTTCATAGTTATTGTAAACTTACTTCCATGATATCGAAAGTACTAGCTTGATCAACATAATAACTTACAACTCAATCACAGAGAAGAATAAACACATAAAAAAACAGACGAAGTTATATCATTCGAGTAATATAACATTCAAAGGAGAGGGCACACGCATCCTTTCAACCCACATACTATCAATGATAAAAGCTAAAACAGGAAGAAACTAGCAGAAAGAGAAAATCTCCCATCATGACATCCAACTGACAAATCAATGTAAGGAAAAGTGGTTCGATTTCACGATAATTTTAAATAAAATAACAGTAGAAAAGTGTAGAAATATCTTGCTTGTTTCTCCAGCTTCAACAGGTCGTATAGACTCCGCACGGGTCAGCATAAGAACTGTAGGTACTGGAATCCGGGTGCACCAGTTCTAAGCGGTCCACATTCACGATCTGCGAGACCATGCAATCAAAGAGGATTTTTGTCAAACAGTTCACGACCATTGTTGTATTTGAAATGACTCCATGCACTTGTGCTCAACTATTACTTTCCTTGAGTTTTTACTTCTTGTGGGATTCGACAACCAACTCACATACCCTATACGTGCTACCACAAATACAAGTGATCTACACAAGGCTGGAGGAGATATATTCAGAGAAGAACCTAGCAAGGATGTCACGGCAAACGAAGCAGCTTGGTACTAAAGTCATACGCACCTCCATTCATCTCACTACTTGGGCTCTCATTCCCTTCTCTTCCAAAGTCCGAAACGGGGGAGGGCATCTAAAATATGCGTGTAGTGGTGTGTTGCCTCGATTGTCACTCTGGTTAATTAAAATAGAATCTTCGACATCGTTTCGGAGTAGACATCTTAAAGCTAGGATATATTGGCGACTTTGTACAGCAAAGTGCAAAGCATTCTTTTTATCCTTTCTTAACAGCTATATACAATCTGGTGCGCCCCCAAGCAAACAACTTGCTATTTCCGCGGAACGCAAACTACTTGCTCTGTCCACGTAAACCATCTGCGCTGCTATGTGTATCGCTGCCATTCCCTCTTCATTCAACCGGAAACACATGTCTGAATTAGCTTCTACTAATTTTTTCACTACCTTCAAATTCCCATATTGTGTTGCTAGATGCAGTGGAGAGTTTCCTAAATTGTCTACCTTTTTCACTAGGTGAGATCTTTTACTGATCAACAGCAAGGCCTAATTCTCCCATTCCCATTCTGCTATTTTCTGTCTAAATTTCACTGTTTCCCTTCTGTGAAATATCCGCCTGAAAAGATCATATGACAGTTCTCTATACAAAGGGTCAGGAAAAAGAATAGCAGCGTGTAGACAGGTACGGCCGTCTGTCCTTGAATCTGAAATATTATCAGAAGGATATTGCTGCAGAATCTTCGCCACTACACTTAGATGGCCTTCTTTATAAGCTGAATAGAGTGGAGATTCACCGGCATCATTACAAATTAGCGCAATACCCTGCACCTTCTCTATCACAAGTTCAGAAATCTCTGCAAATCCTTTTCTTGCGGCACTATGCAACACTGTCTCCTTCTCGGCGTTCGCACACAACCAAATTGAGTGGGTATCAATGTAATGAGTGATGGCTTCTACATCACACTTACATTCCAATTGACTCGGAAGACTCAGCAAAAAGTCTACCATTTCCACATTTCCAGTAGCTGCAGCTCTGTGGTAGGCACTATCTCCCTCCACGTTTCTGCTTATCAACATGCACGGATTTGTGAAATCAATACCTTCACAATCTTAAAGTCACCTGCACTCACGGCCAAATGGATAGTTGTATCTCCTTGAGGTGTGAGCATTGTAAGAGCCTGGGGGCTATCTTTTGCTATTTTCTCAACCTCTTCAGTACACCTCATCTTCATTACAGCCTTATAAAGGCCTATGTTCATTCTCTGGATTCCGTTCTCACCCATCCCTGAATTTTTCCTTGAATAACACTTCCCTTTTTTTTAAAATTATTATCAAATCGAGGGCCACGTTTCCGTGTCCTGGAAGGCCTTTACCACCAGGATGCTCCCTCCCTCTGCCAGGGGCTGACTCGCACCTGATAGCTCCCATATGAGTGCCTGCGCATCATCTCCAGTGGTGAAAAACTGGTAGGGGCTGTGAGGAGCCCATGCAAGGGCATTCGCACAAGCTTGATGCCTTTAAAGCTCTACAAAAAGGCACAGTTGGATACACTGAAATGAAACAGATCCACGCCAATGAGATTCTCTTCGATGAGTTACATCGTAGAACAAGTAGGAAGCCAGTAGAGGATATCAGCAATAATCTTCTCTAGATCTCCTGGTAACTCTCTCACTGTCACAGTCGATTTTGATAACCATATCATGAAGGAGAATCTCGAATTGAGGATGCGTTCAATACTGAATAAACAACAACAGAGTTGGATAGCCTGCTACACTAGCTTGTAGATTCATCTAACCATTATGTCAGACCCATGCGCATTGAATAGAGGATCAAAAAGAGATCACAGCAAAGAAAAATGGGACTCTGCCCACTCCTCCCGCAAGGACAGACATAAAAGTTGGCAGGTTGGGTGGTTGGGAGGAGGCAAGGCAGTAGTGGAGGGCAGTCAGCAAAAAGAAGAAGCTGATGCCTAGCGGGCATTACAACGAGGCCATCCTCAAAATCTCCAAATCATAATGGAATGAAACACCTCATATTTTTATTGCAAGGACCTTTCAAGAAAGGAACCAATGTAAGATGAGAAAGTATGGATACTGAACAGAGACAAACCATAATAGATCTGGGTATGTATAAAAATACACTGATATGAAAAAAAACCTTTTAGCACAAAGCTCGAATACCCAGGTGAAAGGGAAATAAAGTGATTTTAAGACAGTAAAATTTGTATCATTTAGTATATGCCCGAGTTATCAAAATAAACAGGAACGAACCTGAACAAAATAGTAAGCTAAAAGCTAAGTACAAGCAGATGATCTGAATGAATACAAATAATTTAGAAAGGAAATTGAACCCTAATGTAGATGGAGTAAAGCTTGGGTCAAGAAAATCTATTTACAGATATATATACAACTTAGAAGCCATAGTTCAGATCTCATAAATGGAAGGATGAGTTAAGACATGACTCCATTTGGAAATAAATTACGAACTGGTCAGCAGGATATGACCCACATCTGGGGTTTTTATTCCTCGAAAGGTAGATATAAAATAAGTAGAAATGACAATCTCGATTCAAATTTTGAAGTATAATAATTTTCATTCAAATATAAATTGAGCTAGAACATAAAAGTAGATCCTTACCCTTACTATGTAATGGCTTACATGCACATAACCCTTAAAGGTGCCACAAAAAAATGAACACCCAGAAACCAGTTCGGACTCTTAAATGAAAATTATTTCTAAAACATGCACAAAAAACCCATAATATGGTCTAGAGATTAAAATCATGAGTCGAATAATAAAAGAAAACAACCCATCTCATGGGTTCTAGTTTTTTCATCGAATTAGTGAAGAAAAGCAAAGCTTACTAGATCTTTCAGTTCCACAACCCAGTAATAAGCATATCTCGAGCTCTATAGGAACTCATCAATGAAAGACACCATTTCAAATAAAAGAAGAGAAAGAAAAAATGGTGGTCATGTTTAGCATCAAAAACTGGAGGGGTTGAAATAGCCATTTTCTTCACCAAAAACTCATAAAATAATTACTAGCAAAACAAAGATCTTCGTCAATATTGGCATAAATACAAACAAGACAGATATGACCAAGATTTCAAAGCTCAGTAAGATTCATAATCTTCATTCATGATGGCCTGGGAAAAAATTTCCAATGCTTCGCCAGCTAACAAGAGCTCGAAAATGAAAATGATAAAATGATTAGGGTTCATATCATTTTACCTATCTAACTCAATCAGTGAGTTACCAAACTCAACCCAAGTCAAAGAGTGAGCAAGTGTCTAGAGAAAAAAAACCTTAATGATACCATGGGTTAAAAAAATCCACCGACATCATGATGGGTATGGTCTCACGGGGGTCTCACGGGATAGGGTAAAATAATTATGCCGAAAGATATCATAAGGTATTTGGCCTTTAAACTTTATAAATCATAATGTTTCAAACTTTAGCATAAATTATTAACCATATAGTTTGCCAAGTATTATGGGTAATTATCAAATCCTTCGCATGGGTCTAAAACCCATTCAGATTGAAATAAAACATGTTCATATCTTTTATCATTACTTTATAGTTATGTGGCAGAAAGATAGAGTGATTATTATCTTATTCATGTGATCTGGAAGGGACAAAATCACCATTTTCATGCACAGGCATCACATCAACAACAATAAGACAAAATCATCATCCATGTAATCAAGATGAGCTATAGAATATAATTAGCATGCACATATCAGAGTTTATTTTTCAGATAAATCCAAATATAGTAGTTAATTATTCATCCAAGAATACCTTATTCCCTCCAAAATACACCATATAGATCGTGCAAAGTTAGAGGATAGCCAAATCAGTTTGACTAGGAGTGTATTTTGAGAAAAGAGTCTATTTTTGCCTTCATATAGAAGCATGTAATTTTAATCCTTGTTTATTATTTAGTCATTGTAAAAGGTTTAAATTATCATGCAAGTGGGAGTTAGACTGTGGTCTATTTTTAGGGGGTTGGGTGAATTATTTTTATTATATATTGCGTGCCTTTGCAAAGCACAAGGAAGGAATGTTGGATTAATGAAGCCATTGTGCCAGAATTTCCTTTATATTAGAATCACTTGATTGCCTTTCCAATATTTGTAATGGTGTGTATATTAATAGTTTATTCTTGTGAATTTTATTGTGCTTAGGTTATTTTACCTTGCTGCAAATAGGTTTTTTTTCCTACTTTTAGTGTGCAATTATCTTCTTTGTTGTTGTGAGAAGTCCCTCAATTAGAAAAGTGTTTTCCTTGTGATTTACTAAAACCCATTGAATTATGTGCTATTCAATTTATTCACAACTTATTGTGCATTTATCTTTGTTAAATCCCTTAATTCTTTTGGTGTATCACCCCATTTAACACAGTTTTATTCATCTCCTTAACCCTCAAACCCCAAAGTTTTTAGTTTAGTGATACTCAAAAGAAGGAACCAACCTTGTAATCCTAGATATTCACCTCACAATAGGGAAACCCATATCTCGTGAAGTGCCTCAATTGTATCTGTAGAAGTGAGGGAGAAGAAAAGTTAGAAGATATTCCAACCATCAACAAGGGTACACTTCTGAGAGATAACAAACACCATCCAAGCCTTGCTAAGTAGGTTGGTCAACCTAGAAGCTACCACATTATTTCATAAAATCTCATTAACTCATAAAACATTTGTAATGATCTCATTAATTCATCAGTTCTTGTGAAACCTTATCCTCCACATTGGGAACTCCCTAAGTTTTATAAATTCAATAGTAACGAGGACCCTCAAAAAATAACTTTGTGCCTTTAGGAACACATATTATCTCATCACCCACAATCAATATCTCATGCTCCACTTTTTCCACATGTTATTGGCCAAGCTTAATTCGGACTAGTACAATAGCATTCCTTGACACTCCCTTTTCTCATTCACCCAGCTTGTGCAACTCTCTTAGAAACTTTCTCCATTAATATTGCATGTAAAATCACCATCACCAAATTTTATGCCATTAAACAATTTAATGATGAATCCATCACATATTTCATCACTAGATTCTATGGCATCATTAATCAATTATCCTTCTCCCTTCCTCAAACCAAACTCATCAAGACACTCTCTTGATCATGTGCAAATAATATCTCATCAACTCTTCAAATATAATCTTTTCAAAGTTTTTAGGAGGCATTCGATATGGATCATAAATTGGAACTACATGCCCTTGAGCAAAGCCATGTAAAATTTTGATCTAACAAGCCAAAAATTGAATTCAAAAAGTCTTTTAACCATGACTATAGATCTAAAACATGGCCAATGTTTTCATTGTTCAATGTTCTTCTAAATCCACCTCTCATACTCAGCTCCCACAAAAGGCTCCATGAACTACTCCCAACTATACTCCCCTCAAAGAATCATATAGTTAGGTCTTTGATAAAATCATGAATGTGCATCTTATCCAACTTCCTCCCATCCACCCTATCGATGACACACATCCTAAAGCTACGTGGTGCCACAAAGACCACTACTGCAAACACCACCAAGTTTGTGGTCATGATATTGAAAAATTTTGCACCTTAAAATACCTTTTCTAACATCTTATTGATCGTGGGGACCATCAATTGGATAATCCTAATGCCCATCCTAACCAACCATTAGACATCTTCAAGCAACTCTTCCCTAATCATTCACCAAATAAATAAGTGGATCCTTATAGATCTCAAGAAACTATTCTCATACAATCAATAATTTAAGTTAGGATTCATCATCGTCACCCATTCCCACCACCCCTTCATCCACTATACCCACATCTATTGCTTCAACATCTATCTCTACATCTACAACTAAACCAAAATATGCACCCATGTCTACATATGTCATCCCTTCATCCATTATATTTGCATCTATTACACCCACATCTATCACATCTTCATCCACTAAACCTACATATTTTACACCCACATAAGTTATATCTGATCCCATACCCATGTTTATCTCAACATCTATTTCAACACCCATCCTTACAACTCTTTCTGCACCCACATGTCTAATTGTATCCACATCCACATCAACACCTCAATCTACTCCCATATCCACATAATCCTTTTGAATATCTACTAATAAAACCTCCTCACTTGATGCAACCTTAAGGGATGTCCCAATCCCATATCCATCCCTAGCTACTACCGCCACATCTATACCAACATCTTAAAAAACCACAAAAACTATAACTCCTTTCAGTCTCATCAAATGTATTATCCAAAAACCACTCCTTTCTTCAATCACCACATATTACAAAAAACATACATCTGCATCACCTAGTTCTACATTTAAGGATCCTTCAAATGAAATCCTTATGATACCTTCCAAGGGTAAATCCTCATAAAAAAACCTAAGATCATTGGCATCCCTACTCAAAATTCCCTCACCCATCTGTATAAGAATTTGGAGTTTCCCTCCTCAAAGTCCCATTGATCCAAGTTATTCAATATCCAAACCTATATCTTAGGGCCTCCACTTTCTCTTTTGGGATCAGGCCCTCTATCTAAAACACCCACCACCAAGCAATATCAATCCAAATCATATATCCATACTACCAAATCTACATCTAAATCATACATTCCCTCTTCCAAATCTAAATTGAAGTCATCCACCCCTTCCCCTAAGTATGAATCCCAAGCATCCAAAGAAAAATATGAATCCAAGGCCCCTAAAGATTGTCACAAGAGTAAATCACCCCTCTTTCCTTCATCACCCTCACCTAAACCAAATTCACCCAAAGTCTATAAACCTTCATCTTCATAAATCCACATCAAATTTTATACTAAAATATTTCAGTGTCTCACCCAAGCATCCACAATCATCCTTCCCCCTATCAATCCCTTCAACCCACATGGGTTGAAGACCACGCAGTTTGACTCTAATACCATACCATTATGTCCTTGGACATGACATAAAGCATTGTATGGTGCCCCTAACGCTCATCGAAAATATCATCAAAGAGGATGATCTTCTCATCGAATAAAACCACCCTCTCCCATCCACCAACCCATCCACATCTAATCCCAATCCTCTGAACAATCCTAAATATATAAAACCTCTAAATATACTTCCTCATCCACATCTTTCATTGCTATCCCACCACAAAATTTTAACTCTCCTAAGGATGGTCCTCTATTTTATATAGATGTTGTGTGTATCACCACTAGCTCTTTCCATCACGAGCCTCAACCATATACCCAATCCAAACCAAAGGTTGTTATATTTTGTCCTTCTAACGAGCCCTCTCCATCCACTTCTTCATCCAATCCTAGGGTGTCCATCCTAGCCATACCATAGACCCAAAATCCTATCACCAATGAACAAATCATCAAAAAATAGCTACATCAAGCTTCCATTAAGATGTACCTCTATGAGCTCATAGAGAGCTACCCTAACCATCGACAGGATCTTATTGAAGCCTTACAATATATCCCTTTAACTAGAAATGAATCCCAACAATTTTTGGCCATTTTTGGAGTCCTTACCACTTTTTCTACCATCACCTTTGACGACTCTGAAATTCCAATCATCTTACCTAAATATCATGACCTCCCTCTTTTCATCATTTTCCTCATCACTGACACATTTATCCTTTTCTCTATGATAAAAAATGACACTAGCATCAATATCATCTCATACCACACCTTAGACCATCTTAAACTTCCTAAATCCATTATTTCTCAATCACCCGCAGTTATTCATGCCTTTAATGATGTTTTTGCCCCCACTTTGGGAACAATTATCCTCCCCATCTTTGTTGGTGAAAAAATCCTCCATGAAGTCTTCTACATTGTTGAGGGGTAGTTTAAATATATTGTCTTGTTTGAACGCCTATGGATTCATGTCAAGTGTTGCATCCCTTCCAATCTCCATCATTGTATGAAATATGAATATGAGCGGAAAATCCATATGCTCCTCACTAACCTTCCTCCATTCAAAGCATGTCATATGACCTATCAAAAAATGATGTTCTCATCCCTAAAGGAGACCTATCCTCTAAAGCATCCACTAGATCTTTTGTCCTACATCCAAAATACCTAACGAAAAATCTATTGATAATGTGATGTAACACATTTCTCTAGGGGAGTATGGACTCCTCACTCTAAATTATCTTCCCTCAGTTAATCAACTTGGTAGACCTAATAAATATCCTATATATCAATCAAACATTGACAATATTATTTCCTTTGGTCCATCCCATCTCAAAACCAATCTCATCTATGGTGGAATTGATCACTCTTCCTCTCACATTGACAATCAACCCCACACCAAACCATGTACCAATGGTTTTTACTTCCTCTATAAAAAATCCTTCACCTATACGTAGCTCCACCACTACGCGTGGAAGGGATTTATCCTTAGACGTTATGAATAAGGTATGCACGATCTTATTGTTGAATAGTCCCACAAGCCTCGTGAAAATTTCAAGTTGGGTTTCAAATAAAATCCCACTAATTCTCTCACTCTTATATCCTCTACATCTCCCATGTAAATCAATTCAGAAACCACTCCTTCTCCATCTGAAGACACTATGGAACATGGATGACACTGTGTCCCTTTATTTTAATTTTTTTTAATCTCCACAATTACTCTGGGACTGGTTACCTACCGGATTGCGGGTGAAACTAGGTATATTCCTCTTAAATACCAAGAGATTATAGAGGATGATTCCCTTACCATCTACATTCTCCAATGCAGTGATAATGACTATTCTTTCTTACATGGGGGAAGAATATTCACATTTTCATAGGGCCTTACCCCCTACCACATCCACCCTTCTCAATGAATCCACCATCAACATCATTTTTGGGACTTTACACGAGCCCCACATCCTCAAAGTTGGTCAATCCATTGATCCACAGGAGCTATAAGCCTTCACTTACTTTCTTTCTAGACACATGTAGGCCTTCGCATGGTCATACACTTGCATACCAGGACTTGATCCCAGCATCATTGTCCACAACATTGTCACCACCCCTGATAATAATTCAGTTAAGAAAAAGCTACATCGCATGCACCCTCCGATTGCCCTTGTTGTCAAATATGAACTGCAACACATTCTTTCCGCAAACTTCATCCAACCCATCAATTATCCGCAATGGATTTCTAACATTTTACCTGTTTCCAACGCCTTCGTAAATCTCTACATTTGTACCGAATTTTTATATTTAAATCGTGTTTTCCCTAAAGATGAATTTACCCTTCCTAACATCAATCAACTAGTCAACTTAATAGTTGGCCATGAGATGCTCTATCTTATGGATGGTTTCTCATGTTACAATTAGATTCTCATTCCACTAGAATACAAACATTAGACATATTTCATTATCCATTGGGGAACCTTTTGCTACCATGTTATGCCCTTTGGTTTGAAAAATGTGAGGGCCACCTATCAACATGTCATTGTTGGAGGAATGACAAAGATTTGGAGGGAATCCGTGAGCATCGACACATTGCACTCAACTGCGGAAATGGCATAGCTTCAAGATCGAAGCAAGATCTCACTCAAAAAGCAATATGCATGCATTGAGGGAAAATGGCTCAAAAGAGGCCCATACTCCATTTTTCATAGATCAAGAAAGGGTTGTGTACATATAGGAGGAGTAAATGTGTAACTCCCATGTAAGAAAAATATTCCTCCATAATGGAGAAGAGGAGTTACTTTCCCAAATGGGAATTTAACTCCTATGATGCAAATTACACATATGAAAAATTCTGTAAGAGAATCTGTCATAACTAATATGACACCTAAGACCTATGATCTTACCTAAGTGATATGACTCGCCTGGCGAGATGGTGGCAATACACCTAATAAATAAATAAGAGCTGAAGGAAATGCCACACGCACCAACACCCCCCTTCATCGTAACTTAGGATGAGGCGGAAAGTCAGAGATGAGAATTGGGTCCCCGACACAAGGCCTGATGAGGTACCCACGCACAAGAAAAAGGTCCCAAGCAGTGAAGGAAAACCCAGTGGGAAAAACATCCACCACAAGAGAAAAAACACTCTCTAATCTAAGAAAGATGCCAAATATGGGTCCCAGCTCATAGAAAATCCTGAAAAGGTGCCCATGTACAAAGAGGCAATCTCTCGGAAAGAAGAAGAAGAGAGAAGAAGAGGGAGATGAGAGGAATGCAGAAGATGCCATGGACGGATCTGAACTCTGCAGCTCTAGGAAGTCTCCCAGAAGAATGTCGATGATGAGATCCTCTACCTCTAGACTGAAGAAGAGCCACCTGCAACGAACTGTGTGCCTACCCTTAGGAAGGACAAAAATGACGTGCTGGAAGTCCACCCACTCCACAAAGGAAACTGAAGGCAACAACACGAAGAACTCTGAGTCTGGTGCATGGAAGTGTGACATAGGTCTAGTGAGTGAGTGCCAAGGAACCGAAGGTAATGCCACATGCATAGAACTGCCAGAGTGAAAAAGAGGAACACCCACAGAAAGGATGTCCAAGTGATGTGAAGGGAACAAAACATCCTCCACAACAAAAAAGGGATCCACAGCTGAGGGTGGATCAATGAAGGTCTCTTGAAATGTGGAAGTGACATGATTCCCGAAAGGGGCACTCCCAACAACAGAGATGATGAACTCCTCTGAAACACCTGTAGATGGATGAGGGACCTGTAGTGCATCACAAGTAGACTCTGCAAAAAGATGACTAAGGTCAGGTAGATACTCATCCCAATGAGGGGGCTCAACAAACAGAAGAGTGATGTCAGATAGGTATGAGTCATCCAATGAAGGTAGAGGAGTGGAATGGGCCTCACACACTGGAAGTGGAAAGGAGGCTGGTGTAATGACTGTATGAGGTTGAGTAGGAGACTGCTCGATATCTGATGAGATGTGGGAAGTGTCAACACTCTCTGGAATAGTGAGAGAAAGAGGAGAAGAGTCCTCTATAGTACTCTCGACATCAGAACTGGGTGCATAATCCTCATCATCAGAAGTAGAACCAAACGAGTCTATGTTAGTGGAACTGTCATCACATGAAGAAATGGAGGAGACAACTGAATCAGAAACAACAACAATGACTGCAGTATGTGAAGGGTCTCCATAGAGGGACTGAAGAATGCTCCAGACACGGTGAGGTGGATCTGAGTCTGCCACGTGAAACCAGAGAGAACGAGAGACATGCATCATCATGTGACCAAAGACATGGTCACAAGTGTCGAGGAAGTCCTCTAGATGATGATGATCAGTGGGTGCAGGAACTGGCCCAAGCAAGAAGGGTAAAAGACCCTTGTGGGTGAAGTAACGTTCCATGGAAGCACGCCAAGCTGAATAGGTCTCTCTCCCGGTGAGAAGTGGCGGAGGCTGTAAAGTGATCCTACGATGCTCACATCTGGAAAGAGCACTCTCCATGATGAAAAATGCAAGATGCACAAAAGCAAGACGTCGGACTCGGCCGATAATGCGTCTACATGTGTAGGCCCAAGAGTACAATCAACCCCCCCAGAATGTGGCACTTTATAAAAGTAGTGCATTTACAAAAATTACAATGCCATCATGTAGTGTGTGAGAAATCATGCAACTTTGACCAAGGAAGTGCTAAAAAATGAGCTGCAAGTCAAAAGTTATGGCATTAATACGATTCCCGCAACTGATGGAAAAAGTCAATAATGCTGAAAACACATTAAAAAAGTGCCTGAAATGGGTGCAAAGGGTGTCGTGTGGGTACTCGTTGGAAACGGCATCAAATTTTAGCAAGGGTTTGTTTTGCTTGCAAGGGGGGATTAGCCTCCTGCCAACCCCAAACCTCACCCTCCGTCTTCGACGCTCGTAGGAAGGACATAAGACAAGCAAAATACAACCTTGAAATTTATTACAATGCCAATATAAATGTTTTTTAATCCTTAAAACATTAAAAACCAGTTTTTTTAACCTACCAAACAAGACTAAAAGGTAAGGACCCATGTTGTCAAGTCATGGATGTGTGGAGCTACATGATTGACTGAGCTGCGTGCTGTGCTGAGCCAACTTGATGAGTTCAACGTAGGCGGTCCATGTGTCAGGGGTGCTGAGTAGCAAACTAGAATCCAATGGAGAAGACCAATATGGAACCAGAGAATGTGCATGGGAGGACTACAATGCAGGTCACAGGGTAGTGAATCTATGTGGAGTTAAAGCCACGTGTTGATTGCTGAGCAGTGGGTAGGGAATGTGCAGTGCTTGATTCGGTGGAGATTCTGTGTAGAGAACCATTGAGGAAGGAATAGTTGCAGGTAACCATCCAAAAATGTCCCAGTCCATGTTTTGGTAACGGCTACAATGTAACGGTGGTGAGTTTAGAGTTGCAGGTATCCATCGAGGAAAGTAATGGCCAAGGTGAACGGAATGCAACCTATGAGCACGAGACTGGAATGCAAGTGCACGTTCAATAATGCATAGGATTGGAGACCATGAGTATGGGGTTACAGAAAATTCCTATGCACAAGTGTTGAGCTGAGGTGGCAGAGAAACCAATGGACGCAGGTATGTGATGCCAAGATTTTAAGGAATGGCATCAAGGCAAGTTGGTTTGCCACCAGGAATGCACCAGTGAGCTCGTAGGATGGTGAGAGCAGTGAGCAAGATGGAACAACCCAAACCAGTGGCAAAATTGAATAACTAACAAACAATGCGAGCCAAGAACTCAACGTAGGCACAAAAACTGACCATGCAGGCATGAGTGGCTAAGAGCAATGTAAGTTGGTGTATCAACGAACCAAGCAAAAGTGGAGGGAGTAGTGGCAAGTCACAATGCACAAGTCATTTTAAGGATTCGTCACTGGGAATAAGCACGAGTGCATGAGTCAGTGAACATGGTGAATGCAACCAGCCTAGCAGTAAACCCAAGGCAATAAAAAACAACCATGAGCTCAACATCTAACAGTGCAGATCGGCCAAACACCCAAGTCAATAAAGAGCACAAGTAGACCAACGGCCAAGGTGCCTCAAAACTAACTCATCTGAAAACCAAAAAACCTACACCTTTTGACCCTGCAATTTCTCTGAACAAGAAGACACTAGCATAAAGCCAAACACACGAACCTCCTTTTTTAAAAAAATAAATAAAATGCAAGTAGAGCACATGCAATGAAATGGGAACTTGCACAAGAAACTACAGGCAGATGTAGTAAGCAACACCGAGGTGAGCAACATGATTCCGATCCCCGAGCTCTGATACCATGAAAGAGGAATGATGAAGACCTGGAAGGAATCCACGAGCATCGACATGTTGCACTCAACCGTGCAAAATGGCGTAGCTTCAAGAGATCGAAGCAAGAGCATCAAAAGAATGTGCATGCATTGAGGGAAAATGGCTCAAACCTGGTTAGCCCCATACTCCATTGTTCATAGATCAAAAAGGTGTGTACATATAGGGGAGTAAATGTGTAACTCCCATGTAAGAAAAGATTCCTCCATAATGGAGAAGAGGAGTTACTTTCCCAAATGGGAATGTAACTCCTATGACGCATAACTTACACATATGACACTAATTCTTGACACGTAAGAGAATCTATCATAACTAATATGACACCTAAGACCTATGATCTCACCTAAGTGAGATGACTCACCTGGTGAGGTGGCAATACACCTAATAAATAAATAAGAGGTGAAGGAAATGCCACACACACCAACAGTCATGACCTATATATTTCATGATCTCATCCATAAAAATGTAGAGGATTATTTCAATGACCTCTTGGCTGAACCAAGCATCGATATGATCTTATTTATGTGCTTGAAATATTATTCATGCATCTTATCGATATCTTTCTTAGTCTCAATCCTGTCAAGTGTGTTTTTGGAGTTCTAACTAGTAAAATCCTTGGCTTCATTGTTTCTATCATGGGAATCGAAGTTGACCCCACCAAGATCAAATCCATCCTCGAGATTCCTCCTCCTTCTAATATAAATAAACTTCACAACCTTCAAGGTGGAATTCAATTTGTTTGTCATTTCATCTCACAACTTTCCAACCGCTTCCAACCTTTCCATCATCTCCTTCACAAAGACACCCATTTCAATTGGGATTCTAATTACCAAAAGGACTTCAATTAACTTTCACATGTTTATTCTACTATTGGAGGTTTACCACCTTTTCTCACACCTCAATGCGAGTGAATACCTTTTTATCTCTACCTCCGATCATTCTCTAGGTTCCATGTTGGCACACCACGATGAGAAGGGCATAGAGTAAGCCATAAATTACTTTAGTTGTACTCTCTATGATTACAAAACCCACTACATTAAAGCTGAAAAGTTGTGTTGCACTCTTTTCTTTGCCACTTCTAAACTTCCCCATTATCTTCTGAATCACAAAACATATATCATCACTAACTTCAATCTCCTCAAAACTATGAATTCCAAACCTTATCAAAATGATTGCATCACTTGATGGCTCATGCTCATGACTAATTTTGACCTAGAGTTCATCTCTCAAAAATTTATCATGGGTGAGACAATCGTTGATCAAATTTCCAAAGCCCCTCTTCCTTAATATCATCTTCCACATGATCAATTCCCTAAAAAATCTATCCATACCATCAATCATGAATTATCTCCCCTCAAAATGAAACTTTTTTTTAAGGATCTAAGTGTCAGCAAACTTATTTAGGGGTCGGCATCATCATCATTCCTCCTTGGGATACTCCTATCACCATTACTTATTATCTTAAATTTGATTATACTAATGACATGGATAAGTATGAAGCCCTCATCCTAGGCTTTTAGATTACTATCATGTTTGGCATCCAAATCCTTGATATCTATGGTGATTCTCACATTATTATTAATCAAGTAAATGGAACCTATCAATGTGAAAATTAATTCCTTCAGAAGTACAAGGAAGTCATTAACATTCTTCTTGAATCCTTTTATTAATATACCAACCAAATCATCCCTCTTTTATCTAATTGTTTAAAAGATACTATGGCATCCCTCACATCTATTATCCCTTGCGTAATCGATGAATCTAAAATCTTTTTTATTTTCCATCATCTCGATCAACCATCTCATACCAGTGAGCTTCATCACATAAATCTCATAGATTCTAACCAATCTGATAATTGGTACACTCAGATCTTCAACTATCTTTCTTAATAAAAAATTTCTTCTGACCTATCAAAAAATTGTATGATGTCATTTCTTTGATGTGTCAAGTTATGTTATACTTGGCAGCATCCTTTACAAATGTGGATTCGATAATATTCTCCGCACGAACATAAGTGTAACAATAATTTGTGCCTTCCCACATAATACCATGAGTTGTGCTAGGATTATCCTCCATTTCTCCCAAATCATGCCAAATATCGTCAACCGCACTCATACTTCCCTCATATCCTCATTGTTAATCCCACTAAGCTAATTAATTAAGTTGCATCCAACAAATACCACTAATGGTAACGTTTATGTGCGTTTTCTAAATGATGTTATCTATAGAACAATGGGAATTATTATTAATTAATTCGCTTTCCCTTCCATTTAACAATAAATCAGGTGTTCTCCATCATTGATTTAATGCTACTTCTAATACTTTGGTAAATCATGATATATTCCTCTACATTGGAACCTAAAGCTTACATTATTCCTAAATTAATCCCTACATCGAGGATCAATTAAAATACCCTTCTCAACTCCCATGACAATTGCAATACAACATTAGTACATCCTAAACCACAAATAGTTTTGCTAAAGTAAGGTTACTCTTCATGAAAGAAAGACCTTATCAAACATTCGTTCATAATCATGTTTGAAATTTTATCCCACATTCATGAGACTATAGTGTATGCTATCCTTTATCCTTTGGGCTATTGGAATGAGCCCTCCGCCTACCTTTTTCCTTAACACCGTAAACTTTCTCCAACAGAGAATTTGTAAAATGCACCACAAAATTGCATATAGTCAAAGAAGAATCCAGAAACTTCTCACGTTGCCCTTTTCGCACTGTTGATCATCCTCAATGGGTTCTAAGCCTCTTTCCTAAAGTGTTGGGTCATATGGTTGGTGTCAAAAGGGTCTTGTACACAACTTTCATGATTATATATAGCATTTCCTAACGATAGCATCCGCTAAGGACATATTTTGATGCCATCATTGAGCTTACAGCTGGATAGGTCCATTCTCACTTTATCGACGGATTTGTGGGATACAAATCAGATTTAGAAATTTACCCCGTTGATCAAGTTTCAAACCTTTGTATTACCATGACCTCAGGAAATCTATTTTTATATTCTTATCATGATGGTGTTTATGGCCTTAGCTAAATTGTAGAACCACTTATTAGGTGGTAATATCACATATTCATGATTATAGCATTAAGTTCAAATTAAACATATCACATTGATGTTATCCGGTGGGACTTAAATCAATTGTCCTGTTGCACTCTAATTTCAAAGGATTTAGGAATGATATTTAAGCTTTACATTTATCATGTTACGTCAATCCTCTTTTAATGTGTGTTTGATCTAACTTGTAAAATCCTTGGATAACATCTCATAACATTTGTTGATCCTGCACAAGATTAAAACCATCCTTGTAGGTATGCCTCCACCTAAAAATTTACTGTCAAAATTGGAATTATAGGGGAAAATTTCAAGATTTCTCCATGTTTTCATTTTTAGAGCTTACTTTTTCAACATTCTACATGCTAGTTTTGTCAATTTCTTGAAGATTTTAAATTCTTGAGCATGTAGGTTAGTGTTTGATAGTGCTGAGTCTTCTATTTACATATTAATGTGGTGGGTTGCTGTCAAAATTTAACCTTGGTGAGAAAATTTCAAGATTTCATCATGTTTTTATTTTTTAAGCTTACTTTTTCAACATTTTACATGCTAGTTTTGTCAATTTCTTGAAAATTTTCAATTCTTGAGCATGTAGGTTATTGTTTGATAGTGCTGAGTCTTCTATTTACATATTAATGTGGTGGGTTGCTGTCAAAATTTAATGTTGGTGAGAAAATTTCAAGATTTCATCATGTTTTCATTTTTAGAGCTTACTTTTTCATCATTCTACATGCTAGTTTTGTCAATTTCTTGAAAATCTTAAATTCTTGAGCATGTATGTTAATGTTTGATAGCATTGAGTCTTCTATTCATATATTAATGTGATGGGTTGTTGTCAAAATTGAATCTTGGTTGGAAAAATTTGCCCATTTTGCATATTAAGGGACGTTTTTTTTGACATTTTTTAAGTGCATGTCAAGTGTATACCCATGAGCATAAGAGCATATGCGTAACCCATCTTCCGAAGGCCATAACTTTTGCTCCCGACCTCGAAATGACTCCATTTTTTTTGCGTTAGAAAGGTATTGAAGTTAACTATGCAATAAAAACATAAATTCAAGATTTACACTTACAGAAGTTACAGGTTTTTCTGTTATTTTAAAACTGGTCATTTTCTAACATGTCTAATGTTTTGATGAATGTTGTATTTCCATGCTTACTCGATTTAGATCAAAGCGTGTGTATGCTCTTCTCTTGCACCTTTTGGTGATCTTGAGAATCAAAAACAACTTTGATATATATCTTTTTAACATTAGGATTAAACTTGGAAATTTAATTATTCATTTTGCTTAAGGGAATGAACCTTTTACAAAGCATTTTTCAACGGTCCTTTGATTTGAAGTTTTCCATTTCTATATAGTTGGGCTAAAGTTTGTGTATGCTCTTCTCTTGCACCTTAGGGTGATCTTGAGAATAAAAAGCAACTTTAGTCTTCATTTTATAACATTTGGTAAATTGGAAACTTCATCTTTCACTTTTGGTTTAAGGGAATGAACATTTATCAAAAATTTTGTATGGTTCATTGATTGAAAAGATTTTATTTACTTTTTAGTTGGATTATTTGTTGTGTATGCTCTTCTCTTGCATCCTTGAATGATCTTGAGAATCAAAAGCAACTTTTAATCATCTTTTAAATAATGTGATTTTCTTGGAGAACTACTAATGCTTGAGTGCAGGACCTAAAAACACTTGTCAAAGAAAGGAGGAATCAAAACGAAATCAAAAACTACTAATACAGTTGTTATACAGGTTGCCAAAAGGTGTTCAAGCAAACCACACCTAATTAAACAAGATAAAAAGAACAACATATTCAAAACACTGTATTGCAGGTTTCGGAAAAGGTTACGTCCCTCTCCGCTCAACTGGAACATAACCCCTTTGGCATAACGCCTTAAGCTACAACAATGGGGGTGGTTCCAGGAACCCCAAAGTAGTCCACGCAAGAGGGAACCTTGTGGACGAAACGGGAAGTGCTCCGCACTACCTACTTGACTAGTGATTCCTTTGTGAGATAGAGTTACAGGTTGTCCGTTGTGGCGACCCCAGTGATAGTACACGTAGACGCACTAGTTGCCTACTGTTCTTGAAGGGGGTAAAGTAAAGCCGAGATACTCCCAAACTAGTCAGTGCGACTTTTTGGGTAAATCGTGCTCGCTCGTGGCAACTTTGTAACACCTAGGACGAGAGAACCACCTAGGAGAATATACTTTGGCCAGGAGCCCACTTTGACCACTTTAAAACAGTGTTGAGTTGTGAACCTTCTTTTTGAGAAACGTGTGACGTATTACTTTCGCCTAGTTTTTACTTGCCTTAGGGCGAGGCGAAACTCTGCCGAAGTAAGACTAGCATTTTTTGTCATTTTTTTCTTGATTTATTTCCTTCATATTCTTTTGACACTTTGTTGATCAAAAGAGGTGTGATTACCTTTGTGTTTCCATTCGACTGTTTCTCTCACTTTTATGTCCGTTTACACCCATCCATGTTTGCGGCTGGGTTAGTTAAACGTCTAAAGTGAGTGGAGGCGTTTTCACGTCATTTGGTAGCCATTGTGATCTTGATACCCACGTCAAGATCGTCATTGTAGTTAGGCGTGGTTCATCACTGCGGACTTCCATAGAGGAGTTAGTTTGTTTGTCTCGTATCATTACAATTTCGATATTTACGTCTTGTTTCTTGTAAACTCGACATAAATACCTATATTGTACGGTTACGCTGCACACATTCTTAACTATTCCTAGCTATACTTTGAGCTTTTTTTGTTCAGTTTTATTATTACCTCGATTTCAAAAGGTGTTAGGAACTACCATTTGTGCGTGTTATATCAATAACACCTCGATATTAATACTCCACTTTCTTGCAAAGTGGGTTAACATATCTTGGTGATATTGTTGTGTCATTCGCAAATCGTAATTGACACTTTTTGAGATATAGGTCTTAATCAGAATTGAGCTTGCTCATCGTATATCTTGATTGGGAGATCGCATTTAACTTCATGTATTTACTTACGTTTTGTTCATTCCTTTGAACTTGGCATAAGTGGAGACATCTTGTTAATCATCTGGCGTCGTAAATTACTTTAAAACGTAATCTAGGAGGTACTTCATTTGATTAAGTTTTGATACCAAACGATTGTTTCATTGGTGACTTTATCATTCTATCACATTGGTATTCTCACACTGTTAATTTACTCTTAACATGTACATCTTGTGTTTCACTTAGGGGTAGTCATTGAATTTTGAACAAATCTACAACTTACCTTAGTGAAACTTATCACGAAAACATGGCTCCTAAGACGCGTCTAGGGTTAAAGAAACAAACATATGAGGAACAACAGGCGCAAGCTTGGGAAACCTCTAACAGACAAGGGTCAAACCCATTTATCGGACACGATCTAGGACCACTATTTTCTACAGAAAAGGAAACAGAAGAGATGGTCGATCATAGTGGAAATGAATTAGAATCACCACACGCAAACTTTGATTTTGACCCCACTCTACTAGATGAGTTTCTCCTTAGAAACAAAGATAGAGTTTTGGCACGGGTCATGGAATTAGGGGCCAAATTGCCCATTGAGAAGGAACCAATACTACAACAAAATGACACTACTAAGGAGGAACGCCCCCTTATCAATATGGAAGATATTTTAACAGGTGGACATGCTTCCACTTCTTATGTAGAAAATGATAAAGTGGCAGGGCATAGAATACCCCTCATCAAAGTGCCATGAAGAAATAAGATAGAACATGAGACAGGGGAAGAACCTCCATAATACGAAGAGGAGGAACCTTTAGAAGAAGAAGACACAAACCAAGTCACAATCCAACAAAAACTCAGTAACTTAAGCCGACAACTAGCTTTGCTTACTTTCCAAGTACAGAAAGACACAAACAAGAATGTTCAAAAGTCAAAGCCTAAGTTTAGGATCCACGAACTCCATCGAGAAAACCAAGGAGAAGAAGACACAGGGTATCATCATGTACACATCCCCGTTTCTCCCACTAAAGAACAATTGCTCGCACAAGAAGTACAATCTATGAAAGCAACGCTTGCGAGCATACAAGAAAGCAATATAGGGAGTATTAGGAAATACCAATACGAAGAACTATGCCCCTATCCTTTTGACAAGACAATGACCCTTCAACCCTTTCCAAAGAAATTTGATATGCCAAAGTTCAACAAATACAAAGGAAAGGGAGACCCAAGGGATCATGTTAAAGATTTCTATATGGCATGTCAAGAGGTGTCTTATAGTGATAATTACCTCATCAGGCTTTTTCCTAAGAGTCTAGGAGGTCAAGCATTAGAATGGTTTACGCGCTTGCCACGAGGATCAATTTTCACTTGGCCAGAATTGGCGGAAAGATTCATGCGTCATTTCTCATATAACATAGAGAGTGACGTCACCATGGCAGACTTGTGCGGCACAAAACAACGCCCAAATGAGACCTTCGCCAGCTTCCTCCAACGATGGAGAGGGATAGCTAGTCGCTTCCCTTGCGCTTTCCCTGAGAAGCAGCTAGTCAGTATTTTCGTCCCTAATCTCAACCCAGATATAGCTTTCCACCTCCAAATGCATTGTGTCCGCACCTTTGAGGAGGTTATCGAGAAAGGGATTCAAATAGAAAAGGCTCTCATTGCCAAAGGCACCCTCAAAACCCAATCTAAAGACAACCAAAGTGTCAAACCCGTTGAAAAGCCGAAGATCTTTAACAAAAACAAAAACGTGGTGGGAGATGGAATCACTGATTCCAAACGTGTTCAAACGGTCCAAACCAGTCAACCTTTTAAACTAACCAAGGGCCCAATTCAACCACCACCAAAGCAACGAACATTCACCTCCCTCAATGAACCGTTGTCTGTCATACTAAAACAGTTGGATGCGGCCCACATGATGACCTATCCTACAACACAACCGTTTGATGACAACACTCCTAAACCTTCATGGTATAAGGAGCATGAATACTGTGAAATGCATCGCGTTAAAGGTCATAAAACAGACAAATGTTTGCGACTTCGCCACTATATTCAAGACCTCATTGACAACGGGGAGATAGAGGTGGATAACCCTAGCCACATGCAAACACCTAATGAGAAAATGGGGATTTATAAAGAACCATTCCCCAAGCATGATAAGTCGGAAAAGGAAAAACCGGATCGGGGAGAGTCATCCCAAACCTATAAAGCCACAAATTACTTATATACCAAGAGAGATAACAATCATTACGATTCACTTATCGGATGCATTCGCTCCCCTACTGACCGTGTCAATACCATCCGAATCAAGGGAAAGGACTGCGCTGCGGTAACAAGGCATGCCCGCCTCGTGATTCCAGAACCCTCTCTGTTGACCCCGCAAACTGGTAAATATAACCTTTTAGAACAACTTGAGAAGACACCTGCTAAGATCTCAATCTTAGATCTTCTCAAGATATCCAATGTGCATAAGGAAATTTTGTATCAAACTCTTCAGGGGTCGGGAGTGCCTTTAGAAGTTGATCCTGCATACCTTCAAGCCGCGGTGGCAAATATTGCACCCAGTGAGCATCTCACTTTCAACCATAGGGAGGTCCCTACTGAGAATCCTACACATAATCTTCCCTTATACATTGAGGTGGTTGTCACCCGCAGGAAAATCAAACGGGTGCTTGTGGACAATGGATCAGGATTGAATATTTGCACGCTTAAGTTGGTCAAAAAATTGGGACATACAGAGGTAGATCTTGAGTCCCATATCATCACTATCACCGCATACGACAATGCAGAAAGAGAGTCAGCAGGCACCATTACGCTGCCAATGGAGGTGGGCCCCACTTGCCATCAGACAAAGTTTCACGTCTTAGACTTGGAACTTCCATATAATATGCTTCTAGGCCGACCATGGATCCATGCCATGCAAGCAGTGCCATCAACATTTCATCAATGCATCAAGCTGAAGCATCAGGGACATACAATAACAATACCAGAAGACTCAGAGCCCTTTGCTCATTGTAGAGCTCTTAATAGCTTTGCACGAAAGGGTACGTATGCATGTCCCTCCACAGATATAGCTGTCCCTCTTCATTCTGAGGCCATGGAATCTCGAGTAGATTCAAATTCTCTTCGTTCTTGCACTCATAGGGCATCTACTTCAATATCTCCATTTAATTCATGGGAGCTAAAAATTCTGGAATATGGCTGTGGGGAGTATAATGTACAACAAGCGCTCTTGGTTTCAGACCTCTCCTTGTCGCCCAAGACTAGAGGTCGACCCAACTACTGCTTCAAGAGACCTAGAAAGGAACATACTATTGGGTCGTTCCTACCTGGAGGCTTGTTAGCTGAGGAAAAATTACTTGATCCACCTACTACTTGGGTCCCTGAGGACACTCAGCCATCTTGTTATCAAACCCCAGAATATGAAAAATATAGCAGAATGATGTACTCCATGGGCTACAAAGGCCTAGGATGTGGGAGGAATGAACAAGGACAAAGAGAACCAGTCCCTCTTCCACATTTCAAAACAGAAAGATATGGCATTGGGATTCACCCTTATGGAGCACACCCCAACGATCAAGATGCGACTTGTTCTGAGCATGAGGATAGCTCCGATTATCTAGACAGCGATACGGATTCCTGTTGTAGCCAATATGAGGATCTGGCCTCCACGAACCTTTTCATGAATAATGCTGTCCTAACCATCACCCCCAATGAACCAACCCTTGACCTTGTATACCCCTCCCTTGTTGAATGGGACCAACAACGTCACGTGCCACTAGATTTATTCGAGAATGACGAGGCTATTGCAGAGTTCATGGGCATAAGGGATACAATTCCCATTGGAGATCACAAGAAGGGTTTCTTTATCGACTTAGACACTTGCGCCTACTTTGGCGAGGAGGCTGAACTTCGTGGTCAGCAAAGAGTTCTAAAGAAAATCCTCGGCAAAAATCAAAGTCCAAGTCACACAGTGAAAACCTCTTTGAGGCATTGGCTGACAAACAAATAAGAAAATCAAAGGACAAACAAAGTGACCACACCAGGGATGAAAATCTCGTAGAGACATCCTTGGATGAAGATCTCAACCTACCTCCTGATCCCACGCGTATGGAGGATTTATCAAAATTGTTAGTTGAAGAAACCATTGATGTCAATATTGGTACTGAAGAAGATCCCAAGATAGTAAAATTGGGAGCATCACTCTCAGCCAGAGAACAAAAGACGTTCACTATGCTACTGCGAGAGTTTATTGATGTGTTCGCATGGTCTTACAAAGACATGCCCGGCTTAGATCCAACTTTGGTCGTGCATAACTTGGTTGTGCACGTAGACGCTAAGCCTATCAAACAGAAGCTTCGAAAGATGCACCCAAGAGTGGCCTTGTTAGTTAAAGAAGAGTTGGAAAGGTTGCTTGCAGCAGGATTCATCAGGCCAATTGATTATTCTGAATGGATATCGAACATTGTTCCTGTCCAGAAGAAACCTATTGGTATCCGAATTTGCATAGATTTTAGGGACATCAATAAAGCTTGCCCTTAAGATGACTTTCCATTGCCCAACATTGACATGATTGTTGACTCAACCGCAGGGTATGAAATGCTATCACTTATGGATGGCTTTTCGGGTTATAATCAAATTAAGATCGCTGAGGAAGACCAACACAAAACAGCTTTCACAACTCCTTGGGGCACCTTCTGTTATCAGGTGATGCCATTCGGCCTTAAGAATGCAGGAGCAACTTATCAGTGGGCCATGACAGTAATATTTCACGATATGATTCATGACATCATGGAAGACTATGTAGACGACATCCTGGGAAAGTCCAAAACAAGAGAGGAACATCCTATCATTTTGCGGCGTATCTTTGAACGCCTACGTGAATACAAAGTCAGGCTAAATCCAAAGAAGTGTGTCTTTGGTGTGCTATCTGGGAAACTATTAGGCTTCATTGTGTCAAGACGAGGTATTGAGGTAGACCCTGCTAAAGTATCTGCCATCACAGAAATGCCTCCACCTGAGAATATCAAGCAATTGCGTAGCTTGCAAGGGAAAATTCAAGCCATTCGCCGCTTTATCTCCCAGCTTGCAGATAAATGTCACTCATTCACTCATTTGCTTAAGAAGGACATCACTTTCATTTGGGGACCTGAGCAACAACAAGCCTTTGCTTTGCTTAAACAGTACCTGGCTAATCCACCTTTCCTCATGCCTCCCACTCCGGGAGAAACACTTTTGCTCTATATTTCCGCTACGCAATATGCTATTGGTGCACTGCTCGCCCAATATGACCTTAGCCATAAAGAGAAAGTAGTGTACTATCTGAGTCACACCCTCATCGCCTATGAATGTAATTATCCTCAGATTGAGAAGGCTTGCTTGGCTGTTGTTTTTACCTTTCAGAAACTTTGCCATTACCTGCTAAATACTAAGACCAAGCTCATATCCAAGGTCGACCCACTCAAGTATTTGTTGTCCAAACCTGCCCTCATAGGTAGAATGGCTAATTGGATCATTCTACTCAGTGAGTTTGATATAGAATTTGTGCATCAAAAATCAATTAAAGGACAAGTACTTGCTGACCAGCTAGCGGAAGCACCTTTGCAAAGCATAGAACCTTTGAGTCTGGATCTGCCAGATGCATCTTTGCTCTACATTGAAGAATCTATCGTATGGCAGATACATTTTGATGGATCTTTTACGTTTCATGGTTCAGGTGCAGGAGTGGTCCTTATTACTCCTTCAGGTAATCCTATACCACAGGCTTTCTGCCTGGCCTTCCCTTGCACAAACAACATTGCGGAATATGAAGCACTCATTGCAGGGATGAAGCTAGCCATCAAGTGGAATATTCAACATGTGAAGGTTGTAGGTGATTCACAGCTAATCATCAAACATGTTAATGATGAGTATAAAGTTAAGGATGACAAGCTCATACCTTATAAGAAGTTGGTGGAAACTCTGAAGGAGTATTTTGTGCGCATTACCTTTGAGCAAATCCCAAGAGTGCAGAATAGATCGGCATATGCTATGGCAACGGTGGGATCTATGCTTCGTATTCCGCCAGGGAACAATGATATGCCATTCTTCGTAGAAAATCTACGCCAGCCCGCGTATGACATGCCAGAATCTTGCTTGGCTTGTGAGGTTGTTGGTCCCCATTCACCATGGTATGAACCCATTTTCACCTATCTTAAGGACAGTACATTCCCTCCCGAAATCTCCCGCTCTGAAAAGCAGAGCCTAATTTGCCAGATAGCCTGTTACACCCTGTTAGGAGGTACACTTTATCGTCGTGGCTACGATGGGAATCTATTACGTTGTCTGGATGTGCCGGAGTCAATCCAGGCAATTAAAGAAGTACACGAAGGAGTATGTGGAGCACATACAAATGGAATGGTCTTGGCTAAGAAACTGTTAAGAGTAGGTTACTATTGGCCCACCATGGAAACTGATTGTTGTAATTATGTTAGAAAATGTGTGCTATGCCAAAAGTATGGAAATTTCATCCATGCTCCATCGCAACCATTGCAACCAATCACTACCCCCGTGGCCATTCTCCAAGTGGGGACTTGATCTAATAGGGAAGCTTACTCCTACCTCATCTGATGGTCATACACATATCATCACAGCTACAGAATACTTCACAAAATGGGTGGAGGCTGTCCCTTTAACCTATGTCACAGGAGCACAGATTTCTAAATTCATCATGAATCACATTATTTGCCGATATGGTATCCCTGCAGCCATTGTCACAGATAATGGGAAGTCATTTAAGAACAAAACTGTGAAAGGTCTTTGCCAACGGTTCCAAATCAGATTGAAATGGTCCACGCCATATTACCCTCAGGGTAATGGACAAGCTGAGGCAACAAACAAGACTTTGGTAAGGATAATGGAGAAGATGGTTAGCAAAATTGGTCAAAACTGGTACCTACAAATCCACCCAGCCCTCTGGGCCTACCGAACATCAATTCACACTCCTACGGGTGTGATGCCATATTCCCTCGTGTTCGGGACATAATCTATCATCCCTTTAGAGATTGAACTCCCATCCCTGCGAATTTCTCTTCGGGACTATTTGGATAAGGATGAAGATTACCGAGTGGCAAGATTGGCTGAGTTAGAGCTCCTAGATGAGAGGCGCATTCGTGCTCTTAATCACCTGAAAGTATATCAACACAGAATCTCCCGCAACTACAACAAGAGAATCATCCCTCGCCAGTTTGAGGTGGGTGATTTAGTTATGAAGGAGAACCAGTTTAACACCAGAGCAGAGCGAGAAAAGAAAGGGAAGTTCGAACCACACTGGTTAGGACCCTATGTCATAGTTGCCAAGTATGGCACAGGGGCATACAAGTTGGCTCACCCCAATGGTGATGAGCTCCGGGAGCCCATGAATTCCATGCATCTTAAGAGGTTTTATGCCTAAACATGGCACAAGAAAGTCATAAAAATCATAAAAAAATATAAAAACATCAAAAATAAAATAAAATATATATAAAAACATCAAAAAAAAAAAAAAACGAAAAAGAGAAAACAGGTCGTCCACTAGTGAAAACCACGCAATTGTGGCACTTTGGACAAGTCCTTGGGTGAAAACCGGTTTCTGGCGCCTCGGGAGGATTCGTTGTTCACAAGCATTCTGTATTAGAAGGGTAGTTGTCTTTGTCCTGGACCTGGTTCTACCTTCGAGTTTCCTTGTGCACACCATCTAGTCCAGCCTTGATCCGGCTTTGCCTTCTTCTATTCGTCTGTAAGGGACATGGTATTTCGTTATTTCCCATCTTACGCTGGGGGCAACTCAACGAATTCACCTTCTTGTTCATAAGCGCGTGGCTTCTGCCCTTGTATATTCTCCACCTAACGCTGGGGGCATCCATGCTTTCTTGGTTACCTACACATAGCTTTGGAAAACTATTAAAAACATAAAAACAATAGAAAATTGTTTCACAAAACACAAAAACAATAGAACATTGTTTTGAGAAAACACAAAAACAATAGAAAATTGTTTCACCAAACACAAAAACAATAGAAAATTGTTTCAGACAACACAAAAACAACAGAACATTGTTTCGAGAAAACAACAAAAACAATATATATATATCAAAAAAATCTAAAAACAAGGCAAAATTTTTCAAAAAATTCCTAAAAGTAAAACACCCTACAAAATGGTAACTTGCTTCTTACAGCTGAAACTTGTGTCTTGCGCATGGTATTTTCTCCATATCCTATTGGTTTGTCTCACATCTTCCCCGATTAATACGACTCGCGGATCACTGGATTCATAACCATTCACAAAAGCTAGCTGCTTGCTTCGTCTGTACTCTGGGGCACTTTTGGTTGCCTGGTGCTGTTTCGTTGCGCACAAATGCTTTTCATGGACCCCGTGTCCATTTTCATTTCCCTTGCATGTATCCTTGCTTGGGGCATCATTTTTAACCCTTGTCATCAATCACGAACTTGTGGATCTCTTCAGCACTGATAACAAACCATTTGTACAACTGTCTTGACCGTTGTTGGGTTAGATATGTGCATTCGTACTTGTTTTCCTTGTTATATGAGCTTGTTTCCTTCTCGTATTGCATTGCATTATTGTATGTTGCGTGGAGTTGGTATTTTCAGCAATGGAAAATTGTTCGTATTATGGCTTTTCATGTCATTCTACCTTTGTCGTATGCTTATATTTTTCATAAGGACTGATGATGTAGTTCCTATGACAATATGATGACATCAAATTTGTTCCAAACAAATAAGCAGCTAGAGGTTAAGCTCTTCTCTCCCCTCATCCATATTTCTTCTACACCACTTCCCTTTCACCCCTAATTCTCCCTCTCCTCGGGGCATCCTACCTCGTCCCCATTCTTCTGCCTACTTCTCATATTTTTCGATCATCGATCGGCTTCCTTCATCACCCCATCGACACTCGAGGGGGCATCTCTCCCTCCTACTAATTTGTCTTCTATCTCTTCAAAATCTTTTCTGTCTACTATCTTTGAAGTGGCATCACTTATGCCACCCCAAAGAGGGGCAAATGTAGACACCTATAATTACGCCTAATCACTTTAAATACTTAAATTGTGCTAATTATCCCATTTCTCGCAAATCAACCACATATCGTCAAAGGCACTCATTTTCCCTCATATCATCATTAATTAATTACACTAAGCTAATTAATTAAGTTGCCTATCCAACAAATACCCTAATTAACGACCTTCCGTTAATAAATCACCCATTCTACCTAGACTAATTAATTATTATTAATTAATTAGCTTTCCCTTCCATTTAACCAATAAATCAATATTTAATTGATTTAATCCCCTTCTAATAGCCTAAATCACACTAATATTCCTCTAATTGGCTTCTATAAGCTTACACCTACCTATTAATTAATCAGCTTTGATTAATTAAAATACCCCCAACTCCCATGACTTGCTAAACATGTATTAAACCCTTCTAAAGTAAGGTTACCTTTAATAAAGCAACCTTATCCATTCCTAATCATGTTTTACCTTTATCCCACATTCATGAGAATGTGTTGAATCCTTTATCCTTTGGGCTATATAAAGAGCCCTCCACCTACCTTTTTACTTACACCTAAACTTTCTAAGAGAGTAAATGCAAAGCATATAGCAAAGAGACTAAGAGCTTGCACCTTGCCCTTTTGAGAGTTCATCATCTTGAAGAGTTAAGCCTCTTTCTTAAAGTGCTTGGGTCATATGGGAGGTGTCAAAAGGGTCTTGTAGCCCAACTTTGATTAGCCCCCATTCCTAGGTTCTTGGAGCATTAAGGACAACTATTTTGATAGCCATGGAGCTTACTTAGGTCCATTCATTTATTTATTGTTAGAGAATAGAGGAGTTTAGATATTTAGCATTGTTAGTTTCAAAGTTTGTATTGATGAATGCTAGCATCTAACCCTTGTTTAATTCTTATCATGATGGTGTTTATGCTTTGTTTTAGCTAAATTGTAGAACTATTTTAGGTGGTAGTTCTTGCTTCATTTGATTTAGCATTAAGCAAAGTATACATGCACACACAATGCATTAAGTCCAATGGATATATATGTGTTATCCAAGAATTCCATGATGACATTTTTGGTGGAGACTTCAGTGGTTTGGCTATCACCAAGCATGGCCTTTGCCTAGGCTATTAATAGTCAACCCCCAATAAATATTTTTGTGAATATGTTAAAAAGTATGTTAAATTCAAGGAACATTCTAATCTTATCCACATCCCAAATCAGGCATTCCATCTGCTCAATATATTTGGCCTTTCTCATAATGGGGGCTCGACCTCATTGGCCTCATCAATCTACATTCTTCTCGATGTCATCATTCTATCATCACTGCTACCAAATACTTCACCAAATGGGTGGAATAAATTTCACTCGCATCCACCAAAGATAACAAATTAATTGATTTCATCTATCAGTATATCATCTTTCACTTCGGTGTCGCTCATAAAATCATCAGAGACAACGAAAATTATTTTTAAAAATTTATATTAATAATATTTGTGACTCTTTTAACATCAAGTTTAGATACTCTTCCCCTTACTATCCTCAAGATAATAGACAATCTGAATCAATAAACAAGACTCTCTACAACATCATCACAAAAAATATAGATAAATTAGGATGAAATTGGCATCTACACATCCCCTTCACCATTTAGGCCTATTGTACTAGCATCTACACCTCTATGGGCACTACTGATTCCTCTCTTGTCTCAGGCTCTAAAGTTATTATTCCTCTCAAAGTTAAAATCCCATATTTGTGTGTTTTTCTTAGCGACTTCATCCTTGATGAGGACTATCTTCAGGTTTTCCTAGCCCAACTTGAATTACTAGATGAGTGTCGCTTAATCAATTTTCAACATCATCATGTCTATCAAGATCATATCAAATGTTTCTATAACAAGCATCTAAAAGAGTGTGAATTTAACATGGGTGACCTTGACCTCAGATAAAATCAGAATGTCACTACTTTGAAAAGGATCCAATGTGGAAATTGTTCTCCCGACTAGATATTACCATATATTATCATGCATAAATATGGGTTTGGAGCCTATCCCTTAGCCTCCTTAGATGGTAAATGAGAAACATAACCTCTCAATGCCTTGCACTTATGGCCTTCCTACTATCAACATACGTACAAACATGACCCTAGTTACACTTGGTGATCTTGCATCCATCATTCACCTTTTCCATCTCTCATTATAATGATCTCAAGTTATGTGGTCTTCCATCACTATCCTATCTATGACCTTGAACATGGGCACCACATCTATTCCCATAGAATATTCCTGATGGATAAGTTCCTCATTTTTGGTGAAATCCCCATAATAATTACATCCATCACCTTCTTATCTACCTACTAGAACCATGCTAAGGGTCCATAGGTGTTTCTTGTCCATCTTATCTTCCCCTCTCCAAGTGGCCTACTTGGATATCCTCAGCTTTATCCTAAAGTCAAAATTTAGGATACTCATATCAAGAGATATATCATCCAAATAAAAAATTCTCCCTTGAAGGACATCTCTTGATATAAAGTAAATAATGTCAAAATTATATATTGATCCCTTGAAGGAAAACTATTGTGCATTTCATTCTTTCATCAAAGAAAAAGTCAAAAATAAAAAGAGAAATTTCTAATAGTAGACCACTCCCTCTAAGAATGGGTACTTTCTTGTATCATGGAAGTGAAGGCTTCTCACATTGATCAACCTTCTTAAATCTCAAAAAGTAAAATATAAAATGTATAAAGAAAGAATCCTCAGAAAGCTTCCCTCGTTGACTAGCTTTCCTATTTATAGAAAACTTCTTACATTGATCATTTTGCACCATGTTTCTCAGAGTTGGGGCATAGAGCTAGGACTACCACCTAAGGAGAGCCTACTTTCCCCATACAAGCACCATATTAACCCCCTCGTCATGTCTAGAGTGGGTCTCTAAGCACACCATTAATCTTTCCCTCATGATTGTAAATGTGGTTAACTACTATTAGTTATGTATTAACACTTGTCAAAGGTTGCAAGTGCATTTCTTTTCATTTTTCTATTTCACGTCTTACCTCAACTTCAGTTTCAAAAGAATTTTTTGTACATATAATCCTCCCTCTGATGAGGTGAAATTTTTCATATTTGGTTCATCCTATCAATGCCATACTATATCCAAATTACAATATTCTAAGTCCAACAGCTACCTCTTCCATATCTACTCTAGTGTAGACACAAAATCACGCACTTTGATTTATTATCTAGTCTCGATCACATACTACTAGTTACATGATTCATAAGAGAAGTACTAATGAAACCATGTCTTTGGCAACCTTTCTTTCCTTGTTGTCTTTTTTCTTGTTCTTACACCTCTGCTTGCTCAATTTTCCTTTTTCACTCTTCGATATTTTTCATCTTGGACACCAATGCCCAAACCAAGAAACTAGTGCCAGGTGCCCTCATCTAGTTTGGGTGCCCTTGTCCTCTTTGGATTTTGGTCACACTTTTTTGGTCTTTTCTAGCCGGTTAAGCATCTTATCTTTTTAGTAGTCAGCATTTTTAGGGTTAATTATGAAATTCAAGCAAGGGAATTACATAAATATAAATTTCTATGATCATAATAATGGATCAAGCACTAAGCATTTACTATCTCCACCTAAGATTTCATCCATCAAAGGCATATATAGCTCCATTTACATCAATCTAGCTTCATCATAGGGGACACAAGGATGATTCATCTCCATCACACTTCATAGGAGGGGATTCAATTGTTTCCATGCACACATTATTTACATTATACATCTAGTTAATTGTTCATTACTCACAAATTATGACTGACATAAGAGTAACCTAGGGCATAATTCCACACCCACACCTAGAAATACATTGGGTCTGATATTTAGTGCAGGGATCAATGATTAATTCCATCATTTTGGAAGCTAAGGAATTTCTGACCCCTTCATATGCATCTTTATTTTTTTTTAGGGTTTTGACTATTTACTTTTCGTTTTATAGGTGATTTATCCATTACGAATTTATAGTGATATCCAACAAAGTTCAGCGACATGCACATGACAAGAAGCGAAGGATTGCAACCACGTACTGACAATATCAAAACCAAGTTCTAACCACTTATAGATACCAGGGCACCAATATCCCTCTCCAGGTTCCCTAGTCCAGTAAAATTTGTCAGATATGTGGTTTTTTAGGATTATGTGCGATGGTCTTCAATCTCTTTTCAGCCAGTCTCCACTATGACATAGTCCAACAAACCCTATGAACCATATAAGGATTCTCTAACCCTCTTTACACATTAGGGTTTCATATTTTCATTACTTAGTTACTTGGGTATTATTTCAGTATTTTAGTATTCATTTATTTACTAGAAAATTGCATTAGATTGGGCTATTATTTTACATTTTAGTTTAATCATCTAGCTAATATCATCATCAACCCATCTATGTCTAATCATATTTCTAACAATATATATCCAATCCATCATATCACACCTAATCTAATACCCATAACATCCGATCTACATTTATCACATTATTTAATCTAAATCCTTCATATATTCTTAATTATCCAAATACATAAACCATCCTCATACCTAACCTTGAATTTCACCACATAAATATCCATTAAATCAATATCTATATCATCAATGTATACGTTATCACCCATATCTAATCATACCAAAATCCATCATATAAGTCCAATCATCATATATAACATTTACATCTAGTCTAATATATACACTTCACGTATAAATCCATCACATATATTCTAATCAAAGTCATAACATCTCATATATATCACATCACATCTAATACACATCTATAACATCATCTACCATCTACCATATCATCAAATCACATATCCATCTAAACATCTGATTATTTCACATCTAAAATCCAATCAAAACATCACATCATCATAAATCACCACATGTATTTAATCTAGTCAACATGAAACATGGAAATAGTGACATAATCATCATATGTATATATATAGATATCATCAAAATTTTACCATACATCTGTGATAGGCCTCGAATCATATGTCAAAATCTATATACAATGTTCACTCGCTAAGCGGTGAACTATAGATCAAATTCTCTAAGCTTTGAACCCTATCATCCTAAAGTAGTGGCATGTCCTTCTCCCTACCTACCATTGGATCCATCATCTAGATCACAATATTTCCATGGATATGCTATGTTATCCATGCTCCCAAATGTTTCCTTCCACGCTGAGCACCATAATTGCCTCTCTCTAGCCAGGTATTTTTCATAATGCAACACATCAAGTAGCCTCACTATAACAATGCAATCATAATAGTGCACCTCCTCACCTAGTACCTGGTATTACACTAATGAAATAGTATTAGGGGAATCCATCTGACTAGCTCCCTATGAGGCTCATTATGCTTCACCCCCTGTCACCTCAGATGTAATCCCTAGATCTCAATATATGGCCCGATATCCCTCTTGCTATCACTGGTACCAATCTAACTGTTGTATGGCCAAGTCCCGCTCCTGGCGCATCCCAAGTACCTCCTAACATGTTGTGTCCCTATCATGCCAAGTAACATCTATCTCAACCTATAATCTGGCTATCTCCACAGCCACCTATCCATTTCCACCCTCCCCACTAGTAGGAATTGTTTCCTCTCATCCCACATGAATGGTTGCCTCTCCCCCAACCTAGGATACCTCCTCCACCGACTATTTTGACCACCAATTTGCATACCCCTCTCTAACTGCCACATCATCATCCTCATCACATGGGCCCACCTCCTCCACTAGTGGGTTGATCATCATAGGGATGGGTAGGTACCTCTTTGTCTCATCATTTCTATACATAATAGGCACTCCAGCCACCTCATGTACCACTCAAAATTGTCTCATAACTCGAATGAACTAAAATTCCTCTTTTATCTTGAGCCTTTATCCTTGTACCCACTTGAGCCCCTTCATACCTGTTACTTATATATCTATCCCAGGTCATGTACAAATCCTCTATATGGCCTCATTCTCATGTTATCCACATCCAAATTTCCTAACCTCTCCTTATAATAATCCTCACCACACTCACCCCTCTCTCTATGAGCCTGATCAACTCGTCGTCTCAAGAATCCAACATCAAGATCAATATGGTCACCTATCACCCAGGGAAGCCTTGGCAGTATCACCATGACTATGTGCTTGTAGACCCAATAGTGTAACAAAAATCCTACATCCATGTCTATCATCCACCTAGATACATACATCAAAACTCATAATATACATGTGTCAAGAGAGTTGTACAAAATGAAAATATTGTCTGATGTTTGACAATATTTTTTAGCACCCCTGCTAATGACCATGGGAACCTGGCCCCACCTGAATCTGCTAAAGCATAGCATGAAATTTTGATCATAATAAGATATATTAGCCTACACCCCAGCATTGTTGGATGATACCATGCCGTAATGTGGATAACCCCTTAGAAAAAGGCTACCTACATTGAAGTCACTATAATTAACCATATCAATGTACCCATCCTCCCTATGATAATTGGAACTATCAGTTCCCCCTAGATTGGTAATGTCAAGATGTGATACATATCCTCCAGTGTAATCATCATCTCTGTAGTCTAGACTAGAAGGTACTGGTCCTCAGACCCCATATGTTAATCAAAGCAATGATGAGCCATGTTTCTTAGGGCACCCTAGTGGTGAAATCTTCCCAGTTAAATTACCACCAGATGATCCCACTCTACATCCATGAGATCCCCTAATCATATAAACTCATGCTAGGAATTTTTCTCTCAAACATAAATTATATTAGGCCTACAAAAATCAATCAAACAATCATCCATTAGCCTTCAATCATCAAAAATCACCATTTTTCATCTAAATTTTTTTATTTGACCTATAGCCTACCCAGATGATGTCGACCCCCTTTGGATCAATGCCAACTTAAATTTGGTTGATGGTTACTGGCCTCATCATCACCAACCGGCCCTAAGCACCTATCAATTTAAAAAAAAAAAAAAAAAAAAAAAAAATCAACTAAAATTGAAAACTAAGCTAGGGTTCTAATTATTACCACTCTTCAGGTCCTCTGGTGCTTCCTCCCTCCCTTGTTGGATTCCATCTTGCTAAAATCTAACATCTTTCTCTCTCTCTCTCAAATCTCTTTATCATCAAAATTTTGTAGTGCAAATGAGTTTAGTCGACTGAATCCACCGCTTATATAAGCATGCTAACCCAAGTCGTCGTCGACTTTCCCTAATCACTATTAACTGAGGCCAAGTCAACATTGACTCACTTAATTGTCATCAACCAAAACCTAATTTTCTTCTTTTCTCCTGTCTTAGCCAATATCCTCATTTAATTATCCTCTCCTTCACCTCAGGCTTATGAGTCACCCATAACACACCTTGGCTTATCTTGCATAGCTCATTTTGCATTCCTTTTAGCCTATCTATATATCTTGCACATCTTTCATCACATCTTGCAGACCACTTCATGACCATTCTTTGCGTCCTTCCTACAACACCATTTCTCATCTCAAAGCCCATCGTTGTGGCCATATTTTCCATCTTCATCCACCCAGGATGCATATTTTCACTTCCTCATGTTTACATGACATTGCATGCTCTTTTTTCCCACTTTGTTTCCCAACCATCTATCAAACCATCATCTTGATCTTTCTCACATTTATTTGAACATGCTTTTGCTATCTTCCTTTGACCCATTGGTCCCACGGATTACACATCCATCTGATTGGATTCCTATTGGATTCCCTTCATCTTGAAGTGATCTTTGTCTACTCATAGAGTCTGTAGGCCATTAACATATCCTCCATCACAGGTCGGGCTATGTCGTCCCTACTGACGTGTTTCGAGGATCACAACCATATCTTTGTTTTACTTTTATTTTTACCATATAAATGGTCAAACCACCTCACTTGGGGCATCTTATTATCACCTTCCTAATATTTTCTCACTCTCCTTCCCTTTCTCCATCCATCTTTTTCAAACTGTTAATCGATTTCCCCTTCATGTCACCAATCCCTAGTTTAAGGGGGAGCACCTTAGCCACCATTTCTCATCACTTCTATTTTTTCTCATGGCTTACTCAACACAAACCACTTGAAAAAAAGGGTTAAATGTAGATACAAATTTTTTTACCCTTGTCCCCCATCCCATGTTTTCTCCCCTTCACCGTTACCTTGCACATTTGTCCTCCCCTTCCTAATCAAATTTCTATTTCACTCCTAAATACTTATTTCCATCTCAAACCTCATTACCCTTCTTAATTCCTATTATCATACCTTAATCCCATTTTAATTCCGTCATTACCAATCCACCTTAATCGATACGTAATCCATCTAATTATCCATTAACTTATCCATTATTTTAATCACCCCATTTATTTTCCACTAATCCCAATCTTAATTCCATTACTATTTACCAACCCCTAATTACATTTAATAACCCTAAAAAACCCATCCCTTTTCCAAGGATTTCACCCATAAATACCCCCATTTATGGTCCTTAGGATTCTAATTTACACCCATTTAATTCCCCCTTATCCTCCCACTACCATTTATTCCCCCCCCCACCATAAACTCATCCAAAACAACTAACCCCTAATTTTGACCCATTTAAGAACTCCATTTTCTGTATTTTCCCCATCTCCAACATCCAAGTGGATGGTCTTCCATAATCTTCAGCGAACCATGTGGGTCACCATCCTCCCTATCAATACACCTCCACCCCTCCTCTAAAGAGGAAGAAAAATTTTAGGTGTTGGAGCTACCTTTCGAGATTATTGTGCTCTCTTCTTATCTCAGGAGCCATGTTAGTTGGATATTTTTTCAAAGACAAAATATGATCCAACTACAATACGTGGGACAAAATCCCTCCTCAAATAAAGGGGAGGAACCTTGTTTATTACTAATATAAATCACACCAAAAGATATGTATAATATTTACACTATTCTAACCATTGAGGTTGGGATATCATCCCCGTAGATTTATTCTCATTAGAAGTGAATATGAGTAAGGAAAAAGAGAGAAGAGAGAAGAAGGGAGTTTATTGGAATAGGAAAATAATAGATAAGAATGTGCTTTCACTTAAGTAAAAATAGATCAAAAGATAATCAAACGTGATTAAATTATAATAACAAGATTTGATTAACTATATATTAAAGAAAAGAATAATTTAACACATTAAACATAAGAACAATACCTTAAATGTAAACATATTCCCACAAACTAAAGTTTTCAATAGATATATTTAATATTATTTGATGAAAAAAAAACACGAAGTCTTTCTCTTCTTCCAACTCTAAGCTCTATGTCATTAAAAAATCTCCAACCCTTTGCAATGCCACAACATTTTACCTTTATAGAGAAGGGAGGGAAAAAAATGTGGAAACATTTTGAACGACATACTAAAAATAGTAAATATAAATAAAGATGTCATTTAATTGGTTATTGTACAAGGACCTAGTCAAAATTCCATATTCAAAGTATGTCTCAACTTTTTTTATAAAGACGTGTGGAAAGTAAAACAAAAATGACATGATAAGTCCATCACTCAAGATTTTCTTCTTCCTCCTCATGTTTAGACTACCTGGATTAGAATTCCTTAAACTTCCTGATCATTACTTGGGATTCTTCCTCATTTGGTCCACATGAGTAAAGATTTAGTACCTCGCAGGATTCATATGTATTGTTAATACTCCCTAGAAGCTTCTTTTATTTCTGTATAAATATAGCCAAGTTATTGAGAAAACTCTCACAAAGAGTCAACCTGTCAAGATCTTATAAACTAAAGTCTTCTTCCACTGTTGATTCCTTCTCAACTTTCTCTTGAGAGGCCTTGAATAATTCATCCCCAGGAAAAATATTCAAACCATCATCCAGAACTTTCACAAGTATTTTTGACAATTCATCATCGATATCATTAGTGGTATCAACCACTTATTCTCTATATTGTTGGAGTTTTATAGAAGCATTTTGAAGGATCTTAATGCAAAATTCAATGGCTTTGAAAAAATCGTAATGTTTTTTGGCATCTTCCACAACTCCTTCCTTAATCAAGATATTTGAATGAACCTTTTTAAGCTCAACGAGAGCTTCCAAATTCAAATTGAAAATTCCATTTTCTTCCAAAAATTCATATTTTAGTTTATCAACATCCTTTCTAGAATTTTCCAATGCATTGACTATTTTTTCCACATCATTAATTACCATTTTTTCCTTTCATGAGAAGATTTTAAATCCAATCATCCACTATTCTACCCTTCTAGTTAATCTTCTCCATTTTGGGTACCTAAGAGAAATCAAACTGTATTAGAGTAGGATTGGGTGATGAGATCTGAATCTGCTTAGGATTGGAGAGCTTGAGTAGAACATCTGTCAATTATTAAACCCTTTCTTTCAATTTTTCCTTGGAGGCCTTAGTCTCCCTGAGTTTCTTGTAAGGGTTATCCTAAGTAACCTACACATCTTTTTGAGTGCCTTCAATAGTGACCTTCCCAAGATCAATGTTTGTAATTTGATAGTCCAAGGTCTTAATGTCTTATTTGGTTTTCTCTTTGGTGGGAACGTATATCTCAGTAAATTTTTGATGAGATCAGTCAACAGAGATACATGAGATGTTTTTTGGTTTCTTGGTTGATTTGGAAGGTACTAGATTTAGAGAACTGAATCGAAAGCCTTGGGAGGAACATTGATTTTCCTTTTCTTGGGCATCTAACTGGTTAGCCATGGCGGAACTAGGGAAGAAGTTGCATCTAGGAAACGAGATGAAATCATCGTTGTAGAACTTGGAGTGAGAAAAGTAGAAACCTGAGATGGAGGGGTGGACAGAATGGCATTAATGATGGTGGAAGATATTAGAGGAGAAAGGGGAGTGGAAAATGGAATTCCATAATTGACTAGTGGAAATCCCAAAGTCAATCCTATTCCACTTGAAAGAGGGGACAATGATGAGAAAAATCTTTCCATGGAAGATACAAGTGGTGATGAAGGGGAGAGAGGAGAGGAAGGAGAATAAAAAGAAACAAATGCAAATGTTGTGGGGATTTATAGGGTAGAATGTGGAGGAGAAGAAATAATATGTGTAAATGAAATGAGAGAGGGAACTTGAGTTGTAATAGGAATAGAGGAAGTGTTAAAGGGAGAAGAAGGAACAAGTTGGTCAACTACAATGCTCACTGGAGTTTTCTTGACATGTGAAAGAGAAGGAGAATCAAGCACAACAATTGATGAAGTAGGAATAGCAGAAGATGGATGGTGAGACTTAACTCCAGTGCTAACAAAGTTGAAATTTACCTTCCCAGGTGGGCTTCCACCTTTATCTTTTTCCCCATGATAGGGTCTTGCTTCTAACATGGATGTGACACTTGTAGTTTCAAGAAGTTAGAATCCTTTGGCTGAATTCCCCATGAATATAACCATGCATTGGTGTAAATGAGGGCTTGATTGGCCTTGTCTTGGATAGATGTTGATTATTTAATGGACCAATCAACTAGAGGGAATCCTACATTAACTCCATCCATTTATGCATACATATGTTCTATGATATTCTCATTATCAACAACATCCTCAGAAACATTAACAAGATCCAACATTTTGATTTCATCCAAGTTAAATATATTATTGTCCTTTCACCTTATTAATACCTAATCCCTATAATCAATCCAAATATATTCAAGGTCTGGAACATGAATTTGGAAATTTCCATGGGCATTAAGAACATATCGGTCATCAAAAATTGTTCTTCTTGGCATGTCCTTCATGATATTATCCTACATTTCAATGGACGCATTTTTGTCTTTAATAATGGAAGAACAAGTGTATCTTGATGATAGATATAGGAAAGGAAACTGCAGCCTTTTTCTTTCCCTGTTGGAAATTTTTAAAATTCGAGAATTGACGAACCAATTCCATGACGATCCACTTATCACTTGGATACTTAGGAAGACACATGGGTGATATCTGAAACACCCCAATCCCTAAATAGGTGAATTTCCTTAATTATAAAAATATGCAACCCTATTTTGATACCACACTCCATACAACATCTAAGACCATTTTCTTTGAAATATTTGGTTTGAATCTACACATGTTCTCATAGAAGAAATCGTCATCAACCCATCTGAAATGTGCTTGAATTCCCTTTAGGGAAAATTGAGGATAAAAATTACAAATTTGATCAAAGGACCTATTCCCTGTTGGATCTATCTCATAATAATTCATCATTCCCATTGAAGCGTAAATAAAATATGACATCATGTAAAACTTACTTGTAGCTAAGAATGCTTTAATTTGAACATCAATAGTTTCACTGATAAACATTTTCCAATCAAAGAATTTTCGTTCTTCTTTATGGTGGAGATAAACTGATACATCCATCTATGAAATTACCTGGCATCAAGGATCCTGAAAAATCTGATGATAAGTGTGATGATGTCACTTATATCCAAGATAAAGTTACTCCTAGGGACTATTTTTAGGAACCTAGACACATAAGGATTTGGCTTAATCATGTACTTTTTGTTTACATATTTGACATAATTATCCAAGTCGTAATCCCAAGCTAGATGGGCCAATTAAGGGTTTGTCCATAAATATTCAAAAAAATTGGGAATATTTAGAAATTCATTATAGTAATCAGTATCTAATTCTATAGCCACTTCACTTGGTTGATTTCAAACCAAACTTATGTTTCAGTCGTAATGGTTAACACGTGCAAGAATAAAATCATGATATTGGGAAGAAATGGGGAAAGAAACAACTAGAGGTAGCCCACTTACACAGAGAGACTGGATCCACAAATTACGTGAAGAACTTTGTAAATGGATCAAAAATTCATCCATGTCAATGTTTCCTAACTTTGTATATCTGATATAAAAATTAGATTCAATATTGGAATGAGGTACAACTCCCTGATATCTGTACTTCATTTCTTTAGATACCTCCTTCTTTCCCTTAGCTTCTCTTGGATCAAACATGAGGAACTGAAGAGAGGGTCTACAAAGCCTCTAGAAAGTTCTTGGATTGAATTCAGGTTTTTCCTTCTATTATGCACCTTCGAAAGTCCAACACATTGTCAGAATTTTCAACTTGTTGATCAACCCTGAAAACCCAAAGCACTACAAAAATTATACATTGCTTGGCACCTTTAAAAACCTGATACATTTTCATAACTTACATCCTATTCGATGGAGGTCAAAACCCAAAACACTACGAAAGCATAAGCTTGTTTTTCAAGGGTAATAACTTAAGTAACTGTATCAGAAAACCAACATGTTTTGACATGCAGAAAACCTAAAACACTCTTTTAGGTCAAAATGTCCTCAAGTTATCTTTTTTAGTTTGATTCACTAGAATCCTTTATCAAGAATGAACAATTTAGAAGCCCAAAAAGGATGCAAATCTCAAGAAATGATAAAAATAATCAAATAGAAGGAAGAAATTTGGGGAAAATAGGAAAAACCAATCAAAAAGACAAAACCCTAAAAAGCAAAAAAAATTCAATCCAGGATTAAAATTTAATACCTACTGAGAAGTGAATTTCATACTTTAAATCCAAGAAAAACTATTGAAAACTCCAAGAAAATACCAGTCATACTTTGGGACTGCGAAAAAATGAAGGAAATCCAAATAGAAAAGGGAGTATGAAGGTATAAATAACGTGGGAATTCCCCACTATTTATAAATAAGCTAGCATTTATTACACATAGGCCGACACTTGTGGCCCACCAAATTTCATCTTAGCATTTATGGCGTTAACTTTTGGAATGGAATTTTGACTGCATTTGATATTTCATGTGGTCATGCAACTGGGTCCTAAAAAATAGATGCAAAGGAGGCTATTAATGAGTCATTTTTCAAGTTCAAGAAACATGAAGCACATGACATACAGATCATACTCCCTGACCTGATGCAAAGAAACTTGAAAACCTGAGTTGTGATATTGTTTCAAGTTTGGGAAACACGAAGCATATCACATGTGTTTCGATAGTGGAATGTTCCAATGCACTCAGAACTCGAAATCCCTCATTGAGATGGGATTTAGAGGTGGAAAAAACTTTGCATAAAACATGCATTATGCTAAGATAACCCTTAAATATGATTCAAAGAGCAAACAAGTCATTTTAAGAGCAACTCTTGGATGAAAATATGGCTCAAAAGAGGTTCATCAAGAAAAAATTTAAATTGGTTATCTCCATTTTCTCAATAAACTAAAAATGAGATAACAGTTGGCTCCAATTGGGGACTTTCTTTTACAAATTTAAAGATAGAGAATTCCAATATCTCTAAAGTATCAATTCATTGGGCCATGGAGTCTAAAGAGAAAGAGACACAAACAAAACATACCAAAACCAAAGAAAGTTAATGAAAAGAAAACACACCAGTGGAAAAGAGAAAAAATAACAGGAAAAGCATATTATGATACAATGCAAGAAGAACCTACACTACTAGTGAAATAGCTTGAGATGTTGCCCACTATGAGGTAGTGTAAGTTAAGTCCAATAAAGGTACAAAATATTAAAACTATTTTCTCCACATAATTGATGAATCATGAAAGGTCCTCTCTATAGGTAATCGAATTTGTGATGCATTCCTTTTGGTTCTCTTCTTTTGTCCTATATCAAAACTAGGTCTCCAACCTAAAAATACCGTTGCTTAGTCTTCCTATCAAACATCTTCTTGACCTTACCTTGATGTTCCATGATCCATTCCACCACTTTGAATCTTTTTTCCTCTATCTCAGTCAGCTACATGATTCTTTTTCAATGGAGTCTTGGAAGGTATCATATTCAATTATTGTTGCCAACCTTAAGGTGAGAAATTCTAAGGAGATAGGAATCTCCACATCAACTGCATACAACATTTGAAAATGTGACATCCTGATAGCTCTTTTCAGAGTAATATGATTACCCCATAGTGCATCATACAATTCTTTGTGTCATGTCCACTGATTTTCATCAACCAGCTTCCTAATTATAGTAACCAAGTTTTTATTACTTGATTTCATGTAGCCATTTCCTTGAGGGTAATAATCTGACGAGTGAGCCAAAGTAATCCCATAACCATAGAAAAATTTAGTGATTTCATAAGATGAAAATTTAGAAGCATTATCAACAACAATCTTATGAGGGAAACCAAACCTGACTATTATGTTCTCTTTAATGAAGTTACAAACAACTTCGGAGGTAGCATGTTTTACCGGGATGGATTCCACCCACTTTGTGAAATAACGATTTGATTTCAAGACATAACTATTTTGAACACTAGATAGGAGATTTAATGCTTTGATAAAATCTATTCTCTATTATTGAAAAGGTTCTTCAGTTACCACTGGTCGTAGGGGAAGTGTTGCAAGTTTAGGATGATCAACAAATTGTTGAAAGCCTTGCACTTGGCCACCCATACAGATGCATCTTGGAAGAGAGTAGGATAATAATACCTTGCTCGCATAATATTTTGAGATATCACGGATGAAGATAAATGTCCTCCACATGTTAAGTTATGAAATGCCTCCAAAATATTACTTTGTTAAATCTTATCTAAGCAGTGAAGGAACACTACATTAATTCTCCTTTTGTACAAACCATTGTCCTGAAGTACATACTTAGTTGACCGTAACTTGGATGTTCACTTCTCTTTGGGGCTCATATGTCTGGGAAATTCTCCATAAGTTAAAAATAAATCAATATTTGAATACCACTCATCTATTGTACTTATAAATATAACCATGGACACTTATTTTTGATTTTCATCAGTTGCATGATCATATTCTTAAGAATTGTTCTCAACGATTAATTGGCACAAACCCCTTCCATATAAAATATTTGAGGCTTTAATTTCAATATCATACTCCTGAACCTTGGAAATCCAATTACCTCACTGATTACCTAAATATTATTGGGTAAGGATGTATTTTACAACCGTATCAAGAACAAGAACCAGTGTATTAGAATTTAGGATGTAATACCTAAAATGTTTCACTGCTCAAACCACTACATAATCATGTTTTTCAATCTGATACATTTTCATCTCATGATCCTTCAAAGGAAAAATCTTTAAAGTAAATGGGATATTCAAATCCTTCGGCATTTTTTTTACATCAGTATGGTGGACACTGTGTGAGTTGAGGCATAGCTATACATAATAAAATCATTTTTAAAATATGGGAAAACCAAAACAAGGGCATGAGCTATAGCTTCATTGATCTCATCAAAGGCAAGTTTACCATCAGCACTCCATCATAATGATAACTTCCCTTTCATCATCTCAACAATGTGTCGTGTCTCTGTCAAGAAAATATGGGATTCAAACCGTCTCAAGAAATTAACCGTCGCAAAAAAGGAATGTAGACCTAGTTTTACTTGTAGGAAGGGTGAGACTTTGTTTAGCCTTAACCCTCTCAAGATCAATCTTAGTTCCTTCTTTGGTCACAATATGTCCTAGTAATTTCCCTTCTGTGACTCCAAACATAGATTTATTAGGATTCAAATAAATCCCATGTTGCCGACACCTTATCAAAATTCTCTCCAGGTGATCCCAGTTGTCTTCCATTGTTCTTAGAAAAGACCGTAAGGTCATCTAGGTACACCAAAATGATTTTTCCCATTAAATATTAGACAACTAGATCCATATCCCTTTCAAAATTATCTCTAGCATTAATCAACCCAAATGGGATCCTTTGATAAGAAAACATACCCCATAGGGTAGTGAACATCATCTTATGTTGATCTTCTACAATAATTTCAACTTAATTGTATCCGTAAAATCCATCTAACATAGAGATGATTTCAGACCCTATTATTGTTATCCAAAATAGCTCCCCTAATTATTTGAACAACTTATATTCCATTCTGGCCTTGAGGTTCTATATTGCAAATTAAGTGCACTTCAATTAATATTTTGGTACTTTTCCTTGGCTATTATTCCACACACACCCTTGTGTGCTCCTTTCCTACACTTCCCATCTTTTCCTCCTCCTTTTCCCTCATGCCCAATCTCTATGCATTCACCTTCTTCCTATAAGTCCATATACCCTTCGCGTGTACCTTAGAACTACACCAAAAAATTAGCTAAGTCTCTGACATCCTCATACGCTCCCTTCCTTATTACCACACATTATTTTGTAATGATTGTTCCTCTTCCATACATTCCATTGGCAGGTGTTCCTTCCATTCCTCCCACATGTGTTACTTTTATGTGTCTCCTTCTGATTTATTTGGCACTTCCTTCCTTCGCGCGCTCCTGCACCTTCCTCTGCGTCAGTTATTGTACCACATGGACTCACAAACATTGATTATATCATACAAAACCTATCAAAGCATGCCAACAAGGTTCCAGATCCTTGTAACCAATAAAAGTGTGACATGTGGTAGAAAATGAAAAAATAGATGATGATGTGGGTTACACTCCAGATCACTCAAGTTCAAATTTTGGTGAGATTAGGTAGGTGAGAAGCTGGAAAATGTCTCTCATACCATTAATGTAGGATTTGATTACTCCAACCACCCGATTTGATTCATATCTCGCCCCTTTCCTTCTCCTACATGCCAAACATATATGGAGAAGTGTATTTGATAGATTTGCAGACATTCATTTTTGGTTATTGGTGGCTAGGTTTTCAAATCATATTTTCCCTCCTCCTCTCATTGAATCATCTATAAATGTAAGAGCATTTCTCATTGATACAGGTTGGATTATTTTAGTTTGTATATGCATTACCTAAATTTTTTAGTTATAGACCTTTATATCTGGCCCTTTCATGCGGATATCAGCCTCAGATGCCATTGCAATCAACTGTACATTTTTGGAATTAATAGAAGAATTGTTTTGTGGCTATATTTTTTCTTAGCTTGTTTTTGTTCTTCTTTCTTGCCTCTCCTTCACGTTGTGTTTTTGTTTTGTTTTCTCACATTCCTTACATCTCCTTTTTTAATTGTGTGTCACAAAATAATTTGTGCAAATACGTTTTGGTCTTTGCTATGCGTGTTTATCCTTCATTTGTGCATTCTCCTTCATTTTCACTCTAAGTTGATTATGTTCATCCCCTTTCTTTCTTGTGTTATCACCTTCCTTAGTTTAGTTTTCCATTCTCACATGGCCTTCTATCTTCATCCCTTGGCATGTTTAGCTTATAATTTCCTTTCCAGAATTAGGAGTAATAATAGCAATAGAAATAGGTAGAGGAACTAGCCTTCTCTGAAGGTCTGTCTCAAGTGTAAAAGGTCCCACAACTTGGAGACAATCCCATTGTTGACTCAATGACTTTGTTATTTTAGATCTGAGAAACAAGTGCAAGTTTGAGCCCCAACAATTTTTGGCACACCTAGTGGGATAGTATTGAAAGTTTAAATTTCATCATTGCTAAGTTATTTTGTGTGGCTTAGTGATTTCCATTCTTTGGATGCTTATTTTAACACATATGGTGATTCCCAACATCTAGATCTACTATTTTTAGGAGTCCTAAGCACCTTTCGTGAGAAGAGTGCATATGAGACAAATCATAATAGTTGAAGTATCTTTCAAGTACCTCCAACTATCTCCTAAGAAATTACATAACAGAACACATGTGTGTGCATCTCTATCTCTAGTGTGTCATGCACATTCCACTCCTCCTCACAACAAACATGCACGCCCTACTATGGCACTATAGCCACCTCTTCGTCTGAGGAACTTTTTCAACTTCATTTTCAAAAGACCTCTTATTCTGAATGAACAACATGATATGTTAGCAACCATGATCAAAAGTATTCCATACTTCACTAGTGAAAATCAAGTTACCCCTATTGAGTACATCTAGGATGTAGTAAATGTGCATTATTTTTATTTGATCTTACATGATGATGTAGCCATAAGAATCCTTACATCCTCAATCAAATGTAAAGCACCTAAGTGGTACCAAGGTCTGAGACTAACATCTATTGTGTTATGATATGAGCTCGGAACATATTTATGCAATTACTTTGAAGACAAGTCAGATCACCTGTGACTAGAGGTTAAAAGGAACACAAAAAAGAGGGTACCCAATGAAAAAATGACCAATTTTAACATCAGATTCCAAAAGACATGGGAAAAAATAACTCTGGTGGTAATACCTACAACCCAACATGTTTTCCTATATTATCTAAGAGCTTTGAATCGTGATATTTCAGTCATCATTCAATCCATGGGAGGTAGAACCTGACCTGTCGACACTAAAATTTTCCTCCATAATTTCTATTTCATTAATGTATGTATTAGGAATAGGATGTTGTTAAGTATAATTAGTAGTAGCGTATGATAGAAGATAATGGTGCCGTCAGTACGGTGCCACCAATAATGTGGAGTACAGTAACAGTCAAAGTACCATAGGAATGTTGTAAAAAGTAAATATTTGTCCTAAGTGGTCCAGTAATGTTAAAATGTCAAAGTTTGGGTAATTAGAGAAGTAGGGTCTACGTGATTAGGAATTAGAAATATTATATTGGTAATAAGGACAAGGAGTGAGGTCATAAATATTTTGTGTATTTTATTTGTAAAAAGTCTAAAAATGTGGAACCCATGTAAAATGATAAGGTTTATCTTATCTTAGAAGATAAGCTTACATGTACAGATAAGAGTTAAGGTATGGAATATGATTTGTCAGAGTGGATTTCTTATCCTATCTTAGAGATAAGATGGATAAGCCTGGAAGTTCTATAAATAGAGAGGCTACCCCCCCTCATTTAGCGTAGAAGTTGGTACTTTTCCTTGGCTATTATTCCTCACACACCCTTGTGTGCTCCTTTCCTACACTTCCCATGTTTTCCTCCTCCTTTTCCCTCGTGCCCAATCTCTATGCATTCACCTTCTTCCTAGAAGTCCATATACCCTTCGTGTGTACCTTAGAACTACATCCAAAAATTAGCTAAGTCTCTGACATCCTCATACGCTCCCTTCCTTATTACCACACATTATTTTGTAATGATTGTTCCTCTTCCATACATTCCATTGGCAGGTGTTCCTTCCATTCCTCCCACATGTGTTACTTTTATGTGTCTCCTTCTGATTTATTTGGCACTTCCTTCCTTCGCGCGCTCCTGCACCTTCCTCTGCGCCGGTTATTGTACCACATGGACTCACAAACATTGATTATATCATACAAAACGTATCAAAGCATGCCAACAGGGTGCCAAATCCTTGCAACCAATAGTAGTGTGACATGTGGTAGAAAATGACAAAATAGATGATGATGTGGGTTACACTTCAGATCACTCAAGTTCAAATTTTGGAGGGATTGAGTATGTGAGAAGCTGGAAAATGTCTCTCATACCATTAATGTAGGATCTGATTTCTCTAACCACCCATTTTTATTAATATCTCACCCCTTTCCTTCTCCTATACGCCAAACAAACATGGAGAAGTGTATTTGATAGATTTGCAGACATTCATTACTAGTTGTTGGTGGTTGAGTTTTCAAATCAGATTTTCCCTCCTCCTCTCATTGAATCATCTATAAATGTAAGATCATTTCTCATTGATACAGGTTGGATTATTTTAGTTTGTATATGCATTACCTAAATTTTTTAGTTATAGACCTTTATATCTGGCCCTTTCATGCGGATATCAGCCTCAGATGCCATTGCAATCGACTGTACATTTTTGGAATTAATAGAAGAATTTTTTTGTGGCTATATTTTATCTTAGCTTGTTTTTGTTCTTCTTTCTTGCCTCTCCTTCACGTTGTGTTTTTGTTGTGTTTTCTCACTTTCCTTACATCTCCTTTTCTAATTGTGTTACACAAAATAATTTTTGCAAATACATTCTGGTCTTTGTTATGCGTGTTTATCCTTCATTTGTGCATTCTCCTTCATTTTCACTCTAAGTTGATTATGTTCATCCCCTTTCTTTCTTGTGTTATCACCTTCCTTAGTTTAGTTTTCCATTCTCACATGGCCTTCTATCTTCGTCCCTTGGCATGTTTAGCTTACAATTTCCTTTCCAGAATTAGGAGTAATAATAGCAATAGAAATAGGTAGAGGAACTATCCTTCTCCGAAGGTCTGTCTCAAGTGTAAAAGGTCCCACAACTTGGAGAAAATCTCATTGTTGACTCAATGAATTTGTTATTTTAGATCTGAGAAACAAGTGCAAGTTTGAGCCCCAATAATTTTTGGCACACCTAGTGGGATAGTATTGAAAGTTTAAATTTCATCATTGCTAAGTTATTTTGTGTGGCTTATTTATTTCCATTCTTTGGATGCTTATTTTAACACATATGGTGATTCCCAACATCTAGATCTACTATTTTTAGGAGTCCTAAGCACCTTTCATGAGAAGAGTGCATACGAGACAAAGAATAATAGTTGAAGTATCTTTCAATCACCTCCAACTATCTCCTAAGAAATTACATAACAGAACACATGTGTGTGCATCTCTATCTCTAGTGTGTCATGCACATTCCACTCCTCACAACAAACATGCACGCCCTACTATGGCACTATAGCCACCTCTTCATCTGAGGAACTTTTTCAACTTCATTTTCAAAAGACCTCTTATTCTGAATGAACAACATGATATGTTAGCAACCATGATCAAAAGTATTCCATACTTCACTAGTGAAAATCAAGTTACCCCTATTGAGTACATCTAGGATGTAGTAAATGTGCATTATTTTTATTTGATCTTACACAATGATGTAGCCATAAGAATCCTTACATCCTCAATCAAATGTAAAGCACCTAAGTGGTACCAAGGTCTGAGACTAACATCTATTGTGATATGAGATGAGCTTGGAACATATTTATGCAATTACTTTGAAGACAAGTCAGATCACCTGTGACTAGAGGTTAAAAGGAACACAAAAAAGAGGGTACCTAATGAAAAAATGACCAATTTTAACATCAGATTCCAAAAGACATGGGTTAAAATAACTCTGGTGGTAAGACCTACAACCCAACATGTTTTCCTATATTATCTAAGAGATTTGAATCGTGATATTTCAGTCATCATTCAATCCATGGGAGGTAGAACCTGACCTGTCGACACTAAAATTTTCCTCCGTAATTTCTATTTCATTAATGTATGTATTAAGAATAGGATGTTGTTAAGTATAATTAGTAGTAGCGTATGATAGAAGATAACGGCACCGTCAGTATGGTGCCGCCAATAATGTGGAGTATGGTAACAGTCAAAGTACAATAGGAATGTTGTAAAAAGTAAATATTTGTCGTAAGTGGTCCGGTAATGTTAAAATGTCAAAGTTTGGGTAATTAGAGAAGTAGGGTCTACGTGATTAGGAATTAGAAATATTATATTGGTAATAAGGACAAGGAGTGAGGTCATAAATATTTTGTATATTTTATTTGTAAAAAGTCTAAAAATGTGGAACCCATGTAAAATGATAAGGTTTATCTTATCTTAGAAGATAAGCTTACATGTACAGATAAGAGTTAAGGTATGGAATATGATTCATTAGAGTGGATTTCTTATCCTATCTTAGAGATAAGATGGATAAGCCTGGAAGTTCTATAAATAGAGAGGCTACCCCCCTTATTTAGCATAGAAGGAAGTAGTGAGAAATATTGTAGGAAGTGTGCAAAGGAAGCCATCAGTTTAAATCTGTGTTGAAGAAGCCATTAAGAGGTGTAATTGTAAAGTTTCTCCCATAGTCTTGGTGAAAGGCAAGTGAAGTCAATAACACTTGAAGTACCTCATGGGTGAGATTGTAACAGTTTCATGTTAATATTATAATTTATTTTGATATTTCATATTTGTCATCATTCTGTCTTATCATAGTCGATGGTATTCTTGTGTTATGTTGTTGTTTTGTTTCCAGATTACATCCACCAAACTAAAGGCTGTGCATTAGTAAATAATCATAGCATGAGGAGTTCCCGGTGAAGAATTATCATAGTGCCAGATTGGTGACGACATTTTGGTTCCATTACCGGGACCATTCCTCGTTGGTGGATTTTCTGGAGAGATATTCCCACTTAGTCAAAAATCAATTGGAGGGTAACCTTGTTTTTACTGTGCATAGTAGTTACCATGGTAAAGTCATTTTTACCGTGAATAGTAGTTACCATGATAAAGTCATTTTTGTTGTGAATAGTATTTATCACAGTAAAGTCACTTTTTACTGTGAATAGTATTTACCATAGTAACTTCACTTTTTACCGTGAATAGTGTTTACCACAATAAAGTCAGTTTTTACCGCAGTAAGTCAAGTTTTACCATAGTTTACTGTGGTCATTTCTATTTTACTGTAGAAAGGTGTAAAGTCACTTTCTAGTACAGTGATTCCAATTTATTGTACACATAAATATTGTTGATTGTACTTGTGAGTTGGTATTTCACGGTGGTTACTTTTGAAAATGGGAAAGATTCCTGTTTTTTCAGCTCAATCTAGTGAAGATGCTTCTTCTTTCATTCAAGAGTTTAAGCGATCTTGTATTTGTAATGGCCTTATAAGAAGGGAACAATGGACTGAATTTTTTCCTACCTTTTTGGATGGTTCAGCACTTAGGTGGTTTGAAACACTAGGTGATATTGTGAAAAATTCATGGGATTTATTAACCGAAAGTTTTCTTGAAGAATTTGGTGAACAACAAAAATATGCAGATCTCATGATCGAGATCACAAAGCTATCCCAAGGAGAGAAGGAGAAGATAAGGGATTATCATGCTCGTGTTCTAGAGCTAAAGAGGAAGCTCGATGCCCAGATCCAGAAGGAAGGATTAGCGGATGGGTTGATGAATGGCGTGGATAATCTCCTCTGTAAGCACTTCATTCTTGGGATGAAGCCAGAGATCAGACAACAAGTGAAGTATGACTACCCAGCTACCATTGAACAAGCAAAGGAGATTGCAAGAAGGCAAGAAGAAAGCATGGAAGAGGAGCCCAAAGAAATTGTTGCTAAAGTAGAGCCTACACCAGCACCTTTGGTCCAGAATCCACAACCACTCTCGGTGAGCACAAATATTTCTCCTAGTACATCTACTGAGTATGAAGATCTGCTCAAAAAGATGGGTCATTTAACTATTAATCTTCTTCAAGGAAAGGAATTTAGTTCTCAGGGAGGAGATAGAGGTCCAAAAAGAAATATTTCTGAAGTTGTTTGTTATGGTTGTTATAAAAAAGGTCATTATAAGTATAATTGTCTAGATAGAGCTTCTACATCTGGTAAAGGAGATAATGATAAAGGAAAAGCACCTATGAATTCTTTTGATGTAGTAGATAAGAGCAGAAATAATGAAGTAGATGTGTTTGTAACAAAAAGAAAGAAATAAAAAGATAATCAAGATGGAAATGATCCTAAGAAGATGAAAGAAGAAACTAGTAAGAAACATAGGAGAAGAAAGTTGGGGTGTGCAGGATTTTCTGATTTCACACGGGCAAGGAATATACTCCATCTTGGAAGATCTATCCAAAAGGCCTACAAATATTACATATGGTCAACTCTTGGCTATGTCTTCTGAGAAGAGGCGGGAGTTGCGAGGTGGAATCAATGCTGGAAGAAGGAAGGAGGTTGAGGTCCTTGTTTTGGAGGCAGAGGAAAATACCTATGCTCCAAAAGCTGAGGTATTATGTAATGGTATTTCAATTCATGATGTCTTAGTTGATGGAGGTGCTGCAGTTAATGTAATGAACGAGTCTGTAATGAATATGTTGGGTTTAAAAATTGATTGCCCTTCAACACTTATATTAAGGTCATTAAATAAAGGAAAAACTAAACCAGAAGGTGTAGTTTCAAATGTGGCAATATCTTTTATGGGTGTGGTATGTGTGGTAGACTTTCAGGTGATGAAAATGGTACTGTTGCGTACCCAATTCTGCTTGGAAGACCATGGCTAAGGAGAGTTCATGTAAGAAACTACTGGAATGAAGGTTTTATGACACTTGGACGTGGTAGAGAGAGGGTGAAGATAAATGTGATCCCTCGACATCATAAGGCAGAACCTGTGGATTCAAGTGATGAAACTGATGATTGGACATCCTCTGATTACTCTAGTACCAGTGAAGTGGACATAAAAGATGAAGAAAGCGAGGTGGATGTTTCAGTCATGGATATCCTTCCAGTCACACCAACTCATGACCCCATAAAATTATCTGAAGAAGAAGATGATGATCATCTCCAACAAATAAAGATTGGTGATGCTGTGATGGAGAGTGAGAAGGAATCCTACCTCCAGCTCTTTCGAAGGTACATACACCTATTCACTTTTGATTACAAGGAACTCCGTTAAGTAAGTTGTGTAGAACATTGTATTGAGCTGATAGATGGTGCTAAGCCCATAAAGCAAATGCCATATAGAATGAATCCTAATTTTTCCAAGACTGTAAAAGAAGAAATAGATAAGTTGCTTGATGCAGGATTCATATTTGCTATGGAGAATTCAGAATGGGTTTCTCCCATTGTGATCTCAATAAAAAAGAATGGGAAGCTACGCATTTGTGTTGATTACAGGAAGCTCAATAAGGAAACAAAGAAGGATCATTACCCTCTTCCATTTTCAGATTAGATCTTGGACAAAGTAGCTGGCCAGGAGTGCTATAGTGTTGCTAATGGATATAACGGCTACAACCAAGTTCATAGAGCAGAGAAAGATCAGCTGAAGACCACGTTCACCACTCCTTGGGGAACGTTTGCTTATAGAGTTATGCCTTTTGGGTTGTGTAATGCTCTAGCAACATTCTAGCGTTTGATGAATAGGGTGTTCGAACCCTACATTGGGACCTTCATCAGAGTATTTCTGGATGATTTTTACATCTATGGGAGCATGTTGGACCACCTGCACCAAATGGAGACATCATTTCAAAGGTTAGATGAAGCACAAGCCTCACTAAACCCTACAAAGTGTGTCTTTGGATGTTCTAAAGGTGTTTTGTTAGGGCATGTTTTATCCAGAGATGGTATTGGTACTGATCCTGATAAAGTTTCAAAAATCAAAGATTTACCATTTCCTCTTAATAGAAGTAAGTTGAGATCATTTTTAGGCCATGTGGGTTACTATAGAAGGTTCATCAAGAATTTCTCAAAGATTACACAGCCACTAACCTAGTTCTTGAAGAAGGATGTTACTTATGAACCAGGAAATAAGGCGCATGAGGCTTTTGGACAATTGAAGGAAGCCCTGGTGTCTTCACGTGTTTTGAAGAATCCAGATTGGAGCAAGCCATTCATTGTGTACACTGATGCCTCAAATACAGCACTAGGAAGTACTTTGAGCGAAAAGGATGAAAATGAGAATGAACATCCAATTTACTTTGGGAGCAGACAAATGAGCAGTGCTGAGGTAAATTATATTGTAACTGAAAAAGAGGCTCTAGCTATCATTTTTGCTGTAAATAAGTTTATAAATTACTTGCTAGGGAAACAATTTCTAGTTGTAACAGATCATCAGGCACTAAAATATATTGTAAATAAGCCTAACCCATTAGGGAGGATAGCAAGATGGATAATTTTTCTACAAGAATTTAAATTTGATATTATAGATAGGCCAGGAAAGAAGCATGTCAATGCAGATGCACTCTCTCGAGCCTATGATGGTTTAGGATCATCTTGTGATGATGATGATTTCCTCGATGCAGCCTTGTTATCCCTTAACAAAATCCCAGGTGAACACACAAATATTTGGAATTATCTGATTGAATTCAAGTTTCCTGATGGTGCCAATGCAAAGACTAAGAGAAATATTACTCAAGCCAGTCGTCCATATTCTATTTTGCATGGAGTATTATTTTGAATAGGACCTGATGGACAGTACAAGAGGGCAGTTAGACGTGATCAAGGGAAGGAGCTGCTAGAAGAATTCCATAATGGTACATGTGGAGGGCACTTCTCGGGACAACTTACAAAAAGAAGGATCTTGGATGCAGGTTATCATTGGTACACTCTTTTTAAAGATTGTTATAATTATTGTAAGACATGTGATATTTGTCAAAAACATGGTAACTGTAAGACTTCATCAGCTCCATTATGTCCTATTCTTCCCCTTGGTCCCTTTGAAAAGTATGGAATAGACATTGTATGTCCACTTCCAACTACATCATGCCAAAATAAGTATATTGTAGCTGCCACAGATTATTTAACCAAGTGGGTTGAAGCTAGGCCATTGAAAACAACTTCCATGGATGAAGTGGCAAGGTTCATGTATGAACGCATTGTCACCAGATTTGGTTGCCCATTAGAAATTGTAACAAATCAAGGAAGCCACTTCATTAATGAGGTGGTAGAAGCCCTAGTCAATAATTTTTCTATTAAGCACAGGAAGGAAACAACATACAAGCCAAGCACAAATGGACAGGTGGAACGAACAAATTTTGTGTTGTGTCAAATTCTAGCAAAAGATGCAGCCTTGCAGGTACATAGATGGGGTAAAAGGATTCATGCAACATTGTGGGCATATAGGGCAACATCAAAGTCAGCAACAGGATACTCCCCATTTCAGTTGGCCTATGGCATTGATCCAGTTCTTCCTATTGAGTTTGATATTCCCACTGTGAGAGTTATGAAAAATGAAAGGATGGATGAAATTGATTCAGTAAAAGAAAGGTTGGTACATCTTCATTTGCTGGAGGAAATGAGAGAAATAGCAAAGGATACAAGCCATAAGAAGAAAATGAAGCAGAAGGAATACTTTGATCAAAAAATCCGGTGGTCTCCATTTCATGTGAATGACTTGGTTCTAGTATATGATTCCAGATACAAAAAAAGAAGACAGAGAAAATTTCTTCCAAAATGGATGGGGCCCTATAAAATAGTAGCTGTGCATGAAAATGGTACGTACCGACTGGAGGAATTGGATGGCACTCCCATTACGAAATGGGTCAACCACAACAAGTTGAAGATTTTCCAAGCACCAGAATAGTCTACTCTGAGGACGGAGTAGAAGCTAGGAAGGGGGAAGATGTCGACACTAAAATTTTCCTCCGTAATTTCTATTTCATTAATGTATGTATTAGGAATAGGATGTTGTTAAGTATAATTAGTAGTATATTCCGATAGAAGATAACGACACTGCCAGTACGACACTGCCAATAATGTATAGTATGGTAATAGTCAAAAGTACAATAGGAATTTTGTGGTAAAAAGTAAATATTTGTCGTAAGTGGTCTGATAATGTTAAAATGTCAAAGTTGGGGTAAGTAGAGAAGTAGGGTCTACATGATTAGGAATTGGAAATATTATATTGGTAATAAGGACGAGGAGTGAGGTCATGAATATTTTGTGTATTTTATTTGTAAAAAGTCTAAAAATGTGGAACCCATGTGAAATGATAAGGTTTATCTTAACTTAAAAAAAAGATTACATGTACAGATAAGAGTTAAGGTATGGAACATGATTCGTCAGAGTGGATTTCTTAGCCTATCTTAGAGATAAGATGGATAAGCCTGGAAGTTCTATAAATAGAGAGGTACCCCCCTCATTTAGCATAGAAGGAAGTAGTGAGAAATATTCTAGGAAGTGTGCAAAGGAAGCCATCAGTTTAAAGGTGTATTGAATAAGACATTAAGAGGTGTAATTGTAAAGTTTCTCCCATAGTCTTGGTGAAAGGCAAGTGAAGTCAATAACACTTGAAGTATCTCATGGGTGAGATTGTAATAGTTTCATGTTAATATTATAATTTACTTTGATATTTCAGATTTTTCATCATTCTGTCTTATCATAGTCGATGGTATTTTTATGTTATGTTGTTGTTTTGTTTCCAGATTACATCCACCAAACTAAAGGCTGTGCATTAGTAAATAATCATAGCACGAGGAGTTCCCGGTGAAAAATTATCATATTGCCGGATTGGTGACGACAGACCTGTTACTTATAATATTGAAATAAGGGAAGAAAATAGTCTCATTCAGGTGGGAAAGCTAGCTCCTAAACCTCCCAGGCCCTTATTACCAGAGATGTGTCTAATTCCCCAACATTTTATTTCTCATGTTCCTTAGAAGAGTGCTTAGCGTGCTGTATCCAAATCCTATTCTTCCGTGCATCATAAATAAGATGTAGAAATGAAGGCCATGATTAGAAACATATCTAATAAGGTTATAATTTTAGAAATACAATAGGTGAAATTTTTCAAAAAAAATACTAAGCAAGGGTATAAACATAACAATCAGCCCTGTCAGAATCAACATGTGAACCAGAAGTACGGGCAGAACAAACAAAATGATAGATGACATGTTAATGTGCACTTTCCCATCCAAGTGATCCCTCCTTCATAGACACTTCATGCTCCCAATGCAAGCCAAGCACTTGTCCTAGCACAATAACTGACACATGAGTCAGAACGGTGCTTTCATTGTAACATGCCTCACATTCAATATCATTGCACTAATGTTGTGCGTGTGTAGGCCTACATGATTCACACTGCTTCTAACTATGAACCTTCCATAATCACAAGCGATCCTGAGAATCAAGAAAATATAGAAGCCCCTTCAGAGGAAGACCTTATGTTATTTGGTGCCAAATACTTATATGCAGTTAATCAAGTTGTAGATTGCACAAACATACTATTGAAGATTATATTTTTGGATGAACCGTCATAGTTGTTAGATACCTTAGGTTAGTGGTATATTCACCCTAAGGTAACCTATAGATTTTAAAGAAGCTGGATCCTCTCTTTGGTGTGAGATGAGGGTCAAATAAAAATAAAACATATCACAAAACTAACAAGACCACTACGCGCCAAAGCAGAAGATGTTAATCAAGAATCCAATTGCCCGAAATGGGGAAAGGTGAGAAATGAAAAGGGTGGACGAAATGAACCACAATCCAAAGATAGATTCACAAAGAACACCACTTCAAACAAACTAATTATAGATTCTAAAACCTATAGTGAACATTCAAAATATGCACAGTATACCAACCATGAGCAAAGGCTATTAGAGACAGTAAAAACATGCAAAGGAAGGACGAAATGCATCACAGGACATATTATATTTCTCCAAAATTATGCATAGTACAAAAAAAAGAATGTAAGAAAAAAGAAAAATGACATTACAAATATTGGGAAGGATGCTTGAGCTCTATCTTTAAACCCTAATGGAGAAGAAATGGGGAAAGAAAGAAAAAATGTCTAACTCCTTGAGAAAATGAGACCCAGATTACAATATATAGAATTATAAAGAGAGAAGAGTGAAAAATCGAAATTGTTTCTCCAAGCACTTGCAAGATGTAATAAATGAGTGTAATTAGTGGCATCTTGCTTGAAAAATACTCCCCGTACTATCCCATGACCTGCAACAGTGAAAGAATGATGGTCATGCTCATTAAATGCATTCCCAACCACTTTCCAGATGTCTCTTTGAAATGGTCTCGTTTTCCATAAAATTTTTCATCAAAGCTTCATCATTTTTTGTATTTCTTTATTTTTATGCATCTTGCTCAAAGTCACAATTCTGATGAGACCAGTTTTATGAAAATCCGTTGAGAATTGCAAAAGTTATGGTCATCTGAGTGTGAGCAACTATTTTTAGTTTGCTAGGGATTTCCTACATTTTATAGGACCGCGCATTTAATTTATTGGATCTAGAGATTTTTTATATTATTTTCACACACCTACCCTTACTAAAAATAATAATTCTATTTTTTGAGGCATAGATGATGTTGAGTGTTTTCCAAACAAGTCTAATTTTGTGAAAATCAGAGTTCTGGGGTAAAAGTTATGCTAATTTGAACTTCGGCATTAGGCGTTCCACGCCGGCTCTCACAATCCACATCACATCACCTTCCTTTGTATTACAGGTTTTGTAAGGAACTCACATCACTAGGGTACAAGGGTCACTTGGGTTACCTAAGTCCACCTTGAACCTTTTACAAATCAAACAAGCTAATAATTTCCTCTCCCTCTCCATATTTTTAAAAAGATCTTAGCATTTACAATTCCTCATGGGCTTCATGATTAATCCCGCATTGTATTGACTTGATACCAATATTTTGCAACCTACTTTGGATTTGGATTCTATTCATGTTGAGTTCTATGTGGAGGTCAAGCGCATCTCTAGGGTATTTTCTTTTCTTGCACCTTTTGAAAGTGCACCGAGATGACGTGTGGCACCTTTCATGACTAATTTTTCATTTTTTGTGAGTTCGTAATGAGACTCATTGCACATTAATATGAGGAGCCTCTCTTGGTAGGCCCCTTACCATTCAACCCCATACATGCCTCACATTCAATATCATTGCACTAATGTTGTGCGTGTGTAGGCCTACATGATTCACACTGCTTCTAACTATGAACCTTCCATAATCACAAGCGATCCTGAGAATCAAGAAAATATAGAAGCCCCTTCAGAGGAAGACCTTATGTTATTTGGTGCCAAATACTTATATGCAGTTAATCAAGTTGTAGATTGCATAAACATACTATTGACGATTATCTTTGTGGATGAACCGTCATAGTTGTTAGATACCTTAGGTTAGTGGTATATTCACCCTAAGGTAACCTATAGACTTTAAAGAAGCTGGATCCTCTCTTTGGTGTGAGATGAGGGTCAAATAAAAATAAAACATATCACAAAACTAACAAGACCACTGCGCCAAAACAGAAGATGTTAATTAAGAATCCAACTGCCCGAAATAGGGAAAGGTGAGAAATGAAAAGGGTGGACGAAATGAACCACAATCCAAAGATAGATTCACAAAGAACACCACTTCAAACAAACTAATTATAGATTCTAAAACCTATAGTGAACATTCAAAATATGCACAGTAGACCAACCATGAGCAAAGGCTATTAGATACATTAAAAACATGCAAAGGAAGAACGAAATGCATCACAGGACATATTATATTTCTCCAAAATTATGCATAGTACAAAAAAAGAATGTAAGAAAAAAGAAAAATGACATTACAAATATTGGGAAGGATGCTTGAGCTCTATCTTTAAACCCTAATGGAGAAGAAATGGGGAAAGAAAGAAAAAATGTCTAACTCCTTGAGAAAATGAGACCCAGATTACAATATATAGAATTATAAAGAGAGAAGAGTGAAAAATCGAAATTGTTTCTCCAAGCACTTGCAAGATGTAATAAATGAGTGTAATTAGTGGCATCTTGCTTGAAAAATACTCCCCGTACTATCCCATGACCTGCAACAGTGAAAGAATGATGGTCATGCTCATTAAATGCATTCCCAACCACTTTCCAGATGTCTCTTTGAAATGGTCTCGTTTTCCATAAAATTTTTCATCAAAGCTTCATCATTTTTTGTATTTCTTTATTTTTATGCATCTTGCTCAAAGTCACAATTCTGATGAGACCAGTTTTATGAAAATCCGTTGAGAATTGCAAAAGTTATGGTCATCTGAGTGTGAGCAACTATTTTTAGTTTGCTAGGGATTTCCTACATTTTATAGGACCGCGCATTTAATTTATTGGATCTAGAGATTTTTTATATTATTTTCACACACCTACCCTTACTAAAAATAATAATTCTATTTTTTGAGGCATAGATGATGTTGAGTGTTTTCCAAACAAGTCTAATTTTGTGAAAATCAGAGTTCTGGGGTAAAAGTTATGCTAATTTGAACTTCGGCATTAGGCGTTCCACGCCGGCTCTCACAATCCACATCACATCACCTTCCTTTGTATTACAGGTTTTGTAAGGAACTCACATCACTAGGGTACAAGGGTCACTTGGGTTACCTAAGTCCACCTTGAACCTTTTACAAATCAAACAAGCTAATAATTTCCTCTCCCTCTCCATATTTTTAAAAAGATCTTAGCATTTACAATTCCTCATGGGCTTCATGATTAATCCCGCATTGTATTGACTTGATACCAATATTTTGCAACCTACTTTGGATTTGGATTCTATTCATGTTGAGTTCTATGTGGAGGTCAAGCGCATCTCTAGGGTATTTTCTTTTCTTGCACCTTTTGAAAGTGCACCGAGATGACGTGTGGCACCTTTCATGACTAATTTTTCATTTTTTGTGAGTTCGTAATGAGACTCATTGCACATTAATATGAGGAGCCTCTCTTGGTAGGCCCCTTACCATTCAACCCCATGTGGAAGTCCCATAAGAGTTTGGAGTTTCACTTTTCCCTCTCACTTTTTAGAATTATGCCAAGCTAACACGTGGCGCACTCTGTGACTCTTTTTTTCATTTTTCTGACTGATCCCTAGCTTGGTTTTGACTCGCCGAGTCATCTTCCTTATTTTTTTCACCATTATTTGGTTAAGTCCTTATCAAAGTTTTTCAAAGTCTTGACTCATCTCATATTAGTCCGATATCCTTAGGGCTATCTCTATGTTTTCTCAAATTCACCAACTACCATGCTGGTGGGGATATCCATCTCCTATGTTAGCCACAACCATCAATGAAGCTTATGAGCTCATCTTTGCAAAACCAAGATAACTTAGGGGTTTCTTTACTAATTATAGCAGTAATCTCCTTATTCCCTAATTTTAGCGGGTGGTGGGGGAAATTAGATAACATGTGCCATGTGCTCAGGTTACGAACAACACAAGGTACAAGAAAAGAATTCTTGAGTCTGGCATGCAAATCTCAATTCCTGCAACACAGGCTGATCCTCAAAAGAAAAAATATGCAAATAAGTCATCTAATAGTAAAGGCATTTAAGTTCCTACACTTGAGGTTCTGCCCAATGCTCATTCTGAAGCAGTGTGTGCCCCTCCTTTGGAAGGTCAATCCTATGTGCAAGCTAAGGCCCCCTTCCTCTGTGCCTGAACAACTTAGAAATGATTTTTTTTGAGCCCTAAATGCATAAATCAGTGGGATTTATGTTTAATATTTTGGATTAGATGAAGAAGACAAATGTGAATGTCACAATGTGGGATGCCCTAGCCATTCCATCTTAGTGAGACCTGTTGCATGAATCCGTGGCATAACTTCCATGTGTTGACCCAGCTACCTAGAAACCATGCATTTTTGTCAATACTTATCAAGAAATTGAGAAGAAAGTAAGTAAGGTTATCAAATCCCCACCCTTTTATATGTCTTTGATCATAGGAAAACACCTTATGTATAATTTTATGATTGAATCATGTGCTAGTACTTCTATCATGCCTAAGAAAATTACTGATGTCATAGGTCTTAAGTACAGTCCCTTGTCTAAACGAGTCCTACAAATTGATGGATCAACTGTCACCACTCTAGGATTCATCAATATTATTTAGTTAACGATTCATGCATGTACAAATCTAATCCATAGGGATCCAAAACAATACCACTTCATTAGATCATCCAGTGCCAGAAGAAGAGAACGAGAAAAAAGAAGTGCAGGATGTATCATTCTATAGAACCACCTCTATGTGTAGAGCGGAGGTCCTATAGCCACCCCCAATAGAGAAGTGATCCTACAAGAACACCCTATGCAAGGCAACGGTCCTATAACCACAAGTCTGCATAGGGCGGCAGTCCTGTCACTTTTGACAGAAAAAATAAATAGAGCATGAACAATTTTGGATTTGAAGCATCTAGAATGAGTCTCTTCACTTTTATGACCTTTCTCATTCTCCAGTGCATGGGAGAACATGAGAAAAGATATAAATACATGGAGGAGAAATATAATTGGGCATCAAATAAAATTTGGATCCATGGGAGTAATTGAACAAGAGATATTTAGTGCTAGAATTGAATTTGTAGAAGCAAGGGGGTTGAGAGTAGAGCAAGAAAGTATTTTGAAGGAAGGTTTACATTGTTTTTTCTATTAAAACTTATTGTAATTTGTATTCTTAAATTATTTTCCAATACATACGTGGGAAGAAAGAGTAGTTTCCCTTCCTGACTGGTTTTCCCTCATACTGGAGCTTTCCAGGATAAAAATATTTGTGTTGTGTTCTTAATTTCATTTCTCTCTCTACAATTTTTGTTCTAAAGCATACAAGAATCAATCACTAGCTCAATTATGTCATTTTCTAATTGAAAGTATAACAACAACATTAAATTTATGATTTGCGAATTTTCAAAGTTGAAGCATTACAGACCAAATCTTCATAATAACCCAAAATGTGTCAATCATTGACCTACCTCCTTTTTTTTATTGTGTCTATCAATAGATTTTACTACTAAAGTGGGTGGTTACTTGTCTTATAATTGGTTCCATATGTTACTTAAGACAAGGTATGGTACCCATTTTACCATACAAGCTGAGCCAATATTTTCTTATCATGTCAAGTCATATGACCCATCTCCTCTCCAATCTAACTACTTGATCCAAGAATAAGTTTCAATTCCTGAAGAGCAGCCACTTCCACCTCCTACACCTGATTTAGTGCTAGATGAGTTGGTGGAAAGGCAAAAAAAATTTGATCCATATGCTGAATAAATTAAAGCTTTTGAAACTCAGATTGATATATACTACATCCTTGAAGAAGTTGTGTTGCCACATGTGCTCAAGAAGAATAAAGAATATTTTAGTCTATGGAAGCTCTAGTTTGATGGTTATAGAAGCAGAAATGGTGTGGGCACAATATTTTTTCTCATTTCTCCTTAGGATAAGAATTTATTCTTCACACACAAGTTGTAGTTCACATGATCCAACAATATAGCATAGTATGAGGCACTAGTGCATGGTCCTTTCATTGTTGAGAAGAGACATATTAAAGTGTTGTGGATTTTTTGGGACACCAAATTGGTCATCCATCATGTCATAAACAAGTTTTCCATGAAGAATAAGCTCCTAAAAGATTATAAGCATTTATTTTGGGACCTCCTTGAGAATTTTGATGCTCTGAATTTGTAAATGGTGCCAAGTAAGATGACTAAAGAAGCAGATCAGATGGCTGTGCTTGGTTCACATTTCTCTCCTACTGAGGACTTTGTCAAAGGAAATGTGTAGCATGTTAAAATGGTGATCATACCATCCATCCCAAATAGCAACACTAGCTAACAAGTGTTTGATAATGACGTGTAGATTGTCCAATTCATTCACAATAAAGTTGATTTATCTTCAAGCATGCAAGTTGACTTGCATAACACCTATGGTGACCAAGTAATCCAACTAAAGAAAAACAAGTTTCCTAAAGGGTTGGTTACCTTAGAGAAAATATTCAGCCCTAATGATGAGTCCATGGGTGAAGAAAAATATATGCGCATGGAGCAAGAAGAATTCTCCCCAATCACTTTTGCACACAACAAGGAATTGTTGCAGAGTAAAGCTTGCACACATGATGAAAAGCACACCTTTGTATCTCTGTACTAGAAATGCAGTGATATTTTCTCATGGGAGTATGAAAAGGTCAAAGGATTTAATCCAAGTGTTGCTCAACACTCAATTTACCTTGATCCTAGTATCAAGCCAATACAAAAGCAAAGGCCAGTCAATCCAAGGAGTGCAAATATTCTCTATGCTTGATGGTTATTCTGGCTCAATCATATCCTCATGAAGGAAGAGGATCAATTCAAAATAGTGAATACAAACAAGTGGGGAACATATGAATATCAAAATATTCTCTTTGGACTATCAAACATAGGCACAAATTTTCATTATGCCATGGATATTGCCTTCAAAGGATGTATCAAAGAGTTCATCTTGATTTACCTAGATGACATAACATTCTTCTCAAAGAAGAGTGTGGATCACATGGCATGCATTGAGAAATTATTTGAGAGATACAGGAAAATTTGGGTATCTTTTAACCCCAAGAAGTGCAATTTTGTTGGGGTACAGGGAAAGCTTTTGGACCATGTAGTCTCAAAGGATGGAATTTTTATTAATCTTAAGCATGTCTCAACCATGATGGCTCTTTCCCTATAAGTCCATAAGAAATATTTGTAGTCCTTCCTAGGAAAAATCAATTTTGTTACGAGATTCATTCCTAACTTTATGGGACTGGTAAATCCCATCATCCTCATGATCAAGAAAGACACAGTCTTCAAGTGGACAACAGAAGGAAAGGAAAGCTTCAACAAGATCAAGCAAGAAATTGATTGCATGCCAACTCTCATCAATCCAAATTATGATAATGATTTCTTCCTCTATGTTTATGGCACTGCTACAAGTGTTGTTGTTTTCCTAACACAAGAAAATCAACAAGGACTAGAGCATCCAGTGGCCTTCTTCAGTCAAACACTGAAGGATTATGAGTTAAAATATAGAAACATAGAAAAATAGTTTTACGCATTCATGTGTGTGCTCAGTAAGTTTAAGAATATGCTCATCATAAGCCACATCAAGGTGTTATTTTCACACTCAAGTGTTCACAACTTCATCATGGGAGCAAAAGTCAGTGAGAAGAGAGTGCAATGGCTCACAAAAATATGGAATATGATGTGATTATCAAAGCCACAAATTTGGTAAGAGATATCGTGATCTATAAATAGATTGTTGAGGATGCCTAGAATAAACCTAAGAATTCATTATTTCTAGATGAAGACATCCCATGTGTGGAACCTGAACAAGATGAAGAATCTAGCATGTGCAGATGGATGAAGGACCTGATCACATTCTTTTCTGAGGGCATGTACCCTCTTGGTTTAAACAAAACAAAGGGAAGACATTTAAGGCTGTAATCTACTCCATTTGTTCTGATTGATGGCCTTCTCTTCAAAAAGAATCTTGATGGTATGCTATTGAGGTATATTGACGATGCACAAATTTAAAATGTGTTAGCCTGATTTCATGATGGATTCTCTGGTGGAAACTTATCTTCCAAAACTACTAATGGGTTTCGTTATTCCCTTCATTTAATCAACTCATGGTTGACATCATATTCAAACCAGACGTATGTCTGAAGCTATATGCAACAAGAGAAATCTCAGTGTACTAGTAATTAATTATAGATATTTATTATTTTTATTTTCTGGGGGGGTTTTTGAGTGTCTTAAGATTTCCTAGCCAAAGCCTTATTAAAGCTAAACTATAAGAAACTTGGTGAAAAAAACACACATTGCTGAAATGAACAAATATTGTAGAATTGAACACACTGCTGAAAAATAAACACACTTTGTAGAATTAAACACACTATTGGGAATAAACAGACTTTGAAAAATTAAACAAACTGCTCGGAATAAACATACTTTGAAGATGTTGTTTAAAATTTTGTTGAGGAAATAAGAACATGTACTAGAACACCTACAGGGACAATATATAATTTATGTAATAGATTTTAATTGAAGCATCAAAAGTACTTACAAAATTGCTAAATAATAGGTTTATAGAAACTACTTGAAAATATAAATAACAATAGACTAAAATATACTTTTTTTCTTGGAGGAGTGGTCCCTTGCTCCACCTTGAATCAGGAGTTAACATAGTATGTTGCTCTCAAAATTAAATGGCTATCTTATTATTGATTTTTTTTGTCTTACAAAACTTAACTGTTGATATTTGATCTCTTGTGTATATGTGTATATGTATATATATATTTTTCCCCATCTGAAGATGCATTTTCAATTATGAGTGTTCAATAGCTATTTACAGATTCTAGTGGAACCGAAAAGTGCGCAAAGTAGATATGAAATTTAGAAAACTAGCTGGACATATAACTGTTGGTCTCACATAGGTATTTTTGGAGCGTGAATAACCAGAAAATTGTTGGTCGATTTCTAATTGGAAAGCCCCTTCTTTACTCCATCAACTGAATTTTGATAGAATAAGGAGATTCCCATTGATTTTGGAACTTTGGAGAAGTTCTAGAATTAAAGGGAAACCGTCCAGAACTAACTGCTAAAGTTCATGAGCTAAGTGATAAAGTTCTAGAACTAAGTGAATGAGTTTTAGAGATAAGTGACAAAATTCCAAAGCTAAGTGACTGAGTTCTAGAGCTAAGTGACAAAGTTTCAGAGCTAAGCCACATTTTGACAATATTCCTCAAAAAGGTGTTGGTTACTTCATACTTCACTTATCTGACCAAATATGACTTGTTTATTCAAAAAAATGGAATTTCCACGCAATTTGTTAGGAATTATAGAGTTTTAGACATTTAAACTAAATCAAACAAAAGAATGAAAATTACATCCTAACTTGTTTTTAGATCAAACAAAATTTATAAAATGCAAACAAACTTGATTGGAAGGGGTGTAAAAAGAGAGTATTTATTACACATTAATGATACATATTTTAGCCTCATCAACTACAGTGATAAAGATCATCATGGCATGACTCTTTTGGCATACCATGCTCATGGATGTGCACAAGTGGGTCATGAAGTGAAAATAATGTTCTTTCTTTGCAAGAAAAAGAATATTAACAACACTTCCCCTCCAACGAATCCAATCAGATCAGCCTTTTGCGCAATGGGGTCTTGACTTCATAGGCATGATCAATCCACCTTTGAGAACTAAGCATAAATGGGTGTTGAAAACTATGGATTACTTCACTATATGGACATAAGATATAACACTCAAGGAATCATCGGAGTCGGTCATATTTGACTTTCTCCAGACTATTGTAACAAGGATTGGTTTCCTTAAAACCATTATCTATGATAATGCTAAGGCATTCCTTGGTACTAAAATCTATGATTGGGTAGTAAGCCTTGGAATATATTTGAAGAATTTTTCCAACTACTACCCCTAGGGAAACGTCTTGGTAGAGTCAAGCAATAAGATCATGATCAGGATTATGAAATGAACAATTAATATCAACTAGAGATAATGGCATACAAAGGTCTCACACATGCTCTTGGAAAAAAAAATCACAATGAAAAAGGAAATAGGAACTTCACCTTATAAGTTTCTCTATGGAAAGGAGGATACACTTCCTTTCATACTTAGTTGAATTCATTATCACTTGCCCAGTAGTTGGAATTTGAAGGCGCATACCAAAGGGAAATAATAATGGTAGAGCTAGTTGAACTTGAATAATCAAGAAAATATGCCATGATCAAGATATAATGGCATAAGAAATCAATAAAGAATTGGTTTGACAGAATTTATAGGGCTCAATCTTACAAAGTTAGGGACTTGGTCTTAAAATGGGATACTGACAGAGCTAAACCAGGTTGTCATTCAAAGTTTGACGCACTCTGGAGTGGCCCATATATTATCAGTTCTTTCAAGGAGGCTAACTCTTTCGAGTTATCTAATCTTGATGGAGGTGTGCTATCAATCTCAGTCAATGGGATGTACCTCAAACCCATCCATTAAGTTTTTGTGTCATTTTGTATATATTAGAGTAGTTTCAATTCCTCCAAGTGAAGTGCATTCACATTGTCTTGTTTGTACATAACTTTTTATTCCAACGTGTTTCTTTTGTATGATCTTATTTTGCTTAAAAAAGGCTGGTAATCTTCCAAGAAGTTGTAAAAAAAATTACAGGATTTAGAAAAAAGTTTAGAAATTTTCATCAAATTATTTCAGGGGTAGTTCTTTAAAGTTGCAAAGTAGAGGTTCATATATACATTGACTCCATGCCCAATGGATTCTCTATGCTATTGATCTCCTTCATATAGTAGCTAGATGGAACCAAAATGTTCTAAAGTGTTATCCAAAATAACTCTCCTAGTTATTTGGGAAACTTATATTCCATTCTGGCCTAGAGGTTCTATATTATAGGTTACACGTAGTTCAATTGATCTTTTGGAACTTCTCCTTGGCTCCTGTTCCTTGTGCGCTCCTTTCCTATGCTTCCCATATTTTTCTTCTCCTTTTCCCTCATGCCCAATCTCTATACATTCTCCTTCTCCTCATCAGTCCATATACTCTTTGCATGTACCTTAGAATTACTTCCCAAAATTAGCTAAGTTCATGACATCCTCATGCACCCCCTTCCTTGTCACTGCACATTATCTTGTAATGATTGTGCCTCTTCCATACATTCCTATGAAAAATTTTCATTCCATTCCTCCTACGTGTGTTAATTTTTTCATGTCTCTTGCTTTCTTCTTATGCACTTCCTTCCTTCGTGTGCTGTCACACCTTCCTCTGCGCCAATTCTTATGTCACATGGAATTTCAAACATTGAGTGTATCACATGCAACCTATTAAAGTGCACAAATGGGACATTGAATCCTTTCAACAAAAAAAGCGTGACACATGGAAGAAGATGAAAAAATAGCTAGTGATGTGGGTTACACTCCAAATCACTCAAGTTCAAATTTTGGTAGGATTGGTTAGGTGAGAAGCTTGAAAACATCTCTCATGCCATTAATACAGGATTTTATTACTCCAACCACCCAATTTGATTGATATCTCTCCCATTTCCTTATCCTACATGCCAATAGATATGGAGAAGTGTATTTAACAAATTTGGAGGTGGTTTCATAGGTATTCATTGTTGGTTGGTGGTGGTTTAGTTTTCAAATTGGATTTTCCCTCCTCATCCTCTCATTGACTCATTTATAAATGTAAAAACATTTCTCATTGATAGGGGTTGGATTCTTTCAGTTTGTATAGGAATTTCTTTACATTTTTAGTTGCATACCTTTAGATCTAGTCCTTTCATGTGGATATTGGCCTCAGATGCCATTGTAATCGACTATGCATTTCTAGAAGTAATAGAAGCATTGTTTTGTGGGTATCTTTTTCCTTATCTTGTTTTTTTTCTTCTTTCTTTCCTCTCCTTCACGTTGTGTGTTTTTTTGCTTTCTCACATCCCTTACATCTCCTTTTTTTATTTGGTTTCATAAAAACATCTATGCAACTACATTCTAGTATGTGCTACGTGTGTCTAACCTTCCTGTGTGCATTCTCCTTCATTTTCACTTTAAGTTGATCGTTTTCATCCCCCTTTCTTTTTGGTGTTATCAACTTCCTTAGTATAGTTTTCCCTTATTTCATATTCTTATATCCTTGGTACCTTGGAATGTTTATCTTAGTATTTCCTTTCTAGCATGCAGAGTAACAGTAGACGTAGAAATAGCTAGAGGAATTGGCCTTCTCCGGAGGTCTATCTCAAGCATGCAAGGTCCCACAACTTAGAGATGGTATCATTGTTAATTAAATGAATTATTTATTTCATATTTGAGACATGGCTGAAATTTTGAGCCCCAAAAATTACTATTTTTAATATTTGATCCATAATAGGTAGAGGGTAGTTTTCTTTCAATGAAGATTGGTTGAGATTTTAAAAATCAACGCAGATGTGAATTTATTTGTTTTTATTGAGTACAAGGAAAATGTTGGCTACCCATGTAGAGTGATGAATAGCAATAATAATTATTTCATCTAACATCTTCTGAATCTTAGCAATAATGGTGCCTAAAATCTTGGGGTTATAATCTTGTTGTTTTTGCCTATAAGTTTAAGCGTTTGATTTTAGAGGAATACTATTTTACACATCCTTTGGTTTAAATAATTTGAAATCCACATAAGAATATGCCAAATATTTAATGTATTTATGTAAGATTGCAAAAAACATCCTTTTTTCCTTAGGAGAACAACATTTACCTATATTTACAATTTTTGGCTACTCAACGGAGCTTGAATTAACTTGTTTAATCTCAACAAAATAATTGGCTTCATATTGTTTCTTCTTTTGAATGAAGTGATCATGTTTGTCAAATAGTCATTCGAGAGACACTAGGCCTTTAGGAATATTATTTCCCTTCAATTGTAGGATTTCTCCTCTGATATCTTGTTATGAATCAGAGATGTATTAGGGGAAAGCTAATTCAAAACCCTCAAAATAAAGATCACTGAAATTATCATAATTTTATAGAAAATTCAAGATTTGTTAGTCGTCATTGAAGAATTTTCAATTTTTAGAATTATCATGGACACTGGGACGATAAGCTATCTCAATAGTATATTAATCTTCCTTAAACTCCAAATGTGTAAGAAGTAATGAAGCAGACACTACAAGGGAATCTTCCTTGTCACTGTGATCTCATGGCCCTGCCTTGATTGAGAAAACATTAAAATATTCAATACGATCCCAAACCCTATATTTGTAATGTCTCAAATGATTGTTCTTCACTTGATAGACATTCTTAACTTGATTGAGAAAGAGCTATGTGTCTCCTTGATCTTTTATATTATTGATCCCTTTCTCTTTCGAAATCTCTAATCCTCATAAAAATGATTCATACTTGGTAGTGTTAAACTAGTATTGTCAAATTGCAATTTGAATGAGAAAGGAAAAATTTGAAACTCAGAAGAAACTAATACCACACTAGCAATTTACCTAGAAGTAGAGTAACTACCATAAAAATATAAAGTCCATATTGCATTGGGATCCACCTCTTTGACTTAAATGGAAGTAAAATCTTGGTCCGAGGTCATGAAGTAGTTCTCTAAACCAACATCTTCAAAAATGATTTAGGTTTTATGATCATCAAACTTGGTGACTAGGTATGACCTGGAATTTGGCCTTCATCCAATCCATATGAATCTCTCCATCCACTTCCCTATGAAAACCTCTCCCAAGAAAGATAACATAAGATGCTATAATATTTGTAACTAAAATAGTCATCTTGACCCTCTTCTTTAGAAATGCAGAAAATTCAAACTGTGCATCCTTGATTTGACCAATCAGTGGGACTTGCTTAGTTTCCATGGAGTAGAAATGTCTAAATGGATTCTTAAGAGTTAGTCCCAGAGAATGAGCCACCTTTTTAGTAGCAACATTATTTGGAGCCCCAGAATCAATAATGCAATTGTTGAATTTGAAACCATCGATGAGAAGAGATAAATAAAATAGCTCAATATTTCTAGAGGAATAGATTAATGTCATATTATTTTGATATAGAGGATGAACAAGATTAGGGAGGATCCCTTTTCACTTAGCATTAGGTGGTATGGAAACCATGCTTCTAATAAACTTAGCAAACCTTTCAATTTCTCTAGATTGGACTGTAGGTATTTTTATTCAGACATTTAAATCTTGGTTATCTTACCATGATCAATAATATAAAAAGAAGTGTAGGAATGGAAAATTGAAGGTGCAGATCCTTTAATATTTATTTATGGATTTGGGGAACTGGTCTTAGGAACACTGAAAAGTGGAGGATTATATGTAGTGGTAACTTTTTTAGCATCTGGTTTCTCCTTTGATTACTCAGGCATAAGAGTCCCTTTCTTAGCAATAACTATCAGACTTACTTTCTCTTTAGGTTTCTCCATCTCTTTCCTTGAATTCTGAGATCGATTAAAAAAATAGTAAAATATTTACCACTACTCTCATAATCATCTTCTTCATATTCTTGGTACACAATGTTGTAGTCGCTAGCTAAGTCATCATATGACTCATCAGTGTAACTAGAATCTTTGAAGGCATCATTTACTTCTGCTTCATCAACTACCTCAACCACTGAATTAACAGGGGGTGCTTCAATGGCCAATCTAGGCTATGTGGGTAGCAAATTATTACTATATCTTAGAGGAGCACCATTTTTATTATTAAAATTCCTCCTCATGATATCCCTATAAGGTACATTTGAAGCATGTTGAGACTTCTACTCCTTCAGATTCAATAAATTATTGGCCATCCTCTAGATCATGGGATCAGTAGTTCCTTGAGAAGTATTTTAATTCTTATCTTTGGAAGAGTCCCTTATAATCTTTCCTGCCATGATAATATCATATTTGATTTTTGTGACCATTTCTTATGTGGCAACCAAGTCAAGAATATTAGATCTCCTCAACAAAAAAATTACTCTAGGAAGTTTTGCATTGAAAAAGAAAAACTTTTGATTCTCGAGAGTGGGAATGGAAAGTTCTAGGATTTTATGGATTATCTTATTGAACTTAACCAAAAAATCAAGCATGGGATCATGCGGTTATTTATTCATATGTGTGAGATAAGCTAACAATGCATGTGAATATTCAAGAGGTTTGAACCTGGCCTCAAACTGTGCCCTCATGGTAGTCTAGATGGTAATACATGCAGAAGGAAGATAGTAAAACCAATCCACAAAATTTCCTTAGAGTGTCTCAACAAATAACCAAATAGATACATCTTCATGAGCCACTCCTAGAAATCCACAAGCTACAAAGAATGCAGTTATGTGTTTTTCTTGGTGTTGCTTTCCATCACCATTGAATTTTGGGAAATTCGTATGAGATCCATGTGGTAGCTCATGAAGCTATGGAATTAATCCAAGAGGACCAATAACATGACCCCACGGAATTGGAGCTTGTGGTGGTTATTGTCCAACCATTCTTTTGAAGGTAGTATTAATAAGAATCCAGGTATTGATCAAGAGTGATACCCAACAAGTGGTTGAGGTGTCTTATGCCTACCTAGAATGGTTCTTACACATAGGTGATGAACTTATCACACATCCCAAGGACATCCTTTTAGGAGAAATATTTAAATTATGTTGTTGGAGAAAATCAAATAAGGTATCAATTTCAGCTCTTTCTTGGCTTGCACAAATAGATGCCCTTTTTTCCATCTCGACTCTGGACAAAAAAAAATAGAACAAAAATAAATAAGGAGTTTCCAATACTATAAATGGATTAGTATTTCTTATCCGTTCATTCCCTAGTGGAGTCGTAAATAATTGTTAGTTGGATATTTTGTCAAAGACAAAATATGAGGTTCAACTATAGTATACGAGATAAAATCCCTCCTCGAATAAAGGGGACCTGTTTATTGCTAATATAAATCACACCAAAATATATGTACAATAATTACATTATTCAAACCATTGGGGTTTGGATCTCATCCCAATAGATTTATTCTCATTAGAAGTGAATATGTGTAAGGAGAAAGAGATAAGAGAGAATAAGGAAGTTTATTAGAATAGGAAAATAATAGATAGGAACATGCTTTCACTTCAGCAAACACATATCAAAATATAATCACACATGATTAAATAGTCATAACTTATTGAAGATTTCACTAACTAGATATTAAAATAAAGAAAAATTTAATTCATTGAACATAAAAACAATACCTCAAATGTAAAGATACTCCCACAACAAAAAGTTTACAATAGATATCTTTAATATTCTCTGATGACAAAAATAAATCACCAAGTCTTTCTCTTCTTCCAACTCTAAACTCTATGTCATTCAAATATATCTAACCCTTTGCAATGCCACAACATTTTACATTTATAGAGGAGTGAGGGAGAAAAATGAGGAAACAATTATAATAAAATAATGAAAATAGTAAATATGAGTAAAGAGATCATTTAACTAGTTATTTCACAAGGACCCAATCAAACTTGTATAGTCAAATTATGTCTCAACATTTTCAAAAAAGATATGTTGAAAGTAAAATAAAAATGACATGATAAGTCCATCACTCAGACTTATCTTCTTCTTCCTCATGTTTATCCTGCCTAGATTAGAATTCCAAGAACTTTTGGATCATTTCTTGGGATTATTACTCATATGGTCAATGGGAGTAATGATTTAGTACCAAACAGGTTTCATATGTATTACCAATACTCAAGAGCTTCTGGTATTTTTGATAAATTTAGCCAAGTTACTAAGAACACTCTCATAAAGATTCAACTTGTCAATAGCTTCCAAACCAAAGTCTTCTTCTAGTGTCAATCCCTTCTCAACCAACTCCTAAAATTCCTTGAATAATTCATTCAAAGGAAAAATATTCAAACCATCATCCAAAACTTTCAAAAGGATTTTTGAAAATTCATTATCGATATCATTAGTGGAATTAATCGCTACTAATCTAGATTGCTAGATTTTTCTACAATCCTCTTGAAGGATCTTGACCCAGAATTCAATCACTTTGAAAAACTTGAAAAAAAATTATGCATCTTCCACAATTCCTTCCTTGATAAAGATATCTGAATGAACCTTTTCAAGATCACTGAGAGCTTCAAAATTCATATCTAAATTACCATTATCTTCCAGAAGTTCATATTTTAGTTTATCAACCTCCTTTCTATCCTTTTCTAATGGATTGAATATTTTACTGCATTATTAATTACCCTTTTTCCTCACATGATAATACGTCTAATCCAGTCATCCAGTGCTCTAACTTTCTGGTTGATCTTATCCATTTTGGGTACTGAAGAGAAATCAAAATAGATTGGAGTAGAAGTGGGGGATAAAATCTGAATCTACTTAGGCTTGGAGAGATTGAGTAGAACATCCATCAATTGTTTAACTCTTTCTTTTAGTTCATCCTTGGAGGCCTTAGTCTCCCTGATTTTCCTCCAAAGGTTATCCATAGTAGCCTATGCATCTTATTGAGCACCTTCAGCATTCACCTTCCCAAGATAAATACTTGTAATTTAATAGTCAACAACCATAATTTATTCTTTGGTTTTATTAGTTGTGGACATGATAATCTCAGAAATTCTTTTACCAGATGAATCAAAAAATATACAAGAGATGGTCTTGGGTTTCTTGGCTGATCTAGAAGGTGTTGGATTTAGAGAACTGAAACCAAAATCCTCGGGAGGAACAATGATTTTCCTTTTCTTGGACGTATGATTGGTTAGCCTTGAGGGAAATTAGGAAGACATTTCCTCTAGGAGATGAGCTAAAATCATCACTGTAGATATTGGAGGAGTGAACAAAGTAGAAACTATAGATGGAGGGGTGGAAAGAATGGTGGTAACGATGGGATAATATACTAGAGGAGGAAGGGGAATAAAAAATAAAAATCTTGAAGTGACTCATGAAAATCCCAAAGTCAACCATATTCCACTTGAAAGAGGGGACAAGGATGATAAAAAATTTCCATGAAAGATACAAGTGATTATAAAGGGGATGGAGGAGAGGAAGGAAAAGAAAAAGAAACAGATACATATGTTGTTGGGATTTGTAGAGTATAATGCGGAGGAGAGGAAATAATATGGGGAGGAGATGAAATGGGAGAAGGAACTTGAGTTGTAACAGTAATAATAGAAGAGTCAAGTGGAGAAGAGGGAAGATGTTGGTCAATAACAATTCTCACTAATGTTTTCTTGACATGTTACAAAGAAGGAGAATTAAGCACATTAACTGATGAAGTAGGAATAACAAAAGATGGAGGCTGAGACTTAACTCCACTATTAACAAACTATAACTTTACCTTCCTAGGTGGGCTTCCACCTTTATAGTTTTCCCCATGACAGGGGCCTGCTTCTGATGTGGATGTGACAGGAAGTTATGGGAAGTTGGAATCATTGGGATGAAGGCCCCATGAATATAACCATGCATTAGTATGAATGAGGGTTTGAGTTTCCATGTCTTGGATAGATGTTGATTCTTTTATGGAAAAATCAACTAGAGGGAATCCTCTATTATCTCCATCCATTTGTACGTACATATGCTCTACAAGATTCTCATTATCAACCACTTCCTTAAAAACATCATCAAGATCCAACATTCTAATTTCATCCAAGTTCAATCTGTTATTTTTATTTCACCTTATTACTTCCTCATCCTTATAATCTATCCAAATATATTCAAGGTATGGAACATGAAGTTATAGACTTCCATGGGTTGGTCTTGGTGGTATGTTCTTCTAGAGCTTATCTTGCATTTCAATGGACACATTTTTGGCTTTGATAATAGAAGAACAAATGTATATTTTGATAGATATAAGAAAGGAAACTGCAGCCTTATTCTTTCTCTATTGGAAATTGTGATAATCCAAGAGTTAACAAACCAATTCCACAAGGATCCACTTATCGCTTGGATACCTAGGAAGACGAATGGGTGATCCCTGAAACATTGCAACCCACAAATAGATGAACTTCCTGAATTCCAAAATTATGCAGCTTCATTTTGATACCACACTCCATGTAGCACCTGAGACCCTTTTCTTCGAAATATTAGGTTCTGTCGGCACTAAAATTTTCCTTCGTAATTTCTATTTCATTAATGTATGTATTAGGAATAGGATGTTAAGTATAATTAGTAGTAGCATCTGATAGAAGATAACGGTGCTGCCAGTACGACACTGCCAATAATGTATAGTATGGTAATAGTCAAAAGTACAATAGGAATGTTGTGGTAAAAAGTAAATATTTGTCGTAAGTGGTCTGATAATGTTAAAATGTCAAAGTTGGGGTAAGTAGAGAAGTAGGGTCTACATGATTAGGAATTAGAAATATTATATTGGTAATAAGGACAAGGAGTGAGGTCATAAATATTTTGTGTATTTTATTTGTAAAAAGTCTAAAAATGTGGAACCCATGCGAAATGATAAGGTTTATCTTATCTTAAAAAACAAGATTACATGTACAGATAAGAGTTAAGGTATGGAATATGATTTGTCAGAGTGGATTTCTTATCCTATCTTAGAGATAAGATGGATAAGCCTGGAAGTTCTATAAATAAAGAGGCCACCCCCCCTCATTTAGCATAGAAGGAAGTAGTGAGAAATATTGTATGAAGTGTGTAAAGGAAGCCATCAGTTTAAAGGTGTGTTGAAGAAGCCATTGAGAGGTGTAATTGTAAATTTTCTCTCATAGTATTGGTGGAAGGAAAGTGAAGTCAATAACACTTGAAGTACCTCATGGGTGAGATTGTAACAATTTCATGTTAATATTATAATTTACTCTGATATTTCAGATTTATCATCATTCCTTCTTATCATAGTCTATGGTATTCTTGTGTTATGTTTGTTGTTGTTGTGTTTCCAGATTACATCCACCAAACTAAAGGTTGTGCATTAGTAAATAATCATAGCACGAGGAGTTCCCAGTGAAGAATTATCATAGTGCCGGATTGGTGATGACATTTTGGTTCCGTTGCCGGGACCATTCCTTCGTTGGTGGATTTTCTGGAGAGATATTCCCACTTAGTCAAAAATCATTTGGAGGGTAACCTTGTTTTTACTATGCATAGTAGTTACCATGGTAAAGTCATTTTTGCCATGAATAGTATTTACCACAGTAAAGTCACTTTTTACCTTGAATAGTATTTACCACATTAAAGTCACTTTTTACCATGAATAGTATTTACCGCAGTAACTTCACTTTTTACTGTGAATAGTGTTTACCACAGTAAAGTCAGTTTTTTACCGCAGTAAGTCAAGTTTTACCATAGTTTACCGTGGTCATTTCTATTTTCTATTATAGTGATTTTAATTATTTGTGCACATAAGTCTTGTTGATTGTACTTTTGGGTTGGTATTTCACTGTGGTTACTTTTGAAAATGGGGAAGATTCCTATTTTTTCAGCCCAATCTAATGAAGATGCTTCCTCTTTCATTCAAGAGTTTAAATGATCTTGTATTTGTAATGGCCTTATAAGAAGGGAACAATGGACTGAATTTTTTCCTACCTTTTTGGATGGTTCAACCCTTAGGTGGTTTGAAACACTAGGTGATAATGTGAAAAACTCATGGGATTTATTAACTGAAAGTTTTCTTGAAGAATTTGGTGAACAACAGAGATATGCAGATCTCATGATTGATATCACAAAGCTAACCCAAGGAGAGAAGGAGAAGATAAGGGATTATCATGCTCATGTTCTAGAGCTAAGGAGGAAGCTCGATGCCTAGATCCGGAAGGAAGGATTATCGGATGGGTTGATGAATGGCGTGGATAATCTCCTCTGTAAGCACTTCATTCTTGGGATGAAGCCAGAGATCAGACAATGAAGTGAAGGTATGACCGCCCAGCTACCATTGAACAAGAAAAGGAGATTGCAAGAAGGCAAGAAGAAAGCATGGAAGAGGAGCCCAAAGAAATTGTTGCTAAAGTAGAGCCTACACCAACACCTTTGGTCCAGAATCCACAACCACTCTCGGTGAGCACAAATATTTCTCCTAGTACATCTACTGAGTATGAAGATCTGCTCAAGAAGATGGGTCAGTTAACTATTAATCTTCTCCAAGGAAAAGAATTTAGTTCTCAGGGAGGAGATAGAGGTCCAAAAAGAAATATTTCTGAAGTTGTATGTTATGGTTGTTATAAAAAGGGTCATTATAAGTATAATTGTCCAGATAGAGCTTCTACATCTAGTAAAGGAGATAATGATAAAGGAAAAGCACCTGTGAATTCCTTTGATGTAGTAGATAAGAGCATAAATAATGAAGTAGATGTGTTTGTAACAAAAAGAAAGAAAGAAAAAGATAATCAAGATGGAAATGATCCTAAGAAGATGAAAGGAGAAACTAGTAAGAAACATAGGAGAAGAAAGTTGGGTGTGCAGGATTTTCTGATTTCACAGGGGCAAGGACCATACTCCATCTTGGAAGATCTATCCAAAAGGCCTGCAAATATTACATATGGTCAACTCTTGGCTATGTCTTCTGAGAAGAGGCGGGAGCTGCGAAGTGGACTCAATGCTCGACAGAAGGAAGGAGGTTGAGGTCCCTGTTTTGGAGGCAGAGGCGGATCCCCTATGCTCCACAAGCTGAGGGTATTATGTAATGGTATTTCAATTCATGATGTCTTAGTTGATGGAGGGTGCTGCAGTTAATGTAATGACCGAGTCTGTAATGAATATGTTGGGTTTAAAAATTGATCACCCCTTTAACAATTCTGTTAAGGTCGTTAAATAAGGGAAAAACTAAACTAGAAGGAGTAGTTTCAAATGTGGCAATATCTGTTATGGGTGTTGTATGTGTGGTAGACTTTCAGGTGATGAAAAATGGTACTGTTGCATATCCAATGTTATTGGAAAGGTCATGGCTAAGAAGAGTTCATACAAGAAACTACTGGAATGAAGGATTCATAACACTTGATCGTGGCAGAGAGAGAATGAAAATAAATGTGATCCCTCGGCATCATAAGGCAGAACCTATCGATTCAAGTGATGAAACTGATGATTAGACCATCCTTTGATTACTCTACTACCAGTGAAGTGGATACAGAAGATGAAGAAAGTGAGGTTGATGTTTTAGTCATGGATATCCTTCCAGTCACACCAACTCATGACCCCATAAAAATATCTGAAGAAGAAATTTGATGATCGTCTCCAGCGAAATAAAGATTTGTGATGTTGTGATGGAGAGTGAGAAGGAATCCTACCTCCAGCTCTTTCGAAGGTACATACACATATTCACTTTTGATTACAAGGAACTCCATTAAGTAAGTTGGGTAGAACATTCTATTGAGCTGGTAGATGGTGCTAAGCCCATAAAGCAAATGCCATATAGAATGAATCCTAATTTTTCCAAGACTGTAAAGAAGAAGAAATAGATAAGTTGCTTGATGCAGGATTCATATTTGCTGTGGAGAATTCAGAATGGGTTTCTCCCATTGTGATCTCAATAAAAAAGAATGGGAAGCTACGCATTTGTGTTGACTATCAGGAAGCTCAATAAGGCAACAAAGATGGATCATTACCCTCTTCCATTCTCAGTATCAGATCTTGAACGAAATAGCTGGCCAGGAGTGTTATAGTTTTGTTGATGGATATAGTGGCTACAACCAAGTTTGTATAGCAGAGAAAGATCAGTTGAAGACCACGTTTACCACTCCTTGGGGAACGTTTGTTTATAGAGTTATGCCTTTTAGGTTGTGTAATTCTCTAGCAACATTCCATCGTTTGATGAATAGGGTGTTTGAACCCTACATTGGGAACTTCATCAGAGTATTTCTGGATGATTTTTGCATCTATGGGAGCAAGATGGACCACTTGCACCAGATGGAGACAGTATTTCAAAGGTTAGATGAAGCAGAAGCCTCACTAAACCCTACAAAGTGTGTGTCTTTGGATGTTCTAAAGGCATGTTTTGTTTAGGGGCATGTTGTATCCAGAGATGGTATTGGTACTATGTGTAATATCCTGATAAAGTTTCAAAAATTAAAGAATTACCAATTTCCTATGAATAGAAGTAAGTTGAGATCATTTTTAGGCCATGTGGGTTACTATAGAAGGTTCATCAAGAATTTCTCAAAGATTACATAGCCACTAACCCAGTTCTTGAAGAAGGATGTTACTTATGAACCAGGAAATAAGGCGCATGAAGATTTTGGACAACTGAAGGAAGCCCTGGTGTCTTCACCTGTTTTAAAGAATCCAGATTGGAGGAAAGCCATTCATTGTGTACACTGATACCTCAGATGCAGCACTAGGAAGTACTTTGAGCCAAAAGGATGAAAATGGGAATGAACATCCAATTTACTTTGGGAGTAGACAAATGAGCAGTGCTGAGGTAAATTATACTGTAACTGAAAAAGAGGCTCTAGCTATCATTTTTGCTGTAAAGAAGTTTAGAAATTACTTGCTAGGGCAAAAATTTCTAGTTGTAACAGATCATCAGGCTCTAAAATATATTGTAAATAAGCCTAAACCCATCAAGGAGGATATCAATATGGATAATTTTTCTACAAGAATTTGAATTTGATATTATAGATAGGCCAGGGAAAGAAGCATGTCAATGCAGATGCACTCTCTCGAGCCTATGATGGTTTAGGATCATCTTGTGATGATGATGATTTCCTCGATGAAGCATTGTTTTCCCTTGACACAATCCCTAGTGAATACATAGATATTTGGAATTATCTAAATGAATTCAAGTTTCCTGATGGTGTCAATGCAAAGACTAAGAGAAAAGATTACTCAAGCCAGTCATCCATATTCTATTCTGCATGGAGTATTATTTCGAATAGGACCTGATGGACAGTACAAGAGGGCAGTTGGACGTGATCAAGGGAAGGAACTGCTAGAAGAATTCCACAATGGTACATGTGTGAGGGCACTTCTTTAGACAACTTAGAGCAAGAAGGATCTTGGATGCAGGTTATCACTGGCCTACTCTTTTTAAAGATTGTTATAACTATTGTAAGACATGTGATATTTGTCAAACACATGGTAACCGTAAGACTTCATTAGCTCCATTATGCCCTATTCTTCCACTTTGTCCCTTTGAAAAGTGAGGAATAGACATTGTAAGTCCACTTCTAACTAACTCATGCCAAAATAAGTATATTGTAGTTGCCACATATTATTTAACCAAGTGGGTTGAAGCTAGGCCATTGAAAACAACTTCCATGGATGAAGTGGCAAAGGTTCATATATGAACGCATTGTCACCAGATTTGGGTTTGTCCATTAGAAATTGTAACAGATCAAGGAAGCCACTTCATTAATGATGTTGATAGAATCCCTAGTCAGTAAGTTTTCTGTTAAGCACAGGAAGGCAACAACATATAAGCCAAACACAAATGGACAGGTGGAATGAACAAATTTTGTGTTGTGTCAAATTCTAGCAAAAAGATGTAGCCTTGCAGGTACATAAATGGGGATAAGAGGATTCATGTAACATTGTGGGCATATAGGGCAGCATCAAAGTCAGCAACAGGATACTCCCCATTTCAGTTGGCTTATGGCATTGATCCAGTTCTTCCTATTGAGTTTGATATTCCCATGGTCAGAGTTATGGAAAATGAAAGGATGGATGAAAGTGATTCAGTAAAAAAAGGTTGATACATCTTCATTTGCTAGAGGAAATGAGGGAAATATCTAAGGATAAAAGCTATAAGAAGAAAATGAAGTAGAAGGAATACTTCGATCAAAAGATCCATTGGTCTCTATTTCATGTGAATGACTTGGTTCTAGTATATGATTCCAGATACAAAAAATAAGACAGAGAAAATTTCTTCCAAAATGGATGGGGCCTTACAAAATAGCAGCTGTGCATGAAAATGGTACGTACGGACTGGAGGAATTGGATGGCACTCCCATTACGAAATGGGTCAACCACGACAAGTTGAAGATTTTCCAAGCACTAGAATAGTCTACTTTGAGGACGGAGTAGAAGCTAGGAAGGGGGAAGATGTCGACACTAAAATTTTCCTCCGTAATTTCTATTTCATTAATGTATGTATTAGGAATAGGATGTTGTTAAGTATAATTAGTAGTAGCATCTGATAGAAGATAATGATGGTGCCAGTACGACGCCGCCAATAATGTATAGTACGGTAATAGTCAAAAGTACAATAGGAATGTTGTGGTAAAAAGTAAATATTTGTCGTAAGTTGTCTGGTAATGTTAAAATGTCAAAGTTGGGGTAAGTAGAGAAGTAGGGTCTACATGATTAGGAATTAGAAATATTATATTGGTAATAAGGACAAGGAGTGAGGTCATAAATATTTTGTGTATTTTATTTGTAAAAAGTCTAAAAATGTGGAACCCATGTGAAATGATAAGGTTTATTTTATCTTAGAAGATAAGCTTACATGTACAGATAAGAGTTAAGGTATGGAATATGATTCGTCAGAGTGGATTTCTTATCCTATCTTAGAGATAAGATGGATAAGCCTGGAAGTTCTATAAATAAAGAGGCCACCCCCCTCATTCAGCATAGAAGGAAGTAGTGGGAAATAGTGTATGAAGTGTGTAAAGGAAGCCATCAGTTTAAAGGTGTGTTGAAGAAGCCATTAAGAGGTGTAATTGTAAAGTTTCTCCCATAGTATTGGTGGAAGGCAAGTGAAGTCAATAACACTTGAAGTACCTCATGGGTGAGATTGTAACAATTTCATGTTAATATTATAATTTACTTTGATATTTCAGATTTATACTCATTCCTTCTTATCATAGTCGATGGTATTCTTGTGTTATGTTTGTTGTTGTTGTGTTTCCAGATTACATCGACCAAACTAAAGGCTGTGCATTAGTAAATAATCATAGCACGAGGAGTTCCCGGTGAAGAATTATCATAGTGCCAGATTGGTGATGATAGTTCTAATCTCCATATTTTATCATAGAAGAAAGTGCAATTAACTGTTCTAAAATGTGCTTGAGTTCCCTTCATGGACAACTGAGGATAAAACTTATAAATGTGATTAGATGACCTATTTCTTGTTAGATCCAACACATGATAATTCCTCATTCCCACTATGGCATAAATAGCATATGAAATCATGTAAAACTTATCTGTAGCTTAGACTTCTTTCAGTTAAGTGTCAATAGTGTCACTGATAAATGTTCCAAATTCAAAGAATTGTTCATTCTTCTTGATTTTTGAGATAAAATGATACATCCACCCAGGAAATTCCCTAACATCACAGATCCATAAAACTATGTTGAGAAGTTTGATGATGTCACTGATCTCAAATATAAAGTCACACCTATGGACAATTTTTGGGAACCTAGACACATAAGGATTAGGCTTAATAGGTACTTTTTTGACATATTTGATGCAATTATCTAAGTCATTATCCCAGTCCAGCTGGGTCAATTAAATTTTTTCCCTGAAATATTCAAAAAAATTAGGAATCTTTAGAAGTTCATCAAATTAATTAGTGTCCAATTTGATTTCAGATCGACCTTTTCTCATAGTCGTAATGGTTAGCACATGAAAGAATAAACTTAGGAACTTGCACAGAAATGGGGAAAACAATAGCTAGAGGAAGCCACTTACATAGAGAGACTGCATCTATTAAATCTATGAAGAACTCTGTACCCGTCTCCAAAATTCTTCCCTATCAATGTGCTCTAACTCTGTATCTCTGATATCAAATTAGAGTCAATGTTGGAAGGAGGTATAACTCCCTGATTTTTGTACTTCATTTCTTTCCCTTTCCTTTTCCGAGATGAGACATGATGAATTCAAGAGAAAATCTATAAAGGCTCTTGAAAATTCTTTAATAGAGTTCAAGTTTTTCCTAAATCCTCCTATTATGCACCTCATAAATTCCAACACACTCTCAGGGTTTTGAACTTTTTTATCAAACCAAAAAACCTAAAACAATATGGAACTTGGACTTTACTCGACACCTTTGAAAACCTGATACAATGTTGGAACTTAGACCCTATTCGATAGAGGTCAAAATGTGAAACACTATGGGAGTAAAGACTTGTTTGTCAAGGGTAAAAACCCAAAACACTCTTTTGGAAAACTTATTCTGACATGTAGAAAACTTGAAACGCTCTTTAGGTCAAAATATCCTCAAGTGATCTTTTCAATTTGATTCATTAAAAACCTTTATTAATAATGAATAAGTCAGAAGCACAAAAATAATCCCACTCTCAAAAAATGATAAAACCAATCAAAGAGAAAGAATAAATTTGGGAAAAACATGAAAAACCCACTCAACAAGATAGAACCCTAAAAAGAAGAAAATAATTCAATCAAGGAGGAAAAATACTTACTGAGAGGTGAACTTGATACTTCAAATATAAGAAAAATGATTGAAAACACCAAGAAAATGTTAGTCATACTTTGGGAGTATGAAAACATAAAGGAAATGTGAATAGTAGAGGGAGTACAAAGGTAAAAATGAAGTGAAAATTCCCCCACATTTATAAATAACCTATCATTTATTACACGTAGGTTGACACATATGGCCCACTAGCTTCAAACTTGACATTTATGGCATTGACTTTGGGAATGGAAGTTTTACTGTATTTGATATTTCATGTGTTTATCCAATTAGGTCCTGAAAACCCAATACAAAGGAGGTTATTAATGATTCAGAGTTCAGGTTCAGGAAAAGAGAAGCACATGACATTCAAAGCATACTCCTTGACTAAAGAAACTCAAAAAATTGAAGTGCGATAATGTGTTGGGTTTCAGGTTTGGGAAATGAAAATCATATTGCATGTGTTTTGACAGTAGAATTTTTTGATGTTCTTGAAACCTAAAACCTGAAATCCCACATTGAGTCATGTTTCAGAGGTGGAAAAAACTTTGCATAAAACATGCATTATGTTAAAGAAACCCTGAAATATGATTCAAAGATAAAATAAGGCATTTTCAAAGTAACTCTTGGATGAAACGATGACTCAAAAGAGGTTCATCAATAAAAGTTTTGATTGGTTATCTCCATTTTCTCGATAAAATAGAAAAATGAGATAAAAAGACATAGTAATTACTTGGATTTTTCAAGGTCTTTGCATGCTCTCCATGGAGGTTTGAAGATTTGAAGATTGATTGAAATCTATCTCTTTCCTTATCACCTCTTTCTTGTAGTTCTGCAAGAAGTCTTGAAGCTCTTCCCTTTCATTAGCCTTTATGTTGTCCTCTTACTATCCATTTTCCCATCCATTTAGCTCATCAAAGTCCTAATTAAGGCCCTGATAATCATTCACCCATTTACTATCATCATAATATTTTCCTCCCTTCACATCCTTTCTATCCCCTCACCATCTTGAAATCAGACCTAACATCTCATCATCATATCCACATCTATTTCTGCATATCTTTTGATTAACTCTACATCAATTATCGTCGACTATACTAGTTAGTCTCGGCTTGCCATCAACCTGATCAGGTTTGATTTTTTTTATAATCATTTAAATGATTATATCCTTAATTCTAAATAATCTAGCGTACTTTAGATCTTTGTTATCTGAAACATTTTATCAATTATCATATATCTATATTTATTATCAAAGTGGTTTGACATCCATCCTAGTTTATCACTTCTCAAGACTGACATTGTCAGGAAACCCACCATATTATCTACTAATCCTTTTTCATGTTTAGTTTCTCTTTGTTGTGTATATTATCAATTTCTCAACGGAAAGTATCTCTTGTGTTCGTATCTTCATCATCACCATTTTCATCTGCATCATGAGGTATCCTTAAAACCTCCCCTAGTTTTGAGTTTATTGATTTTTTGTGTCCTCTTCATCAACTTGAAACATGAGTGAGGAATACCATTAAACATTATGTGGTTTTCCATCAATATCCTATATTTATGACCTTAAATATGAGCACCACATCTCTACTCATTGCATTTTTGACATGGACAAGTTCCTCCTTATAAGTAAGAAACTTGTAATCATTACTTCCATCTTCCCCTTATTTTACCAACTAAAAACATACTAAGGGTATACATATGCATTTCATATACACATATTTTTCCTCTCCCCAAATTGTCTACTAGGCTTTCCCTGAACTTAGAACATTCAAAACATATATACATAGATGCATACTATAAAAAATATAGATTGATTCCTCGAAGGAAATCTATTAATAACATGTTACATCAAAATATGAACATCAAAAATCAAAATATTGTATACCAATTCCTTGAAGGATTGGTACCCAATATTATAATGGCTACATAAGGCTTCCTGCATCGATCAAATTTCATATAAAAATTCAAAATAATAAAAAACACCTAGGAAATCTTCCTGTATTGATCCACTTTCCCATTAAAAAAAAACTTCCAACATTGATTAGTTTACATGATAAAAATATAGCTAGGGCACAAGCTTATAAACTTGTCAGAGAGAAAATTTGTAAGGTGGACAAACTGGTGGGTATCTGTCAATGCTTTAAGACTCTAGGTCCCTTTTCTTGAATGTTGCAGCTCCATTTATTATGCGTGAATGAAATGAAAATATGTGGTGGTCTTAGAGGCCAGGGATCTAATAGGAACACTCCACTAAACCTATGGACAAATCTTGCAATTTCTTGTAAGATAGGAATTTGCTGAGAAGGTAGAAAAGGGAGTGGGAAAAAGAGAGGGGGGATTAATATTGTAGGTAAAAAATTAGATTCCTAAAACCATTAATCAGAATATTTCAAGACACATAGATGGAAAGAACATGACTTTGCTACTAGAAACAAGACAATACAAGGTTAAGCACACAAAGTTTCAGTAATCTTCTCATCAAAAATGGTAAGAAACTCCTTTCTCTTTCATTGATTCTTTAACAAAGTTGTACATAGTATGAAATGGAAATAACAAAGAAGGAGGGAATCATAAGAAATGTTATCTCTTTTTCTTCTTCACAATTAGTAATCTCTCATAAGAATACAAAATACACAACCCTTAAGAATGAGGGTGCCATTACAATTTATAGATTTGAGAATGAATATTCACCTATAGCCCACATGACTTTTCATTTGCCCCCTTACAACATGTGAGTTTTTATATTCCTAGGAATAGAATTAATTACCCTTTTATAAATTAAGGGTGACTTATTACATCATAAACCTTAGTCAAATTTACATGAATAATACTAAATAGGAATAAGACAATAAAAAATAACAACCCCCAACGAAGAAATAAAACATGGAATAAAGGGGGGACAGAGGAAGGGAAGAGATAAAGAATAAGATAGAAATAACTATTCTAGTGAAGACCCTATTGTTGATAGAATCTTGGAAATCTCCATGGGTGAAGTCTCAATGAATTTGAATTGTTTGTTGAACCTTGCTGCCACAGGTGTAATTTTCTCAGCTTGTGGGATGTGAACAAAACTCAGTTATTTGATGCAAATTTCTACAAGAGAGTTAATGTTCCTGCATTCAAAGTACCGAAATTGATGATATTTTATAGTGTTGGAAATGACCTCCCTTATCTCCACTAGAGACTTAAATGTGTCTTCATTAAATGAGAATGGATCTCTAGCCTCATTTTGAGTAGGTCTTCAAAATACTTCAACAGATCATCTATTGAAGTGTCTTCATTCATGGATGGCACTCCAAGATTTTGTACTTGAGCATCGGTATCCTTATTCATCTTTTCAACATCTTCCTCACATACAACAAGCTCATTGATAGCATGTTTTATTATTTCATAGTGAGAAACCAATGTTTGAGTCCATACTTGAGACAATTCATCTGAAACTAAAGGGAATACACCTTTGGTTATCATGAGGGATGATTTGACCTTTCCCATTTCCATGACCAATGGATACACTTGATCCCAATGATCCTTATTTGCATCAATTTCTTCTCGTTTTGTGATTATTTTCATGACTTTGACATCCATGCACTTGTACAATTTCAATAATTTTGCTAGAAACACATTTCCCTTTTCTAGGATCATGTTCACCAACTGTTCATTCACTTTTCCCTGCATGGTGAACCCTTGTGATTTTTTGATGGACTCAGGGTTGAAGTTACTTATTGGAATAACTTCTTCAGCTAGGAGAGTAGTGGCAACATTCAAATCCAAAAAATCCTACACATATGAAGTAGGGGTCTTGATATGTTCATCTATTTATTCTAGCTTCTCCTTGTATCTTGGATTCTTGTAGCCAGGTGAGTGGAAGACAATTGAAACAAATGAACATCACCCTCATGTTTCACTAGGCCTAGGGTAATTGTGCTCATTTAAAAGTCATTTGGATTCATTTCATCGATGGGCTTGACAACCTTTGGTCTGACTAACTCTACATATTATTTTCCTGAGGTGCCTATGAAAAAGTGAGAAACTGCTTGAACTAATTTTCCTTTCTTCCCTTTCACCATCAAGGCCATATTCGAGAAATTTGGAATGGTCACTTGTTTCATCCTATGAGCATTGGTTATGATCATATCTTATACCCAAGGGAATATATCATTGGTTTATAGCTCAACATTTGGAAATATTACAGCTTCTTGCTCCAAATGTAAAGGAACATCCTGAGTAGGTGATGCCAGTGCGATGTTGTAAGAAGAGAACCTTCGAAATTGTTTCAGAGATGAGAGATGCATTAGGTAAATCTTAGCTTATTCCAAATCAACTATAGGGTCCTCCACTTTTTCACTTTATTATGCAACCTCCTGTAGTGAGGGGCCTCAGGTTCCACCATTTTTTTCTTTGAGCTTTCTCCTAATTGATCCAAACTAGGAGCTATGGCTTTGTCCTTGGAAGAATAATGATAAGAATCTTGTCTCTAAAGCGAAGAGAATTTTTTAGATGAGATGAGATAATCCCTCTTTCTCCTATACCATTCCTTTGGCCTTTTGATCACCACATCCATTCGTTCTTGATATCTTCAGACTCACAAAGCCTCCAAACCACTTGGGGGAGAGGATAATATTTCACCATTGGGTACTCTAGATCATACACTTCAGTGTCTTCCTATTGAACACCATATTCATACCATTCAAACTTAATTTTTCTCATTTTCTCAGTCGTCATCCTCAAGTGATCATGTTTTCATACTTCAAAATCATCAACATAGTTCACAAAATAATCTTCAATTTGAGGTACATGATACAGATCAGGTAGGTGAAAGGTATCAGGGTTCTCCTGGATGCCAAAATATTTCATTGAGGTGTATGAGTGTGCGTTTATAGGATACAAGTTAGCTTCCATGTTGGCATCCTTATGAGCACTCTTGCAAGAAAAATCCTCAATGAGATAAGGAAATAATTCAATTTCTTATTTATGTTCCTCATCTTCTACTTCATATGTGCCAATTGTCTACAAAATTCAATGAGCACAACCTTGTTACTTGGGTAGCGTGGAAATATTCACGGACCAAGTTCAAATCCCAACACCTGTATATATGAAAAGGTTGAAAAGTGAATGAAGTATGATCCATACCTTTTGACTGTAGAAGTGGCATATTTATTAAATCTCAAATGTGGGTTTCCCTCCAATAATTTGATAACGTACATTGTGAAAGTATCATTCAACTTTAGAAAGTGTTGATTTCTCTCTTTCTGGACCAAGTGTAGATGCATGACATACACGGGAGCCCTTTGGGAAGATAGAAGATGAAACTTTAAGCAATTTGTGATGCAAGCTATCACTGATGATTTTTCCTAGTCAATTGTTTTCTTACCTTTAAGGATCATGATAATGAAAAATCTCATCCAATATTGAAATTATCTTGTGCTCTCTTCTCCCATTACACAGCGTAGGATAATTATGGCATCAGAAAATCCCTCGTGGAATTCATTCTGAGAAAGAATCTTGGGCACATAAGAAGGATTCCTCCGTTACTTCAACCATGAGCTAAGGGAAAGACCTTGAAGGTATGATTTAGTCTTGGAAAACTCTTCTATTTCAACCTCCGTGGTGATCACTACCATGTTGCATCCAACTGTAATCTACTACCTTGAGATATTTCCTATGGGGTAAGCACTGCTAGGACCAATTTGTTATGAGATCTTATTGTTTGGGTGTTTATATTTTAGTGGTGGGAAAAATCCAACAACAAATAGTTTCTTTTCACTAATATGAGGTCACCACCACCTATGTACAATCTAATCATGAAGATATTTTCTTCCATAGGCTCCTTGGTTCACCCAACATTCTTTCTTCGAGTTTCTCTAGGTCTAGTTAGGAAACATCACTGTCACCTACACTGGAGTATTCTGATGAAAGTGCCAAAATGGAACTGAGGATAGAAAATTTGAAATTCATGGTGGTAAAAAGAAACAATATGATTCAAAATGGAGGTGATATCAACTTTTTGCACTCAACACTAAACTTTCTTGTTTTAGACATTGGAATCCAGGAGTTGTTATTTTGGGAAATGTTGTTTTTACTCTTCGAATTAGTTTTGTGAAATCCTCCTCATGCTTGGAATACTATCATAGATGTTTCATGACCATTTTTAAGAACTTTCTATTTTTAGAATGTTGTTTTTTTCTTTTTACTTTATTGGCCTATGTGCCCTAGTTTTCAATTTTAGTGATTTTCTGAGTTTGTTGTTTTGGAGGGTTTTTCCATTCCGAGAAAAATTCTATTTATAGTAAGTGTGAACCAGAGGAACTTAATATTTTTAGAATTTGGTTTTCCACTCCTCATTTTGACAAAAAACTAAGCTCTCTGAAATGGGTTATTTCTCTAGATATTGTGTTCATATTTCTAGCTAAAACCACCTTCCAAATCAATGGGAAACCAAAGAAGAAGATTCTAGGGAATATTTTTAGGGTTTTCTGCTATAAAAAATCTATAACATCTCTATTATTTCAATTTTTCCCATATTGAATGATCCTAGGAGAGGGAGAGATTGTGAAATCTCATTGGAATATGATTTCCCATTTGTGAGATACAAGTTTTTAGTGGTTTTTGGTCATGGAAGCTTCTAGTGCAAAACAGGCATGGTAGCCGCTGAAAAATAAATGGTTTGGATATTTTTAAAATATTAAACCTTTTGGAATGAATGGTAAATGAAGAAATGGAGTGGTGGAGAAATTTCAAAGAAGTTTTATCGCTTCTCTTTTGGCAGTGAGTTTCACGGAAGCATGAAGAGAAAGAAGCATGACAGTTAAAAATTTACAAAAAAATGGATTTTTTAAATATTATATGGCTAAGGAGAAATTTAATGTCCCATGTTTCCCAAATTTCAGGGACATATGGTGAAAAAAAAGTTCCTCACTCTGAGCATGACAAGTGGCATCCTGATATTAGCTAGTGAGGGAGATCAAAAAGCACTTAAAAACACCTGGGGCTAAGACTGGGTCATATGGGTAACTAGGGAAGGGGCTAGGCTTGTGGGAAGTTTTTTGTCCCAAATTTTTCAAGGGGACAGGACATTTGGTGCAAGATAATGTTCCTTTCTCTTGTCTTGACAAGTGGCAGATGGTCATTGACGAAGGCAGAGAGGAGAAGGAGCTAAAAACATCCTGGCAAAGCACCTTTCGGGGTCATGTGAAGAACCATGGGTAAAACTTGGGGTTGGGTGAATTTTTGTGTCCCAAATATACCAAGGGGATAGGAAAATTTGTGCAAGAAAATTCTAGGACTTCATAATAGATAGTGCATAAAATTGGTGCAAGGGGTTATTCTAACCTGTTTAAGCTCAATTGGGGTCATATGATGGTCCAAAGGGCTATCTGGGGGCTGGGAACATATTTATGTCCCAACTATTCCAATAGGAAGAAAAATTTGGGACAACAAATTATGCATAGACCTGGGAGAGACATGTGTCCACCTAGAAATATTTACTAAGTCCCAAAGCTTACCTTGGGGAATAACGTATTGGTATCATAACTTGAGCATCCGAAGGTATTATTTAGAACGTATTTATACGGTCTTGATGGAAAAAACCATTTGGAGAAGCATGGGATGGGTCTCATTCATTTATTATGCCTACAACCCCCTAAAAATAGGAAATTTTTTTTTCGGAATCATAGGTTGTGCATGATGAAAACATTCTGTGGATAGAATTTCTTATCCTGTGAAAAATGTGAAACCTTTATCACTTATATCTCTTAAATAAATTTCCATTGGTGTATTATTTTACCTCAAAATCCTTATGGAAATTTTAGAATCACCTCTTGAAGCTCAAGGGTTGTTTTTCATTGCAAGCTCCTTCACCCTCCAAGACACACTTTTACCGAAACTGTCCCTAAACCTCTATAAATTTCCAAAAAATTCAAAGATAAGTTTCAAAACATTCTTATCTCATTAATAATACTCCCTAATTAATTTGGGCTTGTAACTCCACTCAGGGGGTGTGAACCATGTCTTAGAAAGGCTAGAAATAGTCATTCCTAAGTCTCTTGAAAATCATGTCTTGCAAAGTATCATCTCAGAAGTAATTGAATGAACTTGTTTTACCTAAATCACCTATAGGAAAGGTTAACACAACACATAATTCCACTTGACATGGTAGGATAGGACAATTATATGGGATGGACTAACCTATAGGGGTGTTGAGGAAGGCCTACACCGAATTTTTTTTATACTAGGGTATAGTGTCATGTTTTTAAGTGAATTTTACCTTTGCAAAAAGACAAGACAACCAAACCATCAAAGGAGAATGTATTCTCCCCATATAAAACTACATAAGAACCTTTCCCATGTGAAAGAATTTATATAAGATCACTTCATATATACATGATCATACATGTGACTAATTATTGCTAATGAGTGTGACAGAGAAATTCCATATCCATAGAAAAACTCGGTTAGTTCTATGGAGGATAAATATGTGGCATTGTTCACCATAATACCTTTTGGGATACCTAAATAAAAAAATATGTTTTTCTTGATGAATTTGTACACTATTTTAGTGCTGGATTGTTTGGTAGGGATGGCCTTTACCCACTTTGTGAAATACTCAGTCACGGTGAGTACGTAGGTATGGTCTGTACTTGAGTTGGGATTTAAAAGTTCAATGTAGTATGGACCCTACTGTTGGAATGGTTCTTCAATTACCTCTAGCCTAAGGGGTAGCATAGTGAGGTTTGGTATCCCAAAAAATATTTGGCATGATTTACCTTTGGAGACCCATTCTTAGGCATCTATAAGAAAATCATGCTAGTAGTACCAACCATGGAGGATTTTATGATTTGTTACCATCACAGAGAATTGACCTCCACACACTTGATCGTGATATGGATTCAAAAACTTCTCCTTTTTTTCCTTATCTACACACCTCAAAAAGAAACCATTCATTCCCCTCTTGAAGAGTGCATGGTTCCATATGACATACTCGGTTTCCCTTAGTTGGAGAGTTATTTTTTTGGTCTATGATCTAGGTGAGGATGACACTCATCATAGGTCAAGAAGTACGTGATATCCATATACAATTAATTTTTCATGCTCATGAAGAGGAGTTAAATAAATTCCTTACTAACACATTCACAAGATAAGCATTCTCCTGTATAATTTTGAGTTTTGAATGCATCATCCTATGCAAGTAATTTTCAAAAATCATTGTCTTATTAGATTAGAAGGCTTGATCTACAAATCATACTCTTGAATTCTCACCAGCTAGTTACCTCTTTTCATTCATGGATCCTATTGGGTGAGAATTGATTTGATGGTAGACCTTGGAACCATTACCACCATGTGGGAGTTGAGAATGTAGAACCAAAATTTATTTACTACCTTAACCAAAATAGAGGCATGTTTGTCCAACTAATTATATTTCAGTTCATGGTTCTTTAGAGGTGAGATCATGAAGGAAATGGGAGATTTAAAACCTTTGGTTTTTGTACCAGAATGGCCGATATCACCTATTTTGAAGCATAGGTACAAGATGAACTCCTTATCAAATTTTGGGTGCGCCAAGGTTGGATAATTTTCCATTGCTTATTTTACTACTTCAAATGCTATTTTTCCTTCTTTGTTACATGTGAATCTATCTTATGGATTCATCATGATAGTTGTGTGTTTGGTCAATTTGGAGAAGTCTGGGATGAAGCATCGAAGGAATTTGGCCTTTCCAAAGAAGGAATGTACTCCCTTTTTGCTTATTGGTAATGTCAATTCTTGAATGGCCTTTATTATTTCTAGGTCAAGAATCTCTTAATCTGAGATTTCCTTATTTAGAAAGATATTATAAGGATAACTTTATGACCTTCACTAACCTTTTACATGCATTTCTAAGGTATTTAAATATTTCCCGTACTAGGGTTCAAATGTTTTGAGTTTTATATTAAAATTAAACCTCTCTATACTTTGGCACACCTACTCTAATCTTGACCCCCAATATTGTGAGATCATCAATATTAATAAATTAAAACCTCTAACCCCCTGCATGTATACTGGTATATTGACTTTGTTAAATCCATCACCCTTTTAAAAGGTTTATCCTCACATACGAATTAAACGTGCTAGGCATTTTGCCTAGCTAATGAACCCTCATGCAATTTACCCTAAGGTGTAATTTAAGTTGTATCTATATTTGAAGATATTGTTCTTCTACATATTTCATCATTACATGATTTAGTATCCCGATATTTAGCTATATGGGATTATTATATTTTTGATTCTAGATCATCTTTTAACCAATATCAATGTATCTTAATTGGATTAACTCTAACTAGTGTAGCTACATGACCTCTTTTAGGGATGTGAAATGTAATAATTTGAAAGCCAAGTTTGAGATATAATCCTTATCTCCTACATGTAAATTTCTTATTTCACTATTAACAATAATGTTAATACTATAAATGGAGTGGGGGATAAGAAATCATGATTATTTCACTAATCCAAATTCAAATCAAACTCAAACTTTATGACATAAAGTTGTGTTTGAATTGATAATCGTTATCCATTTTTTCACTGAAGATGATTTGAATAAAATATGCATAATAGGAATAGAGTGGTGCATTTATTCCTTGGTTGAGAACACTCAAGATCAACATACACAATCAGGCCAAGATGTTGAGGAATTAACCCAAATGTCAAGGTGAGACATGCTAGATAGAGAGGTTATGATGAATTTAGGAGAAAGAATTTACTCAACCTTCACCATGTAGAGTTGCAATGGGGTGCTAATGATAAATTTCTTGAAATAAAGTTGAAATTTCACCGTGATGAATTAGTAATTGATGATTTCATTTTAGAGCTTCAAACAGGAAATGAAAATTAGAAGAAGATATTCTAGGAATGACTAGGCCATTTAGGAATGTATGTTCAAACTTTTAGCTTGAATACTCAACACTACATGTTAACTCCTTAAATTACCTCTATGTCTTCATGTGGAACATGAACTCTTGGTGTAGGATTAAATCTTCCCTCATGAGAAGATGACGGGTGATAAATTTATCTTTCTTATCAGACAATGGCAAGGATTTGATTTTTGTCATTGAAAATACACTTGGCAAACATGGAACCCAAAAGTTGGCACACTAGGTCATGAGGATCAGTATGTAGAGAGACCTTTTCCTAATATCAAAAGATAGATGAGGTATAACCATTATGATGGTTGAAATATCTTGAAAAATCCTTCTCATTCTAGTCATAGTGAATTCCATGTTGTAGGAAGAACCTAGGAGGCATGCTTAAGTGTTTTGAGACTAGGTTTAAGCTTTAAGTACATGACCATGATAACCTCCATAAAATTTTCAAATGTCCCTTACTTGTTTGACAATAAAACCTCAGCATCTCTAAGACACTAGGGCTGGTGGAAATGGTGACTAATCTGATCTTAAAAGGCATCAATTTTGAGGACTAGAGCCTGGTGATTTCAAAAATGCCATTGTTAGAATTTTCAAATTAGTAACTTACTATGCAAATTGTAAGACTTCACCTGAAAGAGTGAGATGCTCATAGAAATAAAAGTGTAATCTGTAGATGCATGGGAACATTGAGGATCATCCGTTGCACTATCCATGGTAGAATCAGTTCTAAAATTTTTCAAATTCAGTAAGGGAATGTAAAAAACCTAAATATATCTCAGATGAGAGGAAATAGCTCCCCATCTCATAATCTTGAGATAACTACATAAAATTCTCTAGGGTGATTCAAGTCTAGACCTAGTATACTTCATTCCATACATGAGTATACAATCTTCTTAATCTCCACATTTTACTTGATCCAAGTGATCGTGGAGGATCCAAGAACCATGTTTATGTAATTTGATAGTGCATAAAAATGTCATGTGTAAGTGGTGCACAAGAACACAACCAAATTTGGATTCAAATAAAAAGACTAAGTTTTGACCATATTGAAACAAGAAAACTAAAACTCTTGAAAAAATATACCTCAAGATGCAAAAGATGAAAAATACACAAACTCTTCAATCCTTCCTGACAATGGAACTTCTTTGGACTCCATTTGGAATAATAAGAGCTATAAAGCACATGTTAGATTAAGTCCTAAGGAATCGAATACTTTGATGGGAATGGCATTTTTAGAGGTTATAGATTCTATGATACAGTTGTTTAATTAGTATCCTTTGATCAAGAGGGATATGTAGAAGGGTTCTACCTTAATATTCTTTTGATAGCTAATAAAGTTCTAATATGAAGTCTGTACAAGGATGCATAGGTGATCCTTGCCCCGATGATCTCAACATACTAGCAAGTTAAAATTCATAAAGTCAACTTGAAGTAACTAACATAATGAATAAAAATAAGTTTTTGAAAATCCCTAGTGAAGCAAGTAACATGTGAGTGATTTAAATATAAAAATAAATACATAAGATGTGGGGTAAATTTGTTCTTATTTATCTAAGGGTTAGAGGGTTGGTAATATTTTTGTATATTCAGATTAATTAACACAATTAATGCTCTGGGGGAAATATGAAGGTATAACACTCATTCAGAGATTTTTTGATATCAAACATGGAAACAATTTCTAAAACATAAAATCATTGGATGCTCTTAGCTGATTACAAAGATAGGAAGTTGGATTGGAAGTGCAGACTTGAAATGACATGGAAGTTATTCATTTCTAGAACAAGAGTGTGAAATTGAGAACATATGGAACCATATATTAGGTATGGTAGTGACATAAGGTTTGGTCCCTTTAAGACAATTTTTGACAATGATGTGATGCCACTCTATAAGTTTATCCTGTGCTACCTCCACTAACTGGTGGAAGTGGACCTCTCACAATGAAAATATAGGTTTTTCACATTTTTAAAACCTTCTGTGTGATGTGAAATAACTTCAAACCCTAACCATAGGTATGATACCTTGAAAAATGGTTATTGGTTGGGTATGTCACACGTGAAGCTTGGTGCTTCATTGTCATCATTATCCTCACATGTTGAGCACTACTTCAAAGAGGCCATTATGAGAATCACCATCGATACTCTTCAATCCATCTAGAATGTGATATCTATAAGGATGCAACTACTTCAAAAAACTTAATCAATTCTACATTTGCCACCTCTTGCTCCTTGGCATGCTTAAACTTGGATTGGATTTAAATGTATTGACATCGGGAAGCTTGACTATTAAACCTATTTGGGATTTCTTCAAACATGTGTAAGGGCTAGTCGTTATATTGGTATTTTTTTGAACAGTGATCTTAATGATGGTATTGGGGAGAGTGTCCTCTTGAGATACAAGTATACTCATTAGCCATAATTTGACATGTCATTGGGGGTACATAGGAGTGGAGTTAGAACTTTGACCTTATATAAGCTTTAATAGGTTAAGTATGGCCTAGTGGATATGAAATCACCCACGAGAAGATATCAAATTGCCTCCATTTTACTATTGGCGTGGTATAGGGATTCCTTCAAATTGTATGAGCTTTAGACCCGATGAGAATCGTTAAACAATTTAGACCTAGATGGACAATCCCATACAAGAATTCTATGGGATAATGCAAAATTTTAGGGAATGATTGTTGGGAGGAATATACTATTATGGGTTGATGTATCTTTATTATGAAATGAGTTATACCTTCAGAAGATTCTGAATTCAGGAAGAACTGGTATGAACCAAGAGGTATAAGGATAGGTTACCTAGGCTTGGAATGTGTGTGCAAGTCATGCTTCATTTGGGTAAGTGCACCAAGTTGGGGGACCAAAAGGGGGTCGTAAGTGGACACATTATTCTATAAAAAAACTTCAACTTGTACGAGTTTTTCGAAATAGTTACACTCAAAATTGGAAGATGTTGAAGAAATATGAATCATAGCATTTTGAGTCTAGTGTCTAAGTTACAAAATTTTATTGAAAACGGATAAGTTTAAGTGGGTCAAATAACTAAATACTAACAAATGCTCCTGTTTTTGTTAAAAAACATAATAGAGTGACTTCGTGCCCCCCACCATTTTTTGAGCACCATTTAGTATTTTTGAAAAACCCTTTGGTAGAAAGATAGCTAGGAGCATCTAGTTTGGGCTCTATTTTTTTAAATATTTTTTTAGCGAATATTTATTTATTTATGATTTTTCTAGAACAGAAATTTTATGTTTTGAAAAATAACAAAGCTCTGACCATGCCCCCCTAACTACCTCAAAAAATATCAAAAATTTGTTTTTTTAATATGTATAAAATTATGCCTAGCTTGGGCTAGTATAAATTTTTTTAAATTTCAATCACCCAAAAAAAAGATACACCATAAAAGATAGACATATTTACACTTCAAAAAATAGCTATAAAAAGGCATAGTTAGAAAATAAATAACATGGAAACCTTATATTAGTCATAAAATTTGAAAAATTATATTTTAAGAAAGAAGGAGACTTTGCTTTATGTCGTGGTATTATTTTTTAAAAAATGGATTGATTGTTTTATTTTTATTTATCATAGAGGAAGTGGCATTTTTACAATTTCTTTTTAAAACACGTTGTTTATTGTGTTTGTGCAGGTCCATGCCTCAGGCTTGGGGATCTAAACCGGATCCCAAGCCTTGAGGCATAGCTTGGGAAAAGAGAAAATGCAAAACGCGTACGCGTTACATAACGTGTATGCATTATGTGTGGTATAAACAGAACGCGTACGCGTTCTGTGTACTATAAACATTATGTATGCTTTTGACATGCTTTTATTTACATAAATAAATTTAAATTTATTTATGTAAATATAAGAAATTAGGGTCACTCTGCACCTTATGGAATTAGTCTCACAGCTCTATGAGTCATAGTTTAGGAGATAATTTTTTAAAGTATAATCTGGTCAGTACATAGGTAATTTTTCAAGATTTAAGTATTCATCCTAACTATTTTAGTATTTAACTTCTACAATCGAAACCCTAAGCCATAGGCCATAAACCTAAACACTAAATTGTAAACCTTGAGCCCTAAACCCTAAACCTTTAACCATGATCCCTAGACCCTAAAACCAAAACCCTAAACCTTAAACCTTAAACACTCATCCCTTACCTGTGAGCCCTAAACCCTAAGCCTTAAGCCCTAAACCCTAAGCCATAATACCTAAACCCTAAACCCTAAACCCTAAACCATGAACCAGGATCCCTAAATGCTAAACCCTAAAACCCTAAACCATAAAATCTAAACCCTAAACCCTAAACCTTGAGCATTAAACCCTAAATCCTAAACCCTAAACTAAAACCTAAACCCTAATCCTTAAACCTACACCCTTATCCCTAAACCATAAAAACTAAACCCTAATACCTAAACCTTAAACCCTAAACCCTAAACCCTAAACCCTAAACCCTAAACCCTAAACCCTAAAACTTGAACCCTAAACCCTAAACCCTTAATCCATAACCTGTAGTACCTTAAATCTAAACCCTGAAACCTTGAGACCCATAAACCCTAAAAACCCGTAAAACATAAACCTATACCCTAAACCCTAAACCCTAAACCCTAAATCCTAAACCCTAAATCCTAAACCTTAAACCCTAAAACCTAATCTAAAAACCCTCTAAACCCAAAACCCTAAAACCTAAACCCTAAAACCTAAACCTTGAATCCTAAACCCCAAACCCTAACCCTAACCCATAAACCCTGAACCATGAACCATGAGCCCTAAACCCTAAACCCTAAACCGCAAACCATATTTCATCAATATTTCCTAATATCGTGCCTAGAACCATCGTTGAGTCTGCTTATAGAACTACCTTGTTTATGAGAGGTTGGACAAGTAACTAAATGGATATGACATCTACCTTGTGCCTTATAATGCATATATTACACATCTCTTCCAAACTTGTTTCTCCCCACATATACTTGCGCTCTTTGAATGTAAATTTATTCAACACTCTAAAAAAAATTTCACATTTCTCATATTTCCATGTATGGTATTATGCAAGCCAAGATGACCCATTGGAAGCTGGAAATAATAACCATCGCAACAAAAAAAAATCTTAAAGGACTAAAAAAGAAACATAGATAATATATCAATGTAAACGGTGTAGGATCATAATTGAATTCCCTGTAGTATCCTCTCCTTAGGAGAAAGATAAATGTTCAACCATTCTAATGGAATGGATAGTAAATTTGACAGAACTTCCTAAAGTTGATTAAAATAAGCATAGAAAAACCTGGGGAATGGCTAAGAACACTAAACCCTGGGTTATACTAAACCATAATCAGTAAATCTTTATTGTTTAGCTCTAAATGGGAGTTACTTGGCCTACGACTTAGTGACCTTCCATTCATTGATAATTCCTTATATGATAAACCCATGGATGTTTTCAAAATCCCCCTAAACAAAAACCTATACGGGTAGTCATCAATCCTAGTGAAGGGTGTGATGTGATTTCCAAACAACTTGAAATTCATATAGATTTAGAGGTCATAACATAATTTTTTCAAATATCTCTATCATTATAAATGAAATGCCTAAGTAAACCCTTAGTGTCTCCCTGTACATCCAAGGATTAAGGACTATTGGGGGTCTTTAGAATGATTGAACAATCAGGAATATGATAATTTCCCTCCTTCAAAATATCAAACCCTGAGATGAAAGACATCAAATTTTGATGACTCTCTTTGAATGTTATGCCTACAAATTCGATGAACCCTGAACTCTGTGACCTAAACCCTTAACCCTCAACCATGAGACCTAAACCCTAAACTATAAACCCTAAACCCTAAACCTTAAACTAATAAATCCTAAACCCTAAACTTTAAATAACCCTAAACCCTTGAACCCTAACCCTAAACCCTAAACCCTAAAACCATGAGCCCTAAGCCCTAAACCCTAAATACTAAATCCAGATCCCTCGAGCTCTAACCCCTAAACCTTAAACCAGTAACTCTAAACCCTAAACCTTAAGCCATAAACCATGAACCATGAACCCTAAACCCTAATCCCTAATCACTAAACTATAAAATTTAAACCTTAAGCCTTAAAACCTACACCCCATAATCCTTAAGCCCTAAACCCTAAACCTTAAACCCTAAGCCCTAAACCCTAAATCTAGAGCCCTAATCTCTAAACCCTAAACCTTAAACCTGTAACTAACCCCTAAACCTTAAACCCATAACTCTGAACCCCGAACCCTGAGTCGTAAACCTTAAACCATGCACCCTAACCCCTAAACCCTAAACCCTGAGCCCTGAGCCCTAAACCATAAACCCTAAACCTTAAGGCCTAAATGTTAAATCCTAAAGGTCCCTAAACCCTAAACCCTAAACCCTAAAAACTAAATCATAAACCCTAAACCCTAACCCCTAAACCCTAAAATCTAAACCCTAAACCCTTAACCCTAAACTATAAACCCTAAACCCTAAACCATAAATCCTTAAACCCTAAGTCCTAAAGACTAAACCCTAAACCCTAAACTCTGCGACCTAAACCCTTAACCCTAAAGACCTAAACCCTAAACCCTTTTCCCTAAACCACTAAACCCTAAACCTTTAAACCTTAAACACTAATCTTGAACCCTAAACCCTAAACCTTAACCCTAAACCCTAAATCCTTAACCCTAAACCCTAAACCCTGAGCCCTAAACCCTAAACCCTAAACCATAAACCCTAAGCCCTAAACCCTAAACTCTAATCCCTAAATCCTAACCCCTAAACCCTAAACCATATTAAACCTTGAATCATACAACCCCATAAACCCTAAACCTGAGCCCTAAACCCTAAACCCTAAGCCCTGAAACCCTAGGAATCCCTAAGCCATAAGAACTAAGACCAAAACCAGTAAACCTTGAACCTCCTTAAACATAAACCATCAAACCCTAAACCCTAAAAAACCCTAAACCCTAAGCCCTTAAACCCTGAACCCATAAACTCTCAACCCTAAACCCTAAAAAATGAGCCCTAAACCCTAAACCATAAAACCCAAACCGTAAACCCTAAACCTTGAATCCTTAAAACCTTAAACCCTGAACCCTTTGACCTAAACCCTAAATCCCTAAACCCTAAATCCCTTAAACCTTAAACCCTAAGTCATAAACCCTAAATCCTAAACCCTAAACCTTAAACCCTGAGGACTAAACCCTAAACCCTAAACCCTAAACTCTAAGCCCTAAACCCTAAAATCATAAACCCTAAACCATAAAAGCTAAACCTTGATCCCTAAATCCTAAACCCTGAAACCCTAAACCCTAAACCCTTAAGCCCTAAACCCTAGGCCCTAAGCCATAAGCCCTAAACCTAAAACCCTAAACCCTGAACCCTCAAACTAACCATAAACCCTCAATCCTAACCCTAAAAACTAAACCCTGAGCCGTAAACCCTAAACCCTAAACTCTCAACCCTAAACCCTGAACCTTGAACCCTGCATAAACCCTAAACCTTGATCCAAAAACCCTAAACCCTAAACCTTGAATCCCTTACAGTCCTAAACCTTAAACCCTAAACCCTTAAACCTTAAACCCTAAACCTTAAATCTAAAACCCTAAACCATAAACCCTAAACCATGAACCCTAAGCCCTGAGCCCTAAACCCTAAACCCTAAAATATGAACTATGAGCCTTAAACACTAAACCTTAAACCCTAAACTCCTAAACCCTAAACCCTAAACCTTAGCCCTAAACCCTAAACCCCAAGCCTTAAACCCTAAACCCTAAATCATAAACACTCACCCTAAACCTTAAACCCTAAGCCCTAAGACCCTTCAACATGTTTTAAACCCTAAGGACCCTATAGTGTTTAAGGTGATTAATCGACTAATTTAGTTTTTATGAGAGACTAAATCCTTTGAACCCTAAAAACGAATTTTAAATTGCCTTTTGTAGTTAACCTTAACACCCTTCAGAACAAGCTAAAATGAGCTAGTCATGTCACCCTAGTTAAGCCCTAAGGACCCTAATTTGTGCAGTATTAAGGCATTGTTTGTCTCCATAAGAGACCTAGAAAAAGCATAAACTCAGAAACCCTAAATTTGATTCCATGAAACTGTCAATCCCTTGAAGCCCTAAACCCTCAAGACCTGATCCCTATCCAAGCTTAACCCTGAACCTCATGGGCCATAAACCTTGAAACCATCAAACCTTATCCCTAAAATAAACCCTAAACCTTGAGCCCTAAACCCTAAAACCTATATCCTAGACCCTAAACCCTAAAAAATAAACCTGTTAATCTAAACCCCTCGGATAAACCCTAAACCTTTTGTTATCCAATGGAATCCTAGGAGCCTTGAAGCTGTAAACCCTAAGGGTAAACCAGTTGATAATTTGCAAGATCTTGGGCCAGAAAAAAATCACGAAAAATCAGCTAAGTCCTTTAAGTCCAAAGCCCTAAACCTTGGGACAGTTGGGACGTTGGGGCGCGAATCAGCCGAAAAGCCTTACCAGGAAAGTCCAGGCAGCACTAAGTTGGGACATTCAAGGACGCACATGGACGCGAAAAGGGCGAATGTGAACTAGCCGAAGGTGCAAGCAAAATGGACTCAAGTTTTGATGAGAGACTAGTCTCTAGACAGGCCTGGGCCATTTTTGAGTCACGTTGTAGGACGCAAACCACCCTTACATCAGCTGAAAAATGAGAACTTTGTCATTGGGACAAAGGGACGTGGAAGACGCGGATCCAAAGGAGCCATTATTTGTGAAGTCATTACGGCACGTGTCTTCGTCTCCATAAGAGGGACAGGAGAAGCCCGAAACATGTATGAGAATCATGAAAGTTTATTGTCCATGACAGGGATTCTTTTTAGATCAGGGAAAGGTGAGACGTGATCACGTGAAGAAGGGGAAGGCATGTTTCTAACGAATGGAAATCATCTAAGTTCTCATTGATGCAATTCAAGGTACTATTTGTCCAAAAAATTTCAAAGGGGCAAGGTTTGAAGGGTTAAGGCCCGAGCCAATAGAAATCAGGACATGTGTCCAAGGAGCAGGGAAGTGCGGAGCTCAGGGAGGAATCCTGGATCTACAAATTGAGCAAAAAGTTTTTAGTGAAAAAGACTAAAAGGTCAAAGGATGACCCCGCGCCCCTGTCCTCCAAACAGATCATGCCACATGTCCCAAGTGGTGGGGGGGCAAGCGGGGGGGAAAATGGAAAATTTTTCCAAAGAGTTAAAAAACCTCAAAACTTTCAAAGGAAAGCCCATGCAGTAAAGGTGGAGGAGAGAGAATTGCTCAATCCAATCTAGCGCCCGACACGTGGCAGGTCCGACTGGTGGAATCATGGAAAAAAAAATTTCCAAAATGTAAAAAGGTCATTAGATTTTTAAAGTTTTGCCTGATCCATTTTTTGGGCCGTTTTGCCCTAAAACTTCAGAGCTATAGGACCTTATCTTTTGATCCAGAGCTGCAGATTTACACTAATTCTTATATCATATGGAAATATTTTGAAATTATATACAAGATTCTAAGGGTCAATCTACTGAATTTCTGGTATTAGTTTCTTAAGACTTAAACATTCAAAAAACGGCTCTGTAAGTATAAGTGTCCATGGGTAAAAATGACCTACATCGGCGACCATACTTACTGTAAAATGTGTACGCGTTCTCCTCCAACTTGGTCTAAAATGACAAGGTATGCATTTGTAAGTTCTTCATGCTGAAATGTGTAATGAATTTGTAGTCTTCTTAGGAATGGGTTACCACGTTATGTAGGTTTTCGATAATCTACCAGGGCTCAAGACATGCAATGTAAAAAGCGTGAGCACATTTTAGCAAATTTCACATAGGGTGGGAACGTCTGTTTTAGCAGAGTTTTTAACCACTTTTTGTCCCCTCCAGCAACTTCATTGTTGCTTAGCCTATAAGACCTGCTTCAAAGTCCTGGAACAATGGTTTTTCTACACTCTACAATTGATGATGTCAATGCAGTGGTAATGACAGTGGAAGTGGATGGTGCTAGCTTCTGTGAATGAGTTTTAAGGTCCTTTGTTTGTAAAAGGATTTCACAAGCATGGAATCAGGTCCTATATTATATCTTATGAGCCTGTATTATGTTTTATGTTGCAATTGGACTGTGTGTCTGTTTCAAGGTGTGTCATCATCAAAGGAGATGGTCACCACTCCTTTTGGTATGTAGTCTATGATAAAAATTCCAGTCATGTATATCAATCTAAAAGTGTTCTATGGCTTGTCTCCATGTAATTTAGAGTATGATTTCCAAAGGATCTGAACCTCAACAGTTTTGCAAGGTCTAGAGTCAACAATCTTGAGAAGTTTGTGGAACCAACACTCTAATTTAGATCATTCCTGAACTGTAACTAGGTTTCTGCCAAAGTCCCACACTTATAAAGAGGTTTCAAGGCTCTGTACAATCACATTGGATGCCTCAGACATCATTTAGAACCTTGATTTGCATCTTCAAGGGTACTGGTGTTGTCTTTCGAATTCTAACATGTAGTTGGCATGCCCGGTAGGACCTCACAGGTATCATTTGTATATTCCAGTAAAGTTGATGTGAATCTGCTATAATTTTATTAGGCTTGTAAAGAGCTATCTATATTGCATATCTGGTGTCCTCCGAGTGGAATGAATCAACAAGTTTCAGCAGTGCAGGCCTAAATCATATGTTCAATGAGTAAGAGGTCATTACAAGTTCAAGAGTTCTCAATGAATAAGCCAATATCATGATGTGAAAATTAAAACCATGCAATTATGATCCAAGAAGAATGCGTGGAGAAAGAAGGACTCAAGGATGTTGTGAAGATGTCCACCAAACAGAACTGTCTCAACTCCTACAGGTTAATAGTGATTCCCTATGATTTAGTATAGCATAAGGTATGATATCAGAGGAATCATATACGTGCACAAAATGAACTTCCTATGGTTATGTTCATAGGCAACAGCCCACTTGCCCTGAATGCATAACATCCAATTCCTAGTGCAGCCTTAAAGTTCAATTTTCTACTTAACTGGAGACAATGAACAAGACTAATCCAGGTAATCATGTTACACAGATATTTGCTCACCTACAGGTCTGTAAGTCATGAAATCAATGGAAGGGTAGAGTTGCTATCAAGAATTACTATGCATCTCTCAATCTGTGTGTGTAGATAGGGGATTGGAATGGTAGTTAGAAGCCTTGTGTGTTGGTTCTATCAAAGGATCTACAAGATCAGTTGTGTAGGATCATTTCATGAGAAATTTGGAGAAAAGGAATGACAGCTTGTAAGTTTTGGAGCAGTTGAAAAGAATCATAGTGAGATCCCAATGTAATAGCTGAATGATTTCAACTATGCAAATTTCAGTAGACTAAGGAGTCAAAAGATTTTCCGAGTGGCAGTCAGGTGCTACCGGTATGAAGGATACTTTTCTCTGAGGCCTATCATCAATGCTCTCAAGCATTCTAATGAATAGTACTATGCTGATTCAGTCCATTGTTAGGCATAAATATCCCTATGGCTTATAGCATTGCCATTATGTCTGAAAATTGTTTGATCCAAGGTGGAAAACTTGCCCCTAGACCTCCTATGCCATTGTTTCCAAGTTTAGAGAGTCCAAGCACTAATTCAAGCACCTAATTTGGCTCCTTCTCCCACTCCTAGAAATCAGAGTTCAAATGAAGCTTCCACTTCATCTCTAAGTTCCCCAAATGAGCTTCAAGAAGTCATGAAATAATTACAAAACCTAGGTAATGAGTTGGTTACTCTCAAGAGGCAACAAGCCCAAGGTTTTAGACCTTCTTATCAACCCCAATCTCAGCCTAACAGGCAGCCATACCAACCACAAAGGCCTCCTAATCTAGCTACAAATATAAATCAAATAAGGCCTCCTGCCAATAGACCATTCCAGCCCTATAATCCAAATTCCATATCTGCCTCTAAGGCATTGGTGTCAACACAAAACAACATTACCCAGGAGTACGATTGGTGTTTTCCATGCAATGAGCCTCATAATCAATCCATGTGCTTCAATGGTGCTTTGAATCAAGCATTAATGGTGATAACTACTCGTGTGGAGGGTGAGAGCAGTCAAGAAAATAGTCAACAACAAGAAACATTCTAACAACAATCAGCCCCAAATGACACCACATTGGTAAATTGGCAAGCAGAGGATTTTTGTGGCATGAACCAGGTAGTTTCTCAAGGTGTTGCAGTGAACACAAGGTCAAAAAGGAGGAATTTGGGTGAAGAACAGTCATTAGCCTGTCGACACTAAAATTTTCCTCCGTAATTTCTATTTCATTAATGTATGTATTACGAATAGGATGTTGTTAAGTATAATTAGTAATAGTGTCTAATAGAAGATAACGGCACTGGCAGTAAGGTGCCGCCAATAATGTGGAGTACGGTAACAATCAAAGTACAATAGGAATGTTGTAAAAAGTAAATATTTGTCGTAAGTGGTCCGGTAATGTTAAAATGTCAAAGATTGGGTAATTAGAGAAGTAGGGTCTACATGATTAGGAATTAGAAATATTATATTGGTAATAAAGACAAGGAGTGAGGTCATAAATATTTTGTGTATTTTAATTGTAAATAAACTAAAAATGTGGAACCCATGTAAAATGATAAGGTTTATCTTATCTTAAAGGATAAGCTTACATATACAGATAAGAGTTAAGGTATGAAATATGATTCGTCAGAGTGGATTTCTTATCCTATCTTAGAGATAAGATGGATAAGCCTGGAAGTTCTATAAATAGAGAGGCCACCCCCCTCATTTAGCATAGAAGGAAGTAGTGAGAAATATTGTAGGAAGTGTGTGAAGGAAGCCATCAGTTTAAAGGTGTGTTGAAGAAGCCATTAAGAGGTGTAATTGTAAAGTTTCTCCCATAGTCTTGGTGAAAGGCAAGTGAAGTCAATAACACTTGAAGTACCTCATGGGTGAGATTGTAACAGTTTCATGTTAATATTATAATTTATTTTGATATTTCAGATTTGTCATCATTCTGTCTTATCATAGTCGATGGTATTCTTGTGTTATGTTGTTGTTTTGTTTCCAGATTACATCCACCAAACTAAAGGCTGTGCATTAGTAAATAATCATAGCATGAGCAGTTCCCAGTGAAGAATTATCATAGTGCTGGATTGGTGTTGACATTTTGGTTCTGTTTCCGGGACCATTCCTCGTTGGTGGATTTTCTGGAGAGATATTCCCACTTAGTCAAAAATCAATTGGAGGGTAACCTTGTTTTTACTGTGTATAGTAGTTACCATGGTAAAGTCATTTTTACTATGAATAGTAGTTACCATGATAAAGTCATTTTTGCTGTGAATAGTATTTATCACAGTAAAGTCACTTTTTACCATGAATAGTATTTACCACAGTAACTTCACTTTTTACCGTGAGTAGTGTTTACCACATTAAAGTCAGTTTTTACCGTAGTAAGTCAAGTTTTACCATAGTTTACCGTGGTCATTTCTATTTTACTGTAAAAAGGTGTAAAGTCACTTTCTAGTATAGTGATTCAAATTATTTGTGCACATAAGTCTTGTTAATTGTACTTGTGGGTTGGTATTTCGCGGTGGTTACTTTTGAAAATGGGAAAGATTCATGTTTTTTCAGCTCAATCTAATGAAGATGCTTCTTCTTTCATTCAAGAGTTTAAACGATCTTGTATTTGTAATGGCCTTATAAGAAGGGAACAATGGACTGAATTTTTTCCTACCTTTTTGGATGGTTTAGCACTTAGGTGGTTTGAAACACTAGGTGATAATGTGAAAAATTCATGGGATTTATTAACTGAAAGTTTTCTTGAAGAATTTGGTGAACAACAGAAATATGCAAATCTCATGATCGAGATCACAAAGCTATCCCAAGGAGAGAAGGAGAAGATAAGGGATTATCATGCTTGTGTTCTAGAGCTAAGGAGGAAGCTCGATGCCTAGATCCGGAAGGAAGGATTAGCGGATGGGTTGATGAATGGCGTGGATAATCTCCTCTGTAAGCACTTCATTCTTGGGATGAAGCCAGAGATCAAACAACGAGTGAAGTATGACCGCCCAACTACCATTGAACAAGCAAAGGAGATTACAAGAAGGCAAGAAGAAAATATGGAAGAGGAGCCCAAAGAAATTGTGGCTAAAGTAGAGCCTACACCAGCGCCTTTGGTTGAGAATCCACAACCACTCCCGGTGAGCACAAATATTTCTCCTAGTACATCTACTGAGTATGAAGATCTGCTCAAAAAGATGGGTCAGTTAACTATTAATCTTCTTCAAGGAAAATAATTTAGTTCTCAGGGAGGAGATAGAGGTTCAAAAAGAAATATTTCTGAAGTTGTTTGCTATGGTTGTTATAAAAAGGGTCATTATAAGTATAATTGTCCAGATAGAGCTTCTACATCTGGTAAAGGAGATAATGATAAAGGAAAAGCACCTGTGAATTCTTTTGATGTAGTAGATAAGAGCAGAAATAATGAAGTAGATGTGTTTGTAACAAAAAGAAAGAAAGAAAAAGATAATAAAGATGGAAATGATCCTAAGAAGATGAAAGAAGAAACTAGTAAGAAACATAGGAGAAGAAAGTTGGGTGTACAGGATTTTCTGATTTCACAGGGGGAAGGACCATACTCCATCTTGGAAGATCTGTCCAAAAGGCCTGTAAATATTACATATGGTCAAATCTTGGCTATGTCTTCTGAGAAGAGGCAGGAGTTGCGAAGTGGACTCAATGCTCGACAAAGGAAGGAGGTTGAGGTCCCTGTTTTGGAAGCAGAGGCGGATCCCTATGCTCCACAAGCTGAGGTATTATATAATGGCATTTCAATTCATGATGTCTTAGTTGATGGAGGTGCTACAGTTAATGTAATGACCGAGTCTGTAATGAATATGTTGGGTTTAAAAATTGATCGCCCTTCAACACTTATGTTAAGGTCATTAGATAAAGGAAAAACTAAACCAGAAGGTGTAGTTTCAAATGTGGCAATATCTGTTATGGGTGTGGTATGTGTGGTAGAATTTCAGGTGATGAAAAATGGTACTGTTACGTACCCAATGCTACTGGGAAGACCATGGCTAAGGAGAGTTCATGCAAGAAACTACTGGAATGAAGGTTTCATGACACTTGGAGGTGGTAGAGAGAGGGTGAAGATAAGTGTGATCCCTCGACATCATAAGGCAGAACCTGTGGATTAAAGTGATGAAACTGATGATTGGACATCCTCTGATTACTCTAGTACCAGTGAAGTGGACACTGAAGATGAAGAAAGTGAGGTGGATGTTTTAGTCATGGATATCCTTCCAGTCACACCAACTCATGACCCCATAAAATTATGTAAAGAAGAAGTTGATGATTGTTTCCAACAAATAAAGATTGGTGATGTTGTGATGGAGAGTGAGAAGGAATCCTACCTCCAGCTCTTTCGAAGGTACATACACCTATTCACTTTTGATTACAAGGAACTCTGTCAAGTAAGTTGGGTAGAACATTGTATTGAGATGGTAGATGGTGCTAAGCCCATAAAGCAAATGCCATATAGAATGAATCCTAATTTTTCCAAGAATGTAAAAGAAGTAATAGATAAGTTGCTTGATGCAGGATTCATATTTGCTGTGGAGAATTCAAAATAAGTTTCTCCCATTGTGATCTCAATAAAAAAGAATGGGAAGCTACGCATTTGTGTTGATTACAGGAAGCTCAATAAGGCAACAAAGAAGGATCATTACCCTCTTCCATTTTCAGATCAGATCTTGGACGAAGTAGCTGGCTAGGAGTGCTATAGTTTTGCTGATGGATATAGTGGCTACAACCAAGTTCATATAGCAGAGAAAGATCAGCTGAAGACCACGTTCACCACTCCTTGGGGAACGTTTCCTTATAGAGTTATGCCTTTTGGGTTGTGTAATGCTCCAGCAACATTCCAGCGTTTGATGAATAGGGTGTTTGAACCCTATATTGGGACCTTCATCAGATTATTTCTGGATGATTTTTGCATCTATGGGAGCAAGTTGGACCACCTGCACCAAATGGAGACAACATTTCAAAGGTTAGATGAAGCACAAGCCTCACTAAACCCTACAAAGTGTGTCTTTGGATGTTCTAAAGGCGTTTTGTTAGGGCATGTTGTATCTAGAGATGGTATTGGTACTGATCCTAATAAAGTTTCAACAATCAAAGATTTACCATTTCCTCTTAATAGAAGTAAGTTGAGATCATTTTTAGGCCATGTGGGTTACTTTAGAAGGTTCATCAAGAATTTCTCAAAGATTGCACAGCCACTAACCCAGTTCTTGAAGAAGAATGTTACTTATGAACCAGGAAATAAGGTGCATGAAGCTTTTGGACAACTGAAGGAAGCCCTGGTGTCTTCACCTGTTTTAAAGAATCCAGATTGGAGCAAGCCATTCATTGTGTACACTGATGCCTCAGATGCAACACTAGGAAGTACTTTGAGCCAAAAGGATGAAAATGAGAATGAACATCTAATTTACTTTGGGAGCAGACAAATGAGCAGTGCTGAGGTAAATTATACTATAACTGAAAAAGAGGCTCTGGCTATCATTTTTGTTGTAAAGAAGTTTAGAAATTACTTGCTAGGGAAAAAAATTCTAGTTGTAATAGATCATCAGGCTCTAAAATATATTGTAAATAAGCCTAACCCATCACGGAGGATAGCAAGATGGATAATTTTGCTACAAGAGTTTGAATTTGATATTATAGATAGGCCAGGAAAGAAGCATGTCAATGCGGATGCACTCTCTCGAGCCTATGATGGTTTAGGATCATCTTATGATGATGATGATTTCCCTGATGCAGCATTGTTATCCCTTGACACAATCCCTAGTGAATACATAGATATTTGGAATTATCTGAATGAATTCAAGTTTCCTGATGGTGCCAATGCAAAAACTAAGAGAAAGATTACTCAAGTCAGTCATCCATATTCTATTCTGCATGGAGTATTATTTCGAATAGGACCTGATGGATAGTACAAGAGGGCAGTTGGACGTGATCAAGGGAAGGAACTGCTAGAAGAATTCCACAATGGTACATGTGGAGGGCACTTCTCTAGACAACTTACAACAAGAAGGATCTTGGATGCAGGTTATCACTAGCCCACTCTTTTTAAAGATTGTTATAATTATTGTAAGACATGTGATATTTGTCAAACACATGGTAACCGTAAGCCTTCATTAGCTCCATTATGTCCTATTCTTCCCCTTGGTCCCTTTGAAAAGTGGGGAATAGACATTGTAGGTTCAGTTCCAACTACATCACACCAAAATAAGTATATTGTAGTTGCCACATTTTATTTAACCAAGTGGGTTGAAGCTAGGCCATTGAAAACAAATTCCATGGATGAAGTGGCAAGGTTCATGTATGAACGCATTGTCACCAGATTTGGTTGCCCATTATAAATTGTAACAGATCAAGGAAGCCACTTCATTAATGAGGTGGTAGAAGCCCTAGTCAATAATTTTTATATTAAGCACAGGAAGGCAAAAACATACAAGCCAAGCACAAATGGACAGGTGGAACTAACAAATTTTGTGTTGTGTCAAATTCTAGCAAAAGATGCAACCTTGAAGGTACATAAATGGGATAAAAAGGATTTATGCAGCATTGTGGGCATATAGGGCAACATCAAAGTCAGCAACAAGATACTCCATATTTCAGTTGACCTATGGCATTGATCCAGTTCTTCCTATTGAGTTTGATATTCCCACTGTGAGAGTTATGAAAAATGAAAGGATAGATGAAAGTGATTCAGTAAAAGAAAGGTTGCTACATCTTCATTTGCTGGAGGAAATGAGAGAAATAGCAAAGGATATAAGCCATAAGAAGAAAATGAAGCAGAAGGAATACTTTGATCAAAAGATCCAGTGGTCTCCATTTCATGTGAATGAATTGGTTCTAGTATATGATTCCAGATACAAAAAATGAAGACAGAGAAAATTTCTTCCAAAATGGATGGGGCCCTACAAAATAGCAGCTATGCATGAAAATGGTACGTACCGACTGGAGGAATTGGATGGCACTCCCATTACAAAATGGGTCAACCATGATAAGTTGAAGATTTTCCAAGCACTAGAATCGTCTACTCTGAGGACGGAGTAGAAGATAGGAAGGGGGAAGATGTCGACACTAAAATTTTCCTCCGTAATTTCTATTTCATTAATGTATGTATTAGGAATAGGATGTTGTTAAGTATAATTAGTAGTAGCGTCTGATAGAAGATAACGGCACTGCCAGTACGACGCCGCCAATAATGTATAGTATGGTAATAGTCAAAAGTACAATAGGAATGTTGTGGTAAAAAGTAAATATTTGTCGTAAGTGGTCCGGTAATGGTAAAATTTCAAAGTTGGGGTAAGTAGAGAAGTAGGGTCTACATGATTAGGAATTAGAAATATTATATTGGTAATAAGGACAAGGAGTGAGGTCATAAATATTTTGTGTATTTTATTTGTAAAAAGTCTAAAAATGTGGAACACATGTGAAATGATAAGGTTTATCTTATCTTAAAAGATAAGCTCACATGTACAGATAAGAGTTAAGGTATGGAATATGATACATTAGAGTGGATTTCTTATCCTATCTTATAGATAAGATGGATAAGCCTAGAAGTTCTATAAATAAAGAGGCCACCCCCCTCATTTACCATAGAAGGAAGTAGTGATAAATATTGTATGAAGTGTATAAAGGAAGCCATTAGTTTAAAGGTGTGTTGAAGAAGCCATTAAGAGGTGTAATTGTAAAGTTTCTCCCATAGTCTTGGTGAAAGGCAAGTGAAGTCAATAACACTTGAAGTACCTCATGGGTGAGATTGTAACAGTTTCATGTTAATATTATAATTTATTTTGATATTTTAGATTTTTCATCATTCTGTCTTATCATAGTCGATGTTATTCTTGTGTTATGTTGTTGTTTTGTTTCCAGATTACATCCACCAAACTAAAGGCTATGCATTAGTAAATAATCATAGCACGAGGATTTCTCGGTGAAGAATTATCATAGTGCCAGATTGGTGTTGAAAAGCCCCAACCAATCTGTAACCTTCCATGGCTCCACAAATGGTTGGCAAGCAAAATCTAATTTCAAATGCATAAGGGCAGCCAAGAACAGCTCCTAGGCCAACTCAAATACCAGCTGTTGCTGCCCACATGCAAGGAGTTAATGTACAAGCAAAGGGACAATAAAAGGATACTTCATCCCCATTCAACATCATTGATCAGATGAAGAAGACTAATGTTAATATATCAATGTGGGAATCCCTATCTATCCCAGGCCAAAGAGATCTGCTGCAACGTACCATGAAGGACTGGCCAACTTCGAATCAGCAAGACAAAGTGCTTACAAATGCTGCCCAGCCTGAGGGAAATCATGGAGGATAGCAAGGTAAAATGTTGAAGCCCCCTCCTTTCTATGTTTCATTAATCATTGGAAATCAGCTAGTACACAATTGCATGATAGACTCCGGGGCAAGTAGCTCGGTAATGCCTAAACAGATAGCTGATAAGCTAGGGCTCCAGTATGAGACAACATCCAAAGGGGTAGTGCAGCTAGATGGGACAGCAGTAGCAACAATTGGAGTGATAAGAAATTTGAGTCTTACCTTGCATGCATGTCCAAATGTTGTTGTTTTACAAGATGTATCAGTCATAGACCTTCCACCACTCTTTGCCCTATGTTTGTCAAGGGACTTCACAGCCAAGATTGGGGGGTATTTGTCTACTGATTGGTCACACATGCTGTTCAGAACAAGGTATGGAACTAAGGCTACAATCAGGTCTGAATCTATTACAAACTTTCACATTGAGCCTTACACTCCAAGTCATATTAATGCCAATTGCTTAGTATTTGATCAAGAGGATCACCCAAGCACTGATGAGGTTGACACCAAGGTTAGAAGCATCCTGGATCTAACTCTTGATGAATGGGAAAACAAGGTACATGCATTTGATCCTTATCAAGAAGTGGAAGAATCTAAGTTAGGGGTCTATTGTATACACGAAGAAAATCAGCCTATTTCTATCATCACCAAGCCGAACCACAAAGATGACAATGAGGTATGGCAGTTGTTTTTTGATGGATCAAGGAGTAGACAAGGTCCAGGAGGTAGAGCTATGCTTGTATCACCTCAAGGAGTAAAGTATTATTCAACTTTTAGATTTCAGTTTGCATGCTCCAATAACAATGCTGAATATGAAGCCTTGGTGCAAGGGATGCATTGGGCAATCAAGAGAGGAATAAAGAGCTTGCAAGTCTTTCGTGACAGTGAATTAATTGTAAATCAGGTCAAGGGATAGCATGATGCCAAGAATGATCTAATCAGGTGCTACAAGAACAGGGTGTGGGACCTCATGGAAGATTTTGAGGGTTTTGACATCAAATCCATTCCTAGGAAAGAGAATCAAGCTGCTGACAAGCTTGTAGCAGTAGGGGCAGCCTTTGACATTGTGGAAAGCATTCAACAAGACAAGGTACAGCCAAACATCCACATGATTGTGAGGCCTTTAGTGCCAGATAACAATTTTAGTTGGCAAGTGTTTGAAAATGACCAGCAAATCATCCATTTCTTGCAAGAAGAAGCTGAGTTCTCAGCCAAGAATCAAGAAAAATTGGAAAAGCAGTATGGTGACCAAGTGGTACAGCTGAGAACTAACAAGCTGCTCAAGGGACTTATCACTTTGGAGTCCATTTTTAATCCCAATGACCAGTTTAGAAAAGAGAAAGAAAACATTCAGGTCAAGAGAGAGGATTCAATATCCATCTTGGTAGAAGAGAACAAACCATTACAAATTGGAAGGATGACAACTAAACAAGAAAGGTATTAGTTCATACAGCTGTGCCAAGAGTTCCCTGATGTGTTTTCTTGGAGCTATGAAGACTTGAAAGGTTTCAATCCCAACTTAGCTCAGCATACCATTGAATTGGATCCAAATACTAAGCCTGTTAGGCAGAAACAAAGACCAGTCAATCCACACATGGAGCCTCTCATGAGGAAATAATTGGACAAGCTGATTGAGTCAAGGATCATATTCCCAATCAGACATTCTAGTTGGGTTGCCAACTTAGTTCCAGTTAGAAAGAAGAGTGGAGAGATCAAATTGTGTGTTGACTTCAGAGACTTGAATAGAGCCTCTCTCAAGGACCATTACCCACTCCCTTCCATGGAGAAAATCTTGCAAGTTGTGGCTGGCTCCGAGAGGTTTTCACTACTTGATGGCTACTCAGGCTACAATCAGGTTATGGTGAAGGAAGAGGACCAGTTCAAGACAACCTTCACAACTAAATGGGGAAATTTTACATACAAGAAAATTCCATTTGGGCTATCCAACGCTGGTGCTACCTTCCGAAGGGCAATGGACATGGCATTCAAAGGTTTGATTAACAATGTGGTGTTGATTTACCTTGATGACATCACTATTTTTTCTAAAAATGCAGCAGACCACCTCTCCCATTTGAGGCAAGTCTTCACGAGGTGCAGGAGATTTGGAGTGTCTTTGAATCCTAAGAAGTGCATCTTTCTTGCACATGAAGGAAAGCTCCTTGGCCATATCATCTCTAAGGAGGGATTAGCAATTGATCTAGAGAGGGTTGAATCCATAAGAGCACTACCATTGCCAAGCCACAAGAAAGCCCTTCAAAGTTTCTTGGGAAGAATAAACTTTGTTCGGAGGTTTGTCCCAGATTTTGCAGCCCTTGTCAAGCCCATCACCAGAATGTTAAAGAAGAGCATGGATTTCAAGTGGATAGCAAAAGGAAAGGAGAGTTTTGAAGCAATCAAAGAAGCCATCTCCCAAGCACCAACTCTCATCAACCCAGATTTCTCCAAGGATTTCATCCTCTATGCATTTGGAGGTAATGACACTATTTCTGCCATTTTGGTATAGCAGAACAAGGATAATGATGAGCAGCCAATTGCCTTCTTCAGCCGGAGCCTAGATGACTATGAGGTGAGATACTCTTTTATTGAGAAGCATGTACTTGCAGTAATCAGAAGCTTGAAGAAATTCAAGCATTTAGTCTCAAACAACAAGGTCCAGTTGCTGGTCTCACATGCTGGAGTCAAGGAATTCCTCCTTAACAAGGATTTGAATGAGAAAAGGGTAGGTTGGATCACCCGTGTCATGGATTATGACATTGAGATCAAGATCACCAAGCTGGTAAGAGGGAAAGGATTGTGTGAACAGCTGGTTTTGGGGAAGCAAAAAGAAGTATGCAATGAAGAAGAGGCTGTTTTGACAGTCCAGGACAGCCATAATTCCAGTGGCAATCAAGAAGAAGACAATGCTGCCCCCACTCCTTGCTGGACCCAAGGCATTATACACTTCCTAGGCATAGGCCTATGCCCTCTGGAGATGAACAAGACCCAAAGGAGACACTTCAGATTGCAGGCTGTCCCGTATGCCATTGTTGATGGAGTTTTGTACAAGAAAGATGTAAATGGAGTGCTACTGAGATGCATTAACACAAATAAGATTCAAAGGGTGTTGGAAGAGTTTCATGGTGGACCAGCTGGTGGTCATTTTCCACCAAGAGTGATAGCTTTAAAAATCATGAAGGCTGGTTATTATTGGCCTAAAATCTTCAGTGATTGCTATGCATGGATCAAGAGGTGTAAGAATTGTGCATTCTTCACAGGAAAAGAGAGACTTGCTACCCTTCCATTACATCCAATCTCAGTTGACCAGCCATTCATGCAATGGGGTTTGGACTTCATTGGAGTCATTAATCCCAATTCAAGCCAAGGCACTAATGGATTTTGACAGCCACAGACTACTTCACCAAATGGACAAAAGCAGTAGCACTCAAAGAGGCAACTGAGTCTAGCATCTTAGACTTTTATGAGGGGATAACAACCAAATTTGGTGTACATGCTACAATAATCTCTGATAATGCATTGGCATTCATTGGATCTAAGGTGACTGAGTGGGCTGTCAAGAATGGTATTTACCTAAGCACTTCATCAAACTATTACCCTCAAGGTAATTGCCAGGCCGAGTCTACAAACAAGAACTTGTTAAGGATCATTAGGAGGACTCTTGACGAGAATCAGAGGTCTTGGCATACCAAACTGAAATCAGCCTTATGGGCTGATAGGATAACTCCTAAAAGATCCACAGGTAACTCTCCATTCAGGCTTGTCTATGGAAGAGAGGCAATCTTGCCCATGTCACTTGAGTTGCCAGCATTGGAACTCATGAAGCAGCTGGAGTTGCTAGAGTTTGAGCCCATGGAGGTGAGGTATGTAGAGTTGATGGAGCTGCAAGAGATCAGAAATCAGGCATCCCAAGCAATGGAAAATGATTAATCTTTGATAAAAAAGACCTTTGATAGGAAGGCCAAGGATAGATCTTTTCAGGTTGGAAATCTACTGTTAAAATGGGATGTGGATAGAGAAAAACCGGGAAGGCATTCAAAAGTTGATGCCATTTGGAGTGGCCCATACATGGTCACGAAGTGCAAAATCAACAATGCTTTCCAATTGGCCCCATTAGATGGTGAAGAATTACATATTCTAGTGAATGGAATCTATCTCAAGTGTTACTTCTAGAGGGGAGTTCATCACCTTGTAAATATTAGGTTAGATTTTCATTTCTCCAAGTGCTTGTGCACATTGTTTTGCTGTAGGTTATTTGTGTTTTCCCTAAGTGCTTTGGCACAGCTTGCTATCCATGGAGATGTTTTGCAGTCCTTGCTTCCATCAGGTGATATTCCATCTTCCTCCTTGCACATTCTGAGTCATTTGGGGCTCTAAACAAAATATTTGATGACTCCATGCCCAATGGACTACTTTAGGCAACTGGTATCTCAACCTAGCAGGCAGGTAACCCCGCTGAGTCGCCAAATTGTTATCCAAAATTCACCCCCAGGGTAAATTTGATAACATGCATCAGAATACTCAAGTCACAGGCAAATAGATTGATTCAAGGCAAAAAATCATGTTCTAGGGTCCCCTCGGATTTTTTCTAACTCTCCTTTCCAAGAAGAAAGGAGCAAGTTCTCAGAAAGGGTGAAAAAGTTGCAAAAAACAAGCTTGGGCCAGAAAAAATCATGAAAATTGGCTAAGTCCTGGTCCAGGCGGTCCTTGGGATAGTTGAGACGTTGGGGCACGAATTGGCTGAAAAGCCTCCAGGCGGTCTGCGCATCACTGGGACAGTTGGGACATAAGGACGTGTGGGACGCGAAAAGGTGAACGGGCCAAAGGTAAAAGCAAAATCGACTAACTGCTGAGCGGAACAGTCTGGGACATCTGGGCCGTGAGGACGCAAAGGATACGAACCACCTGGATCGGCTGAAAAAGAGAACTTTCACACTGGGACAAAGGGACGCGGAAGACGCGGATAGCCGAAGGAGCCGAGAGCCAATCAAATCACGCCACGTGTCTTCACCTCAAAGAGGGACAGAGAAGCCCGAATCGGGCGGATCAGAATTTTTTGTCCCAGACAGTTTGGGACATCTGGGACAAGAGGACGTGGCGGATGCGAAAAGCCGGCAGGCCCACAGACGAATTAGGAAACGCCACGTGTCACAAGGGAAAATGTCCAAAATTTCAAAGGGCAAGGTTTGAAGCGTTGGCCCGAGCCAATAAAAAGAGGACACGTGTCCTAAGGAGAAGGGGAGTGTAGAGCTCAGGGAGGAATTAGAGAATTTGGAAAAAATTTTGGCCAAAAACTAAAAGGTAAAGGATGACCCCACACCCCTGTCCTCCAACCAGATCATGCCACGTGTCCCAAGTGGCGGGGGCGTGCGAGGAAAATGATTTTTTTTCCAAAAGTTACAAAAAGTCAAAACTTTCAAGGAAAACCCATGGGTAAAGAAAGGAGAGAGAATTTCTCATCCAATCAGTGCCTGACACGTGTCGTCCAGGTGGCGGATCGCGGGAAAAAATTTCAAAACCCATTTTTACCTGTTTTGTGCCCTAAATCTTCAGATCGCCATATCTTTTGATCCAGAGCTCGGTTTTGCATGTTCCTTATATCATTGGAAATCTTACAAAATTCTCTACATGATTCTGGGGTCAATCTTTAATTTTGGTTTAGTCTAGAGAGAGAAAGTTAAGAAACGGTTCTGACGTGTGTCCATGGTCGGAAATGACATTTCAGCGACCAAATTTAATGCAGAATGGGTCGCATCCTCCTCCAATTCGGTCAAAAATGATAGGGTATGGGTTTGTAAGGTCCCCCATGCCATTTTAATGCATTTTCAGTCAATGAGGAATGGGCTCCCACATTTTTTGTACGTTTTCTCTCTCCTGGGCTCGACCCATGCAATGTAAAAGCCAGATTTGGCTCATTTCTAAAGTGGGGAACATTTTTTGGCATAGCAATCTTCTTCTTTCACCTCCAGCAAGTGATTGTTGCAAGAATCAGACCTCTTCAAAGACTGTAACAGGTTTTTTACCTCTCTGAGGTTGTAATGTAGTGGTTTTTGACATTGGAAATAATAATACAAGCTTTGTGAATGGGTTTTAGTCCTTTGTTTGTATTATTTGCTTCATAATTCAGATCCTAAATTATATCTTATCAGCCTGTGTATGTTTTATGTTGTAATCTTTGGTTTGTGTGTATTTGCATGGTAAAATATCCACCACTCCTTTTGGTGCATCACCATCTTTAGTTAGTTTCAATTGTTGCACTTCTATCCCTGTCTCCTTGCAATTTAGAGTAGGATTAGGATATGAACCTCTGTAGTTGTGCAAATATAGATCTAAATCAGAGGAGTTTGAGGAACCGGCCTCTAATCTGGAGATTCCTCTCTCAGTTTCACAAGTCCCACACTTAGAGAGAGGTTTCCATGTTGTGCAATCACACTGGATGCTAGAGTGGTCAAACTAGAAATCTGATCAACATCTAGGGGTGCTGCTGATTTGCAACAACAATGATCTTTATATGGAGCACCATGTTTCTAAGAATGAGCAATCATCTGAGTTCACTTGATGCAATTTACTTACTACTATTCGTAACAACTCATTCAACACCTAGTAGTGTTATTACAGCTTAAGGAGGAGGCACATTACAATCACCTCATTTTGGCCATAGGACAAGAATCCCATTCAGGGAAGAATCCTCTATCTACAAAGTGAGGATATCTTTTTAGTAAGAACTATTTACAAACATCATAGAGTTAATTCTTTGTCACTAAAGTAAATTATGGACCAAATTTAAAAATTAGTACTAATTCAAGTAGTGGTAGGGCCAAAATCCATTTTAGAAGGTCAAAAAACCTAAAAAATGACTATATGCTTTCTCAAAACAAAGACCGACTACAATATATATGCCCTGAAAGTTTTAGGTCATTTGTTGAAATCCTGAAAATGAGTAAGTACTGACCAAATTAGATTTTGAAAAACTATCTTCTAGATTATAACTGTTGGAGCTACGAGACCACTTCCATAAGGTGCAGAGTGACCCTAATTTCTTATATTTACTAAAATAAATTTAAAGTATAAGAAATATTATACTTTAATATTTATTTTTGTAAGTATAAAACACCTAACCACATATGCATGGTCCATACTACACAAAATGCGTACACATTTTGTGTTGTTTGAAATACATACACATTTTGTGTTTTTTGAAACGCGTATGTGTTTTGTGTAGTTTGAAACATGTACATGTCATGCTTCGGTGATTCCCAAGCCAAACAAATTAAAACGCAAGCACGTTTTAGCAAAATGCGTACACATTTTGCTTTGTTTTGGATTCTTTTCCACTTTTTGGCCCCCCAACTTCATGCACATAGCCATCATCCCAACAAGTATTGATGTTGTTGGTAAAAGGTAACACCATTCATATTTTTTTTGTCTTGTAAGGACTCCATGAAAAATCTAATAAATACATCCTCGTTTTCAACACCAACACACCACAGGCGGTGATGAAGGCCACTACATGTTCTTTTGGGAGTTTTAAGCCATCTCGCCTTAACTTTGGAAAAAAAATTCTTAAACCTCATGACAAATCATAAAAAGGTTGTGGTAGTGAAAGTGGGCATGTGTTCCTACCCCATGGCACTATAGGTTGACGTCTCTCTTCATCACCCATTACGTCTTCAACTTCCTCTTTTAATCTTTCTCTTGCTTCCACTCTGGTTGCGGCTCTCACTCCTGATCTTGCTTGAGATCTTACTTCTGCTACGTGTTTTGCTATTGCTTCTACTTCAGTTGTTTCTTCTGATTCTTCTCTTCCTTCAGATTCTGCTTCAATTTCCACATCAATAAAGTTTTCAAAATATTTATTTAGATTTGGAAAATCTATTTCCAAAGGGTTAAAAACTCTTGGACCACCGGTGAGAGAAGTTTTGGGATGAAGGGAGGGCCTTGAATTTTTGATTAATTTTTGTCTTTGTTGAAGTTATTCAAGATTTGGTTGGTATTTCCTCCTCACCTTTGTGACCTAGTATATCTTTGATCAAACAGTTTGTAGACTTGAGATGGACTTAAGCTCTTATTTGTTGCACTTGGGCTTGTCTTTCTCTTTCTCATTATTCAACATGTTGCACTTCAATAACTAACACTCTAGTAGCTATGAAGTAATGTGTAAATTTTTCTCTATTATGCTAGATAGCTTCCCTCAAGTCAGATACAATACCTTCTTGGATGTGGAATAGAAATTCAGGCCTTTAGACATGAGGGTTACCAGGAATATCCATAGATATGAGACATAAGGATCCGTGACTCTTCAAATTCCACTTTTTTTATTTTTTGGGAATTTTCTTGTGATTCATATTTTGGGTGCATATTTTTCCAAGTCTACCCCACAGTGGGCGCCAAAAATGTTTGGTGAGAAAATTTGTCAGGTGGAAAATTTGGAGGGTATCTGCTAATGCTTTGAGAGTCTAGGTCCCTCTACTTGATTGGTATAGCTCCATTTATTATGAGTGAATGAAATAAAAATATGTGCCATGCTTAGAGGCCAGGGATCCAATAGGAACACTGCACTAAACCCATGGAAAAATCTTACAATTACTTGTAAGAGAGGAATTGTCTGAGAAGGTGGGAAAGGGAGTGGAAAAAAGAGAGGGGGGATCAATATTGTAGGTAGAAAATCAGATTACTATAACCATTAATAAGAATAATTCAATACATATAGATGGAGAGAACACAAATTTCCTACTAGAAAAAAGACAAGACAAGATTAAGAATTTTTTTTAGTAATATTCTCTTCAAAAAGGGAAAGAAAATTCTTTCTCTTTCATTGATTTTTTAACAAAGTTGTACATAGTAGGAAATGTAAGAACATAAAATGAGGGAATTAGAAGAAATGTTATCCCTTTTTATTCTTCACAAGTAGTAATCTCTCATGAGCATATAAAATTGGTAACCCTTAAGAATGAGGGTGCCATTACAATTTATAGATTTTAGAATAACTCTTCACCTACCCCCACATGAATTTTCATTTGTTCCCCTATAACATGTGGCTTTTCCTATTCTTAGGAATGAAATTAAGTCCCCTTTTATAAATTAAGGGTGACTTATTACATTACAAACCTTATTTGTGTTTAAATGAATAAGAAAAAATAGGAATAGGATAAAATGAAAAATTACAACTCCCAATGAAGAAATAAAACATGGAAAAAATGGGGGAGAGAGGAAAGGAAGAAAGAAAGAAGAAGAGAGATAAAAGTATTTTAGTGATGAATATAGAGTCCTAGAAAGCTCCATGGGTGAAATCCCAATGCCTTTGAATTCTTTGCTGAAACTTGCCACTGCGGGTTCCATTTTCTCATCTTATGGAATGTGAACAAAACTCAGTGATTTGATCCAAATTTCTGTGAGAGAGTTAATGTTATTGCATTTATAGTACTAAGATTGATGATATTTTGTGGTGTTGGAAATGACTACCCTTATCTCTGCTAGGAACTCCAATGTGTCTTCACTGAATGAGAATGGATCTTTGGCCTCCTTTTTGACGAGGTCTTCAATAGAATTCAAAAAACCATCTATGGAAGTGTCTTCATTAATGGATGGAACTCCAATCATTTGTAATTGAGAATCAACATCCTTTAGTATCTTTTCAACCTATTCCTCATATGAATCAAGCTCATTGATAGCATTTTTTATCATTTCATAGTGACCAACCAAAGTTTTAGTCCAAAATTGAGATAAGTCATCTTACGCATAAGGGAATGCCCCTTTGGTTATTAGGAAGGATGATTTGACCTTTCCCATATCCATGACCAATGGATACACCTGATCTTAATCATTCTCTGCATAATTTTTTGTGTTGTGATTATTTTAGTGGTCATAGAATCCATGTAATTTTTACAATGTCAACATTTCCGGTAGCAACACCTTTCTCTTTTTGAGGATCATGTTCACCCACTTGTCATTTATTTTTCCCTACATGGTAAACACTTGTGTTTTTTTGATGGAATTAGTGTCGAAGATACTTAGAGGAGTATCTTCTTTAGCTAGGAGAGCAATAGAAACATTTGGATCCAAAATCACCTACACATATGAAGTCAGGGTCCTAATATGGTCTTCCACTTGGTCTAGATTCTCCTTGTATTCTTCAATTATCACAATGAGGTGAGTGGAAGAGTCTTGAAAAAAATAAAAAATCACCCTCATCTGTCGCTGGGACCAGGGGAATTTTTCTCATTTCATATTCATCTGAATTAATTTTATTAATGGGCTTGACAACCTTTGGCCTAACTACCTCTACATACTAGTTGCCTAAGGTGTCATTGAAAAAGTGAGAAGTAGATTAAGCCAATTTTACTTTTTTCCTTTTGAATATCAAGATGATATTCAAGAAATCAAGAATGGTCATCTATTGCAAAGTGTGAGTTTTTGTTATGATCATCTCCTATACCCAAGATAATATGTCATTGGTTTTCATCTTGATATTTGGAAATATTGAAGCCTCTTGCTCCAAATGGTAAGGAACATCTTGAGCAGGTGGGATTGGTGTGAAAATGGAAGAAGAGAAGCTTAGATATTATTATGGGGATGAGAGATATATCGGGTCAATATTCCCTTGTTCCAAATCAACTACAAGGTCCTCCACTATTTTAACTTTCTTATGTAACCTCCTATAGTGAGGGGCCTCATGTTTCACTAATTTTTACTTTGAGATTTCTCTTGATTGATCTAAATTAGGAGATCTATCTTTGTCTCTGGAAGAAGAATGGTAAGAATCATGTCTCTAAAGGAAAGAGAATTTACCAAATGAGATGATAGCATCCCTCTTTCTCCTATATCATTCCCATGACATTTTGGTCACTACCTCCACGCGTTCTTTGATATCTCTAGACTCATGGAAACTCAAAACAACTTGGTGGAGAGTAAAATCTTTCACTTCTAGGTAATCTAGATTATACACTTCAATATCATCCTCTTGAACACCATATTCATACCATTATATCTTGAATTTTATCATTTTGTCAACTGCCATCCTCCAGTGATCATGTTCTTGTACATCAAAATCAGCAACACTGTTCACCCAAAAATATTTGATTTGAGTTACATGATACAAATTAGGTAGGTGAAAGGTGTTTGGATCCTCTAAGATGTCAAAAAATTCCCTTGAGGTATATGAGTTTATGTTTATAGGAAATAGGGAAGCTTCCATGTTGGCATCCTCGTGAGCACTCTTGCAAGAGAAAATCCCCAATGAGATACGTAAATAAATAAATTCCTTCTTTCTATTCCTTAGCTTCTAATTGATATGGACCAGTTGTCTACATAATTAAATGAGCACAATATTGTCAATCGGGAAGCATGGAAATCTTCATGGATAAAGTTTGAATTCTGAAACCCGTTTATATGAAAGGGTTAAAAATTGAATGAAGTACAATCCATACCTTTTGACTAGAGTAGCAGCATTTGTAGATAATCTCGAATGTGGATTACCCTCCAACAATTTGACAACATGCATTATGAAATCATCATCCACCTTTGCAAAGTATTGGTTTTTCTCTTTCAGGACCAAGTATGGATACTTACCATATGTGGGAGCCTTTTGGGAAATATTTTGTACAAGTATCAGGCCCATTAATGGTCTTTTGTCTACCAAGACATAGACCAGATACAAAGTCATGAAGAACTTATTGTAATATGACACTTGAATCAATTAGAGATATAAGATATCATTGATGATTTGTCCCCACTCATTTTTGTACTTGCCTTCAATGATCGTGAGAATGAAAAATTCCTTCTAGTCCTGAAAGTCTCTTATACTCTCTTATCCCATTATTCGGCTTAGGAAAATTATGGGATTGGAAAATCCCTAGTGGAATTCATTCCAAAAAAGAGTCTTGGGCACATGAGAGGGATTCCTCCCTTGCTTCAGCCATGAGCCAAAGATGAGATATTAAAGGTATATTTCATTCTTGGACCATTCAACTATTGTAAACTCCTTGGCGATCACTAGAATTTTTCTTCCAACTAGAATCTACATGTCTTGAGATATTTCTTTCAGGGTAAGCAATGTCAAGACTGAGTTGTTACTAGCTCTTATTGTTTAGGTGTTCAGATTGTAGTGGTGGGAATAATCCAAAACTAAATTTTTGCTTTGCACCAAACTGAGGTGGCCACCAGTTGTGTAAAATCCACTCACAAAGATATTTTCTTCCATAGGCTCTCTTGGTTTACCCAACATTCTAGATTTGAGGTCCTCCAAGTCCATGTGGGAAACATCACTATCGCCTACACTAGAGTATTCCAATGAAAGTTTCAAAAATGGCTTGAGGCCAACAATTTTGAACTTCATGGTGGTAAAAAGCAACAATATGATTCAAAATGGAGGTGATATCAGCTGTTTGCACTCAACAATGAAATTTTTATTTTTAGACCCTTGAATCCAGGAGTTGTTATTTCTAGAAAGCTTTTTTTTCTCTGAATCATTTTTGTGAAATCATACTCATGCTTGGAACACTCACATAGATGTTTCATTACCATTTTCAAACACTTTCTATTTTTAGAATGTTGTTTTTTTCTTTTTTCTTTTTCAAGTTTTTACTTTTTTGGCCTGTGTTCCCTTGTTTTCCATTGCAGTGATTTTGAGGTTTTTTCCATTCTAATAAAAATTATATTTATATTAAGTGTGAACTAAAGGAAATTAATATCTCAATTTGATGAAAAAATAAGATTTCTGAAATGGGTTTTTTCTCTAGATGTTGTGTTCAAATTTCTGGCTCAAACCACCTTCTGGATCAATGGGAAACTGAAGAAGAAGAGTCTATGGAAGATTTTTATGGTGTAAGGCTGTAAAAATATTGAAAATCTATCTTAATTATGTTTTTTTTTAGCTTAAAGGTGCATAGGATAGGGAGAGATGGTGAAAATCTTACTGGAATCCGATTACCCAATTATGAGATATGAGTTTTAAGTGGTTTTTGGTCATGAAAGCTTCAAGTGCAAAACGAGCATTATAGCAGCTAAAAAAGTAAGGTTTTGGATATTTTTTCTATACTAGACCTTTTGGAATGGAGGATAAATTAATAAATGGATAGGTGGAGTAATGGAAATGAAGTTTTATAGTTTCTTCCGATAGTGAGTTTCATGGATGGACAACGAGGAAGAAACACGACAGTTAAAAATTTACAAAAAATGCATTTTTTAAATCTTATACATCTTGGGAACAATTTTTTGTCTCATGTGTCCCAAATTTATACGACATATGATGTAAGAAAATTTTCCTCACCATGAGCATGAAAAATGGCATCCCGAGATTTGTCAATGAGGGAGAGAAAAAAAGCATTTAAAAACATCTAGGGTTGAAACTAGGTCATATGGGTGAAACTTGAAGGGGCTAGGCTAGGGAAAATTTTTGTGTCCAAAATTTCCGAAGGGGACATGACACTTGGTGTAAGAAAATTCACCTAGATCTAGGATTGACAAGTGGCAGATGGTCGTTGGCGGAGGCAAAGAGGAGAGGGAGCTAAAAACATGCCTACAGAGCACCTATCGGGGTCATGTGAAGAACTGGGGATCAAACTTAGGGTTGGGAAAATTTATGTGTCCCAAATTTCCTAAGGGAATGGGATAGTTGGTTCAAGATAATGTGCCTTTCTCTAGAGGTGACAAATGTTATTCTGGAATTTGACGACGGAGAGTGCTTAAAATTGGTGCAAGGGGGCTAAATTGGCTTGTTTAAGCTCAATTGGGCTCACATCATGGTCAAGGGGGATATCTAAGGACTAGGTGAATTTTTTTTTTCCCAACATATTGGGAGAGTTGGGACAAGGAATTTTTCTAAGACCTTGGAGTAACATGTGTCCACCCATAAAATTAACAAAGTCCGAAAGCTTACCTTTGGGAATAACTTGTCGGTAGCATAAATTGAGCATCCAGAGATCTTTTTTTGAATTTCTTTATATTATCTTTCCTAAAAACACCATCTAGATAATTATGGGATGGGTCTCATTACTTTATTCTACCTGAAACCCCCTACAAATAGGATTTTTCTCGGGATCAAAGGTTTTACATGTTGGAAACCATCTGTGGGTAGAATTATTAATATATTGTAAAAAATGTGAAACCACCATCACTTAGAGCTCTGAATTACCTTTCCAACTCCTTAAAAAGCTTTCATAATCACTTCCTCAAGCTCACGGGTTGTTTTTCACTGCAAGCTCCTTCACCCTCTAAGACCCACTTTTACTAAAATTATCCCTAAACCTATGAAACTTTCCAAAATCAGTTACAAAACATTTTTATCTCCTTAATACTTCTTCCTAATGAATTTGGGCTTGTAAATCCACTTTGGGGGGTGTGAACCATGTCTTAAAAATACAAGAAATAGCCATTCCTAAGTCTCTTGAAAAACATGTCTTGCAAAGCATCATCTTGGAAGAACTTGAATGAAGTTGTTTTCCCTAAATCACCTATGTAAAAGCTTAACACAATATATAAGACAACTTGACAGGGTAGGATAGGCCTGGTATAGGGGATGGACTAACCTGGAGGGGTGTTAGGGAAGGTCTAGAATGAAATTTTTTAACACTAGGGTATAGTTGTCATGTTTTCAAGTGAATTTTTCCTTTGAAAAAACACAAGACAACAAAACCATAAAAGGAGAGTGTTTTATCCCCATACAAACTTCATAAGAACCCTTCCCATGTGAAATAAGGTATATAAGATCAATTCATATATACATGATTGTTCATGTGACTAACTATTGCTAGTTATATGTTAACACTTGTTACAAGGCCTCAATTGCATTTTCATACATATTAAATTTACCATCAGATTATATATATCAAATCTAGTTGAACAAAAAACATCTTACATCTACTCTTCACCTTGATAAAGTGCATTAGAAACATATAAAGATCACTATACTTGAGTACATCACATTAACAAATAGCATCATATCCATACATTTAATTTATCCAAATACCTCAAAATCCCATCACAAATATCATACATAACATTAAATCAAAATTAATCACATCACATAAAGACTAAATAATATACATACATACATACATACATACATATATATATTTTTGTGTGTGTGCATGCTAAATTCACGGTAAACAAGAAATCATATAATCTATCACCACCTTGGCCCCCCTTTAGTCCTCCATCATGCCGCAGATCTCTTTAAGGATTCGTAACACTGCCAATGCTCGATGAGGTGGCCTGTTGATCATACCTACACTTTTTCATTCTATACTCTAAATAGTGAGGTGCATCTGGGGGGTACTTTGTTAGAAGCCACTCATAGTATTGCATATCATCTCCCAAGGAACAATATTTCTCTACATTCACAAAACTTGGAGGTTTCTTTTGACCTCCACCTGTTGTCGACACTCCTCCTACAAGAACTACAACTTGTCCCATATCTATCCCTACTCCCTCCCCTCCACTCACCGAGGCCTCTAAATTCATACCCATCTCTCCATACTTCACCCACAGTGCTTACTGCTGCCGGGGAAATCTATCTCTCTACTGCTGAAAAATATCATGCTCTAAGTGTGTCTAATCTTGCTCTTGTAACATAACATCCCTCTCCTGGAAGGCGTTATCCCACTCCATTAACAACCAATCCATCTCTATCCTCAAGTCATCAAATTCTGCATGCAATATCATAAATCCACATCCTCCTCCTCCACCTCTCCAACCCTCTGCCTCTACCCCATTTTGTCTCCTAGAACCACCCATTGTTGTGTCCACCACTTACTAAAACCCTCCACAACCCCTTCAACATCAACATCGACACCCTCTATATTTCCATCCTCTACCGCCTATTGTGCCTCACCTTGCACCGATGTCGGTAGGTATCTCTTTAAATCATCTCACTAATAGAAAATAGGCTCACCATGTATTTTTTGTGTTAACCAAAACTAGCTATGTACCCTAGGAACCTGTACAACCTCAATCATGTCTACTTGTTTCCCTAGAATCTACCAAACACTCCTCAAACCAACCAAGTCCACGTCTATACCTACTCATGCAGGAAATATAATGTATGGCCTCATGAAAACATCATATATGTATATCCTAGTGAGGTGATCAACATAATAGGACACATCCCACTCTACCCTTTCATCTCTCATCCAATAAAATCTCCATCTCATAAAACCCACAATATACTCTGTCAAGTCCTCCTCTCTCCAAGGTAGGCCCAGTGGCCTCACTACAGTAATATGCTCATAGGCCCAACATTTAAGAAGAAAATCCAAATCCAAACCAAACCTCCTCCCAATAACATAACCCCATAGCTCATGGTATCCCTGTACTAGCAAGGTAGCCCCTCATACATACACAGTCATGTGCTCTATGATCTTGGCTACTACATCAGCCAAAGTCCACAAAAACTTGCCTCCCCCTAAATTTGGTAGTGCATAGCATGAAATGGACAACATGACCATCGATGTCAATTGATTCCCCAATGCATCTCCATCATAATTACTCTCAATATGAAATCCCTCGATATTATATTTGATATTAGGGGCACCATCTCCATATAACCTCCTTGTCATCTCTAGATGGTAATCCCATATAATAGGTACTACCCTCTCCCCCTGAATCTTCACTCAAAATATGGTACACAACCTCCAATATAAAATTCATCTCTCTAGTACAGAACCAAAATGTCCATGCACTTAGGTCCTACCTATCCAATAAAGCCACCATCAACCTGACATCCCTCGAAATCCGATGGTAATGGAAAAATACCCCTAAACCAATGACTAACAAATGATCCCACTCCACATCGGTCACATCACCTCTAATGTCCTCTAACATGTTTGGGATCCTATTTTAGAGGTATATAATATCTCTCATCTACAAAAAACAACAAATTGTATCCATTAGTCATCTCGTCCAACAAATACAATAATCTCCACCGATTATTAATTGGAAATGAATTATACATACTTATCAAAGACAATTTTCCCAATCACCATTGATCGTGTGATCAGAGATGATTGCGCATTCTCGCACCCAAATTTCCAAATACGCACGAAAATCAATAAAAACACAAATAAAAACAAAACTACAAAACTTGAGTCAATGTACCCTTCATCTCACCTGTTGCCTCTTCTGACCACTCTAGCTCACCTCCATCTCTTAGAACACTCAAAAATGATTTCTCAGAGATCTCAAAGCACAATTCAAACACGTTGAAATGAACCAATTTTTCTCCCAACTTGACTTATATAGATTATATTTATAGGATCTCCACCAACTAGAAATCGGCACCGATCGTCCCCATAACTACCGATGATCACTAATCACCACTGATCCAATCATTCTTACACATTTATCAATTTTGGTCTCCTAGACCTTTCCAACATACACTTTGACACCGTATAGATCTCATATTATTTTTATTTAATGCCTAAAACCTTGTCAAAACTTTTTTTTTGACAATATATCCATTTTTCTTGCACACATTATGGATATAGGCCTCTGACCCATTGGTCCCATAGCTTCACCCATCCACGTGAGAGTGATCCCATTGGAACCTATCCTTGTAGTGATCTTCCCAAAGCATGTGTCTGTAGGATGCCAACATTAGTGTCACCCTCCTAAGGATGTATAATGTCCCCTACCAAGTGTTTCTAAGACTACTACCATCTTTACATATTCCTCCAACATGGTCATTTAAGACTACAATCAAGCCCAAAAGAATCTTAAAGAAAACCTATTCAATTAATCTAACACTTTTCAATCCAATGACCAACATAGTCATCCATTGGTTTAAGGGGGGAATAATATCCTTATCATAAAACAGGGGCATCCCCACACTAGTTTTTGTCTCGAAACTTGTGCCTATAAACAACTCAACAAAAAATCATATTATCATTAATCACATTATCATTATTTACATTATTACTGCTACCTTAAGTCCATTATCCCTCAATCTAATTTACCATCGTAAAACCTCATTACCTACATAGAATCTCACTTAACCATTTAAAAAAAACTAATCTAAATTACTCCATCCATCCTAACCCTCTAACCTCTTCCTACCTAGATTTCTAACATCCCACCATTCCCCAAAAAAATACAAGCCTCATTTCAAAAGTGGTTTAAACCATTTTCCATCATGCCTTATTTTTTCCCTAACCATCTTGACTAGATCGAAGACGATTTGTAGTCAACATCAATCATTACGAATGTTTTTAATCCTATGTAAACCACCTTCATTCCCAATTTCATATTTAGAAAGATAAGAGTGATTGGGCACCCTGACGAATTATTGAGACCCTACACAACCTCATGACATTAGAATATCCTTCAGTCTACTATCATCCTTTAGGATTCTTCCTCTAACAGTCACTTTTCCATTTGGAGCTCTATTATCCTCATCAAAATTCAACAAGGTATAATGCAATCCTTTCAACCATTTTCAATCATACCTTACATTATTTATATTTATAAAACACTCATCTTCATACACTTATCTAGCCATCATACCAATTGTCTTCCATTTAGTGGTCTATTTGATCCCCAATCACAGTCAATTGGATCCCTAATCCTTTGGTAATTAATTTAACTCTTCATACATATTCAAATCTCATCTCTTTACATTCATTATATCTCCTAATTTCATGTATCTCATCTTATCATTGATAATATTAAAATCTACATCCAAGCAGTCTATTTTACCAGCTTTTATCGAAATAGATCATTTGGCCCCCAATCTCCATCAATTCCCAATCACTGTCGATGCCTATCATTTCCCATTACATTGATATACTATTATCTGATTTTTCTAAAAAACAACTTTACAATCATTTCTTTTTATTAGATGACTATTCCAGGACATGTACACCCCATTACGAGCATATATAATATCATGATCATGCAATAACCCTTTGTGTGGGAGAAGTTTGATATCTCACATGAACTCATTCTGTGTGTCATCACCCTCATACCTAAAATCGAATACATTGAGGAAAAATTAGAGATCATACGTGAGATAAAGTAACACAACAGAACAAGCCTGGTTTGATTATTTCTTGGACTTTGAGCTCACTATAGCCCTAGCCTGGGCCACCTACAACACGGAGTAGGATCTCTCTATCCCTCTGGAATTCTAATCATATTATCATTATCTTATTTCATATCATATCACTTAATTTTTAACATGAATTGACACCCCTCGAGGAATACTTTTGGATTCCTGGGATTGGTCTTTTCTGAGTAACTTATTTAATCCTTATCTAATATTTGTCTTATTTAGACTTTTTTGCATACAAGTCCTCTCTCTCAGTAAAATGAGTATTTCATATAATTGGTGTATCTATTCATCCCAACATTGCATTTTTTAGCACAGGTATCATTAACTCTTCTTTATTTAAAGTTTTTGGTATTTCAGTATAATAGTAACAAAATCGAAATTCACCTCAAACACAAATACCATGCCAATAATCAAAATTTACAAAGGTACATAATGATATCATACATTATTTTAAATTCAAGGTTAGGACCCTATGGATACAGTCAGGACCATACAACTCAAGGTCAAGACCATATAGAATTTTAGGCTTCTGACCCAAAAGTTGAAAACAGGCCATCTTGTCCTATATACATGATGGTCTCATATTTGGAAAAAAAATCTATTTTATAAAACCAGTGGAAATCACTGTTATTTTTCAATGAAATCCTAAGTTTTTGACACTTACCAAGTCACTAACCATATGCACTTGAATGACATATAATTCTCAGACAAAATGTAATATAAAATCCTCTCTAACATGCGACAGATTATTTCTCTCAAATAAAAGTCAATATCAATCACAATAACAATGAAATTACTATTTTAATATTCTACCATACTATTTAGAGTAAATCACTACCTTCAGGCATATAGACACATATCCTCACCTACTCCTATCAGATAATTAATACCTCAAACTTTTTTACTCCATATCTTGGTCGTAGTTTCTGTTATTGTTGTTCTATTTTTAGGATTGGAATCATTATTTCCTCTATCTCTATATTAACATGTGATCACACTTTATTTGAGATCTATTTTATTTCCACAATCCTCATTTTCAATCAATGTTAATTGCACTCTCTATACCTCTATGTTCACTACAATACTCTTTCTAAGTAACTATTCATGGTAAATTCAATATGTTCTTATTACATTCTATTATATCTTGCAACCCAATCTCTCTTGTGCAATGTCTATACATTAAATACTCAGGATATAATTTATATTTTGTACACCTTTTATAAGCTCAATAATAATTTATTGAACTTTGTGTCTCTTCCATAATTACAATTTATACCTATGCACTTGTTATATTTGTTCTACACTTCTATTGTTGACACTCATAAGCAATGCAATGTGAATCCAATTCTATAAACAATAAATTTTATTCTCATCATGTTATTTAGCTTTGATACTACAAGTTCAAGTTGCAATCAACACTTACTTTCATTTCAAACTATTCTATTTATTATCATCTCTTTCATTGAAAGGTGGGAAACTATATGGTCTAGCTATACAATGCCATCTCTTGCCATGCACAACTCAATATGAAAACATAAGGACTGAATAATCAACTCTAGATGTGATGATGCATTGAATAATAAAGTTACTAAGTTGTAGATAACTATGCAGGGTCATCCTCTCTCTCCTATGTAAATTTATATACATACTCAAAAGATAAAATGATCAAATTTGGACACAAAGATCCACTTAATAGTAAGTTATATGTGAATACACTACTACATTTATTAGAATACTACATTTAAGACACTACACCCATATTCAAAATCGATGACTGTATAAGGCTTTGCTATTTTAAAAAAATTGGTACCTAAATCCTTTTGCATGGGTCTCATCCCAAAATTTCGGAAGCATAACTAAGGGTGTAAATAGGATTCCTTAAGACACTATTTCCTTTGTTTCATGTTGGTTGTTAGATTTGATATTGAAAACAAGAAACAGTCAAGGGACAACAGTCCCTCCTCTTTATGGGAGAGGCTCCCTTATTGAACACATAATAAATAAGTAAATCTACTTATTTAAAAATGTATAAACTATCAATATTTCAATCAGGATTTTGATGCTTTAAATGCCTTCATCTCATAAAATTTTCAATACATAGGAGAATAAAGTAGAAGAATTAATATTCATAAAATGAAGAAAGAAACACTTTTAGACATATAGGTTGGAGAATGATATCCTACTTATGCATGCAAGAGTGACAAGATTAGAATTGTATAGAGCTGAATACAAGACACATATGCAATAGACACAAAGTTTTAAGAACAACATCAACTAAATGACATAAAGTTTTATTAAGATATAAAAAACTTCACATGGATCGGGTAGAAATTAAAAATAAATAGAACATAAGAAAAGATAGAACTTATTATGTATTGATTACCAATTCAGTACTATTTTACATCCAAGACATCCAAAATCCAACCCCTCAAATGATAAGAAAAAATCCTTAAATAGCCTCATGGGCGGTTACAAAATACTCCTTTTGGTTTCCTTTCTTTTACTCAAAGTATTAATATCTCCTTAATCATTATAACATCAAATTGTCTTTTACTTCCATATTATATGACTAGAAAGAAAATAGCCACCTTAATTAGATACTCTCATAAAAATATTAAGAACTAGGAGTTGGGACACTCGAACAAGTGACTGTGACACTATTTTCCTTGAGTACTTGATTTATGAATCTCTTCATTGCTTCAGAAATTTCCATGCCTCGAGGGATGGTGGTAGTTTTAGCCACATGAGTCCATCTTCCTAGGCATTTCTCCATTTCTTTCACAAATTTTACATTCTCCAGAAACTCCTTATTGGCCTCAGTGATGGTTGCTTGAAGTGTAAAAATTTCCCTCATTTTATCCTTAGACATAGTATCTTGTTTAAACAAATATTCTTTAATAAATGTCCTAAACTAGGACTTAATCTCTTAGACTATGAATCTGTCCCTTGGATTCTCCTTGAAGATTTGGCAGTGAATATCTTGAAAGGAAGATACAATACAAGATTTAAAATATTCTCCCTTTTGCAACATATTCATGAGTTCACCAATGGCTTCCTCGAGAAATTTTATTTTCCAATCGATGCTAAAGACCCACTGCTTAGAAAAATTAAACTTTACATCGTCAAATACTTTATTTTCTGAAAGAACCTACACATCTATGTAACTCATCAGCCAGAGATCTTGAATGTATTCACTCCACAATTTCAATTCTCTATCTAAACCATTGAGTGTTGTAGTAAATTTACATTGTATCACAATAAATTTATCATATGACTTGTATGCTTCTTTGATGAAGTTTAATCCTTTGACTATCATATCATCAACCAAGGATTCCATTTCCTTCCCATAGGTAGCATGATTATGGATGTATTTTATAGCTAGAACTTCATCATTAGTCAGGACAACAGGTGGTGGCATTGAGGCTAATGGATTTCGATCAAGTACCTTGTATTCTATTAATAGGGACTAGATGAAATTTGAAAGGATTTGGTTTTGTTCTGTCATCACTAATCCGGAACTATGATAATTCTTCACCGGGAACTCCTCGTGCTATGATTATTTACTAATGCATAGCCTTTAGTTTGGTGTATGTAATATGGAAACACAACAAAAAACATAACACAAGAATACCATAGACTATGATAAGAAGGAATGATGATAAATCTGAAATATCAGAGTAAATTATAATATTAACATGAAATTGTTACAATCTCACCCATGAGGTACTTCAAGTGTTATTGACTTCACTTTCCTTTCACCAAGACTATGGGAGAAACTTTACAGTTACACCTCTTAATGGCTTCTCCAACACACCTTTAAACTGATGGCTTCCTTTACACACTTCATACAATATTTCTCACTACTTCCTTCTATGCTAAATGAGGGGGGTGGCCTCTTTATTTATAGAACCTTCAGGCTTATCCATCTTATTTGTAAGATAGGATAAGAAATCCACTCTGACGAATCATATTCCATACCTTAACTCTTATCTGTACATGTAAGCTTATCTTTTAAGATAAGATAAACCTTATCATTTCACATGGGTTCCACAATTTTAGACTTTTTACAAATAAAATACACGAAATATTTATGACCTCACTCCTTGTCCTTATTACCAATATAATATTTCTAATTCGTAATCATGTAGACCCTACTTCTCTACTTACCCTAACTTTGACATTTTAACATTACCGGACCACTTACGACAAATATTTACTTTTTACCACAACATTCCTATTGTACTTTTGACTATTATCGTACTATACATTATTGGCGGCATCATACTAGCAGCACCATTATCTTCTATCAGACGCTACTACTAATTATACTTAACAACATCCTATTCCTAATACATACATTAATGAAATATAAATTACGGAGGAAAATTTTAGTGTCGACATCTTCCCCCTTCCTAGCTTCTACTCCGTCCTTGGAGTAGACTATTATGGTGCTTGGAAAATCTTCAACTTGTCGTGGTTGACCCATTTCATAATGGGAGTGCCATCCAATTCCTCCAGTCGGTACGTACCATTTTCATGCACATCTACTATTTTATAGGGCCCCATCCATTTTGGAAGAAATTTTCTTTGTCTTCTTTTTTTGTATCTAGAATCATATACTGAACCAAGTCATTCACATGAAATGGAGACCAATGGATCTTTTGATCAAAGTATTCCTTCTACTTCATTTTCTTCTTATCACTTGTATCCTTAGCTATATCCCTCATTTCCTCTAGCAAATGAAGATGTACCAACCTTTCTTTTACTGAATCACTTTCATCCATCCTTTCATTTTCCATAACTCTGACCGTGGAAGTATCAAACTCAATAGGAAGAACTGGATCAATGCCATAAGCCAACTGAAATGGGGAGTATGCTGTTGCTGACTTTGATGTTGCCCTATATTCCCACAATGCTACATGAATCCTCTTATCCCATTTATGTACCTGCAAGGCTGCATCTTTTGCTTGAATTTGATACAACACAAAATTTGTTCGTTCCACCTGTCCATTTGTGCTTGGCTTGTATGTTGTTGCCTTCCTGTGCTTAATAGAAAACTTATTGACTAGGGCTTCTACCACCTCATTAATGAAGTGGCTTCCTTGATCTATTATAATTTCTAATGGACAACCAAATCTGGTGACAATGTGTTCATATATGAACCTTGCCACTTCATCCATGGAAGTTGTTTTTAATGGCCTAGCTTCAACCCACTTGGTTAAATAATCTGTGGCAACTACAATATACTTATTTTGGCGTGAGGTAGTTAGAAGTGGACGTACAATGTCTATTCCCCACTTTTCAAAGGGACCAAGTGGAAGAATAGGGCATAATGGAGCTGATGAAGTCTTACGGTTACCATGTGTTTGACAAATATCACATGTCTTACAATAATTATAACAATCTTTAAAAAGAGTGAGCCAGTGATAACCTGCATCCAAGATCCTTCTTGTTGTAAGTTGTCTAGAGAAGTTCCCTCCACATGTACCATTGTGGAATTCTTATAGCATCTCCTTCCTTGATCATGTCCAATTGCCCTCTTGTATTGTCCATCAGGTCCTATTCGAAATAATACTCCATGCAGAATAGAATATGGATGACTGGCTTGAGTAATCTTTCTCTTAGTCTTTGCATTGACACCATCAGGAAACTTGAATTCATTCAGATAATTCCAAATATCTATGTATTCACTAGGGATTGTGTCAAGGGAGAACAATGCTACATCGGGGAAATCATCATCATCACAAGATGATCCTAAACCATCATAGGCTCGAGAGAGTGCATCTGCATTGACATGCTTCTTTCCTGGCCTATCTATAATATCAAATTCAAATTCTTGTAGCAAAATTATCCATCTTGCTATCCTCCCTGATGGGTTAGGCTTATTGACAATATATTTTAGAGCCTGATGATCTGTTACAACTATAAATTTCTGCCCTAGGAAGTAATTTCTAAACTTCTTTACAGGAAAAATGATAGCTAGAGCCTCTTTTTTAGTTACAGTATAATTTACCTCAGCACTGCTCATTTGTCTGCTCCCAAAGTAAACTAGATGTTCATTCCCATTTTCATCCTTTTGGCTCAAAGTACTTCCTAGTGCTGCATCTGAGGCATCAGTGTACACAATGAATGGCTTGCTCCAATCTGGATTCTTTAAAATAGGTGAAGACACCAAGGCTTCCTTCAGTTGTCCAAAAGCTTCATGCGCCTTATTTCCTGGTTCATAAGTAACATCCTTCTTCAAGAACTGGGTTAGTGGATGTGTAATCTTTGAGAAATTCTTGATGAACCTTCTATAGTAACCCACATGGCCTAAAAATGATCTCAACTTACTTCTATTCATAAGAAAAGGTAAATCTTTGATTTTTGAAACTTTATCAGGATCAGTACCAATACCATCTCTGGATACAACATGCCCTAACAAAATACCTTTAGAACATCCAAAGACACACTTTGTAGGGTTTAGTGAGGCTTGTGCTTCATCTAACCTTTGAAATGTTGTCTCCATCTGCTGCAGGTGGTCCATCTTGCTCCCATAGATGCAAAAATCATCAAGAAATACTATGATGAAGTTCCCAATGTAGGGTTCGAACACCCTATTCATCAAATGCTGGAACATTGCTGGAGCATTACACAACCCAAATGGCATAACTCTATAAGCAAACGTTCCCCAAAGAGTGGTGAACGTGGTCTTCAGCTGATCTTTCTCTGCTATACGGACTTGGTTGTATCCACTATATCCATTAGCAAAACTATAACACTCCTGGCCAGCTACTTCGTCCAAGATCTGATCTGAGAATGGAAGAGGGTAATGATCCTTCTTTGTTGCCTTATTGAGCTTCCTGTAATCAACACAAATACGTAGCTTCCCATTCTTTTTTATTGAGATCACAATGGGAGAAACCCATTCTGAATTCTCCACAGCAAATATGAATCCTGCATCAAGCAACTTATCTATCTCTTCTTTTACAGTCTTGGAAAAATTAGGATTCATTCTATATGGCATTTGCTTTATAGGCTTAGCACCATCTAACAGCTCAATAGAATGTTCTACCCGACTTACTTGACGGAGTTCCTTGTAATCAAAAGTGAATATGTGTATGTACCTTCAAAATAAATGGAGGTAGGATTCCTTCTCACTCTCCATCACTGCATCAACAATCTTTATTTGTTGGAGATGATCATCAACTTCTTATTCAGATAATTTTATGGGGTCATGAGTCGGTGTGACTGGAAGGATATCCATGACTGAAGCATCAACCTCACTTTTTTCATCTTCAATGTCCACTTCACTGGTACTAGAGTAATTAGAGGATGTCCAATCATCAGTTTCATCACTTGAATCCACAGGTTCTGCCTTATGATGCCAAGGGATCACATTTATCTTCACCCTCTCTCTACCACGTCCAAGTGTCATGAAGCCTTCATTCCAGTAGTTTCTTGCATGAACCCTCCTTAGCCATGGTCTTCCCAGCAACATTGGGTATGCAACAGTACCATTTTTCATCACCTGAAAGTATACCACACATACAACACCCATAACAAATATTGCCACATTTGAAACTACACCTTCTGGTTTAGTTTTTCCTTTATTTAATGACCTTAACAGAAGTGTTGAAGGGCGATCAATTTTTAAACCCAACATATTCATTACAGACTCGGTCATTACATTAACTGCAGCACCTCCATCAACTAAGACATCATGAATTGAAATACCATTACATAATACCTCAGCTTGTGGAGCATAGGGATCCGCCTCTACCTCCAAAATAGGGACCTCAACCTCCTTCCTTCGTCGAGCATTGAGTCCACTTCACAGCTCCTGCCTCTTCTCAGAAGACAGCCAATAGTTGACCATATGTAATATTTGTAGGCCTTTTGGACAGATCTTCCAAGATGGAGTATGGTCCTTGCCCCTGTGAAATTAGAAAATCCTGCGCACCCAACTTTCTTCTCCTATGTTTCTTACTAGTTTCTCCTTTCATCTTCTTAGGATCATTTCCATCTTGATTATATTTTTCTTTCTTTCTTTTTGTTACAAACACATCTACTTCATTATTTCTGCTCTTATCTACTACATCAAAAGAATTCACAGGTGCTTTTCCTTTATCATTATCTCCTTTACCAGATGTAGAAGCTCTATCTGGACAATTATACTTATAATGACCCTTTTTATAACAACCATAACATACAACTTTAGAAATATTTCTTTTTGGACCTCTATCTCCTCCCTGAGAACTAAATTATTTTCCTTGGAGAAGATTAATAGTTAACTGACCCATCTTCTTGAGCAGATCTTCATACTCAGTAGATGTACTAGGAGAAAGATTTGTGCTCACCGAGAGTGGTTGTGGATTCTGGACCAAAGGTGCTGGTGTAGGCTCTACTTTAGAAACAATTTCTTTGGGCTCCTCTTCCATGCTTTCTTCTTGCCTTCTTGCAATCTCCTTTGCTTGTTCAATGGTAGCTGGGTGGTCATACTTCACTCGTTGTCTGATCTCTAGCTTCATCCCAAGAATGAAGTGCTTACATAGGAGATTATCCACACCATTCATCAACCCATCCACTAATCCTTCCTTCTGGATCTGGGCATTGAGCTTCCTCCTTAGCTCTAGAACACGAGCATGATAATCTCTTATCTTCTCCTTCCCTTCTTGGGATAGCTTTTTGATATCGATCATGAGATCTGCATATCTCTTTTGTTCACCAAATTCTTCAAGAAAACTTTTAGTTAATAAATCCCATGAGTTTTTCACATTATCACCTAGTGTTTCAAACCACCTAAGGGATGAACCATCCAAAAAGGTAGGAAAAAATTCAGTCCATTGTTCCCTTCTTATAAGGCCATTACAAATACAAGATCGTTTAAACTCTTGAATGAAAGAGGAAGCATCTTCATTAGATTGGGCTGAAAAAACAGGAATCTTCCCCATTTTCAAAAGTAACCACAGTGAAATACCAACCCACAAGTACAATCAACAAGACTTATGTGCACAAATAATTGAAGTCACTATAATAGAAAATAGAAATGACCACGGTAAACTATGGTAAAACTTGACTTTACTGTGGTAAACACTATTCACAGTAAAAAGTGAAGTTACTGCGGTAAATACTATTCACGGTAAAAAGTGACTTTACTGCGGTAAATACTATTCACGGTAAAAAGTGACTTTACTGTGGTAAATACTATTCACAGCAAAAATGAATTTACCATGGTAACTACTATTCACAGTAAAAACAAGGTTACCCTCCAAATGATTTTTGACTAAGTGGGAATATCTCTCCAGAAAATCCACCAATGAGGAATGGTCCCGGCAACGGAACCAAAATGTCATCACCAATCCAGCACTATGATAATTCTTCACCGGGAACTCCTCGTGCTATGATTATTTACTAATGCACAACCTTTAGTTTGGTGGATGTAATCTGGAAACACAACAACAAACATAACAAAAGAATACGATAAACTATGATACAAAGGAATGATGATAAATCTGAAATATCAGAGTAAATTATAGTATTAACATGAAATTGTTACAATCTCACCCATGAGGTACTTCAAATGTTATTGACTTCACTTGCCTTTCACCAAGACTATGGGAGAAACTTTACAATTACACCTATTAATGGCTTCTTCAACACACCTTTAAACTGATGGCTTCCTTTATACACTTCATACAATATTTATCACTACTTCCTTCTATGCTAAATGAGGGGGGTGGCCTCTTTATTTATAGAACTTCTAGGCCTATCCATCTTATCTGTAAGATAAGATAAGAAATCCACTCTAACGTATCATATTCCATACCTTAACTCTTATCTGTACATGTAAGCTTATCTTTTAAGATAAGATAAACCTTATCATTTCACATGGGTTCCACATTTTTAGACTTTTTACAAATAAAATACACAAAATATTTATGACCTCACTCCTTGTCCTTATTACCAATATAATATTTCTAATTCCTAATCATGTAGACCCTACTTCTCTACTTACCCCAACTTTGACATTTTAACATTACCGGACCACTTACGACAAATATTTACTTTTTACCACAACATTCCTATTGTACTTTTGACTATTACCATACTATACATTATTGGCGGCGTCGTACTGGCAGCGCCGTTATCTTCTATCAGACGCTACTACTAATTATACTTAACAACATCCTATTCCTAATACATACATTAATGAAATAGAAATTACAGAGGAAAATTTTAGTGTCGACAGTTCCTCCATTTGATCATGTGTTTGCTTTCCTTTCTCAACCCTTTCAATTACCTTTGACATTGTCTTCTTCAAATTGTACACTTCACTCTTAGGTGTAGATTCTCCTAGGGGAATTCTTGTTAATTATAAATCACTCACAGAAAAATCTCTTTCATCCTTTTCAATCTTAGGTTTAGCAATTTCCACAAACTTCCGACCTTGAGAATCAAATACTAACCTGGATGTGATTTTGGCCTTCTTTTTGGATGAGGAAGGAGTAGTACCTAGAAGGGCTGCCACAACATCAAACTTTGGAGAAATGATATGAGATGTACCTTTTCTTTTCTTAATCTCCACCAATGGTTGCACCCAAGAAAAAGAAGAACTAGAAATAGAGGGAGAAAGAGACCCAATTGCAAGTGTGTCTGTTGTAATTAAATTTTATAAAATAGATACTTCCAAAATAGATGTTTTAGCTTTAGAGGTAGGTGCCTCCTTGTCAAGAGTTTCTCTAGTAGAAGGTCCTAAGATAATCATTGCTTCTACTTTTGAAGTATGATCCTTTTTCTGATCATCTTATTCCTCTTCTTTTTCCATAATGCCTCCTTTAAAATTACTTTCCTCATGTTCTCCTGTTTCTTTCTCATCACCATAATCATTACAGAGATCTATAACTAGTTCAATTTTAGGTACTACTTCCAATTATTTCAAAGAAGAAAATTGTTAGCTTTCTCCTTGAATTAGCTCCTCTACCTTTTCCTCTTTCTTAGTCTTCCCTTTCTTCATATATACAAAAGTTGAAGATTCAAGTGGCGAGGGGACCAATTGTGCATGTTCCTAAGGGGTTTCCATGAGAATCTCCTTCTGAGGAGTGGAGGCTTCTTGAGAGGAAGACCTTGACTTACTTGCTCTGAACATTTTCATTTTTTTATCAAACCAAAGTTTGGTCATCACCAGGATAGGGTTTATATGTTATTTCAAGTCATCCTTTTCCTTAATAAACGAATCAATGGTTTCAATAAGAGTATGTCTGATAGACCTTTAATATTCAAGAGACTATAGATATTGACCATCATCTTGTAGTTCATCTAGTACCTTGTACACCTCAAAGTCCTTGATTTGCTGAAGAGATAATCCTCCATAATACCTTATTTTGGCTTCATAATCATCAGAAAATTCAACCAAGTAATCTTCACTATCAGCAAGATGATAAAAACCCATTCTAAAATTATTAGTAATAAATCCCTTAATATCAAAGCATGTCCTTGGATTGAAAAAATGAAGTGTGAGGGGGGCAATTATCTTGTCAACATTTTGGGCATCCAAAGCATTCCTATAGGTATAGTTTCCCAATGTGATTAGAAATTGAATGCCTGTAATCTTCTTATCTCTACAAGTTCTGTGAAGCTTATTTAACTACCTACAGACTTCAACTAGAGCCATTTTATCGCTATAATACATTGGGAATTCAGGGGTGTTCCCTCAAATCTAGCTAACCATATGTAAGAAAACTTTCTAAATTGAATGAAATAGCTCCCATAGACATAAATCAATTGTTAGGCCTCCTATGAGAATCTTTGAGTTGTGATGCCCTCTAACAACCTAACAATATACATGGTGAAGGTGTCATTCACCCTTCTGCAATGATGATTACTATTCTTCAATGTTAACTGTGGTCAATACTCATATAGAGGAGCCTCCTTTTTGTCTTTATCGAGAGAAATCCCCAACCACTTCATGTATGTTATAATAGTGTACATAAAATAAGAAGTCATATAGAAAGTTTTAGTCCTTTAAACATTGGCAAGCTATTCAATGAGACTATCAAAAAGTGTCTTCCCCAAATTTAGGATCTATTTTCCTTCACATATGATGTTGATATAAGGACACATCCAAAAGTGGAACTCATTAGTTGAGGATAGCCCCATTATTCTAGCAAGAATGGTAATGACATCTGAAAAATCCTCCTTGAAATCAATTATATACATGGTTTTTGGCAGTCTTGAGGCTCATTTCTTTGGGTTTTCAAACCAAGACTTAGCCATCCTACTCTTGTATTGTTCACTATCCTGATCAAATAGAAATTGGGACTGCGCTTTGGTCAGAGTATTTGAATCTTCCATAGCTGGGATTTTGAGGGTAGAACTAATACAACTAGTGTCTAACCGAGAAATCACCTGCCTATGAGGATCAACAACATCTTTTGTATTCAGATTGAAATAGGAGCCACAAACTAACACAGTGTCAGCACATTGAAAAAAAATAGGGAAACCCCTTGCATAAGCTATACCACTTTCTTTGATTAAGTGATCAATATGAGTAAGATTCTCGCAATCAAGCCATGCCCAGAAATCATCGAGGTCAAGGTGTTGGGTGTCACTCTCTGTTATCAGCTAAATTTTTACTTCACAAAATTAATAAAAAAATGAAATTTTGAAAATTTTCAAAAGTGTTACTTTGCGTGATTCATCACCCTCATCCCAATCGTCTCATTTTTGTTATCGTCCTGGTCTTCATTTCATCCATTTCGAGCAAGAACTACTCCCGCTAGGTCTTAAAATGCATTAATAATTAATTAATTAATATTTAATTAATTTATTATCTTTTATTTGATAAAATCATTTTTTATTAAATTTGGGGTTTTTAATTAAATAACTATTAATATACTAATTATTAAAAATCATTTGACAAATTTTTATTTTATTGCTAGGAAAGTAAGCTTATGCTTCTAATTGTCAGGAATGCCAAATTGGCTTCTCAAACCCGGATTTCCCCTTTCATGGAAATTTTATTTTAATTTCCCATTTGTGGGTTTTTCTCCACCAATTTCCAAATCATGGATTGGAAAACGGGAAAAAAATCTCCCAATTTCCCACATGGGGAAATTAAACGGAGATTTCCAACCCACCTTGTCATTCACATTGGCAATTGGTCGTTGCTTTCCCCATTTCCCTTGGAAATTAATTCCACTACCCAGGAAGAGGGGAAGTCAGTTTAGCCTTCATAAATTCATCCGTTTGACTCGTTGGAAAGAGTCGTGCAAAAATTTCTGATTGCTTCTTATTTCTTCTAAAAGAACATTATATTTTATCACATCCCACAATACTGTGAATGCCATTGAGAAGAAGAAATATGAGGAGGATAGCAAAATCATTTTTCATGCATTGGTGAAAGAAGACAATCCAAACCAAATCAAATTTCAACACTAGTGAAGGAGAAGATAAACAAGCTTCCACGCATAGGAGGGAGGGCAACAGGTGAAAGAAAAGCCAAAAGTTGCACAGGTTTCCAAGGAGGACAGTCAAATTTAATTCTCCACACATGTACAAAGCTCAGCCAAATAAAATAAAAAAATACAGTCACATAAAAAAAAAAAAGACAAATACTTGCGGAGATTTTGAAGGAGAGGACAGTCCAAAATAAGCAAGAAAACAAAAATTACCCACACATTAGAAGAGGGAAACCGACAGGTAATAAGATTAGAAAGGAACGTCATTTTTCACGCATGAGCTGAGAAAATAACCACGCATAGAAAATCCAGGACAGTCCAAAATGCATAAAGGACAACATAAACTAAATCATCCACATGGGACAGCCCAATGGGTTTCCACGCACCCACCAGATGTGTCCACGTTGAGGAGAGAAAAGTACCACATTTGTATAAGAAGGAAGACAGTCAGATACAGAATCCACGCATTGAATGACATAAACAAAGAATCCATGCATTTTTCAGGAGGGAACCCAAGGAGTTTTGATTACTCACATGTAGAGGAGAAAGGGACAGTTAAAGCAGTTTGAAAATTAAAAAGAAAAAGAAAATAGTCCTTCAAACACCACTCATTGGCAAAGATAGATTAAAAAAATAAGGTTACACATTTCCAATGCATTGTTTGAAGGAACAGTCAAAAAATAGGAAAAAGGCAAAGAACTGATTTTCCAACTGCTGGCGAGAGAAAGATAGCACAAAGAAGATAAGAAAGGCCCAACACATTAAGCAGAGGTGATCTTCCATGCAGGTTTTATGAAATTAATTGAAATTTGATTCCCACGTAGGAAAAGAAAGGAAGATAGCTAAATAAGATTAGCCACGGTGGTAAAGCAATACAACCATGCATTTGTCTGGAAGAAGGGCCGCACATTGGTAGAGTTAAAGGGAGCAACACTTAGCTAGAACAATGTAAAATACATTTCCAAGCACATCTTCAATGCAGCCAAAAGTGAAGATTAGAACACCATCCACATTTTAGCTGGAAATAAACTATCTGCATAGTCTAAATACATATTCATTAGGAACACAAACAAAATATTATTGCTTCCCAGTTTGTAACTCGAGCTTAGTCTCGATATTTTTCTTGTGTTCACATTTTTTTCTTGTAATTGGGATTGGTTATTATTATTATTTTTCAAATAATAATAATAATAATAATATTAAAGTGAGTCATATTTTTCTTGCACTTACGGGGATTTCGAAGACTGAGACCCAACTGTGCTTGCATTGTTTTGCATGCCTGAGTCATTCTTCTATAAAATTCATAATGGCCAAGAAATCTAGCAAATCTAAAGGAAGATCGAGGAAGCCAGTGGAGAAATCAAACAAGTCCGCGCTCAAGTATGAATTCCAAGGAATCATTCCTCCCAGTTCCATTAAGTCAACATATGACAATATCACTGATACCAACCTGGGTCACATCAATGTGCAACAATTTTGCAAGCGCATGAAAACTGAAGGCAAGACCATATTCTCAAATAGGCGTTACCATAGTGGTCTACCCCAAGCAGCAACATTTCTTGTCTCGGTGTAGTGTCCAGAGTTGGTTATTGCTTGTGCTAAGCACTATGATCCTGAGAGATGAGGAATTTTTAAAGATAATCATGAGCCTTTCCGCTTAATCACACCAGAGCACATTGAGGAATTGATCAGCATATCTGAATTTCCTAAGAATGTAGACATCACTCGCCAGTCAGCACAAGAATTTTGGGATTAAGAACCTCTCAGGTGGAGCAAGATGGTTGATAACAACTGGTTAGTAACCAAGAGGCCTCGAATTGACTATCTTCCCAAAGAACTATACCACATTGAGTTCATGGAAGAAATAAGGGACATGATCACTCTCCTAAGTCAATTTTTTGGTTTTCCCTCTACCAAGATTCTTCACCCATGGATGTATCAGTTTATCTGTATCATCCTAGCCAAGAAATAATTTTTGGATTGGGCCACCATCATAAGTAACACCCTTCACAAACAATTGATAGAAGTTAAGATGACTAGATGCTTCTACATGACATCGTATCTGACTTACGTGGTAGCAAGAAAGCTATTTTTGGGACTTGAAATGAGAGGAGTCATGGGGCCGTCAAATAGTATTTTTCATTATTACCCTTAACTCAGTTTCAAAAATACTTCTCACCATGTTAAAAGAGTCAACGATACATTCACCTTCCACCTGATTCGGAATCTGAATCAAAATACTAAGGAAAGGTTTTCTAAAGAAGCCATGAGTGTCATTTCCCAATGGGGAACCTGGTTTATTTTAATTTCATCATTTTCCTACATTCATGTGAGTGGCTTTACTGGTACCCAGTGAAAGCTTCCTAAGTACGTCAGTGATAGATGGGCATTAATGGAGCTTGCATGGCAACTATTCCAAGTTCACTGTCTTCTTAGTGACAAGCACCATTTAGGAATTCATTTCCCAATCTAAATTGGGGAATACCTATTCATCCATATGTGAAGAGAGCTCGGTTTGATATCAATGGATATATGCAGAAGATTCTGAGGGTAAAGTATCAACATAAACCTACCATGGATGATTTCTGGGTTGCCTTTTCAGATGAACATGAAGTAAGGTCTTCCATATCAAGAGCCCTCCCGATTCATTCATAAATGATGATGAGGATTTCATTGATCCCTCATATGATGCAGTTTCTTTTACCCCATTGCCTTGAATCAAATGGATGAAAAGAGATGAATTTTCTCTTGATAGCAAGAATCAACCAATTATTGAAAGAAGCATATCTTGGTATGACAGAGAACTTGCCAAGTTACAATCATTTCAAGATCATGCTTCAGGATCACAAAAATTGCCAACACAAGGAGGCCTCCATTCAACCAAAGTCTCTTCTCGATCAACCTCTGTACCATCCAATCATACACAACAAACAAGAAAGGAGTGGTTGCCAAAATCCACTTTGCCAAGTAATGTGTCACGAGGAGAAAAATCTAAAGATCCTAACCCCGAAGAAGGAAGAGAGCGTGTATCAGGATTTTCTACCTCGAGCAGAGATTATTCTACCCACATTGTTAATAGTGCTCAGAACTTAGTGGTAAATGATCCTCAGTTTTGGTTCGAACAAACGTCCACTTAGGTGTAGGTAATTCAAATATCAAACACATCGGAGCATGTAGTTCATGAAGGAATTTCCCAAACTCTCCTGAATAATCAAGAGGTAGATATTGAGGTTATTTCCCCTCAAATCGAGGTCATACATAGGATTCAAGCAGGATCTCATGATGTCAAGAATAATGAGGATATTGATTGGAGCTCTAGGATTTTGTATGAAGAAATAGTGCATGATACTCCTTCCTGGGTTGATTCTGAGGTTAAAAAAAGGAAGAGGGTTTTCAAATCAATTAACATTTATTTTGATGCCCTTTTCAAAATTTCAAATGATGTCATTCCAAAGAAGCCTAAGGTGCTTTCTCAAATAATGGTGGATAATGATGAAAATAGGTTTACGGATCTCGCCATCCCACAAGTTGACAAGGAGCGTGATGCCATGACACCTGCTTATTATGAAGTCTCAAGAATTCGAATTGGGATGTCTACATTAGAAAGTGACATGGTGATGGCTCGAGATTCAATTGATATCATGCTAAAGAGACTTGAGAAATATAAGTCTCAAAATTCTCAGCTCAAAGCTTAAAATAATCAATTGGTGGAATATGTTCAACATTTGATAAATCCCATATCATCCACTTTCCCAGTACCTAATGCAGTGGTTGCCCAGATGAAGAGACTCTCAATCTGTCCAAAGAAATAAACACATTAGGTCATGTCACTAAAACGTGGCTTTCAAAGATTCTCGTTTTAGGTCAAGAGATGATCAAGACTGCAGTTAAGTTTCATGAAGATGTCAGGGCGTATCTTGATCCAATTCTTTCTTTAAAATAAGCTTTTGTTTCTAATACATCAAATTTAGATGAGATATTTCCCAGTTTGTAGGAAATGACAAGTATGGAATCCTCAGTTTTAGCCATTGAAAGAATTCTCAAATTTGAACATCGAGGGACACCTTTTCTTTGGTGTTTGCATCTCAAATCAAGGAAGATGCTTCTCGAGGATTCTATGATCCATTATGAAAGCATGTGTAATGAAGCCTTCACTTCACTCTCCTTGATTCAAGAACTCATAGCTGAGATTCCTTGTAACCTTGTAAATGAGCATAATCAAAGGCGTTCATCAGAACAGGTGGAAGAGCAATTTTCACATTTGTTTAAGGACATGTACACTTCTACCAACAATTTATCACCAGTTTCAATGGATCGGTGCATCAAATTAAAGAACTTGTTTGAGAATGCTCAATCCAAAATTGTTAATTTAAATGATATGCCAAGTAGGATTCTTGAATTGCAAGTATTTTGTAAGGCTATTCTTCAACCAAATTAACCTCCAGAAGAAGAAAAGATGTTTGAAACTTTAGGAAGGTTTAGATCCATTCAACTGGCAAAAGCAGCAGATCCTAATTTCACTGGTGGCTCAGGGAGTTAATTTTCTTGGCATTTAACAAACTAGGAGAGTCCTTTTCTCATACGCTTGAGATAAGAAAATCCCATCTCAATGGATAAGACACTGGTTATTATTGTATATTTTAAAAGGTGTTGTTAAAAATGTTAGCATATGGATTTGCACCCCTGCAAATGACATGCAATAGTGTTGGAAAAAAGTCCCTCCTCAATGAAGGTGAGGCTTCCTTTATTGAAAATCAAAATTGTATTTACATCTATACATTCAAAATTGTATGTGGGGGGTGTTTTAGAATATCAGTGGAAATAAAAGTGAATGAGGGAGATGGAATGGGATGAAGGAAAGGAGTGAAATGGAATGAACTGAAAGAACATACAAGAGTTAGGTAAACACAGAGTCAAATACACCATTTCCACCAAGATAATAAGTTGTATGACTATTACAAGTAACCAACCTATCTTGAAACCAAATCTTGTTTTTGCAAATATTCAAGAAGACATATCATAAGATTTGAGGCAAGCTATTTGGGAAAAGTGCACAAATAACTATCATTTTCATCTAACTGCATTAGTACTAGATAACAAAGAAGAGAAATCCAAGAGAGTTTCTAGAGCTATTTAGGCACAAATAGCTCAAGAAAGAGAAAAAAGACAAAAGGATAGAGTTGATCAGAACACGCCAGTGATCCCTTCACAATAAATATTTTAAATTGGAAGGAAAGAGGTTTACGCGAGGAGAAAAAGCTAAAGGTCGATCTGATCCCACTTTTGACTTTCAAGGAAAATTTGGTTTCAAGTTATCTCCTCCAAAGAAGAACACACCTCATAGATCTACAAGCCTTGCATCAAGTCCTGAAAGAACAAGCAAGGAAGGAATCACTACTAGTCAGTAACTTGTGCTTGCTCACATTATTTTACCTTTGCATACCACCTTTCCCAAATGGTAGTCAACATACCATGGGGAAATGCCATAGGCCCATTGGCCCTACCAGCTCAACATGGCCTTCTAAGAGGATCAAGGAAGATTCTTCCCAAGTTTGACGGAGATGGGAAGACATCACCAGAATACCACATTTCTGATTTATTTACTACATGTTTTGTTTTGTTTGTAGAATATGAAGATGTTGTTATTCGCCTCTTCATCCAAACATTGCATGATGTTGTTGCAGATTGGTTTCATCATTTGCTCAATGGATGTATCACAAATTGGAATGATATGAAAACTAAGTTTGAAAATCAATTCAAGATGACAGAAGATGAACATGCTCTTCTTTCCCAACTATCTCAGGAAAAGAAAGAGCCAACAGGACCCATGAGGAATTTCATGGCTAAATTCAACAAAATGGTGAACAAAGTTCCCACCTGGATTCGTCCAAACCTTAATGGATAACATTTTTTCTTTATTAATCCACAACAACCAAAAGTGTGCTATCAGCTGAGAAGGGCTAGAGTGGCTACTTTGGAACTTTCTCAATCTCTGACCATAGAAATTGAAGATGACTTAATCATGGCAGGAAAATTCAAGAAAAATTCCCTCAAAGGAAAGAGTCAAGAAACCTCTAATGCTTCAGAAGGTATACTAAATAAGTTAGCTAATGATGTGCTAGCTTTTAAAAAGTAAGTTACTCAAAGTAGTAAACCTACTCCTTACAAAGAAATCCCAAGAAAAGGATATGTTCCCAACAAAGCCAGGATTGCAGGTCCTCCAATGAGGCTTGCTATTGAAGTAGCTCCCGCAACTAACTCAAAATGTGATGTCATTAAAGAAAGTGATGATGAGGTTGAAGTCATCGAGGTTGATGAGGAAGAGCCAGATTCTGAGACATCCGAACTTGAAGTTGAAGATCCTGAGGGGGAAAGTAATAATCATTTCTTTGAGGACCATTCAGAGGAAGAATATGAATACGAAGAAATTATAGAAGATATGAATAGTCAATCCTTCGTTGTCTTCACATGCTCTAAGAAAAAGGAGCAGGATACCACTAAGGTGGGAGATAAAGAGGTTTCCAAGGAAACTCCCAAAGAATCCAAGACAAATGAGGCTCCTAAAGATTCCAAGGTGGCTGAGATTTCAAAGGTCAAAACTATCTTAAAGAAAGGAGGGCCTTTGTTAGATTAATCAGTTGGTAAACCAACTACGAAGAAAGTTTCTTCTTCCACATCCGTATTAACCAAGCCTGAGGAAAATGTCAAAAGTGTGCCATCATCAAGTTCGAAAGAACTAATATCTGAGACATCAAGTACGGTTACTTTTCCTAAGTTTGATATCAATAAAACAAAAATTTCCATGTCACAGGCAGATTACTTAAAATCTAATAAGGATCAACTTGAGAAATTGGTCCAGTTTATCAAAGGTGAATCTACTGTTCATTCCTCCAAAGGAATTATGAAAAGTCCCAAAGATGGGAAAAATCAAAATATTGTGGCGGCCACTACACCTTCAAATGAAAATATTGAACCTTTCTTTGTGTCATTTTTGATCAACGGATGCAAATTAAGTAATTGCATCATAGACTCTGGAGCCTCAGATAATTTGATGCCAACAAAAATATCACATGCTCTTGGTTTGACGTGTATGAGAACATTCGGATCGTGTTACTCTATGGAAACCAAGCAAGTTCCTCTGATCAAGAAGATTAAAGACGGCCAAATGGTTTTAGCCCAATTCCCTCAAAAGCAAGTTAAGGTAACTATTTTAGTCATTGATATTCCCACCTCATATGGAATGTTGTTGAGTAGGAAATTTTGTAGAGATTTGGGTGGTGAGATTCAAATGGACTGGTCTCATGCCATGATCCATATCAATGGAGAAATGAAGAAGCTTATGCCGGAAACTCAGGAAAAATTCACAGTGATGAAAACCGATGATCCCTATGCACAGGTGTTGTTCCAAGGCTCAAGTATGGGTAACTATATGATGAATACAAAAATTCATGCCCCTAAAGTCACTTGTCAAGATCCCAATGAGATCTGGACTCTTGACTTCAATGGAATTTGTTGTTCAATGGGTTCCAGTGCAGGTGTGGTGCTTATATCTCCAAATGGAAATATATTTCCTTTTTCCTACAAACTTGAATTTTCAAATACTAACAACACTGCAGAGTATGAGGCATTAATCCTTGTCCTTCAAGTTGCAGAGGAGAAAGGGATAAAAAATTTGTAATTCTTTGGAGATGTGGAATTGATCGTAAAACAAGTAAGAAATCAGTTCTAAGTAAAGAATGATCTTTTGAGACACTACAGAAATAAAGTGTGGGATGCGATAGAAGTCTTTGACGCTTTTTCCATAAAATCTATCCCTCGTGAAAAGAATGAAAAAGTAGATTCACTAGTAGTCTCAGCTTCATTAATGATTCCTCATTCATAATTTGATCAAGTCAAATACACCATTGAAATGGTTTTTAGGCCAAGTGTTCTTGACAATGTAGAAAATTGGCAAGTATTTAATGATGATCAACAAATTATTGCCTTCTTGGAAAAGAGGGATAATTTTGAACAATTTTACTTTGAAGGAAGTGATTCTGCATTCCGTGAATCAACTACCTCACTCATTTAGGAAGGAGTTGAGAATGAAGATCCTGGTGATGGCATCATTCAACTCAAAGGAAATAGAATTCCCAAAGGATTGGTTTCACTTGAAGAAATTTTTGACAAACATGATAGGTTTATCAAAGAGAAAGAGTAGGCAGGACCTGCGAATTCTACTGAATGCAAGCAAGTTAACATTGGTACCAAGGATAAACCTCACCTAGTCAATATCGGTAAATGTTTCTCACTTGAGGAACACAGAAAATTCATAAGCCTCCTTACCAAATATTCTAACGTTTTGGCTTACTCATATAAAGACTTGAAGTCTTTCCAACCCAAGGAAATGGAGGATGCCATACCCTTGAAGCCTGGTGCAGTTCCATTCAGGAAAAAGCAAAGATAATATAATCCCAAGATTGCAGGGACAATATTTCATGAATTTCAAAAGATGATAGATGCACGAATAGTGTTTCCTATTTGATATTTGACCTAGATAGCTAATATTGTACCAGTTTACAAGAAAAATGGAGAAATTAGGATTTGGATAGATTTTTGCAATCTTAATAAGGCTTCCTTGAAGGATAACTACCCACTGCCAGTCATGGACCATATTCTGCAGGTAGTAACTAGATCGGAAATGCTATCTATGCTAGATGGCTTCTTTGGCTATAATCAGATTGAAGTGGCTAGAGAAGATCAACATAAAACCATGTTCACCCCCCCTGGGGTACATTCACGTATAGAAGAATGTCTTTTGGTTTGATTAATGTTGACACTACTTTTCAAAGGGCTATGGATATGGTATTCGCAGATTATAAAGACAAGATCATCGTGATATACCTAGATGACTTGACAATGTTCTCAAAGGAGTGAGAAGATCACCTAAGAGATTTGGAGAAAATATTGCAAAGGTGTAGAATTCATAAGATTTCTTTGAATCCAAAAACTTCTGTGTTCGGAGTTACAGAAGGGAAACAGCTAGGTCATATTGTTTCTAAGGAAGGAACTAAGATCGATCCTGAGCATGTTCAAGCTATCAAGAATCATTCCTTTCCTATAAGTAATCCTAGAGTTCACTCTTTCTTTGGGAAGGTGAAGTTTTTGAGAAGGTTTCTGCTAGATTTTGCCAAGCTGACTAAGGAAATCGCTGATATGATGAAAGGAAAAGAATCCTTCAAATGGTCAAAGGAAGGTAGAGAGGCATTTGAGAAAATAAAGGGTGCTATTGCCAAAGATCCTACATTGGTGTGTCCTAATTTTAAAAAGGATTTCATAATTTATTGTTATGCTTTGCCGCACACAATCTTTGCCATTTTGACTCAACACAATCAAGAAGGGATTGAATCTCCTATTGAATTCATGAGTTGTGGATTCAAGAAACATGAAATTAATTACACTCCTCATGAGATACATGCGTATGTAGTGGTGAGAGCCATGAAACACTTCAGGTACTATGTGTTGAATTCTCACACCAAAGTCCTAGTTCCAGACACTGCAGTTAAATCGATGCTGACACAACGGGAACTAGGATCTAAAAGAGGTAATTGGGTCTCCAAGATCCAGGAATATGATTTCAATATCAAGCCTACCAAGCTGGTTTGAGGAAGAGGACTCTGCCAACTCATCGCAGAGACTGAACCATGAGATAACTCTAAATAAGAACCAGTTGAAGAAAATTTACCACTGGTAGTTTTTGTCAGTACCACAAATGAATGGTATTATGATATTGCCTAATTTCTCACATATGGTGAGTGTCCAGAGAATCTAACTAAGGAGAAATGAACTATCAAACAAAGAGCTGTCAGGTACGTCATTTGGGACAACATGTTGTTTAAGAAAGGAATTGATGGCATGTTCCTCAGATGTGTTGATAAAGAACAACAACCTAGATTGTTGGAAGCTTTCCACAATCGTGCTTGCGGTGGTCATTACTCTGGCATAGTGATGGCTCATAAAATTATGCGAGCACATTATTACTAGCCCACTATGTTTTCTAATGCTCATAAATGGGTGAGAAAATGCGAAGCTTGTCAACAATTTGTTGGAAGACCAAAATTGGCAGCTTTGCCTTTGAAGTTAGTTGTCATTGAAGAACCCTTTCAACAATGGGGTTTATATTTTATTGGGGTTTTGAATCCTAATTCTAGTGCTAGTCATACTCATGTTCTCACCACAACTGACTACTTTAAAAAGTAGGTAGAAGCTATACTGGTGAAACAAACATCTACTGCAGTAATTTGTGACTTCATCAAAGAAAATATATTGGTTCATTATGGAATTCCACACAAGATCGTGATGGAAAATGCCTCAATTTTTTCTTCTATAGAGATGATAGGTTTTTGTTATGGGTATGGGATATCTTTATCTCATTTTTCAGATTACTACCCTCAGGGAAATGGTCAGGATGAATCGAGTAACAAAAACATCATTACTATTGTGCACAAGTTAGTCGAAGAAAATCAAAGAACTTGGCATAAAAAAGTTATAAGATGCATTGTGGGCTGACTGTATAACTCCCAAAAGGGTAATCGCGATGTCTCCATTTCAACTTTTGTATGGAACCGATGCTCGAATTCCCATCACACTGGAGTTACCAACATTAAAATTAGCTCAGGTAGTTGATGATGAATGCTTCACCAATACATTAGATAAAAGAATCATGTTCCTAAGAAAGCTTGAGGAACAAAGAAGTCAAGTGGCAAACATGATTGAGGAACATCAATCCAAGGTAAAGAAATTGTTTGACAAGAAAACTAGGGAGAGACAATTTCAAATCAATGACTTAGTTCTTCTCTCGAACAAAAGACATGAACCGAAAGGAAATCATGGGAAGTTTGACTCGTTGTGGCTAGGACCTTTCAAAATCAGACATTCATGTAGATATAGCACCTATTACTTAACATATCCTAATGGAACTCATTTGTCTTTTCCTTACAGTGGGCAATACCTCAAGCACTATCAAAATTGAAAATGGGTTGTTCCCCGAATGTACATAGGTAATTAGGATTTTTGTTTGTTTGTTTCCCTGTTTTTCAGTCTCCTCTCTTGTGTTACCCCATTTTTGTGCCCCATCATTTTCAGATCATGTTCATGAATATTTTGATGTGGGTCCATTGTTGCGTCCATGAAGTCCTTGTCCGCAATTAGAGCCAGCTGTTATCAGCCAATGTTGACTTCGCAAAATTAATAAAAAAAATGAAATTTTGAAAATTTTCAAAAGTGTTACTTTGCATGATTCATCACCCTCATCACGATCACCTCATTTTTCTTATCATTCCAGTCTTCATTTCTTCCATTTCGGGCAAGAAATTCTCTCGCCAGGTTCTTAAAATGCATTAATAATTAATTAATTAATATTTAATTAATTTATTATCCTTTATTTGATAAAATTATTTTTTATTAAATTTGGGGTTTTTAATTAAATAACTATTAATATAGTAACTATTAAAAGTCATTCAACAATTTTTTATTTTATTGCTAGGGAAGTAAACTTATGCTTCCAACTGCTGGGAATGCCAAACTGGCTTCCCGAACCCAGATTTCCCCTTTCCTAGCAATTTTATTTTAAATTCCTGCTTGTGGGGTTTTCTCCACCAATTGCCAAATCATGGATTGGAAAACAGGCAAGAAATCTCCCAATTTCCCACATGGGGAAATTGAATGGAGATTGCCAACCCACCTTGTCATTCCTATTGGAAATTGGCCATTGCTTTCCCCATTTCCCTTGGCAATTAATTCCACTACCCGGGAAGAGGGGAAGTTGGTTTAGCCTTCATAAATTCCTCCATTAGACTCGTTGGAAAGATTCATGTGAAAATTTCTGATTGCTTCTTAGTTCTTCTAAAAGAACATTATATTTTATCACATCTCACAATACTGCGAATGCCATTGAGAAGAAGAAATAAGAGGAGGATAACAAAATCGTTTTTCATGCTTGGTGAAAGAAGACAGTCCAAACCAAATCAAATTTCAACACTGGTGAAGGAGAAGACAGACAAGCTTCCACGCATAGGAGGGAGGGCAGCAGCTAAGAGAAAAGCCAAAAGTTGCACAGGTTTCCAAGGAGGACAATCAAATTTAATCCTCCATACATGTATAAGGCTCAGCCAAATAAAACTAAAAAATACAGTCACAACAAAACAAGAAGAAGACAAATACCTGCGTAGATTTTGAAGGAGAGGACAGTCCAAAATAAGTAAGAAAACAAAAATTCCCGATGCATTGGCAGTGGGAAAACAACAGGTAGTAAGAAAAGAAAGGAACGCCATTTTTCACACATGAGCTGAGCAAATCACCACGCACAAAAAATCTAGGACAATCCAAAATGCATAAAGGACAACATAAACTAAATCTTCCATGTGGGACAACCCAAGGAGTTTCCACTCGCCCACCAAATTTGTCCACGCTGAGGAGATAAAAGTACCACATTTTCATAAGAAGGAAGACATTCAGATACAAAATCCATGCATTGACTGACATAGACAAAGAATCCATGCATTTTTCAGGAGGGAACCCAAGGAGTCTTGAATACCCACGTGCTACAGGTTAGAGAGAATACCCACGTGCAGAGGAGAAAGGGACAGTTAAAGCAGTTTAAAAATTAAAAAATAAAATAAAATAGTCCTTCAAACACCACACATTGGCAAAGATAGATAAAAAAAGAAGGTTACACATTTCAAACGCATTGTTTGAAGGAACAGTCCAAAAATAGGAAAAAGGCAAAGAACTGATTTTCCAACTCCTGGCGAGAGAAAGACAACAAAAAGAAGATTAGAAAGGCCCCACACATTGAGCAAAGGTGATATTCCACGCAGGTTTTAGGAAATTAATTGATGTTTGATTCCCACGTAGTGAAATAAAGGAATACCACAAAATAAGATTAGCCATGGTGGTAAAACAATATAACCACGCATTTGTCTGGAAGAAGGGCCATGCATTGGTAGAGTTAAAGGGAGCACCACTCAGCCAGAACAATGGAATATACATTTCCAAGAACATCTTCAATGCAACCAGAAGTGAAGATTATAACACCATCCACATTTTAGCTAGAAATAAACTGTCCGCATAGTCTAAATACATATTCATCAGGCACACAAAAAAAAAATATTGTTGCCCGGTTTGTAACTTAAGCTTAGTCTCGATATTTTGCTTGTGTTTGCATTTTTTTTCTTGTAACTGGGATTGGTTATTAATAGTATTATTTTTAAAATAATAATAATAATATTAAAGTGAGTTATATTTTTCTTTCACTGATGGGGATTTTAGAGATTGAGACCCGACCCCACTTGCATTGTTTTGCGTGCTGTCATCACCAATCCGGCACTATGATAATTCTTCACCGGGAACTCCTCGTGCTATGATTATTTACTAATGCACAGCCTTTAGTACATGGTGGATGTAATCTGGAAACAAAACAACAACATAACACAAGAATACCATCGACTATGATAAGACGGAATGATGACAAATCTGAAATATCAAAGTAAATTATAATATTAACATGAAACTATTACAATCTCACCCATGAGGTACTTCAAGTGTTATTGACTTCACTTGCCTTTCACCAAGACTATGGGAGAAACTTTACACCTCTTAAAGGCTTCTTCAACACACCTTTAAACTGATGGCTTCCTTCGCACACTTCCTACAATATTTCTCACTACTTCCTTCTATGCTAAATGAGGGGGGTAGCCTCTCTATTTATAGAACTTCCAGGCTTATCCATCTTATCTCTAAGATAGGATAAGAAATCCACTCTGATGAATCATATTCCATACCTTAACTCTTATCTATACATGTAAGCTTATCTTCTAAGATAAGATAAACCTTATCATTTTACATGGGTTCCACATTTTTAGAATTTTTACAAATAAAATACAAAAAATATTTATGACCTCACTCCTTGTCCTTATTACCAATATAATATTTCTAATTCCTAATCACGTAGACCCTACTTCTCTAATCACCCAAACTTTGACATATTAACATTACCGGACCACTTACGACAAATATTTACTTTTTACAACATTCCTATTGTACTTTGACTATTACCACACTCCACATTATTGGCGGCACCGTACTGACGGCGCCGTTATCTTCTATCAGACACTACTACTAATTATACTTAACAACATCATATTCCTAATACATACATTAATGAAATAGAAATTACGGAGGAAAATTTTAGTGTCGACAGTGCCCAAGTCATTCTTCTATAAAATTCATAATGGCCGAAAAATCTAGTAAATCTATAGGAAGATTGAGGAAGCCAGTGGAGAAATCGAACAAGTCCGCACTCAAGTATGAATTCCAAGGAATCATTCCTCACAGTTCCATTAAGTCAGCATATGACAATATCACTGATACCAACCTGGGTCACATCAATGTGCAACAATTCTACGAGCAGGTGAAAACTTAAGTCAAGACCATATTCTCATATAGGCTTTGCCATAGTGGTCTACCCCAAGCAACAACATTTCCTGTCTCAATGCAGTGTCCAGAGTTGGTTATTAATCTTGCTGAGCACTATGATCCTGAGAGATGAGGAATTTTTAAAGAAAATCATGAGCCTTTCCTCTTAATGACACCAATGTACATTGAGGAATCATTTGGCATACCTAACTTTCCTAAGAATGCAAACATCACTCACCAGTCATTACAAGAATTTTGGGATGAAGAACCTCTCAGGGGGAGAAAGATGGTTGATAACAACTAGTTAGTAAGTAAGAGGCCATGAATTGACCATCTTCCCAAAGAACTATACCGCGTTGAGTTAGTGGAAGAAATCGGGGACATGATTACTCTCCTAAGTTGAGTTTTTAGTTTTCCCTCTACTAGGATTTTTCACCCATGGATATATCAGTTTATCTGTATCATCCTAGCGAAGAAATAATTTGTGGATTGGGCCACCATCATCAATAACACCCTTCGCAAAGTACAAATGATAGAAGTTAAGATGACTGGATGCTTCTACATGACATCATAACTGACTTATGTGGTAATAAGAAGAAAGCTATTTTCGGGACTGGAAACAAGAGGAGTCATGGGGCCATCAAATAGTGTATTTCATTATTACCCTCAACTTAGTTTCAAAAATAGTTCTCACCATTTTAGAAGAGTCAACGATGCATTCACTTTCTGTGTGATTCAGAACCTGAATCGAAATACTGAGGAAAGGTTTTCTAAAGAAGCCATGAGTGTCATTTCCCAATGGAGAACTTGGTTTATTCAATTTTCATCATTTTACTACATTCACGTGAGTGGCTTTACTGGTACCCCATGGAAGCTTCCTAAGTATGTCAGTGACATATGGGCATTAATGGAGATTACGTGGCAACTATTCTAGGTTCACTTTCTTCTTAGTGACAAGCACCATTCAAGAATTCATTTCCCAATCCAAATCGAGGAATACCAATGTCCAAATATTTTCAGTGCAAAACTCATGGAAAAAGAGTTTTCCCTCATCACAATTCATCCATATGTTAAGAGAGCCTAGCTTGATATCAATGGATATATGTAGAAGATTCTAGGGGCAAAGTATCAACATAATCCTACCATGGAAGATTTCTGGGCTGGCTATTCAAACGAACATGAAGTAAGAAGATGAGAGTTTTCTCACCTAACACTTTCTCAAATCAATGCCTTCTACATCAAGAGCCCTCCCGATTCATTCATAAATGATGATGAGGATGTCATTGATCCCTCATATGATGTAGTTGATTTTAACCCATTTCCTCGAATTGACTGGACCAAAAGAGATGAATTTTCTCTTAATAGCAAGAATCAACCAATTATTGAAAGAAGCATATCTTGGTATGACAGAGAACTTACCAAGTTACAATCAATTCAAGATCATGCTTCAGGATCACAAAAATTGCCAACACGAGGAGGCCTCCATTCAACCAAAGTCTCTTCTCGATCAACCTCTGTACCATCCAATCATACACAACAAACAAGAAAGGAGTGGTTGCCAAAATCCACTTTGCCAAGTAATGTGTCACGAGGAGAAAAATCTAAATATCCTAGCCCCAAAGAAGGAAGAGAGCTTGTATCAAGATTTTCTACCTCAAGTAGATATTCTTCTACCCATATTGTTAATAATGCTCAAAAGCTAGTGGTGAACGATCCTCAGTCATGCTTCAAACAAACGTCCACTCAGGTGTAGGTAATTCAAATATCAAACACTTCAAAGCATGTAGTTCATGAAGGGATTTCCCAAAATCTCCTGAATAATCAAGAGGTGGATATTGAGCTTGTTTCCCCTCAAATTGAGGTCGAAGATAGGATTCAAGAAGGATCTCATGATGTTGAGAATAATGAGGATATTGATTTGAGTTCTAGCATTTTGTATGCAGAAATAGTGCATGAAACTCCTTCCTGGGTTGATTCTGAGGTTAAAAAAAAGGAAGAGGGTTGTTAAAACAATTGACATTGATTTTGATGCCCTTTTCAAACTTTCAAATGACTTCATTCTAAAGAAGCCTAAGGTGCTTTCTCGATTAATGTTGGATAGTGACGGAAATAGGTTTGCGGATCTTAACATCCCACAAGTTGACAAGGAACGTGATGCCATGAAACCTACTAATTATGAAGTTTCCAGACTTGGACTTGGGAGGTCTACATTAGAAAGTGACATGGAAATGGATTGAGATTCAATTGATATCATGCTAAAGAGACTTGAGAAATATAAGTCTCAAAGCTCTCCACTCAAAGCCAAAAAGAATCAATTGGTGGAATATGTTCAACATTTGATAAAATCCCATATCATCCAATTTCCTAGTACCTGATGTAGTGGCTGCTACAGATTCAAAGAGACTCTCAATTTGTCAAAAAAAATAAACACATTAGGCCATGTCACTAAAACTTGGCTTTCAGATATTCTCGTTTTAGGCCAAGAGATGATCAAGACTGCGGTTAAGCTTCATGAAGATGTCAGTGCGTATATTGATCCAATTCTTTCTTTCAAAGAATATTTTGTTTCTAATATATCAAATTTGGATGAGATATTTACCAGTTTGCAGGAAATGACAAGTATGGAATCCTTAGTTTTAGCCATTGAAGGAATTATCAAATTTGAACATCGAGGGACACATTTTCTTTGGTGTTTGCATCTCAAATCAAGGAAGACGCTTCTCAAGGATTCTATGATCCATTATGAAAGCATGTGCAATGAAGCCTTCACTTCACTCTCCTTGATTCAAGAACTCTTAGCTGAGATTCCTTGCAACCTCGTAAATGAGCATAATCAAAGGTGTTCATCAGAGTAGGTGGAAGAGCAATTTTCACAGTTGTTTAAGGACATGTACACTCCCACCAACAATTTATCATCAGTTTCAATGGATCGGTGCATCAAATTAAAGAACTTGTTTGAGAACGCTCAATCCAAAATTGTTAATTTAAATGATATGCCAAGTAGGATTCTTGAATTGTAGGTATTTTTTGAGGCTATTCTTCAACCAAATGAACCTCTAGAAGAAGAAAAGATGTTTGAAACTTTAGGAAGGTTTAAATTCATTCAACTGGAAAAAGAAACAGATCCTAATTTCACTTGCAGCTCAGGGAGTTAATTTTATTGGTATCTAACAAAGTGGGAGAGTCCATTTCTCATATGCTTGAGATAGGCGGACCCCATTTCAACGGATAAGGCATTGGTTATTATTGTATATTTTAAAACGTGTTGTTATTTGCTTTCGGGAACTTATGGATTTTTTAAGTAATTTCTATTTTTGGGTTGTCTTTAATAAAGTTGGTTGAAACAGTAAAAAGTCACTTAAGTACCTTATTTAATGATCATTTAAAACCATAACTAGTTTGTAACCAAATTTTAGGTTATAAAAGGAAGTGAGGGGCTCATTTGTAAAGGGTGACTTGGAGAGAGGAGAAAAAATAATTTTGTTTGCAAGCTTTGTTTCAGGAAGAAAATTTGTGTTCTTTTGTGAAAACATTTTGGAGTTAATGAAATACGAACTTTGTGTCTCATTCATTGTCTCTTGTAACATTTGATGTTCTTATGTTCATTAGATGTTAGGTTTTTTAATCTTGCATGCAAATATTATATTTGATCTTATTGTCAACGATATTAATCGGTTGTTCTAGTTCACAGTGATCAAGCTTTGATTATCTACTTGCTCATGTGTGTTCCCTTTTACATGTTCTTGTTTGGCTAACTCAAACTCTGTTTTATTTGTGTTAGTTATTCATCTTTCTTCTTTGTGAAATATTAGGCTCTGTGTTTACCTAACTCTTGCATGTTCTTTTAGTTCATTCCATTTCACTCCTTTCCTTCATCCCATTCCATCTCCCTCATTCACTTTTCTTTACATTGATGTTCCAAAACACTCCCCACGTACAATTTTGAATGTATAGATGTAAATACAGTTTTGGTTTTTAATAAAGGCAGCCTCACCTTCATTAAGGAGGGACTTTTTTCCCACAATATTTCATGTCATTTACATGCTTGCAAATCCATATGCTAACAATATCTCATATCTCAGGTATCATTGTTTCTAAAGAAGAGATATGTTCATGCACTTTATAATGGATATTCATAGTGAGTGTGAATTTCGAACAACTGACCAAAGAGAAAAATATAGTCATTGACAGGCTCATGTGGCAACGGCAAAAAGACTCTAGAATTAGCTTCTTGATTCTCTAAATTTTAATTTCAAACAAACCATGACCTCTGCTGGAACAAGATGCACCTGGAAATTTTGAAATAAAACTAGAAAATGCTTCACCACGTCTACAAACAGTGAAGAGGGTGAATGGAATGGGAAACGATAGCTAACTATGGGAAGTATGGTAGAAATAACCAATTGCCTTAAGTATTTATACACATTCCATTTTGAATAGGTCGGCAAGGTGCATTAAATGCAAAGAATTAATGTATTATGGGGGACGGGTAAATTTTGGCCATAAAATGCTGGCTTGAGATTATGAAACGTAGATATGGTGGAAAATTTGAGGACAACTAGCTTGTGTGATGCTCAGACACCTGGGATGCTAAAGCTGGAATACCCACAATACGAAGGAGGCTCTGTGTATGATGCGGAAAGTATGGGTTTGTAGGTTATAGTTGGCTTGGAAGTAGTTGGGATGCTTAAGACATGGAAAGCTGAGACACTCGCAATACACTCAAATTGGGTAAGTCAGAAAAAACTTGCACAGTCGACCCTCGAGACATTGGGACATGAGTTCTCTGCAAAGCCGAAATACCTGCAGTGCAAAAGGGACTTAGTGAATTTGGGGGTTGGGGAGAATACGAGGAAGCGAAGAACCAACTACACTGGAGCACAAGGAAAAGTGTTCATCACAAAGCAAAAATACCTGCAACACAAAGAGAAGGTAGTTCAATGCAGGGAATGCAGGGAATCAATGAACTGAAAGCCTGATGGAACACGAGACACAAGGAACAACAAAACCTGAAATATCTACAAAACAAAGGAAAAGTCCCCAAATTCAAATTTTTTAGAAACAACTAATTATTAAAAACAACTCCATCTCTCTCTCTCTCTCAGACTTCACAAAGGAAAACAAATATCCTGTAAGAGCCAATTTACCAAAAAAATTGAAGAGTAAGGAAAAAATACACATATTTTTGGGCAAGTGACAACATGACGGAACACCCAACTCCCACAAAATTATGAAATAAGTTTTAGGGATTGATCACCTCAAAATATTCAATAATGTCAAGTCAAAAATCTCCAAGCCTCCAAATACACTTTGTATGTCTATTACACCCTTTGATTCTTATAGCACTCTACTTTCTATCCTTGTGTGGGTCACAATGGTGGGCCTTGTTGTTCACCATGTTTTAGTTACCATGTTGGCATGTTATATAACCTCACATGCTTCAACATTATCGAGTACACTCTTCTTCTCCTTTAAAAATAGTAACTTTTATTCACTAGCTTAAAGGGGGTTAATGTAGATACTAAAATTTGCTTGAAATAATAATTACATAATTTTTTGGCAATTTTTATGCATGTATCTCTTGAACAATGAAAGTGATTCTTAGTGGGGCATGTTCTTGTTTATTAATTTTTCATTGCTTGATTTATCCTCTAATTTATGACTTAATAAATACTTTTTCATGTTTTTACGTTGTGTCATAGATATATTTCACCTTTTCCATTGTTTAGTTGACTTTTGTTGATGTTGGTCCAAGACTATACAGATTGGTTAGGACCGTAGTATGTTCCTGGCTGAGATGTACGATCTTGACCATTTTAAGTTTTGGGTGCTTTATGCCTATTGGGTCTCTTCATTATTGTTTTCTCTTTCATATCTTATTTTTCTAGTTGGATTTATGCGCCACTAAGATTCAAATTTCAAAGGAATAAACTCTTATACATACAATTTCATCTTTAGCATTTATTATCTAGCAAACACCTATGTATTAAATATTGGGCTATCAAAGAAAGAGTAGAATCTTCATATCGCATATCACAGCCTAGAAGAGCAAAAATTTATTTTACATATCTACAAATAAAGGTTTCATAGAAGAACAATAACATAACTTGCTATTAGTGTGGAAGTATGAGTGGAAACCTAAGTCAAGGGTTCTATATTGCATGCACATTGGTACAATGCACTAGAAGAGCTACATTAAGTAGGAAACATAGAATAGTGCTCAGTGACTCGCAAATGGGGTGACTGCAAAGATCATTCCAACTCAAGAATTTGCATATTTTTTAGATCTAATAAGCATTTGGGATTTTTGCAATAAGTTATGTTTGTTTTGTAGGTACATGTGTGAAAGTTAGGGTTACATGTGAATATGAACATACAAAAGTGTGATATAGGCAATAATGAAGCAACCTACTAAAAATCAAAACTATTTGATTTATTGCTCCAAGATAGTAGAATAGGATCGGGTTGTAGAATCCAATCCTAGTCATTTGTATAGATAGGACCTTGTATGAATTGGGCAAGAAACATTAGATTTGGATTCATTCTAATTTCTTCATACATCCTACATTTGGCAACAACACAGTCTGAAAATAATCCTAATCAAGTTAGTCATTCTTTTAACCCCAATTACATTATTAATTGTTGTACTAGTTTAATTTGCTAAAAAATAACCTAATTTTTATTATATAGATGGAGATAACTATATTATTTTATACCTTGTAACATAAAATATTCAGTTCTAATTAAATTAATTTATTGTATATAATTTACGATTGATTATACATATCAGAGATCCCCTCTGTCGAGGTCGCCCTCGCCTGCGTCTATTCCTCTTAGCGACTCTAGTAGGCTCGGTGTTTCTCAAGGGAGATTCCCTCGACTAGATCTGGTCATTTCTCTTCACAGGCATGATGATGGTATGGATGCTACGTAGAAGGACTCTAGTTGGGATGGGTGGGAACCGGTCTCTGATGAGGCTTACCTCTCTAGTTCAGGTTGGGGTGACAAGCTCGACAATCCGCCTCCTCCTCCGCCACTTGTCGACATGTTTGTTGTTGTTGCTTGATATTTTTGTTCTCTTTTTCTTATTGAAGTTCACACTATGTGATTTTTAATGCTTGCACTTTGAGGTGACTTGGCCGCTCTTGAGGCCTTTTTGGCTCGATTTAATAGACATCTTGCATTTTGGGGTGTAACTTTTTCCACCCATTTTTTTATATGATTAGCATTGTACATCCTTGTTATTAATATAAAAGTACACTTTTCAATAATAAAATAAATGTATAGAAAATGAGATATAATTAATAAAAAAGATTTATAGCCCTCAATCAAGAATCAAGAATTGAATTAGTAAAATCCATATTTTTTATAATGTTATAAGATAAAGAAGTCTCAAATCTTAAGAGGGAAGACACTCGTATTTTTCCCTTTATCAAAAATGACGATAAATTAAAAGAAAATATATTATAGATTATTTAAAAGGGAATAATCTAGATTATTTAGAAAGAGGAGACATTAAAAAAAAAGGAAATGAAGGGAAAAAATGCCAACAAATTTCTAATGTGAAATATAGGAGTCAACATATATAATCTCTGTTTAGTAATGTTAAAAATATATTTTTTACAAATACGTTTGCATACTCTATTATTTACAGTAACAGTAATAAAAACGAATCTTATAACCAGAAATGAGAATAAGATAATAAAAAAAATGAGTACTTTTCATTTGAGTTAGTATTTATAGTTTGGCAATGTTAGTGACATTTTAAAGCTCGCGGCATTTTTCAGGGATCTTGCGCATTTACTGTTAGCGTTTCAGTCCTAAATGACAAGATCATCCCTATAAACCTCGGCTATCTAAGCTTATTTTTGTAGTGTATATGCGAGCCATTAGTTTTTCGTTTAAAGGTCGCGGCAGATCTGCAAATTTTTAAGCATGGTGAGGTCGGATGTTTCAAGTGGGCATTACTACCGGATCCTGGCAGTGTATGATTGATATGTGTATATACATTGTTTATATATGTAATTAATACAGTTTTTGTCTTTGCTGGTGCAGGTATGGAAACCCCTGACCAGTCCCGTACTGAAAGCGTTTTACCCTTCTCTGGCACCGATCAACCTATCCATCACGCAGGTTCGCAGTCAATGTGAATTTGCGCAAAAGTTGACTGGGGCGGTCCATCCTCGCACTAAGTCGGTCTTGAACACGCAACACCGCAGCCTATTTCACATGTCCCACCATCCCGCTGCGCACTCACGTAAAAAAGACTATGGCACCGGTTCTTGTTATAAAAATACAAACGTAAATTTGACGGAAAAGGTAACAACGTAATACGTTGTTACCTTTTCCGTCAAAATTAACAGCGACGCGACAAAACTAACGGCGACGTGACAGAAAATACTTTTTGGCTTTATGCGAACTTGCGTGAGAGATAGGCCTAGCATCTGGCACTTGTTCTCCTCCACTCATAGTCACTGCGAATTTTGTCATGTTAGTATTTTGTAAAACGAGTTTTAGCTATTTTCTTAAAACGGCTCTAAGGGTTTAGCCTCTGCAATAAATTATTCATGCGAACTCTAAACTCAACTATGAATTCATTATCTTTTTTCGTTATCGTATTTTTTTGTGTGTAGTAATCTAGAACTGATTTTTTTTTGCGTATTAATAGACCATCTTTTGACACCATTTCTCCCAAGAAATTCTCTGTTTTTTTTTACAGGAACTATTTTTATGTTACACGTGGTTTTTAATTAGCATTTAAGGTTAGGCCCTTGCTAGTGTTTGTTAGTAGTAATTGATCATATTATCTGGTTATTGATTATCATTTTTAAAATACAAACTTTACCATATCCAAACTATTCAAACTTGGGATATATTGTATACGAATCTGGGGTTTAAACCTTCAAAATAATTTATATATTTGCTAAGTTGAAGTTGTGGAAAATGGCTTGCTAATAAATAAATTGGCCGTTTTATAGAAATATGTAAGATTTGGCATTTAATAGTTTTATATTATTATTTTAGATATTTTAAATATATTTACTTAATATAAGAATTTGTTAAATATTTTCATTTAGTATTTATGACCCGAAAGAGTGTTTGAAACAAATGTATGAACTAAATATGCATTATTCCTTGCAAAAAGATCTAAATTTGTAAAGGAGAGGTATGTATTATTTACCTTTCCTTCAAGGCGACTGTAAGTATTTCCCTTTCAATTGCCCAAAAATATAGCATACCCAGCTGTACTGATTCGTCGCCCACCATTCTCTATTTCTTGAGGTTGTTTCATTGAATTATGTCAGGCAGAACAACAAAGAGAGGTGAACAACATTTTTAATTTTTAAATAGTGAGAAAAACCATTTTACAATATATGTAAAGAGTTTCCTTATAAATCTTATTGAAAAAAAATTTGTATTTGGCACTTCTATCGAGGTCCTCCACTTAGAGCGGCCATAATTGGCAAACCAACTCATTTCAATCTTTTTTTAGCTCTATTTCGCCTTAGGATCTAGCTCCGCTCTATATTTTAGCTGATGATAATCTCTTGAATTGCAAAAAATTGAGTGATACCAACGTATAATATCACATTTATCATTGTTTTCATTTGAAATGTTTCATATATTTTCCATAATCAAGTCTCTATTTATGTAATTACGTATATTTCCTCATTTATATCTAAATTTAATTCAATTCAAAAGTATTCATTACGAAAACAAACTAACAATTGGTATATCAATTGTAGACATGCAATATATATATTTTACCATCAACAACAAGCTAATTATAGATCGACTACATGGTATGTATATATCTGAACAAATGATAAAAGCATTCACTGTCACCTATATATACACAAAAAAAAAGTTCGGCGATGAATTATCCACAAACATTATTACAAGATCACGGTTGTTAGATTTGTAATGTTACCAACTAATTACAACAACTCTCTCCACCTTGGATTGCACCTTGTGTTATCTTCTTCTGCTCATTCTCCTCCACAAACCAATGTAAACTGAATGTCGCATTTCACCTCTTTGCTTCACTTGAGTTCATGCTTGCATCGAATATTATGGTTTCATTGGGTTCAACTAGATCTATTGAATTTAGTTTGTAATGGATCCAGGATCAACAGGTCCGCTACACATTGCATGAATGTCTACTCGAAACAATAACAATTCTAGCATATATTCCATCGACATTTTTCGGACCCATCGAATTTCTCTCCATCCTTATCGTTTCTCTTTCTCCTCCGACATTTATCTCCCTAAATTTTAACTTCTATAATACATCCTCTTCGGTGTTTTCATCACATATTTCACGTGCGATTGCTAGTTTTTATTATAGTCTTGTCTTTTTCACATTTTTAGAATTATGTTTTTTTTTGTTATGTGTTACATGATTTAAATTTGATTTTTAGTTATTATGTTAAGAAATGTTCTTACAATGATAGTTAGGTAATGTAATCCTATGAGTGGTTTATTTTTTTCTTAATATTAAATTCGACATCTATCAATAATGTAATAAATTGATGTCAAATTTAAAGGAATTGGTAAAGAATATAGTAAAATTAATAATTTATGTGGTATGTAAAAATCTTAGATAAGAAATTTGAAACTAATATTAATTGACATATTTGATATAAATATATTTATTATATTATATTTATTTTTTATTTTTGTGTTATACTATCTTAGATATTTTATTTATAGCCATTTCAATATACTACTAGCAATTTGTTGTCCTCTCAATTTTCCCCAAATCTAATTTCATGGAAATTGGAGCCCCACTCATACGAAGGGGAAAATTTATAAGTTAAGGCCCGCAGTCAATCAGGAAGGGTCACGTGACCTGCGTTCAAAAGTCAATGGTGGGGGCATGGACTTTCGGGGGAAAGATTGGAATTTTCCCCTTTCCAAAATAGATAAAGTATAAAAGTGAAACACACCCCCACAACTAGTCAGGTGATGTCACGTGTCAAAGAATGAAATCAGAACAGCAGGCCCGTAGAGGTTTTTGAGAATTCAATCTTTTTGTTAAAAAAGAGTTTAAATGGCATATTTGAACCGCATTTCCTCAGCCACTCAGATGGTGCCACGTGTTTGGCCTTTGGCAGAGCTACGGGGGGCGGAGAAAATCAAGAAAACACGCTTTTTCTCTCAAATGCTAGGAAATGAAAATTTTCTCCCCCAGGGCCGTCGTTGCTTGGATCTTGCCATGTGTAGGGTGCAAATTTGAAGGTAAAAGGGGAAAAAGATAGTCGAATGACCTCTTCTGGTTTTTATCACCATTAACGAAGTAGAGCTCTGCAAAACACAAAAATGGATCATTCTCCTTTCTTTTCTCTCTGATTCCTTGTTGTTCCTTCATGAGATGTGTTTTGGATTGGTTTTGGAGCTGAATTGATAAGTTTAAAGAGATGTAAAGTTTGATTTTAAGAAAGAAAATTCTATCTACCATACATGATAAAAGGGGAGAAAACTTACCAGTAAGCACTTCAGTGCTATGAAAATGGTTAAAATGTGGAAATGGCAAGACCACATGAAGAAGAAAATCATGAGATGTACCCTACTAAAATAATCATGCTCGAACTGATGAAATATTCACCTTTCTGAACCTCCGGTTTTCATGAGTGCGTTTGTTTCATGTCACTTTCCAAAAGTGGACTGTAATAAGCATTATCCCTTTCGGATATTCTTATCCTGGGGAAAGATTATGGATGTATATGAATTGTTATAAATACATGGCCCTGGCCACGAAAAAAAGGATTCTAGTTTTCTGAGAAGGTTGTAAATTCTAAAGTAATTCAATAGAGAAGATCTTTCTTTTCTTATTTTCCTCTGTTATATCTTTCTCTATCCTTTCTCGATTCAATGGATCATTTGTTTTGCATTCAATAGAAACTTTTTGTTTTGGTCTATGTGAATCTTTAGAACTTTGTGTCTATAGATTTGCACTGGTGGTGAAGTAATTGATCCTTTTCTATATTTTCTTGGTTCAATGTGAGTAGGGAGATACTCTTCTATCTATATTTCCCAAAAGTATTGTTGTTTTCTTCCTTCTCCCATCTCTATATTCTTCCATTCCTTTTGATTAATAATCTGTTAAGTATGAAAACGTTTCAGGATATCAGGGTCCAAACATTGAGAGTTGTATATCTGTACATTTGTTTTTCCTACTTTCAATAAGGGAACCTCTCCCATTAAAGAGGAGGGACTTGTTGTCCCCTGACTGTGGTTTCAACCCATGTTCCATTCTTAAACCCAACAATTTTTTGTGAATCCACTGGGGAATTCATTGCAAATGGATTCCAGTTTTCGAATAACAAGTTTTTGATCATCTTTCATCTGGCAACTCCAAGATACAATCAGGGTAGAAGAACCCTTGGGAAAGAAGACCCTCATTTCCAACTTATGGATCATCAAGGTTTCTCTCTCCCTTCATCAACAAGAAAAAGAAGAGGAACAAGGTCTACAAGCACTCCTTCTGCTAAAGAAATAAGTTCTAGGAGTGACATCCCTAACAATCAAATCAGTCCTAATTTGCATGCTTTGATTCTCGCTAGTGTTTCAGTCCCTCTCCAATAAATATTTCCAAGGATGGTAGATCCTCTACCTTGGGGCCAAAGGTTTGGGCCTCTTGCTCTTCCCTAGCCATTGCATGAATTGCCTAGAGCCAATAGAAAGAATTTCCCTAAATTCAGAGGTGATGGGAAGGTTCATCTAGATGAACATATTACGGCCTTCATTTTTGCTTGTGGTGTTCTTGGGGTTTAACATGAGGATATCTCCATTAGATGTTTTGTGGAGATATTGCAAGATAATGGTGTTGATTGGTTTTATCATCTCCCTGTTGGATCCATCACCGATTGGAACACCATGATGACCCATTTTGAACAGCATTTCAAACATGTTGAGGATGTACATGCCCTCTTAGTCTAGATTTCTCAAATCAAGAAAGAGTTACATGAGCCCATGAGGGAATTTTTGGCCAAATTCAATAGGCTGGTTAACAAGATCCCACAAAAAACACGCCTTGTGGATCAGATTCAGAAATGTTTCTTCCTTAATGCCCAACTTCCTGAAGTGAGATATGCACTTAGGAGAGCCAATCTTGCCACTTTGGATGATGATCAGAGATTTTTTGTTAGTGTTGAAGATGATCTAATCATGTCTAACAAGCTAAGGAGAAATTCATCCAAATCCAAAGCATCTCCTTCTTCCACATATACTCCTAGAGCTAGTGTAGACCAATTGGTATAGAAACTTGCTAATGATCTTATTTCCCTCAAGAAGTAGTTTTCCCAGCATGCTCCTTATCGGGATGTTCCTAGGAAGAATTTTCAACCCAGAAATTGGTTGCCCTCTACTCAGACCAGATTGGCAATTGAAGGTCCACCTATTAAAGTTCCAGTCAATGCAACATGTGAAGTGTTGGAGCCTGATGATGAGGAAGAGGATGGAATCTGTGAAGAACATGAAGAGGAAGCTGATGAAGAATTAGAAGAGTTGAATGGATCTCTTGTCCATTTTCTCACCACTGAAGGTATAGATGGAAAGGATGATTATGAAAAAAGAGTTACAGAGATGAAAAATGAATCATATGGATATCATGTCCTATTCCAAATTCTTCCACACCCAAGGTAAGTTATGTTGTTCCTTCCTCCTTTCTTTCTGCTCCTAAAACTTCTTTCTCTTCAAATGATAGAGTTGATAAGTCAAAAGTTTCATCTACTCCTATCAATGATGCTACATCTACCTCTGGTTATTTTGACATTATCGACCATCTCAAGGAAACTAAGATCAAGATCTTACAAGATGAATTCTACCAAACCCATCCCAAGGCCTTTGCTAAGATGGTAGAATTCGTAAACTCCAAATCCAAGCCTTCATCTCCTAGTTCTAAAGGTCTCTTACCCACTCCTTATCCTTCATCTCAACCAAACCTTGTGGCAGCAGTCACTTCATCTGATGGGAAGATCGAACCATTTTATGTCATTCTCCTCATAGCTGGCCATAAACTCAACAATTGTGTTATTGATTCTGGTGCTTCAAATAATGTGATGCCTGCTAAGGTAGCTCATGCCCTAGGCTTAACCTTAACCCGCGCTTTTGGTTCATGTTACTCAATGGAAATTAGAGAAGTGTCATCGGTTGGAAGGATTAAGGATGCACAAGTAGCCTTTGTTGCTTTGCCAGAGAAGAGAATTCTAGCCACTATTTTGGTAGCTGATATTCCCCCTTCATACGACATGCTGCTGAGTAGAATTTTTTGCAAAAAATGTTGGAGGATAAATCATGATGGATTGGTCACATGCTCTTATTTCAGTGAATGGGAAAATGAAGAAGTTAATGCCTAAGAAACAAACTGAATATATTGTGCAAAAAACAGATGACCCAAAGGCACAAATACTTTATGTAAACATTCGTCATGGTAACTACCTGATCATGTTACAAGATGAGGCTAACCATCCTAAGGAAGTGTTTCTTGATCCTAATGGTGTTTGGACTTTGGAATTTGATGGAAGCTACTCCTCGACTGGTTTTGAAGATGGTGTGGTGCTTATTTCTCTTGAAGGGAAAATTCACCCTTTCTCTTTCAAGATCCAATTCGAAAACACAAATAATACAACTGAGTATGAGGCTCTCATTCTCAGTTTAAGCATGGAAAAAGAGATGGGGATAAATAATCTCATTACTCATGGAGATGCAGAGCTGATTGTAAAAAATGTCAGAGATCTCTATCAAGTGAAGAATAGACAGTTCAAGCCTTACAGGAACCTGGTTTGGGATTCCATTGAGTTCCTTGATGCCTTTTAAATTGAAGTCATGCCAAGGGAAAGGAACACTAGGGCTTATTCCTTAGATGTCTCAGGGTCTCTATTGATCCCTCATCTAGATTTCTCCTAAGATAAATTCACCATTAAGAAGATTCATAGGCCTAGTGTGCCTAACAATGTAAAAAACTGGCATGTCTTTAATGATGATCAACACTTTCTTTCCTTCCTTGAACTCAAATATAATTTTGACCAGCTATACTTTGAAGGAGGTGGAAATCTACCTAGAGATTATGTGCCTCCAAATGAAGAAGATAACAAAGAAGAAATGGATCATGATGGCTGCATAAAACTAAAAGGTAATAAGATACCTAAAGCGTTGGTAAGTTTGGAAGAGTTATTTGATAAACACGATAGGTACATCAAGTCCAAAACTTCCAAAGCAGCTCAACAGTTTGATGATTATGAAAAGATAAAAATTGGAAGTCTTAATGAACCTATACTAGTAAACATTAGAAAGTGCTGCACACAAGAGGAAAGGAAGAGAGCAACAGATCTATTGAAAAGGTATGTTGATGTTCTTGCATATTCTTATGATGATCTCAAGGCTTTTCAACCAAAAGAGATGCAACATTTCATTCCTCTAAAACTTGGGATCAAGCCCTTCTGGCAGAAGTAGAGGCAGTATAACCCTAAAATTGCTAATACAATATTTCAAGAGATCCAAAAGTTATTGAAGGATAAGATCATTTTCCCGATTCACCATTCAACATGGATTGCTAATATTGTGCCTGTCAGGAAGAAGAATGGTGAGATCCAGATTTGTGTTGATTTTAGGAATTTGAATCAAGCCTCTTTGAAGGATAATTATCCTCTCCCCCTAATGGATCAAGTGTTGTAGGCTATTACAGGTTAAGAAATGTTGTCCATGCTTGATGGATTCTCAGGATATAATCAAGTAGAAGTAAGTGTTGTAGATCATCATAAGGCTATCTTTACCACTCTTTGGGGCACCTTTTCTTACAGGAGAATGCCTTTTGGCATCATCAATGCTGGTGCCACCTTTCAGAGGGCAATGGACTTGGCCTTTAGTAGTCTCAAGGTAAAATACATAGTTGTATACCTTGATGATCTGACTGTGTTTTCAAAAACCAGAGCTGATCATTTCCAACACCTTGAAACTGTCCTCCCAAAGTGTAGAGAGCATGACATCTCCTTGAATCCCAAGAAATCTATCTTTTGTGTCACCGAGGGAAAATTATTGGGACAAATTGTCTCCAAGGAGGGAATCAAGATTGATCTAGAAAGATTCCAGATGATTCAACGTATCCCTCTCCCCACAAGTAAGAAGGGTATGAACTCTTTCTTTAGCAAGATCAACTTCTTAAGAAGATTCATACCAAATTTTGCTGAACTTACTTTGAACATAGCTCACATGATGAAAGGGAAGCAGACTTTTGGTTGGTCCTCTAAAGGAAAGGTTGCATTTGAAGACATTAAGAGAGATATAACAAATACTCCAATCTTGGCATGCCCTGATTATAGCAAAGACTTCATTATCTATTGTTATGCTACTAAAAGTACTCTAGCTGCTGTGTTAACCCAGGAGAATGATGAAGATCATTAACTCCCCATAGCGTTCATGAGTTATATTTTGAAATCCCATGAGCTTAAGTACACCATGATGGAGAAACATGCTTTTGTAGTGGTCAAAGCTATGAAACAATTTCATTTTTACATCCTCAACTCTCATTCTATTGTGCTTGTGCCTGATATAACTATTAAATCCATTCTTACACAACAAGAATTTGGAACCAGGAGAGGTAATTGGGTAGCCAAAGTTTAGGAGTATGATCTTGACATCAAACCCACCAAGATAGTTTGAGGAAAGGGCTTATGTGAACTCATTGTTGAAGGAGCTAATGCCAAATTGTCTAAGGAGGAAGTTGATATCCCTATTTTTCTTTTCCTTAGCTCAACTAATGAATGGTATGTCAGCATTGCACACTTTCTTACTTATGGAGAATGTCCATCCCATTTATGTGCCAAGGATAAGAGAGAAATCAAATTAAGGTCTGCACAATATGTGTTGTGGGAAAATGCATTGCTTAAACAAGGGATATAAATGGAAGGTTTTTGAAATGTGTTGACAAAGAGCAGCAAAAGAAATTGTTCTAAGCCTTCCATGACCAAGCCTGTGGAGGTCATTTCTCTTCTACTGCCACGGCCCATAAAATCCTTCGTGCTGGGTATTATTGAGCCACCCTATTCAAAGATGCATTAAAGTGGTTAGGCAAGTGTGAATCATGTCATACCTTTGTTAGAAGACCCAAATTGGTTGCTTTACCTCTCAAACCAGTGGTGATTGAAGAACCTTTTCAATAATGGGGTTTGGACTTCATTGGACACTCAATCCACCTTCAAGTGCAGGGCATACTCATGTTTTGACTGACACTGATTATCTCACCAAGTGGGTGGAATCCATTCCAATTAAAAGTACTACTTCTGAAGTAGTATGCAACTTCATCAAGGAGTACATATTAATAAGGTTTGGGATACCAAACAAGGTTGTCACTAACAAAGATTCCAATTTTTCTTCTGCTTAGATGACGAATTTATTTTATGGCTATGGCATTTCCCTTGCCCACTCTTCGGATTACTATCCCCAAGGGAATGGCCAAGTAGAATCAACTAACAAGAACTTGGTCACCATTGTTCAGAAGCTTGTTAATGACTCTCATAGGAATTTGCATAAGAAACTATATGATGCTTTATAGGCAGATAGGATTAAACCTAAGAGAGCCACTGGAATGTCTCCTCTTTAAGTGGTATATGGAGTTGAAGCTCAGCTGCCACTAACATTGAAACTACCAACCTTACATTTGATGAAGGCCATTGAGGATGCCAACTTTACCAATTCATTGGACAAAAGAATTATGTACCTCTAGAAGTTGAATGGAGACAAATTGCAAGTAGTTGATAGAATATCAGCTCATCAACTCAAGGTAAAAGCTCTGTTTGACAAAAAATATAAACCCAAAATTTTTTGAGTGGGAGACAATGTTCTTCTTTAGGACAAAAGGCATGAACCTCGAGGTAGTCATGGTAAATTTGATTCTCTTTGGCTTGGTCCTTTTAAAATCATACATTTTGCTGCTGAGAACTATTTTTACCTAGATTACATGGATGGTTCTCCTCTCCCACTTCCTTATTGTGGGAAAGTTTTGAAGTTGTTCAAAACCTAGGAGTTTTGGTAGTCCCTCTGTAAATTTTGTATAGCGTTTTTCTTTCCTTGTTTTTATTTTGGCAGGTTTCCTTCTTGCATTCTAATTTGTGTTAGTATTGCTTCTTTTGACTCCATTGCCCATTGGCTAAGACACTGATTCAATCTGATTACCCATAATTTTCTAAGGTTCTTAATTTTTCCTCTTTCCTCTGCCAAATCATCCCCAGAAGGAGCCATCTATTGTCCTCTCAATTTTCCCCGAATCTAATTTCATGGAAATTGGAGCCCCACTCATACAAAGAGGAAAATTTCTATGTTAAGGCCCGTAGTCAATCAGGAAGGGACACGTGACCTACGTTGAAAAATCAATGGCAGGGACATGGACTTTCGGGAAAATGATTGGAATTTTCCCCTTTCCAAAATAGATAAAGTATAAAAGAAAAATAGTACACCCCCATAACCATTTAGGTGATGCCACGTGTCGAAGAATGAAATTGGAATAGTGGGCCCGCAGAGGTTTTTGAGAATTCGAGCATTTTTTTAAAAAAGAGTTTAAATGGCATATTTGAACCATATTTCCTCGACCACTCAGACGGTGCCACGTGTTCGGCCTTTGGTGGAGCTAGGGGGGACAGGGCAAATCAAGAAAACACGCTTTTTCTCTCAAATGTCAGGAAATGAAAATTTTCTCCCCTAGGGCCATTGTTGCTTGGATCTTGCCACGTGTAGGGTCCAAATTTGAAAATAAAAGGGGGAAAAGATAGTTGAATGCCCTCTTCTAGTTTTTATCACCATTAATGAACCATAGCTTTGCAAAACACAAAATGGATCATTTTCCTTTCTTTTCTCTCTGATCCCTTGTCGTTCCTTCATGATATGTGTTTTGGATTGGTTTTGGAGCCGAATTGATAAGTTTAAAGAGATGTAAAGTTTGATTTTGAGAAAGCGGATTTTATCTACCATACGCAGTAAAAGGGGAGAAAAATTACCAGTAAGCACTTGAGTGCTATGAAAGTGGTTAAAATGTGGAAATGACAAGACCACATGAAGAAAATCATGAGATGTCCCCTGCTAAAATAATCATGCTCGAACTAACGAAATATTCACCTTTTTGAACCTTTGGTTTTTATGAGTGCATTTGTTTCATGTCACTTTCAAAAAGTGGATCTGCAACAAACATTATCCCTTTCGGATATTATTTTCTTAGGGAAAAAGTATGAATGTATATGAATTGTTATAAATACATGGCCCTGGCCACGGAAAAAGGGATCCTGGTTTTCTAGGAAGGTTGTAAATTCTAAAGTAATTCAATACTGAAGTTCTTTCTTTTCTTATTTTCCTCTGTTATATATTTCTCTCTCCTTTCTCAATTGAATGGATCATTTGTTTTGCATTCAATATAAACTTTGTGTTCTGTTCTGTGTGAATCTTTAGAACTTTGTGTCTACAGATTTGTGCTGGTGGTGAAGTAATTGATCCTTTTCTATATTTTCTTGGTTCAATGTGAGTAGGGAGATACTCTTCTATCTATATTTCCCAAAAGTGTTGTTGTTTTCTTCCTTCTCCCATCTCTATATTCTTCCTTTCCTTCTGATTAATAATCTTTTAAGTATGAAAATGTTTCAAGATATCAGGGTCCAAACATTGAGAGTTGTATATCTGTACATTTGTTTTTCCTGCTTTCAATAAGGGAACCTCTCTCATTAAAGAGGAGGGACTTGTTGTTCCCTGACTATGGTTTCCACCCATGTTCCATTCTGAAACCCAACACAATCGCAGGTGGAGTGTATGATGGAAAAACCGGAGCGGATAGAGTGAAGAATGAAAAAAAGGAAGTGAAATAGAGTGAAAGGATGGGGGAGATTAGGAGGGTGTTTGATGGAAAGGGAGGACATTGTGTTCCATTGTATGGTCTTTATCTTGCACGTCTTGTTCACGGCGGTGCAATATGATTTTGAAGAGGACAAACTACAAAATGAGGAAATTTGAAAAGGTTACATATTCGATACCTAACTAAAATGATTGCTTGTTGGAGAACTTTGTAGCTTCCCTTTTTAATTTAAAGATGGTGTAATTGTCATGGAATAGGAGATGCACGAATATTCATAAATAATTTAGTTCCTCCAATGGTATGCCAGACATGTATGGTACTGTGTGAATGTTGTATATTGAGACTCCATTAATAATCATGTGAGTGCAATTTGAGTCCTAAAAGTGCTAAAAACAAAATAAATGTCTAAAACCTTAATATGTTAGTAGGTCAAAACCCATCCACAATGCTCTTTCCATTAAAACTTTGTAGTCGGTTGTTTTTTAGTTGTAATCCAGAGTAAATAGGCAATTCATAAAGAAGCATTAATAATTGAACCTCTCTATTGATTAACTCATATGAGTAGTAAGTATATGTTAACTATTGGTACAGCTCGACTATTTGAAACATAGTCAAAATGCTTGTTTGTTAGCCTCATTATGTGCCACATGATCCGATCCTTTTATACGCATTGCAAGCTCTAAGAGAGACAACTTTTAATTTTTTAGATAAGACGCAGACATTGTTGAAAAGTTAGAAATAAAAAAGTGAGAAATAAATACTTGTATGCTCTAGACCTTTTTCATTCTTTAAATTGTAACACTTAAATAATTTATGTTACTAATGTTACAATTTATTGAAATAATCTTGCTTGCATTATTCATGCGAGTGTAATTTATGCTTTAAAGAGAAAAAAAATAATGGGAAAAATCCAACGTGTTTGAAGTTCGAAGCCTAAATGAAATGCTTGCTTCTCAGAGCATGGTATCGCCCCTCTTTATAATTCCAAGCTCGAATAAATGCATGAAAATAGACAATGTATGAACAATCGTTGATAATTGAGTCCACATTATTCACATAAGTGTTCTTAACACTTAAAGGTCCAAAAATTAAAAATAAAATAAAACTATCAATACATCCCATGTTCAAAACCCTAATAAAAATCATTATGTAAAATGATTTTCAAATCAATGTGCACCATCTATTCTAATTTACAAAGAAGGATTGTGTAGTTAATATTTCTAACTAATTTGCAGTTGGTAGGGCTCCATATGTAATCCTCTGCCGAAATGCTTCACTAACAAAGAAAACTATATAGATCATTGTTAATGGAGGTGGAAGTTGCATTAAAACTTAAAATTTGTTGGTTTGCTTTCATTAAAATTAAAAGAACACTTTTTATACCTGTCACCTCTTCGAAGGAGCTTTGGAGATTTTTTAAATATTTGACAGCCAACAATTGTGATTATCATGCAGAGGATGAGTATGGATTTGGAGCGAAAGAATTGATTACGTTGTGTCTAGTTAAACACTAAGTTATGTAAATTTAGGTGCAAGGATAGTTGTTATGTGAATGCCAGGGTTCATTTTAAGAACCCCCTCTAAAAAATTAGCTTAGAACTGCTGGGAAATTTCAAAAATTGACTTTCACATGAATGAAAAATTTATGAGAAAACCGTTTCTTGGCAAAATTCTCTGGGTTGGACAGTTGTCCATCGTCTGAGATACAACCTAGGTGGGATGCCATCCAACCCAGGTTATATGAAAGATGATGGATGGCCATCCAACCTAGGTTAGATGGTCTTCCGTTATTTGTTGTCCAACCCAAATTGGCGGTCATCCATTGTCTTCCATAGAACTTGGGTTGGATGGCATCCAACCTGGGTTGTATAGTAGATGATGGATGACTGTCTGATCTGGGTTACATTGTCATCTATTTTCTGTCGTCCAACCTATCCATACAACCTGGGTTGGACGACCATACATTATATGTCATCCAACCTAGGTTGGACGAATGTCGATCGTCTGTCATCGAAACCAATCATCTAACCTAGCTTACACAACTATACATTATCTACCATCTAACCAAGTCATCCAACACATCTGTTCAACCCAACTGTCCAACGTCAGCCTTCCAACCCACTCATCCAACCCAGCCATCCATCATCAGGAATCCAACCCAGCTGTCTAACCCAACCATCTAACCTAGCCCTCAATACCCAGTCATCCAACCAAACCATTGAACCCATCCATCCATCATCAATCATCCAACCCAGCCTTACAACCCAACCATCCATCATCATCCATCTAACCCATGTGTCTAACCTAAAAGTCTAACCCATCCATCCATTGTCAGCTATCTAACCCAACCATCCAACCTGGGTTCCAGATGATCGTAGATTATTTGTTGTCTAACCCATTTGTCAAACTTCAGTTGGAAAGTCGTACATTATCAATCATCCAAACTAGGTTGGATGGCTAGGTTGGACAATAGACAATGGACAACCATCGAACCTAGGTTAGATGATCATCGATAATCTATCATCTTACCTAGGGTAGATGATAAACAATGGTTATCTTTCTAACCTAAGTTGGATAGACAATCACTCTTTGTTGGATGTCATTATTAAACGAGTACCTCCTACAACCCCCAACCTCCAGGCTATGTATTATACCTCGGTGAATACATGTATAAGTTAATTTTTCTATATAAATAGTAGGTGAATTTACCCATTCAAATGACTTTTCAGCTGAAAATTTTGACGAACTAGGTGGCAGCCGACTAATGAAAATTTGCCATTCCAAATTTCCAAAATCCATAATAGTTGCGATTTTACGAAAATTCACCACTAAAATTTTCCCTGGCGAATGCCATTGACTTAGGGCCTTGTTTAGGAATTTGGATAGCCCAAGGTAGATCCTAGATCTAAAAAGTTGAATGTTAAAGGATACAACATAGATCTAAGCTTGTTAATATTTTCTTAATAAGACAAGTTTAATGTAAGAAATTTAGTTTTGCATAGTTAAGATAAGGTTTAGATTCTTTTTTAGGGGCCTTCGATATTGATATTCCTTAGCAAGCCTTGAATTTCAATTTATTTGTGCCTGTCAAGTCAAATTCGTTGTTTGTTTAGTTATTTCAAGTGAATGTAAACTCCAATAATTTTTATAGATATTTCTATAATTTGTTCATAAATAAATAGGTATTACATTTTTATATAAACCACTTTAAAAAATTATGATTTTTTAAATTTTCAGCTTATCATTATTTATGATTTACAATATACAATTATAATTAAAAAATGGCCTACAACCTATTAATATATTCTAATACCCATGACATCCCTTAAAATAACAAAAAAAGAATGAACGAATTAAAATTACTAAATTCTTACAACATAAGATGCATATTTAATACAAACATTTCCTAACTCTAATTACAAATGAAAATTATTACTTAGTCAATTTTTTTTCTGTGAAGCACAATTAATGAAAACATTTCCTAATTGCAACTAATTTCATTTATCCTACAATTTTTTTTTGAAAATAAACCTCGCGCTAAAAATGGAGAGGTTTGAAAAGCCCATAATAAATCTAGTTATCCCTAAACTTGGAGATTATTTACCTCATCATATGTCATCACTTTGTGCAAATCATAAAGATTATCATCACCAAACATAAAACCCTGACACAGTTGCATCGATCACCTAAATTTAAGAAAATTCTATTGTGATATTATGGCCAATATGGAGGATGAATCTTACTTATTATGTGCATCCTAGAATCATTGCGGGTGAATATTATGATGAAAATCATTAAGATTACATTAATATGATATTTGTGTTTGTTGATGAAATACTCCTCAACAAACACAAAATTCTTTGAAACATTTGTTGTATGAAGCTTTGTATTTGTATTTATAGTGGTGTGTTGATCACTGTAAATATTATCGCGCTTTCTCTCCATTGTTAAGTTGAGAATTAAATTTCATTATTAACTCATTTCATGACCATGAGAGGCATCCAACTTGAAGAGAAATCCTACAAGCAAGTGAGAAGCAAAAGTATTCTTGTGGCCAAAAGAGTGAGGAATTGCCATGCACTTTATTGTTTTGTGGAACTGTGCTGGACAGAGTTCTTTATAATAACCATCCGATTTCAACAATAGTTTGAAAATTAAATCTCAGCCGTTTAGTGTTTAAATGCTGTCAAAATCAGCAAGGCTCTTTTCAATTGTAATACGCCTTCCGGCTTAGTTAATCTTAAGGTGTCTATATTAAATTTTGTCATATAAATTAAATAGGTGCATCGTATTGATGTATTTTAATTTAATCTATAAATACTTCAGTACCCAAATTTATATAGATATATGAAAATCTAAGAAAATGTATATTATTTATGAACTCATAGGTACCTCTAAATTGATGGATGTTAACTTAATCAATTACCCAAATTTATTTAAATATATGAAAATTTAAGGAAACATCTATTATTTATGAAGTCAGAAGTTAATTATTGAGAATTTGTAAACTATTTTAGAGAATTAAACATTAAGTATAAAACAATTTATTTAGATATATGGAAATCTAAGGAACCGTCTATTATTTATGAAATTATTCAAGAAATTTTCAATTAAAAGAGGAGAAGATTTGTAATATATTTTAGAGAATTAAACATTAAATATAACATAGATCAGGTTCTTGTTTATAGACACATTGAAATATTGCAATGTATCGATTTCACTAATTAGTGAGTTACTGTATTATTACTAGCATACCTATATTATATAAATATATGTAATATATACCTCTCAACATAAGTATATATATATATATAATACATAAATATATGTAATATATACCTCTCAACATATATTACATATATTTATATAATATAGGTATGCTAGTAGACCGTTGAAGTTGCATTATGCAGAAAATAACACCAAAAATAAAATACGATAAATAAGGGGGAATTTAGTTCATGCATGAATAAAATAACATTTATAATTTAATATTATAATTATTTGTTATAAAAACATGGTCACCTCTATGTAATTTTCTTATTTAATTATATTATTATATAGCTTAACACCTATATGTAATTTTCTATTATTCATACCTAAATATTATGTTAAAACCTATTTATTAATCTTTAAAGTGGTGGCCCTATTATTTACTTAAACTTATTTACATACTTATTAATCGGCCCTATTATTTACCAATTATCATATCCAAGATAAAGGCAACAAAAGAAGGCAAACATTTAGTTTGTGCATTTAATAATCTTTTCAAATTAAAAATGTCACAAACAACAATTAAAATGAGAAATTGTTAACAATTAATCCTTTTAGACTCGAATATCTTACAAGGAACATCATAAATGCATTTAAAGAAGGAAAAATATCTCTTAAGAGAATGAGTACGAGAAAAAAAATCAAGGTCTATAAGACACGAAGTTCTTACGGATTTTATTAGTATCTATATTATCAAGTTACAAAAATATAAATTTTTTTTTTTCATATGAATCTAAATGCATAATGTACATCACATGGAATGACAAAATGATAGAATGAAATGTGTGTTACACATGGTATATTATTTATATTCCAAGGACATAAGTCTTTTTTCCTCTGCCTTCCGTTTCGAAAGTAGTTTTCTGTTCTTCATCTTTACATAGCGCTCATATGAAAATAGCAGAGAGATTATTAGACTCTACAACAACTTAACTCGAGAGATAGCCACAAATGTTAACTCCATTGTTTCTCTTTCTTCAATATCAATTGTAGCCTTGGAAAGAGTCAAACCTTGTGATTTATGTATCGTCAATGCCCATGCCAACCGTAAGGGTAATTGGTGTGTGCGTCCCCTCTGTATTGGGGTAATTCGGATGGTGCATGGAGTTTTATCTTTGAATGGTATTCTGAAGTAACTATCAAATTCAAACATTACATATGTTGGCGGGTTCGGTGGACCACTACCAGGTGCATATACTATGCTTCAAATATATCCCAAAGCTCCATTTATAAGACTTGTTTCTATCAAAAGATTGGATGTTAGCATAACCCTTCCATCATTAGAAATTAATAATTCTAAATCAAGTTCGTCATTCAGACCTCCTCCCAGTGTGTTGGCGGTACTTGTTCTAGTTGCAATGCTACGTGCGACATGTATTTTCAGTGAATACAATTTTTTTTGTGGTTATTCACATTAATCTTTGTCGCCATTAGGTGAATATTATTATCAAATTCTTTGTTGCTATCTTTGTCTAATGCAGAACTTGTTCTACTCATTAACAACATCCAATCATCTAGTGTTGGATTCGCATCTCTGAGATTTGCCAAAAGTTGTCAAAAACGTTTTTGGTCTTCATCTTATCCTCCCTGCCTAAGTACCTTATCCAATGTAACAATTGTTTTGAATGCTTCCCATAGCAACTTTGTGTGTCTATTACTATCATATGGCAGTTTATCGATAATAGGAGGAAGTTGCCCCAAATCTCCTACCAAAATTATAGAAACACCACCAAAACTCATGTCTACTCTTTTAGGGAATTCTTGACGAAGTCGGGAGTCCACGTTTTCTAGCAAACTTTTTCCAACGAAGCTCATTTCATCAATCAATACATATTTTATGTTACAAATCTCTTGTTGGAATGTTGCAAGTCTCGATCCTTCCAATTCTGCAAAATCTATAATATATTTTAGAGAATTAAACATTAAATATAACACATATTTTTACTTGTAAACACATTGAAATATTGCAATGTATCGATTTCACTAATTAGTAAGTTACCGTATTATTATTAGTATTTTTTTATAGTGTAATATTAAGGCGTCTAACAAATATCTAGACATATCACCAATTTCTTAGAATAGTAAATATTTGAAATTATATTAACAAATATCAAGACAGATCACCTATTTCTTAGAATAGTAAATATTTGAAATTATATTTTTATAACTACATAACAATATAATATCCAATAATAACTTATTAATTACTACGACAAAGCATTAATTGCATGAGCATTAGATTAATTTCCTAACAATTGGCTATCACATAAGGTTTGCAACTTCAAATCAAATATAAATTATCAGAATTTACATCTATTGACATATATGAATTAAATTTGAATAGTAAATACTAAATATTTTTTAAATTGATACATATAATAACTTGTTTCATTGATGAAATGTGGGATTGACATAACTTCTGAAAGCCATAACTTTTGATCTGATCGTTGGATTGTCTTGAAGATTTTTCAGGGTGGTAGATGTTTGTCAATAAGATGCCATGACCAACTTTTTGACAATAATTTTTGTCCCCTTATGACTTATTTTATAGGTCAGAATCCTTCATCTAGTGGTCTAAAATTAGCTCTGAATGTTTTTTATGCTTTTGTCTAGGACTTAGAGTTTTAATAAATTTCATTATGGCTTATAAAATAAGCCAATATTTGCTGTGACCATTCAATTTTTAGAATTTAGGGGCCCTCTGAGGTATTTTACATTCAACTTAGGTAACTTTTTGCATTTTAAGGGTTTTTTAGAGTTAATGTGAAATAAAAGGAAGATTCTAATTATCTAAAATATTAATGTGGATTCTGGAATGGGAAGAAAAATATTTTTAATCTTGTGACAATTCTTTGTAGAAATTGTTTTTTATCTGTGTTTTAGAGGTATTTGGCGTGGCAATCTCTTACGGTTGGATCCACATCAATTAGTGTCAGAGCAGGATCTGGCATCTTATGAGAACAGTTAAGATACTATTCTATGTAATTTAAAGACTTTATTTTATATAAGCATTGCTAGATGCGAGAGGGGAGGTTATACCCATGATGAATAGGAATATTCATAACCTATAGAGATAATGTTGATGAGATCATAGGAACTACAGTTACCCACCTTAGAGGGAGTAAATACAAATGGGGACAATATTTATATCAATCCAATTAGTGAATATTTAAGAATTACCTTTGTTAATGAATGAAGGAGTGAAATGAGGGAAAAATGAGAGAGATGAAGACATCTTGAATGAGCATACAATTTGTGGAGAGATTGGTCCAGTATTTAGAGGGAAAGAGTGATGACATCAAGATTAATGTTCCTGATCTATGGTGGAGGGTTACAACCAGAGGAGGTTATTGACTAGTTGAATCGCATGGATAAATAATATTTGAGTGGAAAACCTTTTCCGAGGAGAAGAAGGTTATGTTTGGAAAAACTACTAATTTGGTCATACATGAATTTATTTGGTGGGACCACCTAAAAAATTGAAGACAAAGGAAAGGAAAGGGAAAGATATAAAATTGGAATAAAATTCTGTGAAAAAGATGTGAAGAAAAGTTTCTTCCTGTAGATTGTTCTCAGGACATGATTTAAAAGGTTTCAAAACCTAAGACAAAAGGATCTCAGTATTGAAGAGCATACCAATGAAGTTTACGATATATCGAATGTGGGTGGAACAAGGAGATTCCAAAGCTGCATAAGGCTATAAGGTATGTAGAATGGTTTGAGTTATACCATGCATCATGAACTATCATATGCTCTGGATCCATCATCCTGGATGATGTGTATCAACTTATGTCATCCAAAATTAGAGTCCTCCACCATCTCCCAGAAGCAAGAGGAATATTTGAGAAGATATTTTCAAAGGGCCATCATCACCATCCATTATTAGAGGTAGAGGTACCCTTGATTCTATGACAAGCTGAATCCTCTCATTCGGAGCACTTGAAGAATGCATTCAATGGTAACACATAAAGAGGTTTTCATCATTGGATGAGTCTTATAATGGATACAAGGTCTTTTAATTCTACCCAAATGTAGTTTACATTGTTACCTGTAGTGAATAAGGGCACACATTTTATCAGCACTCTCCCCTACTAAAAATACTGGTAAGTCCCAGAAATGTCAAAGTAAACCTTTGAAGCTGATCAGAAAAATAAATGGAGGTTATGGTTGAGCCTTTCTGAAACCCTCATGAGTTTTGTGGACATTGATCGTGTGAATCCAAGGAGAAAGAACATATGGGTTTGTGTTGATCCTTGGCTATGGAACACAGATAGTGGTTTCAAACAGGCCTTGCAGATTTATGAGGAAACAAGTATGTAAAATTACATACCATGAAGGTGGTATCCAGCCAATGAGGTCCTTCAATTGATACATCTTTTATAAGCATCTTATTTGAAATCCATTTCAAACACAATGTATCCTCAATCAGAAATATCATGAATTCATTCCAAAGGAACGAGGTGCACCATAGATCAAGAACACATTTGCTTATAAATTTCTGTCAAAAGCTTGAAGGAATACCTAATTTCAGAAGATGAGGCATTGTGCCATGTTATTCTCTGATGCGTTGCATGTCATTTTCGTAGGGAGGGCTTGGCCACATCATTCCATTCAGTAAGGTTACACATTGGAGGGAACTTACATATAGCATTTTTTGAAACAAGTGTAAACGTGCTCTTAATTACCCTTCAAAATTCTAACCAGAAATGAGAAATTATTGGATACAAAATAAAATTTTGTACCCAATTATAAGTTGGTTTCTTTCCTTTGCAGATGTCCTTAACAGCATAGGTCCAGATCATAGTCAAGTGTTCCCATTTGATATACCTGATTGGCTTCAAACCTTACCTTACATTTAATCCAAAGTTGTCCACAACCAGATGAGCTACCAAATGGGATTACCTTAAGTTTTATGCAGAACACTCTAAATTTAACTCTACTCATTCCCCATTGATTTAACTACTATGATTGTTTCTTTAAAGTAGGAAACCTACAAAATTAGTCCGACTACCTTCTGGGGAGTTGATACAGGATATAGTGATAGATCTAATTCAGAATTTTAATGGTTAGTTAATAAAGAATGAGCATATGTGTATCACTACACCTATTTTAAATAAGCCTAAAAATGTCTTATGGAGGGTTAATGCATATTTAAAGAAGTAGTTAGAAAGGTGGGTAAATTTTTATATTTTATTATTATAGAACGTTCTTGAATGTCTTCATTTTCAATTATGGCGTTGACGTTTTATACAAAAGCTCGATATTTAAGTAAGATTGACCTATGGAGTGGGTACTAAAAACCATATCCATAGAAGGGGATTCTATTTTTTTTGTATCACTATTTTTAAAATGTATTACACATTGGATGACGATAGCCAAATTGGGACTATTAATGTCACCCATTCACATTCATGACGTTGATGAAAGAGACTGGTAATGAGTATTATGGTAATAATTGGTTGTCTATTTTAATGATATTTTGATATTCAGTAAAATAGTGCTTTGAATCAATATCTTGTTACATATGAAATTATGTTAGATATGTTATAAAATATAGTTTGTACTATAAACTTAATAAATGTTGTAGATTAATCTTCATAAAAGTATCTAGTATGTTTTTGGTTTTACACCTCTTCAGACAATGGAAGGATGAATGAGGCAAAAGTGAAGGAGCTTTTAGAATACCTATTCCAAGAGAACATGTGATAGAGAGTTTGTAGTTCTCATCTAAAATGGACTTCTAATACTGTTACTTAATCAAACCAGTTAATAAGAGAACATGAGATAATAGTAGATTATCATAGCCATAAAAAAGTGTACAAAGGGAAAGAGTTTGTATGGACCAAGGTAGGAACATATAGTTTTGAATAATGTGAACGACCCAAAAATATCCACACACGAACAACACAGTGAAATACAGGATAATTTTTTTTTTGACTTAACTTGCTTGACACATAACATGACGCAACATGTCGTCACCAAGGATACAACTAACACTGTGAACAACTTGATACAAGTATGGCCATAAAGGCAGCACGGAAACGTCCACACATATCAAGGACAATTTACTTTTCTTTTTGACAAGACAACATAGAAGTCCAACCACATAACACACTTACAGTTAGGGCCAACCACAAGGAGGAATTTCTTGAGGGTTAAATTTATTTTTACTAAAGTGTCTCTTGCAATTCTTAGCTTACGTTCTTATAAAGTCTTCATGTATATGATTCACATAATTCAACTTCACCAAGGGAAACTTCTATTCCTTTTCAACAGTTGAGTTAAGGTCAAGCTTTCTAAACTGGGATCATCTATTTGATGTCCAAATTTATTTATTAATTCGATTTTAGAACATTTTCCATTTCTTACAAGGTTAATTTAATTTTATTCAAGGCCACTAACTGCTGTTCCACGACCTCTATTGCTAGGTGAAGGCATAAGTTCCGATTGCTCGATAAGTACAACATAGGGTTTTAACAATAGCACTTAAGAGTTTAAGAGATACAAGGTTGACCTTGCTTAAGAAATATCACCATGAATTAAGGCAAGGTTGACAGAACAGGACAACATCTTTAGCTTCAGGGTCACATTGTTTATATCAAGTATTTAATTGAAGTTAAGAGTTTTAACCAGAATTGGTTAAGTGTTCCATCTAGACTTTACTAATTAAGTTTGATCAAAGGAGTAAAAGAATTTACTTTCCAAACGCTAGAGAGATAGATTGTAAGGTTTCAAAATCAATTTTCTCCTACTTATTAAATCTTATCATCTTCTAACAATCTAACCAGTTGATTTCACCTTGAGATCATTTAAGGTTTCACCATAAAAGGCATAATGTTCACTAGAGGAGCTAGGGTTATCGTGTTATAAAGTTTACTTGCAATGATAGTCTTGCCCTTGATTACTTAAATAATTCTTGCTCTCAAGTTGGTGACCCCTACGTTACTTTATTTGAACACAACTTTCAAACTTTAACTTCCAGAAGTAAAACAATCCCAGTTCACTTTACTTAGTGCTTACAAACTTATTGCTACTAAGTCTTAGGCAAGATTTACAACTCAACATTTTATTCTCAAGAGCAAAGTTTAACAGTACTCATTTGCGGAGAACAAAACAAGGTTACATCAATTCATTCCAACAATACAAATCAAAGGGACATACTATCTCTATTGAACCAAGACTAGGGAGCAACAGAGTAATAACCATGGGTCATGCCCCGCTACTATAAAGGATTTTCACTAGAATGGTCAAACCAAGCGGTAATCAAGGTTTCCAAAGTTCAGATGATAACCAAACAAGTCCAAAGTTTCAACAGTTAAAACAACAATACTCTACAATACATTTACTAGGCATCCTTCTTCTAAAATTTCCACTGGCCCTTTTCAAAATTTATAACAAATACAAATTCGTACAAAGGAACTTCTAACCAAGGTTGATGCAATAATCTACAAGTCTATCCATCATCTAACCACGTAAAATCCATCTGCAACAAATTTTCTACAAGAGTCAGTTCACGAGAACTGAGCAAGATAAGGCTACACAAAACCACCATAACTATTATCTAACAATACCATGAAAAGGAAGCACTTTATTACAAGAAAATTGGGTCAAACCTCTAAACACTATGAGCACATCAAGTTATAATAAAGTCTATAACATGCCAATCAAAGAAGGAGAAGACCTTGTACTTCAGTTAGGAGCAAATGCAATGAAAGTAACAATCATATGAGAATGGCCCTTGGCCCTATAAGGAGAAATAAACAATCTAGCAAAGAACAGAATTCCCATCAAGTAAGTAATTAAACAATAATTACAAGATTGAGATTTGATATAAATAGACCAACCATCTAGAATTTTATCAAAGGTACCAACGCATAGGCTAAAATAATACATTTCTAAAAGGAACAAAAGTTGATCGGCCCAAGAAAGGGGAAACACGGGTTTCAAAATTTAACACAAAAAGTCATGTACAAATGAGTTTCAAACCGGAAATCAAATAGAGTTTACACACAACATAAGTTTCGAAGCGAAGGCATAGTATACTAGTTTTGACCATTAGCTACAAATAGATTTACCAATCATCCAGGAAGGGTCAAAGTCTTACAGGCTAGTAGCAAACATGCGAGAGAAGAAGGGGTTTCCGTCACAACAAGAGTATACAATAATGTCATCAACAAATTTTATAACACTAAGGATTTGCAAACCTCCACTACAATACTAATGTTTGATTCATTTAAAATAAATTATCCATTTCCCAAAACAACCATATTTTACGGCAACCCTTGGTAACACAGTCAACCGTCGCACAAATAGGTACAAACATAATTTCTAAGTGACATTATCAAAACAAAACCTTCCGCTATGAATCCATAAGATTATCACATGAAAGCTGAGTTTTTTTCCCGAAGGTTATTCACATTTAAGGAAATTTCCATCACAACCTATTACAGTAATTACGTGCATAAAAACTGACCAATATTAATTAATAGCGTTAACATTACAAGGGAAAAAATAATGTAAGTTAGGAAAGATAGAAAAGCGCCATCAGAAATAATTCTGAGAGGGGGATAGACCAAACTATTCTAGTGTCGACGAGGTATTGGATTCGCACAATGAAACCTCGAGCTTAGTTGATCCGAAAAGCCAGTTATGATTCAAGTTGATAGGCATGGTCAAGGTACTTCTTGAGGATGGCCTTAAAAAGCCTAGAAACAAGATGAAGGATAGTATAAGAGTCTAAACACGCGAGACGGAAAAACACGTTGCTCACGAACCCTTTTATTCTACCAGTTTTAAAACCGAAACTCTAAGCTGGCTAGCCCATTGCTCGCACAATCCTACAATCTTTCTTTCTCGATGCCAATAGGTTATCGAAGGGACTTGCGAAGGAGCTAACAAAAAAACGTCAAGGAAAAACTTGGGTGCTAGGACGGGGGTTTCATAGCTATCGTAAACTTACTTCCATGATAACGAAAATGCTAGCTTGATCAACATAATAACTTGCAACTCATTCGCAGAGAAGAATTAATACATAACAATTAGACGAAGTTCTATCATTCGAGTAAGAGAACATAACATTCAAAGGAGAGGGCACACGCATCCTTTCGACCCACATTCTATCAATGATAAAGGCTTAAACAAGAAGACACAAGCAGAAAGGGAAATCTCCCATCATGACATCCAACTGACAAATCAATGCAAGGAAAAGTGGTTCGATTTCACAATATTTTTAAATAAAATAACAGTAGAAAAGTGTAGAAATATCTTGCCTGTTTCTCCAGCTTCAACAGGTCGTACAGACTCCACACGGGCCAGCATAAAACAATAGCATGAGACAAGGATGTGAGTACTGCTTCTGGCGATGTCAAAGGGCCAAAAGTGATAACTGGATAGACAGATGGGGCAGAAAATTTAACAGTTGAGTCCTTTCACAAAACCACCTCACACCGCCTCGTCGCACGCTTCTACGCTGGAAACAACTCGAGGAGATTGTCTTCCATCTTCCCTCGCTTCGGCAGTCCTATGAGATCATCAAGACTGTTATCAACCAAGTATTCCTTGAAAAAGTCTGTGATGAATAAAAGCACGATGCCCTTGGCCACAAGACAACCCAATTAATCCAGAGAAAAAGACCATACAGAATGACAAGGTTGGAGAAAAGAAATATCAAGAGACGCTCTCCTCGTAGTCTCCTAGCATTGGATTTACTGCAGGGTTTCTCTCACATTTCTTGCTCTGCCCAAGTAGCTTTCCATTTCCTTCAAGCAGTACTCTCCTGCTTTTCCCAATCTCCACCTACTCTTCTTCTTGCTTTTCATCCCAGAGATGCATACCATACATCAGATTTGATGAAGTAAATAGCACAGTCCAGTCTTCTTAACATTAAGAAAAGAATACTTTTTTTTGAAAGTGAAAAAAAATAAAGTCTGATTCCTTCTTATCGCTGCAAGTTCCATATGATGCACCTTGTTATAGTGCAAATGTGCAGCCCATTGCTTACAGCCTGCTTCACTTAGCAGCACCAATAATCTCCATAAGAACATTGTCATTGGGATAAAAGTAGATTGAATTAAAAAAAACACATTTCCAACACTTCAATTACAATCATACAATGCCAATGCCATCCGGTGCCAATCTTAATCTTAATCTCACAGCATCATGTAGAGAGGGTGGGTTGAAGGTGTTACACATTCTCCTTACTACACACAACTCCCTTGTAAACACTTTACAAATCTTCAACCTTTGCAGACCTTCATTTTTGAGAAAACCCTGTTCACTCAGCACATGCTCTGAATCTGACAAATATCCTGCTACCTTCATCTCCCAAGACGTTCTCTCCAACATTGCATAGATCTCCTACCCGTGGGTGTGATCTGTCCCTTACACAAAAGCATGCACCATTTTATTGCCTTTAAACCAACTACATCCAGTTTCTTTTTAATTTTTTTCTATCCTTCATCGATTTGGGGACAGCATCAAACTCTCAGTGCAAACATGACAGTTGTAGCTTGTAAAGTGTGAAAAATCCAACAGAAACCCTTATGCCTGCCAGCTTAGTGACTTGTTGAGGAAACTCACATAATAGCAAAGCAAATCACGCTTCAGGAAATGCTGAAATGAACAGATCCACGCCTATGAGATTTTCTGTAATAAAATTCATCGGGTCTCCTGGTAACACTCACACTGTCACTTAATCGATTTTGATAAAAACTATCTTGAAGGAGAGTCCCGAACTTGAAGCTGCAGTCGAACTGAACAGATAACAACATAGTGGACAACCTGTTCATTGGAGTGCTCAAACGGGCTTCTACCTGAACGAAACCTTTCACGTTGAATACAGAATGAGTTTCAGGCCGCACAAGGACACTATACGAAGCTCGTGGTGCAACAGCAAAGACCGTCGCCATAGCTATTGCAATTGTATCTATCACTCTTGTAACGCCGAAGAAGAAACTGAGCAGTCATACCCTTCAGCATAATTGCAGCAGCAGCCAACCTCAAGATTTGATCGAGCTCCTTCCATGTTAAATTCACCATCTAGACAGAAGCGACTTTCCAAAATGAAAAGACAAGACAGATCCACCAAATCTGCCTGTACAGCACGATTTTGAGAATCCACCCCCAGCTGTGCGCATTGAAAGAGGATAAAAAAGAGATCCTGGCAAAGAAAAAAAAAAGGAATCCACCCCTTTCCTCACGTAAGGATAGAGAACAAGAAATTCACGCTGACGGCAGGTAGGGTGGTTGGGAGGTGACCAAATGCACCCATGTGCCATAAGACCTGTCAGGTCGGCCATGGTGGCGGTTAGAAAAAAGACTCCAATGCCCAGCGGGGCATTACACTATGAATACATGAGAAATAAAGAAAGACACTATAATGACATGCAAGAAATAAGAGGCATAATGAAAATATAGGGAAGAATATAAAGAGTCACAATAATATTCTATTGAAGTAAAAAGTACACATAGTTGCATGCATAAAACTATGAGAGGAAGTGACTAATCTGCAACATAGATGGCAAGTTTTCTTCTACCTTGAGTATCATACTATCACAATATACCACACATAAATATTTGCAAAAAAATAACTAGAATAACATTGCTTATCTATACTTCTCAATACAAATAATTCATACAAACTCTAACAAGTTATACTACCCCTTTACACTCACAAATGTATGTTCTTTACAACATATGAGGGATGTGCACTTGTTTGCATTTCACAATGAGAACATGGTTTAGTTGGCAAATGAATAGTACAATCACATGGTCAAATGACCCATGTGGGGGTGGGTGAGCAAACTTGAGTTTCGAGTTTGTATTTCCCACAGGGATTATTATCTAAAATAAAAACTAGAACATCCTAGGAATTATTATTAACCAATTAAGTGTACATAAGACCTGATGTGAATTTAGGAAAATTATACCAACAATCCCCTTAAGTGAAACTTAGGCATGCTACAAAAAGCATGAGGCTTAACTTCTTATATAGGTCGCAACAAAAATGCATTATGAGGTACCCATGTACAATAAATACAATGTTTTCAGCAAATGCATGAAGGTGCTAATATAAACCACAAGGATGCCCAAGATAGTAGTAAAACATAGAAGAAGTAACACTTCAATATGCTGAAATAAGTTGATGAGTTGATGTAACATTGAAGAAATGTTCACTCGATGGTATGTTCCACCACTGGAAAAGAGTGGATTATGTAGGCTAACCCATCATTGAAGCTGATGATATAAACCACAATGATTCCAAAACAGTAGTTCAACAAAAAATAATGTTGAAATAGGATGGGTTGATACACAACTGAAGAAATGTGCACTATATATGTTAATTTGTCAATGAAGAAACATGCACTGTGTAGGTTGATCCACCACTCAAGGCCAAAATTAGATGTTGAAATGTTCCACAAGGATACCCAAGAAGGCTATATTTAACACCATAATAAGATAATATAACAATCGCCCCTAAAATGTTGATTGAGTGGATTGGTAAAATAAATATTGTACTTACATAAGGCGATGAAGATAATGTTGAAGTAGGATTTGCTCCAAAAAATTGGTGTGATTCAAAAGACTACAAGGTGGATTGATCCACACTTAGACACTTGGTTGTGTAGAATGGAAGTAAACAATGACCAAAAAATCATTATATTGCATGATTGGTATGGATCGACTACAAAAACATTGAACAATAGATTGTTGGGGATGCCAAAAGTTGCTTCTTAGCATCTACATGGAAATGGGGGACCAAAAATTAGCCAAAAATATACTTTTTTGGCCATTTTGCATATAATGTAAGTGTATTATGGCTTGAAAATGTTATACGTGACCATGCAATAAAATGAGTGTGTTATAATGCACTCACATTTTTACTATGTAAAAATAATTTTTCATTCAAAAAATAATACAAGCACATTTGGTTTTCTTTAGCTTGGAAACCACCCACCCTTCGACTTGGATATATTAACCTAAGGGTTGTACTGTTTATTGCATGAACAAATTCATGTTTTGCAAAAAATATAGAAATCTCAAGTGTACACCTCTTTTTATCACATGTTTTAAGTCAATATCCCATAAAAAACATAACTACAATGTTAAGCTCTAAATTAGCTTTATGTTGATGTATTTCCTTCTAAAATCCAAATAGTTTAAGGTTTTGATCCTTAATTGCTTTTAGTAGTGTCTTCATTTTTTGTCAAAAGATGCCTTGTTTTTTTTACATTAATTTTAATTTACTCATCCAAAATTTTAAAACATTCTATCGACATGATCTATGATCCATTCTACAAACAAGAAAAAAGGAAATATTATTTTTCTCAAAATTAGGGGGCATCAATGAAATGTTTTCATTTTTGGAATATGTTCAATTTGAAAATTAGTAAAAGAATAATATATTCATTGAAAATAGTGAAAACATAGTGGGACCTTATAAGATATGATCGTAGTTAACTTTCTTCTTAAGGTATTTGTAAAATAGTTTATGAAACTCAAAAAATGGGGGATATTGTAATGTCCCCAAATGGACATATTTTCCCCAGATGGATTTCCCATGATTCCCACTAGTAAAAAATTTGATTAATCTACAAATCCAAAAATGTCAATTACTATCAAAATGAATTTCAGAATGAAATTTAGCCACAAATTGGATACTTTCCACAAAACCCTAGATCGCTGCCCTAGGCTAGTGATTTAGAACAAATAGATTTTTCTACCTCAAAATACATCCAAAATTATGAAAAATTGTTTGCAAGTAGATAATGAATAATCAGAATAGGATCTCCAATCATATTCGACAAATATTAATTCTTGAATTTATTAGGGAAAAAATGCAGCATAACTTGTAAATTCAATATCTTGCAAAATAATCTGAATTTGTGGGCAAATGATAGCTCAAATTGAAGCTTGAAAATATCATCTTTCCAATGAAACCAAAATTAGAATTTTTCAACGTTGGGAAGACATCCAAAATGGATCTAAACTTCTGGAACAATGTAGATAAACCCTAACTATAAGTGGAACACGGAAATAAAATTTCACTCCACTTAGGAAAGGCCCAACAACACCTCAAAACTGATCAAACACTTCATATATGATCTCTCCTTGAATTTATCTTGAAATCAATGCCCTGTAAATGCAAAGATGGAAACGAAAGTTTCAACAACACTCCAATTTTTTTTGTAATATTCATCCATTGTAGGTCTTCAAACTACTCATGAACCAACAACAATAAGTCTTCAACAACTGCTGGATAAATACTGCAAAATATAACTAACTCCTTGAATTTTGATGCTCAATTGAAATCCTTGAATGGAGAATCCTCACAACATAGAAGAAGATTTTTCATTCTCTTTCTAGAGCTCTAGAGGGTTTCTATATTCCTCAAGAGATAATGTCTAATGGTTTTTGTCCTTAGAAATTATTTTGCAAAGCTCTCAAGCTTATACAAATATCAAAATTTTATAAAATAAAGAGATGTTTTACAAATCCAAGTGCACTTTATTTTATAAGCAATCTTGGCTTAATAGCCACCCACAACCACCAATCAAATGTATTTTCCCACATTTGATTCTTTTTTGACATTTATCTCATATTAGGGAAATAAAAAAATAAAATGACTCCTTCCTTTTTTCTTTTTTAATTTCACTTTATCTTTGTTATTTTATTGTTATTAAGTCATTACTAAATTAATATAATTGATTTTGATAAATTTTATTTTTATGCACTTTATAATAAATTATTAAGACTATAGTTTCCCTTTTTATCACCCCTTAACCTTCGGGAACAAAATTTGGCTAAAGGCACACTACACACACACACACACACAAAAGACTATATTATATTTGTGACACAAAAAGGCACACTTTATGTGCACACCTTATTTGAATCTCTTAATATCCACTACTTTCCAAATAACTTAGTAGTTTAGAAACTAGATTCCAAGAACTACCATTCTTGTTCTTATCAAATTGTCAAATTTTGAGCATATGCATGCTAAATTACTACTTAAAATTTAGTTTTTGTTGGTTTTAGGAAACAAGTGTCCACTTTTAAACATTTTTTATCCCCCATTTCCATGCACATACCTAAGTGTCAAAATATAGAAAAGTATCACCAACAAATCTCATCATAATTAAACACACAACAATCTTCAAAAGGGTTTTAGAAATCAAGTTCTTGATTATATACCTATGTACATGTGAGGAAACACGACTCATTATTTTACTAAAAATAACAAAGCACGCATGGAAAGTACAACGAGGTGCATATAAAGAGGCCTCAAATGCTTGAAGGATATGGCACATCAAAAATTGGTAGAATGAGCTAACTACTAACTACTCAAGATGGTAAAAAAACTCAAATCAAGTAAAAATGTCTTGTATGAGTGGCCCAAAATCAAGTACTTGATCACTATCAAAAGTGCAAAATGATTCCTACCAACAAAACATCTATCATATGAAAAATGAGACATTAAATATTCCTTAAGAGGGTCCCGACTATGGGGCCATGTTGGGCACCCAGTATAATAATGAGGAAAATGTAATCATTTTTAGATCCTATAGATTGCATGGATGTGTAGAATGGAAAAAATTATGCATTTTAAAAACTATGACTCAAGAAACAAAGTCCATGTGTCAAATTTATAGCTTGCATAAGATTGTAAGAGAAGCAAATAACTACCAAAGAAGGTTTATTGTGGGAGGATCTGGCCACCTATCAAATCAGGCCCCACCCTTTAGTCTTTAACAATAAGATGAAAAGGTATAAAAGAGTCTCCAAATGCTCCAAGTGTGATAAAATCATGTCTTCAAAGATAAAAAAATTGTACCCTCCAAGTGCAACAAAAGTTCCCTCCATAGCAAAAGAAATTCACCCCTCCAAAATTGCTTATAATTATGTAGTTGAAAAAATAACACGAATGCTTGCAATGGATATTAAAATTAAAAAAACTAAAACAAATCAATTTTCATATACAATTAGAATATTTCATTTGATGATTTAGAATCTACATGAGAAAATGCACAGCTTGAAAAAAATAATCTTAAAGAAGAGCTCATGGTACCAGGAAATAGCTAGTTGATATTACAAGTGATGATAGTGGGAAAGAGTGAGCAAAAGAAATATAAGGGTCTCTTATTGGGGGCGTGACCACTTACCATACTAGACCCACCCACTGGTCTTCAAAACACTAAATACTATTTTAAAAAGCATGTCCATAATAATAAAAAAAATGTAGTAATACCAATGAATATTAAAAATAACACCACCTTACAACCCAAGAGGGAAAATTAACTCCACAATTCCACCTCTTGAATCATGATTTTGGTGTTCATTCAATCAACAAATCTATGATACCATGTGATAGGAATTTATTAATCTGCAACATAGCTTGTAATCCTTCTTCTACCTTAAAGATCACACTATCACAATATACCATACATAAATATCTAAAATTAAATTAATGGAATAACACTGCTTCTCTATCTTAGTCAATAAAAAAATCATACAAACTCTAATAATTTCTACTACCCCCTTACACTTAAAAATGCATCTAATTTATAACATTTGAGTTACGGTAACTAGTTATATGCTTTGCGCCCTTGGCTGCGCCAGATCATAGGTATAGGGACTCTAGATCTCTGGGTCATTCAACAATGGGAACATGATGTAGTTCCCAAATGAATAATATAAGCACATGGTCAAATGACCCATGTGGGATGGGTGCGAAAAATTTATTTTTAAGTTTATATTTCCCACATGTGTTATTTTCTAAAATAGAAAATAGAAAATCATAGGAAATATTATTAGCCAACTAATTCTACATATGTCCTAACGTGGATTTAGCAAAATTACAAAAAAAAAAAAATCAAGGATGGAAAATCATATATGTAGTGGAAAAATAATTTAAGAAACATAAAAATAACGTCACCCAACTGGGTCTGAGGAAGTGTTCCAAAAGTAGCAGAATGGATACACTCTCTAGTTATGTATCAAGATAACATAGGATAAAGAAGGAAAGAGAAACTTTCCTTTGTTTTTCCTTTATACATACATACAACTATTTTCACACTAAATTTAGAATTTTTGTTTTTCTTTTCTACTTACATTCACGCTAAGCTCAAATGTTTCAAGTCAAAGTTCAATTTACTATATTATGGAAATTGACTACACTTTTCTCTACACATACTTGTCTTGGAAAAGAAACACAATCGGAATAAGGATAAAGTCCCAGCAAAAGCACAAGGTTCTCCGAGTGAAGACAAAGTATCACGTGTGGCTAGGAATAGACTTTGGTAACTATTCTATTAAGCATGCCATTTTCAATTCCATATTTAATCAAATGAATTGACCTACATGGTTAAATTTATAGGGGTAGAAAATGATGGTAGATTATACTAATCAATTAGTTTCCAAAGCTAATTGTTGCAATATTAGGAATAATCATTAAACACAGATAAATAATTATAGACAATGAAATAAAGTACTAGTAATGAGATGAATAATATTCATCTAATGATTAGGTGTGTATGTTGAGCTGGGATAACCTGATGATTAGAAAGGGATGGAAATGGTGTAAAAAATCTATCTCTGTAATTGTGTTCTACAGAGCTTCTTGGACCAAGGCGTACGACACAACTCAAATCATATAGATGTTATGGCCCTTTTGTACACCCCTACCCCTTTTTGCTTTCAGTTCCTAATTTTTTTTGGGTCTATACATTATTTCCTAATCTAATCCTATCTATAATTTGGGCCTTCTATATGAAGCGATGCTCATTGCATAGCTGATATAATCTTGAAAACCCTAGATGGTGACAAAGTCCTTTAAAACAAACATTTGATGGGTTGTGGACAACTTGTTTACCACTGATGTCTCCACTACTACGAAGAGGGATCAAACCACCCATCATTATCACTTAGCATGGGATTTCTATAATGTATGCAACCATATTGATAGCCATGATCTTGCAACAATAAGATTGTACTTGAACTATACCCTATCTTTTCTTAAAGTGATGTGTTCCCTGTTCTTGTAAATTTAAGTAGAGGACTACCCTAAATGAATATAAATATAAGTATATCACAACTCAAAGGATTCTTGGATTATTTTTTCTTGTGATAGCTCTTAGTATTTTCTCCTTAGAATGTTAGGTGCCAAGTATGTAACACCCATAAAAGTAAGCACCAAAATACAAGATGAAATAAACCAGGATATTATTTTTTCATTTTTCATTTATTTGATACAACATGAATGACATCACATAGGCTCACAAGAATATCTCAACATCACCTACAAATTTTATGCAAACATAAACCCACATATATAACATGATGAGGAAAGGATAAATACTACATGTAGAGATGTCACACATTTCGAAGCCTACTTACGATACTTAAAATGGGGAGAGGTCATACCACATGATAACACATGATGCACACCAAGGCCACATTATCTAAATGACAATTTCAAAATGACTCCCACCACAATATAAACTCACAGATAGGAACTTTCTAAAGCACAACACTTTCATTGTTACATATTTATTACAATCCTATTTAATTATTTGGCATTAAATATTTGAAGAGAACTTAACATGTAAACCTACATTCTTGTTTTATCTAAACTAAATTTTCCTTATTTCATTTAATATTTCACCCATAATGGTTCCATTTGATTTTTCTCGTTTCTCTTATCACAAATAATTTATATCGATTGATTGTTAATAGGAACATTTTAAACACACATGATTCTACTAGTACTTGTTCTAATAATTATTTTACTTGGTTTTGTGATTTACCTTCATTGCGAGGAGAAAAATTCACGTGACATGAAAAAGGTACACCATTAGGTCTAAGAGTGGGTTATTGGACATTGTGTCATTTGTGGTGTCATTGATGTCAAAGGCTTTCTTGGTGTGCACATGTGAGTGCATGATGTTTTCATTGATGTTAAATAAGGTGAAATGAGTTAACATTGATTGGAAATGAGGTGTTTTGGTGTCATGAAGTGTTGTACTGACAATGATGTCTTAATGCATGCATGTTCCTAATGCATGTTTCAAGATAGCAAGTGTTGTGTATGAGCTTTAGAGGTTATATGAGGTTTCTATGAGGTCTAGTAGGTTCATAGAGTTGTGTCAGAGGTGTTAATGAGTCTAAAAGATAGGGAACATGTCAATTTACTTAAGGCATGAGTTGAAGGAAGGCATTATAGGCCTAGTGCTAGACCTAGTGCAAGCATGACATGAGGTATGAAGAAAAGTAGGCCAATGAAAGTTAGTTTTGGCATGTGAGGAGTATTTTGAGAGTTCATAGCATGTGTGAAAGGTGTAAAACCTCATAATTTATATGTATAGTCCATGTTCAAGGTCCTATTGAAGAAAGACATAAAAGACAAGGCAAGAATGCATGAGAAAACTAGGTAGCAAGATGAGTTTTGAAGGTGAGAAGGCATTAATAAGCATTGGAAATCATGGAGGAGATCATTATATATATGTGTGAAAATTTTCACTTCAAGCATCGGAAGGAAAAGCATGAAAACTTATTTTTGGCTCTACAGAGATCTCAATACACTTTTTTCTAGCTCAATGGTCTATTTGAAGTGATCATTCACACATGAAATATCTGCATGGGGACCTTAGTCATTCATCAATATTGAGGCATGAAGTTAAGATTATTTTTCAATTGGAATGAGGTACAATGATGCCATATCCTTTATGAACAATTGTTGAAAATCCAAGTGGATTTAAACCCCCCTTAAACCCTAGTTTCATAGCGATAAACAAGATATGAAGAGTTTGGCCATGAAATTACTTGCAAGGCTAGTGTGATGATTGAGGGATATTGAGAATTTTAATACCCATGTTATACTTCAAAAAAATGATGGATTTTTTTAATAAACCTTTAATTACCTTTTTATGTCTTCAATGCTTTTCAACACACAACAAATTAAATCCAACATACTAATAATTTTAAATAATATGTTAATTCCTTTTACGTTGTAATGATTGACATTATTACTAGATAAAAACCAAGCAATCTAGAATTAATAATATTCTAGAATCCCACATTACCATGTGTAACTATAAAGGGTTTTAGATTCTTCTCGATCTCCCCTCAACACTCTATATGAGTCAGCTTACCTTATATACCTTTTGTTAAACCTTTTAATAGGATAAGAGAACCTGCACATATTATTAGTGTTAGCTAGAAAAGTATGGAAGTACTTCCATCCAGATTAAAAAAATAATGAAATAATAAATGGTGAAAAGACAAATTAATCAGTCACTTGCACTACTCTGTGCATAGTTTATAGCATTACACTAGCAAACTAGTTTCAAGACTGCACACTAGCTTTCAAAACATGTCTTCCAATCACTACAAAATTTTATTAATATATTTATTAAGATTATTTTTCATGGATGAAGTATTTAAGTTATAGTCATCCATTTTTTAGTTACTTATAAATCATGATAGAGGTGTACAATAAATCATCAAGTCACCGATTAGTATAAGTACCTCATACTGCATATCTTAAGGTAAGATATATCATCATACAATAATTGAATAAGCTCAATTAATCATAAGAATTAAACCATTTCATAACAGGAAGATAAAAATTGCTTATGATCATTAATAGAAACTTAGTTGTTTTTAGTTGACTTAAGTCAATTGTGTACTTCTGTACTATTTCTCAAAACCGTTACAATGTCGCTTTATACTAAGTTTATTATCGTTGTAATTGATTTCACACTATGGTATAGTGGAAACAGGTATGGTATTTACAACGAGAATACATCATAATAACATATATTTTGAATGGTGTTTATAAGACCAATTTTATATTGTTGTAAATTTTATAACTCAAGTCTTATTTTATGTTATATTATCCATGTATGATAGCTTATAAAATAAATATATCATGGTGTGATATTAATACTTTCAATTCTACAAGTTTTGTAATACATAGTTTTATCTTTTATATTTCATCGTCATCATGAGAATGATTGTCACATATATGTTCATTTAGAGTAAACTAATGAAACAAATATATCTTAATAACATACTTATCTTCTATAAGTACAATGTTGTATTTCCTTGTTTTGTCTTACTATTTTCATCTGACATTATCATTTTCACGTTGTGTTGTTTACAACCATATTTATTTAATCACAATGATATCATAAAAGAAGATATAGAATTTTACTTTTCACATGAAACTTGATCAATTTCACAACTATAGATAGCTACTAAAAATTGTGTATAAACATTATTGTAGATCACATAAGGATTACAAATAATGAATGTATTTATTAGACTCAATAAGGAAGAATCATTATTTATCGTAGATATTACAATAGTCACATATTGTTACAGATATGGAGAATATCTAATAATCTCAGTGAAATAATATTTTCGCTTTTCCATAAATACAACGATCCAACTTAGGATTTTTAAACAATAATAAGCGATCAAATGATGTAAATTTTATCCAACATTCTCATCAATTTTCTACTCCATCCCGCATCTAAAGGAAAGATAAAATGGTATACATGGTCAGTTCGATAAACTGACATGGATTAACAACTCTCATTCATGTTGTTATATTACAAACTAAATGAACATAGTAACTTTATATAAAGGTACAAATCATGTATTTATTATACCTTATTAAGTTTAAATATCCACATCGAATAAAGTGATCTAATGATGTATACTATGTTTACATAAATATCATTTCAAATCATCAAGTAATTTATTCATGACTATGAAAACAATAACATCACCAAGTATAGTATTACTGCAATAACAAAAACTAAATCTATTCCAGATAACTCATTATAACTTTCAACCAATCAATCAATCTAAAAAGTTAAGTGTGGAAGAAAATGTGACCTCTTTTCAATCAATAATTTCTATCCATTGACAAAATTTTCAACACTATATTATTTATTTAAATGGTCTTAACATGACTTTAGTTTATGTTTCCTTCAATCCCTTAATTCCGCAACTATGTTAATAATAACGTTGCAAAGATAGTCTATATATTTCATGTTTGACTTATAAACTTACTGATTCGTATCAAAATCCATATGAAATAAGAGTTCCTTCATGATCTAATAATCCTTAAGTAACATACACAGCATAATAGTTTTTAACTCACACAATCAAAACACCAACGACAGGTGTAATCACAACTCATACGAATTTTGCACTCATACTAAATGCTTTCAAATACACAAAGGACCACTAGGGGAGGAGAGTTATTAAATTTTGCTATATCCTTATAACTTCTAAATAGTTTTTATTGAACATAAACCCCAACATAAAGCAGCTTGTAATTAAATACAGAACTCGAATGCTCAGAATATCCTTAAGAACATATTATCAAAGAGAATTAACCAAGAAACAGAATTAATTTATCTCAGCCAAGAGAAAAAGATCATTCATATCTGAGTATACGATAATGAACTCCAATGTTGAATGTATCATTTCAGAAAATATCCTATTATGAGTTTTAATAAAAACAATTAATAACTAAACCTCTATGTCCCATATTCGTGCAGAGGTATTCCTTTTCCTCAAATTTTCAATCAACGACAAGAGTTAACAAAACACCCAAAAGACAGTTTTAACAAAAGCCATTCCAGCTGATAATAGATATCAAAAATCACTTTCAGATTCTAAATCATGCAGGAAAAATGATGGGCGTTTCTAATGAAAATAGAAATCTATAATCATGTAGCCATAAGTAATCAACTTCATCTCAAACCTAGATTTGAAGTGCAACAGAAATCCTTCAAGTTTCATTATGCCGACTATCCCATTAGCGGGAAACGATTTTACAAACTATTATTTCAAAAACCATTATGGGTATTTATTAATATAAAATATAAACAAGAATATGCAATATATATATCAAATAGAAGACACCCAAATAAAATAGAACAAGACAATAATTTATAATCCTAGCTTGTGTCTGCAAACGTCGGACAGGTTTCCACATTTACTAATACCCTTCAAATAAACATAATCAAAGACCTTTTCCATATTTCCCTTGATGACATATATACCATTTTATTTTCATTTATTTCAAAACGAAGCAACATGAGAAAGAGTCCAGAAAATCCATTCTTGAAATTTGAAAAACTTTTACAACTTTTCTTTACTATTTCCTTCCAAGATTTCCAAGAAAATTGACCCACTAATCTCCAGATTTAGAGCCCCAAAATTCTTAAAACATGACATAATTATAAACAATAAAATACCATTGATGCCTATATTATCTGCAGTTAGTTTTAGCAAAGAAGTCCCATGCAAAATCCAGCTGCAAATAGTTTTTACAAATTCCATGCACAACACAAAGGAAGAGCTTCAAACATCCAAATGAGTTAAAAATAAGCTTAGATCTTTCATGTAGTATCATCTCAAATAAGCTTCGTGATTCCCAAGAATCCGGCCACCATTCTCAATGCATCAACTTCCAGCAGTGCCATGTCTGTGGCTTTATTAAATTGGCTAATTTCCCTCCAAGCGAATGGTGGTACATTCGAGCAGTCCAAGTTTTTAATCAACTTAAACAATAACCAAAGTTTCATGGTGTGGTTGGTTGACCAATAAAATAACCAAATTTGCTTTTCAAAGTATGGTGAGGTCAATCGACCAATTAAATTAAGTAAAACATTCCTTCTGCCAAAGACATGGTCGAAGACCATTATATTTGAAACTTTAAAACATGTCGTGGGTATTAGACCTTATATATTGATAGAATTTACCTTACCTTAGTTGTAAATAAACTATACTAATGTCACCAGCTTATGATCTAAGAGCATTTTAGGTCCACAATTAAATATCAAGTTCACACAATGAAATAACTATATTAATGTCATTTATACATGGTCCATGCCATTATAATGTTGTCTTGTTTAATGTTCAAGCTTGCCATATTTAAACAATAATATCAATGCAATGTGTTCCTAGACCCATCAAGAATTGAAATCATTAAAAATGTTATAACATTACCTAACATTATGGTCTGAGACCAATTTCCAATATCATCAACACATTAAATGATAATCGGATCATAAAAATAACATGTTTACCTTATCGCAAGCCATGAACATTACTTGCACTAAAATGAAGACTTTTATAATGTATTAAGGTTTTTGACTGCCAAAGTCAAACACTAGGATGGTTATTCATATCATCAAAAAGTTATGACTTATTTCCCAACACTAAATAATGAAAATATAACCATGTAACATATTTACCAATATTGGAAAATCATTATCAACAAAAAGCTAGGTAAGGAAGAATTGTACAAACTCATTGTTATCTCTAAATCACAACACCCTATAGTTTGCACAAGTGGGTGTGCTTGAGATCACATTGTGATTGGATAACATGGGTACTATCTCCAAGTTTTAGGACTTGCTACTTGAGATAAACCTCTAGAAAAAGTTGGTTCTTACTCCTAAACTACATGCGACAATCTACTCTAATGCAGGAAAAACTATCTTTTCCTAGTCTATTTTTCCAAGGGACCAGGGAAAGAGACTACATGAAAACAAAGCCTACACTAAGATGGTGATACACCAGGAAAAGAGTGAATGAGGATAGTCTTCTAATGTGTGAAAATTAGAAGTAAAATGCATGCTAGAAGAGGTGATAACAGTGCTCCACAATACAACAAATGCATTCACAACAACATTTCATACACACAAAATGATAATGAATCCCCTCAACAACATAATATAGACACAATATATATGCAATGAGATTGAAGGGGCAAGAGGAATGCAAACAAACACAATAGGGGAAGAGAAATCCACACACTTGTATCTATTGCTTTCATTTATATGCACAGTTTAATCTATTACAGAACAAGGGCTTGGATCACCATGCAAGGAGTCCACTACAAGGGCCTGCAGTCAAGGGTGTTTCTTACCCTAGGCAACCTAGGCAATTGCCTAGGGTGCACAATGGGGAGGGTGGCATAATTTCCAATTATATTTACAGGTCGGTAGTTGGCTCTAGTTTTTCCATAGTTAAACTTTGCAAAAAAATTAATATTAATCCAAACTGGTGCCATTTCCCATAGCCCATTCACATATAAAAACAAGTTACAAATCCTAAGGGTAAACCATAAGATACACTGTTACAGAAATGAGAAATATCTAAAACTAAATTTAAATGCCTCGGCCTTCTAAAGACTGAACTCTGAACAGATTCTGATAGGTGACAGACTTGAGCCTGAACAACAAATTACTTTTCCATTTAATCATACTAAAAAATATTTAGTCTTTACACTGTTGTAAATAGATGGGAATAATTCAAATTTAATCAAAATTCAATCACGAGGAGCCAGAGAAATGCAACGCTCCTTTCCTCTGCTCTCCTGCTTTATTGGCTTCTATTTTCTATCACAACGCTACTGGTCAAGATTGAGCAGATGAATGAGTAGATCAAGAAGCTTAAGGATGAGTAGGAGCTTGTAAGTTGGTTATGAAATTAGGTTGGTTTTAATTTTTGTTTTTATGATTTGGGTAAGAAGTTTTTTATTTTAGTATCTGAAATGGACAAAAAGGGTAAATTAGGATTACTCTTTCCAGTTTATGGAGATGTCTTTGTAAGATACTTGATATGTAGTAATATGCCCTTATTTATTAAAGTATTATATCCACATTTTGAAATATGTTTTAGTTTACCTGTTATTACTTTATTTCATAGTTTTTTTGTAATATGTCAGACACAAATATTATTTGATTTGTAGTCACACGAACATATATCTTTTTTCTTCTATAATAATTGTAAAAAACGAATTATGCCTACATGATTTTGGTTTCCCTCAATTTACTTCAAACAAGTTAATGTTCCCCTTATTATTTATTTTTAGTGTTAATTGCTTTTTAGTTTTTACGGCAGAGTAACAAAATGAACACTATTTAGGGTAAGTCTTTATCATCCTATTAGAATTACTATGTTATGTATATTTTTTTTCATCTAAATATTTCAAGTCCATTTGTTGAGTAAAATTTATTTTGAGCTACTGAGATTTAGGTCTTAAACACATGAAGAGCCATAAAAATATTTTGTTTGTTTGTTACAAGAGTTGTAAGAAAGGAATTTAAGGTCAACAATGGGTGAAACTAAGATTAAATAACCTTTCTATTTTGATAGTTGAACATGACATCGCTACAAAAATTAATTATGATGATGTCATTGATAGATTTTCTATGGAAAAGGCAATAAAAAATCCTTTATAGCTTTAATTGAATGTGTTAAAAGTTATACTATAATTGTTTTTAAAACATGCACAAGCAGATGGGTGGCTAGTCCCTGCAGGGGGGCATACACTCCGAGTACTACCTAGGGTGCTCCGAAACCTTAATTCGGCCCTTCCTGCAATGCATTGACTTCACAAATAATAATTTGATAGAGTTTAACTACTCTAAAAACTATCTCCTTTAAAATGAGCCCAACACTCTAATTTATAGAAATCTGAGAAGAGAGAGAGAGAGAGAGAGGGAAAATTAAAACCTTGAAATCTGTCCTTTAACAACTTGAATGTGGCAGTAAATGGAGTGAAATTATGTTACGTTTCCTGCAAAAGGTCCCCCATACTGTCCCATAACTTGCAGCAGTGAGAAATGTTAGCCCATGCTTCATTTAATGCATCCCAACTACCAAATAAAACCATTGTTCTAAACCAGGCAAGTTTTCTACAAAATCACCATTGATCCCTTATCAAATTTTGGATTTCTTTATTTCTTTGCATTAGGATTTGAGCCACGAATCCAATGGTACCAATTTTGTACATTTTCATTAAGAAATGCAAAAGTTATGGCCTGCTCACTGTGGGCAAACTGTTTTGGGTTTGCCAAGCATTTCTATCATTTAACGGGACTAAGCATTTACTTTACTAGAGATGAATATTTTTCCTTTATTTTCACATATATACCCTTTTCAAAATTAATAAATATATTTTATGAGGTATATATGACATCGTGGTCATTCCAGAAAGTCAAATTTCATGAAAATCGGAGCTTTGGGCCAAAAGTTATGGTTGTTTGAAGTTTGGGAGGGTTAAGCATTGAGTTTTCCTTTATATGTAGCTATTTCGTTAAAATCAAGTCTTGGTGCCGTGGATGTCCCTTGTACAACTTGGGATGAACACCTCCACTTTAACTGATTCACTCTTCGCACGGCAATTTTGAGTTTTGATGTTCTGTCTGTCCCTTAGTTGACCCGGGCATTAGGGCCGTTGACCTCCGCATTTGCTGCATCTCCTTTGCAACTAGCCTTTTCGGCATTTCAGAGCCCACCTATACTATTTTTGACCAGGTTATGAGGGAAATTGACTTCCAATCCACTCGCATCCCTTTGTGATCGGCTATCTCGGCAGTTTGGGTTCTGGCCATCCCAACGTCCCGCGGACCACGTGGGAAAAAAACATCTGATTTATCCTCACCCTTTACAAATAGTTGATTTTGGCCATACGGGTCTTGAGCTTCCCACAGACTGTCTTGGGCAAAAATACATGATTTTTCCAATTTGAACTACCTGCGGCCATTTCATCTTTTCTGGTCCTAGCTATCCTGACGTCCTGCAGACCGTCTGGTACGAAAATACTCGATTTTTCTACAATACACTAAAAGAAGCCCATTTTTTAGATTTTTTGCAATTTTTCTAACTTCTTGGATTTTTTCCTTGGATGGGGGTATTAGAAAAGAGCCAAAGGGACCCCCAAAAAATCCAAAATTTGTCTTTCTATCATTTTTTCCTGCTCAAGCCTAAAAAAATAATGCAAATCATCCAATTTACCTTAAGGGGTGAAATTGGGATAGCACTCATATATCCAAAGTAATCCTCAAGTAATAATTAATCAAAAATTGTAAGTTGATTATTGTAGTTGCGGTGTTGGGCATGCACCTACACACTTATGTACATTTCCTTTCAGAAATATGCACATATGGGTAACTGCATACACAATCCTGTGATGACATAACTCAACTTATTGTCATAATTAACTAGTAGTTCACATCTTATCCTAGTAGAAAAATAGATTGAAAATGCAGGATGTGACATACTTCCCACTTTAATGAGTCAGTGTCCTAATGATTTAACTTATTAATAACAAATCAAATTAACCAAAACAGATTCTCATCACACTGATAAGGAAAAATGACTACGTTTTTACACAATAACTTGAAAATTTTCAAATTGGCAGTCTATTATGACTCATAATTCTTTTCTGTAACATCCTTTCAACTAACAAAAATTTCCAAATAGTCAGCAATATGACATTTTGTTTTCATTATAGTTAATCACAATATGCAATAATATATGAGATAAATATGTTTAGATAGTTAAAAATAAGTTATATATTGCTGAAATAAAAAAGGAAAACACTTTTATTAATTCATCCATATTTTTCCTAAGATCTGAAGTTCATTAGAAAAATTGTATTTTCAAACCTTGCCTTGTGTAATTCCTCAATTGTTTTGAAATGCATCCAACAACTTTCCACTTTGAGGCTGCTTTTACCAAAATAATTCTATATTTTTTCTCTCTCCTAATTTTATATCTTCATCCATAGTCATAACTAATGATAATCTAATCATTAAATTGTTCCTTTATTCACCATATATGCTTGTTTTTTTGCATACCTTCCAGGAATTTATTTGTTTTTAAAACTAAAAAACTATTGACTTATGTTGTGACGGTCAATATTAGTCAATAATTCATAAGTCCCAAAATGATTTTAAGTATAACTCCAATTCCTTGATGAAGTTAAGCAACGTCAATGTTGCATTGACAAACATAGGTTTGTAGTTTAGAAAAATATCTTATCATATAATAAAGACCTGATTTCCCATTTAGTTTTCAACTAATTACTAGATACAAAGAAATTAGTTGTACTAGTATCATATTAAAACAACAACATGAAGTCCCACATAACTTACCTAACATCACGTTAGGAATAACTTGTTGCTTTACTTGGTGGTTATCCAATGTAGTGTGCATCATCAGTTGTTGATTGTTCCTTTGTATCTTCTGAGGACAATTATTAACATAATGCTCACCACCACAATTGAAACATCCTCTTGAAGGTCCTTTTTGACCTTATCCATTTTCTCCACATCCAGTGTTGTTCTGCTCTTTCTTGCTGGAAAGTACAACATGTTTTACTATTGTACTCATCTTGATAGTTCACATTTTTTCTATCATACATCTTCCACCACTTTTTCCTAGATTTCAGTGGTGAGGAAGAGTTGACGCTCTTATTACACTCTTTATTTTTACTAGTTGGAATTTCTTGCAAATTATTTTCTAGATTGTTATATTTTTTTAACATTGCTTTTATAGTAGACAGTCCATGTTCATCTACTTTGTCTTCCATATTTGGGATTAATTCCACATTGGATTTATAGATCCAAAACTTGTCATCATTAATTAGTTTAGAAGTCAAGTGATTCCCTTGCTGATTGTTATCAATAAGTTCAAGTTGTTTTTCTTCAAAATGATCATTTTTACCCATTACCAGCTATTCCAAGGCAGCTATCCAATTTCGGGTGTCTTAAAGGATTGTTATAACTTTATCTAGCTTCTTAACCATTGAACCTACAATATAATCTGTTCTAGTTTTTTTTCCATGGTACATCCTTCTTAAATCCATCATATTCTGTTAAAAATAATAATATGTTCACTTAGTGCAAGGACCCATTAAGTATTAGAGCTATAAACCTTCATCTCTGTTATACTTCAACAAACTAAGGGATTTTTTTTAATAAAACTTTAATTACCTATTTTATGCCTTCAATGATTTTCAGCACATAACAAATTAAAACCAACATACTAATAAGTTTACAAAATCCCTTAATTCCTTTTATGTTGTACCGAATCAAATTATTACTTAGATCAATACCAAGTAATCCATCATTAATAATGTTATATAATTCCTTGATTTATCTACACATAGATCATCACCAATTTATGGAATCGATGTCAATCAAACAGAAAATCACCACCAATTTGAATAATCATCATTGATAGTTCAGGGAATTGTTTTCAATCTATGAAATTCTAACCAATTGCAGGAATTGATGTTGATCACTGAGAAACTTTAACATAAAATTTAATGCATCTATGCCAGAACACATTTTTATTGTTTTTTTATTTTTGATCATTCTAGTTGGGTGTTAAATTGTTGTAGAAGGATCCGTGGTTACAGGAAATTCCTGAAGATGCAAAACACAATGATCTAATATCAACACATGAAGGTGGATTTAAAATACAATAAAGATGTCATGGCAAGTTCGCAAGTCTGTTTCTCTATCTTTCTACCACTAAACGAGATGATGATGAAATACTACAAATAAAAAATCCTATCTAAAATTATTGCTTGTTCTTTTCTCACATAGAAAAGAATGCATTAACATAATAATTGTTCCCCCTAAAAAAGTTATTTTCCATTGAAATACTATCATCTACAGGGAGATAACTACTTTTTTCTCCCCTCGGCTATACTCAAAATATCATCACAGAAGGAGGATTAATAATTTGTATGATACCAAATGAAAAGTATAAAACATATTTACAAAGAGAGATCAGAGAATAAGAATGGTATAAAAGATTTATAATATTTCTAGTACTTGATCATATTGAAAAAAAACCATATAAATAAGAAAATAGCCCCCGTATAATTGAGGAGGTGGCTATTACAAGTCAAACCTCCTACATGAGTTATTTGTAATTGACTTCCTCAAATATTTATTTGTTATTGTTTTTTAATATAATAATTAATAAAAAATTACTAACTTATTTCTAACCTTACATTTAACATAATAATAATTACATAAATAATGATCATTCACTCATACATATCAATGGAGCACTAACCATATATTTCCTAATAGGGAATTAGAATTTTTCTATCATATGCAGGTTAAAGGGTTTAACGTCTACCAATTAGATGTTAAATCTACTTTCTTGAATGACAACCTAGAAGAAGAGGTCTATATGCAGAAACCTAATGGATTCTCATTAACATATGAGAAAGACGATGTTCGCAAGAAAGTAATCCCCTAGGACTTAGTATGGTATATTAGAAATTTACTTAACTGAACAAGGCTTTAATAAGGGTGTAGTTGAAAGTAATTTGTACATTAAAAATGAAGAAGGAAACCTATTAATTGTTGTAGTTTATGTAGATGATATCATCTTTGGAGGAAACAATGAGTATATGACATATGAGTTCGCAGAATCTATGAAGAAGGAATTTGATATTTCCATGTTTGGAGGACTTTCATTCCTTTTAGAACTGCAGGTCAATCAATCAAAGGAAGGCATATTCATTTCATAGGAAAAATAGATCAAGGAGATGCTAAATAAGTTTCAAATGGAATACTGCAAGCCTATTGGGAAACCTATAGTCGTAGGATGCAAACTGAGAAAAGAACACAAGTCACCCAAAGTAAATCAAACAGAATATAGGTCCATGATTGGCAGCTTGTTGTATGCCACTTCTTCTAGACCTGACACTTTGTAGGTTGTAGGTGTTATAGGTAGATTTCAAGAGGATGCAAAGGAGCCACATTTGCAAGTAGTAACAAGGTTCTTGATGTATCTTAAGGGGACTACAGAGTATGAATTATAGTACCCAAGTAGCGAGAATTTTAAAATGAAAGCCTTTATTGTTTTTGATTAGGTAGGCAACCTTGATGATATGATACACACTAGTGGAGGATCCATATTTGTTGGTAAGTGTCTTGTCTCTTGGTTGAGTAAGAAGAAATCATTAGTATCCCTATCAACATTTGAAGTTGAGTATATAGCAGTAGTATTATGTTATGCACAACTTCTATGCATGAGACAACCCCTAGATTACTACAATGTAGAATGTGATGGGGCCACTCTTATTTAATATGATAGTACTAGTGTTATAAGTGTATCTAATAATCCTATGTTGAATTATAAAACCAAGCATATTGCAATTAGATATCACTTATTAAGTGATTAGTTAAGAGAGAGAAATATTAAGTTGTAACATGTGTCCACCAAGGAGGAGATAAAAAATATCTTGACCAAACCTGGTGTAGAGAAACCATCTCATGCATGTAATCAAGCTTGTAAGTGATTAGAAACAACTATTCCATTTAGTCTTTCCATTAAAGGATCGTCATCTAGGCTAACATGGCTATAAAAATGGAAAATTAATAAAACAAATACTATGTCACCTTGAATGAATCAAGACTCATTGTACCATGTTATTTATAGTTTCTTCAATGTCATTGTAACTCATCTTGGTGCTTCATGGCCTAAGATGCTTTTTTCACTCTTCTCTAGATCAAGACTACCTTATTCTTGTTGGTTCTCTCACCTTGAAAGCACTATTTTTTTATTTGGCACCCAAGGTCTTCTACTACTCATTCATCCTATGAAATCCTTTCAACACATTGTTAGAAAAACCATCTAAATGAAACAAAGCTTCAAAGGAATCAATTTGCATTCAAATATGCCCAAACTACTCTTCTTCTCCTTAAGAACCTAGCTCTTTCTAAAACTCAAGACATAATATTTCAAGACTACCACAATGTTTTATTAACTCCCTCAAATTACATTCATCTATATCAATATGTATGTAAAATCCTAACCCTCAACTCCTTAGGCAATTACTTCCAACTCATTGTTTGCAAATTTAGCTTCTTGGCCCTCACTAGATCAGTCTATGCACAATGTCAGTTATATCTTGGTTTCTTTGAAGTAACAGTACATTACTAAGATGGTTTTAGACACCCATTAAGGAATTTATCCTCCATCTAAAATTTCAGGTCCTAAATAGGTTCAGATAAAGGTAACTTCCTTTGCTAAGCTGCACTTAGCAAATAGGTCTAGACTCTGTCAACATTGTCCTTAAGGGAGTGTCAAAACAATATTTTATTCGAGCCAATGAAACTTAAAAAATCCTCTTGAATCCCCTTACTAATCTTCCCAATAACATTTCTTACAATTTTTTAGAAATAATTTCTTGGTTTGGTGTCATAAAACTCATACCTTAGCCAAAAGCTAGCTATCAACACTATAAAGCCCAAGACCCTGATTTCTATCACCAATTCAACTATAATTTACTTCTAGGCTCGAAATTGGATTTGTAGGACTATTTTGAGGTCATTAAACTAATGATATTAACAATATACCATTTAAGCATCCAAAACATGAGCCTCTAGAAGTTTTCTTCTTTGGTTTCTTGTAGAAATAGTCACCGTTTGAAGAAGGGGTTTCAATATTACCATGTATCAACTGAACTTGCATGCATGGCTTCGTATAAATTTTCTATAATTTGTACACACTCCCACACTCTACAAAAAATACATTCCAAATGAAACCACCCTATCCTTAGTCTTAGTCATCATCTTTCATCTTTTCACACATTCACACACTTGCATTTTTCTTAAGACACTAAACCATGCACTGAGAGTTATCAAAGCCAATAACCTCTCTAAGTCACACACTAATCCGAAAATTGATTGAATTTTTTTTACTCGACCACGGACCCATATAGGATTTAATTTCTTTTCCAAATTTACCCCATTATAATCAAGCTTAAACAATGCAAGAATTAAAAACACAATACACAAAGATTGATAACGAAGTTCGATAGAAAACCTACATCTCTGGGTTCATCAATAGAACCACTATATTATCCACTTCCATGACTGTAAAAAATAATACAATCTAAGCATGATAATACTATTGATGTGTAATCACATCACCTCTGAATGTCTGCAACTCGATGGGTTGAAACTATCAATGTGATTGCATAACATGGAGCTTTTCCCAAAGTGTGGGACTTTGTAATCGAGAAATCTCTCTGGATGAAGGTCAGTTCATATTCCTATGTTCAGATACACACAAACAATTTGTAGAGGATCCACTCTAAAACCTACTCTAAATTTCCAAGGAGACATGATTAAGAAGATGCAAGAAATTAAATCTAATGTAACAGAGGTGATGCACCAAAGGAATGTTGAACATTTTCGTTGCCATTAAACACAAACCATTGAAATGTAATACAACCACCATACATAGATAACAAAGATTTCAATTAGAGGTCAGAGAGGCACAATGAACACAAGAGAGGGTTGAATATCATCCACATACATGGATTATTTCTCCATAAATTTGATACAGTCCATTACAATGGCCAAGAAGCACAAAATTGCATTACAATTTGAATGGGAGGTTTGAACTCCACAAATCCACTTGCAGATAAGAGAAGAAGGGAAGGTGCAAAAAAAATGGTCCAACCTTTTGAAAAATGCCCTTCCTTATAGGAGATAGAAGAAATCCGAAATCTAGCTTCAACCACCCAAAAATTGCATTGAATTCAACTGCAACAATGATGGGTTCTACTACAAAAATCATGCCTCCATATGTCGTTCCTTACTGGGAAAGAAATGAATCTCATACCACATAATTTTGGTAGCTGAGAATCCTAACACCCTAAAAAATGGAAAACTTTATTTCTTTATTTTCGGATCTGAAATTCATGCAACATCCAAAATCCCGATATTTGAAATTTTGGAAATTTTGGTTTCTGAAGTCGAGCTATTGTTCACCACTCAAAATGGCCTAAAAATTCTGAAAGTCTGAAACCCAAAAGTCCAACAGTCTAAAATTTCGAACTTTCAAAGTTCAGAATTTTGGACATTGAGTCTTGTTTTTTATGTTTTGGGGCTTGAAAGTTCTGAAATCCCAAAACCCAAAATCTCAAAATCCTGAAACCCGAAATCAAAAACTCCTGAAATCCTGAAATCCCAAAACTATGAAATCCTGAAATTTCACAATCCTAAAATCCTGAAACCTGAAATCCCAAAATCCCAAAATCTAGAAACCTGAAATTCAAAAAACTTTGAAATTTTGAAAATCAAAATTTCAAAAAACTAAAAATACCTTTTGAAGATTATCCCTAGATCTATTAATTGGTGAAATTTGGACTTTTTTTGAGCAATTTAAACCCCTAAAAATTGATTTCAGAGTTTAGTCAGAGAGGTGAAATGTTTGAAATTGGAGAACTTGTAATTCCTAAGTCTAAATTTGATGAAAATTCCTTCAAATCTTGTAGAATGACCTCTTGGTCCCACTGAGTGTGCCAAAACTATTTATGCGTAATCATAGCACCCCTGAATGTTTGCAACTCAATGGGTTGAAACTATCAGTGTGATTGCATAATATGGAGCTTTTCCCAAAGTGTGGGAATTTGCAATTGGGAAATGTCTCCAAATGAAGGTTGGTTCCTATTCCTCTATTCAAGTGCACACAAAAAATTTGTAGATGATCCACTGTAAAATCTATTCTAACTTGCCAAGGAGACATGGTTAACAAGATGCAAGAAATTAAACCTAATATAACAGAGACTATGGACTAAATGAATGCTGAACATTTTCTTTTCCATTGAACACAAACCATAGAAATTTAATACAACCACCATACACAAATAACCAAGATTGAAATGAGAGATCAGAGAGGTGCAATGAACACGAGAGAGGGTTGAAGATCATCCATAGACATGTAGTATTGCTTGACAAATATTATACAGTCCATTACAATGGCCAAGAGGTACAAACTTGTATTACAATTTGAATGGGAGATTTGAACTCCACAAATCCACTTGCAGAGAAGAGAAGAAGGGAAGGTGCAAAACAAAATGTCCAACCCTTTGAAAAATTCCCCTCCTTAAAATATATAGGAAGAATTAGAGAAGGAAATAGAAGAAATCTGAAATCTACCTTCAACCACCCAAAAATTGCATTGAATTTTTTTGCAACAATGATGGGTTCTACTGGAGAACCCATGCCTTGATGTGTTGTTCCTTTCTAGGCAAGAAAGGAATCCCACACCTCATAATTTTGGTAGGTGAGAAGCCTAACACCCTAAAAAATAACGGACTATATTTCTTCATTTTCGGAGTTCAAGATGCATGCAACCTCTAAAACCCTGAAATTTAGACTTTCAAAAATTTTGGTTTCGGAAGCCGAGCTACTGTTTACTACTCAAAATGGCCTGAGGGTATTGAAAGTCTGAAACCCGAAAGTCTAAAATTTTAGACTTTCGAAATTCAGAATTTTGGACATTGAGTCTTGCTTTTTTATGTTTTGGGGCTTGAGATTTTTGAAATCCTGAAACTTGAAATACCAAAATCCTGAAACCCGAAATCCTGAAATCCCAAAACCTAAAATATGGAAATATTGAAACCCAAAATCTAGCAATCTCAAATCTTGAAATCCCAAAATCCCAAAATTCTGAAATCTTAAAACCCAAAATCCTGAAATCCCGAAACGTGAAATCCAAAATTTTTAAAATCAAAATTTCAAAAAACTAAAAATACCCTTTTGAAGATTAGCCCCAGATCTACCAACTGGTGAAATTTGGACTTGTTTTGAGCAAGTAAAACCCCTGAAAATTGATTTTGGAGTTTATCCTGAGAGGTGAAAAGTTAGAAATTGGAGAACTTGCACTGCCTTTATTCACCCAACTCCAAAATACAATCCTCTATGATTGAAACAACCACATTTTTATAGTATGCAAGGTCACGTTTGTTTATTTTTCCTTAGAGGTAAAATTGGATAACAAATACTGAATACAAATGGAACAAGAACCTGAGCACAATGTGACTACCCTAGTAGATTTGATCTAGTATTCTATCCATGAATACCTTTACACCTTCATTGTACGATGCTAGGTATTCTTTTAGAAACCTCCACTCTTCCGTTGTGCGATGCTAATTCTCCAGATGTTAGCTAACATTAATTGTCACCAACGAGCTCATACTAAATAATGACCCTCATCTGAAGCTAGCGATTTGATGATGCGGCCAACGTATTAAGGCTATGAGCTCTACTACTTCTTTGACTCTTTGACACGTCCCTTGGCTCCATTACGTCTCCAGGCTCCATCTTGAGAAGTCTCTTTATCATTGAGTTAAAAAAATAATAAATCTTGAACCATAATGTGCCTATTTAATAATAGGTCTTTCTGATAACAAATAATATCGGTCCTCAATATTCCTATAAAAAAATAGGTCTTACTTTATCAACATGCCGATAATAGTAATATCAGACTTCTGTCATGTGCCTATAATGAATAATATAAGACTTTTTCATTTTTCATATTACTTATAACAAATAATATAGGCCTTAATACTGATACTAATAATACATAAACATTTATATCTCTCAATAATGTCTCCATTACATCAGCACAATCATCTTCAAACTTCACCAGTTGCTCACCATGACTCGGGCATGGATCACTACTGCTTGGAGAGAACTTGAAGCTTCATCTTCAAATATTGCTTAATAAATAATAGCCCAATAAAAATAGTGACTTAAAGAAATAATTAAGGCCTTTAATATGGCTTAGAAGCTATATTTAATAACACCTCAAATGCCTTCATAAAACTTAATAAGCTTAAGGCTTGTATGTTTTACAATCTACCAGTGTCCCCTATTTATATTGATTAGGAGCCTAGAATATAAGGATATTTGATAATATTAATGGCTTAATTTTAAAGATCCCGTAATAATCCTAAATGCATTGGACTTAACTAAATTACCCCATGGCATAATAATAATTTAGCCACCAAATATTTAATCCACTTCAAATAATATCATAGCCTTAATAGGCTTTGAGCGGATTAATAGGGATTAATTCCTATTTTTATGCTTTTAAATAAGCTTAAACCATATTTTTACAAAAATTAACCTCATAATAATATCCACTCTTCACGTGGATGGAGAAGCTTTATGTGGGGAAAAAACCCACATTATATGCAATCTTTTTTAATAGGCTTTATCCACCATAATTTGTTTTCGCATGGACTTTTCTTCTTTTTTTAATAAAAAGATTATAAAACCTTTTATGTAGGTAAAAACCATAAACCCATATTGAATGCCACATCCACCTAATCAAATATAATTTCCACTTGTCAAATATAGTATTGCCACGTGTCACCATGCCATTTGTCCATTTGGCACATCCTTAGGTTGTTGACCACCAATTAACCGAACTTTGACCGGTGACAACTTTCGCATACAGACTTAGATTTGCTCTATTCAAAATGTGTCAGAAAGGTCTCGGTAAGCTCTAAGTAGTGGTGTCAAGAAATTTGATGATTTCAAAATCATTCATTTTTTCCATTGACCAATGTTGACCAGTTATTGACTGAACTTTGACCAGCCACTAGATTTGCATACGGACTTCGTTTGCAGCATTCAAATAGTTTCCAAAAATCTCTCGGAGTGATCTTCCATACTGTGCCAATCATGGGAGATTTATAGAACATATATCGTATGAAATGGTTTTAGACACCCATTAAGGAATTTATCCTCCATCTAAAATCTCAAGTCCTAACTGAGAAGATAAAGGTAACTTCCTTTGCTAATGTGTACTTAGTAAATAAGTCTAGACTGTGTCAACACTATCCTCAAGTGAGTGTTAATGAAATATTTTCTTCTATCCAATGAAACTTAAAAAATCCTCTTAGATATTCTTAAGAATCTTCCCACTAATATCTCTTACAATTTTTGAGAAGTATTTTTTTTGTTTGGTGTCGTAAAATTCATACCATAGCCAAAAGCTAGCTAAACACTTTGAATCCCGAGACCCTAATTTTTGTCACCAAATCCATTGTAATTCACTTTTAGGCTCAAAATTGGGTCTTTAGGACTATTTTGAGGTCATTCAACTGATGATATTAATAGTAGATCATTGAAGCATCCAAAACACAAGCCTCTACAAGTTTAGTTCTTCGGTTGCGTATAGAAACAGTCACATTTTGAAGAAGGGGTTTCAATATTACCTTGTATTAATTGAATTTGTATGCATGGATTCATTTAACTTTTCTATAATTTTTAGACACTTCCACACTCTAACAAAATACATTTCAAATGAAACCAACCTATCCGTAGTCTTAGTCATCATCTTTCATCTTTTCACAAGTTCACACACTTGCATTTTGCTTCGGACACTAAACCATTCACTGAGATTTATCAAATTCAATAACCTCTCTAATTCACTCATAGTACTCTCAAATAACACTATTCCTCCTTCATCATAATAGTTTAGTGGTGAAGTGAGTAGTGATCACACAACTTATTTCACAAGACTTCAATAGGGTATCACATATCAAACCCTCACCAAAGATACCTGAGATATAAGTCAATAGCTATGTTAACACTTCTAACATCCTATGTCTCCACTTTTATTCAAACCTGAAGCACATACATACTTGCTTTTCATATCATCCAAGGCTTATAAAAGTTATGCCAAAGCAACGAGGCATACCCAAATGCATATATATATATATATATATATAATATATATATATATATATATATATATATATATATATATATAGATATATCATACAAAATCAATGTAAATGCACTCAAATATCATGCTTATGCTCTAGGTTGCCTTCTTTCCCAACTCTGATGGTAAGAACCATTACATGTATGTTTAAAAAATTTAATAATAATGCCAAAAACAATCATACCATGAATTTTCCTTCATTATTATTATTTAAATAGGAAAAAAATTATTCTCATCTGGATGGAATGAGAAATACAATTACAATTTTGCAATTTATAATCCTTTCCCTAACTTCGAACTCATTGAGACATCTAGACCTTATTATCACCAAATTACAACACCATCTAATTTTCCATGTGTGTGTGCATGAACTATCAGTATAACTGGGTAACATGAGACCATATCTCAAGTTGTGGGACCTGCTACTTGAGATGGACTTGTAGAGAAGGTTGGTTTCTCTACCTAATCCCAACACTAAACTACTCTTAATGAAGGAAATGCAGCTATCTACTCCTAATATATAAATTTGAAGGGACTAGGGAGAGATAGAGACATCATGAGAAAAAAAAAATCCTACACTACAAAGGTGATAACACCAAGACAAGGGAGTGTTGGACAATTCAAAATGCATGCAAATAGGGAAATTTGAAAATGGAGAGGATGAGAAGGCATGACAGACCAAAACACATACAATACACCATTTCCATAACCACAACAACATTTAAGCATGTAATTGTTGGGTTTTAGATTTGCACTTGGAATGAAACCACAGTCAGGGGACAAACAAGTCCCTCCTCTTTAATGGGATAGGTTCCCTTATTGAAATTAGGGGCAAAACCTATGTACAAATGCACAGTCTTTCATTCAATGGTGGTTTCCCGATATCCTGAAATGTGTTTTATGCCTAGAAAGTTATCAATGCATGAGGATAGAAGACTTTAAGAGAGGAGGGAGGTAGAAGAAGACAATACTTTCAGGGAAAAGAGATGGCAGAGAAAACCCTTATATGTATTGTGTAAATGAGATACAGAATAGAACCATCCACGTTTATAACATACACAATTCCCAGACTCAAAGTTTTGGAAATTGTACAAACTAGAACACAAAGTTTCCAAGCATGGAATGATTAGATGATTCACAGATCAAAACTAGAAAGAAAGAGAAAGCAGAAGAAAAGGGGAAAAACCTTTGTATTCATTTATTCCAATTCGAAATTACAATCCCTGAATAATCAAAATTCCAACCCATATAATGAATTTGAAAGCCCATAATATAGTTTTCTAGAGATGGTTTCAACTTCCTCAAGCAAGCAAGAAATAATTACAACTTATTTCAATCACTCGCGTCCTTGTGAATTTAAGATTTGCAAAGAAACGTTAATGGCGGAAAAAATTAGATTTGTAAATACATGACCATTTCATTATTTTTCTAGTTAAAACATGGGCCATTTGATTAGAATTTACAACTTTAACTATTAGCCACCCACATGGAAGGAATTGATTGGAATGGGCCTACAGATTCCTTGAATGTCTACCTTTTATTTGGTGGGGCCGTATATCTGATCCTAGACGCGTGGCGGCCCTGCGCTCATTTGAAATATGCCTCTAGATTTTTTCTTTGAAGTTACACCAGGCTAACATATGGAAAATTCCATTGATTCTTCAAACTTAGTTGATCTTGGGTCTGTTCTTGTTTGATTCATGTTGACCCTTAGACACGTGGAGAGTTTGCACTGATTTGAGTTTCCGCTTTGGAAGTACCTTCTTAAATTGTGCCAAGCTGACATGTTGCTCCTTCTGTTGGGCTTAGAATTTTCAACGGCCAACACTATCTCTCTATTGACTCTTACCATGTGGCAAGATGGTGCTCATTTGGAAATTGGTCCTCTAGTGTTACTTTTGTAATTACGCCGTTGTGGCACGTGCAGATCTCCGTCGTCCTGCCCATACTCAGCCAATTTTAACTATTTGTTCTATCCCTTTTGGACTTGGGACACACGGCGGATTGGCACAAGTTTGAGAACTACCCCTAGCTTTCACCCTTGAAGGTGTGCCAATGAGTCACGTGTCACTATCCACTGAAACTTCAATAATTAGCTGATTTTAGATTTTTTTACCTTCATTTTGAACCTGGGACATGCAGTGAGCTAGCACTTATTTGAGGACTGTCCCCTAGACCATGCTCCTAGAGTTACTTTGTTTAGATGCATGGAGGCTTCTGTTTAACCTTGAAATATGGCCAAACCACATCCAATCAAATATATTCACATATTACCCGTGGAATCTGGGGTGAAAATTGACGAGGAGGATACGTCTGTCATTCCTGACTACGGGAAGAAATAAACAGAAGAAGAAGAAACTCCAACTGTATGCCAAAATTTTAAAATTGTTCTCCATGAAATAAAAAATTACAGACAATAATAGGCTCTACATGATTCAATACCCCAAGGAACAGACTCAATTTTTTTGAAAATTGACTCCAAAAGAGGGGAATTTTGGGGAGAACACTAGTTGGCTCTTTCTGGGGATGACTTGGCTTAGAACGAAGACACAAGGCAAGATCAAGAATTATAGATAACTTTGGGGAAAGAGGACCAGTGCCTTATCCATTGGGCAAAGGATTTGAAAGAAAAACCAATACAAGACAACACACACAACAAGGAACAAGAAAGAAAACAAGCCAAAACTAGGAAAGACCCAAAACTATATACAAAAGAACAACCGAAGCCAAACTCCTGTATAAAATATACAAAAGTACTTCCTAGTTACCTAGGACTTGAACAACTTAAGATACTTCCACTATAAGGAAGTGGGAGAGGAGAACCATCCATGTAATCTAGATAAATAGAGTTTTCTCTAGCAAAATGTTTGATTCTAAAAGGACCAAACCAAAGAGAATCAAACTTACCATGGCTTCATCATGGCTCATGTCTTTTGTCCCAAAGCATCACAATGTCTCCCACTTGGAAGACTCTGGGTTTGGCTTTCTTGTCAAACAAAACCTTCACTTTCAACTGATGAGCTACTATCCTATCCACCACTTGCAATCTGTCTTCATCGAGCTTCTGAAGGTATGAAATTCTCTTATCCAAAGAGCCACTGGAACTTGAATCTTCAATGGTTTTCATCAGATAGAAGGCTAGAAATTCCACCGTGAGTGGTAGTTGAGATTCTACACCATACACCACATGGAAATGGGACATTCCAATTTCTCTCTTGGGTGTAATTCTATCAGCCCAAAATACATCATATAGCCTCTTATGCCAATTCCTCTGAGAATCATTTACAAGCTTTCTAATTATAGTTACCGGATTCTTGTTAGTCAATTTTTCCTATCCATTCCCTTGGGGGTAGTAATCTGAAGAGTGAGCAAGGGAGATCCCATATCCATACCAAAATTCCATCATCTAAGTAGGAGAAAAGTTAGAAGCATTATCTGTCACAATCTTGTTTAGGATCCCAAACTTGATCAATATGTTTTCCTTAATGAAGTTACAAACTAGGGTAAGTGCAGGAAGTTGATGGGCAAATATAGGGTCATCCGTGGACATCATATTGCAAATAACAACATAATATCAACTTGTAGGGATTATTAGCAATACATACACTCAAAATTAGATAAAATTATATTAATATGAATCGTAGCATCTGGAATCTAGTTTCTAAAATACTAATTTTTGTAAAAAATGGACAAGATTATCTATATCAAACACTCAAAATTCAATGACTTGGTATTTTTTAAAAAAAATGCCGATAAGATTATAGTCTGTTTGCCCACAATTTGGATGACCAAAAATTGATATATATTTTTTTCCTTTGGTGAGAAGTTATATGCCACTATCTGTCTTGGGATGGATTTTATTTTGTATTTTTTTGAGTAATATTTTATTTTTTATGATTTTTTCCGTGAAAGTGGTATGAAAACATAAAGAAAACAGAGCACTTTCTGTTTGCCCGCCATAACTTCATCAAAAAATATTGAAATCAAATTTTATTTTTTTTGAACATGTATATAATTTCACCACGGTTGGGATGGTATAATTTTTATCACATTCTGACAAGTGAAACAAATTTTGCAGTCTTAAACGTAGACATAAACATTCACAAGAAAAAGTGTCTTAAAGACCTACTATTAGTAAAAAATTATAAAATGATATTTATCCTCTTCTATTCACTTTAAAATCAGTATTTCTACAAAGCTAATAGTCTTCCCTACGCAATGGTACCATTTTTATGACATAGTTTTTACTTTTCGGCATGGTTCAAGTCTGCGGAATAATAAATTTGATGTTTTGCTATTTTTAATGTAAAATTCAGGATTTGATGTCCACTTAATTGTCCCCCAACTTGGTGCACTTACCCACTACCTCAGAGGTAGTGCTCTTGACTGGGATGGCTTCCACCCACTTGGTGAAGCAATCTGTGCCATTCAACACATGAGTATGTCTAACACTTGAAGATGGATTGAGTGCTCCAATGAAGTCTAAACCCCATTGTTGAAATGGCTCTTCAATCACTATAGGCTTGAGAGGCAAAGTGACCAAATTAGGTCTTCCAACAAACATTTATTATGCTTCACATTTACCAACCCATTTTGATGCATCTATGAATAGATTGGGCCAATAATAACTAACACGAAGTATTTTATGAGTTGTTATAGAAGAGGAGAAATGAACTCCACAAGCCTAGTCATAAAAAGTAGAGAACAACTTCTTTTGTTGTTCCTTGTCTACACACTTCAAAAACCTTCCATCTATGCCTCATTTGAACAAAGCATTTTCCCATAACACATATTGTGTAGACCTCAATTTGATGGCTCCCTTATCTTTGGAACTCAAGTGAGATGAACATTCTCCATAGGTCAAAAAGTGAGTAATGTCAGCATACCATACATCTATCGAGCTGAGGAACAAAACAACAGGGGCATCAACCTCATCTTTATACAACTCCTTGGCAGCTCCCTCAGTAATGAATTCACACAGGCCCTAACCCTAAATTAGATTTGTTGGCCTGATATCAAGATCATACTCTTGCACCTTTATAACCCAATTACCTCTCATGGTTCCAAATTCTTGTTGAGTAAGAATGGATTTGATTGTTGTATTAGGAATAAGCACCACATAATGAAAATTAAGAATGTAAAACATAAACTGCTTGACAACTTTGACAACTTCAAAAGCATGTTTCTCATCATGGTGTACTTCAGCTCATGATTTTTCAATACATAACTCATAAATGCAATTGGGAGCTCGTGATCTTTACCATTCTTTTGGGATAACACAACATCTAAGGTATTTTCAGTGGCATAACAATAGATAATGAAATATCTATTAAATTCTAGGCACGCCAAGGTTGGAGTCTTTGCAATATCTCATTTTATGTCTTCAAATGATTTTTTCCCTTCAGAGGACCAACCAAAATTTTTCTTCCCTTGCATCATGTGAGCAATTCTCATCGTAAGTTCTGCAAAATCAGGGATGAATCTCCTCAAGAAATTGATCTTACCAAAGAAATAATGGACACCTTTCTTACTTCATGGAAGAGGAATTTTCTAGATGGCCTGAACTCTTTCCGAATCAATCGTAATCCCTTCTTTTGAAACAACCTGTCCCAAAAAATTTCCTTATGTGACACAAAACACATAATTCTTAGGATTTAAATGAATTACATGCTCTCTACAATTCTACAATACTGTTTCAAGGTGTTGGATGTGATCTTTTCTTGCTTTAGAAAACACTGTCAAGTCATACAAATATACAACAATGCATTTTCCTTTCAAACTTCCAAAAGCCAAGTCCATGGCCCTCTAGAAAGTATCACCAACATTGATGAGACCAATTGACATCCTTTTGTATGCAAAGGTGTCCCAAGGAGTAGTAAAGGTAGTCTTGTATTGATGAGCAGTATTCACCTCTACTTGATTGTACCCTGAGAATCCATCTAACATAGATAGCATCTCTGAGCTTGTAAAATATTGTAAAACTTGGTCCATCATGGGGAGAGGGTGGTTGTCCTTCAAAGAATCCTTATTTAGATTTTTGAAGTCCACACAGATCTAGATCTCACCATTCTTCTACCTAACATGCACTGTATTAGTAATCTGCGTTGAATGGTGGATGGGGAAGATGATCATAGCCTTCAGAAGCATTTGTATTTCTTGGAAAATTGTATCAGTTGTCTTTGGATTATATTGCCTTTTCTTCTGTTAGAAAGTTTTGATCCCATGCTCAAGAGGAATGAAATGTTGCATTTCTTTAGGCTAAAAATCCTTAAGATCATCATAAGAGTAAGCCAGAATATCAACATACCTCTTCAACAAATTCGCAACCTTCTTTTTTTCTTCCTGAGTGTAGCATTTTCCAATATTGACCATTTTAGGATCATCCAGACTCCCAATATTCACTTTCTGATTCTCAGCAGATTATCAGGATCCTTGGGAAACTTTAGACTTCATATATCTATCATGTTTATTAAAAATATCCTCTAAAATCACCATCCCTTTCGGGATTTTGTTTCCTTTTAGTTTGATGCATCCATCTTGATCCATCTCTTCTTTTACACCCTCTTCATTTGATGACACACACTCTCTAGGCATATTGTCACTTCCTTCAAAGTACAACTGATCAAAGTTGTCTCTGAGATCCAAGAAAGAAATCAAATACTGGTCATCATTAAATATTTTCCAATTATTTGCATTATCAGGCACACTGGGTCTATGGATCATCTCAATGGTGAATTTTTCTTGAGGAAAATCGGGATGAGGAATTAACAAGGACCCCAAAAAAACTAAAGATTCAGCCCTAGTATTCCTTTCCCTTGGCACAACTTCAATGGAAAAAACATCAAGGAATTCAATGAAATCCCAAACCAAATTCCTATAGTGCTTCAACCTTATGTTCTTTACCTGATAAAGGTCTCTAAATTTTTTTTACAATTAGCTCTACATATCCACAAGAAAGAAGGTTTTTCACTCCCATTTCCTTCACCATGCTCAACCCAAGAATGAGGACCTCATACTCAGTAGTATTCTTGGTATTTTCAAACTAAAACTTGAAGGAGAAAGGATGAAGCATACCCTCAGGAGAAATGAGCACTACACCAGCTCCACAACCAGCTGAAGAACATCTCCCATCAAACTCCAAATTCCACACACCATTAGGGTGAAGCAACACCCCCTTATGCATACTTTTCTCATGTAGTTCTCATGCCCAATGTCTTCATACAGTATTTATGCTTTAGGATCATTTGTCTTTTGCACAATATACTCTGATTGTTTCTCAGGCAACATCTTCTTCATCTTGCCATTGACAAGGATCAAGGCATATGACCAATCCATTTGTATTTCCCCCCTACCTCCTTGTAAAAATTTCTACTCAGCAACAACCCATATGAAGGAGGAATATCAGCTACCAAAATGGTAGCAAAGAGAATTTTCTCTAGAAAAGCAGCAAAAGCTACTTGTGCATCTTTAATTCTACCAACCAAAGGTACATTCTTAATTTCCATGGAATAACAAGAGCGTTAAGTGTGGGTTAGGGTTAGACCCAAAGCATGGGCCACTTTTACAGGCATTACATTATCTAATGCTCCTGAATCTATGACACAATTACTAAGTTTATGGCCAGCTATGAGAATGGTCACATAGAATGGTTCAATCTTCTCATTAGAGTACGTGACTATGCCACAAGGCTTGATTGAGGTGAGGAAGATGGAGTGGGTAAAATGCACTTTGAAGAATGGGTTGGGGTTTTAGATTTGGAATTTACAAATTTAACCATTTTGGCAAAGGATTTAGGATGGGTTTGATAAAATTATGCCTTAGAAATCTAAATCTTAGTATTTTTAAGATTGTCTATAATGTCCAAAGATCCAGATGTAGATAGAGAATCACTACTAGGAGTAGGAAGATATTTTGATCTATCAGCTTTATCATTTATTGGACAAGAATTCTTAGAAGTAGAAGTAGAGGAAGAAGGGCTAGCAAAGCTTACCTTTTGAGTGGAAGTAGTAGGAATAGAAGCTCCTCTTTTTGTAACCACCGGGATGGTAATGGGGTACTCCTTGGATCTTTTAGTAGGTTGCACCACTTTTTCCTTTTTGTTGGTCTACTCCTGGGTCATAACAACATATGACTCACTGTTCATCTCAGCCACTACATCATCATATTAATTTTCATCATCTACACCTTCAGTGGTGAGGAAATGAACCCGAGAATCACCAGGCTCCTCCAGATCTTCATTAGCTTCCACTTCTTGTTCATCATAGAGTCCATTTTATTCCTCATCATCAGGCTCAAGAACTTCACAAGTAGCATTGACAGAGACACCTTGAGGGGTGGACCTTCAATGGCCAATTTATTCTGAGGAGAACGCAAGCGATTCCTAGGCTAAAAATTCTTCCTTTGAACATCTTGATATGGAGCATGCTGAGCCAATTATTTCTTGATGGAAATAAGGTCATTAGCAAGATTTTACACCAAATGATCTATATTAACTCTAGGATAAGGGGAAGAAGAAGATGCTTTGGATTTGAAAAGCTCCCTTTTCAGCTTGCCAGACATGATCAAGCCATCTTCCACATTGACAGCCAATCTCTGATCAACATCTAAAGTTGCAAGATTTTCTCTTCTGAGGGCATAGCTTACTTTCGGCAATTGAGAATTCAAGAAGAAACACTTTTGAATCTGATCAATAGGTCTAGTATTTTGTGGAATCTTGTTAATCAACTTGTTGAACTTGGCCACAAGTTCTCTCATAGGCTCATGTGACTCCTTGATTTGACAAATTTGAGCTAACAAAGCATGCACATATTCAGCAGGTTTGAAATGCTGCTCAAAATGAGTTGTCATAGTATCCCAATCAGTGATGGTCTCAATAGGAAGATGGTAAAACCAATCTACAACATTGTCTTGCAAGGTCTCCACAAACAGCCTAACAGAGACATCTTCATGTTCAACTCCCAGGACCCCACATGCAATAGTGAAGGCTTCAACGTGTTCATCAGGGAGTACTTTTCCATCACCTCTAAATTTGGGAAAATTCTTCCTGTTACCCCTAGGTAACTCATGAAATGGTTGAGGAAGAGCCAAAGGCCCAAATCTTTGTCCCCAAGGCTGAGGTGCTGCCATCCATCAAAATATTGCTTGAAATAGAACTGAGACACCAGCAAGAATTAGGGCATGAAGATTAGGGCTAAGTTGTTCTTGAGGAATGCTACTACCAGAAGATTTGTCTTCAACAGGAGGTGTGCTTGTGGAATGAGTTCTTCTATTTCTTCTTGTTGGAGGAAGTTGAAAATCTTGTTGATCCAAGAGTTGAAATTGGGGATCATCAATTTTAAGAGCCCTTCTACCATGAGTATATCTCAGAGTTGCCAGATGAAAGGAATGATCAAATTAGTTGTTATTTTTACAAAGGAAATTTGTTGAACAAATTCCCCAGTAGAGTTGCCAAAAATTGTTGGGTTTCAAATTAGCACTTGGAATGAAACCATAGTCAGGGGACAAGTAAGTCCCTCCTCGTTAATGGGAGAGGTTCCTGTATTGAAACTAGTGGAAAAACATATGTACAAATGCACAGTCTTTCATTCAATGGTGGTTTCCCGATATCCTGAAATTTGTTTTATGCCTAGAAAGTTATCAATACATGAGGATAGAAGAATTGAAGAGAGGAGGGAGGAAAGAGAAGACAATACTTTCAGGGAAAAGAGATGGCAGAGAAAACCCTTATATGTATTGTGTAAATGAGATATCGAATAGAACCATCCATTTTTATAACAGACACAATTCGCAGACTCAAAGTTTTGGAAATTGTACAAACTAGAACAAAAAGTTTCCAAGCACGCAAGGATTAGATGGTTCACATATCAGAATCAAAAAGAAAGAGAAAGAATAAGAAAAGGGGAAAAACCTTTGTATTGATTTCTTCCAATTAAAAATTACAGTTCAAGAATAATAAAAATTCCAACCCATATAATGAATTTGAAAGGCCATAATATAAATTTCCAGAGATGGTTACAACTTCCTCGAGTAAGAAATAAATAGTTACAACTTATTCAATCACTCACATCCTTACGAATTCCTGATTTGCAAAGAAACCTTAATGGCGGAAAAAACCAGATTTTTTAATACATGACCATTTCATTATTTTTCCGGTTAAAACATGGGCCATTCGATTCAATTTTATAACTTTAAATATAGGCCACCCACATGGAATGAATTTATTGGAATGGGCATACAGATGCCTTGAATTTCTACCTTCTGTTTGGCAGGGTTGTATATCTAACCCTGGACGCATGGTGGGCTAGTGCTCATTTGGAAACTACCTCTAGGTTTTTTCTTTGAAGTTTCACTAGGTTGACACGTGGAGGCTTTCATTGATTCTTCAAACTTAGTCAATCTGGGGTCTATTCCTGTTTGACTCATGTTGACCCCTATACACGTGGACAGTTGGCGCTGGTTTGATTTTCCACTTTGGAAGCACCTTCTAAAATTGCACCAAGCTAATGCGTGGCTCCTTTTGTTGGGATTAGCTTTTTCAATGGCCAACTCTGTCTCTCTATTGACTCTGACCATGTGGTGAGTTGGCACTCATTTGGAAATTGGCCCTCTTGTATCACTTTCAGAATTGCACCATTGTGGCACATGGAGACCTCCATCGACCTACCCACACTTAGCCAATTTTAACTATCGGCTCTGTCCCTTTTGGACCTGAGACATGTGGTAGACTAGCTTAAGTTTGAGAACTCCCCCTGACTTTGACCCTTAAAGCTATGCCGATGAGGCATGTGTCACTGTTGGCTAAAACTTCAATACTTAGTTGATTTTAGCTTGTGTTACTTTCATTTTTAACCTGGCACATGCGGTGAGCTAGCACTTATTTTAGGATTGTCCCCTGGACCCTGCCCCTAGATTTACACCATTTGGATGCGTGGAGGCTTCCGTTGAACCTTGAAATATGGAAAAAATGCATCCAATCAAAGATATTCACGTATTACCAATGGAATCTAGGGTGAAAATTGATGAGGAGGATATGCATGTCATTCCCGACCATGGGAAAAAATAAATAGAATAAGAAGAAACTCCAAATGTTTTCCCAAATTTCAAATTGTTCTCTATGAAATAGAAAATTATAAACAATACCATGCTCAATGCGATTCAATACCCCAAGGCAAAGACTCAAAAGTTTCAAAAACTAACTCCAAAAGAGTAGAATTTTGGGGCTGACAACAGTAATGAGAGATATGAAATTCACAAAATACATGAGAATGTGGAGGAGAGGCAAGAGAATCACACAACTGAAATTTTATTTCTCCATTATAATGCACATGCAATTACATTGAGATATAAAGGAAATATCCTACATTACAATGTCCAAAATGAGGCTTGGAGTTCCCATAATCACCCTGCAGCTGGAGAAGAGAGAGCAACATCAAAAAATTTCCAACCCCTCTTTTATAACCAAATGAGCTCTCTTCACAATATAAGTATGAAATAATGTGAGAGAGAGAGGTAGGGAGCTCAAAATCTACATTCAACCACCAAGGAGCATTGAATGCCTAAAAAAGGCATGGAGAAACATGCAAAACCCATCTCATCATGTTCTCTACCTTATGGGAGAATAAATATTATTCTAAATCCTCATTTAATGCCTTTTCACACACTTGGAAGTGTTCATTTGATCTGGGAGAGTTATCCTCATTTTAAGCATCCTTTCCCCCATCAAATCTCCAATTTATTGATTCCTTGATGTATAACATTGAATTCTGATTCCAACTATATAAATTTTGTAAGGAACAGAGTTTGGGATCTTGAGTTATAGAAGTGTGGATATGGAGTGCTTGTATGACACATTTTAAAAAAATGTTCAGCCTTAGTTCCAACAACCTCCCCATAGTCCACAGCTAGTTGGGTTGATTTTCCATTGTTAATCAGATTTCATAAGGGATCAGACAACCATGGCTGTTGTGGAACCATGTTAGGAGGGTCAAGGGGGGATGAGATCTCTATTTTCAGTGTAATATATGTCGCCTCCGTTTACCTTTGACACCTCTACCTCTGCAGGGAACTAGTTCCCAACAACTTCTGCTTCCCCATGGGCCATCCAGCCCTACATAACTCACCGGCCCTCATCCATCACCTCAATGAGATCTGATATCTCACTAAAATCCTCATGAACCTTTGACCTTTATTGCAACCTAAACCCCATTTTCCTCTTTCACTGGATGATTTGGCCATTTCGGGCATGAAGGCCCCATTGCACCCAAGTTCTTTGTGCTCGTAGAACATGCCCAAACTATAATATATTAACCTCAAACCCTAAAAATATATTTTGGGCCTATGACCCTTTCGAGGAACCCTGAATCCTCTCACCCATTCCACATTTTCCCTGGGTAGCCAACTTAATAGCAATATAAGGGGGTCATCCATCCTTCTTAACAAATCAGCCCCAAAACATGTTCCACGAACCTTAGTTAAGTGTGGACCAGTTCTATCCACCCCACTAGGAGCCATAATACACTGTGAAGGGGCATTTTTGATAATTTTCTCTATCTCCCTTTTTTCTTCGCCAAGGAGTTAGAGGAAATTGAGTGAAGTGTCCCCAAGATCCATTTTCCCATTTCTAACCATTTTTGCACAAATTTGGCAAAGTTTTGAACCTTTTTTGCAAACGAAAAGAGAAAAATATTCACTAAATGATCCCAAAATTCCCAAAACAATTGCAAATGCTCCAAAATCATGGAAATTTACCTATTATCCTCCAAATTCAGCCTTGAAGCTCTATTAAGTGTCCAAGTTCACTTTTCTCTAGTTGTCCATTTTACCAAAGGGGTGAAAAATGGATAACAATTTGGCGACTCATGGGGATATCTACCTATTAGATGAGCTAATAATTGGCCTTGAAGCATCCATTAGGCTTGAAGTCAAACTGATACTCTAGAATTTGATCCCAAACTCTAAAATTTCTGCCCCTGAGCCACTTAAGGTGTTGCATGAACCTGGAAATTCCTTTTTTCCCAAATTTTCCAACTTTAATAAGGAAATATTCAAAAGAAGGTTTTGTGCGAGTGGAAAATTGTTTTGATTTTTAATTTTATTTCTCATTTCCTCTACAATATGATTTTTTGGGACTAAAAATGAAGACATGAACTTTCCCCCAAAATCTAATCTCTTTTCTAAGCATTGAAGAACACTGAGCTGAACCATGGCAAAGGATGTAGCATTGCAAATTCAGAAACACATGCTAATTTGGAATGCTTGAAACTTCTATTAAAACTGATTTTCCCTCATGAACACTACCACTTCGAATGAACTGTACAAGAGCAATAAACAACATAACACATTATGTATAAAATAATATAATACATGCCCCAAGTTGAACATGTAGAGTGTGCACATGAACTTTTTTTGTAGAAAGAAAACCTACCTAATCTAGTCTAATTGGATGTAAAGCAGACTCAAACAAATCCTATAACTGACAGGGAGAAGTAGCTTTCCTTTCTCACAAAGTGAGACCATGTGACTGATTTGGCACTGAACATGGTTGTGAACAAGAGTGGAAAAATGAAATGGAGTTGGTTCTCCACTCTAGTCATCAAGGTATCAATTGGAAATAATACAAATACCTATTTTATTTGCTCTGCATTTGGTTTTGAGAGGAATTGCAATGAATCCTTGGCACTCTGAAGCTCATCCTCATACTCAAAATTGAACATGACTGGTGGTAACTCTGATTGTGTCTCTAAGCTAGCCATGTAGCTGATTGGGAAAGGTCTAATCCATGAAGTTTTCCCATGGCTCTAAATCCCAATTTCAAGAATGAAGTGGCCTTGCATAATTTCTTAGAAAAGGTTTCTAGTTACATGTTGATTTGATCCTTGTTCTTCATCTACAAAAAATTGATTCTCTATCTTGATGACTGATTTAGAAGGGTTTTCATCTTTTTTCTCTTCTCCTCCCTCCTTGTTTAAATAGAAAATTGGAATATCAAAATCCTCTATTTTTGATTCAAGAGGACTATTTTGAGCAGCAAGAATTTCGTGGACGTTCTTCTCCATGGCAAGAGGGTCTTGGTGTTAAAATATATATATGGTGGGGTAGAAAAATTAATGAGTTCAATGGCTCTTACTTCACCAATACAATCCTCCAAATCTGATAGAAAATCAACACCTCCATTTTCCAGTTGTGGCAAGGATTTTCCTTCTTTCGTGGTGGCTTCTAGATTTGTAACTTATTCACCATGGTTTTCCTCATCCTTAAATATGAAATTTGAGAGCTCAAACTCATCCAAAAAATCATATTTCTGGAAGGATGAAGTGGAAGAAGGATATGAAATTTATTATATGACCTTCTCCTTACTTGAGACATCTACATCTATTTTGTTTTCCTTCAAAGCATGAAAGTTTCTATGATTGGTTACAACTAATGAAGATGTATTTTATGGATCAAGACAACCTTCTAGAAGTGCATCCAACTCTAAACATGTAGGACAGATAGGATCACTACATTCCATGGAAACACTTTGCACTCTTCTGAGTTTCTCTTTCTCAATGGATTCACCAATCAAATTAGAATTATCAAAAGATGAAAGAAGAGCTGAATTTCATTTTTCATTACCAAAAGAGAGCAAGAAGCTCTCTATGATCTCCTCTTCATGTGTTCTCTTTAAAATAATTTAGTCTCCTCCATGTTCCCCTACTTTCTTGGATTTGGATATGATTTCTATTCCACTATGGACTTTGTAACCTGTGTCAAATCAATAATTTCTAAAAATATAGTTCTAATGTGAACACTGCATTTGGAACAAATAGATTGTTGGTCATCATCTTCTTGTTCTTGTTTTGGTTCTACTGTAAAATTAGTCTTCACCATATGTTCTTAAAGTCCAACCACTTCTTAAGGCCTAATCATCAATGGAATTTGAGTAATGTTGAACTTGACAACCCAATTCATCAAATTTTGTGTGAGCTCTTCTCTGTTGGGATCTTAAATTTTATTTCCTCCTTGACTGTTTTTTCTAATTTTATTCTCCCCAAAATGGGTTCAGGACAACAGGAGGAGGGGCGGGTTGGGTCTCAACTCATTCTTGCATTTTTTTATGAAAGGGGAGGTGTTATTCTCTCTTCTTACGGAATTGATTTGGCCTTAGAAGAGAAAAAGGAAGAGAATTCAAGATGTGGTGGAAGAGAAGAAGATGGGGAAGTGGAATTTTCAATGGGGGAAGTAGATGGAAAGTTAGGAAAATGAGGTTTAGGCTGGGATGTTATAGGTTTGGGGATGAGAAGAGGGTTGTGAGATGGTAATTTAAGGATTTCCCATTGACATGGTTGTGTAGCATTAGATTCATAAGCCTCTCTCTTTTTAATCGACCATCTAACTTGAGTTAATCTTTTGATTATGAATTAAAGATTTTTTTTAGGATTAAAATTACATGGTATAGGGCCAATCCATGGATATGGAATTCTGAAACCAATCTGGGATGCCATCATCATTTCTTTAATCCTTACGTGTATCATGCAAAGCTCCACTCTTGAACCTTTCTCTACAAATAGATATCTTCAGGTGTAGGATGACCTCCATAATCTGCATACTCGTGCTCTTGAATAGCTTCATATTCTAGTGGATGACCCAACTAAATTGCATCATTCTCATGTGTATATGCATACTATAATTGATTTTGGTCATAACACTGATCTAGTTGTAGATTATAGTAACCTAAGGGTGGATTTGGATATTACTATTGTAATTTAGGATTCCATGGTGGAAATGAAGTCATGATTGCAAAACTTCATGAATGGAAGAAAATTAAAAGATGTGGAAAATGAAATGGATGGAAATGGATGGAAATAAAGTTCTATAACTCATAAAATGGGTTGATTAGATCATTAGAGTCGTCATTTTTTCTTGAATGTGCCTCCAAAGGTTGAGATTTCACCAAGAGAAAAATAAAAATTGATGAAATGAACTAAATACCAAATGGAACACCTGTGAAAGATGATGACTTCAAATTTATCTCCCACCAGACATTCCATAACTTTTATCACCAAATTATATAACCCTCTGATTTATCTTGTGGGTGTGCATAACTATCTATGTAACTGGGTAACATGGGACGATATCTCAAGTTATGGGACCTACTACTTGAGATGAAACTCTAAGGAAGGTTGCTTCCTCTACCTAATCCCAGCACTAAACTACTCCTGATGAAGGAAATGTAGCTATCTGCTCCTAATCTATCAATTCCAAGAGACTAGGGGGAGAGAGAGAGATAATGAGAAATAGAAAATCCTACACTATAGAGGTGATAACACTAAGAGAAGGGAGTGTTGTACAATTCAAAAGGCATGAAAATGGAGAGGATAGGAAGAATCAAAAACTAAAAAACATACAATACACTATTTCCATGAGCACAAAACCATTTAAGCATGTAATGAGAGATATGAAATGCACATAATACCTACAAATGTGGAGTAATAAGAGGAAACAATAAACACAACTAGGATAGAAAGAGAATCACACAACTAAAATTTATTGCTCCATTAAAATGCAAATACCATTAAATTGAGATAAAGAGGCAAGATCCTACATTACAATATCCAAAATGTGGCTTAGATTTCTCACATTCACCTAGTAGCTGGAGAAGAGAGAGCAACATCAAAATATGTCTAACCCTTTTTTTACAAATAAGATTTCTTTACAATATAAGGATGAAAGAATGTGAGAGAGAGGGCACTTGAAATCTGCATTCAAAAACCAATAAGGAGTGTTGAGTGGTCTATAAGAGGCATGGATAACCCTTCAAAACCCAACCCATTAAGTCTTGTTCCATATGGGAGAAGAAATCTAGTTCCAAAACCTCATTTAATGCATTTTCACCAACCTAGAAGTGTTGTTTAATTTGGAAGAGTTGTCCTCATTTGTATCCCATCTACCCCTATCAAATCTATAATTTCTTTATTCTATGACATATAACATCAAATTCCAAGTCTAATGATAATTTTTTTGTAAAAACTAGATTTTGGGAGCTCAAGTTGGGTGGTGTGAATCTGGAGTGGTTGTATGGCTCATTTTTAAAAAGTTCGGCCTTGGTTCCAATAATCTCCCCATAGTATGTAGCTTACTGTGTCAATTTTCCTTTATTAATAAGATTTCACGAGGGCGTGGGGAACCATGGCCAAAGTGGAACCATGTTAGGAGGGTCAAGGGGGGCTGAGATCTCCACTTTCACTGCAATCTATGCCACTTCCCTTTACCATCAACACCTTTTCCTTCATGGGGAAATAGTTACCTGCAAATTTTGCTTCCCCGTGGGCCATCCCGACCTGCACAACTCACCAGCACATGTCTATCACTCTAAAAATATCTTATATCTCTCTGATATCCTCATGAACCCCAGACCTTTGTTACAGCCTGAACCCCCTCATCTTGTTCATTGTTCGAGTCAAGCATTTTAGGAATGAAGGACCCATTCTGCCTAAGTTCTTTGGGCCCAAAAAACATGCCTTGGCCACAATATATAAACGTTGAACCCCAAAAATGTATTTAAAAGGGTGTTTTAGTGTGCATAGGTGAGTATATGATGTTTTTATTGATGATCATATATGTCAAATAAGGTGAATTTTTTTATTGGTAGAGAGTAATTTTAGTGTCATGAAGTGTTGTAGTGGCAATCTTGTCCTAGTGCGTGCATGTTCTTGATACATGGTTCAATAAAATAAGGGTTATGTATGAGCTTCAGAGGTATGACGTTCTATAATTTATAGTAGGTTCAGGGAGTTTTGTCATAGGTGTTAGTGAGTCTACAAGATAGAGAGTGTGTCAGTTTAGTTAAGGCATGAGTTAAAGGAAGCAATTTTAGGATTAGTCTTATACCTAGTGCAAACATGACATGAGGTATGAAGCAAAGTAGGAAAAGGAAATTCAATTTAAGAAAGTGATAATTATTTTCAGTGTGCATAACATGTGTGGAAGGTGTATAATGTCATAATCCAAATGTATAGTGCATGTTCAAGGTCTTATTAAAGTAAGACATAAAAGACAAGGCAATAATACATGGGAAAACTAGGTAGCATAAAAAGTTTCAAAGGTTAGCATGCATGAATAAGCACTGGAAATCATGGAGGAGGTTAGTACAAATATGTGTACAAAGTTTGAGGTTGGGCATTTTAAGGAAAATTATGAAAATTTGTTATTTTCTCTACCAAGCTCTCAAAACATTGCTTTCCATCTCGATGGTCTATTTTAAGTGCTCACTCACACGTGAAATATCTACATGGGGACATGAATAATTTATCAATGTTGAGGAATGGATTTAAGAGTCTTTTGTAATTGAAATGAGGTAAAATGATGCCCTATCCTTTATGAATGATTGTTAAGAAGCCAAGTGGGTTTAAACCCTCCTAAAACCCTAGTTTTAGAGTGATAGACAAGATATGAAAAGTTTTTCCAAGAAATGATTTGAGAAGGCCAGTGTGATGATTCATGGATTTATATGTCTCCAAAGTTTATTTTCGTGGAGTTTACATGATCTATATGCGATAGTAAGTTACAAAAAATCATTTATTTTGTGAATATTTATAGGTATAGGAATGTGTTTCACGTGTCGTGATGAAAGACCAATTGTTGGAGAAAGATTAGGATGTGTGATAAATTTCCATGAAAAGTTTGAGATAGATTCATTGTAAGAAATAAGTGAAATATCTCCTCCAAGTTGACCTATCACTAATGGCCTGAAGGGTCAAAACCACTCATGGAGGTTTAAGAAGTGTTTGATAGAAATGCATGGTGTATTAGTGTATTATGAGCATGTATAGCTTGTATATGTCCCTTATTATGTTTTTGTGCTCCTAGTTTGATCAGATGAGGTGTTTTTATGCAATAGCCCTAATGGCCTAATTAACCCAATTAGGATTCTCAAGAATGGTGGTTGGAAAATGTATGAAAGTGCAATAATATTCATGTGAAATATGATTATGAGTGTTTAAGGAGGTGTTTAAGGTCCTTGGTGAAGTTTTCCATACATTGGTAGAGTGTGGAAGTGGAGTTTGAGGTGTTGGATCTTAGTAAGCTCAAGACTGGTTCTTGAGTCCTATATATAGATTTGGGTAGTTTCAATGAAGGAAGTGTTTTTGCTCATTATGCCTTGAATTGGTAGTTGTTATGAGTTTTTTGAGTTGTATAAATATGAGATATTTCTATTAATGTACCAGATGTTTCATGAAGAGGTGATTTGTTGTATGCACCAACTTGTTGTTGAAGACCTATTTTTGAGAATTATCACCATGCTTAAGCGAGGTTAGAGAAGGATGTGATTTGGTGTGTTATTCCCTGTTTGGTTTTATTTCATGGTTTTGGTGAGTTAGTTTGGAGCATTTTTCATTTATTTATGTGATTTAGAAGTATTGACAACATGTTTATTCATAAGAAGTTTTTCACTTTTGAAGAGTGATAATTAGGTGCTTGAGACAATTGATGGTGCTTGCCAAATGGAGTGGTGCATATTGAACATGGAGGTTTCAATATTGTTTGTGATTGTTTATGGTTGTGAGAGGATGTTTCTTAAGTTTCTGGAGATAACAGAGTCTTGGTGGAGCTGTTTTGTGCCCTTGAACTTTAAATGTTGACCGTTAGAGGGAAGACCTAGTTGATCAAGTTTGAATTGTAAGGCTTATGCCAACCTATATGGTCTTATCATGTCCTGTGATTATGTTTATAATATGTTTTATTATGTTTTTAATGAAAAAACTTGCATGGTTTAATGGTATTTTCTGACCTATATGGTTTTATGGCATTAGTCATGTATAAAAGTGTGTTGTATTTTCTCATTTGAGCTAGTGGAGGGGATGGAAGTATGAATGAGAAATAAAAGTGTGTAAAGAGGTAAGAGGTATCTAGAGAAGAGAAGAGAATAGTATGAGAATTTGAGAAGGTTATATGAGAAGAAGCTACAAGGTCACTTCAGCTAAACAACACTATATGGTGCATGCATGAGCGAAGAAGGAGAGAAAGTTGTTTGAGATGGATTTGAGTGGAGAGTGCTGAAAAAGTGATCACAATTAGTTGGTTGAGAAAAAACATCATCAAGTTATCTTCATATTCAAGTGGCTAAGTTGGTGCTTGGTCAAATTGGGGGGTTATATCCTCATTGTAGAGTGGGTTCTTTACTAAATAGGGGTTGGTGCTCTTTGTGGGGTTGGTGCCCTCACTAAAATTGTAGGGGTTGGTGTTCCTTGTGGGGGTTGGTGCCTCAGTAAATTTGTAGGGGTTGGTGCTCCTTGTGAAGTGGGTGATTCGCTAAATTATTTTTTTAGTAATATCTTGAGAGGTACAATGGATTTTTTTTCCCTTAATTTTTTCTCACTTAAAAATGGTGTTCATATGCTCTCTCTTGTTTCATGCTTATGTGGATTATTTATATGTTGTTTGATGGTTTTCTAAGGTATTGTATATTGCTCATATAATGGATAAAGTATGTTGAATGGTTAAACACAATTGAAGTAAATTTTTAAAAAGGATAGATTCACCCCATATTAGTCATTGTGCATCCGTCATGGACAAATTCCATGTTCCTTTTATCAGGACGAGGGGTGGAATAATCATTAATTAACTTTATTAAATGTTAAGTTTAACATTACAAATAAATGTCAATGTAAATGTGCACAACTTAAATAAAAGTAAATAACACCAAAAAACATGTTGACATGCAATATAATGTGGAAAACCCCTAAATGGTTAAAAACCATATAAAATAAATCCACTAATTGAGAAACGTTTAGATACACCAGTCCAGTAACTCCCTCTTCACTTCTATTCCTTGTATTTAGCATGATTTACCTTCATATTCAACATTTGAATATTATTATCTGATATATGATTGATATCCTAAATATTACCTAAGATCATATTTAAATAACCAGAAGGGATATGTCCTTCTTAAGTGATGAGGCACACCCTGATTTAATTAGTTAGTTAATAAAATTAACCAACCACCTAATATAGAGTTTATATTTAAATAATAAGAATATAGATTATTCTATTCATTTAAATATAAAATAAATATTATGATACACTTAATATTATAGTTCTAACACTCCCCCTTAATATTAAGTGGGGATCTATATGCCAACATTACCTATTTGTACAACAAGATTTATAAATCCATAAACCCTAAAGGTTAAGGATAGCATATGTATTTGTGAGACTAAATCCCACCATTTCTCATGGAAATATTCTTATACCACATCTCTAAGATTCTTTTATAACGTGCAAGGACCTCCTTTACAAATAAATGCACACCAGACTATATTTTCCATAAACTCTATCAGTTTACATATATAATACAAGATCTTTTTATAATGTTATTAACTAGAATAGAAGTATAGAGGAGAAGTCAACAATTGGTTGGCCGTTAGGAGGTGGAATTTTCATGAAAAATCCCCCTCAATGGAAAATTTGAAAGGCTAAGCATTTCAAAGAACTTGAAAAACTTCACAACACACAATGGATTCGTAAACATGTCTGTAAATTGATATTCATTCGGGCAGTACTGGAGATCTATATCACTGTAGATAACCTTATCATGAGTAAAATGCATATGTATCTCGATATGTTTTGTTCTTTGATTCTAAACTAATTTTTTAGCAAGAGTAATGCAACTATGGATATCATAAAGAAGAGGATTACTTCCTTTAAATTCCATGTGCATCTCTTCCAACAACCTCTTCAGCCATATGGCTTTATATGTTGCTTCCATTGCACTTCTATATTTTTCCTCAATAGAAGAAATGGAAAATTTTGGCTTCTTTTTATTGCTCCAAGTAATGACACTTGCACCAAACTTGAATACATATCCAATTGTAGACTTGTAATCTATCACATCACCAACATGGTCAGAATCGCAATATCCATATAAACATGCATTATTAGATGAAATTTCATGCAAACCAAAATTAATTGTTCCATTTATATAAAAAAAAATTCTTCTTTCTAACTTCCAGTGATCCTAATAAGGCTCCTACATGAAACTTTAAGAAATCCCTGTTCCATAAGAAATGTCAAGTCTAGTAATGGTTATATAAATAAAACTACCTATAAGTTTCATATAGAAAGTAGGATTAGCTTTTTCACATGCAAGTTTAGGATCAATTTTACATCCTATTTCTATATGAATAACAACTAGTTTACAATCAAACATATTAAACCTTTTAATTAAATTAGTTTCATATTGTGATTGATATACTATAATAGAATTTTTATCCTAAAATATAGCCATGCCCAAAAAATGATGTAATAATCCTAAGTCTGTCATCTCAAAATATTGGATTAATTTTTCTTTAATTTTCATAATTAAACTATTAGAATTACTAGTCCTAAGTAAATAATCAACGTACAATACAATGAGAATGATAGCATTTTTTTAAAATTTTAACAAATAAATCATTGTCAGGTGAACAGTTAGAAACACTAACTTCATAAAATAAATTGTTAATTTTATGATACCAAGCTCTAGGAGCTTTTTTTAACCATATTAAGATTTTTTCAATTTACAAACATACACTTCTTTACCTGGTTCTTCAAATCCTTTAGGTTGGCTCATATAAATTTATTCTTTTAAATCACCATTCAAAAACTCATTTTTGACATCCATCTGATGGATTTACCAACCATACTAAATAGATAAGGCAATCAAAATCTTTACTATGTTCATTTTTGCAATTAGTGCAAATGTTTCCACGTAGTCGATACTAGGTTTTTGAGTAAACCATCGAGCTACTAGTATGGATTTAAATTTATCTACATTGTCATCTGCCTTATATTTAATCTTGTATAACCATCTAGATTCAAATATACTTAATTGTTTAGGAAGAGGGACTAATTCCCAAGTTTTATTTTTAATCAAAACAGTGAATTAAAATTTCATATCATCTATCCATCATTCTTCAGAAGAATATTCTTCGAAAGATTTGTGTTCAGGTTCATACAAAGCCATCAAAGCATGATACGTATGATGAATCCTAGTCATTTTATGAAGGTTTATAGTATTAGAGTCTTGTATATTAGACTCAGCCCATCTAGGTATTTTATATACAGAGGAATAAGAAACAATCACATTTTCAAATATAGGTTCAACACTAGTTTCTTCATTACATACATTAATTTCAAGCTCATCATGAATAATGGAAACAAAAGACGAAGAAGAACAAAAAGGTTTTTCCAAAATTTTAACATTCTTTTTTTCTAAAATTCTCTTTTTGAAGGATCAAAGATCCTAAGACCTTTAGTTTTTACACCATATCTGAAAAAGATACAAGGAACAAAGGTTTGATCAATATTCTTTAGTTTTGATTTCAGAATGAAGAGGGAAGCAGGATAACCAAAGATTTTCAAATGAGATATATTTGGTTTTTGATTTATACAACTTTATCAAAGGAGTTGAATTTACTAAGGCTTTAGTGGGAGCTATATTCAAGATATGAACAACAATGTTCATATCTTTAATGTATAGGGAGTTAGGGACTTGAGTAGAGTGCATCATGGTTCTATCCATTTCTAGAATTGTATATTTTTTCCTTTCCACAATCCCATTCCACTGAGGGGAATAAGGAATAGTCAGTTTCCTTTGAATTCCAAATTTGAAACAAAATGATTGAAACGCTTTACTGACATATTCTCCCCCATTATTAGTTACAAGTCTCTTAATTTTATACCTAGAAGAGTTTTCAAGTGAAGCTTTAAATTATTTAAATTTTGACAATACATTTGATTTCTTTTTCATGAAATACAACCAAATCATACGAGTGAAATAATTAATGAAAGCAGCCATATAGAGAGAACCATTAAGAGATGGAGCTTCTAGGCGTGCTCTAAAATCATTATGGAAAACTTCCAAAGGCTCAGAAGAATTATCATCACAATGGATGTGAAAATGATTAGCAGATTTCTTACCACGTAAGCATCCTTCACAAGTTTCATGATTTTGGGAAATAGGTGGTAGAATAGTCACTAGATTTAAATGAGACATGTTATACATACTCCTGAAATTAACATTACATGGTATGTCATGCCATAATTTCATGGGGTAAGTGCACGAAGTTGGTGGACAATTCCGTGGACATAAAAACCTGAAATTTAGGAACCACGATCATGATTTTAAATAGCGATCGCAGTTCCTAAATTTCGGGTTCAGCAATAACCGAACCTAAAACCGTGATCATGGTTTAGAACCATGAGCATGTTTATAAACCATGATCGTGGAACTCAGAGACGAAAAAAAGTAGTCCCTCGACTCCTCATTTTCCCCATTTTTCATTTCAAACCACGATTTCTCCTAGATGTTTTTCACTGGAGCTTTGAATACCACCTCAAAATTGCTCATTGGTCTTCTGGATCATGATAGGTTCAACCGTGCCGCCAAGAAGAGGAGGTAAGCCCCCAATTTTAATCATTTTTTTTGCATTTTAGGTTTTTTTTGCATTTTAGGTTTTTTTTTTGCATTTTCATGGGTTTTTTGAAATGATTGTTTATGTATACAATTTTCTTGTTTTTGTCAGTTGGTCGGAAAGCTTGAAATCATGCAAAGCATCAAAAAATTCCTCAAAAGCCTCTGAACATTCCTCAAAACCCTCGTCCAAACATAGATCCACCTCTTGTGGCTCCTTCTGTCCCCACTGAACCAGTAGGAACACAAGATAATATCATTGGAAGAATATGAGGAAATAAAATTGTCATTGAGAACCTTATTTAGCCTATAAGACAAAATCATGCCACAAATCCATCCCGTATAACTTTAGCCAACACATTGCAAACATTGATTGGTAAAGTCGACTCCGCAACCAACCAAATACATAGATGGAATACATTTAGAGGTGATTGTAGGAAATGGTATGCAAATAAATTATCCCATGCGGCCGTAAAAGAGAAAAAAAAATGAAAAGACCTCATTTGTGCATTATTTACTGACCCAAGAACCAATGCCCCACCCGTAGTTACTTGCAAACGGTCCCCCAATCCTTTGGGCACATGACTGACTGAATCAAAAACAATTTTTGGGACCGATGGTGGATGGTTTTTGATTATCCACCATGAAACAACAATGAGCTTCCTCTTTAGTTTTTGAAAAAATTATATTGTGAGTTCGTGCTTAATGAGGTCCTGAATTATTTTGACTTTTCTGATTTTTTTAGTCGATGAGGTGGCTCTACACAGAGTTGACCTGGTGCACGTATAGGTCAACCAAGGATCCCCCATGCCCCAAAACCCCCATTGCCTTCAGTTATCCCTCCTACAGTGAAGGAGGTTGTGGAGATTGACACACTACATGTATTGAGGGAACTCACTGACACTCTGAACCCAACATATTGACCAAATTGCATCTAGTGATGTTGGTGGAGGTGCCAGTTCTAGTGCACCACACCACTATGGATCATGTGGTTCCGTATGCACTGCGGGCGAGACATAATTTGCTGGTTCACATGATTTCTTTTCTATAGATGAGGCTAGGGGATGTTTTTTGAACTGGTGCCACTGATATTGGTCTTTCACAGGTAAATTTCAAATAAATATAAATTATATATATATAGACACACACAATAGTTTAATTCACATGTTTGGGACTTTAATATATATGTATTTGATTGTACGTCATGTACATACATGTAAAAAACTAATTTTTTATTTTATTTTAAATAGAAAGAGCTGGTGAAGGAAACATCTAGTGTCGACATGCTAGCTACTATAGTTGGGTGTGTTTCAAACATAAGTTTCAAGTTGTACAAACTTACATTTTTAATTTCATTTGATTGCACTATATTATTATTATAATGTTCCACGTGTATGTTGTACATATTAATATGTTTGTATTTTATACACAGGAGCCTTTCGGGTCATCACCTACTCTGGGAACTAAGGGTACTGGCATGCCTCACATGAATTTTACATAGGTTGGTTTCTCTTTACACTTTGTTTTTAATTGTTGAAGTTCACATGGATTACATGCTTTGGACCTCTATTATGTGGTGCATAGTCATGTAGATTTTAATATTGATTTGTACATGTTTTTTGTATAGCTTATGACTGCCAGAGTGACTCCTCCATATATGCAGTCTGTGGAGGTTGCTATAGATACTGCCATAGAATCTACAGATCCACTAACTGAGGTACAATTTTTTAAATTTGTTGAATTTTGGAGGTTCATTATTTCTTATTACTTAAATCTACAATATCAAATTTTGTATGTATGTGAAATATTTAATTTGAAAATTAATTATTTATATGTAGATTGCCCCTCATGAGTCTACTGTTGTCCCTGCGATGCATCAACGAAAAATTGATAGGGATCATGACATTGCGGTAAGATTTCACATGCATTTTAACTAAATTGTACAAGTTTCTAAATTTTGAATGTATTTTAAAATTTTAGGTGTTAAAAACCTGTTGTTTATGAATGTGCAGGTTAGGTTGCAGGCCTTCTTAGAGACGCCTAGGACCACACAGATGAAATCCGTAGTGGCATCTCCCTCCATTACATCCCCAAGTCATGGGCGTGCTACTTCTAGCAGGGTGAAGAGAGGGAAGATGTTTCATGAGTAGATTCATAGTCCACTTGGATGTACATAGATATATATATGGGCCATTTGGTCCTAATGAACATGTTTCTTCATATAGTCCATTGTATACATATAGCCTTTTGTGACCGCATGTGGTCCTATATACATTATGACACACTTAGTTTGAGATGTACACATGTAATGAACTTACATATTTTATGAAACATGTGTCTGGAGCACACTATGTTTGATTATTATATATCCATGTGTGTTGGTTTTCATAACGATATTACATCTATATGTTTGATTTGATTTCATTGCATCTATGATAGATCCTTCTATGTATGTTTTCATAACCATTTATTAGTTCTAGCTATGTATGTTTGATTTAAAATTAAAAAACCATGTCCCGGAGCACTACATGGCACAATTGTTAAGAAAACCTATTCCACTAAGCAAAACCATGCTAGGTGAACTACAAAAGGGCAATACATAATTAATTTTTTTTCTTTTAAAGCTAACACTCATCTGTTTCATATCAACTAATGCAAACATTGATAGAAATAAGCGAGGTAGAGTTCATCTTGAACTATATGAATATAACGTTACTTATGGTGCAACATTGCATGGTACAATTGTTAAGAAATTAAGGGAAGCATTTACATGGTTTTAGAGAAATTAAGGGAATCAATAGATGTACACACCTTATCTCTTTATAATTTGGTGCTATATGCCAATCAACTAAGAAGTTAAACATTCAATTTGATGATCATTTAAAGTAGATTCACTTCTCTCTTTCATTTTCATTGTTTGTCTCTTTTTTCTTGGACTTACCATCCTCTCTTTCCTTTTATTTGATTGTATGTATTCAAGACTTCTTTTTTTCTCCTTCTTATTTTTCCATTGTTCACTCTTTTTTCTCTTGACTTGTCTCTTGTTGCTTTGAATATCCTGTCATAAATATCTCCTCAAGCCTTTGTATTTCCTCGTGTACAACAAGTATTCACTCTCTCCTTCACTTTCTTTATTTATTGATCACAACCATTACATGCTTGCCTAAAACTGAAACTTGACCTTTTCTCGTCACTTTCCTCTTGTTTCCCATTTCATATTGAATGAGTACCTATTTATTCTCTTAGAATTTCATTTTTCACTTCCTTTCTCCTGCATTATTCTTCTTTCGTGATATGTTCTCCATTATGAGAATTCTTTTCTCTTCTTCATGTTTCTCATGCATGGAAACTATTTTCCTCTTATTCCTTCATAGGCTCTCACTTATTTGTTTCCTTCACTTCTTTTAGCATGCTTCATAACTGACTTGATTGGCCACTTCACTCTCCTTCTAAAATTCCATCCAAATATGAAAACTTGAAGCTACTTGCCTTGGCATTTTATTTATAATCTTATTCATATGTTCACATTCTCACCATACTATTAGAAACAATGAATAAATGCATTTCACTCCTTTAACATGACTTACCTTTACTCACCGCTTTTCACTAGTTCTTACTTCACTAGCAATTATGGCTCATTTAATTTCAATTCCTTTTAGTATTCTTGACCTATATTCAAATACTTAATCCACTATTAGAATAAAAGGGAATGATTTATTCTTGTGAATATTCAAAGCATGATAATTAGGGTATTAGATACCCATTAAGGGATGAAAAGTATGTAAAAATTTTCAAGGTAACCAAGAGCATGACCATATTACAATGCAAACATAATGAGCATGTAAGCACATAGCTGGGGCCGTAGAGGATGGCGAGAGATCACCAAAATAACATATCTCAAGAGAGAAAACCAAGGACAATGATGAAGCACCTAAGAGGACAAAGGCAAGTCCAAACAGAATAAGAGAGATGGAAGGTAGACAAGTGACATTGAATGTTTTGAGTCATAGGAAATGAATGGAGGCGAGGAGTGAGAAGTCATGCCTCAGGATGTCGTGGCACTGAACTAAATGCATCAAAACATTTGGGTGGCTATGTGAACACTAGAGGAGGTGTTGTTTCGGTGCGTGACGAGGTCCTTGCTTCTGGGCTACTTCGTTCGGGCGTAGTCCCTTAAGAGCCCTGAGACCAAAATATCATTCAACTTCAAAAGGTGACTACTCAAACTTCGTGGCACCTAACAATGTCTCATCTAGTCCAATTCCTCGGCATAGGGACACTCAACAATTTACTCTCTTGGTTTTTTCCTTCTCATATCAGTGCTCTCGCTGCCCTATTGTTTGCAAACACACGAAATAGTGTAGTTTGAGCCAGTGTAAGGTTGTCAAATGCTATATTTTGCAAACGGTGGGTTGTGGAACCAAACCAATTACACCAACATGTCTGGGTGGCCAGGTGAACACTAGAGGAGGTGGTTTTTTGGTGTGCGACAAGGTAGTTGCTTTTGGGCTACTTCGTTCAGGCATTGTCCCTTAAGAGCCTTGAGACCAAAATATTGTTTAACTTCGACGGGTGACTACTCAAACTCTGTGGCACCTAGAGATGTCTCGTTTGATCTAAAACCTCAGCATAGGGACCCTGTACAATATCCTCTCTCAATTTTTTCCTTCCCAGATTGGTGCTCTCGCTGCCCTATTGTTTGCAAACGCGTGAAATAGTGCAGTTTGAGCCAGTGTAAGGTTGTCAAATGCTATATTTTACAAACGGTGGGTTGTGGCACCGAACTAACTACACCGACATGTCAAAGTAGCAAGGTGAATACTAGAGGAAGTGGTTTTTTGGTGCGTGAAAAGGTCGTTGCTTCTGGGCTACTTCATTCGAGTGTAGTCCCTTAAGAGCCCTGAGACCAAAATATCATTCAACTTTGATGGGTGACTACACAGAATCCGTGCAACCTAAAGATGTCTTGTCTAATCCAAAACCTCGGTGTAGGGACCCTCTACAATAGCCTCTCTCAATTTTTTCCTTCCCAAATCGGTGATCTCGTTGCCCTATTTTTTGCAAACACGCAAAATAGTGAAGTTTGAGCCAATATAAGGTTCTCAAATGCTATATTTTGGAAACAGTGGGTCATGGCACTGAACATACTACACTGACATGTCCAGGTGGCTAGTTGAACACTAGAGGAGGTGGTGTTTCTATGCTCGACAAGGTCGTTACTTCCGGGATACTTCATTTGGGCACAGTCCCTTAAGAGCCTTGAGACCAAAATATCGTTCAACTTCGATGGGTAAATACATGGACTCTGTGGCACCTAGAGACATCTCACCTAATCCAAAACCTCAATGTATGGACCAAATAAAATATCCTCTCTTGGTTTTTTCCTTCCCAGATTGATGCTCTCGTTGCCTTATTGTTTGCAAACACGTGAAATAGTGCAGTTTGAACTAGTGTAAGGTTTTTCAAACGCTATATTTTGGAAATAGTGGGTCGTGACACCAAATAGACTGCGCTGATAGATTTGGGTGGCCAGGTTGACACTAGAGAAGGTGGTTTTTTGGTGCGCAACAAAGTCGTTGTTTTGGGCTACTTCGTTCGAGCGTAGTCATTTAAGAGCCCTGAGACCAAAATATTGTTCAACGTCGACAGGTGACTACTCGGACTCCGTAGCACCTAGAGACATCTCGTCTGATCTAAAAACTTCATGTAAGGACCCTCTATAGTATCCTCTCTCAGTTTTTTTCTTCCCATATTGTTACTCTCACTGCCCAATTGTTTGCAAACAGGTGAAATAGTGCAGTTTGAGCCAGTGTAAGGTTGTCAAATGCTATATTTTACAAATAGTTTGTCATGGCACTGAAAAAACTACACCGACACATCTAAGTGGCCAAGTGAATGCTAGAGTAGGTGGTGTTTTGGTGCGTGACAAGGTCTTTGCTTCTGAGTTACTTCGTTCAGGTGTAGTCCCTTAAGAGCCCTGAGACCAAAATATTGTTCAACGTCGACGGGTGACTATTCAGACTTTGTGGCACCTAGAGATGTCTCGAATGATCTGAAACCTCGATGTAGGGACCCTATACAGTAGCCTCTCTCAGTTTTTTCCTTCCTAGATCGATGCTCTCACTGCCCTATTGTTTGCAAATGCATGAAATAGTGCAGTTTGAGCCAATGTAAGGTTGTCAAATGCTATATTTTGCAAATGGTGGATCGTGGCACCAAACTGACTATGCTGACACATCTAAGTGGCCAGGTGAATGCTAGAGGATGTGGTATTTTAGTGTGCGACAAGGTTGTTGCTTCCGGGCTACTTCGTTCGGGTGTAGTCCCTTAAGAGCCCTAAGACCAAAATATCATTCAACTTCGATGGGTCACTACTCGAACTCCGTGGCACCTAGAGAAATCTCGTCTAATCAGACACCTCAAGATAGGGACCCTATACAATAGTATCTCTTAGTTTTTTCTTTCCCAGATCGGTGCTCTCACTACCCTATTGTTTGAAAACACGGGAAATAGTGCAGTTTGAGCCAATGGAAGGTTGTCAAATGCTATATTTTGCAAACAGTGGGTCGTGGCACCAAACCAACTATGCTGACATGTCCGGGTGGATAGGTGAATGCTATAAGAGGTGGTTTTTTGGTGTGCAACAAGGTCATTGCTTCCGAGCTACTTCGTTCGGGCGTAGTCCCTTAAGAGCCCTGAGACCGAAATATCTTTCAACTTCGATGGGTGACTACTAAAACTCTGAGGCACCTAGAGATGTCTTGTATTATCTGACACCTTAGCATAGGGACCCTCTACAATATCCTCTCTCGGTTTTTTTCTTCCCAGATCAGTGCTCTTGCTGGCCTATTGTTTACAAACGCGCGAAATAGTGCAGTTTGAGCCAATGTAAGGTTGTCGAATGCTATATTTTACAAATGGTGGGTCATGGCACCAAACTGACTGTGCCAACACATCCGGGTGGCTAGGTGAATGCTAAAGGAGTTGGTATTTTTGTGCTTGACAAGGTCGTTGCTTCCAGGCTACTTCGTTTGGGCGTAGTCCCTTAAGAGCCCTGAGACCAAAATATCGTTCAACTTCGACAAGTGACTGCATGGACTCTGTGGCACCTAGAGATGTATCGTCTTATCTAAAACGTTTTTGTATGGACCCTCTACAATGGCCTCTCTCGGTATTTTCCTTCCCATATCGGTGCTCTCGTTACTATATTGTTTCTAAATGCATGAAATAGTGCAGTTTGAGCCAGTGTAAGGTTGTCAAACGCTATATTTTACAAACAGTGGGTTGTGGCACCAAATCGAATGTGTCAAAACATCCAGGTGGCTATATGAATGCTAGAGGAGTTGGTGTTTTGGTTCGTGACAAGGTCTTTGCTTCCAGGTTACTTTGTTCGAGCGTAGTCCCTTAGCCCTGAGACCAAAATATCATTCAACTTTGATGGGTGACTACACGGACTCCGTGACACCTAGAGACGTCTCGTCTAATCCTACACCTTAGCATAGGGAACCTATACAATAGCCTCTCTCATTTTTTTCCTTCCCAGATCAGTGATCTCACTGCCCTGTTGTTTACAAACGTGTGAAATAGTGTAGTTTGATCTAGTGTAAGGTTGTCAAATGCTATATTTTACAAAAGGTGGGTCATGGCACCGAACCAACTGTGCTGACACATCTAGGTGGCTAGGTGAACACTAGAGGGGGTGGTGTTTTAGTACGCAACAAGGTCATTGCTTCCGAGCTACTTCATTCGAGCGTAGTCCCTTAAGAGCCCTAAGACCAAAATATCGTTCAACTTCGACGGGTAACTACTCATACTCCATGGCACCTAGAGATGTCTCGTCTGATCAAAAACCTCAGCATAAGGACCCTCTACAATACACTCTTTTTTTTTTCCTTCCCACATCGGTGCTCTCGCTGCCCTATTGCTTGCAAACACGCAAAATAGTGCAATTTGAGTCAGTGTAAGGTTATCAAATGGTATATTTTGCAAACGGTGGGCCGTGGCACCAAACTGATTACACTGACATGTCTGAGTGGCTAGGTGAATGCTACAGTAGGTGTTGTTTTGGTGCATGACAAGTTTTTTTCTTCTGGGCTACTTCGTTCGAGTGTAGTCCCTTAAGAGCCCTGAGACCAAAATATCGTTCAACTTCGATGGGTGACTACTTGGACTCCGTGGTACCTAGAGACATCTTGTATGATCCAACACTTTAGCGTAGGGACCCTCTACAATATCCTCTCTTGGTATTTTCCTTCCCAGATCAGTGTTCTCGCTGCCCTATTGTTTGCAAACATGCAAAATAGTGCAGTTTGAGCCAGTGTAAGGTTTTCAAATGCTATATTTTGCAAATGGTGGGTCATGGCACCAAACCGATTGTGTACACACGTAGGTGTGGTATTTTAAACACTTTAGGAGGAGTCATTTTGGTTCTCTAAGCACCAGGTACTTCTCATCTAACTCCTCCAGAGCCAAGAACCACCTTCATGGGTACATAAATCGTTGTTAATTACTTCGCTTTTCTTGTAAAACAATGAAAGATTCTCTTAGCTTCGAGAATTTAAAATTCTCTACTAATAGTGCCAACCACGTGAAGGTGGAAGCTTTTCTGGCACCACTGACCTGAACATAAAAGTGTTAGTCAAAGAAATTTAAGTATCAAATCAAAACCATACTAGATATATACAAAATACACAAATTTAAAATAAAATATATGAACTTAAATCTATCTAACTAGCAAATTTATGTATATCAAAGAAATTATATATACCAGACATGAGAATTGTAAATTCATTCCAATGAACCATCAAGATCGGATCTACTCTGAATAGCAGACAAGATTGCTTCATGATCTGACTCTCAAACCTTCCAAAGAATCTTGTTATTAGGCCTTCCTCAATATCTATACAGCTAAATATTTGTCGCTAGAACTAGATGCCAATATAAGAGTATTTTCCTGTGTGTCTCAAATTCTTCAAACACCCAAATAGAGGAGTTTTTTAATGAATACCGTAGAATCCAAGTTCTAGTAACTACCATTGACCCTGTATGATACTCAATATCTTTTCCATCTATAATAGGAGAAATCAACTTCTTTCTTTCCTTGATGCAACGGCATAAGAAATAGTTTGTTCCTTCTTCATTTTCTTCTATCACAATAACTGCAAACACATGTCCTACAAAAAACAAAGGTTGAGCAACTCAAATTTAAATTACATATCAAATTTTCAATGGACATAACTCAATATAAAAATTAAATAAATAACCATAAATACCTTGTCACACCAAAATCAAAATTTCGTCAAAGTCCTTGGATGTTGTAACTTCATCTGTAGAAACAAGTCATAATGCTTGTGGAGGTTGATAACTAGGAAGCAGAGTTAGAGGCCTACAAATCCATCCATGCACCCATTCTTGTGAATCACACTCAGCTGTGACAAATTCGATACAAGATGCACAAAAACATGTCAAATTTCTTGTCCATACGGCCCATGAAGTAGTGTCTAAAAAAAAAAAGTGCATATCACTGGACCCAGTGAGTGTCATACAATCCTTGTAGTTAGCAATTTGTTGTTCCTCTATCAACCAAAAATATCTGTGAACTGTGGAATTTTCTTGAGAATCTCGGGCCATGTTGTCAATACACCATTCCACTATGCTCTTTGCATTTTTTCATTTAGCACCATATTTGTACTTCAACTCTTCTCTTGCAACATCTATTTTCACACATTCCCTTCCACTGTCATGCTCTCCTTTTCCATGTCCAGCCTCGGTGAAACTCCAAATATGTTGCACACCCATCTTGACATGCATTCTGCTCATCCAATAAAACATTTGTGCATTCTTAAACTAAGACGTGCAATTATCTGACCATATATAATGTTGTTGGAAGTGGATGTCTCTATCAGACAAGTTTCCATAAAATAACTGGAAACACCCTTGCAAAAATTCAATAGAATGAGCACGATCATCACTAATATAAAGTGGTACTCTCTCAAAAAAATTTGATCATTCTTTGTACTATCAGGAGAATGTAGAAATGCTATATGCACAAAAATGACAACTTGTACTGAGTTGTAATATTGCAATTGAACCTCCATTTGTGGTTGCAATGTGTAATTCTCTACAAAATTGACCACTAAAACAATAGTACCAATACGAAATGTGTCCTTGCATATCTTGAACTGTTCATCCAACAATCGAGCTCTATGTGTATGCCTAGCGTACTCATAAACAAGTTCATCCTTAAATTTTCTCAAAAATTGGAAAACAAGTATTTTTTTTGTAACTAGCTCACACCGTTTAGACTCTTTTCCATCTTTCAACTGGTATGAAACTAATTTATATTTATCAAACTCAACTAAATTATGTCCTATTGTACCTTTAATTTTCTCATGGATACAACTTTCCAATTTAGGTAATCCGCTGCATGTACTACAACTTCCATTTAAACAATCTTGACTATAAAAAATTGTCCAACTTATTTTTCACAAAATATAGTAGGAATGAAATCCCTGGAAGATATTGGTGGAACTTGAACACCACATTCTAATAACATAGTTTCAGAATGAAAAATAGAATGAATACGTAAAAATTTAGCATAATGCATTGCAAATTTAAAATGTTTCCTACAACAAGTGGTGCGAGCGTGGTTTATTTTCACATAGAATGGTTTCAATATTTCAAAAAAATGTTGACTAATTTTAATTTCCAAATTCTCTTGTTCAAACTTACGAAAAAATTGAGTTTGAGTCATATCTAAGAAATGCTTTGGATGTGGTTCACGATTAGTAGAACCAACTCTCCATTTTATAACATCTCTTGTATTAAGTGAAACTCTAGTGTTATCATACCAAAATTAAATAAAAACTTCTCTTATAGCATCAGAATTATTTTTGTCCTTATGTGGTGCTCTAGCAGAAAATACCCAAAAATCCGTGTCATTGAGTGATTGAAGGATATTACATCTTTTAATTTCTTTCATTAGAGTTTTTCGATTAACTTGCAACATTCGACTTGGTTACATAATCAAACGTTGTTTTTTATTGATTCACTTACAACACTAGTAGCAAGTTCATGACGCACAATATTACTATCCCTAGTGTGTCTCTTGACACCAATAGTGTGATATGCATCATGAAGGTTTTCAACAATTATATAGGTTTGACCACGTATATTAGATGTTGTCAATCCTAAGGTGTTTAATGTAGGTCTCATTTTAATCAATTTCATCAAACTAACCATCAACTGACATCTTTGGGAATCATTTAAAATTTTAAAATGATTATCCCAAATTTTAGTGGATTTTCTTCTAATTTGTCATTTAGAAAGTTTGTCAGACATTGGTTTCAAAATGTTTTCATCAATTTCAATAAAAATTTAGGTTTCTTACGTAAAATCCTAGGTGTTTTTATCAAATTTTGCCTATCTATAGTTTCAACATGAATTTCCTTATTCACATTTTCATTGTCACCTTCAATTTCATCATTTGTTACATCATGAGTATTTAATTCTTCTTCAACATTGACAATAAAAACATCTTCATCACGAGTATTTAATTCAACTTCAACATTGACAGTAAAAACATTACCGAGTTCTTCATTGCTTACAATAGTTGGGGTTGAAGATGAACCTCTTCTTGATTCATGAAGATTCTGCATTCGCTCAGCATTTTGAATTTTGTTGGCCTCTAATTTGTTTGGTATTTTTTTACTTAATGACTTCCTTTTTTGAATTCGTTTCTTGTCTCCCATGATGTTTTTCTTCTGGTGATAAGAAAAATGTGTAAAAAAATACAAAATTTCATAGTAATTTGTACGGTAAGGTCAACGAGTAAAAAACACATGGTAATTCAGACATTGGGATGTGTGTAAATATGATTTATGAACTGCAAGCATGCTTTATAAACCACCATCGTGGTTTATAAAGCGCGCTCATGGTTTGTGTGAAAAAAATGGCGATCGTGCTTTATAAACCACCATCAGAGATCTATCTGCCGAACCTAAGCCTCAAGAAATCTTTGTTTTTCCCCAACCAAAGCTATAGAAGGTCATTATGAAGTGTAAAAGGTCAAAAAACCTTAAATTTTCTCTTCCAAATACTTGAACCATGCTAAAAAAATGAAAATATTTCACAAAAATGGTGTTATAGCGTAGGGGAGACTGTTAGCTTCGTAGAAATATTGATTTTAAAGTGAATAGAATAAGATAAATATCATTTTATAATTTTTTATTAACAATAGGTTTTTAAGACATATTTTCCCATGAATATTCATGTCTACGTTTAAGACTATAACTTTTGTTTCACTTATCAAAATGTGATAAAACTTATACCATCCCAAGCATGGACAAATTTTATACACGTTAAAAAATAAACATTATTTCGATATTTTTTGATATAGTTATGGCGGGAAAATGGAAAGCGCTCCATTTTCTAATTATTTTCAGACCACTTTCATGGAAAAAATCATTAAAAAAATGTATTGCTAAAAAATATACAAAATAAAATCCATCCCAAGATAGACAACTACATCTAACTTTTCACCTAATTGAAAAAAAAAACAAGTTTTCGTCATCGAAATCACGGGCAAACAGACTACAATCTTATAATTTTTTTTCGAAAAAAAAACCAAGTCATATAATTTTAAGTGTTTAATATAGCTAAACTTGTCCACTTTTTTAAAAAATTAGTATTTTAGAAACTAAATTCCGGATTCTATGATTCATAATTATATAATGTTTTCTAATTTATAATGTGTGTATTGCTAATAATCCCTACAAGTTGAGAGTTCACTGTTTTTTACAATATGACGTCCACAGATGACCCCATTTTTGTCCATCAACTTCCTGCACTTACCCCATGTCGATTCTTTGAGTTATAAAACAATAATCAGAAGGAACGCTAGAAAAGACTTACAAACCATCTCTTTTGAATGCCTTCAACTATAGTAACATTATGTTCATTTTTAATAAACCATTTATTGTTTAATAATGTTACACTATAATTATTTTGATTCAAATGAGAATAAGAAAGAAAATTCATTTTAATTTTAGGAACTAACAACACATTATTAATAAAACCATTTGAAACATTTACCTTTCCCTAAGCCTGAAAATCGAGAATGAAATGATCACCCAAACAGATTTGATCATTATCTTCACTAAGTTTATATAGGATATCAGATCTAAAGGCCATGTACCTAGAGGCACCACTATCTAATATCCAATCATTTTCTTTTGCAGTGGAAAAGGCAACATACAAATCAATTACATTTAATATTTGACTATTTTTTTATTCTTATTTTGGTTTTGATTTGGGTTTTGTTCAAATTTGTTACCCTTTTGAATTTTTATTTTTTAAAAAAATAAAAATTCATCTTTCTTTTGTCCAAATTTACCACAGTACATTGACATTTTCCATGAAAGCTAACTCTTAGATTTCCAGGCTTATTATTTTTTCTAGGAGGTTTAAAAGTTGGCTTTTGATTTTTGTTGAATCTAGAAGTATTATCTTTCGATTTCTGAGCAAAAAGTGCCTGAGTGGAATTCTCCTTAGAATAAAAATTTGAAATTACTTGTTATTCCTCTATGCGAAGAGCACTAAGGGTTTGAAAATATGGAATGTTTTGTTTTGTTTGATATTTTGAACTCAAAATTGAAATGAAATTTCTAAATTTCTTATGAATATTCAACTGAATAATAAAATAAAGAAATTTATCCTGAATCAAATTACTACCACATCCATCTAACTATGACTTAATATTTTTTATTTTTGATAAATAATTTTATCACCTTTTCATATCCCTTCATGGGATTTTTCATTAGTTCTAAAATCATTTTGATAATTTTTGTCGAACACGTACCTTCGTGCATTGATTGTAATTGAGCCCAAGCATCACTTGGACTTTCTTGGTTTCTGATATGAAGAAAAAAATCATCTTGTATGCTTTCAAAGATAATGGACATCACCTTTTGTACTTTCTATTGATGTGCAATGATGTTATCAACATTTTCTTATCTTCCAGTAGGATCTCTCTCAATTCCAGTCACAACTACCCATAATTTGTGAGCCATGAATTATGCCTTCAATCAAATCTTCTAAATGTTGTGTTTTTTCCCATTCAACATATGATATTTATCAATTCAAGATTGATTAGAACCCATTTTTTTGTAAAATACAAATAATTAATAAATAAGGATTAAAATAAGAGTTTCAATAAAAGTCCCCTTGTTGTATTTTAATCCCCGCAATTAAACACAATCAATTTACACCAAAAAAATAGGTCCTTTTAATTGAATAATCTATACATGAATACGTTAGAAATGATATAAAAAATAAATTAAAATCTAAGTGAATTTTTTTGTTTTCTAACAAAATGACAACAAAAAAAATTTCATCGTAGCACAAGAATATATCATTTTTAAATTTAAAATGATATTATTTTACTATTTTTTACAAAAATAATTTTTATAATTTGTTTATATTTTTTAAAAAAATGAAAAAATAATTCATATATACATTTTTCGAAAAAAAAAACAATTTATATAAAATAAATTGGAGCTCTTGTTCCATATTACGTAGGATTTTCTATTAACTCGATTGAGTTAGCTAGCCAACTCAGCGAGTTATCCACCGAGTTACCATATAATTTCCAAACTATGCAATTTAGCTGAAATTTATTTACCATATAAGCCACATATACCAGTTTATTTATGCCAACTGAGCCATAATAATATTGCGGACAAGCCTCACAATGAGCTATAATGGACCAACTTATGTATCCATGGTTGAGCCGCATCACAAGGATAATGAGCCATGCCCATAAGGGATCAAATAAAAATGGGGTGGTGTGACCGTAGTCACACCACCACTTCCGCACACCTAAGCTTATAAAGCATACCAAAATCTGCCCCCATCCTAATGTGGGACAATATATTGTGCAAAGGAGAGGGGGGGTCCACGGTGAGAGAGGAGAGGAGGGTCTTGTGAGGGACACATGACGCACAAAGAGGAGGTGCACAAGGCCTATACAAAATGTGTCAAGTGGCACGTATATAGGAGGGGGCGATTTGGAGGGGACTGACCCCAATAAAATTTACTTATTATTATTTTTTTAGTATATGTATTTTTAATATAAGCCTTCGGCATAGTTTTTGGTAGGGTTTAGGTTATATAAACCATAGGTTTATTGATGTGAATCCAGCTACAAGAGGTTGAAATACCTCCAAAAACACACATAAACAACTTTGCAAATAAAACTAGGAGTTTCAAAATAGCTTACTTCTCATTTTGGAATTCAGACTGATCTATTACATCATTACAATCCTCCTTTTATTTCAAGACTATTCTAAAACCCTAAAATGCCAACAAACCCTAAAATGCCAAAAAACCCTAAAATACAAAAGAACTCAGATTGACCCCAAAATTTTTGTGCCAAATATGCATTCATAAATTAGGGCTCATGTGAAATTTGGACTTATTCTGACATGCAAAACAAAAGTTATAAGAGTTCTAAGACCTAGTCAAAAGTGGAAAAAACTTTCGGAGCCAATTTTGGGCCACTAGATGAAGGAATTTGAGCCCGAAAACGTGCCAAAATGGGCACAACGCTTTAAAAAACAATCACCCCAGCATAGTAATCATGTATATCTACCACCCTATAAAATTTCATGACGATCCAACAGTCGGATAAAAAGTTATGGTCTCTGCAAGTTATGCTCCCACATCATTCTCCCCTTGTTGAAAAGAATTCAGCTCCTACAAATTATGTTGACAGAACTCATCTAATTTTGCACTGTCAATTTTTCTCAACTTCCACTCAGAAATCCAAGTATTTTCTTCTTGTTGCAAACCTTCCCACAATACCAAATATCTGTTGTATCTCCCATGCCTAGTGGTTACTGTCTTTTTGTCCAAGACACACAATACCCTCTCCTTTTCTTCTTTCACGTCTATTGTTCCAATACTTATTCTCCATTCTTGCTATTTACATCATGACCTAGAAACATAAAAAATCGTTGAAATAAGAAAAAACATTCAGGTAGCTCCACCTCGTAGGCATTATCACTCATTCTCTTCACAATCATACATTGGCCAATCTTCTTATACTTTTGTTTATTATACATCCCCATTGGAAACCTCTCCTTTCTAAGATGAAACATCACCATATCTTCTTCAAATGAGTTTACTCTCTTACTTTCATCCATAACCATTTTATATTTTACATAACTGTCTTTCAACTTCACCCTCATTTTCCCCTACAATTGTAGCATGTGTTCTACAAATGTTCTGCATCATCACTAGTTTCATCTTCACCCGGTAGAACAATTAGATCTAGGACCCCCTTGGGATTCCTACCATATACAATCTTGAAAGGAGACCTCCCTGTTGACCTATTTACTAAGCTATTATATGCAAACTCAGCTTGAGGTAAAGATAAGTCCCATTGTTTTGGATTTTCTCCAACTATACAACATAGGATATTTTCCAAGATTTTGTTCACTACTTCCATCTACCCATCAATCTGGGGGTGATATGCACTACTAAACTATAGTTGTGTCCCGAATTTCATCGATAGAGTCCTCCAAAAGTAACTCAAAAACTTCGTGTCCCAATCTAAAGTGATCATTCTTGGAATTCCATGCAGTCTAACCACTTTTGAAAAAAACAAATTTGTAATTCTGGAAGGATCATTAGTTTTTTTACAAGAAATGAAATGTGACAATCTTAGAGAATCTATCAACCACAACAAAGATAGAATCATTCCCTCACTGTGTGTTAGGAAGCCCTAACACAAAATCCATACACAGATCAACCCATGGCCTTGTAGGGATAGGAAATGGCATACACAACCCAGTATTTTGTGCATGGCCCTTAGCCATTTGACACACTCTACATCTTGCTACAACCCTACTTATGTCCCTCTTTACCTTTGGCCAATAATAATTTTCTACAACAAGAGAAATTGTCTTACTTATACCAAAGTGTCCAGCCAACCCCCCACTATGCAATTCTCTTATAATATTTTCTCTCATTGAACTAGCAAGGATGCAAAATTGTTTCCCCCTAAACAAATAACCATCCTGTATCAAATAATCAAAATAATCACTACCTATTGTAGGCTCCTTAAGTTTTTTGACAACATCACCAAAATCTGGATCACCTTCATACAATTCCTTAACTACCTCAAACCCTAGTACTTTATTTTCCATTGTTGTCAAAAGGGCTACACGCCTACTCAAGGCATCAGCAACTTGATTCTGCTACCAGAATTATTCTTTAAAACAAAAGTATATTATTGAAAAAATGAAACCCATTTTACATGCCTACTATTTAGTTTCTTTTGTGTGTTTACATACCTCAAGGCTTCATGGTCAGTGAAGAGTACAAATTCCTTTGCTACCAAGTAATGTCTCTAGCTCCTTAATGCTTGGACAATAGCATAAAATTCCACATCATAAGTAGAATATTTCCTCCTGACTTCATTTAGATTTTCACTGAAGAATTCCATAGGTCATCCTTCTTGACTCAACACAACTCCAATCCCAACATGTGAGGCATCACAGTCAACCTCGAAGACCTTACTAAAATCTGGCAATACCAAAATAGGTGCTTCTGATACTTTCTTCTTCAACAATTCAAAACTATGTGTTGCTTCCTTGGTCCATACAAACTCCCTCCCTTTTGTACAATATATTATGGGTGTAGTAATGCTACTAAAATTATTGATGAACTTCCTATAAAAAGTCACCAATCCATGAAAACTATGAACCTCTGTCACATTCCTTGGAATAGGACATTCCAGAATTGCCTTTAATTTTTCTCATCCATCCTCACTCCACCCTTTGATATGACAAATCCCAAAAAAACAAGACTCTTTTGAAGGAATCTACACTTCTTTAAGTTTGCATATAGACTCTCTTTACGTAACAACTCTAGCACCAGTTTCAGATGTAACAAGTGTTCTTCCACTGTCGTACTGAATATCAAAATATCATCAAAATAGACAACAAAAAACTTACCATTATATTCTCAGAGTACTCTGTTCATCAACCTCATGAATGTACTGGTTGCATTAGATAGCCCAAATGGCATCACCATCCACTCGTATAATCCATCTTTTGTTTTGAAAGTAGTTTTCCATTCGTCCCCTTCACGGATTCGGATCTGGTAGTAAGCACTCTATAGGTCAATCTTGCTAAAATATCAAGCTCCCGCTAGCACATCCATCATATCATCCAATCGTAGAATTGGGAACCGATACTTAGTTGTGATCTTGTTTATGGCTCTGCTGTCTACACACATTCTCTAGTCTCCATATTTTTTGGGATTCAATAATGCTGGAATTACACATGGACTCATGCTTTCTCTCACTAACCCTTTCTGTACTAGATCTATCACTTGTCTGTTCAACTCTTCACTCTATGTCGGACTCATCCGATAGGCTGCTTGGTTTGGAAGGGCCGATCCTGGGATCAAATCAATATGGTATTGAATATCTCGCTTTAGAGGTAACCCATCTGGTAGCTCATCTGGTATGACATCTTTGTATTCTTTTAGTATCTTTTCTACTACAACAGGTATATTAAAGTCTTCTTTCTCCAGCTTCTTTGACATTAGTGCATAACAACATCCAGCTTCTTCCATTTCTGTAACAAACTCTTTTGTAGCCAATAAGCTCTCACTCTTCTCTTCTTCCTTGAAGGGTAAAAAAACCACCTTTACACCATCCTTCTAAAAGGTATATGTATCTTTCCCTCCATCATGTGTAACCTTTCTATTGTATTGCCAAGGCCTACCCAATAATATATGACATGCATCCATTGGGATAACATCACACCACGCCTCATCCTTGTAGGTATTCCCAATTGAAAACTTTATAAGGCATTTTTATCTATGGTTACTTCATTTCCTTTCTTGAACCATGATATACGATAGGCATATGGGTGCTTCTCACATTTCAAATTCAGTTTATCAACCATCACAGTTGAAACCATATTTTCACAACTACCACCATCAATAATAATTTTACATACCTTTCCTCCAGAGGTGCATCTTGTTCGAAATATATTTGTTCGAAGCCACAAATCAGCTCCAGCAAAATCATGTTCTTTCTCCTACCTTGGGACAATCATCGTACTACCTATCATGATGGTTTCACCCAAGTCTGCAGCAACCTCCATTTCTTCTTCCTTTTCAGCCTCAACCAGATTTGCTCATGGTTTTTCTCCTTGCCATCTATCTTGTGTAGGATAGTGCGGACACTCAAAAGTTTTTTTCCCCTCTTCACCACAACTGTAACATGTATATTACCTTTGGGGGCTATTCCAGCCCCATCCTCCATTATAACCTCTTCCCCTCTGAAACCCCCTACCTCTTTGTTAGTTACCATGGCTTTGACCAGAATCTTCATGCCCTTCTGTATTAGAGGATTCATGTTTTATAGATTCAAATCTACCCCTGCCCCTCATTGGAGATGATGATGGACCTCTCTTCACACCTCTTCTAAAATTATTCCTCTTGTTCTATTCCTCTACCTTTAATGCAAGTTGATAAGCATCATCTAGGCTATAGATCCGAAGCATACTCAGCTCATCTTGTATGGTGTAACTCAACCCATTTATGTACCGTGTATCCTTTTGTTCTTCAAACTCTCCCTATTCCACCCTGATTGATAACTTGTAAAATTCATTAGTATACTCCTCAATGATGAGATCCTTCTATCTTAGGTTTTGGAACCTTTGAAAGAGTGTCTGAGCATAATCTACAGGAAGAAACTTTTCTTTCATCTTCTTTACCATTTTATTCTAGATTCAGATCTTGCCCTTTCCATTCCTTTGTCTTTCATTTTATAGGTGATCCCACCAGATCACTACATGTTCGGCCAACTTAGTGCATGAAAACTTAACCTTCTTCTCCTCTAAAAGGGTTTTCCAATCAAATAATTTTTCCATGTGATTTAACCAGTCAACCAACTCCTCTGGTCATAACTCTCCACCATAATTAGGAACATTAATCTTGATGTCATCATTCTATCCCTCTAAAGCCTTGATCAATCTCTCCTTAAATGGTCTCTCATTCAAGGTTTCTTCATCTCTCTGATTTTCTTCTTCATCTCCTCCTTCATTCATTAATGGAGGCTCTTCTTCAATATCACTATCTGGGTTTGCATACCCATTTACATGTCTCCTTCTAAGGCAGGTAACTTCTCCCGTGAGTTCAGCAACTTGTCTCTGTAGCTCCTGCATATTCCTATTCATCTGGGCATAGCCTCCCCTCCCGCGTCTAGCCATGGTTATATAAAATAGAGGTAAAAAACTACACATAAAAATGTAATATGTTACATTAACCATTTCAGCAAGATCAAAATCCTGATCTGATACCAATTGATGTGAATCCGGATACAAGAGGTTGAAATACCTCCAAAAACACACATAAACAACTTTTTAAATAAAACCAGGAGTTTCAAAATAGCTTACTTCTCATTCTAGAATTCACACTGATCTATTACATCATTACAATCCTCCTTTTATTTCAAGACTACTCTAAAACCCTAAAATGCCAAAAAACCCTAAAATGTAAAACAACTCGGATTGACCCCAAAATTTTTGTGCCAAATAGTCATTCATAAATTAGGGCTCACGTGAAACTTGGACTTATTCTGACAAGCACAACAAAAGTTATTAAAGTTCTAAGACCTAGTCAAAAGTGGAAAAAACATTCGGAGCCAATTTTAGGCCACTAGATGAAGGAATCTGAGCCCAAAAATGTGCCCAAATGGGCACAATCTTACATGCAAGTTCACATTAGCATGGTACTCATGTATATCTACCACCCTGTAAAATTTCAGGACGATCCAACGGTCGGATCAAAAGTTATGGTCTCTGCAAGTTATGCTCTCGCATCATTTATAGTTTTAGGTTTATATATATATATATATATATATATATATTATATTTTTAGAAAATATGAAAGATTTTATTAAAAACTATATAAACATATAGTTTAATATTAAACTATAGGTCCAAAATAATTTATTGAGGCCTATCCAGGATATAGAATAGGGTTTAGAATTCACATTGAATGTAAAATATTATTCATTACTAGGGGACAAGAATTTTTACCCGGCCAATAAAGAAATTTAAAAGACCTATTTTTTCGATTCTTGTTTCCCCCTGTAAACTCCAGTTTTACTTGAATTTTTACTTTTTGGTTTAGACTTCTTGAATTTCCTGCACATTATATAAACTATATAAAATATCTCACAAAATTGTATAACCTTTACCTTAGTTTCCAGGGCTTGGGTAATTCCTGAACTTGAAGTTTTCACATGCCTTTGAAATCTTGAATGAATTTCCACATGTGCAACCAACATCCAATATATCTATATGGAGAGGGAAGAGGGGGTTAAATAGAATTCCAAATAACTTAACCACCTAACTTCCCAAACATTACAACCTTAGAATATTAGGATTAAATTTATTTATTAATCCCACTCTGGTACCATGTCAGGACGAGCGGTGAAATTAATTAATTAATTTAATTAATTAACTTTCTTAAATGTAAATGTGCAAATTTTAAATAAAATTAAATAGCACCATAAAACATAGTGACATAACATATAACATGGAAAGCCCCTAAATGGGTAAAAGCCACAGAGAATAAATCCACTAATTGAGAAACTTTTACATCCACAACTTCAGTAACTTGCTCCTCACTTCTATTCCATGTATTTACCAGGATTTACTTTTATATTCAACATTTGAATATTATTATCTGATCTATGACCTAATTTCATATTTAAATAACCCAAAGGGTTATGTCCTTCTTATGTGATGGGGAACACCCTGATTTAATTAGTTAGTTAATTATATTAACCAACCATCTAATATAGAGTTTATATTTAAATAATAAGAATTTAGATTATTTTATTTATTTAAATATAAAATAAATATTCTGATACGCTTAATATTATAGTTCTAACACCTTTCTCATTATAAGGCTTAAACATTGTGGATACACTCTTTTCACTCTCAAGTTATTACAACCAATTATGTAATTTAAATACTTAGTTTCCATCGTTCATGATACCTATATGAGGGTTTTCATTGAGTTTAGGGGATGAGTCTCAAATTTCACTTTACTTATAATCAATCATGTTAAGAATCCAATATCGATAGCTGTGAGTTAAATTACAAGTTTTTGCCATAATTAAGCTTCTTAGTTAGTCTTGGATTTAATATATTTTTATTTATGCCTAAGGAATCTAGGCCCTATAAAAAGTAAAAACTAGAATTTGTGTATCTTTAACTCACAATAACTCCATAAAATCCATCGGTATTCTATTACTACCTACTAAGGTAACACTTTTATCCTTAAGGATTGGGAATGTCCAGGGAAAATTTTAGTGGCAATTTTTTTTAAACTCGTAAATATTAGGGGTTTTGGAAATTGGAAATAGAAATTTTTCAGCAATTGGCTACTACCTAGTTTTTCTAAAATTTAAGTCGACTAGTCATTTGTATGGGTCAGTTCACCTAATATTTACACTTAAAAATAAACTTACGTATCTATTTCATTAGCGTTTCAAATCAAACTGCGCTCATATTCATTGAGGTATAATACATATCTAGCTAAGATACGTCCATGCATAAAGACACATGTCGATACATGGATGAGAAAGAAATAAAAAATTGAGCATCCAACACTTCACCATCCAACCTAGGATGTCTCATTGTCTATAGATGACTATATAACTCAGGCCGTTTGATGCTAGATAGGTAGTTATCCAACCCAATCTGTATGATTCTATATGGATAGTTGTCCAACTCAAGTCATCTGATTCTACATAGATGACCATATCACGTAGGCCATTTGATTTTATGTAGATAGTCATCCAACCTAAGTCATCTGATTCTATATAGATGACCATCCAAATTAGGTTTTATGATCCTACATAGATGACTGTCCAACCTAGGTCATCTGATGCTACATAGATGACAATCTAATAACCGTCCAACTTTGTGAAAATGAAGAAAACTACGGTATGTAAAATTACCTTCGCCACAAATCATTTTTTTAGATATTCACCATTTTTCAAAAATAAATTTTGTAGATTCTCCACCCGTTCTATAATAATTTTTTGGAGGGGGTCTTCAAATGAACCGTAAATGTCATAACAAGGTACATTCACAATGTGATCTTTCCACCACTAGAAACTCTTGTATTTCTTTTTTGTGATCTTCAGGAAAACAAATTCCCCATGAGGGAAATAAGGGGGCGTTCTCGTGGACCATGTGTGAAGGATGGGCAAAGAAAAAGGTTTCCTTTCTATAAGATGGTTGAGGAAACACAAGTAAAACTCAATTGTTTGACATGTGGAAGAACCAAGTCAAACAAAATAGAATATGATATACCCCAATTAACATTTTACTATGGTGTACAACCCTACTAATGACATAAGATCATGAGGGTAAGTTCAACAAGGGGCATTCCATACAACAATGGTAATTGTTTCCTACCTTAAGATTGTTTTTTATTTTTTGCCCAAATTGGAAACACACAAATACAAGTTATTATTTTCCTTTGAAGGCTGAAAGCTTTACTATGTCAACATAAAATTTATTGATACAAACCACATTCCAAATTTACAACGGTACAACCATTTTTAAATAACAAGATTTAAAAATCCATCCTCCCATAATAATTGTAAATACTATCTATATGAAATATTTTTACATCAACTTCCATAACAACATGATATAATCAACTTATTTTACCTAATTGAGATACAAAAGTATAACCAAGTAGGAAATTAGTCAACATATAAAACTATGACTACGTCTGAAAATAACACACTTTCGTAATTAACAATGGCATATTCATCATGGAAAAATATAAATAACAATTCTATTTATAAAAATAGCGTTGATATATCATATACAATTACATTGTTTTTAAGATCTCATGTTATAATGAAAACACCAGTAACACTTCACTTTGTCCTTATCCTGGTACCTACAACCACCACATGGTTAGGACGAATTGGTGGCAGGCCATCTACCCAAAACTAGTACAATTCACGATTTCATATTTTTCCATTCATATGATTGTAATACTTAGCATGCAATAAGAAAGAGTTAAAGATACATTTATTTCATTTCAATTCCTAACTATAGCAGGATATAGAGATAGGAGAGAAAAACACCATTTTCTCGACAATCAAATTTCTCAAAACAAACAAAAAAAGGAGTTCCATGCAGTCATATATTAGTGCCTACAAGTTTTCTCATCAGTTATTTGACTTGAAGAGTTTCCTATGTCATTCTTTCACAATTTTCTACACGTTTGCGAAAATGTCCAAATCTAACCAAAGGGATATGAAACAGTTTTCAAATAATAATTTATGATGGTCGAACACACAATGAAAAAAAAATTATGTGCTCTCCTATATACAAAAAAATCATTGTATTTTATGAAACTCAGAACTGGAAAACAAGGTTTGAATGGTGACTACTACTCTGGAGTCGCCAATTGTAATTGGAGTAGTTTGACTTTGTCACCCAACGACAAGAGGCCTAAAAACCCCCTTATAAAACTAGTTTACAAAGTGATTTTATCATCACTGATGGTTGATAGAAATTTTCTTGGATAAATACAAGAGGTATATGGAGGCTGATATCCATTTATTCACCCAGGGCTTAAATGGAAAGCCAAAACCAAACCCAACTTTGGACTTTCAGCAACTTCCCAAAACAGCAAAAGGGTTAACAATGCTCCTAGAGGGGTGAATAATAATGCATGAATGAACATTTGAGGTCATTCTAAGATTTGATACAACACTCCACATGATAAGAAACATAGTAACAAATCGACTTTCCCATTTTGGGGTTCAGAGAGGTGTTTTTTTAATCATGGAAAATCACATTTTAATAGTTTTTTCACGGTAACTGAAAGGTATTTTTAAACAACAGAACAAATTTGACCTTCCATTTTGGTGTTTTTTGTTATCCATTATTGTTATTAAATATATCCAAACATCTAAGGAGGTAAAATGAAAAAATGGGTCACACTCAAAAACATATCCTTCAAATTGTGTAGAAAGGGGGAATTTTAAATTTTGGGTATTACGTCTCATTAAAACTCACAGAAACATATTCATATAAGGTTTTCTTTTCAATAACCATAAGAAAAATAAAACTAGAAATACTGAATTTATTCGAGATGAAGAAATATAACCATGTCTGATGGGGGAATCAAATTAGGTAACGTGGCTCCGAGTAAGAAGAACACATACAAGCTGCATGGATGTGAGTAAGGTTGTTGAGCTCTGCCAAGGGCCAACTCATCTCACGAAATGAAGAAGATCAAGGTATAAAATTCGATGTAGAAGGATTGATCTCTTATTTCATTGCTAACATCATTTCCTTGTCACCAAGGCACAACTAAAATGGCAAGCCAAAACATTCAAGCGAAAAAACCAACGATGAAGCTCATATTTTACAAGCCACATAACTCACGCCAAAACTCCCACCATATCCAACCGTCAATGTTTTCGACAAGTTTTTTTTGTGCCGAACCTACAAACTTAGCTTTCTAAGAGGCTTCATCTCATTGAGATGTTTTTTCCAATAGTTCAGTGGTTTAATAATTCTTCCACATTTTCCTTTCATGCCTACCTTCACATCTGTATATAGAGCGTCTGATAAGGAATTCTCTCCCAATTTTTTATCGATCTCCAAAACCCTGTTTAAGCGACTCTATTTTGGTGCGGCACGGTGTATGTTGGAAACGGTTTAGAATTATAATTTACACATATCAATCGCACTTTTCTTGAAATTTTCATAAGTCTTTCAATGCATCCCTTCAAATAATTTTGTCAAACAATCCATGTGCCAAATCAAAGCTTCCCATTTTCATACGCGTCTACCAACGCACTTGCAACTACATCATCTAACAAAATGTTTCTTCCAAATGTGCTCAATATGGGTGTTCTTACCTACATTCAAAGCTCCGAGTTTGGCGCAGGGAGGGAGTATGCTGGTGAATGTTGTGCAGTTAGTCTTTACGCCTGTAAACTGCGTTTGTTGGTTGTATCTCAAACAAATCTGTTTTGTACATGTATGCAAGCATTACATTTTGTGAGGCTGATCCTCTCTTGAGACATTTAATCCAAATAATTCCAATTCTATTCATTCCCAATCTCAATCCTTCGCCAAATAGTCCACGCCCGCAGGCAAAAAGGACTGCAAATCTAGCAATCTCAATCTCTTCCAACATTCCAGTCCATATGCCCATTCATTTATCTTCCACCCTGCACCATAAATTTCCCCTCTTCCATTTCCATGCCTATTCACTCCCTCACCCACGCAAATTAATTCTTTAAAAAAAAAAAATTGAATCTTTGTTTTATATTATTTTATATATTTTATTATTTATTTTAATATATCCTATTATTATCATTATCATTATCATTATCATTCTCTCTTTCTCTCTCTCTCTCTCTCTGGGTGTGTGTATTACCATTATTATTTTTAATTCATTCATTTATTTTAAAAATCTCGTTTTCTTACATTTTTATTTGATTCTAAAAGTTATTTGAATACATTCAATGAAAAAAATGCTAATTATAATATTATCACTATATCAAAAGCAGAAGAAGAACTCAAGGATGAGGTTTCAAGTAAGGATTACTTACAGAAGTAATTCCTCTCCACGATGTTAAACTGAAATTCTTGGAAAAAGACACAATGTCATAAAGTTTTCGTTTACCTCTCCCATTGGCATACCGCAACGGGGAACTACGTTACCCTCCCCTTATAAAATCATCATCCTTGATGCGGCAAAAAAATGAGGTGAAAATGATAAATAAGCATGGAAGTCAACATCGATAAGTTCTATCTAGGGAATAAAACTCTGTCGCTAGAACATGTAACCACAAGGAATAGAAGGAAAGTTTTGATAATTTCTTAAATTTTAATGTCCTATGAAGATTGGTAGTTCTATTTTACTGTATTACTTCATTTGTCTTTTTCCTTTACACTATTTCTTAATCCTAAAGTTCATAATATTTCATTTTTTAATATTTCAATTGACTTTATTTTCATGGGTTCCCAGCAAAACATGATATCACAATGTCACAAAAAGCTCGAACACAACACTAGCAACCCAAAAGACACCTTGTTAAGACATTTTCATAATTGTAACTGAGCACAAGACCACCAAGCCCAACATTGGAAGAAACATATTGTCCAGACAATTTAGTACTTGACACAAACATGCCCTTGACACAAATAGTAATCGTAACACAAACTTAATATAACAATAAGGAATCCCCACAAATACACATAAACAGGTTTCATGTAACTCAAAAACCACAACTGTAACTACACAATTTCCAGATGGGATCAACCATTATATCATCAATGAGGAACATCAAGCCTCAAATATAATGATACATAAAATAATGACTCACTCAAGTGAATCGTCAATCAACACATACACTACTATATGACATATCAATATCAATAACTCCCAAAAAGGAGTCACAATCGAAGAAATATCAATTAAGAACCTCTCTCAAAGTGCCAAACATGAGCCATCACCTCCACTCATCATGAACAACAAAATTCACTACCATACACCAAAATAACCAAATACCATAAACCAACAAGTTTTCATTGTTTAAGCACATAGTTTGATAAGATCTCCAAGGTTAGAAGAGGGGGTTTTCAAGGAATTTTCTGTAGCATAATGGCTACTAATTTGTGATTTTTTAGATAAAATGTCAAGTTTTAATTTCGGTCATCTACTAAATCTCATGGTTTTTAATTGGTTGTAAGGGTTGGAGGTGATAGTTTGGTTTACACAAGTGGTGAGACATAAAGGAGTGAAATGACATATATAAGGGATAAAATGCAAAGAATAAGATATATGGTTATGCTATTTTGTTTTATCATGACAAGAATATTTTCAACTTAAGGATTGATAAGTGGTTTTCAATTATAGGAGGTTACTATATATTATCTTGCAAGACATGGTAAGAATGATTGGCTACCGGCATCTTCCCTTAAGGATTATTTTACGATGAATTCATTTCATACCTTTGCTCCTGGTAGTATGGTCCATTATGAAGTTTTTATTAGTGATGCACATGTTTACGATACAAATATATCGACTGGATATGCAATAATTTCATATGATAAGATGTCACAAAGGTGGGATTTATATAGTCTCAAGATACAAATAAGACACTCCTACACAACTACCTTTTACCTCCAAAATCACAACCCCTTTTACCTCCAACAATCACAACCCCCTTTTACCTCCAAAAAAACATAAAGTATATAGAAAATATTATCATGTCACCTTATTTCTCTATTCAATGAGGGTGGGTCACCCTATGGCCCTAGGCACATAGATCCCCATCACCTCCACCTAAGTGGCATAGTAACATGTAGATATAAATTTGCACAACCCCATGACCCCCTTGGGGCATAACCCTAAACAATGAAGTAGATCCATAGTTCTTACCACTCCATGGAAAACCCACAACTATATTCCAATACATCACAACATTAGAACCAACATGTCAATCATCTATTTTCAAAATAAGAGAAAACTTTTAAACCGAAAAGCTATTTTCAAATGAAGAGAAACAAATGGCTAAATATTCGTAGTAATGCAAAGGCCTCTTGTTAAGAACAAAATCATATTAAATTGCCAAAAATTTAGAAATACATCAATCAATAAAATTACTGGTTCTTAAAATAAAATAGAAAATGATCAATTTACAAAAAAAATACGAACATAGAAAAATCACATTATGATCAATATGTGGTCTTTTTGTGGCCACCAAAGGCATACTCATTGTTATTAGCACTAGGATATTGAGCCTCGACTCACAAAAGAAAAATAACTAAAATAAGCATATCTCCATATATCTACGAATCACACATACAAGGATCCAAATAGTCAGTATCACATAGGATTGTTCAATGGAAAACCCATATAGGAGAGAGTAGGGACTTTAGTTTAACAAGATGAGCCTAAGGTGGTGCACATCCATAACATACTGAGAAAGATCAAAGTATACCAACCATATAGAAGTGGGTTTTTTAGTCTACATGAGACTCCACTTCAGAAATTGTACTCAACTCAAGGTTATGGGAACCTAGTTCACGCCTACTCTCCACACATAAACATTTTTCTGATTGCTTCCCTTAGGGTCGACAAGAGTAGGGTATACAACATAACACAAAACTACGTTTCTAACACAATGATATTTTATGCACAATAACCATAACATCTTACGCATGGTATAATTACAAGGTATAACATAATATCAATTCCACATCTTACAACATGTCATATTTCTACATAACAAAACAATAGTTCAAGTACAATACAATAGGGGTCATAAGATCACTATATGCCCCCAATTCATAATACAAATTTTTATCACATAACACATGAATACCCATTAATGACAAATATCATGACTAACATCACACATATGCATAGTTACAATATAACATGTGTCATAACATCAATGGTTCATAAAAATACGATGGCAATAACACAATATAACACAATTTTCTATGAAGCACTTTTTTCATGCAACATATTAGTACATATATACAATATCATAGGATAATGAAACTCTACAACACTTCATAGTCCACAATAACATTCCTTTCACACAAAAATATGGTTACACACATGAATTTCACATTGAATTCATGAAAGAGAGAGATTGAATACTCTCATCATGAAACACATAAACATCATAATGAGTCTGCAGTAAGTGGTATACACAAAGGGTGCATTCATATTATCATAAGTACAATGTTTGTCACATTACAACATAATATCATATCACTCTTCCAAATCCTCCTCCATAATGCATAATCATCACCCCACTAGCTGTCCTAGAGGTTTGAGAGAATGAACATTTTTTTATACCATATGTAATGCCCAAAAAAATAGGGACCAAAACAAAAGATGAAATAAAAAAGGATTTTTTTTTCAGTTTTCATTTACTTGATACAACTTGAATGACACCACATAGGTTCGTAAGAATATCTCAACATCACCTGAGACATTTATACAAACATGAATCCATATATATAACATGATGAGGAAAGGATAAACACCACAAGTAGATATGACACACATTTCCAAGCCTACTTACAAGACTTACAATGGGGAAAGTTCATAACACATGATGCACATCATAGCCCCATTATCTAAACGAAAAGATAAAAAAAGAGACTCCTACAAAAATATAAGCTCCTGGATAGACACTTTCCACAACACAACACTTTCACGGTTACATATGACAATCCTATATCATTATTTGGCCTTAAGTATTCGAAGAGAACTTAACACGTAAAACTACATTCTCATTTTATATAGACTACACTTTCCTTATTTCATTTAATATTTCATGTTTAATGGTTTCATTTGATTTTTATCATTTCTCTTATCGTAATTAATTTGTATATCTTGATTGTTAATAGGAACATTTAAACAAACATGAGTCTACTAGTACTTGTTCTGAGAATTCATTTACTTGGTTTTGTATTTTAACTTCACTACAAGGAGGAAAATTTACGTGAAGTAAAAAAGATAGAGCATTAGGTCTAAGAGTGGATATAGTCCATGTTCTTTTCTCATTATAATACTTAAACACTATGGATACACTCTTTTCACTTTTAAGTTATTATAACTAATTATATAATTTCACTACTTAGTTTACATCATTTGTGATACGTATATGAGGTTTTGCATTGATTTTAAGGGATCAATATCAAATTTCACTTTAATTATAATCCAACATCTTAAGAACCCAATATTGATAGCTATGAGTTTTTTGTCATGAATTTTTTCAAGCCAAAAAATTCAAACTTGAACAATGACAACTAAGCCCAAATTTAAAACAATTGCTTGAAAATCCCCCTAAACCCCCCTCTAGGACAATTTTTCTTATGTATCATACACATCCAATAATTTCAATTACTCCCAAAATGTATAGAAATATTTATTTTTTTATTTAATGACATAACAAGGTCATTATTTTAATTTAGTGAAGTGCTTATGAAGACTAGTTCTACATTGAGCCTAGAAAGGCAAATTTTGGCCATTTCAAGGCAGGTGTGCATCCTCTGGGAAGGATCTGAAACCTCATAATCATACAGAGGTAGTATTGGATATCCAAGAAAGTTTTGAAAGTGATTTAGGAATATTTAAGGAAGATTTGAAGGTTTAGGGCAGATTGTGCATCCACATGTTTTTCAAGTGTAACGAGTAACGAGTTAAAAATGGAACTTGAACTTCACCAGATGATTTCAAGAGCTTCGTAAGGATTTAGGAGGAAATAAAATACACATTATAAATATTACGTAATTATATAAATGGTGGAACAATCACATTTTTTACAATACCTGGATGATTCTCAAGAAAATCAATCTTTGCAAACCCACCCTGATGTCTCGAAGTAAAAGGATCCTTTTTTGGAGTTATAAGAAGAATTGAAGTTTTAGACCTATTAAATTTTTCTTAAAATGGTATTGGGATTTAAAATAATATAATATCTCATTTGAAAATACCACCTAGAGCTTAGATAATTATGTCATCAAGTTCTCTCTTGTGCAAGGTATGTTTCTCATACTTAGCCAAATTTTAGAGTGACACATGTCAACTTTTGGCTCCACAGAACACTTTTGTGTTCTTTTTTTCCATTTCTCAAGGGTATAAAGGGGACACAAAAAATTTCCCCATATCAGCCCTCCTCTCTAGTCCCCCATGTAACCCTCCTTAATGTGATGAAGTGTTTAACATGCTAAGCTTGTTTCCCCAAGCTTGCAGCAAATCCTGACAAGTGGCATAATCTTACTAAAAGTGCATTTTTGTGTACATCTTGTCCCTTTAATAATGGGATATAAGGGACACAAAAAAATTCCCCATTTCATCCTCTTATGTGGTTCTTCATGTGACATTTTTCATAGCCCAGGTGCTCAGGCATGCTTTTTCCATCTCCCTCTCCTTGCACCACAAAGTGACAAGTGGCACATTTTTTTCTCAAAGTGATATTTTGTGTCCATCTTGTCCCTTTTTAAAATGGGATAGAGGGGACACAAAAATTCATGCATGAGGAATCTATTAAACCCTAATAGTTAATCATAATCATCTATTTTCAACTATGGTTAGAGTTACAGGTGTCAGGACAACTCAAAATCAAAACACACTTGCTTTAAACTTCATTTATTTGCATAGTTCAACATGATCTCCATTACTGAAGTTGTATCATCTCCAACCACATGAATAAACACTAAAAATTATTCTGATTTTTGCCAAGGCAGCCATGACCATGAAAATAATAATTTCTTCATAACTTTCTAACCTGAAACGAGAATCCATTGAGATTTTTAGAGAAGCTCATCATCTCAGGCGCCTTTAAGAATATCATTACTAAATTTTTTATGATTGTATATATTTTTAATAGAATAAAATATGAAACCCTTTCTGTAGAAGTTTCTTTCTTAGTTTATAAGAGTTTTAGCAAATAGACCACTATGAAAATTGAAGCACATGATCTCGGAAAAAAGTCAAATCCTATGAGGGTATTTTCGTTACAAACAAACACTAGTAAGTGAAAATTAGAAAATTAGAAAAAAAAAATTAGCCACTTAATAAATATAGAAAACATTAAAAAATAGTAAGATCTCACTAGTCTAAACATTCAAAAACAATGAAAACAACAAACTAGGTAAAACATGCAGTTTTCCTAAAAAAGCAATTTCCAGAAAAAAAACTTACTCAAAATAGAAAAAATATAAAAAAAGTAAATATACATAAATTGAAGTACCCTAGGTATGTTAGGAGCTTCAGAAGACAATATTTGAGTAGAAATGCATATTTTACCAAAATAGCAACTCTTAGACTCTACCTGCCAAAAATAGAAAGTTTCGGATTCAAGTGCAAAAAGTTGTTATTGGTTTCATTTTCATTCATCTTCTTAATTTTTGTAATCATGAAGTTAAAATTATCTGTTCTAGAACATGTTTCAAACTTGGTCTCAGAAAATTTAGGTATGGATGACACTAATGTTTCTCACATAAACCAAGAAGACCTGAAGAATTAGATGCTTGGACGCCAAAGAGAGTTGGTTGAAGATAATATTTTCATAAGAGGATTATATACTACAATAACGCATCCTCTATCCATTCATAGAATAGAATTAGAGATAGAATGTTATCATCACTATGAGAGAGAATCAAGAATCATAATATCAAATGACAGCTCCATACATTTAGTGCTCACCACAAAGGGCATCTCACAATGTATGTGAATTCTAGCAGGTAACAACTTGGTCATAGTCACAAAGGATTTTGAATCTAGTGAGTTTTCAAAGAATGAATCCTACCTCTAGGGCCTTCAACATGGATCATGGTTAAGACAAGTGAGTAATCCTTCTCATGTACCAATTTATTTTTCCAGAGGTGAGTTTTGTGAAGGCTATTTAGATGCAATCATTTTTCTGATCAAGGTAATGGATGAGAAAACCACAAGATATTTTCAATATTGGATGGCACAATTCATCCTCATTGTCATCGAAGGAACTCAAATTATTAATTGGGAAAAAATCATAAGTAATAACATCCACCATCAATTTCTTTAGTTGCAGGTCACCAAAAGATTCATAATGACATCATACATATTATATGCTCTCGCAAGTACAAGACCATTTAGAGGTTTGAATCTTGCTAAGAATATTTCTCAAAGGGAATTTGCTAAGTAAAGATACCCACAACTCATTATCAAATAAATAAATCATCATTTTTCTAGGGTGAATGATGCATTTACCATGTCATCATCTCGTTTCTTGAAGGTAACCTAGCGTTGAGATTGTCATCCCAAGATGCAACATTGATTAAGAAATATGGGACCTATTTCATTCAATTTTCAACATTCTCTTATATTAGAGTATCAGGTTTTTACCTTTCTCCTCATAATCTCCAAAAATACCTCAGTGACAATATCGTCATGTTCGAACTATGTAGGTAGCTTTCCCATGTCAATGGAAAACTTAGGAACCGTAAGAAGAAAGGTGTGTCATTTCCTATCTCTCTTGGTATCTTCTCATGTAAGAATCTCACTGACACCTCAAGTATTGAATTTTCATTTTCCCCCTTGAACCTATATTCACATACAATTAGGGTATATTTTGACATCCAAAGCAACCTTTATATCTTAAATCTTCCTGATTTGCACCATATTTCCCAAAATGAAGATTATTGGGTCAATAGCTTGGATAATTTTGAGGTGATAAATTGAGATCACACAAGAATGATCATCACCCAAATGATAAAATTAATATTTTATTGGTTTTTGGATTTAATAGAAGATGATAGGACCAACTTGTATGATCTTGAGTACCAAGAAGTGAAGGTTTCACCTCTCCCACTGGTCTCGTGGATTGTCCGTGAGTTTAGAGATACTATTAAAAGAGGTAGTGATCCAAAGATATAAGGAATGGTTCAATAAAAAGAGGGTTTCACTCATTAAATCAAGTGGTATTCATACTCTGATAATGCATGAATCTCATCTCTTATCTCTTAATAAAATCGAGAGGATTGCAAGATCTACTCACTGAGGAGAGCATGTGTAAAGGAAGGAAGCAGATGAAGAAATTCCACACTACAAGTAGTGGCATAAGAAATAAAAGGCCATTAAGGATTATAGAAAATATCTAGAACAAAGAGATATTGATCCTTCTCCCCCACTAGTTCCGCATCAGTTTCTAGGAATCTTCTCCTCCGCAGTTGGGCCAGCTCAACAAATACAGGATGTACCATCTCACACTGAGCTTGAAACTATAATCATGCATAGTACCAAACCTGAAATAATAGATATATTCCCATGGGTACAAGAAATTATTAGAGGAGATACCCACACATCATAATAGGAAGTGGTGCTTGACTTTAAAGCTATTTCAAATATAGTGAAGACTAAGTGAAGTAAGAAAGCTCAAAAAAATTCTCACTTCTACAGTGGTGGATCAAGAAATCAATATATAGAATTATCTCAGCCGAAGCTAGTAAATACCACTGGATAGATGACCCCATTTAACTATGAAATGAAAAAAATCTCTTTGGTACTAGTAACACATGAAGGAGATGTTCTATTCAATAAATCTTTCCCTCGTATTCTTGCAAGAAATGAAAAATACAAGAAAAATAATGAACAATTGGAAGAACACATGAGAGATCTCACTTCATATGTTCAATCCTTCATGGATCCAAGTTTCATTGTCTCTTCTAGCCAAAGAATTCACTCCGACCAGATTAGACACTAAATCATGCACTTTGGGTAATTATTTAGTCTAGGTTTCATACTACTATTCATATGGTTCTCAAGTGAAAAGATTACTAATTAACGTGTTTGGTCATTTTTATTTTCTTTCTATTGATACTTGTAAGATTTCACCCACACTTTCCCATTCTATATTATCATTTTTCGTTGTTCCTATTCCTGATTGGGGTGCCCAACCAAGACTAGGGTGCTCCAGGTGCCCTGGTCCCCTCTGGGTGCCATGATCCTCTTTGTACTTTACTCTCATATTTTTAGAACTTTCTATCCATTTGAGCTTTCCATATTTTTAGTGGTCAATCTCTTTAGGGTTAATTACAAAATTAGAACATGAGAAACATATAAATATAAAGTTATGAGACCATAATGAAGGACCAAACACTAAGCACTACTATCACCACCTAAGGTTGCATCCATTCAAGGATTCTATTGCTCCATTTACGTCCATCTAGCTCCATCATAAGGGATAAATGATGGTTATTCTACATCAAAATTCACAAGAGGTGATTTTATTCTAGTTCACGCACCATCTATTTGCATTCTAAATCTAGTTATTACTTTCTAATCAAGAGCACCTAGGGAATGATTTACGCACACACACACACACCTAGAACTACATTGCATCTAATATGAAGTGCAACAATAATAGTATGTTCACTATTGTGGCCTCTAAGGAAAGTCTAACCCCTTTATATGTATCTTTCTTTTTTAGGGTTTTCATGCTTTTTCTAGGGTTTTGCAGGTGATTACTTCATTACAATTTTATTATGACATTGGTGAACATACAACAACATACACGTGATAAAAGAATAACATAAATGATCATCCAGTGACACCTCGGAGGAGGTTCCCTGGTCATTTCTGTAGACTAGGGTGCCTATATCTCAGACCAAGGTGCTCAAACTCCCCCATCCCTATCTAGGTGACCCAGTATCTCATACAGTCCATATATGCACTTTCTGGATATGTTGTGCAACTTCATTTCCTCCTCTTGTTCAGTTGGTCTCCATTGTGACATAGTCCTGTGACATCTGCAAATCAACTAAAGCTTTTCTAACCCTTTTTTGACATTTAGGGTTTCATATTTTCATATCTTAGTTTCTTGGGTCTATTGACTACATTTTATTGTATTTATTTATTGCTTATATAGCATTAGATTAGAGTATAATAGATTCCAATTTATTTTAATCATTTTGGTGAACCAGTACTCAATCTTCATCCTTTTAGGATCCTTTTTCTTTTCTTTTCATCCTAGCATCTAGTCATCATGAGTATCTCAACCAATGATTACATTCTTGCCAATCCTAATTTAAGGTGTAGAGTCCAACATCTTCTTTCCACCACTCATATTTGTACTGATATGCATCCTGATTCGGTATATTAAACATTTGTTGATGCTTTTTCTCAAAAAATAGCATTGAAATAAAATCCTCTTATTAGTCTTAACACTTTTGAGAATGACCCTCCTTTGCATGTCATGTGTTGGATTCATAATGTGGGTATTCAACACACTTTAATTGATAATGGATTGGAACTTAACTTATGGTCCCATGTCATTCATTGAGAAGCTAGGTATTTTCACTCACGAGGTTAGTTCATCTTCTCTTTCACTGTGTGCATATGATGGTTCTGTTTGTCCATGTGTTGGTCACATTACATTACCTATCACTGTAGGGCTGAAAACTATCAATATTGTGTTCTTTTTCATTGACTTTCCAGTCTCTTATAATTATTTTCTTGGTAGACCATGCCTCCATGCCATGCAATACATTTCTTCTACTATACATCACTGTGTCAAATTCATACATTAATTTGTTGAGTATACTATTTTTCGTGACCGTGACCCACTCTAATATCGTTATCAAGAATCTAATACTAGTCTTCCTCTTCCACACACTAATACTAAAAATGATCCTCAACCAATGGAAGAACCACCTCATTAACCACCACTTGAAGGTGTTATTTGTGTGATAGATGTTGTTTCTTATACTCCATTGCATCCACCCACTACTACTACTACTACTATGATTATTTATCAAGGGTATGTCTAATCTATGGACATTGTTATCTATCCTACACCTTCACATGTTTCTCCCTCATTGGTATGCTCACCATTTACATGCACATTATTCTTTAACAACACCTTCTAGAATTACATCCTACTCAATCTCACTTCATCATATACTCTTTGTACACTTAAGGGATTAACTAGGATTGGTTTGATACTCAATGACATATTACCACCAACTCACCCACATCATCTTTATCATGATTATTGTCACATCAAGGCCACCTATGGTCCTCGTTTCCTTCATTCAATGGTCTTCATTGCATTTGCACCCCATACCTATCCACTAACATTTGGAAAATATTGGCTTGAATATATTGGCAATAATTTATAGACCGACCACACTTCTCTCACGTTTCCTATGCCATTCAGAAATGTTTCTATCCGTAATGAATCATCTCACACTTATGGTCCGAATTTTTTTTGTTGCTATGCACATGACTTTCCAATAGTACCTTTCACTAATGAAGAGTATGCAATGATCATATACACATTATGTCGCAATGGTTCTTTATAAAATCCACCTCATTTTATTGCTTATCAAATATATAATGTTGCTCTGGTAGGTTTTGATCACAACAACGATTACCTTGTAGATAGTTTCACATGATTGTATTCACCATCACACACTTGGGGGCATAACATTCACACATCCCCCCAACCTAGCATAAAATCACATCATAACATAACATCCTTATAGCATATGCATATTACAACTTCATCACAATGTGAAGTCTCACTCACTCATCAAACTCATACTTGCGTCATCATTACCTGATGACATACTCTTTTGCTTCGGTTCACGCCTGACTGTTGAGGGCATCATATACACATGAACCCCACACACTGCATAGTAAATATTCACACATCTTACAGTATATCTCACATTGTACATATGACATCATGCATACTACCTCTTACTATCACTTTATATCATTTTTATCTCAAACTTTGTGCATCTACATATCATACACATTATACTAGTGGTCATCACGCATATGCCACACTCCTATCATCTACACATCCTCCATTGCATATGAATCATCCTACATACTACATAGCACATATTTCACACTCTTTATGTTATCTACACACCTTTCATTATAGGCTACACACATGTTACACATCACATGGTCATATTTAATCATTGCATATCCTACACATAGTCTATTTCATATCCTTCTATGTGTTGCACTCACTACCCTATGACACACTCTAGTCTCACAATACATACTAGACTATTGGGGCATACATAACAAATGGACCCTGTCACACTCACACGTTCATCATTCAACCTTATATCATGTGACATTCCTAGGCTAGTGACATGCCTTATAGGATAAATGGTCACCTATTCCATCATCTTGTAGTGGTATAAGCTTTAGGCTACATCACCACTCCTACTCATCTTGTAGTGATATAGACAGTAGGTTACATCATCACCTACTCTAGCATCATCATTACCTATTCTAATCATTATTTAGTGATATATGCTTTAGGATAGATAATCACTTCTTCACTCATTTTATCGTGACATATGCTTCAGCTACAATGTCAAACGCACATCATCTCTAGGTCACATATCACTAACACACATAAACATTCACCATAGCACATTACACACAACACAAAGCTTGACCATTTCCTGATGACGAACTCTCATTTATGGTTGAGTCTTGACTCCAGAGGGGGAAAAACAAATTAACCTCACTACATAAACTTACATTCACTCTGGAGGCATGTGTCTCCTATCATCCATCTTGCATTCCATTTGATACATCAACAACATGATGCATATCTTGGTTACATTTACTCTTGCTTGCAATTGCTTATACATGTTCATATTATTACCCATGTTAGAAAGATTTCTTGTATATCATTATATTTACCATACACACATGTGTGTTTATGTATTCTCCTAGTTCTGATCATAGATACAGATATTTTACACACAAAATGGATGCTTGGCACACTACCAGTCCCATAATGGCTCTTGGGGGCATCCACTTTCGTACACTACAGGTGTTATTGATTAGATTTTTACTTAGCACTTTAATTTATTATTTATACAAACTTTTGACATAAATTTAACTTTATAATATGTTAATGGGTGATTCATATGTAGCATTTTCTTTTTAGGATTACTTGTTACTATGTCTATTTGTTTGTTTGTAATTGTTTGTCATTGTTTGCTAGTATACGTGGGCCTTGCCCTTTATTTTTTGTGAAAACTTGTTTATTTTTATAACCACTACAACCTTAATTGTGTTACGAAATCATGAGTGGTTTCCCATGTTTGCAACCCACTTTTTGTGGCCTACTTTTTCTTCTTGGGTGTTTACATTATCATCTTGTCTCTTAGCTTCTATATTGTGTGTGCAGCTTACATTTTGTCTTATACATGCATGTTTTTCTATACTAACACTTGTCTCATAGCCACTTGTTTATAAGTTCCTTGGTTTCTACCAAGCACATCCCCTCTCCATGTAGGGTACCATTTACATGATTGGTACTCTTTTAGGTTGCATTATCCTATCTGTGACATCGCATGCACCCCAAAAGAGGGGGGCATCATTTGAGTTTACTCACACTACACAGTACAACACCGGTATAGTTTAGTTTTTCATTTTTTCATCTATGACATAGTAGGTTACATATTGAGTGAGTTCATACCATTCTATAGAACTCCATACACACTGGCCTTTATAGGACATGTTATCCTTAGCATTCTGGGGAGTAGTTATAGGTTAGAGCATAAATCAGACCTTCCTCTCTACACTGCTTTAGCAGGTGGCATAAGATCACCCCAAAAAAAGACAATACAAAGATCTCTTCACAGATCTCGAGAAGTAGTTATAGGTTAGAGGACACATCAGACTTTTCTCCGTACACTTATTCGGCCAGTGATGTGAGATCACCTAAGAAACTTGCACTTCACCTAAATATACAAGGTTTTTTCTACACCCTTTTTCACATCATGTATCAGTTGCACATGTTCCTTTTTATTTTTTTATTTTCATTAGATGCTTTTTACATATATACATGTGTTTTTTTACACATATACATGTGTATTTTACAACTTCATCATCTTCTCTTATGTAGGTCCATCCGTATGGGAAGCAAACAGTGAACAATAATAATGGAATCATTAGACATCACACACATCATACTAACATGTAGGTACATCACAGGCATTTCTGACCTAGGTTCACTCTCATCAATTTTTACACTAATACATATTTAGTCTCATAGCTCCACCTTTTTGTCACTCCACACTGTCTAGTCCCTTGGTGCATTTTCTACATCACTCTACATGGATATCAGGTATTTAACACTATCTACTTTATATTACCAATAATTCCACTGACCAACATAAAGTGGGAGAAAATGTAGACACTAAAACACACTGTTAGCCCAAATTCGCCCCCAGAAATTTTTTTCAAACATGACCCTACACATAAATAAAATCTTAAGGGCACGATTTAGACCCGCGAGCTCACATTCTAGAATGAAAAATGAGAGGACAAGTGAGCTTGACTCAAGGAGCACAGGGTCAAAAGGACTCCAGAGCGGTATTACAAAGAGTCCAGAGCATTGGGAGAGAATTAGGGAAAAAGCTTGAAGTTTTACAATTTGAATATGAGTTGGCTTGGTGAAGAACAAATAGGCTCACGGAAGGTGCCACGCATCATCTTGGTGCAATTCCAAAAGGTGCAACGAAAAAGAAACTCCAAACATGCGCTAGATCGCCACACGTTCATGAGCCAAAATAGACAGAGTCAATGGTTGAAAATTCAAAGAGTCAGGCGGAAGCCTCCATGTGTCTCTCCGGCACAACTCCTCAGTTGGGTCCAAAGGGTGGTCCTCAAATAAGTGCTAGTTTGCCACGTAGCCTAGGGTCAGAGTCAAAGTCTCATCGATAGTTGAAAAGTCTCATGTTAGGTGGAAGCATCTGCATGTTTCATCAGTGCAACTCCAAAGATAGGATCTAAAATAGAGACCCCAAAAAACCAACAAGCTTCCACTTGTCCCAGGGCCTGAAAAGGGACAGTCAAAATTTGAAAAGTTCAAAATGGGGTAGAGTCAGTAGAAGGTTCCACATGTCAATTCGGTGTAACTTCAAAGACCAACTCCAAAGGTGGAACCCCAAACAAGATCAGGCTCCTTGTGTGTCCCACGTCTAAAAAGGAGAGACAGAGCGGGCCCAAAATGACTAAGTATAAGAGAACCAACAAAAGGTGCCACGTGTCTCAACCATGCAACTTCAAAGGAAAATCCATAGGGATAGTCCCAAAAAAACACTGAGCCTCCATATCTCTAGGGTCAAACATATGCCTCTGCCAAGAAAAAAGGACTTAGCCAAAATATAATGAAACAAAGCATGGTTACAGAATCCACCACGTGTCTCATTGGTGCAATTTCGAAGGCGTGGCTTGAAAGGAAGCTCCCTAATGAGCACCAACCTGCCACGTGTCCCAAATTCCAAAGAGGTAAGAACAGGCGTATAAAATTTTTAAGGACCATGGAGGCCTCCACGTGTCTCATTTGCATAACTTCAAAAACAAAATCTGGGGGCAGTTTCCAAACAAGCACGAAGCCTCCACATGTCTCAGGTCAAGCATAGCATCTCCACTAGTGGGAAGGACTTAGGAAAAATACAAAGAAAAAGGGGATCCCGCGGACGACGCCACGTGTCTCATGGGAAAAATTTTAAGAGAAAAGGCAAGGGGAAAAATCTCAAACAAGCACGGGTCTGCCACATGGCCCCTGTATGAACAGACTCTTGCATATTGCAAGTCACATTAAGCGCCCAACCTGAGGAACTTCAGATGGCCATATCTTTTGATTGGGAAGTCAGATTTGGGTGGGAGAAGACTGTTTAGAAAGGTATCGACATCCTCTACACCATAGAGCTTGAAACTTTAATTTTGATAGGGTCATGTTGGTGAGAAGTAGGAAAACATCTTACAATCTATTAATGAAGGATCTGATTCCTTCAACCACTCAGATTTGATTTGATCTTCCATTCTTCCTTCTTCAACACACCAATAGACATAGAGTGGCAGACTTTACAGATTGTAGGTGGATTTACAAGGGGAATTAAGGGATGGTGGTTGAGCTTTTAGAGAAGGATTCAATGCATTGTAGGAGTGGTTGGAATAGAATTCGACTTTCCCTCTCTCTCATTCTTCTATATATTGTAAAATACGGGCATATTCAAAGGCTGGTTAGTGTTTCCCCTCTGCCCCCCCTCTCTTTCTTCCTTAGGGTAGAATTTAGAGTCTAAGCCTCCTCTCATGGCTCTATAATGGAATTTTCTTGCCTCTTTCCCACTGATGATGTACTGTGTGAAATCATGGAGAAATAAAATATGTTTTGTGATGCATTTTATCCATCCTTCCTTATTTTATTGTCTCTTCTTGCCTCTCATCATTGCAAGGTATACCGTGCATAGTTATGATGTCTAATGCGGGTTATGGGAGCTTGTGTTTAATGGGTTGAAGTGGTGTTCTATGTGAACTCTATCTCTGGCATGTGGTGCATCTTCTCCACTCTCTCCTTTGCTCACCTCTCTCCACTTCAGGTAGTTTGGGTTTGTGATCAGCCACTTCCTTTTTTGGTGTATCACCACTTAGTGTAGGCTATATTTCACTCTCTCTCCATCCTTGTCCCCTTGGAAAGGTTAGATTAGGATAGGTTAGCTTTGCTTGCACTAGAGTAGCTTGTGGCAGGTAGATTAGGAAGCAAGAACCAACTTTCTCTAGAGGGCCATCTCAGGTTTGCAAGTCCCACAACTTGAGAGATGGTCCCATGTTGTGCAATCACACCGAATGCCCCACTCATATCCATGGCCATTCGAGGGTGTTGTGATTTTTCACTAACAATATCAGCATGCCTGGTGTGACACTGAGGTTAGATCTCTCATCTTTCCTAGGTGTCTCATTATCAACAACAAATCATAAGCCACCGTGCGACCGCAGTAACATTTTTGGCATGCCCGATGGGACAGGTCTAAAGTACCTTACTACTTCATCTTAGCATGTTGGTGTGTTCCTGATAAGATTCAGCCTTTTGAGGCACATGTAAGCACATCTAGTGACTCCATCTAGTCAACAACCCATCTCTGAAGTTGCATACCTTTCCATCCATTTACACCCATCTTCATTCATCTTTCTTTCCACATCTTTCATATTCTAGCATTCATGAAGTTGTGCAATCATGACTTCATTCCTTGCATGGAATTCACACCTACAACAGTGTTGTCCTCCTCCAATGTATTTCCTAACTCCTCCAGATCAACATTATGATTAGATCCAAAACCATTATGCTTACCCTTATGAGCAGTGTCAGAGCCAGTTTAGAAATGGGGCTTATCAAGAACAAGGGGACGCATACAATGGTGATAGTTATGTGGAGAATGCTGGTCTATTGGAAAAGATTCAACACATGGAGGCCAACATGGTGTAGTCTAGGGCCACAACATAAATGAAGGCATTTAGGATTGGTTTCAGGGCACCTTGTCCATGGGTTGGCCCTTTTCCAAGACACTATATCCTGGAGGAGAAGCTTGACTTCATGGTTGAGATGCTGCCCCAACTTGCGCAATGGACTGAGGAGATAGAGGCCTATGAACTTGGTGTAAGGGAACCTTATCAATGGGTAAGTCCTACACCATCATCATGTAATTTTATTGTCACTCTCCAAGAAGCACCATCTCAACCTGAGATTCAATTTCCAAGCTTCCCGTTTGCTGCCCCAAGTGTTGATTCCCCTTCCCCATCTTCTAGTCTTCCATCACATTTTCTTTCCTCTTTCATCTTCCCTTTTCCCTCCCGAATCTGTGTCCCCTCCACAAGATCCAAAATCAATGCCTTCCCCTCCACCACAAAGAAGGAAATAACTAGTAGAGAGCCCACGCACCAATCCTCCTCTTACCTTCCCAAGTCCATGTTGGGAAGAGACTCCAAAAACCAGCCAAGGAGAACATCAAGTAGAGGAACCCAACAAAGAAGAAATGATAGAAAATCTGAAGAGTTGGGCTGCTAGATTTGAGTTTACAAAGATTCCCTTATTGGTTAAACCTATGGAGGAGGCTAAGGTCAAGCCACAAGTGGTGGAAGATTGAGCTACAACACAAGCAGGGAAAGAAGGAGCTACTCCAAATCTAAAATAAGATGAGTACATTCTTGCTATGGAGGAGGACCATGCAATTTTAGAGGCTCCAATTGTGGAGCAGGCCACAAAATAACCTTCAGTTCTTCCTCCCACTTCATCCCCTTCAAGCTCTGATGTTGAAGAAGAGTTTGAGATTTCAAAATTCATGTTTGAAGAATAAGAGGACCATGGTGAGCTAGTTACAGATCAAGAGGACACCATGGAGGAGGTCGAGCACATGCAAAAGAACATCGAGGAGGCAGATTATCTGTCTGACTTAGAGGAGTGCTTTGATGGAGAGGAGCCCATAGAGACCACATCATTTTCTCCTCCATCATCCATTTTCAAAGCACATGAGCCTACTTCCATGAAAGGGAGCCTTGAAGAACAATAGCCTGCACTTCATGATAGCCATCTCGAACCGGGGCTGGAGGATCAGGGTCTTCCATGTTTCTCTCAGGAGAAGGAAGGGAAAGAGCAAGAAGATGTCATCATATTTTCCATGTCATCCATCCAAGAAGACACCACTCTTAGAGTCAAATTTTATAGCAATGGGAACATTCAAAGGACCAGACCATGCCCAATCAGGTATTTGGCTTCATTAGAGCCAATAGAGTTACCACCGGTCATGCTCATTTCACAGATTGAGGTTGAACTACAAAGCATCAAAGTTCAGTAGTAACACCTCCCAGAACCAAACACAGAACAACTCAAGGATGTGTACATTGTGTTTTTTGATACTTTTAGGATGGCGAGACACCATCTGCAAGGTGGTTTCTTACTCTCATTTCTAACCATGTCCAGTGTCAAATCAATAACATGGTCCCAATTTTTGAAGAAGGGAAGTTATTTCTCCCTGCCTGTGGCAGGATTTGTTTATATTTTCTTTGTTAAGGGTTATTATAGGAGTAGGTTTAGGTTTGATTTCAGTAGAAGAAGTGATTTTTCACAATCTGCATATCTCATTTGAGGCATGAATGATTTGATCTTTGTACATAGTGTGTGTTGTTGTGTTTTTTTTCTCTGAATTTGTATCACCGTGTAGTTTGATATGCCTACATTTCATCTTAGGAATAGGTGAAGCCCCAGGTTATACAATTTTCTACTCTCAGAAACCCCATTTCCAAGATTTTCTTATGAAAATTGAGAGTACAGACAGTGAGGCAAGCTCAGGGTCTCCAAGAGTAGGGTCTAAAGAAGGGTCAGTACCAGGCTATTATTTGTGACTCCATCCCCAATGGATGCAACAAGGATACTGGTCCCTTCATCTAGTAAGAAGATGTCCCCCTGAGTCACCAAATTGTTATCCCAAATTTTCCCCCTAGAAAATTTGGTCAAACACGACCCTGCACATAAAGAAAATCTAAAGGGGATGATTCAAACCCACAAGATCACATTCCAAAATAAAAAACGAGGGGATAGGTGAGCTTGATTCAAGGAGTTATAGGGTCAAAAGAGGCCAGTGGCGTCAAAATAGTCCAGAGCACACAGGAGAGAATTAGAGGAAGGACTCAAAGTTTCAGACTTCGAATATGAGTTAGCTCGGGGTAGAACAAATAAGCTCGCAGAAGGTGCCTCACGTCATCTTGGCATAATTCCAAAAGGTGCTATGAAACATAAACTCCAAACATGTGTTAGCCCACCATGTGTCCATGAGCCAAAATAGACAGAGTCGGCAGTTAACAAGTCAAAGAGTCAGGAGGAAGCCTCCATGTGTCTCTCTAGCAAAACTCCTAAGTTGGGTCCAAAGGGCGGTCCTCAAATGAACGCCAGTCTGCCACATAGCCAGGGGTCAGAGTCAAAGTCTCACTGATAGTTGAAAAGTATCAGGTTAAGTGAAAGCCTCCATATGTTTCATCATCATAACTCCAAAGATAGGATCCAAAACAGAGACCCCAAATAAGTGTCAAGCTTCTACGTGTCCCAGGGTCTGAAAAGGGACAAATTCGATAGTTGAAAAAGTCAAGAAGAGACAATAGAAGTTACCATGTGTCGATTCGGTGTAACTTCAAAGACCAAATCTGAAGGTGGAACCCCAAACAAGCACAGGCTCGCTGCATGTCCTAGGTCTGAAAAAGAGAGACAGAGCGGGCCCAAAATGACTAAGTATAAGAGAACTGGAGGAAGGCACCACATGTCTTGACCGTGCAACTTCAAAGGAAAATCTAGAGGGACAGTCCCAAACAAGCACTGAGCCTTTACATGACCAGGGTAAGACATATGCCTCCACCAAAAAAATGGGACTTAGCCAGCAAAGAAAAAGAGCAAGGCTGTGGAATCAACCACGTGTCTCATCAGCATAATTTTGAAGGTGCATCCTGAAAGGTAGTTCCCAAGTGAGCACAAACCCACCACGTATCCCAGAGTCTAAAGAGGTAAGAATGGGCGTTGCAAAGTCCAAAGGACCTTGGAGGCCTCCACATGTCTTGTCCATGCAACTTTAAAAACAAAATCTTGGGGTAGTTTCCAAACAAGCGCAAAGCCTCCACGTGTCTTGGGTTAGGCAAAACATCTTCGCCAATGGGAAGGACTTAGGAAAAATACAAAGAAAATAGGGGAGCCCACGGATGATACCACATGTCTCATGGGCACAATTTTAAGAGAAAAGGAAAGGGGAAAAATATCAAATGAGCATCGGGCTGCCACGTGGCCCCTGTATGAACAAACCCTTGCATACTGCAAGTCACGTTAAGCGCCTGACCCGAGGAACTTTAGATGGCCATATCTTTTGATTGGGAACTCAGATTTGGGTGGGAGAAGACTTTTTGGAAAGGTCTCAACATCCTCTACACCATGGAGGCCTGAAAATTTAATTTTGATAGGGTCAAGTGGGTGAGAAGTAGGAAAAATTCTTGTAAGCTATTAATGAAGGATCTGATTGCTTCAACCACCTAGATTTGATTTGATCTACCGTTCTTCCTTCTTCAACACGTAAAACAGACATAGAGTAATAGACTTGACAGATTGTGGGTGGATTTTTAGGGGGAATTGAGGGATGGTGGTTGAGCTTTCAGAGTAGGATTCAATGCATCTGTAAGGGTGGTTGGAACAGAGTTTGACTTTCCCTCTCTCTTTCTCTATCATTCTTCTATATATTTTAAAAGAGGGGCATATTTAAAGGTTAGTTATTGTTTCTCCTCTGCCCCCTCTCTCTTTCTTCCTTAGGGTATAATGTGGAGTCTAAGCCTCTTCTCATGGCTCTATAATGGCATTTTCTTGCCTCTTGCCCACTAATGATGTACTGTGTGAACTCGTGGAGCAATAAAATATGTTTTGTGATGCATTTTGTCCATCCTTCCTTATTTTATTGTCTCTTCTTGCCTCTCATCATTGCAGGGTATACTATGCATATTTATCATATCTATTGCAAGTTATTGGAGCTATGTTTAATGTGTTTAAAGTGGTGTTCTGTGTGAACTCTATCTCTGGTATATGGTGCATCTTGTCCACCCTCTTCTCTACTTACCTCTCTCCACTTCAGGTAGTTTGGGTCTGTGATCAGCCACTTCCTTTTCTAGTGTATCACCACTTAGTGTAGGATCTCTTTCATTCTCTCTCCCTCCATGTCCCCTAGGAAAGGTTAGATTAGGATAAGTTAGCTCTGCCTACACTGGAGTAGCTTGTGGCAGGTAGATTAGGAAGCAAGAACTAGATTTCTCCAGAGGGCCATCTCAGGTTTGCAAGTCCCACAACTTGAGAGATGGTCCCATGTTATGTAATCACACCAAATGCCCCTCTCAGATCTGAGGCCATTCAGGGATTATGGGATTCTGCACTAACACACACACTTTAGGTAATTATTTATTCACTGTTTCATACTACTATTCATATGGTTGTTGAGTAAAAAGAGTACTAATTAATTCATGTCTTTGGCCATTTTGTTTTTCTTTTTGTTACTACTTCTGACCTTTCACCCACACTTTCCCAGTCTATATTTTTATTCTTAATTTTTCATATTCCTAACTAGGATTCCCAATTAGGATTGGGGTGCCCCAAGTACCGTAGTCCCCTCTAGGAACCCTAATCCTCTTTGCACTTTACTCTCACCTTTTGGGTACTTTCGAGTTGTTTGAGCTTTCCATATTTTTGTGGTCAGCCTCTTCGTGGTTAATTACAAAATTAGAACATAAGAACCATATAAATATAAAGTTATGAGACCATAATGAAGGACGAACCACTAAGCACTACTATCACCACCTAAGGTTGCATCCATTCAAGGATTTTATTTCTCCATTTGCATCCATATAAATCCTTCACAAGTGACAAAGGATGGTTCATATACATCATACTTTATAGGAGGTGAGTTTATTCTATTCCACACACAATCTATTTACATACTACATCTAGTTATTATCATAAAGTGTGATTGACAGAAGAGCACCTAGGGCATGATTTCCACACACAAACACCTAGAACTACATTGGGTTTGAGATTTAGTGGAGTTCTTGGTTAGTAAGTCCATCATTTTGGCTACTGAGGACAATTTTACCCCTTCATATGCATCATTATTTCTTAGGGTTTTGATTCTTTATCTTGTGTTTTACAAGTGATTCCTTCATTTCATGTTTATTATGACATTGTAAAACATACAACGATATACATGTGAACAAATAAGAACACAAACGATCATCTAGTGACACCTTACAGGATGTTCACTTGTCATTTATAAATACCAGGGTGACCCAGATGCCCCATTCCACTCCAGGAATCCCAATCTACTCAGAAATTCTAGCACTTTTTGGAGCTCCTGTGCGGTCATTTCCTCCTCATGTTCAATTAGTCTCCACAGCGACATAGTCCCGCAACATCTATGAATCATCTAAGGATTTTCTAACCCTCTTTTCATGTTTGGGGTTTCATATTTCATAGCTTAGTTTCTTGGGTCTATTTACTGAATTTTATTGCATTTATTTACTTCTTCTATATCATTAGATTATATTACAATAAATTCCATTTTAGTTTAACCAATCAGTATCTTTCATCTAGAATCAATCAAGAAGGTACACAACTACACAATACAAGGTATATCTAATGACAAGTGGGTGAACAAAAATCCTTCAGAAGGGTAAGACCTCATTTCTAGAGATTCTTTTGCTATTTTAATTCATGCTTACCACCACTACAAAAGTGAAGATGAATAAGGATGAGATTGAAAAATAAAAAAGAGCATTGGGATTAATTTTTTCCAATAGTGACTAAGATGGGGAACATTGACTTATTTTGCATTGGAAGGAAAAAATGTGTTCAACTTGGTATCTAAAAACGTGTCTTCAATTTGGTCTTGAACGTTGGTTATTCGATATTTGATGTTAAATCATGCTCTTGATGATATGGATTCTTGTGATGAGATCACCTCATAGATGTAGGAAAACACAAGTAAGGAAGTGCAGAAACTTAGAATACCTGTGGTAAATGAAAATACTTTTTGACAGGGTTCTTCATCAAGTTTTGAGTAAGCCATGTACATTAGAAGAAATCCATTGAAGACTATAACAAGCCATGTGTACAAGAACAGAGCTGCCGAAGATTAAGGGAAGTTTCAATAAAAGGAGGAAAATTGTGGTACACAAGATAAAATCATGATACACTAGGTAAAGCTACATTGCACTGGAAGAAGCTACAAAAGCTAACATAAAGTTGTAGAACAAAGACAAATAAATTCAGAATAGAAAATAATTTGATAGAGGCATGATCAAAAGGATTGAATCTTGGGATATTTGTTATGAATTATATTTATTGTAATTAATCCATTATATATGGGGACATCACAAGAAATATATGAGTTAGTGCCCTATGATAAATATATGATAGAAATTAATGAGGAGCAAGAGATATGAGATAGAAGAGAGAATATTTATATATGTGAATGAGACTAATGTAATCATTATTGAGATATGACTAAAGATTGATGTTTGGAGAAAAGTATGTCATGTGTTTTTACATTCTTTCTGTTCACAATATAGAGTAGTTTACTTTTCTTGTGTAAATCATGAAAAAAAGGTCAAACTTCTTAAATCTCACATTGTTTTCAAGATTAAAGGTAAAAAATTTGTGTCTAAGCCTAGGTTCCTTTTGTTAGTCAGATGTCAAGAAATTTTTTTCCATCAGGATATTGGAAACTAGCACTGACAGAAACTGAATATTAGTGGGAAAATCAAACAGATATATTTTTTAACAGAGAAGGAAAGATACTCAAAACATCATACAATGGAACTGAGGTGGAAGTACTTGGAGAATATAAAGAGGAATTTTGGTCTCAGTTCCCTCATTTTTTGTAGCCTTTCATATTAGTACACGCGAAGACAACGTAGTGGTCAGGAATACACCTAAGAAAACCATTTGAGTGGACTCAAGAAAAGTTAAATATTCTCATAAATATTGATGAGCCTTGGACTAGATTAATTGATTATTAGTTTGAAACTACCTTGGAATCCTATATAATCACTTGGGCCATACTGGGTTAGACCAGTTTTGACCACAAGAAAGGTGAAGTTTTAAGTGGAACAAGAGGCTGATTTCTTAAAATAGTTCCAAATTAAAGTTTTTATGGTAGAAAAAGGTTTAATCAAAAGCACAAAAAATTTCCTTTAGGAGGTAGGTACTGCGGGATGGAGTATGTGACAGGGGGCAATCCAAGTGTTAGATATTAGAAGCATTGAGAGGTGGGTGAATCATTGTTTAGCACAATTAAATTCTTTTTAAACTTTCACAACTACTTAAAACTTGATTCAGTAGTTAGATAATGAGCACAAAATAAACTTTAAGCAAAACAAAAATGAACATGGAATATTTTTTATAGTGGGAAACCCAAGAAGGGAGAAAACCCACTTGAAACCAAACCTTTTATTTAGAACACCAATTCCAATGCATTGATTTACAATTGATTAAGCACCCACTTAATCACTAAAGCACCAACTTCAAACACCACCAAACACCTACTTGATGAAGACTGAGAACCCACTCATTTGATTGAATAAGAAGCACCTACCTCTTTAGTCTAAGAACTTACTTAGACAACATCTACATTCAATTGATCATTTAGTCTCTTTGTTGATATATTAAAAAGTTATCATCACTTTCCTTAATCACAATTCATTCAACAATTCACAATCTAATCAATTCTATGGTTTTGCATTATTTTACACAGTAAAGAATTGATACAGTTGTCCCTAATACAGTCTCATGCCATCAACAACATTAAATTATTCTATGATATTTATTTTTCAATACTTTTCACAGTCTAAAAATTCCTTATCACAATTTACAGCTAATACACTATATTTTCTCTTATAACTCACCCCTTGATGTCAACACACACTCTTTTATCTATGGCTCTTCATTTTACATTACTTAAGAAACTCTCCATACATAACTTGCTGACTTTCCAACTCCCAACTACAACCTTGACTCGATCTCTTTAATAGAAGAGATAAAATACACTTCAACTTCCACATACTTGGAATCACACTCAATGCTATTCTAGGTATCTTGGAATTCTTCTCTCAAGTGGATTGAAGGAAATTCAGTCTTGTAATTGATAAGAATATTTGGTTTATTATTATAGAGTGTATGATCTTCCAATTTTAGTATAAGACAAACTACTTCCTTTGCAGTTTAACTGTTACTGTTGAACATGATATCTCACTGTCACTAGGAACATATGAACACCACTACTTGAGCACTTTGACAAAATTTCTCAGTTGCAATACAAATTTATCGTTCATTTATCTATCCTTTCATAGAAGAAGACATCATTTTAACAATGACCATTAAATTCCATTACCTCAACAAGCCCAAACAAGTTACTATTACACGAGTTTAGCTCCAGATTACACTGCCTTGGAAGAACCCTACTCAGTATGCAGTGAGTCTGAACTTGTTTCATACCATTGTCAATGGATTTTTTACTTTTCTAGATAAAAACTCACTTACAAATACTGATAAACCTCTTCATGACACTTGAGATCCTCAACATGAATATTTGAAGATAGATCATGAAGGATTTGCATTGCAATACCAATATATTAACCCTGCACACTATGGAGATGACCATTTGCCATTGTGAATAGAGGAATATTGAATTAACATGAAGAAGAGATTGTTTAAGTACTAAAATGAATTGCAATAAATTGTTCAACCCTTCTAAATCTTGAATCAACAATAAATTTAACTACATTTGCAATAATTTATAAACTGGTTGAAAAATGCTTGTTTGACAGTAAAACACGATTGTAGAATATAATTGTTAGTGCAAATTCACAGTACCCCCAAAATGCCCTATGGATCTGATTTTCTAAGACAATGTCATTTGGTGTGAATGTGCAACATTGAGCTTTCCCAAAGTGTGGGACCTTTGCAAATGGGGAAAGTCTCTCCAGAGCAGGCTTGGTTCCTCTTCCTAAACTACCTGCCATAAGCTATTCTAGTGTAGGAAAGCTAATCTAATCCTAATCTAACTATGCCAAGGAGGACAGAGAGAGAGAGAAAGAAAAGAGGGAAAAACAGATCCTACACTAAAATGGTGATACACCAGAGAAGGAAAATGTTGAACATCTATCAAAACTGCCATGGAACAAGAAGAGGTGTGCAATGGAAAGGATGAACAAGTGCATCACAAAACCAAGGATGGATTTCACACAAAAAAATGTCCCAAAAATCCATGAACACAACTCCAAAACCTGCAATGAACATTCAAACATGACACAAATACCTGCAATGAAGAGAGGCAACAAGGAAACAACCAAAAAATGAGCAAGGATGGACAAATGCATCACAGAACACATTTTTTATTGCTCAAAGGTTTGCACAAAACAACATTTCAATTTGGTAAAAGGTAAAAAACATGCCATTACAGAGTAGGGGAGGAGGTTCTAACTCCATTTTTGACCTTGGGGAAGAAAAGAAGGGAGGACAGAATAGAAAAAATGAACAACAACCTTTTACAAATGAGCCAAATCTGGCTTTTAACCATCAAACATAATGGAAAAAATGTAAAAAATGTGGGTAAATGATTGAAACTCCAACCACCATAAAATCACTACAATCTCACCTACAAAGTGATGGGCTTCATGGAAAAACCCATACGCCAAAGTACATTGCTCTGTAGAGCAAGAAAGAGGCCCATACTTCATTAATTTTGGTGGTTTGGGTCGTTTTCTATGTTTTTTGCATACTCAGATACGTTTTTCCATTTTTTATCCCACAAATATCCATAAAAATAAAAAATTTATGCCTTCATTGTGTAGATAATTTCACCATCTTTCCAATGGACACCAAGAACGCAAAAAACCAAGCTCTGGATCAAAATTTATGCCCCTTTGAAGATTTAGGGAAAAAATAGGGAAAAAATGAATTGGCAGGTCGAAAACTTTAAAATTTTCCCTTTTTTGAATTCGGGAAAATTTCTCCAAAAATCCCTGTGCCCCACCACTCTGCATTGCCGTGTGGCGCTTCCCTATTCGCTGATGGAAATGCGGGCCCTAACCTCGCTTCTATCCTTTGATTTTTCATTGGGAAAATTTCCCAAATTTTCCCCTCACTTCACTATCCTAGGGACACGTGTCAACCCTCATTGGCCACGGGCATGTGCTTCAAAATTTTCCTTTGGGCCGCTAGCCACTTTGGCAAAATTTTCCATTTCCTTCCTCACCTCTGAACCCCATCACCGACAGGACACGTGGCGGCCTCAAAATTCTTAGCAGGACTTCGAGCCAACATTTTCCTTTACTCCCCGCTACCCTCTTGGAAAATTTTCCAACCTATCTCCACTCCCCTGACCTCCGCCACCACATGGCACCTCCTCATTGGCCACGGGCCTATCAAGGGAAATTTTCCCCTAAAAACTCCGCCGAGCCATAACTTGAGAAATATTTAGAGTTAGGAGGAAAAATCCTATCTTATGGAACCATTTCCAAAATCCCTTGTGTGCCTGAAATGTGTAAAATTTGATATTGAATTAGAAGAAATGAAAGAATGGATGCAAGTTAGCCAAAATAAGTAGGGGGGCTCATTTTGGATAACAATTTTGGCGACTCAAAGGGGTCATCTACCTACTAGGTGAATGATCAGTAGCCTTTGAAGCATCCATTGGGCATGGAGTCATGAGTAGTAGCCTAAAAATTGGTCTAAACTTTGAAAAATTCCTCTCTTAGCCACTTGGAAACCCACTGAACTAGAGTTTCTTTCACCAAAATGCCACTGAAATAGACTGTGTAAGAGCAAAACCAGCAGTACCAAAAACTATGTACAAAACTGAAAATCATACATGCTCCAAATGGAACATGTAGAGTGTGCACAAGTACTTCTATTGTTGAAATCCAACCTACCTACTCTACTCTAACTGGAAGCAAAGGTGAGCTAAACAAACCCTACAACTGGTTGTGCGAAATAGCTTCCTTTCTTCAAAATGGGAAGCCATGTAACTGATTTGGCATTGAACATGGCTGGTTGGATGAGTGGAAAATCAACAAGAAGCTAGTCTTCTACCCAAATCAACAAGGTGTCAATTGAAACCAAATCCAATACCTTTTTTAGTTGCTCTGAATTTAGATTGAAGAGGTATGGTAGCTAATCCTTGGTACTTTGTAGCTCATCATCATGCTTAGAAGTAAGCATGACAAGTTGTGGCTTCTCTTTTGGCTCCAATGAAACCAAATACCTTATTGGGCAAGGCTGATCTATTTGATATGCCCATATCTCAGAAATTCAACTCCAAGAATGGAGCCTTCTTGTAGACCTCTTTGGATGGATGGTGTGGAAGAGGTGATGGAATTCTTCTGCTATTTTCCTTCTTCCTCCAATGGAGAATATGGAAGATTTAAAGCTTCCAATCTTGATCCCAAAGATATACTATAAGATGCAGGCTACTGCAAATGAATGCTCTCCTCCATGACAACAGGTTCTTGTGTTTGGATTGTGGATGATGAAAGAGAGAATGGTGGAAACTCAACTTGCTCTTCTCCATCAAAATAGTCCTCCAAATCTAACAGATAAACTACCTCATTGATGTCTTTTTGAAAATGCTCAAATTCCTCCATGGTGTGCATATTGATCAACAAAAATGTTCACCATGGTTCTCCTCATCTTCAATCATTGAGTTTGAAAGATCAAACTCTTCTTCAACAATAGAAATCGAGAGAGATGAAGTAGAAAGAAGAACTCAAGGTTCTTCTATAGCTTGGTTTGTGCTCAAAGCCTTTAGATCTACACTTTTCTCCTCCACAGCTAGAATGTGATCCTCTTCTTTTGGATTTGGAGCAGCTTCTCCTTTCTCTACTACTTGAAGACAATCTTGCTATTGATTGAACTCTTCCTCTAGCATGAAGTTTGTCAAGTCAAACTCTTCAATTTTCTGCTCTAGAGAACAAGTCGGGACTGCAATATCTTCTTAAGAGCTTTCTTCCTCCATGGCTGATTGTGCAACTTGAATTGGATCAGCATTCTCTTTGGGCAAAAGTGCCAACATGGACACACAACTCTTCACAAACAAACTGATGTTTTTCTTGCTTCACTGCTGCTATAAAATCAATGTTGTTTTCCACTTGTTCTCCAACTCCAACCTCTTCTGAAGGCTTAACCATCAAGGGGATCTTTGTTATCCCAAATTTGAGAGCCAAGCTTACCAAACTTCTGCTTTTTTCTTCTTTGTTTGGCTCTTCTTATTGCTGTCCTTGATGACTAATTTTATGATTTGTCATTCTCCCAACATGGATTAGGGAATGCAAGAGGAGGGGTGGGTTGTAACTCAATTGATTTTGCAATTATTTGTGGTGGTGGAGGAGGTAAAACCTCTTGTTTCTTTAGAGGAGAGGGTGTTTGATTTAGCTCTTGTGGAGGGGATGACTGTATTCGGAAGGAAAAATGACAAGAAGAATTGAGATGAGGTGGAAGACTAGGGAATGGAGAAATGGATTCAACACTTGGGGTAGAATTCAATGGGAAGATTGAAAATTGAAGCCCAAATTGAGATGGTGCTGCTTGAGGAATGGAAAGAGAAGAACCAAATGATGGTGTAGAAATTACCCATTAACAAGGTTGTTCAGCACCTATTTTATAGGCCTCTATCTCTAATGTCCATTGTGTAAGTTGGGGCAGAATCTCCATCATGAAGTCTAACTTCTCCAGAGGGCCGAATTGTCTTGGAAAAGGGCCTCCTCCATGGACAAGGAGTCCTACAACCAATTCTGATAGCCTTCATTTGAGTTGTTTCTCTTTATTGCACCATTTTTGCCTCCATCTTTTGGATTTTCTCCATAAAATCAGCATCTTCCATTTGATTGTCTTCATTGCATGCATACCCTTTCTCTTGATATGCTTCACAACCAAATTGATTTTGGTATTGCTCATATGGTTAAGCATGATGATTTTGAATTTGATCAAAATGACTGATTTGAAGGAGTTGTATAACATTTTGGAGGTGAAATATATTGTTGTTGTTGTAAATGTGAATTCCATGATGGAAATGAAGTCATGATTGCACAACGTCATGGAATGAAAGAAGATGGAAGAGATGGAAAGAATAATGGATGAAAATGGATGGAAAATAGGTCAACAACTCAGAGAATGAGTTATTTACAATATGGAGTCGCGAGATGTGCTTTTGAATATGCCTCCAAAGGTTGAATCCTTAACAAGAACACACCGCTCTGTCAAAAATAAAGTGGAAGACCTCTAAGGTCCCATCAGGCATGCCAAAACTATTAGTGAAAATTCAGAGTACCCCTAAAATTACCTATGGATCTGATTTTCTAAGGACAATGTCATTTGGTGTGAATGCACAACATTGAGCTTTCCCAAAGTGTGGGACCTTTACAAATAGGGAAATCTCTCCAGAGAAGGCTAGTTTCGAAGTGGCCCAGAGAGGAAGTTTTTAAATTTTAAACCAGTTTTGCTAGGCTACTACTCATGACTTCATGCCCAATGGATGCTTCAAAGGCTATTGATCATTCATCTAGCAGGTAGATGACCCCTTTGAATAGCCAAAATTGTTATCCAAAATGAGCCCCCTACTTATTTTGGCTAACTTGCCTTCATTCTTTCCTTCCTTCTACTTCAATATAAAATTTTGCACATTTCAGGCACTCAAGGGATTTTGGAAATGGTTACATAAGATAGGATTTTTCCTCACCTTTCCAGAAAGCCAAAATTTTCCTCCTAACTCCAATTATTTCTCAAGTTATGGCTTAGCGGAGTTTTTGGGGGAAATTTTCCCTTGACATAGGCCCACGGCCAATGAGAAGGTGCCACATGGTGATGCAGAGGTTGGAGGAGCAGAGACAAGTTGGAAAATTCACTAAGAGGGTAGCAAGGCACAAAGGAAAATGTTGGCCCAAAGTCCCATGGAACATTTTGAGGCCACCACATGTCCTATCGGTGGTGAGGGTCAGAGGCGTGGAAGGAAATGGAAAAAATTGTCCAAAGTGGCTAGTGGCCCAAAAGAAAAATTTTGAAGCGCATGCCCGCATGGCCAAAGAGGGGCCGATACGTGTCCCCGGGACCAACGAAGCACGGGGAAAAGTTGGGAAATTTTCCCAATGAAAAATCAAAGGATAGAAGCGAGGTTTGGGCCCGCATGTTTCCATTAGTGAATAGGGAAGTGCCACGTGGCAGCGGAGTGGCAGGGCATAGGGATTTTTTTTGGTAATTTTCCCAAATTCAAAAAAGGGAAAAATTTTAAAGTTTCTGCCTCGCCAATCCATTTTTGCCCTAATTTTTCCCTAAATCTTCATAGGGGCATAAATTTTTATCCAGAGCTCAGAGTTTTACGTTCTTGGTGTCATTGGAAATCTGGTGAAATTCTCAACACGATGGAGGCATCAAAATTTGTATTTTTATGGAGATTTGCAAGAGAAAAAAGAAAAAAACGTATCTGGCATGCAAAAAACGTAGAAAATGCCCCTAACCAAAAAAATTAATGAAGTATGGGCCTCTTTCTTACTCTACAGAGAAATGTGCTTTGGCGTATGGGTTTTTCCATGAAGCCCATCACTTTATAGGTTATATTGGAGGGAGTTTTCAGTGGTTGGAGTTTCGATCAATATATCCGCATTTTTACATTTTTTCCATTCTACTTAATGGTTAAAACCCAGATTTGGCTCATTTGTAAAAGGTTTTTGTTCATTCTTTCTATTCTGCTCTCCCTTCTTTTCTTCCCTAGGGTCAAAAATGGAGTTAGAACCTCCTCCCCTACTCTGTAATGGCATTTTTTTCCTTTTACCATTGAAATGATGTTTTGTACAAACCTCTAAGCAATAAAAAGCATGTTCTGTGATGCGTTTGTCTAGCCTTGCTCATTTTTTGGTTGTTTCCTTCTTGCCTCTCTTCACTGTACAGGTATTTTTGCATGTTTGAATGTTCATTATGGGTTTTAGAGCTATGTTCATGGAGTTTTGGGACATTTTTTTGTGTGAAATCCATCCTTGGTTTTTTGATGCACTTGTCCATCCTTTCCATTGCTCACATCTTCTTGTTCCATGGCAGTTTTGATAGATGTTCAACATTTTCCTTCTCTTGTGTATCACCATTTTTAGTGCAGGCTATGTTTTTCCCTCTTTTATCTCTCTCTCTCTCTATCTCCTTGGCATAGTTAGATTAGGATTAGATTAGCTTGTCGTACATTGGAATAGCTTGTGGTGGGTATTTTATGAAGAGGAACCAGCCTTCTCTGGAGAGCTTTCCCCATTTGAAAAGGTCCCACACTCTGGGAAAGCTCAATGTTGTGCATTTACACCAAATGACATTGCCTTAGAAAAGTAGATCCATAGGTCATTTTGGGGGTGCTGTGAATTTACACTAACAATAACTATCATTAAATTATCCATCTCTACTCAATGAAATCATTTGCAGTATTTTACTATAGTTTCATGGATGATACAAAGGTTTTTATCCAATATTTCTTAAATTTTGGTTGTATCAAGTGTTTGTTTCGATAAAAGAAAATAGAAAAACCCTAGATTTGGGTTACCTGACAATGAAGGCCCGAGAGCATGAAAATTTTTATAACTCACACTAAAAGGAATGAAGCCAAAAAATTCAAACACGTTAGTTTTTTGAGACCAAATTCCACCACTTCACACAAATTTTAACCTTTGAAATGACTCCATCTACCCCCAACAAGCACAAGTTGTAGGTACAATGAGATAGACCATGACAAAGCATTGTTTAGAGTAAGTCAATTTTTGCATTGGCATTAAGTTGAGACATTGAATAGATTTGTGAGGTTATAAGGGGTGTTTAGGCCTTAAAAAAACTTTACACTTCCTCCTAGATACTATGTTTTCACTCTTGCTATGGAGAACAACAAACTTGTATACCTGAGAATGAACAATGTATGACTACCACAAATGACATTGCTAGTTATGATCAAATACACTTCTCTTTTAAGTAAAGCATAAAATATTGAAGGATTTGGAGAGATGATGACCATCTTGGAGGCTTGAAAAATCTATGAAATATTTATGGGACCCAACAACATCAGTTTCACCTTGATATCTTATCAACAAGACCATTTCCATCAACCTTGCATTGTATCATCAAGATTTAGGAAAATTTTATCTCAGGTGCCATAAAAAATCATTATATTTCCTTATAAGATGTAGATAAACTTAACTAGGTGAAATAAAGAGTAAAAATAAACATTCTCTTCCATCGATTCAAAACTTTGTCTAGGAGAGAGAAAAACTACCTCATTAAAATGATGAGAACTTCTCAACCACACCTCCATTTAAAAAAATGATTTTTTCACATGAATTATAGGAAAATTTACTACAAAAAATTATGTTATGAATTATCTTATCATTTCTTCATATTTTCGTTTGACTGCTACAAAGTCCAGGTGGTCAGAATGAGTCTTTTAGAAAATCTATCTTACAAAAACCTTGAATAAATTGCTCAAATGACCTTATGAAGGCCTAAAAATTTTCATCGAGCTCAAAGACACCTAAATAAACCAAATACCATGGTTTTTTTTTCAAAACTATCCCTGAATTTTTCTATCCGATCCCATTTACATGTAAGTACAGTTAGGTTTCTCAAGGGCAGTTTAGGCTAGGATTTGTACTTTACCTCCAAATCATGTTTTTAAATTTTTTGAGCCTTGGAATAAGTTTATTCACTTGAAATAAACATGTCCTAATATTTTATATTCATTTTAGCTCCTTTACTACTCCATTTCTCCAAGATCCCTTAGAATTAGGCTTATGCACTAAAATCAGATTTGCTTATTTCCTTGCTTTAATTATTAGGTGACCTGAGTTTCTTTTTTCAGATAATATAGCATACTAGACATGACAAATAAACCTTATCCACTCCATAAATTTGATTCAAACCACATAAAAATAGCCTACATAACTCACATGCACCTAGAAATCATCAATTTAACTCATCATGGACTAACATGGACTCAACACTTTATGAATCTCTAGACCCACCATTTCCATGAAAAATATGCACTAGGACATCAATGAAAACATGACACAAGCTGAGAAATACCAAGAGACATAACTAATCATAATTAATTGGGTGATGGTTGGGATAGGAGAAATAGGATGAAATAAAGAAAAGTAAACTCAGAAAAATTATATAGTTGGAAAATACATGATTAAAAGAATTAAGGAGAGTTTTTTATCTTAACAAAAACAATCAGAATGAGGAGGATGGAAGAAAGAGAAAGGATAGATTCAAAGAAGGATTTAGAGAAGAAAATAGAGAAATAAATACTAACAAGGGAGTAAAGAGTGAAGAAGTTGAACGAGAGAAAATAAAAATTGAATAAAACTCAAAAAATAGGAAAGAAATAAGCACCCACTTCAAGTGGAGGCCAACAAGTGGCTAACTCAGAAATAGAGGAAGACACACAAAGTCTTCCTATAATTCCCGCACTAGGCAGAGACCAAATCTTGGTTACACAACTTGGTTACACCACAGATCCTTGTGGTACAAAATGTTTTAAATAGTCCAATACAACAAGCATTATTGAGGCAGGTCACACTAGTACAAGATTTAGAAGCATTAGTAGGAGGATTAAAACTAGGAATTAGAGAAGTGTTGGCACAACAATATTGGAAGAAATGAGAGAAGAAAATCCATTATTAATTAAAGAGAAAAGAGTAGAGAAAGAAGAAGTTACTGGTATGAAATAATTAATTGAAGAATTCGTGGAGAAGATAAAAATTTAGAGGAGAAAGATGAGGAAAAAGCTAAGTCTAAGAAACAAGAGAAAGAGGAGGAAAAAAAATAAGACATCGAGTAACAAAGGATTAGAAGATAGTTATAGGTTAAGAAATAATAAATACAGGAAGGTAATTATGGAGAAAGATAGTTATGAAAAGTTACCAACTAAGGATGCATCCCCTAACCACCACACAAGCCCAAAGGAGATGACCCACGAGGATCGGCCACCATTACAAGTGCCACTTCAAACACTGAATCAAAACATAGAAAAGGGAGAAAGTTTGATAGAAAGATTACAAGAAGAAAGTAAGAAGCGAGAAGAAGTTGTAAGAGAATTCATAGAATTTTTGGGAGATTTATAATTTGACAATGAATTAGCCAGAGATAAAGGAAGAGAGAATAAATTTTTAAAAAATCATAATAAATCAAATAAAGTAAAATTAGTGAAGCAACAGCTAATTAGTCAACATTGAGTACATTCTCAACTAGTCAAAAAGATGGCACAAAATATTAAGTTACCAGTGTTTGAAAAATATACAAGTGATATTGTGGAAACTTTTGTTTATAATGGAAGAGTAATAACATCACAAACAACACCTTGAAATCATATTATTTCATAGGAACTCTAAGAGACAATGCATTACGTTGGTATATGAAGACAAATGCACAAGGAAATAAGGATAGGGATAACATCGAGAATGATTTTTAGATGAATTTTCATTATCCAAAAGCACCATCAAAAGGAGTGAGTAAAATCAGAGACTTTGTTCAGGGAGAGAATGAAACAGTTAAGGAATTCAGACATAGATTCAATAATGTAACTAGGAAGTTAGAGGAACCTCTCACAGAAAAACAACATATTGAATGGTTAACTTTAGGACTCCTCTCTTATATCAGAGCAACGTTAGATGGAAAACCTTTAAAAACTCTCTTAGAGGTGATAAAGATAGATATTATATTGGTGGCTCAACCATGGCATAGAGAAGGAGATACATCATTAAAAACAAAATTAGAGAGAGTACAATTGGAGCTCACCAAGCTAAAACTCTAGCAATAAATCCAAAGAAATGAAGATCTTAAAAATAGTTCACCACCAAGAAGTAACATAAGGCATAAGATTTGGTTTAAAGTTTGTTGTGATGAAGGCTACAGTAAGATAGACTATTCTTATTTATAAAATGTGAAGAGAGTCACGGCCATTGGAAAACACTCATCACAGAAAGCATCTTCTAGTCATATAACCTCAACAGAGACAACATAGTGTGGAGTTTGTATATTATGGGACCATCACACTCAGTACACATGTCCCTTGTTAGAGGTATCTCCACCCACTAATCAATTAATGTAATGGACATCCTATGGGTACTAAAACCATTATCACCACACATGCCCCTCTATATATGCAGTTGAATAACTGAAAGAATACAATACCTAGAGGGTCATGGAAGCTAGATAGAACATATGACCTAACCCTCCCCCTCACAACCACAAGAAACACCTAACCCTCCACCTTTGCAACCAACAATCACTAGCCCTTAATATCTAAATTAGCAAGGTGGAAAACCCCATTTTGGAGGTGGTTATCAAGGTAATAAATTCAATCATAATTATCAAGGATACCATGAAGGCTATAGAGGAGGATATATGGGTGGATATGATAAATGTCAAGGAGGAAGAGGATATCATGGATACCAAGGTAGAGATAACCAAGTGGTTAGCTACCAAGATAGGAGACCCATGCACTGTTAAAAATATGGTCAAGATGGACATTTAGTGAGAAATTGTTCAAAATCTGATTCTTGTGGTTTCTGTCATGAATGAGGTCATGATTCTTTCATATGTCCCATAGCAACTCAGTTCTATAGAAATGGAGACATAAAAATAGAAGAATTTGGAAGAGAAGCTCATAATAATCTACAACACATCAAAAATATATCATGGGATGATTATGAAATAGAGAAATACAAGGAAAGAGCATCTAGCTCAAAGATCAAAACAAAAAGTGAGAACAAGAAGGAAGAAGATAAAGAAAGTTATTTCAAGAGGAAAGTAGCTAAATCAAGCAAGAGCCTCGAAGAACCAAAATATAGAGCCACAGTTACAACTAGAAGTACATCCTGGAATGAGTCTACACCTAGAAAGAAGATAATAAGAAAGCTACCTCATGAGGAAATCTCCTCTATTAGTGAAGAATGGGATTTTAAGGATATTATGTCAAACCTTCATGAGAAAGAAGTGGAGAAAAGTAGAGAAGTAGTAAAGAAGGCGCAATCCCAAGAAGAAACACAAAAGAACTATTTTATGAAAGATGAAATCACAACTCTTAAGGAGATAGCCAGACTAACAATCAAACACGGTCTTGTAGACAAATGGAAAAAATTAGTAAGTATTGGAATAAGGGGTAAAATAAATTTCATTTTCGAAGAATTGAAGCGGGACATCACAAGAAAAGGAGAAATATTTTCTACACACAATGGGCATGGCATAAATTTTCTATATACTTGGATGTATAGATATTTGACACTCCTATTACAAAAGTGTTTCTTGATCTTAGCGCATATGTGAACATGATGTCAAAAACTACTTGGGAGAGACTAGCCAAGCCTCCCTTTGGAACTTGTCAAATAATTTATAGGATTAGAAAATGGGTCATCGAAACAACCCTTAGGAGCACTAAAGAATGTCAAATTTAAATTTATGGGAATCAAGAAGCTAGTTAACTTTGAGGTTGTTGAAAATGTATCTCTTAAACCATTGTACAATGCCATTATAGATTTAGAATGGTTTTTTATTGTAACCTAACATTAAATTTAGAAGAGGAGGAAATAACGTTACAATCAGATTGAATATGCATTCACATACCACTACATGTAGGAGTGAGTGTTGCATGGGATGAAGAAGTGTGGCATGATACTGAACGATAAAATGTTGATATATACAAGGGGTATATGCTTTGAATATATTTTCTAATATCGATAAGGATTTTGAACCAAATTCATATGGAGAAATATGATTCAAAAATGAATCCACAACCGAAAGCTTAGCTAACATTAGTGAAGCATGGATACATGGCTTCCCATAATCAAGAATAAGGAAATTACATTACGCAAGAAGAATACCACCCCACATAATTACATTAGATGATGATGACCTTAATACCGCAAATGACATATTTTTCCTACACGAGACAAATTCGAGGAAGAATACATATATTACTCTGCAAAAGAAGAGATCAAAGGATTGCCAATCACAAGAGTATATAGATTAAGACATGGAGCATCCCACTGTAATTTTGTAAAATATTTAGGGTTTGGAGACTTATAAGTTTATTTAATTCAAATGGGGTGAATATTTCCAAATGAAAAAGTAAGAATGGATGCTTTAGATGACACCCTAATAATTAATGTCGTAGGATAGTGGGAAAATAAAAAACCTAATCTATCACATTGGAATTATCTAAAAACATTAATCAAATCAAGGTTCTCAGAGAGTGAAGGTTATTATGTGGCCATACTTGAATACATTGATGATAGTGATCCATAAAGGCACATCCAAATCTGCAAGAGATGTTAGAAAATATGTGGAGAACATTAGTATTTGGTGTGGACATAATTATTCATATGGACACTAGGACCCATACCGGAATTAGGTACATAGATCAAGAACTTAGACGCGAGACTAGAAATTGGGACCAGATCGTAAAATACTTTTTTCATACATTAAATTTCTGGGATACCGATCTTAACATTGTTTGGGCATTATAGAAGATAAGGACATTCCTATTCCTAAATATGCCAAAGAACAATACTCACGAAGGACACCAAAAACTAAAGATCCCCAATGATAATAAAATCTAAATAAAAATCTTGAGATGGGTTATTACTTTACAGTTGAGAAGTAAGAGAAATATGAAAAACCTGAAAAATATGAGATACAAGATAATCGAAGGAGAAAGGGAAATATTGGAGACCAAGATAGGAGAAGAAAAATACTACTACCAGCCTCTGAAAATAAGAATATAGAATAGTGGCATCGATAGAAACAAGAAGCTTGCTAAGATAGGATAATACTGGTTAGAAGAAGAAGTGGCCAAAGTAGTAGAACTTCTTCAGAAATTATAAGATATATTCTCCAAAGAGTTTAAGGAGTTACGCGGTATACAAGAAGAATTTTGCACCATGAAGATTGAAATCAAGGGAGGATTCAAACCCTTGAAGACGAGGCCTTATAAATTAAATCCCAACCTCAAAGTTAAAGTGTAGACAAAGATAGATAAAATTTTGAATGTAGGAATCCTCAAACATGTGGAAGATTCAAACTAGGTAAGTCCAAAGCTTATTCAAAACAAGAAGACAAGACGGATATGCGTGGATTATAATGAGCTTTATAAAGCATGTATACATGAACCATTCCCGACTTCATTTACAAAATAAGTGTTAGAAAATATCATAGGAAGAAAATTCTATTATTTCACTGATGGATTATATGGTTACCATCAGGTCAGAATTTCCCCAGAAGATCAACTGAAGACTACATTTTCTATGGAATGGGGATCATTTGTGTAAAATTTAATTCCATTTGGGCTAAAGAATGAACAAATAGTTTTTAGAAGAATAATGATTAATGCATTCAAAGAATTCATCCACAATTTCTTGGAGGTATATCGTGACAATTGGATAGTGTATGGACTACTGAGAAACCATATTCAAGTACTGAGACTTATGTTTCAGAAATGTAGAGCATTGAAAATATCTCTCAATTTGAAGAAATGTATATATTTGACCCCATTTGGCACACTGTTAGGGATATAATTCACAAACCGGGGTTATTAATTGATCTAGTAAAAACGTAAGTCATTGTCAATCTACCCCCTCCCAAGACATAAAAAGATGGAATGAAAATTCTTGGGTATACAGGTTATCATAGAAAATTCATAAGAAATTACACAGATATTAGTGCACCTTTAGAAGAGCTACTGAAGAAAATAACAAATAAGAAAATATAATGGAAAAAACAATACACTCATGCTTTTGAAGTTCTTAAAGATAAAAAATTTCATGTACCTATCTTAATATATCCTGATTGGAAAGTTCCATTCCATGTCCATGTAGATGCATATGGAATTACCATTGGTGCAGTATTGACACAACCAAGGGAAAAAATGGATCATCCAATATCATTTGTAAGTAAAAATTTAGCCAAAGCTAAGAGGAATTATTCAAGAACTAAAAGAGAGGCATTGAGCATGGTCTATTCCCTACAAAAATACAAACAATATCTATTTGTTACATCATTTTTTTAATACATAGATCATGAGCCACTAAAATATTTATTAAACAGGTCAGTGCTACAAGGTAGGATATGCCAATGGTTAATGTTATTCCAAGAATCTGACTTTACCATTGTAGTCAAACTAGGTAAATTGAATAATGGACTAGACTACTTCTTAAGAATAGAAATATGAGAAGATGAAGGAGCTATTGATGATGATTTCCCTGGTGCACACATAATTAGAGTAGATGTTATTCGAAAAGAATTCAATGATATAGCACAATTATTGGCCACAGGAGATTTCCTGACTGAATATACAAAACAACAGAAGATGAATTTACTAAGTTGGGTGTTTCGCTTTACCTTGATTCAGGGAAAATGATATAAGAACGGACAAGATGATGTCCTTAAAAGGGTGGCCCTCGAACATGAACGAAATAATATCTTAGCATATGCTCATGAAGGTATACCTGGAGGACACAATGGAGTGGAGAAAATAGATAGAAAAGTGATGATGGATGGATTGTGGTGGCCTACGCTATTTAAAGATGCACATAAACATGCAAGGTCTTGTGACATTTGTCAGCAGGTGGGAAAACCTAATGTCGAAGATGAAATTCCCTTAAAACAAGTCTTGGCATTAGCCTCATTTTAAAAGTGGGTTGCAGAATTCATTAGACCTATTAAACTAGTTGCAAGACACTCTCACAAAATATTCATCATTATAGGGACAGAGTATCTAACAAGATGGGCAGAAGCCATCCCAACTAAAGATTTTACTGCTAAGATAGCAGCTAGATCCATTTATGAACATATAATTATTCGGTTTGGATGTCCCTTAAGAATTTCTAGTGATCAAGGGAAATACTTTTTGTATGCTACTATGAGGGAATTACTAAACAACTTCTTGATAAACCGCAACTATAGTATGCCTTATCATCCACAAGCAGATGGGACGACAGTGCCAGGACGAGGGGAGGAAACATATATTAAAGGTATATAATAAACATTAATGAATTCATATAAATAAATTAATGATTGCACACAAAGGTAAATAACACAATAATACAGTGCCACAAAATTTAACGTGGAAAACCCCAATGGGGTAAAAAACCATGATAGAATAATTTCCACTATATGATAAACTTTTTTACATCCATTCTAGTAAACTCCCTCCTCACTTCTATTCCATATTTTTACCCGAATTAACTTGATAATTATGAATATGACCTATATTCATATTTAAGTAACTTGAAGGGTTATGACCTTCTTAAGTGACGGGGCACACCTCCCTGATTTATTGTTAGTTAATTAAATTAACTAACCACCTAATATAAATTTTATATTTAAATAATAAGAATATAAGTTATTATATATTATTTAAATATAAACTAAATATTATGATACACTTAATATTATAGTTCTAACACTCCCCTTTATTATTAAGTGGGGATTCATATGCCAACATTACCTGTTTGTAAAACATGATTTACAAATCCATAAACCCCAAAGGTTTAGGCTAGCATATGTATTTGTGAGACTAAATCCCACCATTTATTGAGGAAAAATTCTTATACCATGTATCTATACGATCCTTTTATAACACAAGGACCTCCTTTACAAATAGATGCAACCACTAGACTGTATTTTCCGTAAAATCTATCAGTTTACTTGTAAACTCTACCAGGTTACAGAGATCATACAAGATATTCTTACAATACTTTATACCAGAGTAGAAGTATAGTGGAGAAGGAGTAAACAACTAGTTGGCCATTAAGAGGTGGCATTACCATGTAAAATCCCCCTTAATGGAAACTTTGAAAGGCTAAACATTACACACTTGCTATATTTTACACTACACAATGGCTCGTAAACATAATTGTAATCTTGATCTTTAGACAATAGAACTAGAGATCTCTATCACCGTAGAGAAACTTCTCTTGGATAACATGCATATGAACTTCAATATGCTTCATTCTCTGATGTTGAACTGGATTCTTTAACAAGAGTAATACAACTTTGATGACCACATAGAAGAGGAATACTTCCTTCGGCTTCCATGTGTATCTCTTTCAACAACCGCTTTAGCCACATGACTTATTTTCTGCTTCTATTGTACTTATTTTCCTTGGTAAAAGAAATGGAGACTGTTGATTTCTTTTTGTGTTCCAAGTAATGCTTCCCGCACCAAAAAACTTGAACACATATCCATTATATTTTATATCTAACACAACATCAACATGGTTAAAGTTACAATATCCATATAGACATTATAATAAGCATATAATTCATTATTGATTTCACTTTCAACTAACTGTAAAAGTTAAACATTATTTGCATAATAGCTAAGATAACAATATGTTTAACAACTAACTATGTTAAAATACACTAAAAATTTTCAACATATTATTCTTATAAAATATGTATTAGATGCGATCAGTATTAGACGTCTCCCATAGAAACACAAGGGTGCCTCCAAGTGTCATTTAATATGCATATAATAATATTTTAGTAATCACATTTTAAGAGATGTTTTATCAAAAACATATATATCTTCATTATCTTATTCTAAGCCTTTACAAATGCGATAAGACTTTATAGATAACATATCTAAACAAATAATCAAATCATTCAAAAATAATCACTGCATACATAAAGGTGAGGTTTTGTTCACAGAAGGTACTAAACAAAGGAACAAGGAGTAGGGGTCTGGGGGTGGTATCCCCCAGTGGGGTTGAGGGGCAGCACCTCTTACGAGGTTCGGGGGCAGCGCCCTTCACACACTCCATGTCATGACATAGGGCAAGATCAAGGGGCAGCGCCCCTCGACACTGAGCATAATTTACAGTTTACTCCTCCTTTGAAATTCACAAAAATCAACTCTTTGTGATAAAAAAGCATATGATTATTACAACAACTTGTATGATCAACATTTAGATAACAAACTACATTTTATAGAGGAAAAACTTCGCAAAAAAAATGTAGAGACATTCCCCTTGTCGTTCAAGCCACGCAATCAAATTTTGATGAATTCAGTTCGAAATAAAGGGACATGTCAAATATATAATATACACAACGATATACTAGTTTGACGATAATAATCGAAATGTAAGTGATTTTTTTAATTTTTGATATAAAAGATGAAAATAAAGACTTAGTCGTCATGTCATAAAAATAAATCACTTTATTTGAATGCCAAAATATAAGTTTTTTATTTAGAAAAAAAAAGAATATAGAAATAACTTAAAATAATTTGAAATTAATAGATGCAAAATTAAAAATTGCATACATTTAAAAAAAATGTGGAGCTTAGCTCCTTAATAGTTGTTTATAACATTTTCTTAACTCGGTTAGCTCAGTCGAGTTGGGTTTTCCCAACTTAACGAGTCGAGTAATCTTACGATAAATTTCATTTTCAATTTTTATTACCAATTTGAACTTTGTAATTTTAGTTTGGAGAACGAGTTATTAGACGAATAAGGACCAAGATATATTCAACCAGCTCTCCAACTTAAATATTTTTCAACCGATTCAATAGAGTCAAGTTATATTCTCTAACTCGATTTTACCAAAGGTTCTATTGACATCCCATGCGAGGGATCTAACAAACTGAACAAACCGACTGATTTAAGAGAGTCGAGTCATATTCTCTAACTCGACTTTACCAAGGTTCTATTGATATCCCATCCAAGGGATAGACAAATCTGACCTCATGCCATGGTGTAACTCCAACGCCAGCCAAAAAGCTAAGTTGCGAGTCCAAAGCAACATTGTAGTTTATACACATGTGCATGTAAAAACTTTTCAACAGTGCCCAACACCATGTATGTGGAACTAATTTCCCTACACCACGCTTTTAAAAGCCATGGTTGGCTGTGGGGGGCAAGAGTGCAACATGGTGCACACAGAGAAGAGGGAGAGATTAACGGAGGGGGCTACACATGGGGGTCGAGCGCGAGCAGGAAGAGGGTTCCATAAAGCTGCGATCATTATATCTCCTCATTTTACTGTATACAAATTGATTGATCTGGATCTAGATCTGTATCTGAAGCGGGTTCGATTGTCTCTGATTGAAAAACAACTACCAACCGCTATTTTGTTTTTTGGTAATACAAGCTGCACATTGTGCCTTATCGATTTTATATACTTCAATTTCAATTCAGAAAAACAACGGTCTGTAAGGTTTTATATCATAAAAGAAACTTCTATAACTAATTATAGTTGGAACAGAAGAATTCTGTAAAGTCCAGTAACAGAGAACCTCTACATCTATAGTCAATAGCTTTTGCATGAACTATTTGCGTTACTTCATTTATAATTTTATTTATGGCAGGGTAAATTGATTTATAGATATTTTTCACAATTTGAGTTTCTCGATCTTTATATATTTTCAACATATCCGTTTTGGACATGGCCCATACTTTTCAAAAAACATACGATGCTTTAATGATTTGAAGTATACGAGGATTAAAGAAATGACAATGAAGATGATGACCATGATCTAACTTCAGAAAATGATGCTAGCTCAACTAAAATCCAATATCCAATTCTTGTCAGTCAACAAGGCAGAGGCTCAATTTTAAAAGGTCGAATTCCTAAATCCATCAATCATTCGGAAGATGAAGATAACTGTCAAATATTTGGGGCAGGAATATTTAGGTTGTTTAGAAGTATTAAGAGTGCACACAGGCAAAGATCATCAAGGCGTACTCCTGTTTTTCATGACAGAGTATGTGAAAGTTTGAATTCAGATAACAATAGTGCAAACAGTGAAATAATAATGGAAGGTTCTTATGGTCAGATTCGTGAACAATGGGAAGAAGCGACATTGAGGAAGTAAGTTTTTCATGGTGTGAAGTACAAGAGACCTCTTGTTGAGTAAGATTTTAGTGGTCCTGGTTCAAATTTATACCCTAATAACCCTTCCGACGAATTCAAGCAAGAAGGCTGTAATGAGAATTTAGATGCTAAATTTCTGTAATACCATTTTGATAGGTATTCAATTGCTCCCCCAGATCTTGTAAGTGCTAGCGGTATAGTTTATATGTCAAGTCAGGATGATGTGATGATGATGGCCAATGTACGTAGAATCACCAATTCCCAAGCGTAAAGGGAGCCACGTGGAGTGTCCAAAGGATAAAAAACAAATCCCTCTTAAATGCAATGGAAAGAGTTTAGGGGTAAAAGAAAATAAAAATTTACCAAATACACCATATTAATCATCCAAGCTAAGAAAATCATTCCACCTTACATCCGATATAAGTGCACATATATACTTAATATGTGGTCAACCAAATGGGTTGGCAGAAATTATTAATAGTTGTTAATTTTGAAGAGGCCCACACAAAATATGGGCAGTTATGAGGGTGAGGGTTGAAAGGAAAACCAACCACACTATGTTCACATAGTTTAAAACTTAGATGGGCCACATATGTTTATAGTATAAACTATGAAGATTTTATTACATAGTTTTATATATAAACTATATAGTATATAATTTTATTTTCATTTTTTATTTTTATAAATCTTAATTTATAACAAAGATGGTTTTTAAACTATAGTATGATTTACAAAGACATGAAATAAACTCTTAAAGGAGTGCCAAATGACATGGGCAAAATAAATAGAAAATATACCAAAAGAAATTACCAAGGGAATACAAATTTACAAGGGAAAATATTTTCCATGTTCCAATGAAAAAAAATTGAAGGCCTATTTCCATGGAGCTCGTCTCCTTTAAGTTATTTATTAAACATTAATGAATTCATATAAATGAATGAATGAATGCAAACAAAGTTAAATAACACAATAACACAGTGACACAAATTTAACGTGGAAAACCCCAATGGGGTAAAACACCACCATAAAATAATTTCCACTAGATGAGAATTTTTTTGTATACAGTCCAGTAAACTCCCTCCTCACTTATAATCCATGTTTTTACCTGAATCGCCTTAATAATGTTCAATATGACCTATAGTCATATTTAAATAACCCGAAGGGTTATTACCTTCTTAAGTTACGGGGCACACCTCCCCGATTTAATGTTAGTTAATTAAATTAACTAATCACCTAATATAAAATTTATAATTAAATAATAAGAATATATGCTATTTTTTATTATTTAAATATAAACTAAATATTATGATACATTTAATATTATTGTTCTAACAAGCTATTGGAGAAGGTACTTATCAAGATATGTTCATTACAACAAGAATATTGGGATTTGAAGATACCTGCACCCTTATGGGCATACCAAACCACATACGCTGACTAAATACTCTCCATTTAGATTACTCTTTGGACTTGAAGTCACAATCCCTATAGAGTTTGTACTTCTAAGATTAAGAGTGGCGATAACATTTAGGATGAATGAAGACTCTTCCCTACATGAGAGATTGACTGAACTAGAGAATTTGGATGAGAAACAGTTCCCAGCAACATCCAACCAAATGTAAGAAAAAAGGGTACAGAAAGCTTAGCATAAATTTCATATCAAAAGAAAAGAGTTTGACATTAGAAATTAGGTACTTCTCTATGATAGAACATGAAAAAATCCTAGAAAACTTAAAGTGAGATGGTTAGGTACCTAAATTATCAACGAAATATTGCCTTCAGGAGCAACGAAACTGTTAGAAATTAGAGAAAAAAATGCGGAAACGATTCCTCAAACCACAACAGTAGGAAACTATATAGCAGAATTATACATGCAGAAATATAACACCATAAGTAAATAATGCACAAAATAAGACGACAAGATTTAACGTGGTTCACCCAATGTGGGCTACCTCCACCAAGAACTTGCTTAGATTTTATCATCAATAAGAGTAAACCAAATCTCACAGTCTTCTCTTAGTTATGAACTCACAACAAAATTCGAAAGATGTTAAACCACATCTAAACCACAATTGACACCCAATTACTTAACCTTGATCACTCTTGATCACCTCTTGATCACTAAGACTCAAGACCTCTTGAACATGCAAGATATCTTCAAGATACCCTAACACCTCTATTTATAGGATTACAATCCTTTAAGAAGTCCAAAAGATGACCCTAGAAGTTTGAAAGTTATGAATTTTCATCTTCCCATGGCTCGAAAAGAAACTGTCATGACCTTTCATCTTCCCAATTCAAATTCCACACTTCAATACTGATTTGAGAACACAAAAAAATAGGCTCCACACACCAACAATCTCACACTTAGATATTGTTCCTAATTATAAAAGTTCTCAAACCTTCATTATCAACCATGAAGGCCAATCAAAGTTGAACACAACATCAACTTCTACCTTCTGACGACCTTTGTCATCATATCCATAGGATTCTGACTGGTAGGAATCTTTTCTAGCTTTAACTTATCTTCTTCCAAAGTTGTCCTGATCAAATGATATCTCAACCGAATGTGCTTTGTCGTAGAGTGAAAAGTGGAGTTCTTCGCTAAATGAATAGCACTCTAACTATAACTATGTAGTCTCCCAACTTCCTTCTTATGACCCAACTCTTCAAGCAACTACCGTAGCCAAATCATCTCCTTACCTGCCTCTGTGGCAACAACATACTCATCCTTTGTTGTTGAAAAAGCCACAACCTTTTGTAACTGTGAAATCTAACTCACCATTGTATCACCAACTATAAATACATAACTTGTCGTGCTCCTCCTGCTATCCAAATCTCCTATCATGTCTGAATCTACATAACCACGCAATGTAGTGTCTGATCCACTGAAACAAAATGTTTCACCCATGGTCCCTCTCAATACCGAAGGATCCACTTCACTGTCTGCTAGTGCTCTCTACCTGAATCACTCATAAACCTGCTCACTGCTCCCACTGCATGGGCAATGTTAGGCCTAGTGCATACCATAGCATAAATCAAGATACCAACCACTGATGAGTATGTTAACATGGACATATGGATTTTATCCTCCTTAGTCTTGGGACTCTACTCCTTTGATAATTTAAAACGTCCTACTAAAGGGTTACTAACCGGTTTAGCATCCTGCATAATAAACCTCTCCAAGACCTTCTTTATGTACTCTTCTTGAGATAACACTAGCTTCCTCTCTTTCCTACTCCAAGTTATTCTCATACCAAGTATTTTTTTTGCTACCCCCAAATCCTTCATAACAAAGGAGTCAGATGGCTGCTTCTTGAGTACCTTTATTTCTTGCATATTCTTCCCTACAATAAGCATATCATACACATACATGCACATAATAATATAAATATCATCAAGAAATTTCTTCATGTACACACAATGGTCTAAGTGACATCTAGAGTATCTCTGCTCCTACATAAAATTGTCAAACTTCTTGTACCACTACCATACAACTTGTTTCGGGCCATACAAAATCTACTTCAATTTTCACACTAACCTCTCCTTCCCTTTGACCTCATAACCATGTGGCTGCTACATATACAAATCATCCTCCAACTCACCATGAAGGAATTTAGTATTCACATCCAACTTCTCTAAGTGCAGGTCTTCTACTGGTACTAAACCAAGAACAATTCTAATAGAAGTAATTTTAACAACAAGATAAAAATTTTCTATGAAATTCTATACCTTTCTTCTGTGTAAATCCCTTGACAACCAACTGGGCCTTGTATCTTTTCTTGCCTCCATCTTCCTCTTTAATTCTATACACCCATTTGTTCTGCAATGCTCTCTTTCCCTCAGGTAGCTCCATTAGATCCCAAATCTGGTTTTCCATAAGAGATCGATGCTCTTCATACATGGCCTACTCCCACTTCTTCCTTACATCTACCTACACTACTTCCTTAAATCACTCTAGCTCTCCACTGTTAGTGAGAAATAAATAATTCAAATATGGAGTAAATCGTTCAGGTTCCCTTCTTACCCTAGAAGATCTTCTCTCCTCAGGAGTTTGGGGTTCCTGATGAGTAGGTTCCTGAACTAGTTGTGATGAAATATGCTGCACTTGAACTAGCCCCTTGGACACCTTGTTGTCTGCAATGTCCTCTAATACTGTGTATTCTTTCTTTGATTGCTCTTTCTATTCCTTTAACTGATCTTTATACATGACTTTTTCATTAAAGACAATATCTCTAGAATGAAATATTTTCTTGTCCTTAAGACTCCAAAAATGGAAACCAAAGGCATCCTCACCATATCTAACAAAGGTTCATTTCTCATACTTAGCCTATAACTTGGTCCTATCATCTTTATCTATGTGAAAAAATACCTCACATCCAAATACTCTAAGAAATGAGTAATCAATTTTCTTACCAGACCAAGCCTCCTTAGGTGTACCTCCATCTAAATCCATAGAGGGTCCTCTGTTAATAAGATAAATAACTGTGCTCACCACTTCCACACAAAACATGAGTGGCATCCCCACATGTAACCTCAAGCACCTAGCACACTCCATGATTGTACTATTCATTCTCTCTAACACTCCATTTTCTTATGGAGTATTTGGAACCATTCTTTGCCTGCGAATCCCATTTACCAAATAGTAATCAAGAAATTCATTTCTGCAATACTCCCCTCCATTATCCGGCCTAATACGTTTCAACTTGAGATGTGTTTCATTCTCAACCAATGCTTTTCATATTTTTAAAGATTCAAACACATCATATTTCTTTATAATGCAATATACCCAAAACTTTTCTAGTTGCATCATCAATGAAAGTGACATAATAACATGAACCACCAATAGAGTTTACCTTAGCTATCCCCCATACATTTGTATGCACTAACTCCAACTTACCCTCCTTCTTGGTAGGTCCAAACTTGAGGAATCTCACCCACTACTGTTTCCCATAAACACAATCTTCACAAAAGTCCAAATCTAACTCCTTTAATATGGGTAGCCTATCCTTTATAATCTGCATGCCCTTTTGACTCATATGACTGAGTCTCTGGTGCCACAAAGTTACATCTCCATCTGCAGCAACTAAATTACAATAATCAACACCACTGGTTAATACAAAGTACTAGTTTTCTTACCTCTTGTAACCACAAGAGTTCCCTTGGTAACCTTCCAAGAATCCATTATAAAACTGACCGTACAGCCATCACTACCCAGCTGACCTATTGATATCAAGTTCTACCTCAACCTAGGCACATGCCTAACATCCTTAAGTAGCCATGTGTTCCCATTATATATTTTCACCCGAACACAACCTTTCCCTACTATGTTGCATGGTTCATCATTAGCAAGATATACATGTCCAAAATCTCCTTGAACAAAATTATTAAAGTAATGTCTATGTGGGGTGGGATGGAAACAAGATTAGATGTAGCAGTGCATTGACATTGAAGAAACAATGCAGAAAATCCTATCATCCATTAAAATAACAAAGTTGATTATCATTACAACCTCCAATCTTCAGATAGAGGTGGAAACTGAAAAGGCTATGGAAGAAATACTTAAATAAGATAAGCTCAACCTAGAAATAAAGAATAAGAAGATCCATGAAGAAGCCCTAAAGCAATACAAGAAACAAATTATACGGCCATAAAATTTGGATAATCAAAAATGAAGAAAGGAAATGTAAGCCGTGGTAAACAAATTGGAGATAGAGTTGAAAAATGCCACAAAATATTATACATACACAACATGGTGGCCTAGTGAGACCCAACAAGGAAAAGTAGAGATCAAAAAATTGGAACAAAAAATACATGTTGCATCTACAGAATATGATATTAGCAAGGATAATGATGGAAATCAAAGAAGTAAACTTTCCAAGCTCACAAAAAATTATCAAATGAAGCAAAGGGTGTAGACTGAGAAGATAATTGATATGAAAGAATGTAGCAAAACAATGGACAAAGAAATAATAAGAATGTAAATAGAGCTCAAAACTACTCAAAACATATTGGGTCACGTAAAAGTGAAACCACTACCAAATGAGATTCTTCCATTGATCCAAGAAAATTATAGCTTCAAGAATGGATCAATTAGATTAAGATGCATTTAGAATTGTGGTACACTTTTGAGAAGAACATTACTTTGCAGATCATGAAGTACATCCCCCCAACCCCACCATAAAGAGGAAGTAGTTTTTTAACAAACCATGACATCCCATAAGTCCAGTCGGGCGCATCGATTGAGGGAATTATTCCGTATGCTAGACATTTAAGTTTTTAAGATTTGATGCCTAGGTTCTCTCAAGGTGGTGTCTCATAAGTCTATTCGGGTGAGTTGAGTGATGGAACTCTTCCTTACACTAGATGTCTAAGTTTCTGTGAGGTGATGCACATATTTTTTATCAAGGTCAAATAAAGAGAAATGTTTTGATAAAAAATTTAAAGACAGATTTCTTCATCATGTTATTGTCTCTAGGATGAGACAAGGTTTGAATTTGGGGGATGATGTTGACAGGGTTCTTCATCAAGTTTTGAGTAATCCACAGACATTAGGAGAAAACCTTCAAATACTAGAACAAGTAGCGGGTACAATAACAATGCCGCCGAAGATTAAGGAAAGTTGTAATAAAAGGAGGAAATCTATAGTACATGGGAAAAATATGTGCTACACTAGGTAAAGCCATGATACACTGGAGGAAGCTGCAGAAGCTAACATAAAGATGTGGAATAAAGACAGAAAAAGTCAAAACAAAATAGAAACCGACAGAGGCATGATCAAAAGGAGTGACTCTTGGGATATTTTATATGAAGTATATTTATTGTAGTTAATCCATTGTATATGGGGGAATCACAAGAAATATATGAGTGAGTTCCATATGATAGAAATGAATGAGGAGAAAGATATATGAGATAGAATAAAGAAGATTTATAAATGTGAATGAGACTTTAATGTAATCATTATTGAGATATTAATAAAGATTGATGTTTGAAGAAAAGTGTGCCATGTGTTTTTACATTCTTTCTGTTCACAATTTAGAGTAGTTTACTTTTCCCGTGTACATCATTAGCTATAGGTCGAACATCTTAAAGCTCTCACTGTTGTTGAGATTTAAGGTCAAAAATACTTCATTGAATGATATTTTGAACCATTCAAGGAATTGGTTAGAAACGAAGTAGGATACCTATTCTAATGAAGACACCATGGAATCCCTTGCAAATATCAAATGAACTATTTCTAACAATGCAAAGGACCATCAAGTGTGGTTCTTGAAAGGTAAAATCATCAACAATACTTCCTAAAATTATATTAAGGCTTTAAGCTTCATGTACATTCCTCGGTTGGAGAAGGTTGCACTTGCAAACGATAATTTCAGCAAAGAGTTTAAAGGAATTGAGATTTCTCCATGAGAACTCTCCCAGAGTCCTTTAACAAGTGGATCTTCATCAGAAAATTCTTCATATTATTTACAATAGTTATCTCCCCTCTTCTCTCTTTCCCACACCCTTCTTCTCTTCTCTCATGTTATATTTCTTCATTAAGGGGGTTTACTTTTCTTTTCTTTTTTCTTATTCATTTAAATGTGATCTATAGTCAAACATTATAATGAGTTTCCTCCAATTAATAAAAAGGAGATCAATTTCTTTTCTAGGGATATAAAAGGTCACAAGTTATAAAAGTAAATGAAAATTCATGTGGGGGGTAGGTAAAGATTCATTTCATAAATATATATATTATATGACTCCCTCATTCTAAGAGGTTGTTAATTTGTTGAGTATTTGAGTAGATAACTAGTGCAATACTAATAAGCAAGAAAAAAGATAGCATTCTTACATTTTCTTTTCTATATGTTTCATCTATCTCTCTTTTCATCTTTGTGTACATGACAATATTGTATAACCAAGAAAGGTATTAGAGCCCTTAATTAATGAATAAATAGAATTTGTGTTCATGATTCATTGTGTTTTTCCATTTTTAAAAAAATTGTTTTCTTCTAATTGTGTGTGGATAAATTCTAGTTAAAACTTTTTAAAATGTGTTCCTATTTACAAGATTAACCCCCCTCTCCCAAAAATTTCACTCCCAATAGCTCACCTCTCTAGAAAATTATTACCTTGAACTAGGTGAAAGCATTTACCACAAGTTCATTGGAGTGTCCCTGTGTTATCCCCAAACTATTATTCACCCACAATATTTTTTTATCTACATTCAATAAAGGTATCGTCCCCTTTCACAAGGAGGGGCATAGTCTCAAAGCATTGGTGAAAATAAGATAATGTGTCTTTATGAAAAATTATTTCACCAATAGGTTTTAGAACCCACCACGGGGCAGATGTTTTTCTCTTTCCACCACCTCATAAACCACAAAATTCATAAAAATCAAATATCTAAAAGCTAAAAAAGAAAAATAATAATTTGAGAATCATAAATAGCCTAATGTATACTTCATATTCTACTCACTATGATCATTCTTGGAAATGATTCCATGTTACATTTTGATCTATTTTTCCTCCAAGAAACTCAAGAAGACCTCATATTTGATTTTAGGAACTACATCCAACATAATATAGAAAGTTTCAATGACGAATGCACAACCTTAAGAATTTTGGATTTAGAAGAAGAGCATGCACAAGCTCTGTAACTTGTAAGGAAAGATCATAACTAACAAATAAGATCTTACAAGAATTATATTTTGAGCCATGCATTCATCTAACAAGATAGAAAAATGAAGGTATACGAGGGCCTCTAAAGCTAGTGGTGTGACTGAACCAAAATGTGAAGAGTAATTGTAATCTGATTTCCAACTTCCCATCACTCAAATTGCAAGGAGAACATGCCAAGAGTAATTTCCTTATTTTGATCCTACCATGCCTCTTAAATATCCCATTAAAGGATAAACAATTGAACCATTGAACTACACTCCTATTGAAGAAGAAGTTGTAGAATAATTTGTAGAAATAGTTTTAGAAGAAGAAGTTGAGGAAGAAGAACCATATATGGATCAACATGTACCATTGCCTTTGGGAAAAAATACGGGCTCATTGGTTGTTGTCGGTATGTGATCCTATAGGTGTTGTTATTGATGAAAACCCACGTTAATGAAATTTTTTATGATGGATTAAGGTCAGATGATGTTGTGGATGGTGTTTCCATGATGGTTCATATGTGTACATGATGCTACATGAAGATTCAATGTGGATTACTTCCTATTTCAAGCCCATTCAGGTGTCTAGGTGATGTTGCAAATTGTTATGATATTCTTAGATTCTTGAGAAGCATATTTTCATGATGGATAGTAGGTTTGGAGAGTTCTTGGGCACAATATTGTGTGCATAGTGCAAATACATGTGATTGACTATGTTTCAGGTGCTCATTTGGAGTAGGTATGCATGTTAGGGGTATGAGGATGAGATTTAGAACTATATAATCTCATGGATACATGTATTCAGGTGTACTATAGTGTACTAGGTATTTTTGGGTCATTTTCAATGATTTCATGATGAGTTTTAGCATTCTTTCAGTTGACCCTAGCTTCTATAGTGTGAAACCCTAAGGGATAGCTATATAAGTCTCAGTGTCTAGAGAGTTTTAGGTATGGTGATGACATTATGATTATTGGAGATGTTATTTTGATGTGTTTTGATGTTTTGAGAAAACATTTAGGTTGCTAGGATGTGAATTTTTAAAGGTATGTCAATTATGGTGAGAAAGGGAAAAGAACTAGTGCATTCCCATCTCGAATTTTATTATTCTGATACTCACCCTATATTTTTTACTTTTTAGGGTACCTTTTGGATTTCAAGTATGTTTCTAAATAATTTTTCACAAAAATAATGAGGTCATTTCATTGTTGTGTTTTTATGAATGAATGTTAAGAAGATAAACAACTAGTTATGGGTTTGAAACCCTAGCTTGAAAGTGATATGCAAGAAACTATTCCTTAGTGACCACAATTTATTCATAGACCATGGATGAGGATTGGAACATGCATAGGAATACTTCATATTTCCATAAAGATATGATAAAGGCCATGGTGATAAGTGGGCCCCACTCAAACAAGTTAGTTTCTGAAGAACAATATTTTGGGACAAGGTTGTCCAAAGGAGTAGTATGGAAAATTGACATTGTGGAATTTATGTGAGTTTATCATCTTGTCCAAAAGTATTTTAGGACATGTTCATGCAGGTACATGGTCAAATGAGCTCCATTCAGGTTGATTGGTCAAAGGGTAGTTTTGACGCCATAAAAAGTTGTATTCAGTAAAGTGAGCATAATTTGAGCTACAGGTGGATTTTGGAGATGATTCAAGTTATATCATAAATAGGATGCAGAAATATTTTAAATTATATGTGTTTTTTCTTAGGATGATGAGATTTGGTATGTTTCCAAGTCAATCTTTGGACAAGAACCTTTTTTTCCAAAACAGGAAAGGACATGATCTGTTGGAAGTTTTGAGTTTTTTGAGGTGTATGATGGATTATTTGATTCTTGATATAATTTGGAGTGTGAAGAGGGATGAAATTTGCATAAAATTAATCCATTTATAGGTCTTTAATGTTCCTATAACTGTTTTATTAGAAAATATGTGAAAACATCTTTTTGGGCAAGTTGATTTTGTGAAGACAAAAGTGACTATGATTTGATAAGATAAGTGTTTCAAGGATTCTATCTTTCTTAGAAATGTTTTCAATGTTTTTTAGTTTCCATGTAATGGTTGTTTTGATTTTAAGTTATTTGGTGGCATAATGAAGTTTGTAGTGTCCTGAGATGAACAAAGAGTATTGGGCCAATTAAATGAAATGATTTGATTGGTTTAGCTAAATTGCGACTAGGTTTTAATATTAAATGTTATTTTAATAATTTTTTAATTATTTATGGGTCATGAATAATTATGTTTTTCATATTAGGTCATTTTTGTCTTTCTACCCATGGGGATTTGAGTCATTGTTGGAGCATGTAATGAGGTTTTTAGTTAGTCTGACCTACTTGGGTAGCTTGTGACTATCATGATTTGAATTTTGAGCATTTTAACGATGTATTGGTTGATAAAAAGGATGGAAAGAGTTTTTTATTTAATTTTAAATGCAGAGGATCTTATAACAACATTGTTTTAGGTTATTTTACAAGTTAATTGTGTATGTGCAAGAAGTGCGACCTAGGTGAATTTTTTTTGTAGGTGCGTGAGTATGAATTCATATAACATAAGGTGTGTGACATATAAAGGAATATCATAAATCATGTGTGCATGTGTTTAAAGCTTTAGAAGTGAAGAAAGTGATTTTTTGTGAAGGGTTGAACACGTAGGGTTTGAAGAAGTGCGAGATGAACCAAATGGTCTTCATAAGTTATGACAACAAAAAATCAGATATAAGATAATCATAAGGTGTTTAAGTGGGTAATTGATCATCTTGGGGGGGTTTTAGCCTTCTTGTGGAGTGGGTGATTCACTAAATTAGGGGTTGGTGCTCCTTATAGCGTTGTAGCTCTACTAAACTAGGGGTTGGTGCTCCTTGTAGGGTTGTATCTCTACTAAAATAGGGGTTAGTTATCCATGTGAGGTTGGTGCCTCATCAAATTCTGAAACATATTAATCTAAGATTGTGTTTCAGTGGGTTTTCTTCCCTTTGAGGGTTTCCCACTTATATCTTGTTTCTTATGTTGATATATTTCTTATGGCTTCTTGCACATATAATGATTGATTATATGGACACATATATGGATGGTTGAATGTTTTAAAGTATTTGAATATTAAAATCTGAAATATGAAATTAAGTTTTTGTAAGGACTAATTCACCCCCCTCTTATTCCATTATGCTTCTAACATCTCTAACTCTCCCTTTGTATGAATTACCCAAAGAGTCCAAAAACAACTTTCCGAAATTCCAAGGAGATGGGAAGAAGTGCCTGGATGATCACATTGTATAATTTATAACAACATGTGGGTTGTTAGGTGTGGGATACGAATATGTAACAATTTGTCTATTTGTATAATCCTTACAATATTCTACTGTAGATTGGTTTTATCATTTACCAAGGATCTTTATTACCAACTAGGCTGACATAAAATAAAAATTTGAATCTATATTCAAACTAGCTAAGTATGATCATACTCTTATTTCCTAATGGTCTCCATTGAAGAAAACCACAATGATCTCATGAGGTATTTTGTGGCTAAATTCAATAGGATTCTCTAGAAGATACCCGAATCTGCTTGGACCATGGAGGATAATAAATTAAGATTCTTCACTAATGTATAACTTTCCGAAGTCATCTTTATGTTGAGAAGAACTCAACCAAATGATTTGGAAGAGGCACAAAGACTTGCAGTTGATGTAGAGGATGACCTAATAATGTCTAGAAAATTTTAGAGGGTTCTAAGAAAAGAGAAGGGTCGAAGTTCATGTTCTTGAGCTATGGAATCATTAGTGTAAAAATTGGTTAATGATTTTCTTTCTCTCAATAAGCATTTGACATATGATTCTATGTATAAGAATTTTCCTAGAAAGATTATTTCAAATAATTAAAGAATCGGTCCTCTACCTCAGAGGCTCTCCCTTGAAGCCCCTCCTCTGAATTTAACATGCAAGACTAAATTAAATGAACAAAGTGAATGAGAATCAGTCTATAGGGATAATTTTAAGAGGCCTATGGGAAATTGGAGGTGGAAAATCCCTGGCAAATATCCCTGGAACAAATTTTTTGATTGGAGAATTTTTCGTGACATAGGATAATTTGATTACAAATGTGTGCGAAAACAAAATATTCTTGTCACATAACAGTAAGATTCTTGTCGCTAGACTATAGTATTATTTTTGTATGACAACAAGATTCTTCTCACGCGATAATTGTTAGGATAAAATATTATTATCCTAATTAATTATGCATTCCATAATTATTAAATTTATTAATTATTGTTTTATGGTTATATTTAATTATAACCATCCTTTTGTTTGCATTTGAATATTATGGGAACTGTTATATTGTTTTAACAGTAATTATTCATTTGTGCTTCCCAGATGTTATTAGAAGCTTGCATATTTTGGAATATGGTTGCACCTATGTAATTTTTTTCATGTTTGTATTTGGCTATGCAATATCCATAAATATTGCAAACCATTCATTGTAATGTTGGTTGATTGAGTTTAATAAAATTTAATTAGGCTTCCGCTCCTGTTGTTGAATCAACATTTAGTACCAGAACAAAAATATGGACCTGTGATCCTATGAAGGTGTTGAAAGAGAGAGCAGCTGAGATAGAGGAGTTTTGGAGAAGCATTTACAGCATTAGAGAGCATGTGTAGCATCCTGTAGCTTCCCAGCCCCATCCTCCCCTCCTCACACCATTCCGTTCATTCTAGGTGTTTGGAACACAATTTTTTTTGCACTGGTGCACTCATCACCAGGCAAAATTTGTTGCAAGTATATACATTTTTAAAAAACTCAATTGAGGGCTTTTGTACAGATAATATTATCTATTTGTTATCAAATTTGGAGGTCTTTACATTGGAAGGTTGAAGACCGAACACTTGGACAAGCCTACCATTGAAACAAGACCCTACTGTGTATTGATTTACATTCGGGTTATTGTATGTTGGTTACTCTGGCGAGTCATTTTGAAAAGGGCCTATCCCTCTGCCTCTACACAACAGTTTATTAAATTGAATTTGATGTTCTTTACAATGGAATGAAGGGTTTTTATTGGTGAGATCACCAATCTCCACGCACAGCAACTTGCACACTCATAAAAAAACAAAAACAAAGGAGTTCTAGTGCCACGTTTAGTCTCCACTCTCATACGCAGCAAGTGATGTGACCTGCATTGAAACACATCATCAAAAATATACAAAAGCAGCCATATTGCTTTCCATTGCCAATGCAGACCTGCAAAAAAAGAAACAACCAATCAAAAAGGCGGCCAAACAAAGAAAATCAAAAGCAGCTTTCAAGCAAATTAAAAAAAAAAGAGGTGAATGCAATAGCAAAGTAAAGCGGCATAGAATAATAAGGAAGATGCATTTTTTATTCAACAAATGCTTCAGATCCAGTTTTTTAGCATGAAAAAAACCCTAAAATCGCCTAATACCAGCTGGAGACATGTAGATCCTTCATTCAAGTCGCATTTTCAAAAGGTGAGTCAATTTTACCTTTCATTAAATACAAGTTTGTTCATTTCCATATCAAGCACCCTTAAGTGGCCAAGTTGGATAGAGGGAGAGCCTTAGAAGTGGGAGGTGCATGGTTCAAATCCCACCCACAACTTTCTTTTCAAATTTGGCAGAACCACTAAATTTAGTGGAAAAATTCAAATTTAGTTATAACTAACTAAATTTAGTGGAGAAATTCCTAATTTAGGGTAAAACTTTTCTCCCATTCAGCGTATTTTTTCATTCTGGGCCACTTTCCCCAGAAGAAGGATACCTAAAAATTGCATTTTCAGCTAGTTTTTTGCAATTTTTTACATTTTGGGTCATATTGGGCTCAAGAGGCCACCAGGGCCCGCAAAACAAAAAAAACTTACCTGCCATTCAAATTTTCTAGATTTTTTAATGTAATTTTTATACTCCATTATATTGTACTAATTTATAGGTTGCCATAGTCAACTGCAAACTTTGTAACTGCTAAAAAACTAGCATAATTGTAATAAAAAACAATAAAAAATTGGTTCTGTAACACTCACGAGATCTTATATCTCATTTGCAGCATTCCGTATATACGGTACATCTGGGAAGTGCTTACAGGTAAATCCGTCGTGACTACTACTACACTTAACACCTAATATAGCTTCAACAAGGTCATCTAGGCATCATCCCTATAAATCAATGGGGAGTAATAAGGTCACAGTGCACACACTATGAACCATCCCATCCTTCTGTGAACGATTGCATGAGATAAATCTAGACTAAGAAATTATCCAAGTATATAGCAAAGTTACGCGCGTGTATGAGTATATTTCTTTGAGCCGGTATCAATAATCACATAGACCCCGTCAGTACTATGTTGGTACCACATATTGAATTTTTTCACGTACGTTAACGTCTCTTTCACGTACCGCCAGGTATATAGAAAGGGCTAGCTTCTTCCATGTACCAACAGGTATATTAGAAGGGTGCATATATAGAAAGGTTCGGTATATCAGACTGACAGTATATAGATTGGGAGACCTAATATCTGGAGTGATAAGAGTCAAACCCTGTCAGTGATCTCTGCAATATGGGCACCAATGTCCCGAAATTTTTTCTTTCGGATTCACAATTACTTAGAGGAAACAACTATGTTGCATGGAAGACTAAAATCAAGACAAAACTTGAGTTTGAAGATATCTAGCCTGTTGTGAATGGTATGTTGACCAAATTACCCACTGATACAACACAACAGCGGTAGTTTGATAAAGTAGATCAAAAGGTCAAACTCATCATCTTGTTTGGAGTGTCTAATGATGTGTAACCCCACATTCAAGATGCCAAAACAACAAAAGAATCATGGGATAAATTGAGCACAGTATACGATGCTAAGAACAAGAATGTTATACTCAATTTGCAGAGTCAGTTACATACACTGAAGTTCAAGCCGAATGAGAAAATTGAATCTTTCTTAAGAAGAGTTACAAAATTAAGGGCTTCACTTCTAGCTCTAGGAGAACCAGTCACAGATGATGCTCTAGTTCCCATTGTTCTGAGAACACTCCCCTCTTCTTACCACATTTTGTCACAACACTAAATGTGTCAGATACGATAGTTGGCTTTGACAAACTGGTAAACCTACTACAACAAGAGGAAGCGATGCACAATAAGGATGATGAAGAGGAGTAGGCACTGTCTTCACATCAAAAAATGAAAGGAAAAGGTAAAGGAAAACCTAACTCCTATCAGAAGTCCCAACATCAGAATCAGTATCACGGGGAAAATCAACAGAAGAAGTAATGTCCAATCTGCAAAAAGAGGACATGACTTAAAATATTTTTAGTATAACACTTATAAAAAAGGTTCATCAAGCTACTCTGGACCACAACAAAAAAAATCTTACAAGGGACATTCTAACAACAATCACGGGTAGAAAAAGGGGAACTAGAAAAGAAGACCCCACCAGCAAGGTAGTATTGTTGAGCAACAAGAACAGTCAGACAATGAAGACTTCTTGTTCACTGCTTGATCAAGTGAACCATCCACATCATCTAGTGATATCTGGTATGTTGATTTGGGAGCCACTCGACACATGACCAGTCATAGATACTGGTTTATTTCACTGAGGGACATGCTATCGAAAAATCATGTTTCGTTGGGAGATGATTCTTCATATACAATCCAGTGGATTGGGAACATTTCTCTACCCCTTGGTTCACGTAAATGCAAACTATCAGATGTCCTCTATGTCCCTGGGTTGACAAAGAATCTTCTTTCTGTTAGTCAACTCCTAGATCATAACCTGAAAATTAACTTTGATAGCCAATCTGGCAAGAAAATGTGTTCAATTCGATATAAATCAAGAATCTTAAAAATAATTGCAAAAGCCTCCAATGTGGGATGCATGTTCCAACTTGATTTTGTTCACAGAGACAATCAAGCACTTATGGCTAAAAACTCCACCTTAGCACATTTGTGGCATCAGAGATTTGGTCATGTTAGTTTCAAATATCTCGAACACTTTTCCGGTGTAATATGGTACATGGGCTACCATCTCTTCAGAAGGATAGAAACAAATTTCCTCACTGCCTAGTAGGAAAACAACACAGAGCTTCATTCCAGAGGAGTACATTTCGAGCTCATGGTAAACTTGATCTAGTTCATACCGATCTTTACAGTCCAATGCATCTAAGTCATTCTGGGTTCTAGTACTTCATGATTTGTGTTGACGACTATTCGAGAAAAATGTGGATTTTCAATATTCGCAAGAAAAGTGAAGTGTTTGAAACCTTCAAAAAGTTCAAAATAGTAGTTGAGAAAGAAACTGGTCACTCTCCACTCAGATCGAGGGGGGGAATTCACCAGTGATGAGTTCAGAGATGACCTACAAACTCATGGGATTCATCTACAAATGCCTCCTCCACACACACCGCAGCAAAATGGTGTTGTTCAAAGAAGAAATTGTACTATCATGGAAATGGTGCGATGTATGATTAATGATTCTAGACTTGCAAAGACATTCTGGGTATAAGCAACAAAAACAACAGTGTATTTTTTGAATAGAGCGCCCACAACTGCTCTTGATGGAATAACACCACAAGAAGCATGGTCAAAAAGGAAACCATCCATTGCAAACCTAAGGGTATTCGAGTGCAAGCATGCACATACCCAAAAAAATAGAAAGAAATTGGACATGAAGTCATAAAAACTCATCTTCATTGGGTACAGTGAAGAGACACTTAGGTATAGATTGATGGATCCTAAGACCAGAAAAGTTTACACCAGTAGAGATGTTGATTTTTTCGAGAAGAAGGAAGCAGAGACTCCTCCTCCAGACTCACAAGATGTAGATTTTTCACTTGTAAAAATTGAAGTTGATGTTCCCTCAGAAGATGAAAGTAATGATGGGGATGATGGTGTTGATCTAATAGAACCACGACCCATGGGAACAATTCAGCATATGCCTAGATGGTGTACAAGTACATTACGGGATGCAAGATTGGATGCTCCACTAGATACATCCACCCCTGGACCATGGACTCACAGTAAAGAAAGAGAAGAAGTAAATTTTACTTTGATGAGTAGAGTTATTGAATCAGATGAGCCCTCTACAGTCCAGGAAGCCCTACATTCAAGATCTTGGAAATATGCCATGGATTCTAAATATCAATCAATGATGAAGAGTAACACTTGGCAACTTGTCAATCTTCCACCAAGGAAGAAACCCATTTGATGTAGATAGATATTCAAAACTAAATACAAAGCAGATGGGACAATCGACAAGTATAAAGAAAGACTTGTAGCAAAGGCGTATGCACAAAAAGAAGGCATTGACTATGAGGAGACATTTTCTCCCATAGCTAAGATCAAAACAATCATGATGATTTTTTCTCTAGCTGCTCAGTTTGGATGGAAAGTTCACCAAATGGATGTAAAAAGTTCCTTCCTAAATGGATATTTACAAGAAGAAGTCTACATGACTCAACCTGAGGGATATGTTATACCTGGTCAAGAAGCAAAGGTATGCAGACTTAGGAAATCTCTGTATGGCCTCAAATAGGCACCCCGAGCATGGTACATCAAAATTGATGAGCATCTCATACAACATGGATTTGTTAGAAATCCATACGATCCCAATCTCTACCTCAAAAACCAAGGGGGGAGATTGTGATTGTTGTTGTCTATGTCGACAGTCTAGTCATCACTAGAAGTTTAGTGAGGATGATCAATGCAACAAAGAAATATCTTAATCGATAGTTCTACATGACCAATCTCAGGCTGATGCACTATTGTCTTGGATTGGAAGTGTGGCAGAAAGAGAATCATATTTTTGTTTCTTAGATGAAATACACCAAGACTATGCTTGATAATTTTAGGATGATGGATTGCACACTAATTACTACACCCATGGAGAACAGATTGCAATTATCTCATCAGATCCATCTCCTAAGGTAAGTGCCGCTCTCTATTGGCAGCTGATCAGAAGTCTCATTTACCTGACCTACACTAGACAAGATATCAGATTTGCAGTGAGCTATCTATCTAGTTTCATGTAGGAACCCAAATTTTGTCATTGGAAAGCAGCAAAGCACATTTTGTGATATCTCAAAGGATCAATAGTCTAGAATACAAGAAGAATGATAACTTCTTCTTGTTAGGATATTTGGATTCAGATCATGTAGGAAATATTGATGATAGAAAATCCACTTCTAGATTTGTATTCTTTATGGAATCTGGACAATTATCATGGGTAAGTAATAAACAACACTTTGTTTCTTGCTCTTCTACAGAAGACGAGTATCGTTCTGTAGGAGAAGCTATCTGTGAAGTGATTTGGCTACATCACATAATAGAAGGACTTGGAATACCACAGGACAAACCGACCACCATGTATGTTGAAAATGAAGGTGTTCTCAAACTTATTCATAACTCATTGTTTCACGAGAGAACAAAGCACATTGAGGTTCAGGTTCATTTCATAAGTGAACATGTGTTGAAGCACAACATCCAGCTTCAATTTTTTGCAACTACTGAACAACGAGTAGATATTTTCACAAAGTCACTTGTACATGACAAGTTCAAGTTGTTTAGAGATTTCCTCTCCTCATCTCTTTAGAAAATGCACAATTAAGGGGGAGAATGTTAGGATAAAATATTATTATCCTAATTAATTATGCATTCCATAATTATTAAATTTATTAATTATTGTTTTATGGTTATATTTAATTATAACCATCCTTTTGTTTATATTTGAATATTACGGGAACTGTTATATTGTTTTAACAGTAATTATTCATTTGTGCTTCCCAGATGTTATTGGAAGCTTGTGTATTTTGGAATATGGATGCACCTATGTAACTTTGTTTCATGTTTGTATTTGGCTATGCAATATCGATAAATATTGCAGCCCATTCATTGTAATGTTAGCTGATTGAGTTTAATAAAATTTAATCATACGTCCGCCCCTATTGTTGAATCAACAATAATAAGTTTCTTGGTATGCAAAAAAATGTCTCTTGTTGTGTGACAATAAGTTTCCTATCATGCGATAATAATTTTCTTTTCACACGCCAATAAGCTTCCTTTCACACTTCCAGCTTCTTATCACGCATCTAACCTCATGTTTTACTTCTTTAAATCCTTACTCAATTATATTTCAAGTTACTATAAAACTACACCCTTTTATATAGGAGTATTTTTCAGCAGTAGATGAATCCGAACCCTAAAAATTTTATACTAGAAAATTTAGGTGAAAGGTACACTATCATACTCTGAAATATTATTATTTTAAAATCTCCCAAATACGAAATATTTATCAAATTATGAATATTTGCTACAAAAATTTCCATGGCAGTCTCAAAAAGTGAAGAAGAAGAAGGGGAAATGATGATAAAATAAATTGGATCAGCAGAGGTTGGTTTCTTTGAATATACCTCCCCATCAGAGGATGAATATGAAGACTCAATGGTAGACATCAACAACCATTTTTTTGTTGTTTTCACTTGATCCAATAATCTTGTGAAGGAAAATTATTAAACGTAAAAAGATAAGGAGGAAGATGATCCTCAATAGGTTACTCTAATTCATAAAAATATGATAATAAAGAGATGGTCTCCTCTTCCTCTATCCTTGGAGTCTGCCAAGAAAAATCCAGAAGTTGCACCTTCTCAAAATAATTCTAAACGAGGTAAGTCCATCTCTTCTATAAGTGATGTTTCTTCTTCTATAAATAGTAGTAATGATGATAAATCAACAAGCAATTCCTATAAATCAAATCAATCTAATTCTTCCACTTCCTCTGAGAACCCTGCTTCTAATGTTGATATCATAGATCATGTCAAAAAATATAAATTTCATAGTTCTGAATCTGAGTAGCTTCACACCCATCCCGAGCAATTTGAAAAGTTGGTTAAGTTCTTTAAAATAGGTAGCTTTAAGTCCAATGTATAATCCACTTCAAATTTCCTACTCCTAACCCCTGAGCCTAGCCAAAACCAAATTATCATGACCTCCACTCCTTCCTTCACTAGAAAATTTTAACCATTTTATGTGTCTTTGCTAATAAATGGGTATCAATCAAAAAATTTCATGAATGACTTGACCATTTCAAAAAAATATATTCTTCCTAAAGTTTCTCAAGCCCTCGGTTTAAGTCTCTCGCATGAATTTTTCCATTGTTACTCTGTGGAGACAAAGGAAGTTTCACTCGTTGAAAGAATCACATATGCAGTGATGGCTCTTGTAGCCTATCCAAAACAATGGGTAAACAAAACCATTCTTGTAGCTCACATATCAGAACTGTATGGAGTGTTTCTTAGTAGAACCTTCTATTGAGAGAAGGGTGGATAAATTCAAATGGATTGGTCTTTGGATTTGATACTAATAAAGTGAGAGATGAATAAAATTCTTATAGAACCAAAAATAAAATACACCATGCAAAAATCAAATGATAATAGACCGAATTTCCTCTTTCAGAGAAGGGAGCTTGGAAAAGGTTCGTTTAAAAAATTGGGAAGAATCCCATATGAAGAAATGGGAAATGGAAATTATATCATGAGCTCTGAAAGAAGTGAAGATTTGCACATATTAGAAGAGAAGCCAACCAAAATCATTGAAGAGGTTTGTAAAATGGAGTTGATGGAAGTTGTTTTACAACTAGTTATTGAGTAGGCATTGTCCTATCTTCTCTGCAAGGATTTTTTTTTTTTCATTAGCCTATGAGTTACAATTCTTAAACACCAAAAATATGATCGAATATGAAGCTTTGTTGCTTGGGTTGAAAGCCATCAAGATGATGATAAATAAGCTTGTTGTACAGGATGATGTTGAACTCATCGTAAAGTAGGTGAGAGACATATTTCATGTAGAGAACTCCTATATCTGCCATTACAAGAACATGGTTTAGGATTGCATTGAATCTTTCGATACCTTTGACATAAAGTCAGTCTGAAGGGATCAAAATACTAGAGGTGATTCATTGGTCATGTTTGCATCCTTAATGATTCCACATCCCAAATTTAAGGGAGAGAATTTTTTAGTGGAAATGATCTTCTAACCAAGTGTGCTAGAAATTACAGAGATTTGACAGGATTTTGAACATGATAATCGAATTCTATCCTTTCTACAACAAACCAGGGACTTCATGTCCATATATTTTGAAGGAAGAAACTTGTTCCCACGGGAGCTTTCTCATAACAATAGTGACATAAATATAGGGATAAAGTGGATGAATATGGTGTAATCCATCTAAAAGGAAATGGAGTATGATCTGGAGATTAAACCCTCCAAGCTAGTGTAAGGGAATGGATTATATGAGCTTCTTTCTAGAGAAGAGTGGGGAGACTATTCGATTGTTATAACTTGCTGACCAAGGACCTCCCTCTTATGCTTTTTGTGAGTACAAATAATCCATGTTACATTGATATAGCTTACTTCTTGACCTATGGATATTGTCCCCTCGCCTCAACCAAAATCAAATAAGGACTATATGCCTTAAGGCTGCAAAGTATGTCATCTAGGAGAATTTGTAATGTCCCCAAAAGGACATATTTGACCCCCAACAAGATTTTAGTCAAATCAAAGCCAATTAATGAAAATTATATAAATTATCTCATAGTAACTAATGCAGATCTGAATTATACTATGAAAATGATGAGTAGTGTTAGGTGTAAAACACAAACAAAACAACCAATAAATTATAAGTTTTCCACACCAATCTGATCTACAAATTTTATAAAGACAAAATTCAAATTTAAATCAAGATTTCAGAGGCACAATGAGCTGGAAATAAATTATAGAAATATGCAGAGGGGCTACCATAAAAAATACATAAAGATTATATCTTTTGCACACTACATACTCTAAAAATCAGTTGATTTGATTTATAAAAATCATAATCCACACTTCAAATTATATTGGAAGTACCTTGGAATACAATAGATATGCACAAGTATTGGGTTGCTCCACATGAAATAAATAAGAACACAACAGCAATCTTCTCTTCTAATATTGGACTAAAATCTACAAATATCCTTTATTCAATTGTTGGAAATACTCACAAATCTACTATAAATCTGTTGAAGCAGAATGGATACCCTTGTGTAGAGAATCCTCACAAAATTTTGGAGGGTTGTCATCCTTAAAAGGGTATTTCTAAATGGTTTTTGCCTTAGAAATAAAGTAGAAAAAACATAAAGCTTCATAAAAAATCAAAGATATGAGAAATATTCATGTGGATTCGTCAAAAAAAATCCCATTTCTTAAATAGGAGAATTGGGCCTAATGGCCACTACTAACAACTAATCACATATTTCTTCCTCAATAATTTCTTTCACCACCTACCTTTCCTCTCTAGGAAATTCACATTTTCCTTATGTATTTTATTCTTTCTAAAATGCTTTTTTTCCTTTTCTCCCATTTACTTTGGTTCCTAGTGCAAGTCACACTTTCCTAGGATAAATCAGATTGTCCCAATTGCTTTTCACTATATGTTGTCTTTTGTTTCTATGATTAACTACATAATAATTTATTTTAACGGTTTTTATAATATTTTCTTTATTGAACTGCACTTTATAATAAAATATTAGAAGATAAGTCACCCTTGTTTTCTTCCCTTAACAATCAAGTAGACAAAATAGGCTAAGGGTATTTGATTGGGAAGGTGATATTATAATCCTCCCTTCCTGAAATTGCTTTCCCTCAAGCAATTCCAACTTATTTGCCTACTTTCCATGTGTGAGAGAAAACACATACGATAGTGTTCCACAATCTTGTCTCATGTACTTGTAAAATGAGATAGATTTTGTCATCATATACATGTCTCAAGATAATAATATACACAAAGTTGTATCAAACATATTACGTAGTTTATATGGTGAATTTAATCCTCTATTTCAATGTTTTTCTCGAGAGGAAAACAAATCTGAATATACATCAATAGATATGACCTTATCTCACTCATTCCATACCTTTGAATGTCATCAATATACTTCGAGTGTTCAACATAGACATATGTTGAACTGCCCCCAACAATATTGTCTATGTTCTTCTTAAATGTATTTGAAAACTAATTAAAGGATGCTAGTTTGGAAATTAAAGCGAGCTAGAATTTTAGACAAGTGTCCATGTGAGGCTCCTCCTCATGTGCAAGTTGCTCCATAAGTTCTTATTTGTCTTCTTCACTTTGGTGTGGATCTAATTTGTCTTTATGCTCCCCTTGATTTTTTTCCCAATAATGAAGAGCTCTTTGCCTTGTATTCTTGTAGGTGTTGTTTCCCTTGAGAAACTATCAATCTAGCATACCTAGCTCTTATTATCCACTCCTCACACTATCTTTGAGTTTCCATTACAACCACTTTTCTTGCATATATGAATTTATTCTCCTGTCTCATATCAATGTTTGGTTCCTTTGGATCTGAAATAATTTCTCTAACTTGGCATCTAAAATTAATGTTTATTCCTCACTAATGCAATTATTTTTCTCAATGTAAATCATACCTTTCTTTCTAAAAGATTCTTCTTCTTCACTTGGCTGTAGATCTGATTTTTCCTTGTTTTTGGGTGTAGACTCCATGGTTCCATATCCTTACTTACCATTACCATCTTGCACATAAAATATTTCTAGGAACATTTGTGAGAAACATGCAAGTGAAGCAAAATATTTATCCCCTTGGTTCATTAACAAATGACACTACCATTTATGCACTACTCCATCCATGTATCTAGAGATAAGAATGAGAGAATCATCATGACACATAGGATTATAACACAAAAAGGTCTTGATTTCTTTCAACTAAGATCTCGCAGATATTTCCTTAGTTCCATCAAAGAAAGGGACTTGGGTCCACTTCTTTTTTTCCTTGATTGCATTCAAATCTGATTTTTCTTTTCATTCCTCACAAGATGGGAGAATTTCAAGCTCTAATACCAATATGATGTCCCCAAAAGGACATATTTGACCCCCAACCGGATTCTAGGAAAATCCCAACCACTAAATGCAAATTATATAAATTATCTCAAAGTAACTAATGCGGATTTGTATTATATTCTAAAAATGGTGACTATGATTAGGTGGAAAACCCAAACAAAAAAATACAATAAATTATAACTTCTCCACATGGATAAAGGGCATAGAAAATGATAAAAAATTTATCTCCCAAACCATTTCCAAAATTCTGCAACCTTTAGTCCTCCAAATGGTGAAAAGATGTTGAAATGTATACCTAACTCACTGATGCTCAATGGAATCCCTTATGTTGACCCTTAGCCATCAGTTAGACAAAATAGGCTAAGATTCTTTTACTAGGAATGGGATATTACAATCCTCCCTTTTATAAAAAAAAGGATTAGATGCTATGTTTCTCATATGTGTGGAGGAAGAGCAATGAAAAATTATTTTCAAGGCATACCATGACTAGGATTGCGGGGGTCATTTATTAGTTATGGTCACTACTCACAAGATTATAATAGAAGGTTACTATTGGCTTGCCCTCTTTAAAGATGCATATAGATGGGTCAAAAAATGTGACCCATTAAAACAAATTGTAGGAAGGCCAAGGATTGTTGCACTAACACTCAGTATCATAGTCATTGAAGAGCCTTTTCAATAGTGGGGTATTATTTCATTTGTGTGTTAAATCCTCACTCAAGTTCAAGTCATATGTATGTGCTCATTGCTACATATTACTTCAAAAAGTGGGTAGAGGACATTCCCACAAAGCATGAAAATTCTGAGACTATATACAACTTCTTTAAAGAAAATATCATTGTCTTATTTGGAGTACCTAGCAAGATCGTAACAAATAATGCCACCTATTTTTCCTTAGGTGAGCTAATGGATTTCTATTACAACTATGGAATTTCCTTGTCTCACTCATCTTATTACTTCCCATAAGGAAATGGTCAAGTATAGAACAACAACAAGAATAGTGTCATGATTATTTATAAACTAGTGGATGTCAATCAAAGGGATTATCATAAAAATCTATATGATGCCCTATGGACTTACCGAATCACTCCTAAAAAAGATATTGGAAATTTTTCTTTTCTAATTTTTGTACAAGGTCGAAGCTCAAATCTCCAGTATTTAAGAGTTACATGCCTTGCAACTTACAAAGGTAATAGAATATGGAGAGTATTCAAATTCTCTTACTAGATGGTTATTCAAAGACCTTTTTCTTCTATAGGATAAGAGAAGGGAACCCAAAGGTAGCCTTTGAAAATTTTATTCTCTCTAGCTTGGCCCATTCAAAGTCAAACACTTCTATGGAGGGAATAGTTATTACCTAACATACTTAGATAGAACCCCATTGGATTTTCCACATAGAGGGAAACACAAATGATTTAGAGGAAATTTTGGGAATTATATGTTTCCCTAAATGTCACCAAACAAAGCTAGTGTGGTAGATCATTTAGTGAGATTTCCGTCAGTACACAAAATGTGGAAAATACAGATTGTATGCTTAAGTTACAGCCGATCAAAGTTTTGTAAACTTTCAGACTCAACAGAGTCAACTGGTGTAGTCTTATTTTCCAACTCTCTAAGCCTAGGAGCTCTAGAACTTCATTCAAAGATTTGGACACTCACTGGAAGCACTCTAAGGTTTCAGGTGCCTCTTTTATGTGAGCTTCATCAAGATGTTAGTATGCATACTCATGTATTCCATATCCATAATAAGTAGTTAAAGGCAAAGTATAACAAGAACTAGATCATAACCATAGTGCATAATAAATCAAATAGGGATCAAGATCATATTTACCATATAATAACCATGAATAGAGATTTAAATGAACAATATCCATCATATTAACTCATCATCAATCACATTAGTTTAATACATAATCATAGTGTCTCAAGAGTCATGCACGTAAAGCATACCAACAACATAAATCTAATACATATGGTCTCCAAAAACTATGAAAATAAATAAATACATACATACATACATACATACATACACACATATATATATAGGGGTGGGGAATTTCCCTTCACCGCCTATGCACTCTCAAAATCACCATGTGTACATACAAAGATAACTAGGAAGTATGTAATTTTTTCTAATAATAGACTATCTCCAAATAAACCCTGACCTAAGCCTATTATTAGCTCTAACTCTACATGTCTCTTGATCTTCCAATTTCTCCAAAAATAGAATTTCGTTGACCATGAATTCTTCCATGCTTTTATCTTTTACATTCTCTACACTCCATCCTATTTTTAGCCTGATACAAGAAAAATGGATAAGTCTTGAACTTTCACCTTCTGGGTGTGAAACCATAGGGTGAAAATATGTCACACTCTCGTTCCTACTTATTCACCCCCTAATTTTGCACTACTAACATCATTACTGCCATCGGTAATGAGGTTTCTCAACTTATACATCCAAAGAATAAACAATGATAATAAATTAAAGAATAAAATAATTACAGAACTGAAATAATAATTAAATCACCAATGCACTATTCTCCATCAGGTAGAAAAATATTAGGGTACTCATTTTTTATGTCTACTTCCAACTCATCCTAGTCACTAAGTCCATTCTTCACCCTTACGGGAACATCTACAAGCACAACATCCATCTCTTTCAAAGTCATATTATCACCCTTGTGCTTTAATTCTCGTACCACATTTGCCAGCCCCGACACCATGTCATCCTACACATCCATCCACCACACCATCAACTTCCCCAATTATTTTATTCTATCATCATGAGCATCTCTAGCTTCTTTAAGCACATCATGTTTCTCTACTAGTAACGCCAACCTCTCCTCACTCCCCAAAGTATCATTTTATTCACCACAAGGACTACATTATCCTCTTGTAATGTACTTGTATTAATAATATGCTCAGGTTCCTCACACATATTCAACACCAAATTTTCCAATTTTAATTTATCCTTCAAAGTATCAAGTATGGCCTCATAATCTGTTATCCGGTACAAAATCTGATTTTTGGCTCTTTCCGACTTTGCGATAGCATTATTTTATTTCTATGTAGTTTATTCTACCTCACTCAACACATGTACTTTATTTTCATCTAATATCAAATGTACTAAAGTACGTAAATAGTGCAGTGTGGAGAGGAATTCCCCAGATACCTCTTTTTTATATTGTGGTTGTGCTACCAAACTTTTATCTCCAATCTCCTCAGCCATATCCAGAATGGCATGCACCTTCACCTCTGCTTTATCCTTATTTTTCTGTGAGGCACTGAATTTATTCCTCTTTATCCTTCTTATCTTTAGGCACTATCCTGAAAAGTTTTTTCTTTATCAATATTCTTGCACATGACTTCTACAACTATCTTTATCAATGCATTGCTTGCATGCTCATCAGAGAACTATGTTAGCTTGATTTTCACATGCCTAGATTGTGAGGCCTTCTTCATTATTATTGTTATACATGAATCCTCCCACACATCAAATACAATCTCATCTATGTGAGTCTACATACTCCATGAAAAATACTTCCTCATGCATTTTTTCACTATCTCTGGGTCCATCAGCTCCCATCCATACGGTTGTTCCGATGAAAGAGTACTCAAGAACGTGGTGTATATAATATTTATTGGGTCATTGATGTACCCTAGTTTTGGTTTCTACACCATCTATTCTTCCTTATGCTCATCAACATGATCACCTTTATTTTCATGTGTTCCAACACCCTCTTTATTCTCTTCTCTAGTTTCTTCTTCAGGTCAACCTGTTGGTTGTGTAACACTCTCTTCTATCTCTATATCTCTACCAACATAGCTCTCCTCCTTATGCTCATGTCCACTCATGTTGGGGACTTCTGTTTCAAACTGTGTTTACTCACCATTGACCCCTTCATCCTCTCAAAATTAAAGGATCAGTGTAGAAACATCATTGTGCGCAACCTCAGCTAATGACTTCTCTTCATCACTATCCTAAACAGACACATACTTGCACCTTTTCTTCTTCTCTTCCTCGCTCTTCTTTATGCATAGTGACCACCTCACAGGCTGCAAGGGTCTAGTGCACACATCTACACCCATGTTCTTGCTGCTCAGTTGTCTCTTGCCATGATCCAACATAGTACTTTATTCTTATTCTTCTTCTTCTCACTCAAGGACATTCTCTAAGTCTTTCCCTTCCTACCTTGGGGGTGTATCCTCAAGCATCCTCTTCATACCCATGATTTTTCTTCAAGATGGTCTCTTATTTTATTTCCTGTAGGGTTTTTTCAATACAGTGATTAATGTCACTGATCTTGCACTTGTTTAGTTGAAATGTCCATAGACTTCCTTCAATAAAATTCTTTGGGTACTGTATCTCTACAAACCATTCATGAGGTGCCTCCTCTGCTATGGGTTCCTTCACCACAGCTCTCCTTAGTGCCATCGATCATTTTAATTAATAACGTTCTCTAAACACTACAAAATTTTCACTACCTTACCCTTATACTCTTTAATCTTTGTTGTTTCTTCAAATACTTAGTGTACTAGCATGCTTTAGTTGTAAATTCATCTCTTTAAAACCCTAACCTACAAACCTTCCCTCTACACACACCAAACTAAATCAAACACCCTTCCACGTGGAACTCTATCAATTTTGTGTCTCAAAATCACCTAGTTTGCTACTCGATCAAACGCTCTTCACACTTCCACACTTCATCGCTCTTCATAGCTTGAAAACTCAAAGGATGCAAGGTGAAATAATAATGCAAGAACCTTCCTTTATATATTTTTCAATATTATCCACATTAATTTATCCTCAACTACCACTATACGTGGCATTAATTCCACTCTTCCACACTCCACGTTGTATTATTCTGCACCTTAGTCATAACCTTCTAGCATACCCAATATTTCTTAGCCACATACCTTCTAATGTGTGCTTTCCTATGCTGAAGTACCTCACCACTATGACCCATAACAAGTAGTCTCTTATGTTTATGCCTACCTCACATTACACTGCACATCCATCTATCTACGTGTGGTATTCAATCATAACAAATATCTTTGAAACTCTTTTGAAACAATATTTTTCTATATGCACCAACTTGTATCAATGCAACAATCACTTCTTCTTTCTGATCCAAGACACACTAAAAGTATACATAGTCCTTTGCACATGAATCCAATAGATAATAATCAGCTCTTGGTGCATAAGCATGCTTATTACAACAAAACATTGAACTAAATTGAAAAATCATAACAACGATGAAAGGAAACACATTAAGGGAAATGCATTAAAGGGAAATCTAATCTAAGTGGCAGTACTACCTTATTAAAAACACCAAAAATCCTTATTTATAGTAGGGCTTTATCCTACTCCCATTGAAATAACTAGGTAGCATATTGCCATCCAATGCGTGTAACTGACAAGCACCTAATTCCAATATCTTTGTAGCTACATAGGGTCCCAACCAATGAAATTTTAATTTCCCTGGGTGGAGTGCAAAATTTGAATCATATAGAAGAAACATCTTTCCCACTTCAAATTCTTTGTTCCTAATATGCCTATCATTCTAGGCCTTCTGTCTCACTTTTTTTTTCTTCTATCACCACTGAGAAATAGCACACTAATCATCTAACTACATCATTTTATCAATGTGCTCTTTAAGTGATATCTCATGATCCAACCCTCCTGTGCACACAATACTTAGAGAGGGTAACATAAATTCCACAGGAAAAATAGCCTTTGTGCCAAACACCATCTGAAATTTTGTTGATTTGTTTAACCTATTATAAGTAGTCCTATATGCTCAAAGTAAATCAGAAAAGTTTTGATCCCAATTGTTCCTTCCAAAATCACTAATCTTTGTTAATGTATGCCTTGGAATCATGTTGAAAGCCTCCGTAAATCCATTGGCCTTAGGGTTATAAGGATTTTTTATGGTGTGCCAGAATAATTTTTTCCAATAATATTTTTATAGTCTCATTAAGAAAATGAGTGCCCCTATCACTTTTCAAGCTCAAAGAACACCCATACCTGTTGATAATGTTCTCTCACAAGAACCTTAGTACTATAGATTTTGTGCAATCCTATGTAGGTGATACTTATTACCGCCTTGTAAGATAATCTATATAGGTTATAATATAGTGTGAGATAGTCCTTCACATAGGAGGGGAAATAGAACCCACAAAGTCAATTTCTAATTTCTCAAAAGGTTTTACACTTGTAATAGGCCTCAAATCCATTTCATCCCTATGCCCAAGATTTCCAAGGCACTGATAATGGTCATAGGCCTTGGCATATGTTGTACAATCCTTATATAATGTTTCCCACCAAAGGCCAACCATCAAAATATTATGCGCGGTAGTATTACCTACAAAATGACCACCTATAATCCCACCATGAGATTCCTGTATAATAACTTTGTACTCATGCTCAAGGACACATCAACAAAAAATATTATCATGACCTAACTTGTATAGGCCTCCACTAATTAGTTGATAAGGGGCGACACGTATGGCAAGTTGTTTCTTCTCTAAGGATTTCATCCCTTCAAGTGTCATACTAGTACGCAAAAATACTACAATATCTTCTAATTCAGTAGGTGTGCAGTTAAATTTGAATAGTTTTACATCCAAAATTATATCCTCAATACTCTTTGCTTCCTCATCTGAGTTGATTCTTTATAAATGATCTGGTCTAAAATTTCTCTTTCCTAGCTTTACCAACACTGTAAAGTCAAATTCTTGAAACAAGAGTATCCACCTGCATATGCACCCATGTAAGATAGCCTTATTGACAAAATACTTTAGTTCCATGTGATCTATATAAAATATGAATGGAGTTTCCAACAAGTCTTGCAAAACTTGTGCAACGCATAAATCATGGGCAATGCTTCACACTCTGTAGTTGTATAATTTTGCTTAATTGGGATCAATTTCCTGCTTGCAAAACAGATAGGATGATTTACAATACCTTTTCTAGGATTGGCCAATACTGCTCCAATGGATATGCAAGAGGCATCAACATGTATGTGAAATGGTTTGTTCCAAGAAGGAAAGCATAGAATGGGAGCTGAAGTAAGCCTTTCCTTCAATTTCTCAAATGCTAATCCTTACACCCTACCCCAGTAGAACTTTTCTTTACTCTTCAACAACTCGTCTAAGGCCATGACAATAATAGCATGTCCCTTTCTGAAATTTTGTAATAACCTATGTAACCCATAAATATGTGCACCTTAGTTTGATTTGTAGGCTCCTCTAAGCCCAAGATAACATTGACCTTACCATGATCTATCAACAAGCCTTCCTTACATATAATGTGTCCCAATAAAGTTCCAAAGGGTGTAGTGAAGACACACATCTTAATGTTAAAAGATATGCTCAGCTACCAAAACATCTCAAACATAAGTATCAACATTTTATAGCTATCCTTTACCAGCCCATATACAGTCCAGTCATCAAAGTATACCTCTAAAAAATTATGAATGAAGTCTTGAAATTCTTGCACAACAATGCGCAAAAATACTACATGTGTATTCTTCAATCTGAAAGGCATAACTGTATATGCAAAACATCCCCATTCAGTGGTGAAAGTTGTATTTTCCTGATCTTCTCTAGCATTTTTCACCTGATGATAACCAAAAAACCCATAAATGAAAGAGCATATTTCACGCCCTACAACACCTTCCAAGATTTCCTTCGTAAATGGTGTGGGAAACGAGTCTATCACACAAGAACCATTCAAGTCACAGTAGTCCACACATATCCTAATACTACCATATTTCTTTATTCTTATTACCATTAGACAAAACCACTCTGACTTCTCAATGGGCTCAATGATTCCAAATTTCTACATCTTATCAATCTCTTCCTTTACTTTGATGCATAGATTAGGATTCATCCTGTAAGGCCTCTTCCTAACCAGACATATACCTTCTATTAATTTTATCCTCATCTCACCAAAAGAGTGATGCACTACCTAAAAATCATGATAGCCTTGTAGAAATAATTCTTGTAAGTTGTGAAACATCTCAATAATATTTTCCACCTCTTGTTTAAACCAATAGTCACTAATAATGGCATCCTTAGGTTCTGTTTTTATCCCAATGTTGAACTTATTCATTTTCATGGGATCATGATATGCACGTTCCTTCTCATCTACACCATCTAAGACCTCACACTTACCTATAATTTGAACAACATCCAAATTCTCCACTTCATCATCTTCAATCATGTAAACCAACTTACCCTTCTCTTTTTCTAACAAGGCGCACCCAAGTTATTCTTCATTTGTCTCTTCTTCATCAAAATGCACCTCCAAGTCTAGATCACCTAGCATATCTTGAATGAGCTCCTCATTCTTTGAATTATCCCCTATAGTAAGGTGCTTTATAATCTATAATGATTCATTAACCAAAGGTTTAGTAGAAAAATAGTCAAAGGTATGAATCATTCCTATAGTTAATTATTTCCAATTCTTTGTCTATCTATTCAATCCTGCATAGACATACCACATGTGCATGCATAACCACGTAATGTTGATTAGAAATTATGAACGCACAGTGAAGGTGGTAATGCCTCTTATTCCTCTATCTAGAGTCTCTCAAAATCTTGAACGTGATGTAAGGAAGGGGACTTCCCATGAAATTCACATTTTTTGGTAGGTGTATTTCTCCTAAGAAATACAATAGAGAAGGTGATTCTCACTTCTCGCTACTCTAACATATGATCTATGTGTGTAATCCACCAATGTGTTGATTTCCCCTTTAGGGTATATACAGACATATTTCTTATATCTACTCCATTCTTCCACTAGTATTTTATAACACAATGAAATACATTGGGGTTTCCTTCGCCAGTGTACCTTGGTACCTAGTTTCTTCCTAAGCACATAATAGTGCGCGACATAATTACACGAGTAACTCTACTTTTCATCTCTCACCAGACCATTTCATACTTTCCATGTGCCCAGTTGTCATAGGAAATGTTGGTTGTATCAATCATATATTGATCATCATCTTATTGAATAACACCTTCTTTAGATAGCTCAAGCACTTTAGGGCCTCTAATTGTGCACACATATATCTTGTTCAGATCCTCTTTACTCAAAGGATCTACATATGGTGCAACCTTTACATCTATCAAAGGACTAATTACACACTTCTCCTTGTTCTCAAAACTTATGTATTATTTGTTAAAGTATTTATTGACATTATTAGCATAGCACTAAAGGCACCTAAGTAGCATTGGGAAACTATCTGCCTCATAAAGCTCCAATACTTAAAATTTCCCAGCAAACTTGGCTCCTTGAATTATAATAGTCACATCATTTAATACTCTAATAATATTATATCTAATTTTGTTTTCCATGAATAACACATTCAAAGAATGTTGTAATGGTGGTCTTCCCATCTGATTTTATGCATCCAAGGTGATTACATTAACTTCTGCACCTATATCTATTAGAATATTTCTCGAGAGATACCCATTAAAAATTGTATTCATTATAATTTCCTTATCATATTCATGAGTGTGAGGAGGTAAATTCGCATGCAAAATTTGTCTCTCATGCTCAGGTCCAATACTCAGTACATTTTCTCTCAACCATTCCCCTAATAATGGAATGATATTCTCCTAATGCAACATCTTACATACCTCCTTTAGGTCGTCTACATCCTTCTATGGAATTTCAACCTTATTTTCTCTCTCCATCACAAATGCTTACTCATTCAAGTCTTTAATTTCACCCTACAAATCTATAATGGCATCCATACTTTCTTGATAAATATCCTTCTTATGGGCAAGATCTAAATACCTAGCATTTATTACCTCGTATTTTGTAATAACAAGCTTCTTCTTCGAAATATCACGAGCGTGCACAACCTCAGTGCGTGTAGTCACCAACACAGGTAGCATCTCAAAATAAGGAACTAACTTTGGAATCCACTCATCTTCCATAGCATGTTGTACTTTAATCATTCCCATGCCCTTATCATTCTTCTTATAGTTCTTACTCGTGTGCTCGTATAAATCAAGGAATTCCTCAAACTTATCTTACTTTTGGGACCATGAGCAAACTACTTTCTGAGGGCACTCGCACTTGTAATGATCTGGTGATTCATAAGTAAAACAATTTCCACAAGGGAATTCACCTCTTCTACTACTGCGACCTTGACCTATGTATCCTACACGGTAACCTATGTATCCTACACAGTAACCTTTACCTCTACTACCTCCATCAAAGTGCCCTTTATGATGTTTTCCTTCCTACTTATTAGAGTTATTTGCAACATTGGTATGATGCACACCGGTCTCAATAACTTCATGAATCTGGTCAATCAACCTACAATTCTTTGTGTCATTAGTGTGGGACTTGCAAATCTTATAGTAACAAGACACCTTATTTCAGATCACGTGCTGTAAAAGAGGGAATCTAATCAAATCATGATCCAATTGACATATCTTGCAATCCAACAACATGGCGTGCACCAATTTACAAGGGCATCTATCCCACGTATTTCCTTATACCTCATAATATGTACACCATATTCCACTATGTGTTTCATGAGCTAAATTGGCTTAATGTTTCTCTAATTGTTTCACCATAGATACAATTTGTGCCTCCGAGAAAGGACTAACTATAGTGTCTATGCTTTTGACTACCTCAGAGTGTAGATTTTCCTAAAAAGTGGATTAGTAAAGGTCTTATGAGAGAGAGACCTTCTAAAAGGTGTAATCAAACCACCAACAAACCATTGTGTATGTTGGCTACGATGTATGTCATAAGATAAATTAGACACCAATGTTTTAAACCATACATCATACTCTCCTATGCCCTTAGCCATGTCCTACTTAATTTCTTTCAATGTGCTAATGCTTTTCTATTCAAACTCAGGTATATGGATCTCATCCAAGAAGGCATCACACAAAGCATTTTAATCTATAACAGTCTGATTTGGGTCATACTTTTTATACCTACTATGTGTGTGCCCTTGCAAAGTAGTAGAAAAATGACTTTCCTTTCGCTCAAGAGAGGTAATTCCCTTGGCACGCCATAGTATCTCACACATGTGCACATGATCTACTACATACTCAATGCCCCTATACTTTGGAATGTGAAGGGACATATCGTAATAAACTTTTTATGGCTTATGGAGTTGTGGTCTCTGTCCACTAGATCTAGAACCAATATTCCCACTAGAACTTCCTTCACCTTCAGAACCACCTAATTCACTTGATCCTGAGCCCAAAACTCGTCCATATCCACCTAGCCCTCCTGCAACAGGCACCCAACTAGTGGATGTGCTACTTTGGGTTCCAACTATTGCAATAAATTGAACTCCCATAATCTATGAAGTTTTGGCACTTTGAGATGTATTACCAAAGTTTTACATGCCCACATTCTTTCGTGATGACACGCCAGAAAATATACCACTAATAGGACCACCAAACAAACAAGATGTCTGCATGGCCATAGTCATCTGTTGAACTTCTATATTCAAAGGAAAATGATATATACTTGTCATTATTCTCTCACCAACACTAACTTGGTTCTCAATGATTGTTTCAGGAAATGGAACACTAAGCATAAGGGAAATGTTTCTAGGTGGCATTAGATGCTTTCCTATGGTCCTTATTATTTCCTCTTCTTGTGTGCTCTCATTCAAATATAAATGGGATTCTCTTTAGTGCTTTCCTAAATGGGGGAGTTCCTGATGCTCAGATTCCACATCCTCTACGTGAACCTCAAATCATTCATGCATCACCTATCTCTACAACTCCATGCTTCCTCGCCAATTACCTCTCCCACACTTCATTATACTTAAGTTTCCTTTCCTCTCTTTCCCTTTCTATTGTAAGGTCCACCATCTTTGACCACACTTGCTCCTACCCCTATGTGTGGTGGGGTTTAGCTAGCCATAGGTAACTTCTCCAAGATCAATACCACCATAGAGATCTTAATTGATAAAGGAATAGTTCACATAAGTAAGATCCTTTAGGCTTGTGAAAGAACTCAAAATCATTAACCTCTGAAAAAGAATAAGTAGAAACAATGGACTCCAGAGTATAACTGCACACAACACCATCCCACCAGTGATCTACAATGCATGTCCAAGGTTCATCAGCATCAAACAAATTCTGGTAATCCTCATGTGTCCAAACCCTTGGTCTATAACTCTAGTATTTCTTTAATTCATAAGCATACAACCAATCATACAAATTTACTAGAAAGAAGAAAAAGAACGTCTCATAAATTTCATAATAAATCTTGTCTTCAACCCACTGGTGTGCATTGAAATTAGGTTGAGAACCATATCTTAACACAAAATGATCTTGTCCGCTCTCAACCAAAATTTCAATGCCTTTAAGAGTCAACTAATATGACATTCTCATACAACATGATGACAGAAATCTTGGAAAGAGGTACCAACAACGGAACAAAAATGTAGTCTTATTTTCCCACTCTCAAAGCCTAGGCGCACTGGCACTTCATTAAGATATCTGAATGCTCACCTGAAGTGTGCTAAGGTACCATTTCCCTCTTTTATGTGGGCTTCATCAAGATGTTAGAATACATACTCATATATTCCATATATATAATAAGTAATTAAAGGAAAATCATAATAAGAACTAGATCACAACCATAGTGTATAATAAATCAAATAAGGATCAATATCAGATTTACCATAAAATAACCATGAACATAGATATCAGTGACCAATATCCATCCACAAAGATCCATCATATTAACCCATCATCAAATGCAATAGCTAACTACACAATCATAGTGTCTCAAGATTCATGTGCACAAATGATATTAGCAACATAACTCTAATAAACACAGTCTCTCAAAACCATGCAAATCAATACGTGCATATAGGGGTGGGGAATTTCCCTTCACCACCTATGCACTCTCAAAATAGGTTGCATGCTCAAAATAGCCATGTGTGCATACAAAGATAACTAGGAAGCATGCAATCTTTGCTAATAATTAAATATCTCTAAATAAATCTTAACCAAAACCTATTATTATCTCTAACTCTGCATGTCTAGATTGATCTTCCACTTTCTCCAAAAATAGACTTTCTTTGGCCATGAAGTCTTCCATAATTTTATATTTTATGTGCTCTACACTCCATATTATTTTTATCATGATATAAGTAAAACGACTAAGTCTTGAACTTTCACCTTCTAGGCACAAAACCACAAGGTGAAAATTTGTCACACTCTCGCACCTACTTACGCTTCCCCTACTTTCATGCCACTATCATATGTGCCTTTAATACCAAGGCATGATTTCATCAGCCCAACAACTGGCCAATACAACAATGACACATGGAAAAATTAGATGATTTTAAAACTATTTGGAGATATAAATGTTGCATATATTTCATCAATACCTTTCTGATTCATTTTGAACAGACCAAACTGACTTTTTTAGTAAAATTTATGACCGGTCAAAGTTCAGTCTAGTGGTGGTCAATGAGTGGAGGATGCACCAAGTGGACAAATCACATTTAGCATGTGACATAGCTGAATTTGGTAATGTGGAATAGTTATGGGTGGCAAAAGGAGAAGGTAGGTGGCCTTAGGTACATTCAATTTGGGTGGCCACTTTGCATTTAAACCCACCGCCATCCTTTATGATCATGAATGTGGGATATTAACCCCAACACTAATGTAAACGATGGAGTGGTTGGGGAGATTCAAACCCCCAACCATCAACATACCAAAATTAAAGTTCAACGTCATGCCATAGATCTAGCTAATGTTATAAAAAGGGCCAACTTGGTTTTGTATAAGCACACGTCTGTGTTTGGGCCTTGGGCCTATTTGGGCAATTTTTGTAAAAGGCTATTTTTGAAGCACTTAAGGGCATTTCTAGCTCTAGGAGGAAACTGGAAACTTGTCTAGAATTCTGAGATGCTTTTAATGGGCCTAATTTTGTCCCATTTTAGGTAATTTGTGATATATTTTTGAGAGGTTTTGCTTGGGCCTTAGGCCTATTTGGACAGTTTTTGTAAAAGGCTATTTTTGAAGCACTTAGGGGCATTTCTGGCTCTCTCAGTAAACTGGGAAGTTGTCCAAAATTCTAAGACAAAAATAATGAAACCAATATTTTCCCATTTTGGGGATTTTTTATATATTTTTGAGAGTTATGTGGGATTTGTCTATTATTTTTCTTCGGCCTATTATGGCAGTTTTTGTAAATCTACATTTTGAGGGCACTTAGGAGCATTGCTAGCTCTCGGAGCAAACTGGAAAGTTGTTCAAAATTTTGATACGATCCTTTTGGACCTTTTTTTTTCCAACTTTAGAGATTTTATTACTTTAATTTTTTTTTTGAATTCATTCAAGCTATTGGATTCCATCTGGAGCCTTTGCCAAGTGTGTATCTTGTTAGAGGAAAAATATTGGGGATCTAATATTTTGCATTGGTAATTGTAAACCAAGTTATTGTTGCTCAGTGGATGTGGAGGAGATTATTTTCATTTTTTTTTTCTATTTTAGATTCATTTTGAATCATCTAGTATTAGATTATCTTGTTGTCCAGTATGGATTCATGGGAATCAATTAGGTATATGATCACGTTTGTGTTCTAGTTTGGATTCATTACTAATCAACCGGGGCATTTTTTCTTCTACACATTTGTCAACTCATATTTTCACTCTACGTAGAGGTTGATTGAGGTTGTGCAATAGAGTGGTAGTTTTTCATGGAGGATAATTTGTACTTCAGAGGATCAGTTCAAATTCCTTGGGAATCAACAGGATTTTGTTATTATGAAGACTAGCTCATATTCCTTCGAGTCATTTGGTATCATTTTGGTTCATTATTTCACATTCATAGATTCATTTTTAAGTTTATATTTGGTTTACAGATATGAAGTGCTAATGAATTGATTCAACATTTGAACTCGAAAATGTAGGCATTTGTTTCTTTCGAACTCCATTATCAACTCTTTTGTAATGTGTGTTTACTTTTTTTTTGCATTGCAATTTATTTTAAGTTGATAAATATTATGGAGTTAATTTAACAAGTACCTATAGGGGTCCGAGGATAGTTAAAAATTTTGACCATATTTTTAGATCGACCTTAAACTCTATAAATAATGAGATAGGTCGACCCATCCTATGAACCATATTTTCCATTTCTATTATGTGTGTTTTTCCTTTCCAATGTGGTGTGTTTCCTTTTTTGTTTTTTTATTAGATATGGTAATAGGACAGGGATTGTGGCTCCCATAAGCATTACAAAGATAGATACATCGTGAGAGACCCAAGGGAGAAAAAATAAAAAGAATCAAAGAACAAATAAATGACCCCTATCAACTGTCAGAAGATAAGAAAAACAAGTAAATGTAAGCTATACCTAGGGATGAGTCCAGGAGGCTTGGATCATCCCAAAGATAGAACTAACATACAAAGGCTCACTAATAGAAAAATTCTCAAGAGTGATTTCGTGATATGAATATTTTCTTGTGATGGACCCTTGTTGATGAGGGTCGTCAATCCTCGCCATTAATAATGTCAACCCCGGTTGGTTTCTGAAGGCTGTATGCATTAAGAGAAGAATATCTTGTAAAGCATCTCCCTTAAACACAATCCAAACTTGCATAAATTGAAAGCACACATGCATAAATTTAAATGCACACTTGCAGAAATGTAAACACACTTACATAAAGGAAATCACACTTACAGGAATAAAGCACACTTGCATAAATTGAAATTGTTGAATTGGAAATAACAAAAATTAAATGAAACACCTGCATGTTTACAACAGACTGAATGTTACAATACAAAGAGAAGAACAACACAACAAGATGATAATTATAGAAAAAAAAATAATCACAAATATACAGATCCATCTTCCTTAGAATGAGTGGCCATCTCATTCCTTGGAAGAGGATTTAAAAAATTATTTGAGATCTTAACTCAAAACTACATAATATTAGAGAGAAAACAATAGATTCATTTCTTGGTGGTAAAAAACATTACATATATGAGTGTGGAAGATTGCATTTATAATTTATGCATCCAACCAACTCCTTATTTTGGGAGATATAATATGATCTTATCTTTATTCTAATCCTAAAAACTAAGATCTCCATCTCCACAAAATATGGAGAGAGATGTATTATTGGAGTCAAAGTCTTATTTCACTTATTTTAGGAAGATTTGCTCCCAAATCTTCTCCTTACTTTTCGGTAACAAGAATCATAATGATTTTATTCTCCTACATTATTGGAAGGATATTTTTCCACAAAATATGATTTTTACCGAATACCTTTCCTGAATTTTCCATTTGAATTTTTTTTTTTTGATTTTGGAACTTTTGACACTTGTATGATAGGCTTTTTCCTTAGACTATAGTTCACTAAAAGTTAGATTTATCTTCGTTGGTAAAACCTGTTGCAAATTTGAATGAGGTTTATGTTAAAAATATTTCTATGAATAAAAACCTCTCTCATATTTTCCATTCGAATTTTATGTTTCTATTTATGGAACTTTTAGTGCTCTTCTGATACACTTTTCTTCAGACTGCAGCTCACTAAAAGTTAGATTTCTCCTCATTGGTAAAACTTGTAGAAAATCTGAATGAGGTTTATGTTAAAAACAATTCTATGAATAAAAACCTCTCTCATATTTTCCATTTGACTCTCTAATTATTCACATTCCCCATTTGAAGCAAGTTCAGGAACTAAACCTGTGAGTTTCGAAACTAACTCTGTGACTTCTGGAACTAAACCTACGAGTTCCAGTACTAACTCTACGAGTTCCAGAACTAAACTTGCAAGTTGGGAAACTAATTCCTATGAGTTCTAGAACTAACTTAAAACAACTATAACTTTTGCATACAATCTTGGATTGAGATGATTATTTTTTTGAACTTGCATAATGTTTCAAGAGAAATCTGAATATGAAATCATATTTGAGTTTAAATGTATTTTTCATGATAAATTCCACTTTTCTCAATACTAGCATTATCTTTCCTTTATGGCCTACATGCACAATACTTTGCATCTTTTCCCAAATAATCAATAGGATTAGTCAACAAAATAGATACCAAAAGATTTCTAAAGAATGAACAAGATCTATATCTTATATTCTATCTTAAGAAAACTATAAGTACCTAGATTACATTTAAATACACTTTCAAAGGTAACTTATAAGGACAAAATAATGGTAATTTATGGCCAATTTATGGCCTCACCACTCGTCCATTCCTCGCCATAATTCCCAGGAGATGAAGAGCCTAATAATTTATCCTTATCAATCCTAAGGAGCACTTTAATCTTCCCATTTGAAAGTTCCACAATCCTACCATTAAGTGGTAAATGTTTACCTTCTGATTGATGCCCAACAACCTCCAAATGGTGCACATTAAATACCACATACTCCGTTAATGGTCCAAATTCAAAATTACAGGAATCCCACCCATTCGACCAATCCACCTAGTCAACATGATTGGATCCTCCTATCTCAACCTTTGATCTCCCATCCACCTCAATTTGAGACATCCCACTATGTAAACTCATATCCATAGTAATTAGAGAAACATCGTGAGCACTTAGAGAAGAGTTCGTAGTCGTTTCACAACACCCACCACCTACATTACTAGTCAACTCCTCCACCACAAAAGTAGACATCACTACTTTAACACGCTCCTTCTCATCTACACCAGGCACAGGGACAAAACTATTAGAGTAAATTTACAAAACATTCCCCTCCTCCTCCATTTCCCATAGCTCCCCGAGGATACATTTTCCATTTGGGAGATCAAAGCCTCCCACAATGGCATGGTATCCAACCAACACATCTTCCACTCATACCTAACCTGTTTACACTTGTTGCAGAAGATAAGGTAAATTTATACTTCAATATATTGTTCCCATATGCCCTCCAAGGACTCAAGGAAAATTATTTTAGGAATTTTGGAACTCATGGGGACATTAAAACACAAATGGCCAGAGACCAATTTGGCACAAGACTTTGTTTTTGGATCAACAACTATCAGCACACCCATGGCTCTAGTAGTCCCCCAAAAAATTTATGGTTCCCAAAACTCCAAGGGAAAAGCAAGTAGGATGATCCAAATAGAGAGGGATTGAAAATTAAAAACATAAGGCATGCATGGCTCCCAACAGTGGAGGCTAAGAGCAACATTTCCATTAAAAAAAGGAGACCCCATAAAAAGGTTTTACATCTCCCTCTCATCTTGAAAACAAAAAAGAAAGCCTTCTCTAGCAAGTTCCCTGAAATCAATCTTGAAGCCCCAATTTTTTGGGACCAATCTCTCAAAATCAATGTTTGGTCTTAGGCCTTGAAACCTACCTACCAGCGCAAATATAAGTCATGTTTTTTCTTTGTCAATGATCGATCCTAGGATTTCCAGCTACATCTCAACATCTTTCCAAGATGGGAAAAGCTTGAATGGTTCCTTATGCATATCTCCAAAAACTTTTATAGCCCACATCACAACTCTGCTCATGGTCTCTTCCTACCCTCTAGTGATTATTCCATTTTTTATGTGTTGTTCCATTCATACCTGTTGTTTCTGATAAATACTCTATTGCTTAATGGATGAATCATTGGTCTACTACCTATGAGATATATGGATTTATCTATTTCCCCTTGCAATCCAATGTCCCCAAGTAAGAGCCAGTTGATGTCATGCATTTTGTAAGCCCAAAAATTCAAACTTGAACAATGAAAACTAATCCCAAATGTAAAAATTTACTTGAAAATCCCCCCATACCCCTCTCTAGGTTATTTTATCTTTTTTATCAAGATCATACCAACATTGTAGGTCCTCCCAACATTTTGAATAAGACTATGCAGGATTTTTATAATGATGTAACAAGGTCAATCTTTTCATTCAGTGAAGTTCTTCTAAAGACTAGTTCTATAGTGTGCCTAGAAATACCAATTTTGGCCACTTCAAGGTAGGTGTGCATCCTCCGGGAAGGATATGCCAGTTTATAATCATACATAGGTGGTAATGGAGAAAAATTAATGTTTTGAAAGTAATTTAATAACATTTAGAGAATATTTGGAGGTTTAGGGAAAGATTGTAAAACAATGGGGTTTTGCAGGTGTAAGGAGTAAGGATTCAGAACTAGAACCTGAACTTCATTGGATGATTCTATGGGTTCCATAAGAATTTAGGAGGAAATAAAATAAGAATTAGAAATCTGAATTAATTATATACCTATTGGAAGCATCACAATTTTCACAAGACCTAGGTTTTCCTCAATGCAACTCGATCTTTACAGACACACCCTGTGGTCTTGAAATAGAAGGGGAATTTTTTTGGAGTTTCAAAAAAATTTGAAGTATAAAACCTATTCCATTTTTATTTAAATGGTTTTATAAGTATAAATAATATACAATTTCATGTTAAAATACCATCTAGAGCTTTGGAAATTATGTCATCAAGTTTTCTCTTAGGCAAGATAGGTTTCTCATAATTAGAAAATTTTTGGAGTGACACGTATCAGCTTCTAGATCCATGGCACACTTTTTGGTCCATTTTATCTCTTTAACAAGGGTAAAGAGGTGGAAAAAAAATTCCAACTCACCCCTCCTCTCTGGTCCCGCATATGACCCTCCTCATCCCATCAGAGTGCTTAACCTGTTAAGCTTATTTCCCCAAGCTTGCACTAGATGCTAACACGTCACACAATATTTCTCAAAGCACATTTTTGTGTCCATTTTTTCCATTTTCCAAGGGGAGATAGGGGATAAAAATATGTGCCCAACATCTTCCCCTTCTTTGGTTCCTCATGTGATTTATTTTCAGCCCCTAGGTGCTGAGGCATGTTTTTTCCATCTCCCTCTCCTCGCACCACATAGTTACAAGTGGCACAATTTTTCTCAAAGCACATTTTATGTTCCTTTTTCAAAGGGGAAATAGGGTATAAAAAAATTATCCCATGATAAATTAATTAAACCCTAACATTTAATCACAATCAACTTTTTTCAACCATGGTTAGAGTTGTAATTGCCAAGACAACTCAAAATCAAAACAGACTTGCTTTAAAATTCATTTATTTGGATATCACTATGCTTGATATCCATTTTTGAAGCTGTAACACATCCAAAAACATGAAAAAACAATACACATATTGTTAAAATTTTTCTAGGGTAGCCATGACCATAAAAATAGTGATTTCTTCATAACTTTCAAACCTAAAACTGAATTCTAGTGAGATTTTAAGAGAAGGTCATCATTGCAAGAAATTTTTAGAAAAAATTTACTATAAACCTAATGATTCCCTATATTTTTAATAGATAAAAATCTGAAACCATTTCCCTATAAGTTTCTTTTTTAGATCGCAATAGTTATAATGGATGGATCACTGTGAAAATCATAGCACAAAATCCCAGAGAAGAGCCTAATCCGATGAGGTTATTTTCATTGAAAAAAGAAACTAGTAAGTACACATTATAAAAATAGAATTTTTTTTACATACAATTACTAAATATAGTAACCCTCTAAAAATAGTAATCTCTCACTATTCTAAACATTCAAAAACAATGAAAAGAACAAACTAGGAAAAATAGGTAGTTTCCTGAAAAAGTAGTTTCCAAAAGAGTAGCTTACTAAAAATAAAAACTTTCTAAAAATAGAAAATTCACATAAATGGAGGTACCCTAGGTATCTTAGGAGATTTAAAAGACAACATTTGAGAAAAAAAGGCATATTTTCCCAAAATAGTAGCTCTTGAACCCTACCTACCAAAAATAGAAAGTTTTAGATTCAAGTGTAGACAGTTGGTTTCATTTTCACTAATATTACTCACTTTTGGAATCTTTGAGTTCAAATTATCTGGTCTGGAACCTATTTCAACTTTGGTCTCAAAATATCCAAGTGAGTGTGACATTGATGTTACTTACATAGACCTAGAAGACCCAAAGAGTTGGATGTTTAGAGGGCCAAGATATCCGGTTGAAGATAAGGATTTTACAAGTAGATTTTGTGTTCTAGGAGGGCATATTATGTCCATTCATAGTACATAATAATTTCTAGCATGTTCTCAACATTATCATCCAATATTAAGAATCATAAGAAAAAACAACAATTTCATACAAGCAGTTCTCACCCTGAAGGGAATCTCACAATGTATGAAATTTACAACAAATAACAACATGGTCATAGTCACAAAGGATTTTTCTTCTTGTGAGTGGTTGAAGATGGAACCCCATATCTAGGGCCTTATACTAGGATCATGGTTGAGACAAGGGAGCAATCCCTCTTATTTACTAAAATATTTGTCCAGAGGTGAGTTTCATGAAGGCTATTTAGATGTAGACATTTTATTGAGTAGGGTAATGGGTGAGGAAACCAAAAAAGATTTTTTATATTGGATGGAACATTTCATCCTCATTATCATTAAAGGAACTCATCTGATTGTTTGGGGAAAATCATAAGTTATAACATCCACCATCAACTGTTTCAGTTATATGTCACCAAAAGGTTCACAATGACATGAGACGTAGTATATTCTCTTATGCATGCAAGACCATTTAAAGGCATAACTCTTTATCATAATGTTTCTTAGAGGTCCTTTGCTTATAAAAGGTACCCAAAATTCATTCTCAAATAAATAAAACATCATGTTTCTAGGGTGAATGATGAATTCACCATGTTCATCATCCAGTTGCTTGATGGTAACTCAAATTTCATATTTTCATCCTAAGCCACAACATTGATTGAGAAATATTAGTCCTAATTCACTCAATTTTCAACATTCTCTTATATCATAGTTTTAATGTTTGACCTCACTCTTCACAAGCTCCCGAGATACTTCAGTGATAAGATATTAATGTTCAAACTATACATGAAGCTTTCCCATGTCAATGAAAAATTTAGGAATAGTAAGAAGAAAGGTGTATCATTTCCTATCTCTCTTGGAATATTATCATGTAAGAATGTCAATGATGCCTCAATTATTGAAGCTTCATTTTCCCCCTTGAACCTATATTCACATACACCCAGGGAAGATTTCAACATCTGAAGAAACCCTAAGATATTCAATCTTCCTGATTTTTACCATGTTCCCCAAATTGAAAATTACTCTGTCAAATTATTGGATGGTTTTATGGTGATAAAGTGAGATCACATGAGGATGACCATCATCCAAATGAGAAAATTCATATTTGATTGGTTTTTGGATGTTGTAAAATATGATGAGACAGAGTTATATGATCTTTAATACCAAGTAGTGAAGGTTTCACCTCTCCCACTGGTTTCATGGAGTGTGCATGAGTCAAGAGATATCAATGAAGGAACAGTGGTAGTAATCAAAATATCTAAGGAATGGTCCAAGAAAAATAGTAATACACTCATTGAATCAAGTGATCTTTAGACTCTCATAATTCAAGTATTTCATCTCTCATCTCTGAATACAATTGAGGGGATTGCGAGCTCTACTCACTCAGTAGAACATGTGAAAAGGAAAGCACTGGATGATGAAATCCCCCACTACAAGAAGTTGTAAAAGAAATAAAAGGAAATTCAAGACTCTTTAGAAGATCTAGAACAATGAGATATTGATCTTTTTCACCCACAAGTTCCGCATCAATGTCGAGGCATCTCCTCCTCCATTGATGAGCCAACTCAAAAAATGAAATATGTACACTCTCACATTGATCCTAAAATAGAAATCATACCTAGTACCGAACCTAAAACAACAAATATTAGAGGAGAGATTCACACAACACAATAGGAAGTGGTTCCTTATTTTAAAGATATTTCACAGATGGTGATGACTAAGTGAGGTAAGGAAGCTCAAATAACTTCCCTCTTCTTCAGTGGTGCCTCAAGAATTCAATATGTGGAATTATTTTTGCCTAAGCTAGTAAATCCCATTAGTGATATAACCCCATCTGATTATGAAATGACCATAATATCTTTGGGACCAGTAACACATGAAGGATATGCTCATCTATTAAAATAATATTCTACTTATCTTCTTGCAAGAAATAAAAGAATACAAGGAAAATATTTAAAAATTGGAAAAACATGTGACAAATATCACTTAATATGTTTAATCCTTCATGGTTCATTCCATCTCTCCCAGCTAAGGAAGTCACTCCAATCAGTAGCTTTGATATAGAATCAATCAAGAAGGTGCATCAATACATAATGCAAGGTAGAACCAATGACAAGTGGGTGAAAAAAATCCTTCATAAGGGTTAGAACTTATTTCTAGATATTATTTTACTATTTGAATGCATGTTTTCCACCATTATGAAAGTGAAAATGAATATGGATGATATTTTAAAAAAAATAACATTGGGATCAAGTTTTTACATTGGTGACTAAGATGGGGAACATCGACTCTTTTGTATTGGTAGGGGAAAATGTGTTCAACAATGTATTTAAAAACATGTCTACAATTTCATCTCAAATTTTGGCTATTTGATATGAAATGCTAAATCATGTTCTTGATGAGATGGATTATTATGATGAGATCACATCACAGATGTGGGAAAACGTAATTAAGGAAGTGTGGAAGCTTGGAGTACTTGTGCTAAATGAAAATACTTCATTGAATGATATTTTGAAACCATTCAAGGAATCGGTTAGAAAATAAGTAGGAGACCCATTATCCTTCATTGAAAACACCCTATAATCCCTTGTAGAGATTATATGTACTATTTCCAACACTAGAAAGGATCATCAAGCATGGTTTGTGAAATGTAAAAGCATCAAAAATACTTCTGAGAATTGGATTATGACTTTAAGCATCATGCATATTAGTCAAGAGGATAAGATTAAGTCTGCAGGGGCTCATTTCAGCAAAGATTTCAAGAGAATATATATTTCTCTAGGGGCACTCTCCTAGAGTCCTTCAATAATTGGATATTCATCAGTAAATGCATCATCCTCTTCATAATAGATATCTCTCCTCTTTTCTCTTTCCCACCCCTTCTTCTCTTTTATCATGTTCTATTTCTTCATTAAGGGGATTTACTTTTCACCGATTATCTTATTAATTTAAATGTGATCTATAGTTAAACATTGTAATAAGTTTCCTCGAATTAATAAAAATAAATTCACTTTCTTTCCTACAAATATGAAAGGTCACAAGTTGTAAATGTAGGTGAAAAGTCATGTGGGGGTAGGTAAAGAATCATTTCATAAATCTATATATTGTATAACTCCCTCATTCAAAGATATTTTCAATTTGTGAGTATCTAAGTATATAGGTACTTCACTACTATAAAGAAAGAAACAATATGACATTATTCCATTTTCTTATCTCTATGTTTCCTGTATCTCTCTTTTAAGCTTTGTGTGCATGAAAATATTGTATAAACAAGAAAGTTGTTAGATCCTTTTATGAATGGACTAATAAAATTATGTGTTTATGATTCATTGTGTCTTGTCATTGTTTAAAAAATTGGTTTCTTCTAATTATGTGTGGATAAATTATGGTTAAAACTTGTAAAAATATGCTTGTGCCTATTTACAAGATTAACCCATCTCTAAAAATTCTCACTCCCACTATCTGACATCTCTAGAAAATTCTTCCCTTGCACTAAGTGCAAGAATTTTCCATAGGTTAAGTAGAGTATTCCTATGTGATCCCCAACCTATTGGCCAACCAAAATATTTTTTTTATCTACATTCAATAAATGGATCCTCCCCTTTCACAAGTAGGGGGGACATAGTCATGGAGCATTGGTGAAAATAAGCTAATTTATCCTTGTGATAAATTATTTAGCCAAAAGTGTTAAATTACAGGTTTCAGCCACAGTTAAACTTATTAGTTTTTCTTAGGTTAAATATAATTCCATTTATGCCCAAGAAATATAAGACCTACGATAAGTCAAAAATAGAGTTTGAAACATCTTTAACTCACAAGACCTTTGTAAAATCCTAAGGTATTGTGTTACTACCTACTAAGGAAACACTTTTATCCTTAAGGCTTAGGAATGTCACAACGGGGTACATTCACAATGTGATATTGCCACAAATTGCTCCATGAGGGAAAAAATGGGTCATTCTCATGGACTGTTTGCGAAGGATTGGCATAGAACAAGGTTTCCCTTCTATAAGAGGGTTGAGGAAACACAAGTAAAACTCATTTATTCGGCATGTAGAAGAACCAAGTCTCAAAATAAAATGGGATATGCCCTAGTTGATAATTTACTAAGGTTTGCATATATACTAAGAAAATAAGGTCATGAGGGTAGGCTTGAGGGGGGCATTTCATATAACAAGGGTCATTAATTCCTACTATAATTTTTTTGTCGATTTCCTCCCAAAACAAATACAAGTTATTATTTTCCTTTAAAGTCTGAAAGGTTTCCTAGGTAAACACATCACTATTAAATAGGTATTATACATTGTTTTACATTTATCACCATACATTTTATTGATACAAACCACATTCAAAATTTACGATGTTACAACTAGATTTAAATAACAAGATATCAAAATTCATCATCCCATAATAATTATAGATATTATCTATAGGAATTATTTCTACATCAGTTTCCATAGAAATATGATACAATCAACTTATTTTACCTAATTGAAATATAAAAATATAAAATTACAACCATGTGGGATAGTAGCAACATATAAAAGTAAAACTATGTATGAAAATAACAAACTTTCCCAATATGTTAACAATTTTGCATTCATCATGGAAAAAAATAACCAACAATACTATTTATAACAATAATGTTATTATATCATATATAATTACATTGTTTTCAAGATCACGTGTTATTATGAAAACACCAATAACACTTTAATTTCTTTTTATCCTAGCACTTGTAACCACCACATGGTCAACATAAATTGTTGACATGACATCTAACCCAAAAGTAGTACAATTTATGATTTCATAGTTTTCCATTCATATGATTATAATACTTAGCACACAACAAGACATAATTAAAGATACATTAATCTCATTTCATTTCCTAACTAGAGGGGGAGATAGAGAGGGAGAAAAGAGAGAGAAACGCCATTTTCCCAACAATCAAATTTTTCAAAACAAGTAACAAAAGGGTCCATAGTGTCATATATTAGTGTCTAAAATTTTTCTCGTTATTTATTTGAATTAAAGATGGTCCTACAGCATTCTTTCACATTTGGCTAAAAGTTTGCCAAAACGTCCAAATCTAACCTTAGGTTTATAAAATTGCATTAAAAAACTTATTTCCAATGGTCAAATGCACCATGAGACAAATCATATACGTTCTCCTATATACAAGGAATTCATTAGAGTTGACAAAACTTAGAAACTACGAACATGGTTTGAATGGTGATGACTATTCTGGAGCCACCAGTCGTAATCTGACTTGTTTGACTTGGTCGCCCAACAACTAGAGGCCTACAAAACCCCCTTGTAAATATAGTTTGAAAAGTGATTTTATCATAAATGATACTTTATAGTGATGTTCATGGATACATATAAGAGTTATAGAGAGGTTGATATCCATTTTTTTACCCAATGCCTAAATGGAAATCCACAACCAGACCCAACTTTTGACTTTCAACAACTTACTAAAACTACAAAAAGGGCTACCATGGATCCTAGAGGGGTGAAAAAAAATGCACAAACAAAAAATCAAGGTCATTCTAATATTTCATTAAAACACTCAACATGATAGGGAACATATTCACAACTTGACTTTCCCATTTATGGGTTTGAAGAGGTGTTTTTTGAATCACAGAAAATTGTGTTTTAATACCTTTTACAAGGTAAACAAAAGGTAGTTTTAAACTAGAGAACAATTTTAACCCACCATTTTGGTGATTTCCATTATCCATTATTGTTATTAAATTTAACCAAACATCTAAGGGGGTGAAACAAAAAACTAAGTCATACTCAAAACTATATCCTTCAAGTAGTGTAGAAAGTGGGAATTTTAAATTTTTGGTGTTATGTCTCATTAAAAATCACAAAAATTATTCATCCAAGGTTTTATTTTCAATAATTGTAAGAAAGGAAAAACTATAAATACCGAATTCATGCAAGATAGAGAAAGATGACAATTCCTAATAGGGGAATCGAATCAGGTAATGTGGTGCCGAACAAGCATAATGTACACAAGCTTCATGGATGTGAATAAGGTTGTTGAGCTCCACCAAGGGCCAACTCATCTCACCAAATGAAGCGGATCAAGGTATCAAAGTTGAGATAAAAGGATCGAGCTCTTATTTAGATAACATTATTTCCCTATCACCAAGGAACAACTCAGAGGGAGAGCCACAACATTCAAGCCAACCAACCAGTTATGAAACATATTTTACAAGCCACATTACTCATGCCAAAACTCCCACCACATCCAACCGCAAATATTTTCAACAATTTTTTTTGTGCCCATCCTATATACTTGGTTTTCTAAAAGGCTTCATCTCATTGAGATTTTATATCCATAATTTTAGTACCTTAACATTGCTTCCACATTTTCCTTACATATCTACTCATTCACCTACATACATAGAATCAGACAAGGAATTCTCCCCAAAATTTTATGGATGTCAAAAACCCTTTTAAGAGCATTTATTTTGGTGTGACGGGCTGTATGTTGGAAATGGTTTGGAATCATGCTTTACACCTATCAATTTCACTTTTCTTGAAATTTCCTTAAGTATTTCAACATATCCCTTCAAGGAATTTGTTCAAATAGTCCATATGCCAAATGAAAGCTTCCCATTCCCAAACGTGTCTACAAAGGCACTTGCAACTACATCATATGAAAAAAAGATTCCACCCATTGTGCTCAAGAAATATTTCCTGCATTCAAATCTCTTAGATTGGCGTAGGGAGGGATTATGTTGGTGAATGTTGTGGAGTTAATATTTACACCTGTAAATTATGTTTGTTGGGATGTATCTAAAGCCTTTTCAACAAATCTATTTTTTATAGGTATGAAAACATTGCATTCTATGAGGTTGTGCCTCTCTTGACACATTTAATCAAAATAAATCCAATGTCATTCACCATCAATCTCAATCATTTTCCAAACAGTCCACATGCCTAGGAAAAAAGAACAAAAAATCTGGCAATATTAGTCTCTTCCAACAGGTCAATCCCCATGCCCATTTGTTTATAGATATAACCCCCTTAATGAGAGATGAATACATTTTTTATATATGTATTCTAAAAATATACAACACATTTAAATCCGACTGGGATCGTAACAAAGAAGTTTAAATTGATAAAAGTGTCATTCGAGAGAAAGAGACAAAAGTGGCTAAGTTGGCCCATAGCATACACTCTATGGCCCTTTTTTGGACGCTATGGTCCCTGATGCATATACAAGTAATTTTAAGTTGGGATTATAATATGTGATTGTATAGCTTAATTTTATGAATTAATGTCACTGTTATGTGGTAAAATAGGTTGTTTGTGTAAGAAAGAATGAGTAAGATATAACTGTGGATAACATAATTGGTCAAATTAAGAAAGTGTGAGATGGTGAAAAAGTGTTGTATAATATTTATTGTTGCAATACATGAATTACAAAAATGATTATATAAAATAACACACTTGCACATGAAATGGCTTCTTATACCTTACATATGGGTTTTTTTCTCCTAAGATTCAATTTTTTGATGGAAAGGGAGATATTTTAGAACATATACTATTCCCTTCTTCTTCTCTCTTCTCTTTTTTTCTCCATATCTCTACTGTTATAAATATGTGCATTTTGGCATAATTATAAAATGTCTTCTTCCCTTAAAAGTATGATTACTCTATTATTTTTATGGAATGGTTTTCAAATTACATCTAACCTTTATTTTGATCCTTTTATAAAATTAATCACCTTATTTCATGGTAATACCAAATTTTTTAAACCCTTTGGTTGTGGCTTACATTTACCCTTTTGGTTTGTGTTATATGTTTCTTAACTCTTTGCTATCTCTATGATTTATATTTTTGACATACTCATTATGTATTAAGGTTGAAAGTGAGGATAAAATGTAGATACATGTTTTTTGGTTTTGGCTTATATCTTCCCTATGTATTTTCATCTTGTCTTTTCACTTTTTAAACTCAATGGGAAGGAGATCCAATTTCATCTTGGTTCTATTACCACCCCCTTTATATTTTATATCACTCTTTTTCCTTTCCGTTTAGTAAATTAGCATTCATAGTAGTGCTAGAATTAGGCAGTTAGTGTAAAATAAAACTTTCTCTCAAGGTCTACTTCAATGAGCCAATATTCCCACACCTAATAATTATTACCATTATTGTTTTTGAAATAACCAATTTTTTTTAAACTTGGTGATCTTTAACTGGTGCACATATTTTAGTGACAATAATTTCCAGCATGTCTGGTGGGACTCTTTTGGTCTTTTTTAATCCTTAAAGGGAATCGATATATAGTATTTCTTGTAACATTTGTGTGGATTTGGTGTTCGTTTATAAGAAATAATTTGAATATAAACTACTAACATATTGATCACAATGTAATTAAATTTATGGAAGCATAAAACATACCATAAAAGAGTTGAGCCAAGATTTTTCAAGTGGGAAGGTAGGTACACCAGAATAAAACCCCACATATTATTGAAAGATAAATTAAAGTATTTACAAGATAACAAGGTGTGAATATAAATTCTTCTAAGAAATATTAAAATGGAGAGAGAATAAAATCTAGAGAAAGACTATAAGAATCCTTAAGAAAATTTATAAAAAGAGATTGAACAAATGAAGAAAATCTTAAGGAAGAGACTCAAACACTCTTACAAATAGGTGAAGAGAGAATAAGGAGTTACAAAATAACTTCAATATTTACATTAGTCAACCTTCCAACAATCTACCTAATGTCACTATTTCCTATGAAGTAAAGGAAATAGGTGCAAAGTTGTAAAGGAGTTACATTTGAAACATAACTTTAATATTCCTTATAATGAGTAATATCTCTAATAAGATAAAAGAGGTTAATTTTACATGCCATCTCATATTATCCAAATTATGTGAACTTATAATTCACATGATTTTAATAATGTACAATATTAAAATATTTAATAGACCCAAATAAAGATTAAATTCCAACACCCCTCTTTAATATTTATTTTTTATTTATGGAAAGGAGAACAATCTAAAATTGAAATGGAGGTGTGATTACATAGTATTCTCCCTTAATGACAACTTCACTCAAGAGATATTACATAGATTTTATAAAGAAATAAGAAGAGAGTAGTGCCAAGAAGAATCTTGAAAAGTGAACATCAACAAAATCCAAGATTCCTCTTCAAACAAGAAGTTCAATCCATATTGGAACAAATGCCAACAAAAAAGGAGATGACAAAATGATTCATTATACCTAAAAAAATATAATCTTACACTAATCTTTATGTTAGGAAAATATTGCCTACAATAATGTAAAAATAATATATATAATACAAGGTAAAAGGAGTAGAATACAACTTCCAAAAAAGTGTTGAATATTTCATGAAAATTATTTTACTCAAAAAATAATTAGCCCCAAAAAAGCATCTATCCTTGAAAAATTACAAGAATCTAAGCACAAAAGTAATGATTGCAATTTTTTAAAATGAATTTTAAACTTATCAAAATGGAGACAAATAATATGTTTCACTTTCCTAAAAATATATCTTACTTGAAGAAATTGAGGAAATACCAAAATAAGACACATCAAAGTCTCGAGAATATACTATAGATTTAGGGATCCAAATTGGTTTAACCATTGAATAAGGTGATTTAGTGGTTTTTCAACAATTTCGAATGTCATGAGTTGGTTTACCACAAGATTTGCATTAATGAAAGTTACAACATTTAGAAAGATGATGCTTCTTTTTAAAACAATGCTCACAATTTTTTTATTTGTTAATCAAAGTACAAACATGGAGTGCATTATAATCAAAACATATATTATGATATAAAGAAATAATATTATGTAATGTTCTTCAGTGAAGGGCACTATATGATTTCAAATTTTAATTAGAGGCATTAAAACCAAGTCTGGCAAAATTTTCATTATATTTAAACAAATTGGGATTAACAATGAAATTTTCATCTTTACCACGACCATATTTATCTTAACCCATTGATTTGACCATGTTAAAACCAAGGTTAGAAATATGATTTTTAATAAATAAGCATTCATTATTTTAAGGAGAAAAAATATTACTAGCAATATCGACATTAGAAACATGTTTTTCTAAAGATGTAATATTAACAGTTAATGTGTCAACATAATAATGCATGTCTGCTAACTTCATAGATCAACATAATTTTGTAAATCATTAATAGTCTTATTTTGACATTCAATTTGAGATTTTACATCAATAATTTCACTATCTCAAGAATAAATTTGTTGGATTATGTTTTTAAACGTTATAACTAAAGCCAATTTAAAATCCATAAAAATAAAATCTATAAATAGCTGACCATTAAATAAATAATGTGAAAAAAAAAAATCAAAAATAATATTACAATTGAAAATATTTTTTTAAAATGTATATTTGAAATAAAATAATTTAAGAGGAAACACGGGGGGGCAGTGGGGGGAACTCAAATGATTTGAATTTAAAGAAATGAAACTAACAAAATTTATATAAAAACAACAATAATTTTTTTAATGGTTTTTAAGAAATCTTATCTCATAACCTATAGTCTGGGTTATTTTAAAATTTTAATAGTATTTTCCAACATAGAAAGGTAGAATTCAAATTATCAAATGAAAGTTATGAGCTATTTTCCAAATGGAAATTGTAAATGAATTTGGGTATTAACTATTTAGAATAGATTATTAATTTTGGTTTTATCTTAAACCATGATTTGGGTGCAGCTAAAATTTGAATGTGTTCCTAACACACAATGGAAATATCCCATTAAAAATTTCATGGATCTAAATCTTTAATCAAAAGTTATGATCAATTTTCTAGATGGGATTTATAAACAAAAATGAGTAAAAATGAGCCCAAACAAAATGTTTCTTCCTTTTTCTTATACAAAAGAAATAAATGAAGAAAACTAGATCAAAAAAGATGTAAGAAATCTCTAAAATAGAAAGAAAAATTATCTCATGTTAAAATTTATTCAAGTTTTTTTTTCAAATAAACATAAAATATAAAAGAGAACACATATCGTTGAATAGCAAAAATAAAATGATTTGAAAGACATTCCAAATGACTTATGCAATGAGAAAAATATACAAAATGTTATATTTCAAGAAAAAAGATAGCAAGAATAAAAAGTGGTTATTAAATTTACCAAAAAAATATTTACAATGGTGTGAACCCTTGCAAAAAAAATGTTAAATTAACTAATAAATATTTTTACTTCTCTATCCAAAAATCTGCACACTTAGAAACAAGACTTAGTAGTATAGCTCTGATAGCATGTAAGAAATAATTTGAAGATCAACTAATAATGCAAGTAAAAAAAAATTATTGAAGGTAAAAGGTTTTGGAGGGACCTTACTTAGGATTACAACCAAAGGCTCAACAACCAAGATGATCAATAAAGAGCAAAGCGGTTTTTTGATAGGTGGGGGACACACCTCAACCAAAAAAAAACAACATGAAAAGTAATAAGGTAGAATCTGGCTTCCTACAAGAAGCCCTACTATGAATAGATAAAAGAAAAACTGTAGCTTAACAACAACACCACAACAACTGCAAAGAAAACAAAGATACAAAGGCACTAACTAACATATTTACTATAAACCTTGAAAGAAATCCTTAGTTCCTGATAAAGATTCAATGCAGTGCCAATGATGGGATCCCAGTTGGATGCTTTGAAATTCTTGGTGATCCTACCATTCTTCTAAGATGAGGTCAAAATGCCACTAATGCCGTGTATTTGATGAATGTGAACTTACATAAGGTCAAGAACTATATAGTGGATGGGCAAGTAGTTGTGATTTTCTTCAAGATCTTTGAATTGAGTGGAAAGAGTGTTAATTTCCTCTCTGAGGCTGGAAATGGAGTCAGAACTTGAGTCCTTAATGCCAAACTTGAGGAGAAAATCCACATTATCTTAAATTGTTTTCAGGGTCTCATCTTGTATTTTAAATTTTTCTAGAACATAGGAGGTAACCTAATCACATGGGGTAACAAGATTGACAATAGTGGGCTTATCATCAACTAGAATCTCTTTATCATTTTTTATCCTAAGAATCCTTTTGAAAGGAGGTTCTGTGACAGGGTCGCAGAGCATGGGATTCTTGGATACGAGGTTGCTAGAGAGGTGGAGGGGCTAAATGGATTCAAGGTTCATTGGCCACAATGTCAAAGATGTACTAGTGTATAAGAAATATGACCCCTTGATGTAGAGAAACTATCCTCATATGACCGTGGACCTCCAAAATTGACTTTTCCAAGGAGTGCAAAATATAGTAAGACAAACTCACCTTAGCCTCATGCCTAAAATGATTTAGAAGGACCAAACGGTGAAAAGGGAGAGTAGAAAACCTACCCTCGAGAGTGATGTATTGAACCATCATGCGAGCTACTTCATCGAAGGGTTGTGGGATAGAGGCACATATTATGCCTTCCTTCTTGATTTCAAGGCTTTCCCCATCATCTAGGAATACTCTTTCCTCTACCTATTTGTCAAATTTATTTCTGAAAAAGTTATTACCTTCCCTGTTTATCCCATTGAGGAATTTAGAGATATTGAATTTCTCACCTCTGAACTCAATGTTCTTATCTTTCCAATTTTCCACAATTGCGATATGTGTTGATCATGCCCCGTAGTCCTTTGAATGAAATCTGTAAAACCCCCAATGTTAAGGGTTTCCCAGAGTTCAACATTTTCTTACCATTATGGATAAAAAATAGGCTCGAATCAGCATGGAGCTCCCCTCATTGTGATTAAATGTGGCATCTGAGAAGGGTTAAGATGGGAACAATAACAAGTATGCTTACCGTCAGCACTTCAACAACCTGAAAGCTTGGTTGTTACAGAGATGAAACCCAACTCCTTCCCTCACACTTTCTTAAAATGAAAAAAGAACTCAATTTTTTAGGTGAGGGGATAATGAGATCGAATGAATTCAATATGCTTCAAAAATCCAAGCAATGGATTCCACACATGTAGGAGCTGCTGAATAAGGAGTACTAATGATATTTTCATTGGCTTCATTAATAATGATGTTGGAAACTTTTTCGGGGTGTCCTAGAACTCATACCATTCTCTATAATTATTAATACACACCCCAACATTGGCTAATGTATCCCCTGATTTTTTTCCTTCCTTATAAACATGTTAGAACATGATGTTAAGACCATTGCATAGAGTAGAAGATTCATTAATAAAGTACCTTATGGTCCTACTCGGGGTTTAGGTCTTAGAAAGGTTGTTAATAATATTTATAGAGTTGCCTTCCATAATGATGTTGTCCACTTTGAGGTTCCTAGCAATTTTGATTCCCCAAGGAGCTATTAGGGACTCCGAATAGTGGCTGGTTTGCTTTCTCATAGGACTGACATATGCGATAATTAAGTGACCATTTTGATTTCTCATAAGACCACCAGCACCTACTGATCAAGGGTTACCTTTGGAAGCACCATCAAAGTTCATCTTATACCAACCTTCAAAGGGATAATCCACTACACAAGAGACCTATCAATGCTAGGAGGAGTTGAAAACTATTGAGCATTGATATTCCAAGCCTTTAGATGTCTCTCCTAATCTTGAGGATACAAATATTTTTGGGGGGGTTTGAATTTCTTAATGTTTTCTTTAGCAGCTATAGTGATTTCATTCAGATTTTTTTTGTTGGTTCTATTGGTACCTCTGAAGATGAGCGAGTTGTAGTCCTTCCATATTCTCCAAATGGTATAGGGGAAAATGATCCTCTGAAATCTGTAAAGAAGAGAATTTTTAAAGGGAGGATTCCATTGGATCCAGGCTTGATTAATGTCCTCTGGGAATTACCAGCTGACACCAAACCTATTGAAGATGACATTCCAGATAGTACTAGCAATTGGAAAATGTAGCAGGAGATGCTGGATGGTTTCATTATCCTTTTTACAGTGGTAGAACCTATTTTTCATGGTAGAACACATTTTAATAAGATTATAAATGGTGAGAATACCTTTATGCAGTACAAACTAGAGGAATTGGTTGATTTAAGGGCTAAGATATTTGAACCAGATCTTTCTCCAAGGAAAGTTTCTAACAGGTTCATTACATACAGTTGCTACCCAGATCTCACCAAATAGTTACCATCAAAGGTAAGAGCCCAAGTAAATTCATCCTTAGCCTAAATTTGACTAATGGGAAAATGACTCAGGATGTTCTAAAGGTTTCCAAGAAGCTCCTTTTGGTTAGGGATAATAGTATCAATATTTTTCCATTATAGTTTACCTTCAATATTCTGGATGCAGCCGTTGACTTGCTATCCCAAGGCTGTAGTGAGGTTGTCTTTAATTTGTTCCCATTGCTAGTTGTTAGGTATATTTATGAAATCAACCCAACTATATTTCCAAAAGTTCATGCTTTCTCCCATGCCCAGAAACCATTTGCAGCCTAAAGCAAGCTCTTTTCTAATATTAACCAGGTTGTTTCAAAAATTAGAATAAATGGAGTGACTAACATTGTTGAAAAACTCTTGAACATTTCCTTGATTTATATACTTATCTTTAATGAGATTGGCCAATGTGTGTTCCTCTTTAAAAAGTATTCAACCCATTTTGGAGACCAATGCAACATTCATATTTCTAATTTTTTGTATACCAATGCCTCTTGATTTCTTGTTGTTATAGGCCTTATCCCATGTGATCAAGTGTCTTCTATTATTCTCTTTCATTCCCATCCAAATAATTTTTTTGTAAATTCTCTCTATTTTATCAGCAATAACTACTGGAATAAAGAATAGAGACATTATATAGATCAGTAGGTTTTGAAGCATACTTTTGATAAGAAGGAATTTCCCCTCACTAGAAAGGGTGGAGCACTTCCAACTAGAAATATTTCTTTGAAACCTGTCAAAAAAATCATTCCAAACACTCATGTGAACCTTTTTAGTACCAAGAGGAAGACCAAGGTATGTGGTAGGAAAATATTTTATTTTGTAACCAAGGATTTGAACAATTTTCCTTTTCCTGGCTAGTGGAGTGTTGTACAAGTATAAGGAGATTTTATAAAATTTAATTGGTTGTCTAAAGGCCTCTTCGTAGAGCTGGAGGATATGCTTCATATTTTTGGATTCAAGGATAGAGGCAAGAAGGATAAGTATAGTTTCATCAACAAATTTTTGATAAGAGACCATAATATCAAAGTATGAGGGCTTAAAGCCATTAAGATATCCCAAAGAAACAACTATAGTAATTGTATGACTAAGACTATCTGCCATGATAATAAAAATAATGGGAGAGATAGGGTCACCTTGAAATATTCCACGACTTCTTGAAAAGAATCCCATAGGGATGCCATTGACAATAATTGAGAATCTGGGACAAGAAATACAGGTCCAAATGATCTTTCTGAAATGAGCATCAAATCCAAATTTCTCCTCAACTTTATCTAGGAAAATCCATGACACTCTGTCAAAATATTTGTTCATAATGCAAGTAAATTAATAGAAGCATAAAACATACTATAAAACTGTTGAGACAAGTTTTTTGAGTGGGGAAACTGATACACTAAAATAAAACCCCACATGTTATTGAAAGATAAATCAAATCATTTACAAGATAACACAAAGTGCATAGAATTTTTTATAAGACAGATTAATATGGAGAGAGAATATAATCCAAATAAATACTAAAAGAATACTTAAGAAACTCTATAAAAGAAGATATTGAAAAAATGAAGAAAGCATTAAGGAAAATACTCAAACACTGTTAAAATAGAGTGAAGAGATAATAAGAAGTTAAAAAATAGCTCCAATCATTGCATTATCCAACCTTCCAAGTATGTGCTTAGTGTCATTATTTCCCATGAAGTGAAGGAAAGTGGGTGCAAAGTGGAAAAAGAGTTACATTTTAAATATAACTCCAATATTCATTACAATGAAAAATATCTCTAAGAAAAAAAGGTGAAGGTTACATGCCACCTCACATTATCCAAATAATGTGAATTAATAATTCACATAATGTTAATAGCGTAAAATATTTAGATATTTAAAATACCCCGATAAAGCTTAAACTCCAATATCATTTTTTATTTAAATGCTTCATTCTAACATAACTTGTGTTCTTGGTTAGTTGTCTATTATATTTTCGAACAATGATACATGTTTTCTTGATTTTAATGCTAAGATATGGAATGCTATTATCTCATTTAGTTTGTAAACCATAACTTCAAGAACGTAGTGAATCCATTAGTTTCAATAACCTATTTAACCCATTTGTAAACCATTTCCATCAATTTCATTTTTATCATAGAGCTATGCAAGCATGGTTATCTCCTTCCCTCATTGGAATTGTTATATGCAACAATAAAGTCCTCCCCAACCTTCATTCACTCCAAATTTCCATGAAAATCAGAGATATGAACCTTATCATTATGGTTCTACGTATGGCCAAGTCAAACTAATTTATATGGTTATCCTACTAATTATGATGGTTTATAAAAGTAGTGATACACACATAATGGAGGTAGCTTCCTTCTTGATCTTGATTTTTAGTTGTATATAAAATTCATGGATGCTAACATGTATAGATAAAAAATAGTTTCTTAATAGAATAAGAGCTAGACAACCCAATTTTAAAGAATCATGTCGTGGAGAAACCCATTTCCAACATGGTACAACCCTCAACAAAAGATTGGGGTCATAGTTGAGAACTTCATCAAGATGCAAGATTCATATGATTAGATAGATGTTAACAAATATAGTTTTAAGGAACCTTGTACATGGGGAAACTCTTCACTACAATCATATAGCCTTCATACTAATCCACTTATAGGATTATAACCCTCTCATCTTAAATTCTATGCTTATATCCATTTTTTGGACTCCCTTAAAATTTTCCCACCTCCTTAGAATGATTATACTCCTTTTACACCATTTTAAGATTTAAAAAAGAAATAGAAAAGGAACCTAAAAGTCCCTAGCTTAATGGATCCAAACCCATATGTATATAAGTTTTATATTCAATAAATCAAAGTATTACATCCTCACCCTAATTTATATGCTTCATGTCATTTCCTAGATCCACCTAAAAAATTGTATACATGCCTAGCCTCTTTTCCACCATCTCTAAAAATATCATAAAATCCTCAAGAGAAACATGAAGAATTATTTTAAAGCCTTGATGACTTGCATATTAGATCAGATAAATGGCCTACCCTTTTCAATCCTAGATCTACACGTATGGTTATGGAGAAATATTCCCATAATCTCTTAGAACTTGGAAAAATGAAAATCCCTTTAGAGAAGCATTATAAAGAGTTGGAGAATAGATATGAAATCCTGCAATCTTTGAAGGAGTGGGCTATAGATTTTGATAAATACATTAAAATCAAGCAAGCTCCTCATTAAGAACTCTATACCAACCAAAATCTTGCAAATGCACAATATTATATTGAGGTTTTGGTGTAGAAATAGGGAAAGAAACATTTTATTGTTTTATTGATCACAAAATCTATATTACAAACCATGAGGAAGGCTACAATATTTATACATATTACACAACCAAAACTTAATAACCACAAATGGTTATACGGGTTTCAAAAACGTGACAAATTATAAATAAACATACTACGAGAATGTTATTCCCAAATAACATTATAAAAAACATTGTTAGAAAAATATAACAATATAATAATATAATTAACATATGTAACATACTTTCACCTATGCAAGATTAACTAATTACTATATAAATTTTACCGAACATTACCCCTTTAATTTTGCATCGTTTCAAGTGAACATAAGAGAAATTATCTGAATATCTCAAATTTTTCTTGTGTAATTGAATTTTTGAATACATTTGCACGTTTTTGATCTATTAAAAAAACTAAATGTGAATGTTGTGTTGTCTAACATGTTTGCGAATGAAATGCACTTGTACCTCAATGTTATTTTTCCTCTCATGAAAAACTAGATTTTGAATGATTTTAAGAACACCTTCATTATCAACATATATGATGGTAGGTTTCTCATGTGGTATTCCACGTCCCTCAAGTATAAGATGAAGCCATATCACTTCAAATAAAACTACTCATGTAGAGCGATATTTATCTTCTGTGGAAGATCGAGAAATAATGTTTTATTTCTTTTCCCATGATATTGGACTAGATCCCACAAATAATACATATCCAAAAGTTGATCTCCTATTATAAAATTTACCTGCATGATCACAATCTAAATATCCTATCAAGAATAGTTGATCATGAGTCTTATACTCTAGGACAAAATCCATATGTCCTCTTATATACCTCAAGATCCAATTTGTTATTATCTTGTGATAAAATATTAGTTCTTATATGAAGCATGAAAGATTGATAACTACAATGCTAATGAATGGCCTAGTGTAAGTCAAGAAAATGAGACTCCCAATCAAATTTCAATAGAGATTTGAATTTCCTATGGTGATATATCTATACGAGAAAACTAATGTCTTGTATCCGTAGGTGTGGCAATTGGAATATTGTCCATCATCCAAATTTTATCAAGCATGGTCTTTTCATATTTAAAATGAGATATAAATATGTGATTCTCATTATAATTTATTTCCAAGGTAAGACAATAGTGCATTAGCTCGAGATGTGTCATGTCAAATGATCAATTATGATATTTCTTCATTCCATCATTCATCTTCACTGAGATGATAGCGATGAAAAAATCATTAACATACACAATTAAAATTACATTATCCCTCTTTTTTGTTTGAGGTAGATATTGGGATAATAAGGATTCTTCTAGAATCCATGTTGAACAATATGTTTATCAATTATGATATACCAAGCTTGGGGACCCTGTTTGAGACCATATAATGATTTTACGAGTCTACACAATTTTTCTTCTTTTATAGGTAAGAAAAAACCTTTTGGTGGAGTCATGTGGAATTATTCCTTCAAGTATCCATTGAGAAATACATTTTTCATGTCTATTTGGTGGAATATCCACCCAAACCATGTAGCTAGAGAAAATATCATCTTGATCCTTTTGATCTTAGTTGTGGGAGAAAAAGTATCCACATATTCAGTGTCTTCCTTTTGAGCATACCCTTTTAGTACCAGTCTTTCCTTGTACTTTTCAATGGTGCCATATGCTTTATAATTTGTTGTATTACCTAAATTTTAGGTCTATGTTATTAAGTATGGAAAGTACCTAAAAATCAAAACATGGCAAGGTTTAACGATATCTATGTTGACACTCACAATGTTGATTTTGTTAGAATAGGTATTTACCTTAGCTCATGTTCACCTAGGTACATTATTTACCTTTATTGTATTTATCCTCACCCACTTATGTGTGTGGATATTTATTTTTATTTATTTAGATATTAGGAGATATTATCTAGTTGTTAGGTATAGTTCTTTCCTTGATCTATGGTATTGACTAATTCTTTCCTAGATCTATGGTATTGACTAGATCCTTGATGTCTAGTTCTCTCATAAATCTATGGACCTAACTAGTTCTTTGATGACTAGTTCTTTCCATGATTTATGGCTTTATCTATGACCTTGACTAGTTCTTAGATTGTTATTCCTTACCTATATAAGCAAGGCCCATTCTCATTGTATTTCATTGAGCTCCATAATAATATATGATATTGCTGATCATTTGTTTTGCAAAAGTTTTGTGTAAAGTTATTCTGGTAAATTGCTTTCATTTTATTGATCATGGTGTTTGATTAGCATCTATTTTCTTGGCTTAGTATGATTTGGTTATCATTCCTTTTAGATTTGCTTGGATATAGCAGTGGATAAGCACTCATCCATTCTCCAAGTGAAGAGATCTATAATTAAAGATAGCTAAACAAGAGATATTTGATAAAATGGGATGATGAGCTGCTCAGTAAATGCCAATTCCAAGAATCCAAAGGGACTTCCTTGGATGATGTCAACTCTTTTTTACACAATTAAGTGCTTTGATAACAATGATCAAATATATAATGATAATGTTAAGGACAAAAATAAAACTCAAGGTTGAAAGGAAAATCATGTTCCACTTCGTAAGTGAGCTAGGTTAAGGTGGTCGTTATCTTGACAACTTAAAAGTAATCGTACCAGTCATTTGTGGTTTCTTGTTGGATTTCATGGAGGAACTTGATCTTATCCTCAATGTCCTCGATATCTAGTGTGAATGAAATGGGACACAAAGTGAGCTCATGGAGAATGTAAAAATTCTCCCACATGAAAGTTTTTTGGGCGATCAGGAGGTTGTAAATTCTTTTGATAGGATGTGATTTACCTAGAGCTGTCATCTACAATAGAGACATGCTTGCAAGAGGAAAGATAAATCCAGGGATATGTATAAAATTTGATAAAATGCTACGATTGATTTGTAAGAATATGATAGATGGAAATCCTAGGATATTTAAAGTAATCATTGGTGATTTAAGAGATTCATGGGCGATTCAAGGAAATCGTAGGTGATTGCTGTAAAATTATTTATTTTCTTGAGAAACAAAAAACTAATGAAATCAAAGATATAAGTTGATGATTATGTGATTGTGGTGAGTTAAGAATAATAATATAATAACAAAGGGATACCTTGAAATGTGGAAATATGTTGTGGAATGTTTGCAAAAGATGGTTGATTGTTGATTGTATAGGAGGATTGTTGAAGATAAAAGCTGTAAAATTGATGTGTTGTAAACTCCTGAGGAGACTTAATGTTATTGTTTGGCTTCACGATCATTGGAGTGGCAGAGTTTTTTTTCTTGGATTGAAAAAAAAGATGCATATATCCCCAAAATATTTCTAAATATCCCTGAAATAGGAGTTGAAACTCCTATTTATAGTCACTGACAATTTGCTAGAATCACTAGTGATCTAGGAAATTCGGGGAAAACATTTAAAAGTGGTTTCAATCTCTTCCTAAATGGGATTTTCTGATATGGATACAAGGAAAAATGGTTGGGAAGATGTTAGACGAGTTGGGAGGTTAAGAGGTTAGAATTAAATGGGTTAGGGATGATTTAGAAATGGTTAGGTGGTTTCTGGGGGGTTAAGGTAAATTTATATGAGTGAAATGTGATTTATGAAGGGGTAAAAATTTGGTTTTATGAGGTGAGGAGAATGGCTTATGTAATTTTCATAATTATAGGTTTTGATAAGGTAATGCACATGTGTGGAAAGTAGGTGGGTGATGAAAACCCAGTGTTGAAATTTCCCCCTTTTTATCTAGTGGTATGTGACAAACAAACTGTTGTACAAACAAGGTTGGAGATGGTTTGATTTGTGTTTGGATGGGTGGTCCCCCCTCAAGTTGGGGGTGATTGCGACACAATGCGATGATCAATGACTTGATTAATTTAATTGGATAGTTTTGATGTGCATATTTCATTAATTTTCTCTAAGATGAGGGATAGAGACAAGATAGGTGTTGTCATGGAGCTAAAGGGTTCATGTCCTATAAATGTATGATTCGTAGGAATAAAATTTGGTTGTAAAGATACCAGGGATCCAAGTGATATCAAAGAAAATGGGATCGTGTCCTATAGACATATGGCTTATCGTTACTGATGTCGTAAAATAAATTCATAATGGATTGTTGGTAGAGATTGGACTTGAAATAGATTGGGCTATGTAATCAAGGAATTCATTGATTGGTTGGTTTATTGGTGTTGTGAGGGAATTAGAACCCTCACAATAAGGCACATGTTGGACTAATGTGCCACTTGGATGAGTATGATGCTGTTTTAAATAGTTTTGATATTGTAACGGTGTGTTATTGATAATTAACATGGAATCGCAGGTGATTTAAGGAAATAACTCATGATTATGGGGATTATCAGCAATTATGGGAATCATCAGAGATTCTAAGGAAGGAAAATCAAAACCCTATAAATAGTAAAATTTACCATGGTGAATTCATTTTTATCATGCGAATTGAGAAAACTAGAGCCTTGATTTAGTGATTTTTAAGGGATGAGTGAGATATGTGTGTTGGAAGAGGATCAAGCAAGCAGATGAGGCCCACCTTAGGAGAGGTAAGTACCATTTAATGATGTTTTTGTGTGTTTTTGGTTAGTTTTTAAATATTTTTTCCATTTTTTTGGCCCTTATTAGGACATGTTTTTTGAGATAATGAAATCGTCGGATATTTTGGCAAATCAGGTGAAATTTTGGATAAAATGCCAGTGATTGTGGTGAATCACTAGAGACTGCTACAATTTTGTGTTGTTTGTGTAATTTTGATAAAAATTTGATTAAATAGTGTTCTAATGGATGTTTTATCTTTTGTGGATATAGCCGTGGGACAAATTAACCATCCAAAACAAGATTCCTTTTATCATGGAAGATGTGTGGGCCTCTTTATTGGATGATGAATGGTCCATTTGAAGGATGTAGGCTTGGGTGTGATGCTTCATTATAAATGGATCCATAGGCATTGGGGGTTGTTGCTTGCTATTACTCGAGAGATGGGATCCCATTAAATATACATTTTGGATGTCGATGGGTGAGAATGACTATTATCCTTGGAGGATGTAAAAAGGATTTTGAGGTTTCCTATGTAAGGAGAGGGGATTCATTTGATTGATGAGATAGATAGGCCTAGTGTGATGAGGATGGTTGTATGGTGATGATGCTTGATGGAGTGGATTCTTTGTGAGGTAGGTTTTTCATACTGAATACTTTATATACTCCCGAGATAGAGGGTCACACTTTAATGACCCTGATGATGATAGGGGATTACTTGCTATGATTTTCCTGATTCCGCCGAGGGTCAATTTCCTTGGATGATGACAAGTGTGGTGACCAATATGATGAAGCAAAGGATTATATTTGTATGGCCCCATACATTACTTTCCTAGACCTATAGGGACTTATGGGCATCAAGGATCAGGAAGAGGTTTGGGATTGATATTGGTTTCTTATTATATTTTTAGGCATATAAGGACATTGTGGTGGCTCAGATGAGGTGTTTGTTGTGGGGAGGTGTAGCAATGTTGGGGGATAACTAGATAACTATGATGATGATAAAATAGAGGAGAGGTAGGGCTAGTGCAAGGTAAGGAGCACTATCGGTAGCTCTTAGCTAGGTTATAGGTCGGTGATGTGAGATGGAAACCTTATATTGGGTTTTCACTATGGGAGGGGGAGGAGGGTGAGCTTACGGCCACCCAACAGGATATGTGTGTAGGGATAATGGCCCAAAGAGTGGGATTTGATTCAATTCAGTCGATTAAGGAAATAATTTGGGTTGGTTCATGATGTGTTAGAGGTACCTATAGGTTACAGACGTGATAACGGGGATGTGGATATGCAATTTCTTGTAGTTAAGTGATTTATGCCATTGCTGATGAGGATGAGGAAATGGGTGTAGATGATGAGGGAGTTCTCATAGCTATGGATGCTATCAGGGTTACGAAGGTGTTTTACGCATGGTGGCAGGCTCATCCTGCTAGAGGTAATAGAAGAGTACGAGCCTATGTGGAGGTGGCTCATCAAGGAGGTGGTGGTGAGGGTGAGGGAAGTGGGGGCAAGGATTTCAGTGATGACAGGGAAGCTTTGGAGGCCACCATTTCTTGTTTAGATATCGAGAAGGCCGCATTATTGTCTGAGAAGGTTTCTTTAACCATGGAGAGAGATGATTTAATAGGTGCTCAAGTATAATGGACTCAGTTAGTGGCTAGTGGGTGTTACAGGTAGATCTAGTACATGACATAGTTGATTATGAGCATTATAGATAGTAGTAAAAGGTCTTGAGAAAGGCCCTCAACATTATAGATACTTCAGTTTCACGAGCTGAGATATAGGAAGTGAGAGCTCTGGCTAGTGGGATGATGGGATCACCTAGTATTGTTAGATTAGCTAACTACTAGTATTTATGTGAGGATTTTTTATACTATGAGGAAATAGTTTGATAGAGGCTTCTTAATGAGCCTCGTTTTGTTGTATATCAGGAACGGAGATGAGTGGGACCCAGTCTTAGTTCATTAAGTTTAGGTCATCCACTGCAAGGTTCAAATGGAGGTGGTCCTAGTAGAGGACCAAATGGGGGTGATCATTAAATTAGTGTTCAAGTAGGCATTCGGTTGATGAATTTTTATTTTATTGAGTAGATGTGATATATTTGATGTATACGGATTTTCGTGAAGCCTATTTTTATGTATAGTTTCAATATATAGAACTTTGAGATTCCAGATGATGTATAGTGCTACATTTGATATGATATATGATTATGATTTTTTTTATGATCTATGTGTTGACTTTACTGTGATGTCTTTAGATGTGGCAATGTAATATTGCGGAGCGATCATGATTGTATGGATATTGATAGATGTTGATGATGTTTATGATGTGATGTATTATTAATATTTGATTTTAAAGTGACTGTAATGTATATCAAAATGTTTCCTAACAATGAATAATATTAAAACTTAAAGTGATTACTTTTGTACTGGATTAGATACATATTTGATGGGAAAAAATAGAATGAAGGATCTTGCACGTTTTCACCTTATAAAAAAATTTAATACATCAATAACACTGGGTAGTTATATGTAAGATCTTGGATATAGATGAAAATAGAATGTATACCTTCCTAGGAGCATGAGAAGGGATATACATATGTAGGCTATGTGGGAGAGTAGATTCTCCTTTCAATGGTTTTATAGGGAGATGCCCCAGTTATACATTTTATTTTAATGCAAACTGATCGATGAAGGAATTTTCCTATAGTAGGAAATTTGATCAATGTGGGAGGCTTTCCTTGGATATTTTTTCATATTTGACTTTTTTGGAAGGTTGATTGATACGAGAATACTTTTTACAATGGTATGGGTAGCCATCACTTCGATGGAGTGATCTGTACATTTTTTTTTTTTTTAGATAGCCATCCTTTGAGGGATTGATCTATAATTTATTAATAGGATAGCCATCCTTCAAGGGATCGGACTATACAACTTTTGACAACAATTTTTTCATCAAGGGATTCAGTATGTTTATTATTTTTGAGAAGATGATTTTGATATTTGATAGTTGTTCCTTTGAGGGATCAGTCTATTTATTTTGATAAGATGCATCCATATATATTTTTAACTTTATTTTTACACCGAGGGAAAGCCTAGTAAACCGTTTCAAGTAGGGGACAAATGTGTGTATTGACCACACATATATGTCTTCCCATAACATGCCTTTTGTTGGTAGGCAAGATGGGCGGATATAATGACTACATGGTTATCCTATTAAGTAATAACTTTTCCATGAGAAACATGGAATGAACATAGCAGTGGTGCTCATCTTTAATGGATTTTAGTATATTGACAGGTAAACCACAGGTACATTCAAATCATTACGATGATTAAATGACTAGGGTTGGTGGTGGAATAATATCTTTGATGTGACTACTTTCATGATGGTTCATGTGTTAAAAATAGTAGATGTGTTGTAATGTGAAAAGCATTTAGGGGTTCCCTTCTTAGGTATACCATCGATGGAGGCTAAGATGATAATATCCCGACCCATACTTGTTAGTGATGACATATGGACCGATCCACTTAGGGGAAAAATTTCCACATTTATTCCTTTCTAGAGTAGTGATTTTTTTATTTTCTTTGACAACGAGATCACCTATGTTACATTTGATGCTATCTTGACATGTTTTTTATATGCATGCATGATGCACTCTTGATATACGTGATGATTTTTGAGGGGTATTAGACAGCATTCATCCAAAAACTCTAATTCATTCTAGACAGTATTGAATGATAATCCTCATCAGGGATAATATATTTGAGGGATACGTGGAGTGATGGGATTTTAGATTCAAGGGGTAATAACCACCTTGGAGAAATATACAAGAGAAAATGGTCATAGCACATGTAGTAGTATGAATACTAGTATGATAAACCGAGAGAGAAAATGAGATTTGGAGATTCCAATTCTTGCCTTCTTGATTGAAAATTTTCATGAGAATTTTGTTAAGTGTTTTTTTAGAATCTTCAGCTTATCCATTTTCTTGTGGGTAATAGCATGATGAAAATATTAGTTTTATGTTGAATGTGTCACATAATTTATTAACTTTCTTATATTTGAAATATTTTCCATTATCAGGGACTAGCTTGTGCAAGATGTTGAAGTGACATGATATGATGATAGATGAAATCGAAAATTTTACTAGCTTTAGTCAAGGATATTTTTAGTGGTGAATATTCATAATATGGTGAAATTTTCATTTTAGGAAAATTTGAAAAGGTAATTTTTTCAGAGCAGGTCAGTGTCCTGTTCGCCTAAAATTTATAGTATATTTTTTTTGCGGTCGGCATCACCTACATTTGAAAACAACTCCTATAAAAACCTAGGTGATTCACCAGGTAGTATACTACCACCAGGAACCATACTACCATTAGTACTTACCAACATCATTTTCTGAAGACGTGCGACTCATTGAATTTGCTGATGTGCGATAGGAATATTTATTGATGTGTGACTCATTCAATTTGCTGATGTGTGATAAGGAGGTTTTACAGATGAGTGAATTAGAGAATTTTTTGACACGCGAATCAGTTTCCTATGATGCACGACTTGTTTTTCTCTGACGCACGACTTGTTTTCCTCTAACACGCGACTTGGTTTCCTCTGACGCGCAACTTAGTGTTATAATTGACACGTAACCTAAATTTCTTTGATTCACGACTTACTTCATTTTCTGACACATGACTCTATTTAGAATAATGGAAGGTGATAGTCCTCAGAATGTGAAAGCCACAAAAAGTAATTACGAAATATTAGAAGTTCATGTTCGAGTATTTTGGAAACTCTGCTAATACAGATAATGCAACTACTAATCAACCATATATCTGCCACTAGAAAGAATCAGAATAATGACTGTGTGGAAGGTAATATCGAGGTGGACATGCATGCTACACAGTATCAACCAAATGACACCTATGATAATACCATGCCAGATCTTGAAGATATACCTGTTGAGATGTCAAATCCTGAAGATATTCTTCCTATTCGGGGTGCAACCAGGAATGCATCAAGATATCTGCACATAAAAATACTCAGCAAAATGGAACACAAAAATCAAATTTAAATTTTGGTTCATGAAAGAGGAAACCAGGTGATTGTGATATTACTCAAAAGTCTACTCAAACAAGTTAAACATTGAAAATAAACAAGAATATGTGGACCATTGGGAGGACATACAATTTTGATTGGGATGCCAAAATTTCTATTTATTGAACCTATAAAACCATCTAATTTAGAATAGATCCCATCTAAATGTACATGTATAATATGTGTGTGGAAATTAGAAAAGCAACAAAAAATTCAAATGAATCTTGGACACTTTATAAAAACACTGTGGAAAATAATATTTGACTGTAACGGAGGGCAGATGGCCAGAAAATCAAAACACACAAGTGGAAAACTTCTAAAGATAATGCATGCATGTTAAATACATAACGGATTATGAAGTGGAGTAGAAAAAATGTAGACATCTGGAGGGAAAAGGGGAGGAACGATCACATCACAAAATGGTAAGATGAATCAAACAAATCTACATGCAAAACTCATACAGTTCTCTACTTTATTACAGCATACTAAAGAAAGGAAGACCGATTTCAGATTTCCATCAATTTAAAATTTTTTGTATCAATATAATGGAATTCGCAACATACCTCATTCTCAACTTGGTTTGAAAGTAGTGCTGCATGGGTAATGGAAAAATTCCTTTTGATGATAGAGAAGGAAGATTTAAAAGAGAATGTGAAAAAATCAAATTTTATCTCTCTTTAAATTGATGAAGATGACAACATAGTCGACAACATTGCATGGGTTTTTTATCCATATCTATACTTTAGAAAATACATATAAGGACACCTCATCTGTTGGGTGTTATGAAAATGGTTAAAAACTTTAATGCTGAAAACCTACATAAAATAGTTGTTTCTCATTTGAAATGACATTGCTGGAATGACTGATTATGAAATTGCTACAAAGTTGTTATACGTCAGATTATATGGTGCATCAATCATGGAGGGTCACTGAACAGGGTTTTGTGTTATATTACAAATAATAGTTGCCCCATATATGCTGACCAATTCAATGTATGACTCATACAATGAATTTAGCATATAAAATGGTAAGTAACTACGAAAAATTTGCTAAAGTAGAAGACCTTATAAGAGAAATTCATGCCTATATGGTAAGCAGCCCAAAGCAATTTCTTGAGTTCTAAAAAATTTGCAATTGGAATTATAGATGGCAAAAAACTTCTAAAGTATTTTGAGACGAGATGGATCTCTTTGTATGAACTTGCATGAAGAGTTCATAAGGAGTATCCTTCGTTGGTTGGTTTCATGAAAAAATAGCGTCATGAAGTTGACAGGGTGGGAGACTTGTTGTTATCATTTAACTAATTTGGAGACATAGCTTACATTGGTTGGTATTCTTCCAATGTTACAGGAGATCAATACATTGATGAAGCATGCACAAGGGAGATTAATCTATATTGTGAATTTTTATACATATGAAAAAAATGGTATGTCAAATTCTTAATGTCTTATACTTTTCCCAAGATAGTTTTGATACACCTTTTTTTGATAATTGGAAATCTTTATTAGATATTAAAAATCCCAGTAACTATTTGAGATTTAATATCCATGATTACCTCTTCATCAATTTTAATGGGAGGTACATACCACTACACATTTTTCAAAAATGTCAAGCTATTACAGGATCAGAACGAGAAGATGTTCCTATGACATGTAATCTATTTGACTCTATTATAGTTGAAACAAGAATAAAGCTTAAAAAATTTTCAAAATCCTTATCATCAAAAATTAGAGAACGTTTCTCCAAAGATAAAATTCTTGAAGCAATGGGTGTGATGAATCCTAATTTTTGGAATAGTGAATGTGGTCATGCAGACTTTGTAAGAAAGTATTTCCATAAATCCATGGGTATAATAATGGAACATTTCACAAAGACTTCAAAGTTCAAGGGTATGGAAATTGAAGGTATACTGAATTTTGATTTATTAAAGTTTCAATCAACAAAATTTGCAACAACGAGGAACAAATATAAAAATTTAGACAAACCTTCTAAAAGGTGTGCTTTTACAAGGTTGTGGCGAGGAATCTATCAAAGTTCTATCTTACAAGAAGACATCAGTGAATATTTCATATTATATTAGTTATGCCAAACAATGATTTTGGGGTCTATGGAGGACGAAAGGGTTTTCAGTGCTTTATCATTTATAAAATCAAAACTGAGAAATAGGTTGGATAAAAATCTGGAAAGTTACATGAGGTGTTATGTATCTCGGCTACTCCTTGGAAACCTTTCCTTTTGACAGAGAAATTTCACTTTGGAATTCCCTTTCCGAAAGAAGAGGTGTGAATAATACAACTAAATGTACAACTATTCACAACAATGAGAGTGGAATTGGTGCATCGTCACACTCTACAGAAGAGAACATCGAGTTTGAAGAAGCTATTGATAATGGATTGTTTCAACTTTAAATAAGTATCTCCTTGACCTTACTTTTATTGTTTTTCACCTTACATTTTAACTGTGGTTATTTATTCGATTTCATATTAACTCTACAGATGCAAATATTTATTGAGGAGGCTTTTTATATAAAAAAAATTCAGCTCTTGTTATCATTAAAGATGTTACAGGTATATATATTTACATTTATTTAAATATAATTATTTCATCTTTTTCTTTGAAAACATGGGTTGACATCTATCAGAGGAAGCTCACACTTCTCAGGACTGACAATGTCAGGAAACTCACCCATCTATCTACTAATCCATTTCTCATGTTGAGTTTTCTTAAATCAAAGATCTAGCACACTACGAAGGATGATTTCTCATTTTCCTTCCATATGCTTTTTCACAGCCATCTAAAACACAAGAGTTAAATTAAACCATATCATATGACATTTCTTGATTTTTTACAATTATGTTTAATTCATTTTTATATTTGTGAAATACTTTGATATATTGTTTAAACTTTGTGGGATAAAATCACACAATCAAATTTTACAAAGAGAGGAAGATTTTTCCATATTAAGATGTTTATTTCATAACACATTCCAAATTTTATACAATTCATCATCCACGATCGTGCTTGAAGCTAAATCTATGTCCACATAAAATTCATCATCATCCATATATTTTTTAATGTCAGCATCCACATCTAATGTCAGCATATCATTTTCATAATCATGACACTCCAATTATTATTAAAACAATTATTTATCTATTTTAAATGTGCAGAAACATTTGTCCTAACACATTCAATTTTTTTTATAAAAATTATCCATCATTCATCATCATATATATCCATTCTAATGTCATCATATCATTACAAGCAGAGAGAATAAGAATTTGAGAACTTTTAAATGTCTTTATCGTACTACATTCCAATTTTTATTAAAACAATTATCCATTATCATCATCCAAATTCCATGATCATGCTTGAAGCTAAATCTACGTCCACATACAATTCATGATAATCCATATCTATGATTCTATTCTAATGTCATCATCCACATCTAATGCAATCATCATTACAAGTAGAGAAGACTCTGAGAAGGTTTAAATTTTAAGAAACCTGATACAGAGTTTGAATTTTACAAGTAGAGAGAAGAATATTTAACTCTTAGTATTAAGATGCATGTGTCATACCATATTCCATATTTTCTTAAAATAAATAATTAACCATTATCATAAGACCATCACATTCAAATGAAACATAAACACCATATACAATCTAGAAATCCTATACATAATATATAGGAAGATATAAAATTAAAGATTATAAATTATTTCAAATTTTTAAATGCCATCACAATCAAGTTTCAAATTTCAAATCCAGATAATAAATTTCAAATGCCATGACCATCACATTCAATGTATCAAATTTTCAAATATAGATTATAAAGTATTTCAAACACTCAATCAAGTTTCCACCCTCAATTATGAAAATTTTCAACCCTCAATTTTTTGTACCCCCTTCCCTAATCTCTTCCACTCCTGTACTCCTTTCCCCAATGGCTTCTTTGTTTGTACCTCTTTCCCCAATGGATTGAATAATCCCATAACTAATGAGATCTTCTGCAACACTGTCTAGATTCTTTATAATTCTTCGTTCTTCCTTTGTCGCATCTCCATGGGATAACAAACTTGGATTTGCAACTTCCTTAGTTTTGAATAAAATTTTAGGGTTGAATCCATGCTCTTTAATTATCCAATTCAGTGTATTGTTTTGTTTGTTAACCAAAAAAATATATTCCTTCAAATTATTTGTTGCAGATAAAATTTTCTTCTCAGTTTCCAAGTGAACTTGGAAAATGTTTGCTTGACTCTTCAAATTTTCATATTTTAACTACAAAAAAAGAGATCTCAATTAAACATTTTTTTTATTAGAGGTAAAAAAAAGGTTAAGGGGACCCTACCCCATACATAATGTTACTGGTTCCTTACAAAAGGCCAAGGGATAAACCATTGAAGCCCTACCACAAAACCAAAACAGTACAAGACCAGTAACAAGGAAATACAAACATACAAGAAAGAAACCAAACAACAAATAAACTATCTAATAGTAGCATAACCAAGAGACTAACAGTAAAATAGCTTAGAACTAATAGCAACCAGACAACATCCCATATAAGAAGTTACTCTTTTATAAGATCCCCCACTGAATTCATGTAACCATTCCATTCTTTGACAAGGGATTCAATGGTAGCTTTCCAAACCTTGTAGTGATAAGAAAAGGTCAACATGACAAAAAATATTGTTTTGAAGTGATAATACTTACAACCGTTCTATCTCTTTTGGCATTTGTAATTGCTACCAGATCCTTATCCTTAGACCATTTATGTCTAGGCTTCAGCACTAATATTTTCTAATTTTTTTAATGCTTTATCCAAAACGTGTTCCTTATAGTTGTTGTTATACGTGACAGTCCCACTTCTTACTTGGGTGAGTAAGGAATCCATCTTCGCAGGTTGATTCTGGACTGCAGCGTATAAACTATCCCTTTGCCAATAATTTTCAAAATGAATTATTATCTCATTGATTAGTAATTTTTCCCTTTTCTCCCAGTCTATGAGCTGACTAATATGAGGTACAATAAACTCATCGACATGGGATTGAAAATCTTAACCAATTAAGTTCTCTAAAGGAAATGGTAGCAATTTTTCACCATCTGTATCTAAAGAAGATGATCTCGCTGGAGAGGTATGGGGGATTTCGGGTTGATCATCGACTGCTACTTGTTTCTTCCTTTGTGTGGCCTAATCCTATTTGTGATAAAATAAATCAATATTTAAATAAATAAATCTAAAGTGAAATGTAATGAAATTTGAATAAATTATGTTGAAATAGAAGTATACCTGCTAGCCTGTAATCATCTCACGTGTATTGAAAAATCTTGTTGGGTCATTGCTATCAATGCCCAAGTAATCTTCATCTAAATTTATACTATTTAAAACCGACATGCCCGTTGCATTGGGCAAGCCACTGAGAGAGGGTTGGAATTCAAAATGAGGAGGCAATGTTTAGTGTCCCACTAGGGACTAGAGGAATTGAAATTCATAATTGATCTGATTACAAAGATTTTGAATATTTTTGGAGGAGGGGGCTATTTTGATTACAGAGATTTTGAGATTCCAGATGATGTATAGAGATATATTGACTATGGTATAAGATTATGATTTGAGTTTATGATCCATGAGTTTTTTTAATTTAATGTGATGTTTTGGATGTAGTAATGTAATACCTTGATGTGTGATCATGATTATATGGATGTTTGATAGATGTGTTCGATGTAATAACTTGATGTGATGTGTTATCAATGTTTTATTTTAAAGTGATTTTAATGTATATAAAAATGTTTCTTAATCAAAGAATAAAAAGTGAAATGATTTCTTTTATAAGTACGCGTATTTGGTACATATGTGATGGGAATCAATTGAGAGAAGGCTCTTGCTCTTTTTTTCCTTACAACAAATGCTAACATGTGACTAAAATAATAAATGTTAAGGTATTACTTCTCTGGTGTTTCATTTAAAATGGTTGGCGGTTCAGAGATTAGTGAACTTCCATGTTGATCTTGGATATAGTGGAATTGAAATTCCGATGCCTTCCTAGAACATGTGAGTTGACATCTGTAGGTTCTGCAGGAGAGTAGTTTCTCCTTTCAATTTCATAGGGAGATTCCGTAATTGTGATTTTTTATGTTAGCACAAACTGGTCGATGTGGGAAGTTTACTTTGATGGGAAATTTGATCGATGTGGGAAGTTTTTCAAGGATGATTTTTATATTTTGAATATTTGTAAGGTTAATCAATGTAGGAATCCTTTTTACATGGGTAGTCATCCTTCAAGGGAGTGGTCTACAATTTTTGACTTTTTTTTGAATTTTGCTTTTTATATTGTCATCCTTCAAGGGATTGGTTTATTATTTTTACAGGAAGCTTTACTTTAAGGGATCAGTAGAAGCAAGAATGTATGCAATAGCCCAGTTTAGTTATCTGTCTGGCGACCCTGTAAAACTATTCTAGCTTGAAAGAAGGAAATCGTAGTGGAAATTAATTGGTGTGTAATTTTTGACTTGTGTATCCACACCTACGTATTTGATTATAAGACATGCACTCCAAATGTGATAATAATGTTTGATTTTATATCAATTGCTGAATGGCAATCCTAATAGACCATTTCGCGGAGGGAAGAGATGTGTGTAAAGAGTACACTACACGTGCCTTCTAACATGTCTTAAATTGGTATATAAGGTGGATGGATGTAATGATTTTGGGGTTCCTGTTAAGGAGGAACTTGTCCATGTGAAATATGTCATGAACAGAGTTGTGAACAGCTCATCTTTAAGGTTTTTGAAGATGGTGTCATAAATCCACATGCTTTCAAATCATTAATGAGTAAAAAATAGAGGGTTGGTGGTGAAATAATATCTTTGATGTGACTATTGTCATGATGGTTGGCACAAAAGGTTAACATGTAGATTACCATTAGGTTGCCCTTAGAAGGCATTCAGTTCCTTTTCAGGTATCCATTAAGGGAAGATAGATGGACACATACTTGTGAGTGATCACATATGGACCGATCCAGTTAGGAGAAAGCTTTTCATGTTTACTCCTTTCTAGAGTAGTTACATTTTGATTTTATTTGAGAATGAGATCACCTATATTAAATTTGCATTCTTTGATATGCTTGTTACACGTGTGACTTGATGAACTCTTGATAGACATGATGATGTTTGAGAGCATGTTAGATGTCGTTCATCTAGAAATTATAATTGTGCTAGACATTCTTGACGTGATAATACTCATCAAGGATAATATCTCTGAGGGATACACAAAGTGATGGGATATGAACTTCAAGGGGTAAAACTTACCTCAAAAGGTTCCATAGACTAAAAATTCTTGACACATGAAAAGAAGGTTATATACACCTGTCTAGAAAATTTTTTGACACATGGACCGGTAGTATTCATAATCATGTGTCAAGAGAATGGTATCGCATGAAGGGAGAACCTTCTTGTCAATTCCTACCTGCATGATCAACAGTTTTCATGAGAATTTTGTTAAGTGTTTTATTTGAAGCCTGTAGCCTGTCAACTTTTTATGGATAATATGGTGATGAGAAGATTAGTTTGATGTTGAATGTGTCACATAATTTCTTTATTCCTTTATTTTTGAAGGATTTTCCATTATCAATGATTAGCGGTTATGTGGGATGCCAAATCGACGTATGATGTATTGATAGATGAAATCGATGATTATATTAGCTTTAGAGAGATAAGGGGAATAATCTACCCATTTAGTGAAGTATTCAGTAGTTGTGATGAAAGAGGGTTGATGAGACCAATGAGGTCTAACCCCCATTATGAGAAAGGCCATAGGTCTTGAGAAGGTTGTAAATCCTTGACGGGGAATATGAGTATAAATGTTGTTGGTATTTAACACATTTCTTAACATACACACAGCAATCTTGATTGATAGTAGGCAAGTAGTAGCACATTCGAAGGATGCACTTAGTGACAACTATCCTATTAAAATGACCACCACATATGTCATCATGTCGACTTCTTAAATGGCTTTAGCAAATTCATTAGATTTGAGGCATCTTAGCAAGACACCATCAAATCCATGTTTATATAAAACACCGCCTACGATGAAATATCGGGTAACACATTGGAGAAAATATCGCTTAGAAGTTTTAGATAGGCCAGGGGATTTTGGATTCTAAGAGATAGTCAAATGTTTGAGTATGCCACAGGTCAGTTGGATTATTTTTTATGATATTGATATAAGGTAGTTCATTGTTGTGGGATGGTTGATCAATTATGTGTACAACAAAGAATAAGTTAGAGTCATCTGTTGATAGAGGGATGAGATATGTAAGGAAATCCATGGTGTCTATGAATTTTTTAGAGGATCATGGTATTGTTTAGATAGTGTAATGGTCAAAGGCTTCTAATAGGAATTAAAAAATGGATTTATAATTTTGTAAAATCTCATTTTTAACATTTATAAGTTCCTTTGATTTGATTGATGACAAGTTGGGAGTCTCCATAGATGTCTAGGATTTGAACACTGAGTATGGTGGTGGTTTAGAAGCCCATTATTAAAGATTCGTATTTGGCCATGTTGTTAGTACATTCAAAATTTAGTTTGAATGATAGAGGAATGGGAGTCCCCCAGGGGGTATGATAATAATTATGGAACCTCCCCTTATTGACACTTAGATCCATCATAGAAAATTTTCATTTTGAGAGGGGTGTATTTGTGATCGATAATGTTAATAGATTCGTTGGGTAATTATTCGTGAGGTGGTTTATCATCAGGTAAGAGGGGATTCAACAAGACTGATCCGTGACAGATTTTCCTTTGATATATTTTTGTGAGATGAATTCAAGGTCAAACTCGTTTATAAGCATAAGCCACCGAGTGATACAGTTACTGTGATATGGTTTGGAGTACATGCCTTTAAGAGGATACAAACTAGTAATAATGCAAGTATTGTGATTAGGTAGATAATGATGGATTTTAGATGTTGTGAAGTACAAGGTACAACACAAATTTTTGGATTTAGTATAACGAGTCTCATAGTCATGGAGAGTGTGGCTTATATAGTAAATAGACTACTCGCAATCCTGTTCATCTCGATGAGTGAGCATAACACATAAGGCATGATTAGTAGTAGATATATAGAGGTAGAAGGGATCCCCCTCCCATGGACATATGAGCATAGGTGATAATACGAGGTATTGTTTGAGGTCATCGAAGGCCTTTTGACAATTATGATCCCTTATAAATTTTACATCCGTTCAAAAGAGGTGGTGAAAAGGGTGGCAGTAATAAAAGTTGTGAGATGAAGCGGAGGATCAATTTAATCTTACCCTGAAGGCTGGAAATATGTTTAAGGTTTGATAGAGGGGGTATCTTGATTATGGAATTTATCTTTGTTGGGTCTTCTTCAATTCCTTGAATAAGCATGATGAATCCTAAGAGAATACCAGTGAGAGCACCAAACATGCTCTTAGCAAGGTTAAACGAAGGAAGTATTGAATAATATGAGAGAAGATCATGTCAAGGATGGAAAGATAATCCTTATGTTGTTTTTATTTTCCTAAAATATCATTTACGCAATCTTCTAGCGGTCTTGTGGATAAGATCATGGAATATATATGTCATAATGTATTGATAAGTGGTGCTGGAGTTCTTAAGTCTAAAGGGCATTACCTGGTAACAGAAATTACCCCTGAGAGTGATGAAGGACATTTTTTGTTATTTCTCATCAGTCGTGATGAGGATTTGGTTATAACCGTAGAATCCTTCCATAAAGGAGATAATTTTATGGTGGGTAGTTAGATGTACAAGTTGGTCAATGTTTGGAAGGGTAAAGTTTATCTTTAGGATAAGTGAGATTGAGATCCTAAAAGTTGATGTAGATATGTAAATTTCCTAGAGGCCTTGTTATAAGGCTATGAAAATATTAGAGAACCATTGTAGCTCCTCTTTGATGAGAAGAGCTATGCGAGGGTGCATCCTACCTAATTTTTGTTTCACAGGTTTGGCTTTAGGATAGGTGAAAATATTATGGACTAAGATGTTGGGGTTGATTCCTGAAATATCATTATATGACCATGTGAAGGCTTGACTATGTTTGGATAAGAAGGTGGTAAATTCATTTAATTATTGTGAATCTAAAGATTGACCGGCTTTAATTATGTGAGTTTCCTATGGAGTCCCTATGTTAGCATCGATAGTAGATTTGTTGAGAATTTTTGATGTGTCAGGTGGTAAGGTTCTCTTAATGAAATGATCATATGCTCCCATGTGTGAGAGGATGGCTACGACATCTTAGGATTGAATAATGTCAACATTGGATGAATCATCTTCTATCATTTCAGGCTAGATGAGAGGAAGGGTTTTGGTACCATGATTAGTTCGATAAGTCAATTTTCCTAATGTAAAATTATTGACTAAAAAATTGATGGGATGGAAATGGTGTTATCGGTATCCATGGGGTTGTCGTGTGTAGATGAGGAATATGGTTCTGGTTCTATGATGGGTGTGGACATGAGATAGGTTGAAGACTCTGGAGGCTATTTTTTAGAAACCTAACCCGTAATTTTCATATAGTTTACGAGAGTAATCAAGGATTAGGTTGTGGATTCCTTATTCATAACATCCAAGTTTGAATCCTTTCTAGGCACATTCATTAATATACATTTGTGGAAATACTTGGTTATACATGAATTTAAATTCTGATATGAATGGTTTGGCATGACACTGATAAGTAGGATGTGTAGAGGGGAGGTCGATCCCTTCGTAGAAAACATTTTTTTTTAGATATGGTGGACCATAGGAGATGACATCTTCGATGTTAGGTTCATACATGGGCTATTTATGAGGCCTTCAATATGTATTTAGCGTGGGAAGTTAATTAAGTGTAAGGAGATAATACTCCCCCAGTGAAAGGCATTACATAATGTCATTGAAGGAAGTGTCATCTAGTAATTTTGTTGATGAAATGGATGATCTGGTGGAGGCCTCAATAGAGGAGCTCAATTTTGATTTGGGAATGAGCACATTGTTTAGATGATATGTCATGTGACAAGCCTTGAAAGGATTCGTATATGTGGGGACCGTGAAAGGTTTACATTTATGCTCGTATTTAATACATCGATGGAGTGTAGATAGGGACGTAATGCATAGTTTGTCTATCCAAGGTCGGTCTAATAGCATGTTATATTAGAAAATATCCTTCTACCAAATAGAAGAGTTCATGGGGAGTATTTTAATGACCGACTTTGACTAGTAGGATAATGTTACCCGATGTTGGGAAAATGGTGTCATTGAAAGCATCGAAGCACAATGGGTGTCTTGGAAATAATGGTGTTGGGTAATTAAATTTGATTATAGGCGTGTGATGATATGATGTTGATGACTTGCTCCATTCTCGATCATGACCCTCTTTTACGAGGTTGTCATTTATTTGGCTAGTGATTAAAGAGTCGGAGTTCATGGTACCTCTACGTGTTAATGATGGGATTTCAAAGTTTTATATGGAAGTAATCATTTTGAGCATGCCTACTAGTTTCTGTACAATTTTGTGGATTGTCTCATGGTATTTATATAGATGGGAGTGATTAAATAATGGATTTTTGATGTTGTGGTGAAGTATACACAAGCTCGTAAAGGGACATTTTTACTAGATCTTGATGAAGTTGTTTGTGTATTATTCATAGGATCATGAGTTTTATTTGGTAATGAGCACGTATTTTGGGCGCGTAGCGCCAATTGGACTAGATTCGTATACTGATATATTTCTTATGATGTTGATGACACTAAAAGGGTTATATGATAGATCTATTGGTTAGATGATGGTTCTTGTGGTCGATTTTATTAATGATATAGTTTTCTGGATTTAATAATGGTAATTTTCATGCTAGCCTAAGTGTATGTTGTTGAAATTTTATTTGTGGGTGATTCATGGCAAACTATGTGAATAATTGTATGCATTGCACTATCAATTGTAAAATTATGTTAGGAAATTATAAGTTTGAATGAATTTTTGATGTGTAGATGATGTTTATTATATTGGACAGATGTGGTTAATGTGTGCAATGAGTGTGCAGGTGACAGGTATAGGAGAGCATGGGTTTCAAGGCAACTACGCAATTGTGCACAAGTAGCCAATGGGCTGAGTCCTAACCATGCTAAATGTTTGAGGCCCTAGAATAGATGTATTTAATTGGGCACCATGGGTGAACCCTCAATTGTAATGTAATTTTGTCTTGTAAAATTAATTATGTTTAGGTTGTGTTTTATTAAGTAAACTAGCTTAGGGGTTTAATGATCTCATCTTAATTTAAGTGTTAGTTTTGGGTAAGTGTGTGTGTGTTGGTAGAAGGGATTGGGGACCACATGTGAACCTTGGGTGGACCCCACACCCTCTACCCTTGTACCCAAGCATGCCAAACCCGAAATTGGGTTATTTTGGGCATTTTTAGGGACCCCTTTTGAGTTTGGGAGTTCCCTTAGCATGAAAATGGGCCCTTGGACCCTACCTAATAGGTAGGGGGCTTATTTCCAAGGTTTGGAGGGAGTTTCCCTCCCATTTTTCCCTCCTTAGTCACCATCCATGTAAGAAGGTTAATTTGTGTGTAATTGTTAAAAGTTGCTCCACTTTGTTTTATTTTATTTTTTAGTATTTTGGGTGATAAGGGCTAAAAGGTGAGTTTACTCTTACTTATTTGGTTTTTTGGAATCTTTGACTCTTGAGAGGAGAGGGGATGACACTTGTCACCTTCCCATTGGTGAGGAAATTTATGGGTTCCTCTTCTTAGTCTTCCTCATGTGGAAGGAATGGGTCTTCTAGGATTTTTTTTTTTGGGAGAACTTGTAGAATTTTGGGAGCTTGGAGGTGAGCTTGGACAAAGGGGAAAAGCTTAGAGTCTTGGAAAGCATTGTAGAGGTAGGATTCTTAACCTTTTCCTTTCTTATTTGTGCTTATCTTGTTAACTATGCTTGATCAATGAAATGATGTGTGTGAAATGATGTGTTATGAAGTGTATGGTGAATGTAGATGTTTTTTTTTTCTTTTGTTTTCTTTTTTTTTCTCTCCACCATCATTTGGATTGATGGTTTTTGGAGAATGTAGGGGAAGAGAGAGGGATTTCCCTCTCAAACCTCATGGTTGTTGGTCAAGCCATGAAGGTCCCTTCTCATTCCCTCATATGGTTTAAGGTGGGAGAAAGGTCCATATGGCTTGAACTTTTCCCCATTCTTGGTGAGGAAACCCTTTTGGGTTTGAAAATCCTCCCAAGAAGGATTTCTATGACAAAAGGAGGAATGAGGAGTATGAATGATTAGAAGGTATAAGGAGTTTTGTAAACATGTTTTGTTTTTGCTCCTATGGTTGGACACCTTTGAATTGGGCATCCTGCTTATTCTCTTCCTCCTTGTGAGGTTGACCTTGTTATCCTCATGTGTTGTTTTATCATGTGTAGTATGTCTAAGTGGTTAAATGGTCTTATGTATTCTTGTTGTGTTTTATCCCCATTATACTTGTGCACATTGTGGAAGTTTTTTCCTCTCTCCCATGGGCTTGGGGGAGGCTAGCATGGCTTCCAACCATACAAAGGCATGTGATGATGCCTATTGGTTGGGTGGTAAACAAGCCTCGTCTCTTATTTCAGCATCCTTGGAAGAACACTCAAGTTGGAGATAGTTGGAGCCTCTTGACATCTTGGTCATCCTCATCTTTTGTGGGCATTACCTTCATTTTGTAAATAGGGTATTTATATAAACTAGAGTGTTTTTTCATGGATTTTTGATGTTGTGGTGAAGTATACACAAGCTCGTAAAGGGACATTTTTACTAGATCTTGATGAAGTTGTTTGATAATAGTATCTTGTACATAAGTAGTTATTTTTTATCAAGGAGTGGAAAGGATGGATACTTTATCCTTATTAGGGGTGTTGGATAAGATGAATTGGTAGCGAGTGAGATAAAGACTATATTTTTTTTATTGACACTTTTAGGGTCATGTGTATGTGTTCTAGTGGTGATTTGTAATGCGTAAATTTGGTGAGGAGGATATTTCTTAGAAAATCGCCCACTTTTGGCGGTTGTAAGTGCAGGTAATGGCTTAGATCTAGTGGTTGTAGATGTATGATGAGATTTTTTTTTATGTTTCTAGATATGGAGGGAGAAGGCCCTTGTTAGCAAGGATTTTGATAGCATCATAGAGGGCCTTGAAATCTTCTGTAGAATGTCTTGGTGTATGATGGTAATCACAAAAATCTTCAAACCTAGACCAAGAGGGTTTCCACCCTCGAGATCTATATGACTTAAAAGGAGGTAATGTTATGATGGATTATTGAATAATCCTTTCAATGAATAATGTGTAATGTCCTTTCAAGGAGGACATTGAGGGAAGCGATGTTTCCTTTGATGGTACAGATGTTGAAGAGACTGTATTTTGTATTATATTTTTAGATGTATGTTGATGGATTCTTTTTTATTTTATTTCAATGATTGATAATCTTGATGAGGGATGCAGTCCTAAGATAGAAGGTACAAATTTTGGTTTTATGTTAATCAATTCATATGGTCAAGTGATATGATTATCACCTTATTAGATAAAGGGGTGTATGGTCATGTGACAGGTATTTTAACGTTACGTATATAATCCTGAGTGACATGGTCATCTTAAGATATTTTAACATACTTTAAAACAAGTATATTTTATACAACTTGTTAAAATCTTGTTGAAGGGGATGAAATAGATGTAAATGAATGTGTAATCTTTTCAATGACAGGATCAAGGGATGTACCTGATTCACTAGGGGATTCAAATATAAAAACATATGGGTATTTTTTGTTTCATGTTTGAATCACAATGAACTAGGGGTGAATCAGTCCTTATAAACTTAATTCAATTTCAGATTTCTTACTTAAACCATAAACCAATTAACCATCCATTAATGTGTGCAAAACATCAAATAACATGCATTCAATAAACCATGAACAAGAGAGACAACACCATAACACAAGATATAAGTGGGAAACCCACTAGGGGAAGAAAAACCAATGAAATTTCTGATTATATTACTCAAAACAAAAAGTTTTTAGTAAAGCACCAACTTCACAATGGATCACCAACCCCTAGTTTAGTTGAGCACTAAATCCATAAGGAGGATACAACCCAATAAGATGATCAAGAACCCACTTAACCAAATTTTAATGAATATATCTGATGTATTTTTTTATGCAAAAACTGATGGAGACCACCTATTCAGCTCTCTCACCTTGAAACCCTTGTCTCAAACCCTAACTTCTCAAACTTACTCTTTCTTTCACTTTCTTCACTCCTCATTTGATTTAAACTTCTTACAAAAAATATTTTACAAGCATTATTAAACCTATCATTCACTCTCTTGGATCTCAAGACATTCCTTTATACTTGTAAAACACACTCTCATATAGGTCACACTTTTTCCCTCTTACTTAACTAGTTTAAATTTGAACTTTAAACATGCACTTTTATACCCTTCTCAACTCCAAATACACACTCCAAGTCAGTTTCCCTCTATTTTTATAAAACCAAATTAAACTTAAAAACATCCCAAATTTAATCATTAAAACATTCACATATGACCCATATAGGTCGTCCAAGCCCAAAACCACTCATCTTGCACCAAATAAAGCTTAAAACCCCATCACCAGGATGAGCTAACACCATAAAATAACACCAAATCCATAATAATTCAAGGCTCATAAAATTCATCACACGTGTAATATATCATAAAAAATCATAATTTTTCATTAATTATCTTTGTAACAATAAATAAACCATAACATAAGCCAAAAGGCTCATATCCTTCACAAAATAGATGTACTTCAAGCACCTCGTATTTACCTTTAGGCCTTAAGACCACTCAAATATCAACTCAAATATGGGATGAAACCACTTTACAGAATCCTCATGACCTGGTATAACATATCAATGCAAGTTATATCTCATTAAAAATCCATATGGTTCAAACCACATCTACTTTCTTCTCCTACTAAATCAATGTTTCCCAGAAACCAGTTTTGAAAACTAAACTAGTTTTGCACCCTTGATGTACAACTTTAAAAACCTCAAAAGGCCTTTAGTAGGAAAATAATTCATCCCTATTCACTTTCCATAGGTGATAAAAAACATAAAATAATCCATCTCATGCTTCATTCACTTCATTCTTTGAATCTTTCATCATGAGTAGTCCTATCCTGAAAACCAAGAAGCCTTCTTCTCCACAAACTGACTTGTATGACCCATAAAGATATAATAATCAAGAGAAAAAAATTATGACCAATGAAAATTCATATGAATTCCTCTTTCCAAAAAATATTTTAACTCCTTCCAAATCCAAGTGGAAGGCCTATCAACCAATACCAATATTTGTACACTGCCTGAAACTGCCCCCAAAACTGCCCGTTAACTTTTCTTCACAGATAGGGCACACTTTTCCATTTAAAGATGAATTATCATGACCTTAGAAACCACCATGAACATCAGATAAAAAATCACATACTAAAAAAATCATCCGATTTATTTTTCAAATCCTTTGGACAACCTTTTCCTAAACTAAACTTCTTTAGAAATATGTCATGTTTGAGTATGGTCCACTCCATCACCAAAAACTCTACCATACCTTTGTAGAAACCCTCAAGGAGTATTATACATTATCCAGTCATCACAATATGAACTATAAATAATATCTATGTATTCTTATGATAATTATATATCCTATCACTTTTGAGCTAGGGGTTTAAACACACAAAAAGTAATTTACTTTCTTAACATTTGTTCATTAAACATGTGACAATGAAATGACCTCATTATTTTAGTGAAACCTTATAGGCTCAATGTAGAAACATAATTTAAAGACACATGAGGTCCCATGACAAATAAAATAATTCAGGGTGAGCATCAGAAGGTGCAATTCGAGATTGGAAATGACCTTGTTCTTTACGCTGTTTCACTCAAACTGACATAACTTGACAAATCCTCTTCTTGAATGACTCCAATTTTCTATCTAACACCTATAAGACACCTTTTTTCATCATTTTCAATCATCATCCTAGATCAAATAGTTCTCCATATCTCTCATCAACTAGGATTTGCATGCCTATATTTTAGGGCATTTTACATGGTTTAAGCTAGGGTTAACTTAACCAACACCATCATAACTCACCATAAAAGCTCTCCAAAAGGTTATAATATATTTAATATATAGCTTTTATGACACTCCCTACATATTCAGTTCTTGATCTCAAATGGCTCCATAACTTAAACTTCATACCTCCAAGAACCTAGACCTAGTTCTAGATGAGCACATATATCTTAGTATTTAACTTGTGCTTGCACCCTAACACTCACTGTGAGTGCCTAAAACACTCCCCAAAAATTTTATCGACATGCTGATACCAATTATTTTCAATCCACCAAGACATCTCCATTCATCATGTCACCATCACCTAGGCTAGCCATAGGTTATTCGACTGGGGCTTGATAGAACAAGCCAATCTCACTGAATCATACTCATACCATCATATCAACACAACTGAAATTCCAAGTCACCATCATACTTAACATGTTTTGACTCTACTCCATCATTCTCTTCATGCAATTAATGTGATTTTACATCAATGAAAACACATAGAACACAACATGCCAAGAATCTCCCCCTTTGTCACTAATGAAAAACCTCCTGAACTTCTCCCCCTTTTGCAATTAATGACAAATTGCATACATGTACTTGCATGTTCTTCACCTTTCTTAGCTTCAAATGATCATATTTTGGTAAGAAACATCAACCAAAGACTACATTATAGCTCACAAACTTAGTCATTTCACACAAAAACATATTTTTGACCTCTTCAAGGTTGTTAAGACTCTACTCCCCCTAGGAAAAAGTATGCACAACTCCTAAACATACCAACAATGATGATACATAACTGAAAAATTATTTCTTACTTTTCTCTTTTAGTGAAAGTATCCACACAACATTCTCATTTGGCTCAAATACATGTATTCATCACCTTATACCATGCTTCGACCTTTTCATGACTTGAAGAACACTGTAACAGACATATATTTGATGGGTAACATTCACAATCATGCCAAAAATAATGTGTGATGACCAAAATTACCATGCTTACCTTCATTTTATAGCTATCTCAACTTGTCAAGGCTCAAACTTGACTTCAAGTCTTCCAATTCTTGGTATTGCACAACATTGGGACTGAGCTCCCTAAATCATTGTTTAGTGCATTTTAGACCATCTTTCACAATATCCTTAGAACATCATACACACCATGACACAAATTCTCAACACTCCCCTAGGATTAGACCATCTAACTCTAGTAGAGAGACACAAAATTTTGCTACTTACCTTGATATCATGCCATGAGAATAACTCATCTATCTTGACACAACTCTAAACCATTCCTGAGTGTTTTCAACTTCATTTTAAGCTAATGAAACTTTTTTAAGCATATGACTTGTTTTTGAAGCCATCCTACCTCTTTTAGAATATTTAAGCACACCATACTTCATCATACGAACCATTCTAAACACTTTTTTCACGTAGATCACTGATAAAAGAGTCTCCCCTATTCTGATAGGCTAATCAAACTTGTACCATGATTTTTGAAATCATGATACCATCAGACACTTCACACATACAAGCTACCAATCCATACACCACTGCATTTTTCATTATCCCTTTCCTTTCAGGATTTCAACACACAACATATGCATTGATAAAGTGATAAAAGGAGCTCCCCCTGACTTATGAGTTTTTGCACACAGTCTTATAGATCTATATTTTGAAACAAAAATAGCCACATACAACTATAATATTGGCCATCTCATTTCCTTTGTTTTCTTCAATGATAGGTGCCATAATTTTAATACTACTAGACACCTTGCATGCATCACATAGATATCCTTCAAACATCAATGTCAGTTTCATTCTTACCTTTACACCTATAAGTACACATAACATGCCTCCGTACTTATAATATTTCATCTTTACAGTCTTTAAGCAACTTCTTCTAAGATCTTAGCCAGCTAGACACACCTTTAGCTTATTCTGAGGAGACATACGACTTTCTAGATCACTTGTACAAATATAACATATTCCCAACAAGTCATATATAGGCTTGAAAAACAACACATACATGTAGAAACTTCATGCTCTGCCTCTTGCACATTCTCTATACCGATAGTATGTTATCTTAACTCATGGAGAAACAAGTAGGCCACATACTATTTTAATATTTCTTACACATTTTAATTCCTATAAACTCCTTCACATATGTATATACATGTTATTTGAAGATCATACTCATCAAGAATGTAGAAAACCTATCCACATACCTGAATTAGCTCAAATTATACCTCTGTGCACTATTTACCTTATTACCTCAAACTCTTCTTCAATATGATTCCACATTTGAATGAGATGGAACATGTATACCACTCTCCCTTTATCAAGACATTATCTTGGATATTGTATAGGCATGGACTTGAGCATTAATAATTCTAAGATCTCACCAAATAATTACATAAAAGCATTTTTGACTAGTCATTCAAACTCAAATATTGTTCCTTGTTGCTTCAAGAGTGCATAATAACAAACCACCACACATTTTGAAATCATATTGTTTCCTTAAAAAATTTCATATCTTTGAGACCTTATTCATTCTTGATAAACTTTGAGAGTTATCAAAAAGTCCACTACACCATCTTTACATCATCAATTTTTTCACACTGTCTACTAGCCGTGGTTCATTAAAAGACAAACCTAAATTTGACTCATCCACTTTTACAAGGAAAAATTACTTGATTATAGCACACATTTTCCCATTCGTACTTCTCCATCAACCTAGAAGCATAATATTGTGGAATATTTCCTCATCTTGGAACATTACCTCTGGAAACTAGGTATTTTAGCACACTGCCCTATCAATTATTCATACAGACATGGAATCAAAGGAGCCTTGAATTTTTCAAGTTATAAAACCTATTGAATCTTAAAGTACTCACTGTTAGGATGAAAATCATTTGGTCCTTCAACCACTAATTTTCCTTCATACCACTTATTGATATATCTTAGGACCCAGTCAAGATAGAAACCATTCAAGATGCACAAATTCTTGTTTCAAGATATCAAAATTTGTCACTAGAACTATATAAGCATATTCTAATTTCCTAAGAATTTATATTTTTTATTTTGAAGAAAAGTAACCACATTACTTATTTGAGACCTGTTTATCTTGTCTTTTGCCATCCCTCATGAACACTATAACAATCCTCCTTCTTATGATGGTCTAATAAAGCCATCATGTTTGATGACTCATTTCATCTTCGATACTACTTTATGAATAAATAATTTCCTCTAATCCATTTTACTCATGACATAATGACAATCAAACCAATATGCAAACCTAGACAACTCTTTAGGACCAAAATAGACTTCCTAATGAAAATGTATGCTCTATAATGCTTGACCACTTGCATCGAAATTTTTATGATATTAAAAAAGTTTCATAACTTCATATACTCTTATACATGCTTAATATAGGAATTATATGAAAAACATATTACACAACAACTTTGACTTATAATTTAATCCAGAGGTGAAACAGACCCTTGTTCCTGCCACCAACCTTATTCACTAACTCACAGAAATAATTGACTCTACACATAGATTTTATGGATTAATAGACATCCCCTAAGATGATAACCTGACCATTACAATGAATAAGTCATTATAAACTGACATCACACCATGATAAGGTAGACATATACTTAACAACACAATCATGCACATATAGATACCACAAGACTAAGACATATACATTTTCACACCTTGAACAACCAAGTAAGGCCACAAAACATTATTATAAGCTTAAGAAAACATATCGTGACCCAATGGAGGAGACACTTATGAACCTATACAGATCCCTCTTACTCCAATGCTTCATATGAACCAATATAGATCTAAGAAGCCTAGTAGATGTATAGAACACCATGAACACCTAAAAGAATGTCTTTAAGAGTTCACAAGCCCTCTTAAACACTTGATAAAATCCTTCTACACCCTTATTTTGATATGAGTTGTGATTCATACCATGATTCGTATCAAAACATGATCTCGATGAGACACCATTATATCTTCTAGGATCCCAAATCCTTCCTTGACTGTTATGATCCATCCTAGACCTCTGGAAGCTTCTTTATGGCACCTTAGGTCCCTGTAAACTCTTATTTTTCCTTGATTAGTCATATTTACACTCTATATAAACATGAAAAACTTCATTACAATTAAAACATGCCACTAAATTCTTCCCTATATAGCCCTCAACTTGTCTAGGTGGATCATTCAAGAAAAATTTAGCAACTTGACCTCTCTCATTGCAATTCTAGCATACCATACTGCGAGCATGCTCGTTCATACTATCTCTCCAAGGATGATCATCTCTATCATACCTACTACACTCCTTTTCCCTGTGAAAAAATCCATTACAAGTAAAAAATAACCATTGAAATATATTTCATACCTATCGACATTAGGTTGACTAATAGGCTTAGTATTCTCATTGTCCTTCATGAAAGTCAACTTAATTCCTTCCTTTATGCTTGGTTCACCTACTTCCTAGCTTAAAACTAGATCCTATTACTTCATTTATTTGTACTTGACTTTAACTTCGAAGTCCAAACCAGCTCTATCACCTTCTCATTTCTGATTTCTCAAGATATCATCAAGATCCTTGGAAATTTTCTCAAACTTTTGAAATTATTTCTCTTTGCTAGTTGCATCAGCTAACTCCTTCTTGAGAAGAATCACTTCTTCTTCCTTATATTTCAAGTTTATATTCATGGTACTCATCTACATCTCTAGTCTTCTCACTATTTCATCAAGATTCTCTATAATAGCCCAATGCTTCTCTTCTATTTACTAAATTTTTTCCTCATATTCTTTGACTTGTGATTTCAATTTCTTATTATTCTTCTTAACATACATCAATTCAGATTGAACACAATTAAATTCAGTTTTAGCATCACCTTATTTATCTTTAGAATCTTTACATGAGCTTGATAATAAGTTACCGAATAATGTAGAGCCTCCACTCATGGATCTCATAACATATTTTTTCATAAACAAGACCTCATCACCTACATCTCTATGATCATATTCAGACTCAAAATATGAACTATCAATCTCACTACTTGCTTCAGAGGGATAGGCCTCTTCCATTTTGTAAAAATTATTTTTAGCCTTATGTTTAAAAGAAGACTTCTTGAACTCCCTCTTCTCTATAATATACTTCTAATTTTTCTTTTCATGACCACCTTCATGATCATCATTATATTTATTCTCATTCCTATGAGGGAACTTAGCAGCAAAGCAACCTACTTTATAACAATTAAATCATTTAAAATGAAGTTTTCCCTTATGCTTACTAGTTCCAACATTCATTCTTTTAGGAACCATAGAAAATAACTCTTCATCATCTAAATTATGTGTAGCATCATCAACCGTAGTCTTCTTGTCATTTGACATATTCTCAACCTTTAAAGCTATTTTTTTCTTAGCTAGTTTAGAATCAACAATCCTCATTTCATATGTGTTCAAATTGCTATGAACTGATCCATCTTCAAAGTAGTCAATTACTTGGCCTCTTAATTAACAGATAATTTGGGATCAAACCTATGAGTTGGGGATCTCAAAACCTTTTGGACTACAAATTATTCTTTCACATCTTCTCATAAATTGTTCATGTTGTTGACGATCTTGTCAACTCTAAGAAAATATGAAGCAATGGACTCATCATCCTTCATCTTAAGACTTTCAAACTAATATCTAAATGTCTGAAGCTTATAAATTATTACGTTGGAGTCTCCTTCATACAAATTTTGAAGCTTCTCCCATGTTTCTTTTGTTGACTTGTAATGCATTACCTTTCCCATATCAAATTCTCCTAGACCAAATAATATAGCATTGAAAACCTTTGAATTGTCACTACATGCCTTCTTATCTGTATTACTAGTTGGTGGAGTAGTATGCACAATTTAATCATCTTCCATAGATTTAAAAATATCAAACCCTAGGGACATGATATGATTCTTCATCATTAACCTCCAACAAAGATAATTCACACCATCAAATAATGGTTCCTTACTTTTAGAAGAACCACTATGTTGACACATCATTTTATGCTTCAAAGGATCTCCTTTCGAGAGATCAAAATTATCGAAAAAGACCTTCTCTGATGCCAATTTTTAGAAGCACAATGGAATAAGAGGGAGGGAATTATTCCTTACAAACTTAATTCAATTTTATATTGCTTACTTAAATCATAAAGCAATTAACCATTCATTAGTGTGTGTACAACATCATTAAACATGCACTCAATCAATAATAAATAAGAGAGACAACACTATAACATAAGATATAAGTGGGAAACCCTCAAGGGGAAGAAAACCTACTTAAAAATTGTCTGATATTACAAAAATTAAAGAATCAAGTGAATATTACACATCACAATATATTTCTTTAGTGAGGCACTAACCCCACAAGGAACACCAAACCCTAAAGCCTTGTCTATATTACTAACAAAAAGAGCCTTGCATGAATATGAATCACCATAAAATATTTTTATGAATGTATCACTGATGATATGTTGCAACAACTCAGCTTATGGTGATCACAAGATTCAGCTCCAAATACCTTCAAACCCTAGCTTCTCCAACTTTCTCTATCTCTCACTTTTTTCACTTATATTTTCTTCAACATATTACACACACTCTTAAAAAAATTATTCAACTTGTAATTCACTCTCTAATCTCTCAAAAAATTCCTTAGTACCTGTAACATAGACTCACATAGGTCACACTTTTCCCACTTTCTCAACTAGTGAAAATTTGAATTCAAACATGCACTTTATACCCTTCTCAAATATAAAACACACACTAAGTAAGTTTCCATCCTTTGGTTTTACCAATTAAAATTTAAAAAATCCCAAATGAATCATTAAATAATTCACATATGACTCTTATAGGTTTTTCAAGCCCTAAACCACTCATCTTACACAAAACAAACTCGAAACCCCATCACTAAGATGAGTAAAATCCCCTAACACCTAGACCGTGATTATTAAAGATATTAAATTCATAAAAAATGAGTAATATATCATAAAAACATCATCCATGGTCATTAATTATCTTATACCAATCAAATAATTCGTAACAGAACTCAAAAACCTTATATACTTCACACAACAACTTCCACCTTGTCTTCACCTTTGGGCCTAAATACTACCCAAGATCAAATAAAATATGGCATGTAACCACTATATGGAAACATAAAGACCTTTATAACACATCCATGTATTATTTATCTCTTGAAACATCCTTATTCTCAAACCACAACAACTTTCCTCTTCACCTAATCAAGTTACCCAAAAACTAGTTTTACAAACACAACTAGTTTTCACCCTTTCTATCACTTCCAACACCTTAAAATTCCTTAAATATGAAAAAAATAATTCATATTTACTTTACAGGTGATATAAATAATCAACTAATACATATCATGCTTTAACCAAGTCAATCTTTAAGCCTTATTGATCATGTCCTAAAAATCGTCTTACCTTCTTCCTCACAAATAGTCCTAAAAGACCCATAAAATCTCATCATAAAGATACAAACCATATATGATTTTAAATATCTATAAATACTATTTATATAACATATTGTAAATTTTTACAAATCTAAGTGGAAGGCCTTCAACCAAGACCATATCTTAAAACATCTTAGAACTGCCCCAAAACTGCTATTTGACTAGTCTTCAAAAACATGGTACACTTTACAATTTTAGATGCATCACCATGACCTAAAACCACCATTTAAATCAATAAAAACTCCAATAATTAAAACATTTCCATTTATTTTTAAAATCCTTTGGATAATATTGTCCAAACTAAACTTCGTCATAAACAGGTCTATTAGAGTGGGGTCCACTCATCACCACAAACTCTACTGTGAATTTTTGGAAACCTAGAGCAGTCATATACATTATCAAATCATCATAATAGTACTATAAATCAATTCTAAGCACTTATGAGGAATATATATCCTCCCATTTTTTAGATAAGGTTTTAAACACACTCATTAACTAATTTTAACTAAACTAGGGGAAGTGTAATGATAGTTAATCTAATCTATGAGGACATTAAAGTTGTAAATAAATACACTAAAACGGTATGAAGTAATAAAATAATCAAAATACCAAAAATGGAGCCATAATGTGCAAGAATAAAGTGAGGAAATAACTCAGCTGATTATTGATGATTGTCGCAGAGTGTTGCAAGTCTGACTGGAAATTCCATAAGCAAGAACGGTTGCACAGAGGTCCCAAAAAGGGTGGATATGGAAGATCTGAGAAGAGTGGAGCACCCATGAGGGTACTAAGGCACCCTGGTATGGAAAAAAGGTGCCCTGGTCTCTGAAAAATCTTAGTATCTAATACTTTTAGGATTAGAAGATGACTTGTAACCTTCACTGTTTGTCACATTGGATTTGTTGAACTGCACTGAATGTACTGAATAATGTAATGGTAACCTGCAAGAGAAAAAAAGGAGTATTAAACCCTAGAAAATTAAAAATGCAAATGAATGGGTCGGACTGAACTCATTTGCCACAATAAAATTCTTACTAAACTAAGTGTTGCACTACATTTCAGCCCCAAATGTAGTTCTAGTGTGTGTGCATGTCCTTCCCTAGGTGCTCTTATCCCATTCACACTATGTAAAGTAGCGAGAAATAAATAAATGTATAAAATGTAATAACATATGTGCATGGAATAGAATATAACCCCTCCCCCTATGAATTGTTTGTTGATGCAGATCTTTTAGCCTTGATGCATGGAACTATGTGGACATAAATGATGCAATGGATGCAACTCTAGATGGAGTGATAGTATTATGTAATGCTAGGACCCTCATTATGGTCTCATAAATTTGTATTTATAGGGTTCTCTTGCTCTAATTTTGTAATTAATCCCAACATAGATGACTAGGAAAAAGATAAGGATAAAAATTGGATAGAAAGAGCCCAAAAAGAGGTGGGAAAGTAGAAAAAGAATCATGGTGCCCCAGGTGGTACCAAGGTGCCCCGGGGCACCCTAGTTTAGGATAAAATGATGGGAAAGTTCTAAATGAGATTGGGAATGTATATAAAAATGTGCAAGAATGACAAAATAAAAGGTAAAATAAGATGGCCAAAAGGTGGGATTAATTAGTACTTTCTTCACTCAAGAACCTTCTAAATAGTAGTATGAGAACAGGATAAATAATGTCTAAAGTGCATGATTTAAAGTATAAATTTTTCCCCCACTTTATTTTGGGTAGTGGAAAGCTTGGTAACATAAAGTAGATAGAGATGTGTACCTACTGTCCATGTAGATTGTAGAAGAAAACATGCCAAATGACTAGACAAAATCATGGAATGATAAAAAATGATGGAGGAGCATGGAAAATATAGATGAAAAATGCACATAGAAACAATGATGAGAGTGAACATATGGCAGAATGCTTGTGTAGTTGTTGTGGTGTGTGTCGTCATAGAATGTTGATGTTTCCATTGTTGTTGTCCCCAATTTGACTACTTATTTCTCATACGATCGGACCTGCAAGGAGAAAACAATCAAGTATTCAAATATGTATGTATGTAAAAATGCTATGTAAAATACACGTGTATAAAAATGTGTAAAATATGCAAATGTAACATACATGAAATGAAAATTTTAAATGGAACATGTGAACCTGATCCATGTCGAGAGAAAGGGTGTAGAAGGATATCTTGTACTATTGTGAGTTTTTTGGGTGATCTCACGCCACCCTGGTTGAAGAAGTGTAGGGAAGAAATGCTCTGTTTCCTCCAATCTCTAACCACTCCTATTGAAATTTTTGTGAAGAGATCTTTATACCTGGTCCTAGTTTTTTGGGTGATCTGACACCACTCACCGAAGTAGTGTAGGGAGGCACACCCACTGTAACCTCCAAGCCTGTAAATACTTCCCACAAATGATAAGGACACCATGTCCTATAAAAGATGTTGTTAATGGGGTTCATAGACTGGTCTAAACCCTCTCATTGTATGTAAACCCACAATGTCAAGGGCAGAAAGTGCATTGCACTAAACTAGTGTAGCTACAATGTGTTAGTATATAAACCCCAAAATAATGTCCCCCTCTTTGGGGGTGCATACGACACTGTTGATAGAAGAATTTTGACCCAAAAGAGGACCAACTACACTCTAAAGTGTGTACCCTGGAAAGTGCTTAATAGAAACCAACGCATGCACAAACAAGAATGCTAGCCAAAGAAAAGTGTAAAGAAAAAAATGCATGCATATAGAAAACATGTGTAAGCTATGCAAACACTGTAGTGAATGTAAACACATAAGAAACAAGTAAGCTTTAAAAATAGGGTTTCAAATATGGGAAATCACTCATGATTTTAGAAGACGTGCAAGAGTGTTATGGCCACAAACAACAAACAAGTGTGCACACAAACATAGGGAAAAGCCTGCATACAATGGAAAACACTAGCAGACAAGTAAAAAAAAGAAAACAAGTAGTCATGGAAACATGTAAACTAGCAAAAAAAGTGTTGCACATGGAACACCCATTAGCATGTTAGAGCAATAACCAATATGTAAAATCATGTATGATCAAGTAATGTAAGATGATAAGTACAAAATGAAATAATAACACCTGTATGAGATGAATTTGGATGCCCCATCGACCAGTATAGGAAGGGTAGAAGGTGACCATCCATGCCACGTGTAGGAGTCATGTATCTATGATCACACTAAACAAAGGTATGAACACACATGTGTGGATGGTATAAATAATTACATTTAAGACATCACGCTAACATGTGTAGTAAAGTGAACACGTAAAACACTAGAAAACAAGAGTAAATTCCCCCAAGAGAATACAAAATGGAATGGAATGAAAAATTGAATGATAGGAACCATGTGCCCCCCCTCAGTGGATGGATGTGTATGTAATGAGGTTCATTTTTTTCCCCCCTTGACAGTCAAGAATGAACTGCAAATGAGAGTGTGTCATGGGGAAATAGTTGAGTAGTATTTTTTGTGTCTAGTGCACTGTGATGAATGTGTATGTGTAGTGATGAAATGCAACATGTATAAAGAATGTGTGTGAACCCTATAGCTAAAGTGTATATCATGAATTTTTGAATGGATGAGTGATGATGTAACCTAAGGTGTATACTATGACAAGATGAAATTAGAATGATTTACGATTTAGCCTAAAGTGTATGCCACTATCCTAGGAATGTTGCATGATGAAATGTCACATGGTGAGTGTAAGGTCCATTTGATTGGTAAACCCTCAATAGTAGAGTATCGACCTAGGAACTAAAGTGTTTCATAAGGTGGTGAGTGTAGCGCGTAGAAAAATGTAGTCTATGTAGTAATGATAAAATTACTATAGGATAAGTAGAATGTGTACATACACATTATGGGCAATGTAATATAGGATGTGTAGGGTGTGTAGGATGTACAACACACAATGTGTAAGATGCAATAATGGGTGTAGATAGAAATGGAATATGTAATGATAAAATGTAAATCTAGACTCATATGGAATGGAACCTAGCATAGTATATAGAATATATGTATAAATGCATAGTGTATGATGTGAATATGTATAGGTTATGCATGGATAGCCTAATAATTTATGTAATGTGTATGATGTCGATGAATATAATAGAGAATAAGTGTATAATGAATAGTGTATGACACAAAATGTATGATGAAATGTAATCTATAATTTCTAAGGTGTAGTGTGTGGGGTTTAGTGTAATGGTAATCCCTCAACAATCAAGTGTGAACGGAAGCACAAGAGTGCATCATCGGGTAACGATGGTGTTATGACGTGTGATATGGTATGACTATAGGAAAGAAAAATACATGATAAATACAAAAGGCATGATATAAGACAATTTAAGCATCCTAAAATATGAGGGGTTGTGTGTGTTAGGTGTTATTCCCCCTGCGGTAGTGTTCTAAGAGACTATGTAAACTCATCAAAGAGATTTTCATCCTTTGGATCAAAATCTAATGGATATGCATTAGTAACTTGGTAAGGTATAGTATTAGGTTGATCATGTAATTAACCATTGGGACGTAAGTGATACATTCCCATAGCATGCTCCTCATTGGTGAATAAAGGGAGTGGGAAACCATGTGTGTACAAATGAGTGAGATTCTATGTATACCCTAGGAAAGAACTATTACAGATGATAATGTGTCCAAAAGGCACATGAAAGGATATATCTATATGATCCAGATCTAGGGTTCCCCAATATAATCAAGTCAATATTGTCCTAATGTGAGTGGGAAAATAGTAGGTGTGCATGCAAGAAATACATCAAGATGAAATACATAAAGCCCATAGGATATTGTAACATGGACTAACCCATGATATAACTAAGGTTGATATGGTGGCGGTTGAATATCAAAAATAAAAAAAGCTATTTGAGGCAAACCTTTGTGCATACATATAGTTTTGGGTAAAGTAGGATCTAACGGAATGTGTTCCTAATAAGAACCATGTATGAAGAGTGTGTAATTGAATGTTAAGCATGATAAAGTAGGAAATGTATGTGAAGGGGGATGTGATAGATTTCCATTCATAGACTGGACATGCCCCTGATATGGAATCATAATGGTATTAGTAGCAGGTAGAAGAGAAGAAATGGAATCTATCACACAAATAGTACCATCAAATTGTGGTAAATGAGGTGGTTTTCCATAGGTTGTGGGTCATTTTTAGTATTAATGCATGGAATAGGTAAACTGGTGTTCAGAGCTCAATCACAATACTAAAATGGATCATGGTCGTGAAAAATAGTATACTCCATGCCCTCATGTAATAACTTAACATAGTTATGGATAGTAGACATAACAAGTCACATGGCATGAAGCCATGGTCAACCAAGTAGACAACTATAAGTAACTTGGAAATCAACAACAAGAAAGACCATGTGGACAGTCTTAGGACCAACAATGATAGGTAATGTGACTTGACCAAAACATGGATGAGTGGGACCATCATAAGAACACAATGAAATAATAGAGGGACTAATGTCATGAGCGGTGAGACCTAAAACTTTGAGAAATGACATGGGACACAAAATAATATTAGATCCATTGCCAATTAAATTTCGCTTAACAACGACATTATGAATGGGAGATATAATATGAAAAGCTTCATCATTGTCAAAAGTAGCACAAAAATTATGAGGAGTGGATGGGAAAGTAATATACTGAGACAATGCATCCACAAAAGTATTATAGACTATGTCAGGATGAGTGTTGTCAAGAATATGTGTAGTGAAAAATAAATTAATAATTTGATCTCGTGATTTGGGGTGAAGAAGTAAAAAGTCATGAAAGGAGATAGCCATTATGAAGGAAGCCTGAGAATAATGGAGATTGGAAGAGTGTGTTGGTCGAGTTTGGTTCACCAAAATGATTAACTAAAATTAACTAAACTAGGGGAAGTATTATGATAGTTAATCTAATCTAGGAGGACATAAATGTTGTAAATAAATGCACTAAAACCATATGAAGTAATTAAATAATTAAACTAATAGAAATAAAACCATAATGTGTAATAATAAAGTGAGGAAAACTCAAATGATTATAGATGATTGTCGTTGGTTTAAATGGAAATTCCAGAAGCAGGAACGGTTACACATAGGTCTTGAAAAGGGTGGATTTGGAATATCTAAGTAGACTGTTGCACCCAAGAGGGTACTGGGGTGCCTTTGTATCTAAAAAATCTTAGAATCTGATTCTTTCATGATCGTATTATGACTTATAACTTTCCTTGTCTATTGCACTGGATTTTCTGAACTACATCAAATGTACTGAATAATGTAATGGAAACCTACAAGATAAAAAGTAGTATACAACCCTAACAAAATAAAAGATACAAATGAATGGGTCGGACTAACCTCAGCTACCACAACAATGGTCTTACTAAACTGAGTGTTTTACTACATTTTAGACCCAAATTTAGTTCTGGTGTGTGTGTGTGTGTGCATGCGCGCGCGCGCGCGTGCGCATGTCGTTCCTTAGGTACTCTTATGCAAGTCACACTATGTGAAGTAGCGAGTAATAACTAAATTTAGAAAATGTAATAGCATGTGTGCATGGAATAAAATAAAATCCCTACCCCTCTGAAGTCTGTGTTTATAAAGATCTCATAGCCTTAATGCATGGAACCATATGGATGCAAATGATGTAATGGATGGAAATATAGATTAATTAATAGTAATAGGTGATGATAGGACCCTCATTATGGTCTCATAACTTTATATTTATAGGGTTCTCTTGCTCTAATTTTATAATTAATCTTGATATGGCCAATTAGGAAAAAGATAAGGATGGAAAATGGATAGAAAGAACCCAAAAATGAGGCAGGAAAGTAGAAAAAGGATCGCGACACCCCAGGTGGGACCAAGGTGCCCTCAACCACCCCAATACAGGCCTGGGCACTGCATTTTAGGCTAAAATGATGGGAAAATGCCAAAAAAGATTAGACATGTATATAAAAATGTGTAGAAATGACAAAATAAAATGTAAAATATGATGGCCAAAATGTGGTATTAATTATTACTTTCTTCACTTAAGAAACTTCTAAATATTAGTATGAGACCGGGCTAAATAATGTCTAAAGTGCATGATTTTATGACTATAGACATAAAAAGTAGTTTTCCTTCTTAACATCCATTCATAATAACATGATAATGAAATGAACTTATTATTTTTTTGAAACCTTATATAATAAATTTAGAAACATCCCTGAAAGATAAATTTTCCCATAAAAAGCACATAATTCAAGGTGAGCATCAAAAGGTGCAATTCAAGCTAGAAATGACCTTATTTCACTAAACACCACTTATATTGCAAAATCCTTTTCAGAGTGACTCAAAAAAATTCTCACACCTGTAAGACACCCCTATGCATCATGTTAAATCATATGCATATCTCAAATAGTTCTCCATCTCTCCATCAAATAAGAATTTCATGACTAGCCCTTGGGTTTTTACATGGTTGAGGCCAGGGTTAACTTAACCAACACTAAAAATTATCATGAAACCTCTCCAAAAGTACCAATCTAAAGTAGGTTTTGCTAAGGACATAGGAAATTTCCTTAGCATGAGGTCTTGGTCATGTGCTATGAGGTAGCAAGTGTGTCGGAATCCCTAGATATGTTGTTGAGGGTATTCTTTGCTATATAATTTGAGGAACTTTAAAAGTTCCCGTTGTGGAGGATATGGCTTGTATGGTACCAATGGGTGGATGTGTTTATTGTATATTTTTTCGTAGGATAATGTGTTTTTTAGGTCCCATAGAGGTAGCTTCAAGGCTAGATATTATTTTCATTAATTCTAAAAAAAGGTCAATTTGTAATGGTTGTTGCTGAGGAGTGAATTCCAAAGGATTAGGTTGGTTGTATATAGATGGACTTAGCTGTTAATATGGCTAGTAATTAAAAGGATATTATATTGCAAATGGATATTCGTAGGAATATTTTATGTAGGTTGTGAGGATATGGGTTGTGTATATTGAATATACTGATATTAGATATGCATGGATGTGTTTAAGAGGGGTTATAATTGTTGGGGTATGTGTTGAAATGAGATTGAGGTGTGAATGAAAGATTGACATTGTTGAGGTACACTTTGGAAAGAAATAGAGGAATGGATGAGTAACTGGGATGGTTAGGGTATGTTCTGAGATAAAATAGGGTGGTTGATGACTGTTACAAAGAAGGATGAATAGTAGAGATGGAACTTGTGTTAATGGGTGGTGTCGATGTTGTGATAGACATAAATATGTTTTGAATAGAAGATGCATGTTGGTGAGATGAGATAGGTTGAAATATGTTTAAGGGGATGGATGTTGAACTTATAGGAGTCTAGATTATACGAAACCAAAGGGCTTATCGTGGATGAAGTTGTGTTGGTTTTGTAATGAGATGAGGTAGAACCAGATGAGGGGTCTAGTGAATATGATGATTTTTTATTAGTTTTTTCCTAAGAGGATACAACATTGAGGTTGAAATTGATAATAAGAGTTGAAGACACAATATTGGATGTTTTTAATTCCCTTGTGGTTGGATAAGGATGGACTTGTTGGATGACTCGCTCAATGTTAGGATTAACAAGCCAGGAGAAGCCATAGGTAGTGTTAGTGACAGGGATTCATTGTTCAAGTGTAGAATATTGAAGAAGAACATCCCAGGAAAAAAATACAAGCATTGATGGCGAGAGGAATTGAATCCAAAATATCTATGTAGACTTGATCACCACCATTGAAGAAATGAGGGTTGGATGGGTCAGGGATTTTAGATGAAGAATATTGACTACTAGGAGAGTGTGGGGGTTCTTGATCATGTATTAGGGGTGATAAATATGCTTTTCTTGGTCAACTCAATGCATAAAATCATCAATACATGTTTAGTTGTTTTCTAAATATTGTTGGAAGCATTCTGCCATATTTTCATATATTTTTTGACACGGTTTTTGTCATGTTAGGACCATGAAAGAAAAAAATCAATGAAATGAATACTAAATCTAGAAATTTAATTACAATCAATCATGCAAGTTACACATAAGAATTTTCATTATATTTATTAAATTAGAATGAATGAAATGTGAAAAATGATTTATGAGGTCCTAGGAAATGACCATCTATGGTTGGTTTCAGGAAATGTTAGAGGATGGAGTCCTTGATATACCCAAATGTATATGAGGCCCAAATATGTGTTGGTTTCGGTATGAGGCATGGTATTGGAGCCTAACCTCTAACTTCATGGTCTCGCAGTGATAAGGGTGTTGCATGCTTAGCCAATATACCACCCACCAACGTTTTTATACTTAGTCAGAACACTGAGTCGTCTTATCCTCTTGGTGTTGATTTTGGTTTGGTTGTGTGTGAGGGAAATTAAGTGAATATAGTTAATTAATTTCCTAATTAGACTATGTAATCAAGAAAATATAAAAGGTTCATTTTACATCCCAAAAAATAAATATTAATTTGATGAAGACAACAGAAAAATGCGATGCCAAGAAAATAAAACCACAAAGAAGGCGTACCTATAATTTTTCTTTTGATTATTTTAGATTTTTTATTTTTTTGAATTTTTTGGAAATATATGCTCTAGAAGAGAAAAACCTGTAAGGGTTAGCTAAAAACAGGAAGGAAAAAGAAGAACCAAAGTCCTAAAGGTAGATTATCTTAGTAATTAAAAGTATACCACATAGATCATCGACAATTTGAAGGAATGACATGTGATTCACCAAAATTACAGTTGATTCTATAGAATTACTAATGTTTACAGAGTACAAAACCTGAGAATAATTATAAGCTAATTTTTTAATGGGAAACCAAGGGGACAGTCACCAACTCAACATTCCAAGAATGTATTAGGTAAATTTTAGGTCTATGCTATTAAGTGCAAAAAGTACCTAAAACTCAAAATATGGAAGGGTTTAATGATACCTACACCGACAATCACAATGTCGAGATGCTCGAATGTAGCAATGGATAAGTGCTCCTCCTTTATCCAAGTGAAGAGACCTGAAATAAAATATAGATAAACAAGGAATGTTAGATAAAATGGGATGAAGAAATTCTCGGTAAAGGCCAATTCTAGGAATCGAAAGGGACATCCTTGGAGGATGTCAAATCTTTTTTAAAGAATTAGGTGCTTTGATAATAATGATCAAATAGATAATGATAATGATAAGGAAAGATCTAAAACTCAAGGTTGAAAGGAAAATCATGTTCCACTTTATAGGTGGCCCAGGCTAAAGAAGTGGTTATCTAGATAACTTCAAAGTAATTGTACTAGTAATTCACAATTTATTGTTGAATTTTGTAGAGGAAATCGATGTGATCCTCAATTTCCTCGATATATGGTGTGAAATCAATAGCACACAAAGTGATATCATGCAGGACGTCAAATTGCTACTGGATGGTCAAGAGGTCATAAATTCTTGTGATAGGATGTGATTGACTTAGACACGCATCTACAATAGAGAAAAATTTGCAAGAGGAAAGTTAAATAATGGTATATGTATAAAAATTTATAAAATTCTTTGATTGATTTGTAAGAATGTGATCTATAGAAGTCGCAGGTGATTCAAAGGAATTTTTGGTGATTTAAGAGAATCATGGGTGATTCAAGGGAATCAAAATGATCATTGTAAATATATTTATTTTCTCAATAAAAATAAAACTAATGAAAAGATAGATCTAAGTTGATGATTCTGTGATTGTTATGAGATAAGAACAATAATAAAATAAAAAAGGGGTTCCTTACAATGTGGAAATATGTTATGGAATTTCTTCAAAAGATGATTGACTTCATGAAGTTGATTATTGATTATCTATGAGGATTTTTGAAGATTAAGCTGTAAAATTGATGTGTTGTAGACTCCTAAGGAGACTTGATATTGCTATTGCGCTTGGATATTGCTCAAATGGCATTGTTTCATTATTTTGCTCAAAGATAGAGATGCATGTATTCCCAAAATATTTCTGAATATCCCTGAAATAGGAGTTGAATTTCCTATTTACAATCACTTGAAATTTGTTAGAATTGCCAACAATCCAGGAAATTTGAGGAAAAATTTTAGAAGTAATTTCAACCACGTCCTAAAAGGTATTTTTAGGTATGGGACGAGGAAAAATGGTTGGAAATATGTTAGATGAGTTGTGGAGATTAAGAGGTTAGGATAAAATGGTTTAGAAATGGTTAGGTGGTTTGTAGGAGGTTAAGGTAAATTTAGATTAGTGAAATTTCATTTACGAAGGGGTAAAAATTGGTTTTATGGTGTGAGGAGAATGACTTAGGTAATGTTTATAATGCTAGGTTTTGATAAGGAAATGTACATGTGTGGGGAGTAGGTGGGTGACAAAAATGTGGTGCCTACATTTATTTTAAAAATCCATTTGCATCTAATGGGCTTCTTTCCTAGTGGAAGATCAACAAGTTGTAATGTGTTATTTTTCATTGCTAAATGATATTCAATATCCATGGAATATTTAAGAAGTTTTGACTATATGGATTCTTGAACTATAGAGGGATCAATAAATTCAACAACTTTACTCATTATGGAAAAATTTACCTCATGTCGATCCTTTCTCAGAGTCTGTAGTGTAGGTGTGGATTTGTTTAGGAGACCATCCAATTCGAATTCTTTGATCACATTAGTATACCATTTTGGCATATATTGAGTTATTCTCATGGGTTTGGGTCTTGTCAAATCATCACCATCATCCCCATTATCACTATAATCATCAGTGCGAACATCATCTTTTGTCTTCACAATAGGGTTGCTTTGAATATCTTGTGTGTTTTTGGAACAAGCCTCATTTTTCATTTTTCTCAAAAACCTCAACATCCTTTCTTATGTACACTTTTATGGTTTTTTTATAAATCATTTTGTATCCAAGAATTTATTCATTATACCCTATGAAGATGTATTTATCAACTTTCATGTCAATATTAGTTCTCTTCTTATTGGGAATATACATGCTTTCTTTGCATCCAAACATTCTAAGATGAGTAATAGATGGTTTCCACCCTAACCATGATTCATGTGGTGTTACCCTATCATGAGAAATAGTTAGAACTCTATTGAGAAAGTATATTTTTATTTTGGTTACTTCCTACAAAAATGTCTTTGTCAATCCTGAATCATTGATCATACATCACTTTATCTTCATGATTGTACGAGTCATTCTCTTGACAACACCATTTTTCTATTGTATATGTGAATGAATCATATATCAATGAATTTTATGAGCTTCCAAGAAGGATTTGAATTCATTATTGGTGTATTTCCCCCATCAATCTGAGTGGAGAGTTTTGATTTTTTGACCAAATTTTTTTTCAGCTGTAACTTTGAATTTCTTGAAATACTCAAAATCTTCATCCTTAGTACGAATACAATAAATTCACATTTTACGTGAAAAATCATCAATAAATATAATAAAATATTGAAATCCAAAATAACTAGGTCTAATGTGTTTGCACATATCTGTATGTACCAAATCAAGCTTACTTATATCCCGAAATGTATTTCTATAGAATGGTGTTTGATGTTGTTTACTTGCTAAGTAATGTTGACACTTTCTTGTGTCCTTCTTGAGAGGTGGAAATCCTCTCAATGTGTCATATCGATAGAGTGTGTCAAGTTATTTTAAAGTAGCGTGGCTAAGCCTCTGATGCCACAACTATGCTGAAGAGGTTTATTTTATCACAAGTTCTCAATCATATTTTGGATAAAATAAATCTAAAACATCTGGCCCATAATGGAATCCCTTGCAACAATTTTTGACCTTTTATATTTATCTCTAATTAAACAAAAATTCCTTTCTCCTTTACAGTCAAAATAAAATTTCAAATTATGATCTAAAAGTTGACTGACTGATAGTAAATTCTTAGTAAAAATCAGGACATATGAAACATCAAATATTTTGTAATTTTTTGTACCAAGGGGTAGAGGGATATTTCCAATACCTTAGATAATGTAGGATAAATCATTACTCAAAGAAACATGATTCTTGGTGGAGTTGTCGTGTATTATGAAGAGCCAATCCTTTCATCCAATCATGTGTTAGGTGGATCCTGAGTCAGCATGTTAGATAACATTCGGAAACATGGATTCTTTATTTGATTAGGTAGTGTACATGAACTATCAATTATTCATGTTATCTTATTATTCAACAAAATTGCCTTATTTTTGGGGTTTCTTCCTCTAGTTTAACCTTTTCTACCCTTTTTTATTATTTTTGTGTCCCTGATTAGACTCCCAGTTGTCTGAATTATTCTTATTTGACAATCATTTATGGAATGTATTGGAACCCAATATTTCAATTCATGGTGATTCCTACTACAAATCAAACATTTTTTTGTTTTTCTTCTTGTTTATTATTCTATTTCTATGACTTATAGTAAGAATGAAGTTGTCTATTCCTTTTCTGTTGAGAAGTGAGAGCTTGTTCTCCTAGTTAATCTCTTATATGCAAGGATTCCTCATGTTGTAACATATTCACCAACTTTTTAAAAGTTTGTGTTTGGAGTTTGACCCATTACTTTCAACATGGTCACAAATATTTTGTATAAGGGAGTTAAAGTTCTCAAGATGATGGGTACAATATATTCATCTGTCATGTCCACTTCTAGTGCCTAGAGTGATACCCTCAATGTCATAACATGAATTAGAATGGCCGTGGTCTTTTCACCATTATTTAGTTTTAGGAAATGTAGTGGAATTTGGAGATGCAAAATTGTGTTTCTACTTTTAGTCTCATAGACTGTGCTCAATTTTTCCCACACTTATTTTGTCATTTTAACATCACAAATGTGTGGTTTCACCTCATCTAAAAATACAAACAATGTGATCAAATTGGCCCTCTAATTTTCCCTGTCAAATTAAATTTTTCCATTTATGTCCTTTTTAGGGAAAAACTCGTGAGCCTTCAAAAACATTATAGATTTCTTCAAACTTAAGTTGTGTTCATATTTTTTTCTTCCATGTAGGAGCTACGAGTCAAGAAAAAAATATTTGGGAGAATTTTTGTCCATTTTGGGAGGTTTACAATCACCATTTTCTCGACTAAATGAGTCATTTGTCCAAAATTAATTATAATGTACTGAAAAAATTATTCAGATTGCTTTCCTGAAAAATTGAATTTTAGACAATTGTTTTGCTTTTGGGCTTTTGGACCTCTTATGGAGTGAAAAAATATATTTTCTTTGATTTTTTCAAAAAATATATTTTTGGTTTTAGACCCAATTAGGGTTTTCTCCTCTAGCTGGTTTAGAGAGTTTTTAAATGGACTTAGCACAACCTATGTATGGTAGGTCCATTATATTATGAAGTGAGGTTGATAAAAAGTTTTATGTGCCTTTAAAAATGCCTTCTAGGGTTAAGGGAGGGAGATAAAACCCATTACCCTTTACAATCTAAGTGCCTTAAAAAAATTCACCATTATAGCTATATAAGGGCTTGAAACATATCAGGACCCACATTGCATATATCCACTTATAAAAAAATGACTTTCTTTAATAAAAATTGTGAACTACCTTTCATGTGAGGCATCTTTGTGGCAAGAGGAGATTTGACACTTGAATTATTAGGGTATGGTTATTTTGATGGCCTAATACATTGAAAATGTGGTTAAACACCCATGGTTTTTGTGTTCCCACATGTGTTTGGAGTTTGATCTATGGGGTTGTTATTTTTTGTAGGTTACTTGGAGGTTTGTTATTACTTTAACGCTTGTGTAGATGGATTATCCCAAAATCAAACTTTGATGGAGAAGGTATGAATTCCCTTCACCATATTTTTTTTTATGTTTAAAGAATCTCTTCGTGTTTTTTCTTGGAGGATCTTTAGTAAACAAGTAGTAATAGAGACTAGTGGAGCAAGGTTCCTTTTAATCACATACCACACTTAGGTTAAGTAAATTAAACTTGCCTTCTTTATTTGATGTGGATTGGGCCTTGTATATGAAATGCTTTATCTAGGAGTTATAGATCCTCCTTTGGAGTTTCTTTGTTTACAAGGTTCATTCAATGGAACTCAAACTTGTAACTCACCAATTGCACTCAACATTATATGTAGTGCAGAAGTGTGGGGAGCTTAGAGAGCTCAGGCCCCCACACATGACTTTAAAACTCATAAGGATGTCAACCTAAGGAAAATCATCCACAACAACATAGATAGAATTAAATTCCTCTAAATCTAGAGGTCTATCAGAGCTAGTTGAAGCTAAAAGCTTCACTAAATGTAGAGAAAAATCCCCTAAAGGGGAAAAATATTTATGTTTTAGCAAGGATAATTACCCAATGTCTTTAAAGGAAAATAGAGTAGCTTCTAGACTTGTGAAACCTATGATTACACTTTTAAACATTAATTTATACTTTATTTATGATCAAATGGAGAGATGGGTATATAACAATTTGGATTGTGGAATTACAAGTGGTTGTTGTGGCTCACTTAATATAACACCCCACAAGTTAAGTCAAGATTATAACAAGATTGTCATTTTGGACTGATTGTGACATCAAGAAAAAGAGAAACAAGTGTTTATGGTAAATGTTAGAAACCATGACAAAGGCAATAATTTGGTTATGAGGAACTAATGTTGATCTTGTGATTATCTAGCATAAGGATGTCATTGATAATTATTTCCTTAGAACAATATTATTGTTACTGGTTAAAGTTTTCAAACCTTAATTCAATGAGTCTCATGACATATGGTGAACAACTTAAATAAAAGGCCTAAAGTATATGGTATATATTACTTCTAGTTAATCTTAGGGCCTGATTATAATATAGGACATAAAGATGTAAGTAGAAAACCTCACTTATCAAAATCATGTGCATTGGATTATGCATAAAAGTTACTTAACAAGCCATTTATGGAAAAACTTAATGCTTATTAGGTTTGAAAGGGCATGAAGCCAAAATCAAAGCTCAAGTTATGAGGCTCCTAATAATTTGATTGCACAAGTACGGTTGACATAATGTGTCACACTAAAGTTATTGGGCCATGATATCACATTAGGCCCTAGTTTAAGTGTTTCTAAGGATATATATATATATATATATATATATATGTATGTATGTATGTATGTATGTATGTATGTATGTATGTATGTATGTATGTATGTATGTATGTATGTATGTATGTATGTATGTATGTATATATGTATGTATATATATATATATAGTACTAGCCTTATAGGGTAATGTATTTTAAACATTGGAATCTAGTGAAGAGATTCACCTAACCCATATTAATGATTATTCACTTAATTGATTATTTGACTTGGGCTTGTGAATATTGGGTCATGATGTTTACTTTGGGACTATGAAATTATTAAAATTGATTTTTTGTGTTATATGCAACACTATTAGACTATATTGATAATTAAAAGGTTATCATTGTTGATTCTTTTATAGTTCCTAGGTCAAAACCGATCCCATACATGTGAATTTTTGGTAAAATGATAGCTTCCAAATCTTGCTCAATCACCATGCATTGGTTAGTTTTTCAAAGATAATGATTAAGGTTTAAAACTCATGCAAACTAAACTAATGACTTATTATTTCAAACTAAACTTGATATTTGTTAGAAAGGAGGCAGTGGATTAGGCCAAAGCCACTTATGTGGCACCCCTGTCAATTAATGTTATTAATTCTCTTGAACTAATTAAAGCTTATTCAAGCACCCACCATTGCATAAAGTTCATTTGATGGTTTTTTAATAATAACTAGAGCTTTGTGAGGGTTTGTATGTAAAAGTGGTTTTAATGTCATTAATGTATATAAATATGCTACTTTTTTTAAGGCATTACACTAGTTCAATGGTTTCTCTGGATTTTGGCTTGAAATTGGTATTTGATTTGTGGCTATGAAAATAGTTGGATGAAGAGTTTAGTCTACCATTCGAGGAAAAAAACATCGCTTATTCCTCCTAACCATTTGATTCATTTGATATTGGTTTGAATAATATTTACAATAATGCTTTGTTTGAGAAGATGCAAGCATGTTAAATCTATGAGCTTAATGTTTATAAAAAGGTTTCATGTGAATAAAAATGTTGGTTATAATGGCCAGAATTGCATAGGATTTTGTTTTAATACCTATAATATTGTTCCTTATGTATTTATAGATTATGGGTTGATTAATAACCTTAGGAAAAGATGAATATATTTTAAAATGTGGTATGTATTATTTTTATTTAGTAAAAAATGTTCGATTCTAAGGATAATAGATTTATCTTACTTAAGTTATAAAGGGGTTATTCAAAAATTATTGGGCTTGGAATGATTTGTTACAATAACTATAAAAATCAATTAAGGTAATTACCATGATCTTGAAATATTACTACTCCTTACGTATTTATAGATTATGGGTTAGAAGATACCCAGGAAAAGTGTAATAAATATGTAAATGTTGTCTATGTCTAGCTTTACAAAGAAAATTATTACTGATGTGGATATGGGTATGGAATGATTTATCATAGTACCTTGTACAGATCGATGGGTGTAGTATTCTAATGTGTGGATTTTGTAATTGTTATACGAATTCATTCAAGAAGACGATCTCTAAAGAGTCATAGGGTTCACCATGTCTTGAAATGTATGCTCTAGGAAATACCCTAGGATTTGCTTGATTTAATAGAATTTCCCTATCATAACATTGGGTGTAATTGATGGTGCACCTGTTATTTGTCTCTATACTAAGGTCTAGTTTGATATTGAATCACCCATAACCCACAGGATCTAAAGGATCGATATCGATTGAATAATCTATATGATCGAAGGAAGAACATGGTGTTGGGTTCATAAATTCATGGTTTTCATTATAAAAGAGTCATTTGCTACAGGGATGGTGAAGTTATGATTAACTTAAGTTAGTATTGATTGATCTAGTTACCTTAAAAATGTCGATTGTCAGTTATATTATGACTAGTTGTTCTCCAAAATATGATAAATAGTAGCACTTTGCTAATGTAGCACTTTGATCATAATTTATAAAATCATGGTGCAATTTTTGGTAATTACCACAGGTATGGAAAATAAATATTTTCCTTGGTTATTATAATGACTTCTAGGACTAGGTTGTGGTATTGAAGTGACAGAATAGAGTGATTAGCTCTAGGTTTGATAATTCTGGCACATTATCATAAATTAAGACTAATGTCAAGGCTGAAACAACATATTGTTACAGGGGTGTATTTTTCTTTCCTCTGTTAATCCTTGACTAATTCATGGTTGGGTTAAAAATAATGTAATTAAGGGGCATACAATTCCCTTATACAAACAACCACCATATCTTAGTAATGATTGGAATAAATGTTTAGTTGGGACATCTCTATAAATTGCTAAAAAGGAAAATGAGAATTTCTCTACCATCGGTACTAAATATGAACCTTGGATGAGTAATTGTAACTAAGTCTTCAGGAAGAGGGAATGTGAATATATACATGGGAATGTTGTGGTTTATGAGATAACTACTCATCTATGAAGGGTTATAGATTTGAAGTTCGTTAGAACTTATAATGGCTGCTTGGAATTGATCTAAAGTATTGATTTATTATTAAGGTGTTACTATTGAAGTAAAAACAACTTTTGGTTAAGAATAGGAAGATATGTTTTCTTGTTATGTTTGATAGGAGATTTATATTGTTATCTAACCTTCTCTAGATATCAAAAGGAATAATAAATGTGTCATTTTATTTATTATAATATGTTTTTAAAGATATAACAATGATCATTGTTAGGGACATTAATATAATTATCTTATCTTGTCATAACTTATATTATGTGATCCATTAATATTTATCTGCCAATATGGTTCACTCAAAGGAGGTGAGATGGTCAGTGCTTAATTGATGCAAAATAATTTATTTAAATATGATGTTTGATGCATTTCATTCTTATGTTGTTAGTATGAATTTTCATATTGCACGGTATTTATTCATTCTAATATCTTATGACATAAATTGTTAAGTGGGATAATGAGAATTTTCTTGCTCAGTTCAGCTAAACTAATATTTTCTAACAAATTGCAAGAAAGTGAGTGAATATTAGCAAGTGGGAAATAAAGAGATAAAATGGTTATCTAACTTGAGTTTCTATGCTTACTTTAAGAAAATAAAGATTGTAGTTAAAGTTGTTGAAATCAGAGATTATTTATTATGATTAAGAAGTCATTTTAATTTGATGGGAAAGTGATTATTTGAGAATGCATTATGCTAATCTATGTATTATGTTGTAATATGGTTATGAAATTTGATATTTGATCAATAGAATCATTACTTGCTTCTTGTTGAAAAGCTATTGTTTATTTAACCTGAATTTATTTAAGACCTAAACTATGTACTAGTATCTGTAATTGGGTATTGTTGATAATCTTATGATTTAGTATGAATATCGTGCTTTTAGTTGATTGAGAAAGGTTGTTATGATTTAGTAATATCATCAATAAGTTAAAGTGTTATATTATAAAATTAGTGATGTAAGATGCATTTTAACCAAAGGAGACATATTTTTGAATACTTAAAAGTATTTTTAACAAAAGGTTGTAAAATATCTTAACTCAATTTTGGAACAAAATGCTTAGCATATAATATGTTATTCCCTAAGTATGTATTTGAGAAACCTACATAAGGGTGAATCTTATAGTAGAAGTAATTACCCCGTAAGGAAAATAAGAATTTAAAACTTCTAAATAAATTGACATGTAATGAATGAGTCTTTGACATTTTTAATTTTGACCTTTTGGGGCAGCATCAAAACCTTAAAGGGGACTAAGTTGATTTGTTACATAATCAAATCTGATTCTTGTAATATGACATAAGACTCTACGTAAAAATGATAGGTGCGAGAGTAAATATAAATAGAAGGATGTTCTTCTACACCTAAGCATATTGTCAATTCGAGAAATGGTAAAATGAAGTATAAGTCCTATCAGTTTTATCATCATCAAAGATATGATGTGATGAACATTTATGTTGAAATTTTACTCCAACTACCAATATGAAATGAGGTAAATTCATTCTTAATCAAATTAAACTTAATTACATAAAGGACCCATAGAATATGGGATATGGTTGGGAAAGAAATGTATGGGGGATTAAATCCTTCCATACTAATCTACTATGAAATCATAGTTATGATGCTAAATGAAAATGATGAACTTGTTATTAGAACATGTAGGTTATACTCACGTTGATTACTTAATCAAACAGATTCACTATGAAGGATTAGGATCTGTATTCTCAAAATAGTGAGTTTAATATAACCATAATTAAGATATGACAATATCTACATATGCCAAATAATAGAATGTGAATGACGATCCTATAGCAAAGATACATTTGAATATATATTGGATGTCAAAGAAATTGGCATGAATATCCAATAAGAATAATAAAGTTTCTGAGTTGCTAGTAACCTTGCAAATAAAAGGGTTTTGAAAGTATCTTGAGCAATGAACCTAAGTTTGGTATGGATATTATCACAGAAGTTAATCAAGAGAATGAGTGTATCACTAAACTTGGATACCTAATATGAGTAAGATCCATAAGCATGTAGAATAGACCTTGACTGACATAAAGGTGCAAAAGTATACCTAGATAACATGATTCAATAAAATAGAACAAGTGTTATTAAAAAGGGGTAATGAAAGTGATAAAATCGGTGTCTCATAATTTTGGAGTAATTAGGTGGCTTTGCATAATTTCACATATGGGTAAAGTATAACATTGATAGATTTTTACTCCCTGGATAATGAGAGACAATCATTTATAAAGATTTGAAATCAATCATTAATTGTGTAAAATTATAAGTTTGGGATCACTGACCTAAGGAAGGGAACTATCACTTATATATGAAATTAATAGGTAAAAAGGAATATAAAATATTTCAAGGAACTACATTTGACCTATTGTGCTACTATAAGGTAGGACCTAGATACATTCTCTCACGATGAAAGTGTTCGTGGAATCTATGGTAACCTGTCATGATTAAATTAATTAAGATACAGTGTTCCAATTTAGGACCCTTGACGAGTCAACTCACTATGGTTGTTACGTGGTCGTATCCACTTAATGACCATAGTCGTTATTTGGATACTTCTGCATAACAATTATACGAGTTGCCTCATTAAGACCCTGAATTGTGACATGGTAGTGTAGTGTGAACAAGCTTCGTTAAAGTTATAAGTATGGAATGTACCTCACGCGATGTACCTCGATGCCAACTTAGAATGGTTGTGAAAAGGGAAGTGGACCAATAATTATGTGAATCATTACATGAGGGACTTACCTTCCCACATGCATTTTAAGTTGTCACAATGACACATCTTCTAGTTGGTTATTTCGGATTTGTACCTTGCTCAAGACTTGTAGATGTTTAAAGCACCATTTTTAATTCTAATCCATATAACTGAATAAGTGATAATGGTGAGATGAAAATTTCCCAATGGCAGTGTGTTGTCATGGAACTGAGCATGGCATACATGTATCTAAAACTTTGATCAAAGTAGTGTAACTATTGATTACACTGTCGTTATTTCACCAAGATCTAAGCTGGGGGATGTTTGGTGGGATTTCGTGGCAGAACCCAAGTAGACACTTAGAGAGCATCACTTAATTATCATTTCTTGATAAAGGAAAGACCAAAGGATACACTTGTTGTATTGGCTCGCAAAGAGCATTGAGAGGGATTGAGTAGGATCTATATACTCTCATGTAACTACACATGGTTTATGATAGTTATCGGAATGGATTGCATTAAATTTATGTTGGATTTAAATATATGGGTATTTAAATTGTGAATCATAAAGTTAATTTTTTTAAAAAAAATTCCCTAGATGAGAAGTGACAAAAGTGGTTTTTATATTTGGGTATCTAGAGTTGAAGGTTGCAACTCTTGGACTTATTAGGTCCTTACGCTTAGTAAAAACTAATTTTATAAAGAAAAATAAAATGAATGAAGGATGTACCGTGTATAATTAATCAAACCAAACTAATCTTTAGGTTCAATAAAATAAGTTAGATAATACTCTAACAGTCCTTCATGACACACTAAACTACATAGATACATGGGGAAACTGGTAAATGTGAATATGATCATCCAAGGCAAACAACTTGGGCTAAATAATGATGATCAGCAGAGGGTTACTCAATTTATAAAACTATATTATGATAGATTTAGAGCTTAAATCCAATATACAATGAAAATCCAGATAGGATAAATGAAGTAGATAGAGGAAGACTATCTGCTGCAACTGATGAGAATTGAAAGGACAAATAGGCTAGAATGAAATCTGCAATAAAATTGTAACTTTAAATAGCATAAGAATACCAGAGCATTCACTATTCTTTATCTATGACTTTCCAGGAAAGAGATAATGGATGGGAAAAAAGAAAGTGTGATCTAGAAAAACCTAGCAGTAAAACATGTCATAGTTTCAAGGAAAAAGGGAACAAGTCTTTCAATCAAATGACCTTCCTAGTGGATTAATGCATGAGTTATGATGTGACTAACTGGAAACCGAATTAGAATTCAAATTTTTCAATAAAAAATAATAAGAAATTTTTCATGAACCATAACTTAATGTTAGTTACCATGACATTGTCACTAATTGAACTCATTACGGAAAATGAGGGCATACTTAATTTTAGGTAGGAACCTAATATGTAGTGATTAAAACTTGATTGTTTGTTCTGAAAAAAAAAACCAATGTCTTAATGATGCTGGAAGCATCGATTTTGGAATATACATAGGATGAAAACATTTAATTCTTGATGGAATATGAAATTTGGTCTTGCTTAGGCATTTTAGGTGAGATATTGGAGCTAATAAACCTAAAAAGGGAATGAATGAGAAATCAAATATGATAACAATTTAAGAATTATTAAAAGAATAAAATCTTTCTATAAGGTTGGTTTGCATACTTCTTGAACTATATTGTAATTACATGTGATTGTTTTGATATCAGAATCCAATGAGAAAGTCATTTATCGATAAATCTAGGTACATGCATCCATATATAATATCCTTTGTAGGTAAAATAAGAACTTGTGCATGATTATTATGTATCATAGATGGTGCAACCTTGACTAGTTGTGACACAATAAGAGTATTATGTCTTTAAAATTGGAGCTTAGTAAAATTAAGGGATGTTTAACCTTACCAAAGTAAACATAATTTGTAGAAAATTTGTATGCATCTAGGAAATGAATAGTAAGATACTCCTGCTCCGATACCTATATCCTGAAATATTCTCTGAGATAATGACAATCCAGCCTCTCTACTAGTTGTAGTAAGAGGAAAGAAAAGGAGTAGCTTGAGCTGGGATTAATCTGATTAAGTTTCCCACATGAGTGAGAAAAGACCTTTTTCATTATTATTGATATAAGGTAAAATATTCATGTTAGATAATGCATTAGTAATTGGGTCAGTAATATGGTAAGGATACAAGGAAGTAAGTAATCCTGCCTCATAAAACCCTGTTGATCTCATAAACCCTTCATGAGTACATGTGTCTTTGATTGAAATGGAAATTAAAGGTAAGATTGCTAAATGATCTCGAATTATTGGTACAAATACATTGAACTCATTACAGACCTTTTTTGTAAAATATGAAACATTGAGTTGAAGATAAATGTATTGATGCCCAAATAACACTTTTCGGGCTTTTACAAGTATTGAACAATTGGAAAAATTTCAAATCTGGCAAGAAATCATAGGTTGAAGGGTCTAACGAAGAATCACATGTATGTAACTTGATACTAATGATCCTATGAGATTCTATAAGTATTACCCTTGAGTTTTTAAAGTCAAACAATCCTTAAACTTAAGATCATTATTGATAATATGCTCCTTTATACTGTAAATACAGTCATCCTAGTTGTAAGAATGGAAATTATTAGCTAAAAGGAGTTGCAGGCTTAGAAAAGTAAATCCTACCTAACTTAGGTCCTTAACTTTGTGAAAGTCATTATAAGACGGTAAAGGAGTGGGATGCTAGTTCTAAAATATTTGTCAAGGTATAAGTGGATACTCTAATCAAGGTAGTAAATGACTAGGTTGACATTTTTTGAGATGTTACTTAAGGTTCAGTCGATCGTTTTTAAATAGTGTGACTGTTGTGTAGGCACTCAGTCACTTATACTCTTGTTATTTGATTATATTGATGAAGTCATAACTTTCATTATAAGAATATTTTTTTGGCTATAGTTTGTTTCTCTGTCTAATTATATAACTAAGTATATCTTATATCATTATGGATGCTTAGTTCTTACCTGTTGTTATGAAAAACTAAGAAATTATAGACTTATATACTATTATGATCAAGTTCGGTTGTATGGCCTTACTTTAATGTGTATCTTATTGTGATTGTTTTGTAATAGTAAGTAAATAATAACATTGAGTTGTTTTAAGATTATATATGACTGTTATAAAGAGTTAAGAGAAACATATCCTACCTTAAATACACAAGTTATTATTATGTATAACTTAGTGATATGAAGATTGAGCTTTTGCCTTTATAAGGTATTTATGGATTGACATAAAATATAATGTTTGATGATGTTATGTTTTATAGATCTCAACGGACTAGATATAAAACTATAGTTAAATAAGTATGGGCTTATATGACTGTAGTATTACTATTCTATTACTAGCATCACTTGGCTTTAAAGTGATCAATTGTGTTTGATTGGATTACTTATGTTGCAAGATTAAGTAGATACTTGTTCTGGTTTAAAATAGTGGTATCTTGTTGTTTCTACTTGGTAAATATTTATTTTGAGAATATCCTTTCATGTATATTCCATAATTACTACATGAAATAATTGGATGTAAGGACAAAAACTATGACATGTTGTCTGTGTGATGATTTTTTTTGGTTGACAAGTTATGACAGCCAATAAATGTGAATTTATCGAGACGCAAAATTTCAATAGTTTTAGTGAAAATAATGATTTTTCTTCTTGAATTAAAGTGTAAAATTTTGCGCTTGATTGATTTGACTATGAGTAATGATATGAAATCATCAAGATGATGATTCATTAAGGGGGGAAGAATGTAACACCCTGCAAGTTCAGTCAAGATTATAAAAAGATCGACGTCTTCGATCGATCATGACATCATGAAAAAGAGAAACAAGTGTTTTTAGTAATGGTTAAGAAAACATGACAAAGGAAATAATATGGTTATTATGAACTAAGGTTGATCTTGTGATTATCTGAACTGAGGGTGTTGTTAGTAATTATTACCTTAGAATTGTGTTATTGTTAATTGTTAAAGATTACAAACCTTGAGTCGATAAGTCCCACAACATATTTGAAAATGACTTGAATAAAGGGCTAAGGTATGTAGATCATGACATTTACTACTACTAATTATCTTTGGACCTGATTATAATGTAGGGTCTAAAGTTGTAAGTAGAGGACCCCGATTATCAAAAACGTGTGTAATGAATTATGTAAGAAAGGTACTTAATAATCCATTTATGGCATGACTTAATGTTTATTATGTTGAAGGGGCATGAAATCCTAAGATAATAATCAAGTTGTGAGGCTCTTAATAATTTTTATTTCTCAATTAATGGTTGATGTAATGTGTCACACTGGAGGCTTTAGGCCATGATATCACACTAAGCCTGGTTAAAATGTTTTAAGGTTAATATATATTTGTGATATAATAATCAACATTTTTCTAGCTCTTGAAGGGAATGTGTTTTAAAAATTAGAATCTATTAAAGATATTCACCTAACTATCATTTTTATGATCAATCACACTAGTTATCAGATGACTCAGCATTGTGAATCCTGGGTCAAGATGTTTATGTTTGGGATATGGAATTATTAAAATTGATTAGTTGGGTTATATGTAACACTATGGGACTATAGTGGTAATTAAAATTTTATCATTTTTTATTATTTTAAAAGGTTTTGGTTCAAAATCAGGCCATGCATGTAAACTTGGATGTAATGATAAGATTCAATTTGGGAAATTGACCATTCAATGTGTAAATTATCAAATTCCATGATTAAGGCTTAAAAATCCATGCAACTAAGGGATAAAATCATTTCTTCTAGATAAAATCGATATCTTCCAGAAAGTAAAGGTGGTGGGATAGGCCAAAGCCACTTACGTGGCATTCCTATCATTAATATCAAAAAAATTTCTAGAGCTGATTGTAGCTCCATCTAGTAACTACTAGTGCATAGGGTTTCATTTGATAACTTTTTTTCAATGTAAACTGGAGCTATGCAAATTTTTTCATGCAGAAGTTTATAATTCCATTATTAGCTCTAAATCTATTACTTTATAAAATAATTGCATTTTATCAAAGGGATCCTACTATGGAATCAAAGTCTCGCAGTTTGAATTACTGCTTGATTGTGGCTATGAAGGGAATGGGAAGAAGATTTTAGTCTGATAGTTTCAAGAAAGAAACGTCCTTTATCTCTCCTAACCTCTTACTTCATCTGATATTGGTTTGAATAGTATTTGCAATAATACTTTGTTTAAGAAGTTTCAAGCATGTTAAATCTTTGAGCTTGTTGTTTATAAATAGGTTTTCTGTGAATAAAAATGTTGGTTATAATGGCTGAATTTGTGGGCTTTTATTATTATTGCCATAATATTTCTCCTTACATATTTAGAGATTATGGGTTTGATTAATAACCCTAGAAAAGATGCAGAGATTATGAAATGTGTTGTGTATTATTTTTATTTGGTAAATAACATCTGATTATGAGGATATTAGATTTAACTTACATAAGTTAATAAGGCTTATCCAGAAAGTTGGGGGTTTGGAAAGATTTATTACAATAAATATATAAATCAATTTGGGTATTTTTGTTTTATGGTTTTATTCTAGCATACTTTCTAGTGAAGAAGGGAATCTCTGAAGAGTTCATAGTTTTCCATGTCTTGATATACAGCTTAGGAATAACCTTAGGCTCTTACTTGATTAATTTAATTACCGTGCACCTATGGGTGTAGTTTTTTGGTAGGTATATTCATATATTTAGGTATGGGTTGTTAATAAACCACCCATAACCATATGGTATCGTATTTTCATTATTTATGCTCTTTCGAATCTCTAGATTTGACTTCTAGTGATTAGATGTTCATATCATAAAGCTACATGTGATCCCATTTGACGCATGTTGGTCTCTTTCATTCTCTCTCTTTGTCTATCTAGAAATCTGACCTTTTTTGCACATAAAGGTAAATGAAATTTACCTTACTTTTCAACTTAGAACTTTGAGATGGTATAATTGTATTGACCACATTGAGATGGTCATGTTTGTTAAGCCTGGAAAGTTATGGGGATTTGCATTGTAGTATTGATTGACATGTTCCCTTCCTAAAAATTGGACTATTTATTACATGATTCATGCAATGATATGATATTTTTACTGAGATTCTATAGTGTATTTCTAGCACAAGTCAAGATAATATAAGAGTTTTTGTAATAGCTAAATACCTGTTATGGCAAAATAAATTAGGTACTGGGTTCATAATTTTGTGGACATTGAACTGAAAGAAAAGATTGATTATCTATTTGGTAGTTCTGTCACGTTAATAGTATATTTAGACTATGTCAAATTTCAAGACAAAAGGTTTTTGAAAGGGGTAAATCTCTGTCTTGACCCCTACTCAATCCTCTTGAGAAGTCATTGTTAGGTTGAGAATAATTGAGATAAGTGGGCACACATTTTTCTTATACTACAACCACTACATTTAAATGAATTGGAATAAATTCTTAAGTTTAGACATCTCTCTATTGTTAAGGGAAAATGAGTACTTTCCTACATTCATTCTAAATTAGAACATAGGGTGAGGAAATGGTTAGCCTTCAAGAAAAGTGCATGTGTTTATAACTAGGGACTGTTATAGTTATGAGATAACTACTCATCCATGAAGATAGATTGAGGTTCATTGGCACTGATATTGGCTATTTTTAACTTGTTAATTATTGAATTGCTATTAGGCATTACTATAATAACAACAACAACTTCTGGTTAAGAATAAGATGATATGATTTGTTGTTATGTTTGATATGAGATTGATATTGCTATCTAACCTCTCTGGATATCAAAAAGGAATAATAAATGCTCATTTGATTTTATTATAATTTGTTGTGTGGATATACAGTGGTCATTTGTTGGAAATTAATATAACTTTCTTATCTTAACTCATTTTATTTGATCTGATAATGAAACACTGCCTTTGTGGTTCACTGAAGAAGGTAAAACATGCAGTGCTTAATGGATGCAAATTAAGTTATTAAAATATTATGTTTGATGTACTTCATGTTTATGTTGTTGGTATGAATTTTCATATTGCGATATTTATTCATTCTAATATCTTATGACATATATTGTTAAGTGAGATAATGGAATTTTCTTGCTTAGTTCATTCGAACTGATCTTGTCTAACAAATTACAAGAAAGTGAGCAACATTATCAGGTGGGAAATAAAGTGACGGAATAGTTTTAAAGATTTAATTTCTATTCTTAATCTATGAGAATTAAGAATGTATATGTTCTCGTTGACGAATGAGATCCTTTATTATGATTTAGAGGTCATTGATTTTGATTGAGCAAGTAATTACTAGGAAATTCTACTATTTAACTATGTAATATGTCGTAGCGTTGTTCTAAAATTTGATAGTTTTATCAATAGAATATTACATACATCTTGTTGATGGGTTGTTGTTACCTTTCTAAATTTTAGTATTACCTAGAACTGTGTACAAGTATTTTTATGTGGATATCTTCATGACCTTATGAACTATTATGAATGTAAAACTTAAAATTGATTTAAAGGGGGTTGTTATGATTTAGTAGTGCCATCAATAAAATAAGTGTTGTAATATATATTATATCTGAAGAGAACATCTTAATGAATATTAAAATTATTTCAAAGTGATAAGATGTAAAATTATATGATTCAATTAAAGAATATAATGTTTTTTAGATAAAAGGCTATCTTCCAAAAATAAATTTGGGAAAGTATGCCTAGGGGTATATTTTCAAGTAAAGTAATCATTTTAGAAGTAAAATCAGAAGATACAACTTCTAAGATAAATTTTGACATGTAATGAATGAGTCTTTGACATTTTAATGTTGTCCTTTATGGGGCAGTAATCAAACCTTAAAGGGGACTAAGTTGAGTTGTTATATAAACCAATTTGATTCTCATGACCTGACGAGGAACTCAACACAATAATGATAGGTGCTACAGTATGTAGAAATAAAACTAAGATGTTCTTCTACACCTAAGAAAACTGTCAAGTAAGAAATGGTAAAATGAACTATAAGTCCTATTATTTTCATTATCATCAACGATATGATGTGATGAACATTTATGTTGAAATTTTACTCTAACTACAAATATGAAATGAGGCAAATTAATTCTTAATCAGATTAAAATTAATTACCTAAATGACCCATAAAATATGGGATATTTTTGGGAAATTATTGTATGGGAGATTAAATCCCTACATACTAATCTACTATGAAATCATAGTTATGATGCCAAATGCAAATTATGAACTTGTTATTAAGAACATGCAGGTTGTGCTCACCTTGATTACTTAATCAAACAAATTCATAATGAGGGATTAGGATCTGCACTTCCAAAAGAATGAATTTTATATAACCATAAGTAAGGTAGATGACATAGACTTATGCTGAGTCATGGAATGTGAATTATGGTCCTATAGCTGAGATATGTTGATATATATATATATATATATATATATATATATATATATATATATATATATATATAATATATGTATGTATGTATGTATGTATATATAGATATATATATGTGTATATATATATATATACATATGTGTGTGTGTGTGTGTGTGTGTGTGTGTGTGTATATACACGCGTGCGCACGCCCGCGCCAAAGAAAGTGGCATGAAGATCCAATAAAAACAATAAATCTTCCTAGTTAGTAGTAACTTTGCAAATAAAAATGTTTTGAAAGTATCTCAAAAAATGAACCTAAGTTAGGTATGGATATTATTACATAAGTTACTCAAGAGGATTAGTGTAACACTAAACTGAGATACTTAAGATGATTAAGATACATATGCATATGTCATAAACCCTGATTGGCAGAAAGGTGTGAAGGTACATCTAGAGAGTATCATTCAAGTATATTGATTATATGCATATTTAGTGGGCTAATAAAAATGATACAATATATCATATCTAATCAATAGTATGTTAACCGTGCATGTTATAGATATGGGAAAAGTACAAAATTGATAGCTTCTTACTCACTTCATAAAGAGAGACAATCAGTTACACAGTTTGGAAAAAAATCATTATTTGTGTAACATTAAAGATTGGAAGTATAGTACTAAGGCAATGAGCTATACTTATATCTTAAATTTATAGGTAGGAAGGAATGTAAAGTACTTAAAGGAACTACATTTGACTTATTGTGATATTATGAGGTGGGACCCTAGATACGATTATTTTACACAGAAAGAGTTTTGGAATCTATGGTAACCTGTCGTGATTAAATTAATAAGATACAATGTTCCAATTTAAGAACCTAAGTGGGTCAACTCACTACAATTTCTATTTATTCATATCCACGTAATAACACTAGTCATTATTTGGAGATTGCTACATATCAACTATACTGGGCTTCCTCATCAAGACCCTAAATTGTGACATAGTAGTGTAGTGTGAACAAGCTTCATTAAAGTTACAAGTGTGGATTGTACCTCACGGACGCATACCTTGATGCCAACTTAGAATGGCTATGAGAATGGAATTGAACCAGTAATGATGTGAATCATTATGAGGGAAGTTACCTTCCTATAGGCATTCTAAGTTGTCATAGTGGCACATCTTCTAGTTGGCTATTCTGGATTTGTACGTTGCTCGAAACTTGTATTTTTGTATAACACCATTGTTGAATGTTAATCTATATAATTGAATAATTTATTATGGTGAGATGAAAAGTTTTCAATAATGAGTGTGTTTTTATAGAACTGAGCATGGCATATATGTCTCTTAAACTTTGATCAAAGTAGTGTAACTTCTGATTACATTGTTGTGATTTCACCAAGATCTAAGTTGAGGGATATCTTATGGGATTCTATGGTGAAACCCAGGTAGATACTTAGATATCATCACTTAATTATCATTTCTTGATAAAGGAAAGACAAAAGGATACACTTTTTGTATTGTCTCGCAAAGAGCATTGAGAGGGATTGAGTAGGATGTGTATACTCTCATGTAGTTGCACATGGTTTATGATACTTATCAAAATGTATTGCATTAAGATTTATATTGGATTTAAATATATGGGTATTGAAATCATGAAGCATAAAGTTAAAAAATATATCCCTAGATGTGAAGTGACAAAATTGGATACTACACTTCAACATATTTCTCCTCAACACTCATTAAACTTTCCTCTCTTATCACTTACAGAATCGACCTGCTTTGATACAAAATCTGTTACAAAAATAAGGATCACAACATGCGATTTTTTTATTGGTCTTAAAATCTAAATTACAAACCATGAGGAAGGTTGTAATATTTATACATATTGTAGAAGCAAAACTAAATATCCACAAATGATTATACAAGTTTCAACAACCCAACAAATTACCAAGAAACATACTACGAGAATACTATACCCAAATAAAATTATAAAAAACATTGTTATAAAAATATAATAATATAATTAACATATATAACATACTTTTACCTGTACAAAATTAACTAATTACTATAGTAATTTTACCCAATAGAGGCAAGATCCATCACTACTTATCAGGGGGAAACTATTTCAGACTCGAATGAATATGAATATAGCGAGGAAGCCATAACTCAAATCCTTCAAGAGCTCCCTCCTATTTATGGTTAAAGATGTGGTTTTTAAACTTAAGGAGGAAGAACCAGAGAAGTGTGAGATCAAGGATGATATGTCTGGGATATAAGATAAGAGTCATTTTTTGATATCCTTAGAGGATTAACTTCTAGCTAGTCAGAAGTGTAATCAGGCCCAAATGATGAGGGATAAGGAATGCTCTCTTTGTTTGAGCCCATGAAGAAGGAAGACAACCTATAACACCCCAAACAATCCTTAATGGCCAACTATTTAGTAACTTTTGAGGATTATTTAAAATATTTGGAATAAGAAATCATAAGGGATAATCTTGAATGATCTATGCCTAATGGGTTATATAATGGTCAACCCCTTAAGGCTTACAATATTAATAATAATCATTTAGATCAAAGCAATGAAGGAAAAGAGATGTTTTTTTATCTTCATGTCATGGATGAGAAAGAAGATCTAATAGAACTCATAAGTATTTTATTTGAACCCAAGTTATTCCTTAACAAAATCCTTCTTGATTCCCATACTTCTCTTAAACTTGGATTAGAGAAAGAAATGTCATCAAATGTCAATGGATCTTAGAAAAATCTGAAAAAAGAATAAGATATGGAATTGGTACAGGTTTTCTTAGACTTTAAAGAGGATATCGAAGAACCTAATGCTCAACAATATTTTTTTTTAGAATAAAGTAGAGTAATATAAGTTGTAAGAGCTCACAAACATTTCACATGAAATAGAGACCAATGTTGTTGACTTTACATGTCAAGAGAATAAAGATGAACTCTCCTCCATACTTGATGAATATGAGAGATTCATGGATTTTGTTAAAGATGTGGACGAGAATCATAAACTACAATCACTTGAAGAACGTTCTTAGGAAGAGATCATGGATTTGCATGATTCTAAAGGAAAAGAGGATGTGTGTAGTTTCCACCTATTTTAGTATTATCATTTTGACATGTATTGATTCATTGTAACATGATTCTTTATATTTATGGCGATATTAGTACTATGTTCTACTATTTTTATGTGACATTTCTTCATTATATGGTTATTTTCTTGCTTCAGGATGTTAAATCTTGTTGAAAGATGATCGATGGGGCATATGATCCCCACATTCATTGATCAATTATATATTTTGAGATGATATCATGATTTGATTTGATCACAATATTGTATTGTTATTAGATTCATACTAGATGTGTGGTCGTAAAAATTATTTCTATGTTTGATTATTTGTATCTATGATATATTGTTTAGCTATTTTTCGTTGTGTATGGATGATTATTATGATGTATATGGATATTATCATATTTTTTATTGTTGGTATTGGACAGGTATGAGGTTTTCCTTGTATGTGAGAAATGTGGGATTGAGAAAACATGATCTAACTAGCATGACAAGCTTTAAAGGGACAAAATTTCCCATTATTTTTTATCACTACACTTTATTCATCATTTTTATACCTTGTTGTATATTTGGACTTTCGTACTTATGTGATTATTTTTTCTATCTTCTAACAATGTGAAATGTGCACATATTATTATAGCTCTATTGTTTGCATTTACCCCTCTCTTGTTTAATTTTTATCTAGTGATTAATGTTATCCCTCTTTGGATTTTGGAATTTGTATTGGCTTGGGATGTTGTGCATGGGTTATGGAGGGATTAGGAAACCTAATCATGGATTAGGTAATCCTGATTTCCCCTCCTAAATTCCACATTTTCCCAAACTCATATTTGGGAAAAATGTGTCATTTAGGAAGGGTATATTGCAAGCAAATGACCCCATTTTCCTTTAAAAGATGCCATATCCCCTATCCCTATAGGAGGGTGAGATATTTTCAAGTTACGTGAATCCTATTGGATTCATTTTCCTCTTCTCACTCACTTATTCATTATGAAATTTTGAATTTTGGGAATGTGTTGGAATTGGGAAATTCTAATGAGTGTTTGATCTTAATTTTATTTCCTCTCTTTTTATTTTTGAATGCAATTTTAGAATTTTGGAATTGGTTGTAGTTTTGGTGGAGCGTGACAATTGTCACCATCTCATTCACTTTTGTGGTGATCTCCTTTTATTCATAATCCCTCTTTTTTATGGTTATGAGATTCAATTTTTGCAAAAAACATTGGGAGCATAGTTTTGGGAAAATCTTAGACAAAAAATTGGAGAATTGGTGAATAAACTTGGGATTAGATTTTGGCTTGAATTTTAAGGTAGGATCTTTCCCATTTTTTCTTCTTACTTGGTTATGTATTTGAATTGTTGCATTTTTAGCATCCTTATTTTAATACTTCAATACAAGGGAATTTTGTTTTATGTCATAATGTTTCACTATTCTAAATTCACATAATTTAGAATCAACATTAATTTAGCCAATCCATCCTACAAAAGTAAACCATATGTAGTTGTTATGAGTTGGTATTAAACCAATTCCTCATATCTCATTTCATCAATGTGTATACTAAGTATACTTGTGGTTCTATTATTCATTCAAGGTCATTCAAGTGCTAATATCTAAAGTGCATATCTGGGTATTTGTTACGGATAAACCATCTAATATCATACATCTATATTCTATGTGGAATCAAGATAATGCAATCAACAACTTGTAATACTTTGGAAAAAGTTTCAAGACATGTTTGTCATGCTTTAATTCGTAGACAACATGCTCATCAAAAGGATTATGTATTTCAACACACTTGTAATCGTTATCTAGATTTGGACTTATCTGATTTGTATAAATCACTTCCAAGTTTTTTCTAGATACTAATTAGGGATAGTTTGCATGGGTTACTACTGATAATTCAGCTTAGGGTGACTAAGGGAAATTAAGCATATCCAAATTGACTGACGTCACTTTGGATCCAGTTACTTACCCATATTCATCATAAGATGACACTGCACTAAGATATACTTGATAAAAAAATGGATGAGTAATATCCCAATTCTATGTAATCTTCATATATTATACTTGCTCTACGTCTTTTCGACTCATTTTCCGTTTTTCACAAGATGGTCTAGTCAGGATGGAGTGATCCGGATATCTCTTAATGAAATTTAGGCCACTTAACTTCCATGAATATGTCATCAAAATATAAATATTATTACATATTTTTGTTCCTCTCCAAAAATCATGCAAGTTCAAAAAGAACGATTCCCGATTACGAGTTCGTATGTAAACGTTATGGCCTCCGGAAGGAAGTGTACTTTTATGATGACCAAACTAGGGTGGTGGTTTTGAAACTGCCACTCGATAGGGTGGTGATTTTGAAACTGCCAATCTATACTAGGTGGAAGTTTTGAATTTAATAGTCTAGAAATACGGGAATTTAAACAATTGTAAATGTTTGGGCTTCCAGGAAATTTTTTATGGATTTTCACACCTTCTTGAGCCAAGAATCTATAAATACAAGCATGTTGAAAGGATGAAGCAAGTGTTTTGGGTGAAATAAAAGTATGAGAAAAGTTGTAGAGTTGTTTTCTTCTCTTATTTGTTCAAGGTGAAGAGTTCTTGTTGATTGAGATATTTTGGGAAAGTAATTACAATAAGGAGTTGTAATATTTCTTGAAGGCCAATTGGGCAGTGAGTTGTAATTTTTAGAGAAGTACATAGTGAAGGGGGGCAATTTTCTCACACAGCTGGCATTTTCCCACATTGGGTTTCTTCAGGATAAATCTTGTCTCCTATTGTCTTTGTTTCTTTGTTTTATTCAGCTTAATTTTGTTTGTTGTTACACATTAGCTATTTTAATAAAGAACCCATATTTTTTCATTCATATTTATGAGCATAGTGATCTGTTAATTGTTAAAGCTAGGCATTTTATGGATCAGATTGGTATCAGAGCTGGTTAGATTTGATTTTTTGTATGGTTAACTTGTGTTGAGATTGCAGTTAGATGCACCTTATCTGAAATGGAAGAGAAAGCGGTGAAGGTAGCCTAATTCCCTTTGAAGTAAATATTTATACAAGAAATTGGAAGCAAGGAATTCGAGATGGATCAAAGAGATGATGCAGATGATAATGATGAAGAATGCTTCTACAAGCTAAAGGAGAATGTGGCGAGTCTAACCATAGAAGTGGGCATTATTTCCTCATCCATAGAGAAATTGGAGTCCATCATGGGACTACTCATGAAGAATCTTGGTGTTTCAAATGAGGCACTAGAGTATCATGAAGAAACTTTTCCTGAAGAAGAACCATCCCATGCCATTCCCATACCTCCTCCATTCAAAGAGGAGGACAAGATTGAAATTGAGCCTTATGATGGAGTCATGAATTATGAGAAGCTAGACCATTGGCTAGCTCAACTAGAGGTATATTTTAGTTTGCATCACATTAATGAAAGTCAGAATATTTCCTTTGCTTGGTTGAAATTAACCAAACATGCTTTAACTTGGCTTGAAATTTATGTTCATTATTTGGTTATTAAGAAGCGTCATCCTATTACTAAGTGGGAAGAATTTGAAAATATAATCAAAAATCAATTCTACCCTATTTGTTATGAGGAAGAGATGTCCATGGATTGGTAGTATCTTAGATAGAAGAAAGGCCAGACTGTGTAGGAGTACACTAGTGAGATCTGCAAGAAATTTATTCAAATAAGAAAAGACGTAGCAGACCAAGACTTCTTGATGAAATATGTTGGTGGAATCCATAGCCACTTAAGGATACTCATCCTTTTGGCCAAGCTGACAGATGTAGATGAGGCTTAAATGCAAGCTCACTATTTAGAGATGGGTAACTAGAAGGGTTCATCTACCTCTCAATATGCTTCAGAAAAATAAAATGACACCAAGAAGAGGGATAAAGGAAAATGAAAAGGTAAGAAGAATGTTACGTCTATTTCTAAAAAGGATACTAAAATTCACTGTGGGCATTGTGATGTTAACACTCATTCTAAGGAAAAATGTTGGAAGCTCCACCCGGAACTACATCCCTTTAAGAATAAAATAATAATAACAAGGTGGTGGTTGTCCTCCAGAGAGAGGAAGTGTTTTGAAGCAAAGAGGTGGATGAGACTATGTGTTGTGACTTCATCCACAAAGAGGTATGTTTGGATAATAGTAGTAATGCTCAAGAGAATGAACTTAGTAAGCTCTTTTACATTAAAGTTCAGTTGAAGAAGACAAAAGTGGATGCTCTTTTTTATTCTTGTTCACAAGCTAATTTGGTTAGTAAAGATCTAGTTAACAGACTAATGTTGGAAACTTACAATCATCCAAGTCCTTACTCATTGGGATAGGTAAAGAAAGGTGTAGATGTAAAGGTTACTAAAAAGTGTAAGATTACTTTTGGGATTGATAAAAAAATTATTGATAAAGTCACTATGGATGGTGTTCCCCATGATGTGTGTGGTGTGGTGTTTGGCAGTCTGTATCTATATATCAAGGAAGCCATCTTCATAAGAAGATCCAACCAGTACCATTTGGTTAAGGATGGTAAGAGCTATGTCATTTCATCCTTTGTAGGAGACTCGAAGATTTTGTTGGTAAGTTCCACTAAAATTTGAAAACTTAATGCTAGTGGAATATTTTCTTTACTTCTTCTAAGGGATAGACAAGTTGAGGAATTTGTTACAAAAACTAATCATAGCATAATTAATAACAAAGAGACGAAGTAGATGGGAGAGTTTATTCAACATTTCAGAGAAGATCCTATGGGGTTTCCCCCAAATAGGCCAATTGATCATGTGATACAGTTGTTACCTGATGGTCCACTTCAAGACTTGGGATTCCACAGGTAGTCCCTATGGGATGCCTACGTAGAGAAATAATAGTTATAGTTCTTGTTTGAGAAAATATGCACTTCTAGGGTGGTTGGTCACTCTGGTGTGACAAAGACTGTTGAGCACTTATATAGGTATGATTTTTGGACGAACATGCAGACATCAGTTGTTAACCTTTTCAGGACTTTTGAGACATGTTATGGTTATTTTCCTATGATTGCAGTTCATGTTGTTTTCTGATTACCATACAGAGACCATTGAAAAGTGGGACTAAAATTCCACAAAGAAGATATGTTCATTGGAAGAATGCAACAAATACACCTCTAGATGCGGGAGTGTTATTCCAGAGAATATGTGAGGAATAAATTTCCTCACCACATCAGTCCTTGAAGCTTTTAGGGACTTAAAAGCCTCAAATTGGGGATGAATAATCCAAAAATGGATCAGGAATACCATAATTCTATGTAATCTCCATGTATTATACTTGTTCTACATCTTGTCAGGTCATTTTTATTCTTCACAAGACTGTCTAGTCAGGATGGGGTGATCGGTACACCTCTGAATGACATTTGGGCAAGTTAAAATCCATGAATATGTCATCAAAATCCAAACCTAGAAATTCATGAGATAAATCTATCTCATTTACTAGTGAGGCTCCTATGTGATATTTTTTCAATTATATTTCCGAATATAGATATGTTGGTTGTACTTTAACTACGTAGCTCATGAAGCATAACTAGTAAATTTTGCAACAAGTAAGCAACTGTAAGAAATGAATATATGTAGAAGAGGGGAAATAATTAAATATGAGAAGAAGGGAAAGAAGATGTGAAATATAACCAATAGTTGAAAAACTTGGTCACATGCACATAGACGAAATAAATAGATCTCACAATACAAAATTTAAAGAAAAGGAAAGTTTCAAATCTAGATCTGAGATAACACAAAGTTTATGCAAAGATCTACACAGAAATAAGAAACAAATGCACCATTGACACAAAGTTCTCTAGAAATCTACCTCTTTTCAATTCCTTGCTTTTAGAAAGATATAAAGGGTTTCATCTCAAATTCTGTAACACAATAATGTTGATTACCAATTGTTATTTTTTAACTCGTAGGTTCTTCCTCTATTTATGGTGTATAGAGGGAAATTAAAAATAGAAATATTTTTTAATGAATTTCCACATGTTGAAGCTATGAAAAAGGGAAGCAACTGGAAATATTCCTTGTGGAATTCCTCTTTTCATGACATGCATAATTTATAACTAAAAATAGAACCTTATATTTTGCAAGCCTGTCCCCTATTTCCAAGTAATCGACTTCTTCTAGTAACTTGAAGTAATGAATTTTAAACCAATCACTTAAGTTTTAAAATTTAATTGATTTCTCAATTATTTTGTCATAGAAAATAAGAGAAATAAAAATAAAGATAAGAGATTAGAAGAAATTTGCTACACTCCCAGACTTGTTCTTTTTCCATATACTATATGTGATTGACTCTTTTTCCTTTGATTCTCACCAAAATAGATCTGGAAGTAGCTAACTGTGATTTTCCTGTGGGTGCTACCTCTTACCTATCTTCCCATTTTATCCTTGAAGATTTTACAATTCTTCTCTAGTATATGCACTAGTGCAATGTTTGCTGTAAATAACTCAAACAAAACTCTCCGTCTTCTATTTTTAATTACATATGAGAAATTTTAAATTCTAGAAAGCACTCCAGGAAAAGGAAAACACAAGTAAATTAAATGAAGGTTTCAACTAGAAGATTGGGAGCACATGCACAAGATCTTAGAAGGAATTTTCCATGAAATGACTTCTACTTAGGCTGCATTAGAAACAAGAGGATGAATTTTTGCAAGCCTTTATAATTATGAGATCTGGATTTATTTCTCCCTCTGATTCTGAATATATATTCAATGTATCAGATATTGATGTATGTTTTATTCACCAATATGGTCATCTATGATGAATACCTACAATTGATTCAAATAAATATGGATTCCATGGCATGAATAGTCAATTTTCATCACTAAAATCTTCTTATAAATCATGCTTCCCTCTATTTTTAGACTTTGGTTGCATGTCAAGTAAGCTAAAAATATTATTTTATTCACTTGTTCACTCACATCAACATGTAGATGCTCTGAATAATAAAAATAAAGATTCCCCAACCCTAGGTGCTAAAACTAGATGCTTCCCGACAAAAAAAATCATCTTTTAGACATTTAGTTATGCCAAAATGGGTCACACTTTTTATCTAGAAGTCATGTTAAAAATAAAAAATTCAAAGCAATGTGAATTTTCACCCTGCATGGCATGTAATAAATTCCCACTTTTCACTTAAGTGAATTTACTTTCATAATGGGAATTTTCACCCTGTAAGGGAGGCAAGAAATTCCCACCTTCTTGCCACCTCCAAAATTCCCATTGGTAGCTTATGTAATTTGACTTGATGGGAAAATGTAACCTAATAGGTAGGTGAGAAATTCCCACCTACTTTTCACTGCCAAAATTCTCATTGGCAACTTAAGTGATTTGACTTGATGGGGAAATGTAGCCTACTAGGCAGGAAAGAAATTCCCACCTGCCTATCACTGCCAAAATTCTCATTGGCAGCTTAAATTATTCCTTCAGAAAAGTGTGACTTGCATGAAAGATAGATCTTTTCTGAAAGTGCGAATCTCATTGTCACTTCTTCCTTTAAAATTGTGTGAAAATTCCTCATTGAAGGCTGCGTGGAAATTAGACGTAGAAGGCAGCCTTGAAAATTGTGACTGGATGGAGATAACACTCTACATCTTGTCAACTCATTTTATTTCTTCACAAGACTCTCTAATCAGGTTGGGGTGATCTGGAAACCTCTAAATGACATTTCGAAAAGTTAAAATCGATGAATATGTCATCAAAATCCAAATCTAATAGCATATTTTTGTTCCTCTAGAAAAATCGTGCAATTTAAAAAATATCAGCACCCGATTTCAAGTTCGTATGAAAAAGTTATGGCCTACAGAAGGTAGTGGACTTTTATGATGACATAAGGAGGGTGGCTACCTTAGGTGGAGATTTTGAAACCACCACCCTGCAAGGTGGCGGTTTTGAAACCGGTGGTCTACACTGGGTGGCAGTTTTGAATTTAATGGTCTAGAAATGTGGGAATCTCAACAATTGTAAATGTTTGAGCTTCAAAGCGGTTCGTTCTGGCTTTCCATACCTACCTGAGCCAAGAATATCTAAATACGAGCATGTTGAAAGGATGAAGCAAGTTTTTTGGGTGAAATCAAAGTATGAGAAAATTTGTAGAGTTGTTTTCTTCTCTTATTTTTTCATGGTGAAGAGTTCTTGTTGATTGAGAGATTTGAGTACATAATTACAATAAGGAGTTGTAATCTTTCTTTAAGACCCATTGGGAAGTGAGTTGTAATTTTTGGATAAGTACATAGTGAAGGGGGGAAATTTTCTCACCAAGCTAGAGTTTTCCAACATTGGGTTTCTCAAGGATAAATCTTGTCTCCTATTGTCTTTGTTTCTTTTTTTTATTCAGCTTAATTGTGTTTGTTGTTGCACATTAGCTAGTTTAATAAAGAACTCATATTTTTTCATTCATATTCATGAGCAAAGTGATTTGATAATTGTTAAAGCTAGGCAGTTTACAGATCATATTGGTATCATAGCTTGTTAGATTTCAATTTTTTATGGTTAACTTGTATCGAGATTGCAGTTAGATGCCCCTTACCTGAAAAGGAAGAGATAGCGAAGAAGGTATCCTGATTCCCTTTCAAGAAAATATTTCTACAAGAAAGTGGAAGTAAGGAATTCATGAGATGGATCAAAGAGATGATGTCAATGATAATGATGAAGAATGCTTCTACAAGCTAGAGGAGAATGTGGTGATTCTAACCAAACAAGTGGGCAGTATTTCCTCATACATACGGAAATTGGATTCCATCATGGGACTACTCATGAAGAAGACTGGTGTTTCAAATGAGGCACTAGAAGATCATGAAAAAAAGGTTTGTGAAGAAGAAGCATCCCATGTCATTTCCATACCTCCTCCATTCAAAGTGGAGGCCAAGATTGAGATTGAGCCTTATGATGGAGACGTGAATGCTAAGAAGCTAGACCATTGGCTAGGTATATTTCAGTTTGCATCACATTAATGAAAGTCAGAAGATTTCCTTTTCTCGGTTAAAATTAACCAAACATGCTTTAACTTGGCTTGAAATTCAGGTTCATTATTTGGTTATTAAGAAGCATCCTCCTATTACTAAGTGGGAAGACTTTAAAAATATAATAAAAAATTAATTCTACCCTATTTTTTATGAGGAAGAGAGGTCCATGGATTAGCAGTATCTCAAGAAGTAAGGCCAGACTACGTAGGAGTACACTACTGAGATCTGTAAGAAATTTATTCAAATGGGAAAAGATGTACCAGACCGGGAATTGTTGATGAAATATGTTGGTGGACTCCATAGCCACTTAAGGATACCTGTCCTTTTGGCCAAGCCAGCAGATGTTGATTATGCTTGTGCACAAGCTCACTATTTAGAGATGGACAACCATAAGGGTTCATCTACCTCTCAATAGGCTTTAGAAAAAGAAAATGACATCAAGTAGAGGGATAAAGGAAAAGGAAAAGGTAAGAATAATGCTACGTCTATTACTGAAAAGGATACTAAAATTCACTGTGGGAATTGTGATGTTGACACTCATTATGAGGGAAAATGTTAGAAGCTCCACCCAAAACTACATCCCTTCAAGAATAAGAAAAATAAGAAGAAGAAAATGGCTATCATCCAGAGAGAGGAAGTGTTTTGCAGCAAAGAGGTGGATGAGACCATGTGTTGTGCCTCCATCCGCAAAGAGGTATGTTTGGCTAATAGTAGTAATGCTCAAGAGAATTAACTTACTAATCTCTTTCACATAAAAATTTAGTTAAAGAAGACCAAAGTGGATGCTCTTTTTTATTCTTGTTCACAAGCTAATTTGGTTAGTAAAGAGCTAGTTAAAAGACTGATGTTGGAAACTTACAATCATCCAAGTCCTTGATCATTGGGATGGGTAAAGAAAGGTGTAGATGTCAAGGTTACTAAATAGTGTAAGATTAATTTTTGTATTGATGAAGTCATTATGTATGTTGTTCCCCTTGATGTGTTTGGCATGGTGTTTGGAAGTCCATATCTGTATATCAGGGATGCCATCTTCATAAGAAGAGCCAACCGTTACCATTTGGTGAAGGATGGTAAGAGCTATGTCATTTCAGCCTTTGGAGAAGACTCAAATATTTTGTTGGTAAGTTCCACTAAAGTCTAAAAACTTATGTTAGTGGAAGATTTTCTTTACTTCTTCTAAGGGATAGAAAATTTGAGGAAGTTGTTACAGTAAACCACTCATAACATAATTACTAACAAAGAGTAGAAAAATACGGGAGTGTTTATTCAGTAGTTTAGGGAAGAGCCTATAGGGTTTCTCCCAAATAGGCCAATTGAGCATGTCATACATTTTTTACCCGATTATCTGCTTCTAGACTTGGGATTCCACAGGGAGTCCCTGTAGGATGCCTATGAAGATAAATAATAGGTACAATTTCTATTTGAGAAAATATGCACTTCCAGGGTGGTTTGCTACTCTGGTGTGACAAATACTATTAAGCACTTATACAGGTATGATTTTTGGCCAAACATGTAGGCAACAGTTGTTAACCTTGTCAAGGATTTTGAGACATGTTATCGTTATTTTCCTAGGAGTGAAGTTGTTGTTTTTTGATTACCATATAGAGACCATTGAAATGTGGGATTGAAAGTCCACAAAGAGGATATGTTCATCATAACAATCCAGCAAATACACCTCCAGATGTAGGAGTAGTATTCCAGAAAAGATGTGATGAAGAAATTTCCTCACCACATCAGTCCTTGAGGCTTGTAGGGACTTAAAATCCTCAAATTTTGGAGGTATGATCCAAAAATGGATCACGAATACCCTAATTCTATGTAATCTCCATTTATTAGACTTGCTCTACATCTTGTCATCTCATTTTCATTCTTCACAAGATTGTCTAGTCAGGCTAGGGTGATCTGGATACCTTTGAATGAAATTTGGGCTAGTTAAACTCCATGAATATGTAATCAAAATCCAAATCTAATTGCATATTTATGTTCCTTTTGAACAATCTTGCAAGTTAAAAAGAAAATGACACCCAATTTCAAGTTTTTACGCAAAAGTTATGGCCTCCGAAAGGTAGCGGACTTTTATGATGACTGAACTAGGGTGGAAGTTTTGAAACTACTGGTCTACCTTGGGTGGAAATTTTGAAACCTCTGCCCTATAGGGCAATGGTTCTAAAACCACCAATCTGCACTAGGTGGGAGTTTTGAATTTAATGGTCCATAAACATGCGAATCTCAACAGTTACAAATGTTTGGGCTTCCACGCAGTTCGTTTAGGATTTCCACACCTTCCTAAGATAAGAATTTATAAATATGAGCATTTTTAAAGGATGAAGCAAGTGTTTTTGGTGAAAACAAAGTATGAGAAAAGTTTTAGAGTTATTTTCTTCAAAGTGAAGAGTTCTTGTTGATTGAGAGATTGTGAGCAAGTAATTACAATAAGGAGTTGTAATCTTTCTTGAAGGTCCATTATGCAGTGAGTTGTAATTTTTGGAAATGTACATAGTGAAGGGGGGAAATTTTCTCACCCAACTAGATTTTTCCCACATTGGGTTTCTCCAAGATAAATCTTATCTCCTATTGTCTTTGTTTCTCTGTTTTATTCAGCTTAATTGTGTTTGTTGTTGCACATTAGCGGTTTTAATAAAGAACTCATATTTTTTCATTCATATTCATGAGCATATTGATTTGTTAATTGTTAAATCTAGGTAGTTTATGGATAATTACTATCACAAATTAGTGTCTAACATTTACCTAGATCCATAGTTTATACGAAAATTACGTTTAGGGGAGCTAGGACAATTATCACACCATAGTAACTACTCCATAGTATCTAATTAATGATTTACGTCATTAACTTGGTATAGTGTAGCTATGACTATGTTGTAACATCTTGTCAAGTTCTGCTTAATGGAACATCATATCTTAACAAGTTCATTAGTTCAATTAGTTCACAGTTTTTTAATCTCTATCTAAGTTACTCTTTTCGATAGGTGTCATACCTAAAGATCTACAAGTTTTTTAGAATGAATTTCCTTTAATTAAGGATAACATAATGTGATTCAATAAAGTATAAGTTGTAGATTTATAAATCTGCTTATAATATAATCATTAAATCATCCCATGTTCATTACTTAGGTAAATACAGTAAGTATAGTGCCTCTTAGGAATATTCGTGTTGAAATATAACTTATTCTTTCCTTTATTTCCATCCTGAAATAAGTACACATAGTTAAGTTAACTAAATATTTTAGCATTTAATCTTAAGTAAAAGTCATAATATCAACACATTATTTAACATCAAATAAGTTTCCATTCAATAGGTAATGAAGTCATCCTTATAATTCATTCCTTTATATATATGACTGCTTAATGACCCTTAATAATTATAAACTGTTGTTTTAAACTAAAACAGTCTTTCAAGTTCATAAATTCAACATAATTATGGACATATTATATTTTTCTAAGTATACTTACATTCATACCTAAGTTATCACATCATAATATTGATAACTTAATTTCAATCAGTCATACTTAGGTAATATGACACACTCTCCTTAAGATGCACAATGATATTCAAAACATATAGGAATATCTTTTCCTTAATTCAATTTAGGTACCACACCATCTATATCTATAATAGCAAATATAATTTTTCCTTTGAATATAATTTATATAATGGATAAGTTGATAATATCATTTAATGCATGAAATGTTTAATACAATGATCATAAAAAGGAACCTTCTTAATTCATTTCATGAAACAGAATAACAGAATTGCTTAAGATAGCTTAAATTAAACAATTTCTCTTTCTGGATTAAATAAAATAAATAGGCTATAGCCTTTTATTTTCAAAATTCACAAGTACATCATGTAATGTTTACAAATTCAAATATGAAAGATATCTTTCTTCATTCAATAGAGCAAATGTAAACTTGTAAACTTCTTCCTTCTTTCACCCTTCGTGAAATCCATCTCCAAAATTGTTAGCATCTGTCATTTCATATGAACTAGGATGATAAGATATAAATCTTCATAACAATATTCTCTATCTAATAATTTCATAAAAGAATTACCTCTTTTTAAATGAAATTACTTTAATGTTCAGGGTGGAACACACACCTTTTATGAACATTCAAACTAGACATTTGACCATTTACAAAATCAAATCTTATGAATGTAAGGTAACTCAAATATAACATTCAAGTAGGATTCATAAGTAATAACATAATAACACATTTCAATAAAATCTATACAAAAATCACTCGATCAAACCTTCGAGTAGAAATTATACACGATAACTTAATTCAACATTCAAGTTTAAGTTATCTAACAATACTTAATCACTTACTCAAATATAATTTATAATCAAAATAACTTAATCAATATTCCATATAATTTATACCCCCAATAACTTAATTACTCATACCAATAGGGCCTATATGGTCGATTAGGTTGCTTCATAACCAATACATATAGGGTTCTCTAGCCCTGAGGTGATTTTACTCAAATATGTTGTTTCATGTTAGTAACCTCATCCTAATAAAGGTATGAATCCATATATCTTATCATTATTATTAAGTGCAATAACATATAGCAATCAAACAATGATCAATCCACAGTCCATAGTTTAGGATCTAGGAGAGATCTTATAATCGATTTGAATTCAAGAAAAAATCCTTTATCAATAGTTCTATCTCATGTATCTTTATAGATATAAGAAGTAATAACAACTTATCAACTATGATCCAAACTGATGAAGTGAACAAAATACTACCATATAGTTCAACCTATCTGAAGATAAGATTTAGACCATTCTAAAAACATTCACCCAAAAGTTCAACCATTACCATTACTTTAAGGTTGATTCAGGAATTCTGGATTCGACTTACAGAATGAGTAAAAACACGTAATGCTAAATAGTTTAAGCTTGTCAACTTTATTTATTCCATGGCTTGGTAATCCCCTAAAACTACTAAATGGATAGGCCTTGAAGAATCTCTACTTCAAGCTACAGTCAAGATAAGACAAGTAGAATTTTTGGTCAATGATAGAGTTTTCATAATTAGAATGAATCGTCAATAGGAAGATAATAGAATATAACATATAACCATATTTTTATACATCTAGAAATATGACCAGGTACAAGTATATTATACAAATTAACCAATATTAAGTATAAGCCATCAACAATAGGGTTCAATAAAAGTTGTAGAAGTTAAATATCTGGTAAGATAGAGTGGTAGCACTTTGAGTTACCCATTCATAAGAAAAAATCCATACAGATTTGTAAATAATGGAAAAACGAACATCCAGATCAACCCTCTAGAGAGTGAAAATCTATGAGGAGTCTAAAACGAATACCCATTAAGAGTATCTATCTAACCAAAAATAAATTGATAAAAGTATACAATAATAAGAGAGGTAACAGTGGACACCAACATGATAAATATTTTACACTTCCACAAATCTTTCACAGCCTACCAGTTCATTTAGTCTGGTAAAATAATGTACCCAGAATCCTCTTAAAGGTTATGAATCTAAATAATTGAGAAGTAGGTAAAAATCAACTTAGATTATTTTCAGTTTATTAAAAATAACTCACAAATATAATAACATTTTAGAGAATACAAGAAACAAAAATCTCATGCCATATTATTTAATAGTCAAATTTTGAAGTCCCAAATTTACAAGCATGAAGGGAACACCATCAACAAAAGTTTGAATACCTCAAATAAAAACCTTAAAATGCATTTCAAACATAGAGCAGAGTTCCTTTCATGAAATCATTATGTAGAGCAAGATATTTTTAAGAGTTAGAGCCGGTCATGCCTAGTAGAACTCCTAATATCTTCTCTCCAATATTTGTGAGTTCTTCTCCAATCTAGAACACCAATTGATTCCACGGAGGGACTGAAAAAATTTCTACAAAAATCTTCCAACCCTTCCATTCTCCACTTACTTATTTTGATAGCCCAAGCCATTAAGATTCCCTCAAATATCTCCTCCATGCAACAGGATATTCAATGCAATTTCAACAATAGATCAATGAATCAAAATAGACCATCAACATGCAAAGCTCCAAGAGTTCGATGGAAAAACAATCAAAATGATACCAAATTCATTTTTTTTCCTTCAAACCAACATCGCCTTCTCTAAGGATGTTTTTGGTATTTCAATGTCATTAATGTTGGGAAAGAATTGTTAGTTCCTTCCTCTATCCCTGTCAACCAACATCGTTACCATTTTAATTTTAGAGACCAACAATAATTAACAAAAACTCTAACTATCCCATTTGTCCATAGATTTGGCTAATTCACCAACTTTGACCAAATTACTTACTAGAAAATGGCAGTTTCCTTTTTAATAAATGTCATTAAAATGCCAAGTACGAGTGGGGTGGAATTCCTAACTCATTTTACCATGCAGCTTACCCTTCTCCATATTGCTAATCATGGTCATGTCTATGTTGGGTCTTAAGGTTTTGTAGTATAGTTTAGGATTTATAAAACAGCATTCATCCATCAACTTTAGGTTAGGTTTTTTAATTAATTATAATATACATAATGTATCCTTAGGTCCTTAGGACTTAAACACACCCACATAGAATAGGTTTACTTTAGGATATCAAAACATAATGAATATAATCATCGGATTTATGCCCCTTAACAATTTCCAAAAATGAACCATGCTTAGTGTACTAAATCACAACCTTCAAAATAGAAATACAACTTGAACATACTTAGGTCAAATTATAGTATGTATGATCTTTAAACAAAAATAATAATCCAAGGTTTAAAAAGAAGTCAAGTAAACCTTTCCAACACCCTGTCAAATAGTATGTCGATTTAGGATAACACCCTAGATTACTAAGATTTATCCAGGGTGTTATTTTTCACCTTCATATTTATAAAATAGTCTTAATAGAAATATTTGAATGGAAATAACCATAAATTTAACCCCTTTACCTTATTACTTACCTGCTCTAGAACCCAAATTGTATTATCCAATAGTTGAAGCCACTATGCTCATTTCAGCAAAAAAAGTTAAGTACATCATAATATTATCAAAACATAAGTACAAATTATTCCATTAAAGAATTATAATTCTTCCAAATCAATAAGTAAATGATGTTATTTCAGCAAACATGTAATAACAATCTAGCAGTGAGCATCAATTAAAACACAATCCCATGTAAATGTTTGTCAATCAATCACAGAATCCAAGTATAATTATAAAAACGACAGGGGTATTACATACCTCCCCCCTTAAAATAATCATCGTACCAATGATTACCTTTAATCCAAAAAATATTAAGAAAATAAATGATATATATAAATTATTCAATCATCCATTTCTCAAACAATAAGTATAACTTGCAAAACTTCAAGTTTTCAAAAGTTTATAGTAACATCAAAATTGCTATAACAACACTTATTAAAGTGTTTTTTCTTGAAAACAATAAAATTAAAAGATAGTTTTCGAATCAAATATCTTAAGTATCACAGAAAACTAAAAAATTTCTGTTAAAACAAAGGCAGAAAAGTAGTTTTCATGTCTTCCAGATTCTCCCAAGTTGCACTTTCTTCACTAAACTAGTCCCACTAGACCTTGCATTGACTTATTTAGGGTTACGCAAGTGCAACTTCTAAGTTTTGAGCACCTTTACAGGTTTAACCAATATTATTCCTAGGTCTTGGACCTACAAAGAATTCTAGTTTAAAACATGCGACAAATTTGAAACATACTTCTTAAGCAAGAAAATATGAAAACAAATCATGCATTTGTGCCAATGTGGGAGGCAATACTAAATGATATTCTATAGGATTGATCAATTCAACTATTCCAAAAGGTCCTACATATTGAGCTGACATCTTGGATAATTTTCCAAAGGAAATAGAACTCTTTTTAGGCTTGACCCTTAAAAATACCTTTTTACCAAGTTCAAATTTCCTATCAACCCTTTTTCAGGTGTGCAAAACTTTTCTAGCTATCTGCAGCTTCCTTTAATCGTTCACAGATTAATTTTTCTTATTTTTCCATTTCAGTAAACATTTCAGGTCCAACTACCTCTCTATCTTCTATGTTGTCCCAGCTAACATGGGATCTACACCTTCATCCGTACAATGCTTCTAAAGGTGCCATTTTTAAAGAGGAATGATACGTATTATTGTATGCAAATTAAACTAAAGGAAGGTAATCTTCCCATTTATACTACTTGTTCATATAGTACATCCTAACCATGTCTTCCATTATCTGATTAACTCTTTAAGTCTACCCATCAGTTTCCTAATAGTACACAGAACTAATGTTAAATTTTTTTCTAAGGCTGTATTTAGAATTTGTCAAAAATGTGATGTCATTCTTGGATCTCTATCAGATATGATTAGCTCAGGTACACCATGCAATCTCAAAATTTTGTGTAAAAATATCTTTGTGAGAACAGGTGAATCATCTTTCAGATTCCCTGGAATAAAATGAGATACTTTTGTTAATTTTTCAATTACAACCAAAATAACATCATGTTTATTTTTAGACATAAGCACCCGTTGAACAAAATCCATGCTTATCACTTGTCACCTATACTACAGAATGTTATGAGCGTACAATAATCTAGATGGGTGCATATGTTCAGCCTTAACATGTTGGCATTCTAAGCAATGTGACACATAATCAAGTATATCCTTCTTCATCCCTTTCCAAAAAAAATATTATTTTACATCAGCAAGTATTTTTTTCACTCTATGATGTTCAAAGTAAGGTGCGTTGTGAAATCCAGTCATCACTTTCTTCCTTAAGTCACTTTCTAGGGGTACATACACCTGATTTTTATACCTCAGGATTCCTTCATTATTGAACTTGAATCCTTTGTATCTCTTATCATTGGAATCTGTGGCAAGTGTTGTTTTTACATTCTGATAGTATGAATTTGTTTTCATTTCTTTATTTACCTTGTCTTTGAGCTAAGTTCTCAACGTTACAAGTGCGGAAATGTGCTTCCTACGACTTAGTGTATATGTTACTCTATTTTCTTTTCCTTTAATATAGCTGGTATCAAAATCATACTCATAAAAAAATTCTAACCATCTTCACTACCTTACATTCATATTAGGTTGTGTGAAGATGTATTTCAGCCCAAGATGGTCTGTTTTCAACTCAAAAGGCTTTCCTATAAGATAATGTCTCCAAAATTGCATTGCATGTACAATGTCAGTAAGATCTAAGTCATGGTGAGAATAGTTCAACTCGTGTAACTTGAGCTTTCTACTTTCATATGCTATCACGTGACCCTCTTGCAATAATATGCCCCCTAATCCATCTTTGGAAGCATCTGTGACAACTGTGAAGCTTCCAATAGGATCCAGAACAGTCAAAATAGGTTTTGTTGTTATATGTTCCTTTACTTTTTAAAATGTATCCTTACATTTATCATTCCAAACAAACTTTTTATTATTATTTTGCAATTAAGTAATTGGGGTAGCAACATTTGAAAAATATTTCAAAAAATTTCTGTAGTATCCTACAAGCCCCATGAAGCTCTTAACTTCATGAACATTTTTAGGTGTTGGCCACTCAATTATGACTATAATATTTGATGGATCAACAGAGATTCCATCCTTACTTATCACGTGTTCTAAGTACTGCACTTTATTTTCATAAAATGAATATTTTGACAACTTTCCATACAATTTTATCTTTCTTAAAACTTTAAGTACAACCCTTAAATGTTTGTTGTGCTCCTCCACGCTTTTTGAATAGATAAGAATATCATCCAAGAATACGAGCACAATTTTTTCCAAGTATTCTTGAAAAATATTATTCATCAAATTCATAAAATTTGTAGGTACGTTTGTTAAACCAAAAGGTAAAACAGTGAATTCATAGTGCCCATATCTCATCCTAAAGGTTGTTTTATGTATGTCTTCTTTTTTTATTCTCAGCTAATAGTACCCAGATCATAAATTGATCTTGTAATAAACTGATTCACCACATATCTAATCAGACAGATCATCAATTCTGGGAAGAGGATACATATTATTAATTTTTATTTGTTTAACATTTTGTAGTCAATACACAATCTAAGTGTTCCATCTTTCTTTTTCACAAATATCATTAGTTCTACCTAAGGCGAGAGAATTGGTCTTATCAATCCCTTATACAAGAGTTCATGCAATTTTACCTTAAGTTCAACTAAATTTTTTTTAGGCATGTGGTACGGTGCTTTAGAGATAGGTTTTGTTCCAGGTTTGATTTCAATTTTGAATTCAAACTACGGTTTCGGTGGAAGTCCAGGTAGTTCTTCTAGAAACACATCATTGCAATCTTATAATGGTATATATTTTTCCATAAAATCACTACCTTCTTCTGTTGATTCTAAGATTTTTATAGCAAAAAGCATGCAACCTTTGTTTTTAGCCTTTTTGAGTTGCATGGCTGATATTTCTCTAACTGTAATATCTCTTTTTATACCTTGAATGTCTATTATTTTCTACAGATCGTCTAAACATTTAATGTATTTTCCATAACAATTTACATTTTCCTTATGTTCAACTAGACAATTCACACCAATTATGATGTCATATGACCTTAAAGGTGCAACATAAAGGTCTACCTTTATAGTAAAACTTAGCAATTCTAAGGTTGCACTAAATAAGCATCTATCAATTGTGTGAACAACATTGTTTATGTAGTGGACACTCTATGAATTTTTCATAAAACAAAATTTTCTTTTCAACTTAGAAGATAATTTACTAGAAACAAAACATTTAGTAACACCAGTATCAAAAAGTATCATTACGCGTATTCCAAACAACTTACTTAGCACTTCTATAGGTGTAGCTTTCTTTTTCAGCTTACTTATCAACTACTGTAACATGTATTTTGTGTTGCTGATTGCTGTCATTTTTCCTTTGAGGAAAATAATTTACGTAATGATCCTTACTAGTAAATATAAACATCCCCCAACAAGTCCTTTTCTAGGCTAAAAATTGTTCTCGACTTTGAAATTATTATTTTGGCCACCATTGTTTTTATGCCCATTATTTCTATTATTTGCAGTAGGTTTATTTGCTTCAATTTTCTTTCCATTATCAACCCCTATATCTAATTTTGTCTCCCAAACTTATTCCATGAAACCTTTTTGGGTGCAAGGGGTGAAGGAGAGTTAGAAACTTTCTTACATTTTTCTTCCTTATGTGGAAAAATTGCTTTCAACTTTTGTTCTTGCCTTATGGCCTTTTCAAAAACCCCTTCCATATTTGATGGAGTGTGTACATCAACCTCTCCGCCTATAATTAGATTCATCCCCATCATAAATTTATGTATACAGAACTTTTCATTCGTTTGATACCGCGGTACATACTTGAGAAGCTTTGTGAACTTCACCCAATGATTAGTGAGAGTTAGTTTTCCTTGGGTTAATGTCTGATGTTCATGCATTTTCTGATATAGTAGAGTTGTGGCAACCAATGCTACCTAAAGTATCCCTTATATTGATCCCAGGTGATGCTAGATTCATCAACATTAAGCTCAACCTTACGGTTATCCCACCAGGAAGATGCTTCATGGGAAAGTTGATAAGCTCCCCATACAACTTTGGTTTCCTCCAAGAAGTTCCTTATTGCAAAGTACTTCTCCATCTCATTGATCCAGATATTAGCCCCATCTCCCAAGGTGGTACCGTAAAATTTTGGTGGAATTATCCTTTTTATATCATTTGTAAGTTCATCTACCAACCTTGCCTTCTTATTTTCAGGATGATCAGGTGTATTTGTATTCGCATTTGCGGCATTTTTTTTGGCATTTACAACATCACTATTAGTTGCGTTATTATTATTTTCCCCACCAGGATTATCAACATAGGTATTATTTTTTGAAGGTGTCTCATTTCCATTAACAACTTCATTCTACTCATTTTCCATTACTTACTGTTCAAGTACAACAATCAGATTCATTGTGTCATGAAGAACAACAAGGTTCTCATCCATCTTATGTGTTATAGTTGCTTCACCAACCGGAGGCTTGTTATGTGCAACATGTCCCCTTGTTCTAACCATTTTCGATTAATCAAAAATTAAAAAAAATTTAGTGATGGAATCAAATAGGTCCAAGAGTTGTAACCTTCAGCTCTGATACCAAAATGTAACATCCTTATTTTAAGAATTCAATACAAGGGAAAAAAATTATGTCAAAAATGTTTCACTATTCTAAATTCACATAATTTAGAACCAACATTAATTTATCAAATCCATCCTATAACAGTAAACTATATGTAGTTTTTATGAGTTGGTATTGAACCAATTCCTCATATCTCATTTCATCAATGTGTATACTAAGTATACTTGTGGTTCAATTATTCATTCAAATTCATTTAAGTGCTAATATTTAAAGTGCATATCTAGGTATCTATTACGGATAACCCAACTAATATCATACATCTTTAGTCTAGGTGAAATAACGACAATGCAATCAGCAGCTTGTGATACTTTGGCCAAAGTTTCAAGACATGTTTGTCATGCTTTAATTCCTAGATGGTATACTCGTAAAAAAGAATATGTCTTCCACCACACTCAAAAACTCTTATCTAGATTTGGAATTATTTAATTTGCACCATTCACTTCCAATTTCATGTTAGATACTAATTAGCGATAGTTCACATGGGTTAGTGTTGATAAGTCTGCTAAGGGTGACTAAGGGAAATTAAGCTTATCTGAATTGACTAGCATCACTTTGGATCCTCTTCCTTCCCCGTAGTCATCATAAGATGACATCAACACTAAGCCATACTCCTATAATAAATTGGTGACTAACATTTACCTGGATCCATAGTTTTACGATAGTTACGTTTAGGGGAGCTAGGCCTATTATCATGCCATAGTATCCACTCTATAGTAACTAATTAATGACTTACATCATTAACTGGGTATTGTGCAGCAATGACTATTCTACGACATCCCGTCAAGTTCTACTAAACATAACATCATATCTTAACAAGTTCATTAGCTCAATTAGTTCACAGCTTGTTAATCTCTCTCTAAGTAACTCTCATCGATAGGTTTCATACCTAAATATCTATGAGGTTTCGAGAATGACTTTCCTTTAATTAAGGATAACATAATGTGATTCAATAAAGTATGAGTTGCATATTTATAAATATTCTTATAGAATTATCATTAAATCATACCATGTTAATTAATTAGGTAAATATAGTAAGTATAGTTCCCCTTAGGAATAGTTGTGTTTAAATATAACTTATTATTCTTGCCTTCGTTTCCATCCTGAAATAAGTATACATAGTTAACTAAAGTTTTCAGCATTCAAGCTTAAGTAAAAGTCATAATATCAACACATTATTTAACATCAAATAAAGTTTCCATTCAATAGGTAATGTCATCATCCTCGTAATTCATTCCTTCATATATATATATATATATATGTATGTATGTATGTATGTATGTATGTATGTATGTATGTATGTATGTATGTATGTATGTATGCTTAATGACCCTTAATAATTATAAACTATTGTTTTAAATTAAAACAATCATCCAAGTTCATAAAATCAACATAATTATGGACAACTTATATTTTTCTAAGTATATTTACATCCGTACTTAAGTTATTACATCATAATATTGATAACTTAATTTCAGTCATAGATACTTGGGTAATATGACACACTCTCTATAAAATACATAATGATATTCAAAACATATAGGAATATATTTTCCTTGATTCAATTTAGGTACCACACCATCTATATATATATATATATATATAGTAGCTAATTTAATTTTTCCTTTGAATATAATTTATATAATGGCTAAGTTGAGAATATCATTTACTACAAGAAATTTTTGATGCAATGATCATAAAAAGGAACCTTTGTAATTCATTTCATGAAATAGAATTACATAAATTCTTAAGATAGCTTAAATTAGACAATTTCTCTTACCATATTAAATACAATAAATAGGCCATAGATTTTTATTTTCGAAATTCACAAGTACATCATGTAATTTTTACACATTCAAATATGAAATATAACTTTCTTCAATCAATATAAAAAATGTAAACTTTTAAAATTCTTCCTTCTTTCATCCTTCACAAAATCCATCTCCAAAATTGTTAGCATCTTTCAGTTCATAAAAACTAGCATGATAAGAACTGAATCTTCATAACACCATGCTCTATGTAATAATTTCATAAAATGATTACTGCTTTTTAAATGAAATTACTTTAATGTTCAGGGTGGAACACACACCTTTTATGAACATCCAAACTAGAGATTTGACTATTTACAAAATCCAACCTTATGAATGTAAGGTAACTTAAATATAACATTCAAGTAGGATTCATAAGTAATAACATAATAACACATTTTAGTAAAATCTATACAAAAATCACTTGATCAAACCTTCAAGTAGAAATTACACACAATAATTTAATTCAACATTCAAGTTTAAGTTATCTAACAATACTTGATCACTCACTCAAATATAATATATAATCACAATAACTTAATCAACATTCCATATAATTTAAACCCCCAATAACTTAATTAATCATACCAATAGGGCCTATATGGCCGATTAGGTTGCTTCATAACCAATACATATAGGGTTCTCTAGCCCTGAGGCAATTTTACTCAAATATATTGTTCCAGGTTAGTAACCTCATCCTAATAAAGGTATGAATCCATATATCTTATCATTATTATAAAGTGCAATAATATATAGCAATCAAACAATGATCAATCTGCAGTCCACATTTCAGGCTCTAAGAGAGCTCTTAGAATTAATTTAAATTCAGGCAAAAAACCTTTATCAATAGTTCTATCTCATATATCTTTGTAGATCTAAGAAGTAAGAATAACTTATCAACTATGATCCAAATTGTTTCACTAATCATGGTGATGAGGTTTGTGGTTTTTTTTATCTAGGTGATGGGGGTTTGAGCTTGTATGGTGCATTTTAGCATGGATGACCTATATGGGTCCATTTTATGAATTTGAATAAGTTTAATTTTTTTTTATTTTTTTTTATTGGTAAACCTATTCATGAAGGACCTACTTGTTTCATGTTTTTGAGTTAAGAAGGGTATACAATGAATGTTTTAGTTCAAATTTTAACTAGCTAAGTGAGAGGGAAAAAGTGCGACCCAAGTGTATGTGTGAAATAGGTATGAAGGCATCATTTCAAAGATAAGAAAGTGTTTGAAAGAATGAGTAATGTTAGAGAGATTGTGTGTAAGGGTTTGAGATCAAATCAAGTCAAGTTTTCCAAGGTTGATTGAGTTTAAGGAATGAGGGTTTGAAGTGTTTTTGAAGGAGTTTGGAGCTGAATCTTATGACCACCATCATCTAATTTGTTAGAGCATATCTTCAATTATCTTCTTCTAAAATATCTTGTCTAATGATTCATATTAATACAAGTCTCTTATTGCAAGTAATATCAACAATGGTTTTGGGGTTAGTGTTCCTTTTAGTATTTGTTTCTCACTAAGGAAACATCTTGTGATGTGTATTATTCACTTGAGTATTTATTGTGAGTAATATCAGCAACGTTTTCAGTGGGTTTTCTTCCCCTTGAGGGTTTAACACTGAAATCTTGTGTCTTGTGAACTTATTCTTGTTTATGCTATTATGTATGGTTATTGCTCATTGTCATGATCACATTAATGTATGGTTGAATGTTGATGGTGCATGAAATTTAATTTTAAATTGTTTAAGGGGTTTTTATGGACTTATTCACTCCCCCCCCCCCTTAGTTCATTATGATTCCAACATGATCTCCACTATATAGATCAAGTGGACCATGTGTAAGGGGTGTCAGATGTGTTTTATCACTATAAGTGATAGTTTTGAGGAGACTCTAATGAGTTCTCCTCTATATGAGTATCATATTTTACAAGAGTTTACAGATGTTTTTCCAAGTTATCTCCCATGTATTCCACCATATCGTGAAATGTACTTTTCCATTGTCCTTTATCCAAGTTTTATACCTATTTCCCATGCTTCATACAGGATGACTATCCTCAAGGTTTAGCTAAATGATCTATTAGATAAGGGCCTTTTTTAGACCTAGTGTGTCTCCTTAGGGCACACTAGTGATTTTTGTGAAGAAAAAGGATATATTCATTTGTTTTTGCATTGACTTTAGACAGTTGAACAAGGGAACAGTGAGAAACTGTTATCCTCTTCCCCATATAATTGATGTATTTGATCAGATGATGGGAGCTAGAGTAATATCCAAGATACACCTCAAATCAGGTCACCATTAGCTAGAGATTGCAGAGGTAGAAATTCATAAGACATATTTTTGAACTCGGTATGGGAATTACGAGTTCACAGTGGTCCCTCTACTTATGATAAATGCACCTATAATATTTATGAGCCTCGTGAATGGTGTTTTTTAGGACCTTCTTGGAAATATTTTTCATTATGTTTCTAGATGACATTTTGATTTATTCATACTCAGTAAAGGAGTACCAAGAGCACTTGAGACAAGGATTACAAATTTTGAGGAAGCACCAAATTTTTTATAATTTAGATAAGTGTTCCTTATTTCAGACTGAGATTCAGTATTTAGGGAACTGTAGACACAAAATCAAACACTTGGGTACATCTATAGGTCCTAAAATCATGCTAGCATTTACATGATTCCTAAGCAAGAAGAGTAGTGGTTGAAAATTATCTATGACCTTTTTTCTTTGTCTCTTGTTTTCTATTTGGTATTACTATAGACACCAAATTTGGGTCACACTCCCCTTGGTCTCCTTTTATCAATTGACATAGTGTATTCACCTAACCATGACCCCTTACCCCACATTCATATTAATTTAATTACTTACAATTGAATTAATCTACATCCTCACACTATTAATTAATTTAATTACTTTTAATTAAATTAATTTACACCTCACCTAGCCACATCACCTAGACACCTCATCATGGACTTATTTTTAGTCTATTAATTAACTAAGATTGATTCTCCACTTATCTTAACTAATTAGGACTTAGTCTAACCCTAAAATTAAATTCATATTCCTTCTCCAACAACACTCCCGCTTATCTAAGCACTAACCCTCAATTGAGAGCCGGACTGACAATCAAAGAATGCCAAAAATAGTAGGATTTGCCTATTTTTGGAAAACCTAGGATTTCCCACCTTAACAGAAGTCGATTAAACCTCAACTGATGTCGATCACCCTAAGCATCATCGGTTACCTTATATATAGTTTTGTAACCTCTTACATAGGTTGGTTATTTAATGATTAGAGCATGATTGCATTCAAGCACAAATCTCCAAGCCCTCCTACATCCAGACGATGAATACACATAAGCACAATGCAAGACAAGCATCCAGTTCATTTTTCCAAACCATTGAGAAACTCATGGGAGGCTAGAGGCCATATTACCATGGCACTAGACTCAAGAATTTATTCTCTGATTAACTACCATCTTCCTCCACCTCCCAAGATCTGCAATACATCAAGTAAGTATTGTGATCCTACTCATTTTATTTATTCATTTTGTAGATCTCTATTTTCTTTTAGTAGTTTATTTCCTCTGTTGCTTGTACATCACCTTCCTCCCATCAACCCCACTATTCAACCATCCCAAGCCTTTTCACCATTCTAAACCTCCTTCTTAATACCCATGAGTCTTCTGTGTCATATTACAACCGAAACCATACTGCCCTCACTCTCTTTGTAATCGCAGAGATCCTAAAATATTTTGTTTAATAATTTGCTATCAAATTGACCCTACCAACATTGGTCACCTTAATAGTCATTGGACTACCCTCTCTATCGGCATCGGTCACCAAACTGACATCGGTCACTATGTTTTCTCCTAACCTTCACTAAACTACCTCTAACATCACCTAAATTCCACCCAGACCTTAGCAAATACCTTTGTGACCTTACCTAATACCCCTATGACCTATCCTAATAAGACACATACCTTTCCTGATGCAAGATTAATTTAGATTTTAAAACCCTGCGTATTCTAGTTTGTTAGTAACATTTTGAGATACCTAAATCAAAGTGTTACCAATATGACCTTTATTTCTCACATTTAATTTCATTAAGTTGATAAAAAAGAGGATTGCAAACTATTTGAGGAAGCATCATGCTTCCCAGATCTAGCCTTGGTAGGAAGTCATCTGACTCTTGCTATTTAATATAAATTGGTGTTCTTGTTTTGTATCTACAGGTAGTCCTTCCCAGATAAAAAGGAATTCCCTAGAAGCAACTTGGATAAAATCAATAACATGCGCACTCAACCTACCAAATACATAATAAAAGGTATTCCTCCTTGACCTTTACCTTATATGTTTTATCTACAACAATTCAGTGAAACATTTTGGCACACCCAGTGGGACCCATCAAGGGTTCTTTTCAATTTTTTCATTCCTAGATAAAAAATATTGTGTGTTTATTTCCCTTTGAAAATTATTCACATTAATTTTACTTCTCTAGAATATTTTCCTTCTTTCTATAGTCTAAAAACAATTGTGTTATTAGTGCTCTAAAAAGAACATGTCTTCTTTATACTATATTGCATTTAGAGAAAGAGCATTCCTCTTCATATTCTCTATTTGCTACATCGAAGTAAAGTGTGTATTTGGGATTAAAACATTTGCATTTCATTTTTTTATGTCACATTGTAGCTCACATTAATTTAAGGGAATCCTATAACCTGGAAACCATGCCCAGCTGATGGTTGACTAATTCAATCGTAGTTAAATTTGCACATTATCTATACCAAACCACATAAACAATTTACACATATTCTTAAACATAATCCTACCTAGAAGAAGTTTTCAATGATCACACGATCAAAGGATTGATAGTGGGCACTAAGCTAGTTTCATTGTCCATTCTTTATCTTAGAGAAAGGACCCCCCCCCCCACCAAAACTTTACATGAAACCATCCTTAATTCTTGTATTTTCATAGGACACCTTTTATCAAATGTAAAAATTTGTTCTATTCACAAATCAATGCTAAATAACATAAGCTAAAACATAAAATTCACCAATAGGATTTCATGTTTCTTAGTTTTTACTTGATTTTTGTTTTGAGTTGTGAGGTCATTTTCTCCATTATTTTCTTCCTTTCACACTCCATAATCATAGTTGACGTATTTTGATTGTTTTTGAGTGTGTTAGGGTCCATCATTACCATACTCAGGTTTCTGGGTTGGTATTTTATCTAATCTAAGTCACTAAATCCAATTTTTCTCCATCTTTTCAAATTTCACAATGACCAGCGTCGGTCCAGTGACTGTCATCAGTTTACTCATCTGATCGTCATCAGTTTATCAAACCATTGTCAGTTTCCTACTTTTTTATGTTACTTTTCCAAAACTACACTCATCACTTTTCTATTCTTTCTAAGGTTTCTTAAATACATCATCATACCTCTAGGTCTTTGAAATCACTATCAAATCTAGATTTTTCATCATTTTCATTAGTTATTACCACATTTATCAAACTTTTGATTATTCCATAATAACCAGTATTGGTCACCCTAATCATCATTGGTCACCTATCACCGTCATCAATTAGCAAACCACCATTGGTTCCTCTGTTTTAATTTTTCAATTAAAACAGCACCATTTTTCACTTTCTAGAACTGTTTCTCTCCATTCCTTCTATTTTTTGGTGTCATTTACAGAAAATAGATTACCAGATCTACGTTAACTCACATGGTTTTGACTCATAGCCAAGACAATGCCTTCGTATTCCATGCTATCCTTTAGCCACTTCTACCTATCCCATAACCTTCTTCCATCCTATCACCTATGAATCCCACTCAACCCCTTATCATCAGTACCAGTGATAATGATTTCACAAGACTTCTTGATCAAAACCCCACTTCCTTATAATATTATCTCACCCATTCATCCACTTGAGATCCATCAGGATAGTTGGTATACAACATGCATGTATCCATTCCTCCTACCCTCACACCCACTTCTACATCGGTTAGTACTAGCTTGGTATTACCTTCTTCCACCTTACCACCTGTGGTGTCCCAAATTGACCCCACATCATCGATATCTGCTACATCTATGGCATATGTCATGCTTTTGACGTCATTTTCTCCCATAATGTGAACCACTCCTTCATCACCCCCCTTGAGTATAGGACCACCTATGCCCACCACCTCTTATATAACCATTTCTTCTCAGCCACCGATGATGTCGAAAACCCACAATCCCTTCCAAAACATTCTCCTTTCCATCATGCAATCTCTCCCTCCAATCACCATGAGATTTGTCACACCCACTCCGCCTACCTATACCTATCACCAAAAACCTCTTATTTCATATGTTGTATATTTGGGATACTTTCCAACTACATTTATTCCCCCTCCCAATTCTCGTAATTAGAACCACCAAATACTCAGATTTCCTCTTCATCATATACTCATCATCTACCCCCTTATACTGTAGGGGGTTCCCAATCATCACAACCTACCAATGACCTTATAAAAATGATGATGGAAAAGATGCAGACATCAGAAGCATCGGTTTCTGGCTCATGTACCTCTTTGACCTACGATTAAATTTTCAATGATCTCATTCATCCATCTATTCCCATTCGTCCATACCCTACGCATTGGGAAATTCCCAAATTCAACTGGTTCAACATCAAATAGGACCTATGGAAACACTTGCGTTCTTTCAAACATGGGTGTTATCTAATCGCTTATGATAACACTTGGTTATTGTAGACAATCCTAATGTCCTTGACATGACCAGCATTGGATTAGTATAGCGGTTTACCTAGGCATTCCATTTACTCATTCAACCAAGTGGCTCGAGCCTTCTTAGACCATTTTTCTATCAATATTGTCAAAAAGGTCACCATGACCAACTTGTACTCAACACAACAATACGAAGACGAATCTATTCAAAATTTAGTCACTTGTTGGAAAAGCCTCATTAATCAACTTACATTCTAATTACATCAAACAGAGTTAATAGAATTGTTTACCAAGGCTTGTGCTAGACATATATCACCAACTCTCTAGGTCCAAACCTTCTACACCTTTGATGAGGCATTCACCATGGCCCAAAAGCTAGAAATTTGTGCCCTTGAAGAAAAGAAGTTATAATTGCATAACAAAAACACTGCATTCAAATCAAATGATACTTCTTCTTCTTCCAAACCCCAAAATACCTATTCTAAAACTCAAGGGTCTTCCTATGCAGTCATTTTAAAATCTAGCCCATCCCATCCATCCAACCAAGAAAAAAAATTGTCTAACCTTTCCCCTATCCAGAACTTTTAGTTTATAAGAGAGCAACACAAGTAAACCCCCATAGGAGAGCCTTACATTATGGTTTTAGAAAAACTCTTGAAAGCTGGAGCCATTACCCTTCCACCCGTCAAACCACATACTGGTATAGACCCCTCTCATCCTATGTTGGCATGGTACAAGGAACATGATTATTGTAACTATCATTGTGTTAAAGGTCATAGTGATGGTAGTTTTATAACCTTCAAAAAAATCCAAGAAATGTTAGATAATGGAGATCTCGTCTTAGATAACCCTAATGCACTGGCTTATCAGAACTTGCATATCTTCAAAAATGCATTCCCAAATCATACCTCATCCTCTAACCAAATTGGATAACCTTTGACTAATGACAGTAATGTTTGTGACGTTCATGTTGTCTTTGACATCATACTGGCCCTTCCTCAATTTCCTCTTGTTCTCTCTATCGCTGAGATTCTCGCACGAGCTTCTTCATCTACGGAAGAACCTATTTCATCTGCTCCTTTACCCATGGAGGGGTCCACCATATCTGATGATGCATTTTCCCCTCATACTTCTCAACCTGATGAAAAACCCACAGTATTAATTCTCCTACCCACGAGAGAGTCATGCTCACCTTCCTCTTCACCAAAATAGGAACCTACCTCATCCTACTCATCCTCTCCCCTACCCATAGGAGATCCTGTTAGTGCAAAATCATAGCACCCCCAAATGAGTTGTGGATTTACTTTTCTAAGGCAATGTCATTTAGTGTGATTACAAAACATTGAGCTTTCCCAAAGTGTGGGACCTTTGCAAATGGGGAAAGGTCTCTAGAGAAGGTTGATTCCTCTTCTTAAACTACTTTCCACAAGCTATTCCAGTGTAGGTAAGCTAATCTAGTCCTAATCTAACTTCCAAGGAGATAGGGAGAGAAAGAAAAGTGGAAAAATTAGAGCCTACACTAAAACGGTGATACACCAAAGAAGGAAAATGTTGATCATCTATCAAAACTACCATGGAAATAAGAGAGGTGAGCAATGGAAAGGATGGACAAGTGCATCACAGACCAAAGATGGACTTCACACAAAGAAATGCTCCAAAACTACATGAACATGGCTCCAAAACCTAGAATGAACATCCAAACATGCACACATACCTACAATGAAGAGACGAAAGAAGAAAGAAACCAAAATACGAGCAAAGATGGAAAAATGCATCACAAAACATGTTTTTTATTGCTCCAAACGTTTGCACAGAATCATCATTTCATGGGTAAGAGGTAAAAAACTCCATTACAAAGTAGGGGAGGAGGTTCAAACTCCATTTTCAACCCTGGGGAAGAAAAGAAGGGAGAGGTAGAGAAGAATGATGAACAACTTTTTACAAATGAGCCAAAATTGGCTTTTATCACTCAAACAGAATGAAAGAAATGAGAAAACGTAGAAAAATCTATTTGACATATCCAACCACTAACAAGATTCATTAAAATAGCAAGGTAACCCTCAAAAATCCATTTTTTCATGCATTTGGCCATGCTGGAGAAGAAACGAGTGCCACGTATCAACCTAATCATGTCCTTATACCAATTAAGGCATCTACTGCCATTGCCACATCTCCTTCACCCACTACCCCATCCACCAACGTTGTCACTACATCTCCCACACCTAACTCCTCTAATCCCACTCCATCTACAACCTTTGTAGCTAACCCATACACTAACCCATCTACTTCTCAACCAACCAATGTCTTTTCTTCCAGTGATTCATCCATTCCTGCTATGCATATACCAACTACCGATCCCTTAGAAGGTGTTTTTCAATGTCTCACTCTGGGGGAGTACCGCCTGTACAACATTGACACATTCCATACTCCTTAAAATTATAGTAACGCTTGCCAACATCCCCACTATGATCACCACATAGGTGAGGTTTTCCCTTATGGTCCTCCCCACCTTTGCAAAAACTTAACATATGGGGGACTTGATACTTCTACCTACTCACCTTAGCCACCTTCCAAAACTTGACCATTTTCCTCTAACCTTCAATCTCTCATAAATCACCACTTCGTCCACACTTTCCTCCATTTTTGTGCATGGAAGGGCTTTATCTTTGGTTTCTATGAACAAGGTCTTCATACATTCATCTCGTGTACCACTTATAAACATAAAGACTGTAGTGGTATTTAATTTTCCAAACCATCTCCCAAGAATGCCCGAATCAAACTCGTTGAGGATGATAAACCTTCTTCTCCCCTTTCACCAACTTCACCACCTTCACCTATAAGGTCTATAGATCTAGAATCCATTCCTCGTAACTTTTTTTGCGAACACCATTTACCTGGGAACTCTAACTTATCAAGCAGATTTTGAGGCTCCCTCTTCTCTTCCCTTCCTATATCATGACATGATTGATGATGCTACACCTTCTATTAATGGTGTTCAATGTCAGGATGACAAGTTTATTCTCACCTACCTTGGTGCAGAAGATTCGTATATTAACCAATCGTTACCTTCTGAGACACAAACCATGTTAAATGAATTGACGATCAAAATCAATATTAACACTCAGGATGACCCGCACATTCTAAAGATAGGCCAATATTTAGAGGCTACTGAACATGAAGCTTTTACTTCTTTTCTTTGGGATCATATCAACACTTTTGCTTGGTCCTATGATGATATGCCCAGTATTGACCCAAACATTATGGTCCACAATATCTTCACTATTCATAAAGCCAAACCCGTGAAATAGAAGCTGCATAAAATGCATCCTCTTATTTCCCTTATTGTCAAAAAATAACTTCAGTTCCTTCTTTTGGTTTCCTTCATCCTACCCATTGATTACCCTCAATAGATCTCTAACATTATTCCTATCACAAAATTGATGGTGGGACTCCAAATTTGCACGGACTTCTACGACCTTAACTTATCTTTCCCCAAAGATGACTTTCCTCTACCTAGCATTGACCAACTAGTTGATCTCACCACTGACCATGAGATGCTATCACTCATGGATGGTTTCTTGGGTTATAACCAAATATTATTTTCCCCGAAAGATCAACACAAAACCACCTTCATCACTCCTTAGGGGACCTTCTATTATTGTGTCATGCCCTTTGGCCTTAAAAATGCAAGTGCCACATATTAACAGACTATGACTTATATCTTTCATGACATTATGCATTCCATATTATAAGATTATGTTGACGATCTTCTTTCCAAATCCAAACATTGGGTCGAACACCTTACAGCCCTCAAGGTCATCTTGGATCACCTCATCAAATATTGTGTTCACCTTCAACCCAAGAAGTGTGTCTTCATTTTCCTTTCCGAAAAGCTCCTTAGTTTTATCATTTCTTTATGTGGCATATAAGTTGACCCCACTAAAATCTAGGCTATTCTCAAAATGCCTCCACCTACTAACCTTCGTTAACTTCATATTTTGCAAGGGAAGTTGAAATCTATTCATCACTTTATTTCACAAATTTTCAACCGATGGCATGCATTTCATTATCTCCTAAAAAAGAGTGCCTCCTTCAAATGAGATGATGAATGCAACAAAGCCTTCTACGCCTTAAAACAATGCCTCCTCCAACCACCTGTGCTCATTCCTCCTAAGGATGACCAACCATTTTATCTTTACATCTCTTCCATTGACCATTCCTTTGGTGCCATGCTCACTCATCGTGATGAGAAACATAGGGAACAAGTTGTTTATTATATAAGTCGTACACTTTTAGAATACAAAATTAGATATACTCATGCCAAAAAACTCTACTTAGCCTTAGTTTTTTCACCACTAAACTTCTTCATTACCTACTTAACCAAAAAAAATTCATTGTCACTAATACTAACCCTTTACATTACATGTACGCCAAGCCCTATCAACATCAATGTGTTGCGCGATGTCTAGTACTTCTTGTTGACCTAGAAATCAAATTCATCCATCTAAAATATGTCAAAGGACAAACCATCACTGACCAACTCGTAGATGTATCTCTCTCTGGAAATCAATCCTCTAACTTCAATTTACCTAATGAATCCATCACTACCCTCTCTTTGGACTATCATTTACCAAATGACCTTATTCTTTGATGGTTCCAAATGTCACCGTGGGGGTGGGGTCAGAGTTATCCTCATTCCTCTTGACAGTGAGCCTATGCCACTATCTTTCAAACTAGATTTTGATTATACTAACAATGTTTACAAATATGAAGCACTCCTATTATGCCTTCAAACTACCATCACCTTAGACGTTAAATAAATTAATATATTTTACAATTATCAACTGGTTGTAAACCAAGTTAATGGTATATACCATTGTCATAATGAGATAATTCAAAAGTACAAGCATCATGTTGGCATACTGTTGAATACCTTTGACCATTATGACCTTCAATCCACCTCGCGCTCTACTAATAAATTTGTGGATACCATGGCCTGGCTTGCTTCTCAAATCCTTGCTTCACCCTCCGACTCAAAAATATTTGTTACAGTACAAAGGCTACAATCACCTTCCTATCTATTTAGACATGTCAAGCTTGTCGGAACCATTGAACCTGACCCACATGACCTTTGGTATAAGCAATTTTCTCACTACCTTTCCCTTTCCATTTTGCCTCTAGATCTTACTCACAATGGACAACTAGCCTTTCTCAAAATTGTCTCTCTCTATGTCATCATGGGTGGTCTTATTTAAAAATGTGGCGTTGATGGTATCCTCTTACAATGCCTTACCAATTATAAAATTCCCTATACCATAAATGAAGTTCATGCCAGAATTTGTGGGGGTCACTTCAGTGGTTTATTTTTCACTAAACGCATTCTCTGCTTTAGTTATTACTGACCAACCCTAAACCGTGATTGTTGTGACTATGTCAAGCATTGTCTGAAGTGTCAGAAAAATGATAATCTTAATCACACCCCAAGTCACGCCTTACAGGTCACACGTGACCTTTGGCCTTTCTCTCAAAGGGGTTTGCATCTTTTTCTTCCTGACGCCATCAATGGATTATTACCGCTACTGAATAATACACTAAATGGGTAGATGTCATGCCCCTCATTCCTATGAAAGCTAATAAAATATGTGAGTTCATCAACCATCACATCATTTGTTGATTTGGTGTTCCTCATCGCCTCATCACTGATAATGGAAAACAATTCAAAAACAAAACCTTACAAAAACTCTGTGATGCCTTCAGCTTTCAACTTATATTTTCTTCACCTTATTACCCTCAAACAAATGGCCTAGCGGAATCAAACAATAAAATGTTAAACAAAATTCCTATGAAAGTAGTTGATGATGTTGGAAAGGATTGGTATACGCACATTCCTTTTACCTTATGGGCTTATCGTACTATTATTCATACCTCAACTGTTGTAACTCATTTCTCTTTTGTCTATGGTAAAAATGTTTTTCTACCTCTTGAATTCCAAATTTCATCTCTTCGTATCACACTCAAAGACATGCTCAATGATGATTATTTTCATGAAGACCATTTATCATAACTCAAGTTATTAGATGAACATCATCTCAATACTCTCGACCACCTCCAAATCTACCAAAAACATATCAAATATGCCTATGAAAAATGTGTCCATGAACGAACCTTCTAGGTCAGAAACCACATCTCGTAGGAAAATCAACATGTAATAAAAGAGGAGAAAATTAAACGAGGAAAAAATTTCTCCTAATTGGCTTGGACCCTATATCGTTACTCATACCTATGGATCAGGTGCTTATCATTTGTCTTCACTCAAAGGTAAACATGTACCTGAGCCCCTCAACGCCTTGCATATTTGACCATTCTATTGTTGAAACAATTCTTATATCACCTTCTATCTATTTCAAGTCTCATCCCTTGAGCACCATTCACCTTCCATTTACCTATTTTAAGGATCAATGACTAAACAAGAATCATGTGATTAACCATCACTTTTTAGCCTTATCTTAAATATGAGTACCACATCTCTAATCATGGCATGATTCTCATGGATAATTTTTGTCTATTCCAAGATGGAATCCCATGGTCTTTCATCACTTAAAACCCATCTTTCATAGCTAACCTCTGTGTACTATATTTTTGTTTTGATAATAGGAGCCTATCCTTCTCTATAATCTTTTCCATGAGGTAAAAGTCCAATAAATAATTCAAAAAGCAATATATGGGACTTTCAAATTCAAAACTCCTTGAGTCAAACTTCTAGCAGAAAAATGACTTCCTAAAAAAGGACATCTACTTTTCTCTACCTTGTTGCTATAAATATATTGATCCCTCGAAGGATAGCTATACAAAGCTATCCATAATATACATAGTCTATCACCAAAAGAATACTATTCTTGCAAAAAATAAAATAGCAAAAAATATTCTGAAGCTTCCCACATCAATCAGCTTCACGAATACCTCAAGGATATATTCTACTCATCCCACATAGACTTCCTTCATTGATCACTCTATTAAAACAAAAGTAAAAATAAAAAGATAACTTTTTCTTTATGGACTTTCCTATTTTGATCTCAAGTCTCTTGCCAAAAAGGCATGTTGTCGTACATTAGGTTACGCTAAACCAACCTCTTTCACCTCACCACCGTTACTCTATAATATTTTACCTTCTCAAGGGACGTGTCATAAATGTGACATTTCATGATCATGTGACCTTCTTCACCCATAGAACAGTCAATCATGTAACGCCTTTTAGGGTCTTTCATTCATAAGCCAATTTTTGGTACGATAGACTCATCGGGGTTCTTATCAATTAGGTGACACTTTCATCTCCTTTTACCATTCACTTATTTTTACTTATTGATCATCCTATACAAGACCAGACCATCAACACCTACATTTTAGGAATTCTTCTTTCACTTAGAAATGCCCATACCCAAATGACCTAGACTCACCATGCCTAAATGACCTAAACTCAATCATGCCTAAAACCTACCAACTCATTCCTCTACCTCATCATATTCTTCCCTAGATTATGGGAGAACTACATCAGCTTGATGTCCCTTTTCATTGGGGATATACAGGTAGAACTCAGAGAGCATGGGGCCCTTGGAGGTTAGCTCGGCTACTCTTTACCCTTACCCATTTTCCCCCTTCTTCTATTCACATTCTTCCTTAGTTTCTATTTTACACAGAACTTGGAAATTAGACAATCATAAACATATACATATTTACCATTTTATTACATCATCGTATCATACATTCCACATTTCCATTATATCAAACATTAGGAAATGTACACCATAACATACATATACATCATCATTTATTTTCCATAATACCAATATCTTGGAAATTAAACCAAACGCAAAACACGTCTCTACCATGCCTAAAACATCATGCTACATGACCTAAACTAAACCATGCCTAACTAACCTAAACTCCACCATGCCTAACTGACCTAAACTCAATCATGCCTACATGACCTCGATGCAATCATTCCTAATTCACCTATTAGATTTCCTTAACTGTGTTTAGGGACTTTTTCTTTACTTATATCTCAGCCATATCTATGCCCAAACCAACATACCCAGACCTGAATACATTGCACTAGTGTCAATATGAATTTGTGTATTGGTTATACCTTGTAATGATGTTACCCATGTTATTTAGCCTAATGACCTTACCTTGCCTATTGTCATGTTGTTTATCCCGACCAAACCTTTGGTGTACTAGATCATATATAGAAATTATTGCACCTGACATAAGTTGTGTTTCTAAACCATATCTTGTACCCTAGATACCTGAATTACTTCAACCTTCTTTGGATAACCTATTGACTTTGGAAGATGTATATTTTGAAATCTCTTCCACCTGATATTGTATCACAATTTATACGTGTACATGAATTTGATTTCCATTACCCATTACCCAATATGACCCTTACCTATTACTTAATATACCCTTACCCATTACCCACAGTGACCATACCCTTACCTATAACCCACCTACCCTCATTTTCATCACTTAACCATTTATCAAACCACTCACCGACTCTATCTAACACCTCATCGACTCTTGGTTTGAGGGGGATCACCTTCGACCCTACTTGGGGCAATGTTACTCTTACCTATATTTGGGGTAACCACTTCCTATTTTTGTAAGCATCTCTTACCAATACAAGATACGTAACCAAAAGGGGCGAATGTAGACAACAAATTTGGGTCACACTCCCCTTGGTCCCCTTTTATTAATAAACCTAGCATATTCACCTAACCATGACCCCTTACCCCACATTCATATTAATTTAATTACTTAAAATTGAATTAATTCTCATCCTCACACTATTAATTAATTTAATTACTTTAATTAAATTAATTTACAACTCACCTAGACACCTCATCATGGACTTATTTTTAGTATATTAATTAACTAAGATCGAGTCTCCACTTATCTTAACCAATTGGGACTTAGTCTAACACTAAAATTAAAGTCCTATTCCTTCTCCAACAACAATCCCACTTCTCTAAGTGCTAACCCTCACTTGAGACCTAGACTGATAATCGGATCACACCAAAAATAGTAAGATTTGCCTATTTTTTGCAAAGATAGGATTTCCCGCCTTAACTGACGTCGGCTAACCCTCAACTAATGTTGCTCACCTTAACCATCATCGGTTACCTTATACATAGTTTTGTAACCTTTTATTGAGGTTGGTCATTTAGTGATTAGAGCATGATTGCATTCAAGCACAAATCCCCAAGCCCTCTTGCATCCAGATATAAAACACACATAACCATAGTGCAAGACAAGCATCCAGTTCATCTTTCCAAACTGTTCAAAAACTCACAGGAGCACAGAGGCCATATTGCCAAAGCACTGGACTCGAGCATTTCTTCTTTGATCAACTACCCTCTTCCTCCACCTCCCAAGATCTGCAAGACATCAATTAAGTATTGTGATCCTAATAATTTTACTTATTCCTTTTGTAGATCTCTATTTTCTTTCATTAGTTTATTTCCTCTATTTCATGTACATCACCTTCCTCCCATTAACCCTACTATTTAACCATCCTAATCCTTTTCACCATTCTAAACCTCCTTCTTGGTACCGCTGAGTCTTCTCAATCATATTATGACCCAAACCATATTACCTTCACTCTCTGTGTAATCACAGAGAGCTTAAAACATTATGTTTAATAATTTTTTTTCAAGTTGACCCTACCAATGCTATTCACCTTAATAGTCTTCAGTCTCCCCTCTCTACAGGTATCGATCACCAAACCTACGTTGGTCACTATTTTTTCTCTTGACCTTCACTAAATTTCCTCTAACATCACCTAAATTCCACGTAGACCTCACCAAATACCTCTGTTACCTTACCTAATACCCTTGTGACTTGTCCTAACCAGAAACATACCTTGCTTGATGCTATATTAGTTTAGATTTTAATACCCTGCCTAATCTAGTTTGTTAGTAACATTTTGAGATACCTAAATCAAAGTGTTAGCAATATGACCTTTATTTCTCACATTTAATTTCATTAAGTTGATAAAAATAGAGGATTATCATCCATTCGAGGAAGCATCACACTTCCCAGATCTAGCCTTACTAGGCAGTCCTCTGAATCTTACTCTTTAATATTATTTGGTGTTCTTGTTTTGTATCTATAGGTAGTCCTTCATAGACAAAAAGGGTTCCCTAAAAGTATTTTGGATAAAATTAGTGACGCGCATGCTCAACCTACCAACTACATTGTAAGATGTATTCCTCCTTAACCTTTACCTTATATGTTTTATCTACAAAAATTCAGTGAAACAATTACACACCCGACAGCCCAGTTGGAAATTTACTAATTTATATTTCATGACTTCAGACACCAGCACCCAGCCAGGACAGAAGTGCCTAGGTGGTCGTCCTCTCTAGTCACCCCTGACCCTTTTCCACCTTACTCACTCCTTTTGGGTATCTTTTATATTTTGGGCATAATTTTTTCACTTATGTGTTAGCCTTCCATTTGTCAATTATGAAATTTAAACAAGGGAATCATATAAATACATAGTTATGTGTTCAAAATAAGGGACCAAACACTAACTATTACTATCCTCACCTAAGCTTGCATTCAAAAGCCACATAAATTACTTCAAGGAATTCATCTAACATCCATTCAAGGGACAAGGTACTGTATAAACTTTGCATACCCTGCATAGGAAAGATAAGTTCATTTTATTCCATCCACACATTCTACTACATTGCTACATTCTAGATACATCTTACTATCAAGTGTAACTTGCATAAGGGAATCCTAGGGAATCATTATTACACACATGAACTACATACATTCTGAGATATAGTGCAACGTTGATTAGTATGAATCCTAATTCTACATCTATATTTTTAGGTTTGATGTGGTTTATGGGCTTGTGTATGTGAACATATCTTTTATAGGTCGCATGTATCTTTTGTGATCATAGTGTGACTATCAGGAGATCATTAAGAAATTCCTACAACACTCCTATAACACATTGAAAGCCATATTTTGATCATTTACGCAATCATAAGCACCCGCAAGTAGTCTCATGTTCCCAGATGCCCATGTCTAGCTATATGCACCCATGTCCAGCCTCTTTCCAGCATTTTAGAATTTACAGTGAGAATTTACGACACTCTTCCCAGAATGTTCAGCACTTTTCTTAGTCCATATTAGTTCTATATTGCGCATAAACTAACTAAGTCCTCTCTCCTTATTTTATTCTTAGGGTTTCATCTTTTAAATCTTATCTTTCTTGCGTCATTTCTATATTACAATATTTATACATCATTTATTTCAATAAGCGAATCTAAAAACAATAGATTTAATTAAAATTAAATTAAATCAAGCACATCATCAAAGGCATGGGTATCTCTATAGATCCCTTGAATATTTGAGCTATCATTGATTGGCTAGCCCCTACCATAGTGACTAAGCTTAGAAGCTTCATGCGGTTAGCTAGTTATTATTGTAGGTTTGTACATGATTCTTATAGGATTTTTAATCCTATCACTTCCCTTCAACGTAAAGGGAAGTTTTTTTTTTCAAAGAAGTGTGATCAGGCCTTTCATTTACTGAAGGAATAATTAACAACTGCACCCATCCTTATAGTTCATGATCCTTTCGCTAAATTTTTTGTTTGTAAGGAGGCATTGATAAAGGGACTTAGAACAGTTCTCATGCAAGAACATCACATCGTTACTTTTGAGTCCTGCAAGCTTAATGATTATGAACTTAAATATTCTATCCATGATCTTGAGTTTGCAATAGAATTTCATGCATTATTTCCTCGGAGACACTTTCTTTTGGTCGAGCCATTTGTTTTAAGGATAGATCATTTGAGCCTTCATCTTATCTTTACGCAGCCCAAACTCAACACCTGACAACAAAGTTGGATAAAGTTCCTCTATGAGTATGATATGGTCCTTAAATGCATCAAGGGGAAGTAAAATGTCATCTCAGATGTTTTGAGTAGGAGGCAATATGAAATTTCATCCTTGACCTTGCGATCAGACATTATGGGTAGGATACTTGAGCATCTTCTAGGAGACATATCCTACAAGGGTGTTATACAATTAGTAGTGTCTTAGGGACCATGGAGGGAAGTATGCGGGTTACACCTTAGATTTAAACGGAATTATTTGGTTATAGAGACACATCTATGTGCCTAGAGTAGGATATTTGTGTAGTTTTGTTCTTTCTGATGCACATCAATCTCCTTATGCAGGTCATCCTGGGGTTAATAATATGCATGTGAACTTGATACAACAACACTTTTGGACTGGATTGCACTCTGATATTACAAATTTTATAGCCCACTGTCTTGAGTGCCACAAGGTGAAGGCCAAGAATTCTCACCCCATAGTTCTTCTTTACCCGCATGATATTCCAAAGTAGAAGTGGGACGTGGTATCCTTGGATTTAATTTTTGGTCTTCCCACTTCATTGTATCATCACTAAGACATCATGATGATGGTGGAAAATTTGACCAAGGTTGCCCGCTTCTCTCCCATAAAGATCCCTTATAATGTAGTTACCATTACACAATTTTTTATGGATGATTTGGTGAGGTTGCATGGTATTCCTAGGATGATGATTTGTGATTTGAAACCTTTTACACTTATGAATTTTGGAATTTTTTCATTCAACCTTTGGAACACAAATCAATTTTAGTTCAGTGTACCACCCTCAGATAACTGAATAGACTGAGATGGTGAACCAGGTGCTTTAGGATATACTTTGGATGTATGTGATGGATTAGTAGAATAAGTGGGAGAATTATTTGTATCTAGTTGAGTTTGTTTATAAAAAAAAATTTCACATTTCCATTGGCATGATGCCTTATTAGGCATTATATGGGACACCTTACAAGACACCGTTGAGCTAGGATAGAATGGATGATAAGATTGTTCTTATCCCCACTTATCTTTAAGATATGGAGAAATTGGTTATTCTCATTAGGTAGTTTTTATATAAGGATCGTGCACGCCAAAAGGTGTATGCTAACATGAAGAGGGTAGAGTGTCACTTCCTTATGGGAAATAAGTTCTTTCTAAGAGTGTGTCTGCACAAGATTCCAATCTGTTAGGGAAATGCCTCTAAGTTATTGATGTGAATCCAGCTACAAGAGGTTGAAATACCTCCAAAAACACACATAAACAGCTTTGCAAATAAAACCAAGAGTTTCAAAATAGCTTACTTCTCATTCTGGAATTCACACTGATCTATTACATCATTACAATTCTCCTTTTATTTCAAGACTCCTCTAAAACCCTAAAATGCCAAAAAACCCTAAAATGCAAAACAACTCGGATTGACCCAAAAATTTGTGTGCCAAATACGCATTCATAAATTAGGGCTCACATGAAATTTGGACTTATTCTGACAAGTACAACAAAAGTTATTGAAGTTTTAATACCTAGTCAAAAGCGGAAAAAACATTCGGAGCCAATTTTAAGCCACTAGATGACGGTAACCGTGCCTGAAAACGTGCCAAAATGAGCACAACCTTGCAAGAAAGGTTGAACCCAGCATAGTGCTAATGTATATCTACCACCCTGTAAAATTTTAGGACGATCCAACGGTCGGATCAAAAGTTATGGCCTCTGCAAGTTATGCTCCCGCATCATTCTCCCCTGGTTGAAAAGAATTCAGCTCCTGCGAATTCTGTTGACGGAACTCATATAATTTTACACTGTCAATTTTCTTCACCCACTCAGGAATCCAAGAGTTTTCTTCTTGCTGCAAACCTTCTCATTGTACCAAATATCTATTGTAGCTCCCATGTCTAGTAGTGAGTGTCTTTTGGTCCAAGACACGCATTACCCTTTCCTTTTTCTTCTTCGGCATCTGTTGTTTCCAGTTTATTTCTTCCTCCTCTGCAACATTTTCATCATGACCTGGAAACTTATATAAATCAAAAACATTAAAAACTGGTGAGATAGCAAAGTTTTCAGGTAGCTCCACCTTGTAGGCATTATCACTCATTTTCTTCAGAATCCTACATGGCCCAATCTTCTTATACTTGAGTTTATTATATGTACCCTTTAGAAACCTCTCTTTTCTAAGATGAACCATCACCATATCTCCTTCTTCAAATACACTTACTCTCCTATTGGCATCTGCAGCTGTTTTATATTGTGCATTACTCACTTTCAGCTTTTCCCTCACTTCATCTTGTAGCTGTAGAATGTGTTCTGCAAATGCTTCTGCGTCATCACTAGTTTCATCTTCACCTGGTAGAGAAATTAGATCAAGGACCCCCTTCAGATTCCTACCATACACAATCTGGAAAGGAGACCTCCCTGTTGACCTGTTTATCGAGCTATTATATGCAAACTCAACTTGAGGTAAAGCTAAGTCCCATTGTTTTGGCTTTTCTCCAACTATACAACGTAGGAGATTTCCCAAGCTTCTGTTCACTACTTCAGTCTACCCATCATTTTGGGGGTGATATGCACTACTGAACTGTAGTTGTGTCCCCAATTTCTTCCACAGAGTCCTCCAAAAGTGACTTAAAAACTTCATGTCCCGATCTGAAGTGATCGTTTTTGGAAATCCATGCAATCTAACCACTTCTGAAAAAAACAAATCTGCAATTCTGGAAGCATCATTAGTTTTTTTACAAGAAATAAAATGTGCCATCTTAGAGAATCTATCAACCACGACAAAGATAGAATCATTCCCTCGCTGTGTGTTAAGAAGCCCTAACACAAAATCCATACTCAGATCAACCCATGGCCCTGTAGGGATAGGCAATGACATATACAAGCCAGTATTCTGTGCATGACCCTTAGCCATTTGACACGCTCTACATCTTGCTACAACCCTACTGATGTCCCTCTTTACCTTTGGCCAATAATACTTTTCTACAACAAAAGAAATTGTCTTACTTATACCAAAGTGTCCAACCAACCCTCCACTATGCAATTCTCTTATAATATTTTCTCTCATTGAACCAGCAGGGATGCACAATTGTTTCCCCCTAAACAAATAACCATCCTGTATCAAATAATCAAAAGAATCACTAACTACTGTAGGCTCCTTAAGCTTTCTGACAACATCACCAAAATCAGGATCACCTTCATATAATTCCTTAACTGCCTCAAACCCTAGGACTTTATTTTCCATTGTTGTCAAAAGGGCTACACGCCTACTCAAGGCATTAGCAACTTGATTCTGCTTACCAGACTTATGCTTTAAAACAAAAGTATATTCTTGCAAAAATGAAACCCATTTTGCATGCCTACTATTTAGTTTCTTCTGTGTGTTTACATACATCAAGGCTTCATGGTCAGTGAAGAGTACAAAATCCTTTGCTACCAAGTAATGTCTCCAGTTCCTTCATGCCTGAACAACAGCATAAAATTCCACATCATAAGTAGAATATTTCCTCCTGACTTCATTTAGCTTTTCACTGAAGAATGCCACTGGTCATCCTTCTTGACTCAACACAGCTCCAATCCCAACATGTGAGGCATCACAGTCAACCTCAAAGACCTTGCTAAAATCTGGCAATACCAAAACAGGTGCTTCTGATACTTTCTTCTTCAACAATTCAAAACTATCTGTTGCTGCCTTGGTCCATACAAACTCCCTCCCTTTTGTACACTCTGTTATGGGTGCAGTAATGCTACTAAAATTCCTGATGAACTTCCTATAAAAAGTTTCCAATCCATGAAAACTACGAACCTCTATCACATTCCTTGGAATAGGCCATTCCAGAATTGCCTTTACTTTTTCATCATCCATCCTCACTCCATCCCCTGATATGACAAATCCCAAAAAAACAAGAATCTTCTGAAGGAATCTACACTTCTTTAAGTTTGCATATAGACTCTCTTTACATAACAAATCTAGCACCAATTTCAGATGTAACAAGTGTTCTTCCACTGTCTTACTGAATATCAAAATATCATCAAAATAGACAACAACAAACTTACCATTGTATTCTCGGAGTACTCTGTTCATCAACCTCATGAATGTACTGGGTGCATTAGATAGCCCAAATGGCATCACCATCCACTTATATAATCCATCTTTTGTTTTAAAAGTAGTTTTCCATTCGTCCCCTTCACGGATTCGGATCTGGTAGTAACCGCTCCGTAGGTCAATCTTGCTAAAATATCGGGCTCCCGCTAGCACATCTATCATATCATCCAATCGCGGAATTGGAAACCGATACTTAATTGTGATCTTGTTTATGGCTCTACTGTCTACACACATTCTCCAGTCTCCATCTTTTTTTGGAGTCAATAACCCTGGAGTTGCACATGGACTCATGCTTTCTCTCACTAACCCTTTCAATACTAGATCTATCATATTCCTACTCAAATCCTCACTGTATGTTGTGCACATCCTATAGGCTTCCTGATTTGGAAGGGTCAATCCTGAGATCAAATTAATATGGTGTTGTATATCCCTCTTTGGATGTAACCCATCTAGTAGCTCATATGATATTACATCTGTGTATTGTTTCAATACCTTTGCTGCTACTAAAGGTATACAAAAGGCCTCTAGTTCCACCTTTTTTTTCAAACAATGCATAACACCACCAAACTTATTACATTTCTACAACAAAATCCTTTGTACAGAACAAGCCCTCACTCTTCTCTTCTTCCTTGAAGGAGAACAAGATCACCTTTACACCATACTTTCAAAATTTATAAGAATTCTTCCATCCATCACGCGTAACCTTTCTATCATATTACAAAAACCTCCCCAATGATATATGGTGTGCATGTATCTGGATAACATCACTCCACACCTCATCCTTATAGGTATCTTAGTATTCCTAATCAAAAACATTACGAAGAAACTTTTATCTATGGCTACATCATTCCATTTCTTGATCCATGATATGTGCTAGGGATATCAGTGCTTCTCAAATTTTGGACTAAATTTATTAAACATAATATTTGAGACAATATTTTCCCAACCACCACATCAATAATAATTTTGCATACCTTCCCTCTAGAGGTATATCTTGTTCAAAAGATATTTTTTCGCATCCTAGAATCGCCACCAACACCATCTTGCTCTTTATCCTTCCTTGAGATGATCATCATTCTCCTTATCATGAGGGTTTCACCTAAGTCTGTAGAAACCTCCATTTCCTCTTCTTCTTCAACTTCAACTAGGTTTTTTTTAGCTATTCCACTTGCCATTAATCTTGTGTAGGATTATTCAGAAACTCAAAATATTTGTTCCCTTCTTTAACACATTGGTAACAAGTATACTTCCTTTGGGGGTTATTCCAACCTTGTCCTCCACCATATTATCTTTCTATTTGAAACCCCTACCCTTTTTGAAGTTACCTCGACCTCGACCAAATTTTTCCTTCCCTTCTACATCAGAGGATTTATTTGTTAGGGAATCAAATATACTCTCCTTATCATTGGAGATGATGATGGTCATCTATTCACTCCTCTTCTAAAATTACTCCTCTCCTTATTTTCTTCTACTTTTAATGTGGTTTTATAAGCCTCATATAGAGTATGGATCTAGAGTATACTCAATTCATTGTGTATAGTATAACTCAACCCATTTACATACCTTGTAGCCTTTTTTTCTTCAAACTGTACTTGTTTCACATGGATTAATAACATGTAAAAATCATTGGTATACTATTCAATTATGAGATACTTCTTTCTTATTATTTGAAACCTTTAAAATAGTGTGTGGGAATAATATACAAGAAGGAAATTTTCTTTCAACTTCTTCACTATTTTATTCTAGTTCCCGATCTTTCCCTTTCATTTCATTTATCTTTCATTTTGTTGGTGATCCCACCAGATCAATGCATGTCTGACTAACTTAGTAAAAGAAAAATTAAATTTCTTCTCCTTTGAAAGAGTTTTCCAATCAAATAATTTTTTTCATGTGAATCAACAAGCGAATCATCTCCTCTGGTTATAACCCTCCACCATAATCAGGAACATTAATATTTATACCATCATTCTTTCCCTCTAAATATTTGATCATTTTATCCTCGAATGACCGCTCATTTAATGTTTATTCATATCTATCATCTTCTTCATTTCCTCCTTTATTCATTAATGGAGGTAATTCTTCAATATCACTATCAGGGTCAAGATCCTCATTTGCATGTCTCCATCTGAGGTGAGTAAATTCTACTATGATCTCAACAACTTGTCTTTATAGCTCCTACATATGCATATTCATATGGGCATAATATTCTCTCTAATGTCTAGCCATGCTTATATAAAATAGAGGTTATAAATCTACACAGACAAGTATAAGTTATATTACCTTCACTCTTCCCACAAGATCCAAATCCTACTCTGATACCAATTGATGTGGATTCAACTGCAAGAGGTAAAAATGCCTCCAAAACACACACACACATTTCTACAATTCTCAAGAAAAATTAAAAATAGTTTTCTTCTCATTTTTGAATCCACGTTAACTTTTACAACATTATAATATTCATATTATTGTCAATATCTCTAAAAAACCCTAAAATGCAACACAACCCTAAAACATAAAAAATACGTACTAGTAAAACAGCTTGGATGGGCCCCATATTTTGTATACTAAATATAAATTTTTAAATTAATCCATACACTAAATTTTGACTTATTACATTAATAATAACAAAATATATTAAAACTTTAAGTTCTAGACAAAACAAAAAAAAATGTTTAGAGCCAATTTTGGACCACTAGACGAAGGAATTTGGCCTTGAAAAATATGCCAAAAAGTATGAAAACCTTTATGAAAATATGTTTATGGAATATTTCCAATCAAGAACAAACACCCTGAAAATTTTCAAGACGATGCAACGGTTGGATCAAAACTTATATCCTTTAAAATTTATCCACATCAACTAGATATTATTTTTTTATGCTCTCCTTATAAAAATATAAGGGGATGATAATTTTTTTCTTAAGGAATTATCTTGTAAATTTATACAAATTCATGGATTATGAAAATCATGTATTTTTACCTTTCTTCCTCCCTAATAGGTTTAAAAAAATTTAATGGATACTCTATCATAAGTCTATAAGGGGGATAACACAAGCTTGATTAAAGTACACTTCTAACCATCTCTTTTCATCACTAGGAAGATGTTTAATAGTCATACTCTAGATTAACATCTTATAAAATAAATTTTCCAAGAGTCAATGACTCATGTGGCCACACATTCATGACAAACCTCTTCATCACTTTGAGTGTCATAAGTTTTTCTCCATAGCAATACTGCTCAACTTATTATCTGGGACGTATCATTTTCTTAGCTTCTTCATGCTATCTCTACTAGATTATTTATTTTACTCTTATTTGATGTAATTTTTAAATTGTATTCTTCTACATATGCAACTATGCTTCATTATTTTAATTACATTATATGATTTTATAATTATAAGGGGATGGATTGGCTATTTGTGGGAATTAATACATAAATTAATTTAAAATTCTTTCCCTTTAATAATGAAATTTTAAATAATTTTTCTTTTCCTAGTTTTTATGTAATTAATAATCTAACTAAACTAAGCATTACATTAGTGGTTCTCACTCTAGTCTTCGATCATGTTTCCAAATTGTAGATGAAAAAAGTTGAGTGTTTTTGAAGATTTTAGAGTTTCTAGATCTAAAATGTTAAATTTTCATGTATAACAACTATGATGTTAGTGAGATCCATTCAATGGACATACATGATTTACATGTATAGGGTTGTACAAAGACACATTTAATAGATAAATTGTGTGTATCAAAAATTGTTTTCCTCATTTTGGTGAAGTACATTTTTCTCTACAATAGTTCATTCTCTAAATGCCATTTTTAGTAAATATAAAATAATTATGTATCAATTATCAATATGCACATACTTCCTAGAGAATGTGGAGGGTTAGGCGTCATTTAATGTCAAGGACAAGAGCTCTGTGCCAAATGGATAATTCGAAGTATATAAGGGTAGGAACCTTGGAAATTTCTTCTGTGCCATGACATCATTGATGCCTCCCCTTATGGCTGATTGGATTGGAAAGGAATTCAATTTTCCAATATTATGATTGCTCCCATCCCAATCAAAATGGTCATAAATTTCATGCTAAAAATTATTTTGGAAATATATTGAGAAAGTCAAGCCATGGCTTATATGGAATGGAGATGGATTCTGTAATGGCCTTTCAATTAATTACCACACCTTATATTGGTTTCCTAGCATTCAATTCTAGGATCTGTGCCTTGGTGAGGCTACTAGGATTCATACTTAGGATTTTAAAAAATGGAATTCACATTATCCAGGACCTTTTTTATGAATGTGTTCAGTTTTTGGCGGCCTTGGAATGAGCTTAAGGCTCAATTCAATTTAGCTCCACATGATCATGCCATTATCAATGATATCATCTCATTTTTTCCTGATCATACGATCGATAAAATATTTGTGTTTACTTCTCATCCTTGGTAAACAAATGGGAAGTGTTATGTTGACACCCCTTTCTGGAATTACTCTGTTGGAAAAGGTTACCCATGGATTTCACCTCATTTTCCCATGGTTAAAAAACTCAATACTCAATGGCAGTTGATTTCATAATCATCTAGTTGGAGAAGGATATTCAATATTATTTGGTCCACATGTGTGGAACCCAAAATCACACATTTTCTATGGTGTGTTCTTCACCAAGGCCTTCCGATTGGTGCTCGTCTGGTTCATCTTGGTGTTTTGGCACACAAATTCCCCTTCTGTAGAAACTTGGAAACCATGTCTCACCTATTTTGGTATTGGTAAAACCCAAAAGGCTTGGAACTGGATTGCACTCATTCTAAAACCCAAAAGGCTTCTGGATGCCCATTCTTCTCCCCTTTAGACCAAATTTTTTTACCTGGCATCATATTATTTTAAGTGATAATCCTAGAATGCCACACAATTGTTCCCATATTTTCCATGTTTTCAAAGAGGAAAATTTCTTCTAGCTTTGGAAAGAATGGAAATCTTGTTTATTTACAAATGTTGAAGTTGATTATCATTTCTCTAGTTATAATAATTTTGTGGCAATATCAAATGTATTACTCTAGATACAAGTGCAAGAAAATAAGGTAGACCTCGAGGTGGAGCACTTCCAAACTCTTCTTTGACACTGCGGAAATGTCCCTTACAACATTTCTCATTAGCCACCATCCCCCTCATGGTGCTTCCCACCACATGGAATTCATCCCCGAGGTGGTGATTGTCAGACACACTCGTAGCATTGATAATTCAATCATGTCTACCGGTCCCTATGTAGTCATCCTCTGCGGAGAAGCTACTCCCCTCCACCTTCATCTCACCATGAAGATTGGGGTACTCATCGATCACTTAACCAACTCTCTTGGGGCTCACTGACTGTACCTGATTCGTGAACTCATGACTGTTGTAGCCTCTTGCCTCCACAAGACAAGTATCCCAAGCTATCTCTTTCCATTTTTCCCACTCATGATAGTGTTGATGATGTCGAAGAAGGGAGAAGACCTGGATCTGGATGGGATGTGTCAGATAGTGGCAAGGACCCACATAGACCTGGCCTGCCTAATCAGAATCCATCCTTTATCGGTTAACAATTTGCAGCGGTGACATAATTTCATTGCTTCAATGCTTATTATTATTTAGTTATATAGTTGAATTTCCTAGGCTCGACCTAGTTTGATCTTGTGGCTTTAGGGTGTGCTTCCATACTACCTATTTTTTTTGTGAATTATGTTGTATTGTTTTACATGTTAATATAGTATAAGATCATATTCTTTAAAAAAAATGGACACACACAACTTTTCATGAATATGTATTGTTTAAAAATCATGATGATGGGTCATTATGAACATGTAATCAGATTATTTAGATGGATAGACCACCTAATCTCAAGTACAACATGAATGAATATTTGGTCCACGATTATTCTTTTGAAACTACCTTTGTTTAAGGTTCATGACGAAGGAAAATTAAAGATTACTAACTAGATTCCTTGGATGGCTAGATCACCTAGTCTCACTCACAATGTAAATGGACTTTCAATAACCAATAGTGAAATACTATCATTAGATATATTTAAAATATAATTGTATAGAAATGGTCATTACCATTATTTGATTTGAAGGTGAAAGGAACTTGCAAAAAGTGTCTAGATATAGTTACGTACTATTTTATTGAGCGGTTATATGAGAATAAAGTTATATATTTTTTGACGACTTCATTCTATTTTTGGCATGTCTTATAGGAGAAATTTCATGAACGAGATAAAGAGAAAGTTATAATTAATTTCAAATTGAATGATGCACACAAAAGTAGAATATGAACACTCCATTCTTACAAGAGTAAAATCATACAAAAGGAAATGCAAGAAAATATTCTAAAGTCCATATCCATTTACAAATTAAAATAATTTGATGGGTTGGATGTGGAAAATTTTAAGCCATAATGAAACAACATTTTGGATTTGTAGGGATTTAGTTGTCTCTAAAAATACTAGATTTTCTGAGTGACTAGTGTAATGATCATTCATCATATATTACACTCAATGGTCATTAGGCCTTTATCTGTGATGGAAACATGATGAATTTGAGGTTTAAAATTTGATCATCTCATCATTTGTTGATGAATTCAATTCATGCAAGGCCATTTATATCACTCTTTTGTAGATTAGCATTGGTAAAAAAATGGAATTGAAATAACTTAGGATAGTTAAATTATTTTATTAAATATATAGTCCGACGTCATTTTTAAAAAAGTTTCATAAATTTTTTGATGGATCACGCATGACTAAAATATTTAACCTCATTTCCATTCAGTTTACATTTTATTTATTTCTTTTCCTAAATTAAATTACTAAATGGATTATTATTCTTGGTTTTGAAAATGCCTTCCTAAACTTATTGTTCCCCAAATATTTAGAATCCCAAGCTAATGTTCTTGAGCTATTAAGTGTTTGTTAAGATCTTGTTGTGGGGAAGTAGATTTCATTCTAATAAGTGATTTTAGGATAATGAATAACCTTATGATATTTTAGGGATATTTTCATCCTATGGTGGAGATCTATTCAAATATAGGGATCAAATTTTATTTTATTTTGTCATAAGTAATATAAAGTTGCCTTGAATTTTGGAAATTATTTAATTGAAACACCTTTTTGCTATTGTATATTAATATTTTAAAGGCATGGGTCCGTTAAGGAAACTAAATGGGACATATGACCTTATTAGCCACTGATGGGATTCCCATAATCACTTTATCATTTTTGGAAATGTTTATTATTGTCATGATTAATTAAACCTTCATAAACACTCCTGACGCAATAATTTTAATCATGAATTTATAACGAAGCTTTATACTCCATTGTGATTAAATTATCATCACCTTTTTAAAAATAACTTTATTTTTTTCTAAAATCACATAAGTGGCATTACACCAACTACATATTACGATTCCAAAAATGTGACACAGTCACATCAACGTAAATTTTATTATATATCACCTTGCCTTATACGTAAAATTGTTTTGGTGTTGTTTCATCGTTTTTGCAACTTAGTCGCATTATTATCATTATGATTTATTTTTAATTACCTTTTCCTTTACTTATATAATTTTTAAAAATATTACCATTATTATTACTATTTAAATCATTGCTTGGGATATTATTTTTATCTTTTGGTCATTTTGTAACTCGTACTGAATGGGGAGTGTCAATGTTCTTAATAACTTTGTCTATGGAGCTAAATGCAAAGGAGATGGAAAAATCAAAAGAATAATTCCAATGGTTTTGAAACACTAGATGTCCCGTCAAATATCTAGGTAGATCAAAGTCAAGTCAAGAATAGCCACCAATCATGTTCACTTTAAAGCATGATAAAATTCTCAAAGTACCGAAATTCAATTGATACACCACTAAAAAAGTGCAGAACAACAAGAGAAAGTGTTTGTCTTTTTTAGAGTTGATATTTTGGATAATTCAGCACTGTAGACTATGTCTTCACTTCCTTCACCTTCCGTTGCTACAAAGCTGATCACACGGACATGTTTTATTAATAAGGGAAGTTATTTTTCTTAACCAATCTTTGCCTCTATTTAGTTTTCTTTGAGCATTCTAGAGTATGAGTAGTTTGTGTTTGGTTTTGGCAGAATATGTGTTTGCATACGTTACATGTTTTCAATGGAAACATGTATGATTTTATCTTTTATATAAAGTTTTTGAGCCACTCTTAAGATTATGCACAATCAATGTCATTAAAACTTCCACATAGGTTCGGATATAAATAATTCTAATTAAAATCGTAAATCTAGCTATTAATGTGTTCCAGACCAAACCAAAGTTACAAGGAGATGTGGTGTAGATCCCTATATACATTCATCAATTCACAAAGATATTTTTTCTTGGGAGTCATTAATTCATTAGTACAAACCTCAAATTCAAGGAACTTAATCATTTCTCAGGCAGGAAAACATTATTAAACACACCCAAATGACTAATGTAATAGCTTCTCAGGATAAATATGCCTTACTCTTGCTCAAATATATCAAAATTACATGTTCATTCTTTCCAAGAAGTTACAAATCATCATTATATCAATTTCACCTAATAGTCCTCCAAGATTACTTGAAACCTTCCAAAATGAAATTTTTAGAGGAAAATAACAAAATTCAAACCCTCATTCTTTACTAACAAGATTTTATAGCCCCTTTTAGCTCATTCAACAAATTCCCAAATTTCATTACTCTTGTTTAAAAGAAGCTCATGCCTAATTTTGGTCAACTAACACCATTCCCCCCCCCCCCCTTTAGTGCTTCAATCTGATTTTTAAAAATATTTTAAGTACTTAAGGATTCCCAAAAGCATCTTCATCAGATAGGAAATTTCTTCCCCTTCCTAAAAATATAAAGAAGTCCTTCTAACTCTTCATATTTTGCAAGTTACAAGCCTGGGGGGATTTTTTGCAAAATTTGCCAATTTCAGGCTTAGGGGCCTAGGGGAATTTTTGAGAATTTTGCCAATTTTGGGCTTGGAGGCCTAGGGGAATTTTTGAGAATTTTTCCAATTTTAGGATTGGGGTGCTGGTGGAATTTTTGAGAATTTTGCCGATTTCGGGATTGGGGGCCTGGGGGAATTTTTGAGAATTTTGCCAATTTTGGGCTTGGGAGCCTAGAGAATTTTTGAGAATTTTGTAATTTTTGCAAATGGTGCAATTTGAAATTTCGAGCCCTAGGGTCCATTTTGCAAATTTGCATTTTCGCCATTTCTTGTGCAGATTAATGCAAATTTTCAAATGGGCATAACTTTTGACCCGGTGCTCGAAATTTAATAAATTTTATATCGTTTGAAAGCTCTCGAAATCCTCTACACCATGGAAACCTGAAATATTAATTGTGGTGAGGGTAGGTGGGTGAAAATGAAGGAAACATATCCAGTTCCAAATTTTAAATAATCAATCCCGTAAAAGGCAAGAAATCCCTGGCAAACTCAAAATAGTTGCACACACTCAAAAGGTCATAAGTTTTGCAATTATTAGTAAAAAATCACAAAGTTGGTACCATTGGAATCATGGTTCTGAACCCAAAGCACAAAACATGATCAAGTTCAGAATAGTTATTTCAGTGGTGGTTGGGATGCATTCAATGAAGCATGGGCTAACATATTTCACTGTTGCAAGTTATGGGACAGTATGGGGGGCCTTTTGAAAGTAACAAAACATCATTTCATTCCATTTACTACCTTTTGCAAGTGGTTGAATTAAAAACTTTGGGATTTCCATTTTTCCTCTCTCTCTTCTCTTAGAATTCTATAAATTTGAGTGTTAAGCTCATTGTAAAGGAAGTATTTTTTGTGTAGAAAAACTCTGTCAAAACTATTTTGTGAAGCCAATGTGTTGCAGGCCCTTATAGTTGACTCCTTACATGGTGATCCATGCCCTTATCTTGTAATAGATTGGATTGTGCATACTCATGAAGTAATAGATGCAATTTTGTGGATTTATCTTCCCCTGCTGTGTTTGTTTCATTTCTCTTACTCCTTCAATCTCATTGCATATATATTGTGTCTATCTTATGCTCTTGCATGGATCCATTATCATTGTGTGTGTATGAAATGTTGTTTTGAATGCATTTTTTTCTAGACTATGGAGAAATGTGATCACCTCTTCTGGAATGCATTTTTCTTCCACTTTTCACACATTAGAAGGCTACCCTCCTCCTCTCCTTTTTTGGTGTATCACTACTTTAGTGTAGGCTATTTTTTCATGCATTCTCTCTCCTTGATCCCTTAGAAATTTATATTAGGATAGATAGTTTTTCCTACATTATATTAGATTGTGGAAAGTAGTTTAGGAGCAAGAACCAACTTTATCTAGAGGTCTATCTCAAGAAGCAAGTCCCACAACTTAGAGATAATACCCATGTTATCCAATCACACTATGAGCTTAAGAAAAAAAACTTTTGAAAACCATAAAGTGTTGTGAATCGGTGATAATAGTTCTAGCATGCCCATTGGAATGGGGTTTGAATCACTTTACCACTTCATTTTAGCAGGTTGGTGTGTTCCTGTTAAAATTTCAGCTTTTGGAAGCATATTCAAGCAAGTCTAACAACTCCATTTGGTCCAAACAACCCACATCTCTTAAGTTGCAGACCTTCTCCCCATCCATTTCCACCCATTCATATTTCCACATCTTTAATATTCTTCCATTCCATGAAGTTGTGCAATCATGACTTCATTCCCATCTTATAATTCACACTTGTAGCAACAATAGTGCAGTCATCCTCTAACGAGTTTCATGACTCCTCCAGATCAGCATTATGATCAGATTCAGAACCATTATGCCTACCCATATGACAAGTGCCAAAACCATTTTGGCTATGAAACATATCAGGAGCAAGGGTGTGCATATGATGATGAAAATTATATTAAGAATGTCAATCTGTTGGAGAAGATTAAAGGGATGGAGGCTAACATGGTTCAATCTAGGGCTACAACATAGATGAAAGCTTTTAGAATTGGTTTTAGGGCACCTTGTCCATGGAAGGGCCCTTTTCCAAAACACTATATCTCACAGGAGAAGCTTGATTTTATGGTTAAAATGCTGCCCCAACTTGCACAATGGACTAAGGATATTGACGCATACGAGAAAAATTCAAGACAACCTTTTCAATGGATAAGTCAATCACCAACTCCTTGTGTTCCTTTTTCTCCATCCCAAGCTTTATCATTTCAATAATGTTAAGAGTCAAGCTCATTATATGTTGCCCCAAGTGTTGATTTCCCTTCTCCATATTCTAATCTTCCATCTCACTTCAACTCTTCTACTCTTTTCCCTTCCAAGCATTCATCCCCTCCAAACAAACAAGAAATTCCACTTCCCTCACCACCACAAATAATCACAAAATTGGTCGAGACCCCATCCACTTCTCCTCTTGCCTTCCCAATTCCATGTCAGGAAGAAATTCCAAGAACCAATCAAGAAGAGCAGTAGGAAGGAGAGCCAAATAGAGAAGAAATGACCAAAATCTTGGTAAGCTTGGCTCTTAGATTTAGGATAGAAAAAATCCCCTTGATGGTTAAACCTTCAGAGGGGGCCGAGGCCAGACCACAGGTGGTGGAAGCTAAGTTTGCAGTAGAAGGAGACCAAGATCAAGAACAAGAAGATCATCAATTTGTTTTCTCTCAATGGAGTGTCCATAATGGAACTTTGTCTAAAGAGTATGCTGATCTAATCCAAGTTGCACAATCAGTCAAGATAGAGGAAGAACAACCAGCTCCAAGTCCTATTAAAGAGGAATAGCTGGAAGAGATCAAATCAGAGTTGAAGCCACTTGATGAAGAAAGCATTATTGAAGATTTTTTTCTTTCATTTAAAGGGCATGATTCTATTGATGAATCCATGATGGAGGAGAGCTATCAAGAAGATATTGCTGCCCCAAATAGTCATCTAGAGAAATGAATTAAATATTTTGATTTGACAAATTTCATACTAGAGGAAGAGGCTATCCAAGAGCAAGTCATTATTCAAGCAAAAATGGAGGAACTCCATAGCCAACAATGTATTGCAGGAAATTATAATGATGCAAAGGAAACTTTAATGGATGTTGCAATCAATAACAATGAGTTGTAGATTTTATAGGAGTTTCATACTGCCATAAAGGAAGGGAAAGAGTACGAAGATCCCATCTCTTCCACACCATCCATCGAGGGAGGATTACAAGAGTACTCCATTTTTGGAGTTAAGTATCAAAGTAGTGGGAAAATTCAAAGGACCAGACCTTTCCCAATTAGATGTTTAGCTTCATTAGACATGAGGGAGAAGCCAAAACCAATCATGTTTAATTTTGAGCATTCGGATGAGTTTCAAAGTACCAAGGATCAACTGTAGTGCCTCTTCAAACCAAATGTAGAGCAACTAAAATAGGTAGTTTTGAGTAAAAAAACTCTGTAAAAATTGTTTTGTGAAGCCAATGTACTGCAGGCCCTTGTAATGGACTCCTTGCATGTTGATCTAGGCCCTTATCTTGTAATAGATTGAATTTTGCATACTTATGAAGCAATAGATGCAAGTTTGTGGATGTATCTTCCTATGTTTTGTTTGTTTTCATTCCTCTTTCCCTTTCACTATCATTGCATATATATTGTGTCTACCTAATGTTATTTCAGGGATCCATTATCATTATGTGTGCATGAAATATTGTTGTGAATGCAATTGCTAGATTGTGGAGAACTATTATCACCCCTTCTAATTTGCATTTTACTTCTACTTTTCACACATTGGAAGACTATTCTCACTCTCCTTTTCTGGTGTATCACAACTTTAGTGTAGGATTTTTTTCATGCAATCTCTCTTCCTAGTCCCTTGGAAAGTTAGATTAGGATTAGATAGTATTACCTACATTAGAGTAGATTGTAGTAGGTAGTTTAGGAGAAAGAACCAGATTTCTCTAGAGGTCTATCTCAAGAAGCAAGTCATGCAACTTGGAGATAGTACCCATGTTATCCAATCACAATGTGAGCTCAAGCAAACACACTTGTGAAAACCATAGGGTGTTGTGACTTGGAGATAAAAATTACTCAATTCTAAGTCCATCAAAATTATTCCCAATCTACCATTTCAAACAAGGTCTTACTTCTAACCCTAAATCCATATAAATCTTATTATTTGAGATATTTTGAAAAGCTTAAAGTATAAGTAAATTTTTTTTCAAATACCCATTAACATCCTACAGCTCCATGACAAATTTCAGCCTCTTACTCACAGTATAATTTTTCCAACTCTAACTTGCTCTTGTCCACTATGACTCCTTAAGGTCCACTTGGGGTTTAGAGTAATTTATGATATTTTGAGAGATTGACCAACATTTCCACCCCTTTCATCACCTTCTATTACACCCGTACACCATACTTTAACACATTTCAATGCTTCATAACACTATTATCCTTTATCTTGTTAGGTCTCTCAATCTTAGTCTTCACAATGTTTGTCTTGTTCTTGACTCTTGTTTTGTCCATAATCCTTCTTGGTCATCAATGCTCTATTTTCATCTCCTTCATTAGAAATTTGAAATTATATAACCTTCCTAACACCATAATCTTGGTCTTGACTCTCCTTACTCTCCTTTCAATACTTTCTTCCTCCTAGCCTTAGCTTCCACTTTGAGTACTTAGACTAACTCTTGCCTTTCTTTGTTACTCCATTCATTTTTATTCTTCTTATCATTATTTTCCTCACATATTATAGCTTCATTAAATCCTCTTTACTATTTTATATTTCATTAATCCCTTTCCACATTTCTTATACCTTATATTCACTTTCAATTATCTCTTCAAAGGTTTCCTTACTCACATTCCCACTTTGTCATTCCTAGGACTGAGGATTACTTTACTAAACTATCTTACTCTTTCTGGGATTCGTTCACTTATCTTGAGCTTATTTAGTACTCTTTCAACCTCCTTACAAATCATATCCCACTAGATCATCAATCACTCCTATCTCCTTGAGACCTCTCTATAGGCACCATATCAAGGTAATCTCATCACTTTCCATGCTAAGACTATATATCTAGGTTCAACTACCTTCTTTTTCTGAATAGTAATTCCTTTCCAATACTTCCTACCTAGTTTATAGCATTATGCACCTATAGTTTCAAAATTTCCTACCTACATGATCCTTCTCAACAATCTTCTTGATGTGGATCACTTAGTTACTTGTGATATCAATATTCATACATGTTAGTTCTTAACCTAAATATTAAGGATTCCTTCTTCTTATATAGAAAATTTTGATTATCTTCACCACTTATAGCCTTCTAATATCTCCCTTAATTCTTCAGATCACTAAAATTTTAGTCCCCTTCGAGAATTTTCCAATTAAACCTTTTACCTGCTCAGTTGGTCTTCTCATGGATTCCTTGCAAACTGTCATTAAATTCTCTTCACTCAGGCCATAGTTTGATTCCAAATATTTTCCAATAGATTTTTATACCCTGTCAGACCTCACCATAAAAATTTCATGAATTTTGATTGGTTCAATCAATTGATAGAAGAATTTTCATTTCATAACCCTAGGTAGGGTCCTGTGCGGGCTGAGAGGAGAAAATAATACTTTTTTGAACCTTTTAAAATATTTCAAACCTTTGTACTCACCCTGAACCTTCATGACACAAATCTCCAACTTGTCCCTTTAGATTATTTCTCATAAAAATTCTTCTAAGCTATCAAACCATGAATTCATGAACATTTTCTTGACACATTCCTCTAAGTTTCATAGATACAATTGTTATTTTAAGTCTTTTGTACACTGTTAAGAACTTAAATACTCTTATGGACCCTCCATCCTTGTCTAGAAACATTTCCCAAAATATTTGCTTTGTTCATTTTCATAAACATTCTAAATATCCATAATAATTTGCAAAACCTGTAATAGTCCTAACCAAAATCCTTCCTCTACACCTTACTATTGGTTTGGTGAGGTTAACCTTCTATATGATACTTTTGCAACCTTCATGATCCTTTACATAGATAAACCAATCTTATGCAATAATAAATAAATTCAAAACTACACAACAATCACTCAAAAAGTTAATTACAAGCTCCAATTTACTCCCCTATTATAAAAGAATCACATTCATTCAGGTTAAGTAATCATTCATAGAAAAGCCACCATTATGATCATGCATGGACAACACAAAACCCATATCCTTCCTGATTTGGAAGCAAGACATATTTACTACTCCAAGAAACAACTTACATATATCTCATAGGGCCATTTTGAATGACAAGTGTATATTCCACAACTAATTCTGTATTTCGTGAATTTCCTTAATTACATACAGAATTTTAGATATCCTCATGTATCTTACTTATTCTTATAAGCCCTCTCCAACCTCTCCCCCTTGTTTCATTCAAATGTCTCCCTCTTCTTTCAAGACAATAGAGTTGGTTACAACTAAATTCCCTTCATGACCATGGTTTAGACTCACTAGTTCATCTTGACTTAACATGGTCAAGGGTGAACACTTATAACACTTTTTTGAATAAAAAAAACCTAATTAATGACTCTTAAACACTTTATAATCCCTAGCCAAGGACCTAGACCTTTGGAACCATACACCAATATTTGAATTTTTGAATTTTTAGTTTTAGATGGAATCTCAAGTTAGCTCCCTTAACACACAAGGAAGATCTTGAAACACCTTGTAGGGATTATATGACCACTAATAAGACCTCTAAGGCCTACCACACTCATTATCAACACAAAATGACAAAATGTATGTCTTTACATTGATCATCCTGCATCAAGATAAATCATGGTTTTGTTAGAGCTTTACATAAGTGAGGTGCAGTTTCAAGCAAGTTGCAAATTTTTTATAAGTATTTATAGTAGTGTGAAGTAAATTGGAATAAATAGTAATATCCTTTCATTTTTTAAAAATCAATTCAAATTGGGTTGAGTTCAGTTTTTTTCAAAATACAATGTTGCAGGTTTCTAACATTTTCAGGCAGGGTTTTCAATATAAAACTAGAGTTTAAAGACAAGTTCAATTCTTTTATCTTGAATTAATTCCAAGTGAATACCAAAAGGATACTAATCATCCATCTAATAGGAAAATGACCCCTTTGAGTCACTAGAAAAAATGTAAAAATGAGAACCCAAATCTATTTTTTATAATTGGTGTTAATTCCAAGGAATTATTAGCATTTAACAGAGCTTTTTCTCAATTTTCAAAGCCCTCTTGGATCCATAACTTGACAAAATTATTTCCATTATCTAGCTCTAGGATTTTGCAGTTGAAACCATGCAACACTTAGCCATGTTTGGCTTGTTTTGACCTCAAGATGGCTGAAGACATTGATTTACCTTAGTTTTCATTAGTGTCTCACTTGTCAAATTTTATTTGAGGAGATGGGTGCACGTGGTAGTCTAATATTCATCTAGGTATTTGATGAAAAATCATATGTTCTTCAAATACCTTTTATTTCTTAAACAAGACAATGAGATTTTTTATAAAGATTTGAGTTTTTACAACGAATGTTATCAATGTTAAAGGACTAAGTACAAATATTTTAGAACATTAGGTTCTTCTAATTATCCAAAAGTCTTTAGTTTACCCTTCCATAAGACCTTGATGAGAACCAACAACCAACTCTATTTCCATAGTTTTCTTGGATTGGGTCAATGATATAGTTTATTAGCACTATCTTGATAAAATCTAAAGTGATAATTGAGATTTAATAATTTATCTCACCTGATATACTCACATATTTGATCTATTCTTTTCATTATCTTGGTCTTTATCAATTTCCAACATTCAAATAATGATAACATGGGAATTTTATAGTTTTATAGGTGAACTAACTTCATAACATGGTTGGATATTGTTTTTTGAAGGTAATTGAGGTTTATAGACATCTTCACGGACCCTCAAGACATATCTCTTTGAGATGAACCTCGTGGATATTTAATGGAAATGTAAATCCTTCCATTTGACAGTTGGTAAGAAAATAATGAGAACTCTAAAATAGGGTTTTTTATGGAAGATAGAATATGAAGTATCTCTTATAACCTTTAGATTATAAGTTTAAACATAGGTATTATCCACAACCTACACCATTTCAAACCTATGTCAGACCTCAACTCTTCTTAAATATTCCTTTATAGCAATGAAGTGTGAAACATGAGTATAAAGTAATTTAAAAATATAGAGTTTGTAAAACCCTAATTATAGAGTAATAGATGTAAACTATGATAAACAAATACTAGATACGAGAGGACATAAACAATAAGCTAGATAAATATAAAACCCTAAGTGCAAGAGAGGGAAAGAGTGACATAGTTGATTTATGCTTGATGTCATGACTATGTAAACTAGAGAAACTAATAAACAAGAAGGGTAGACTGGCACAAAATTGCATAATAAATTTTGGAACTATCGGATGTTCTTGGACTAGGGTGTCTTAACTGGGTCAGAAGCACCTTTTTGCTAGAGTCTACTTTTGGGTGCTCATGACTATAAAAATGACTGGAACTTAAATTTTCTGGTGTCGTAGGGTGGTTGCTGAAAGTTGTTATTGCTCACTTTTATGTCGTTAGATGATTTTCAAATTCACCAATAACCTACAAAGAGAATATGACCTGTAAAACCCTCAAACTACATCAAATACCAAAAATAAAATATGCAATATGAGGAGTCATAATGACCCCAAAAGTCACCCCAATTAGTGAAATTATGACTAATATTTTTACTACATCTCAGAATCCATGTAGTTCTTGTGTGTGTGTGTGTGATAGAATCATGCCCTAGGAAGCCCTTATGCAAGTCTAAATGTACCAATGTAAATAGATGTGTGGATGGAAAACTGAACTTCCCCTTCCTATGAATTGCATGTAGAAAATGCAGTCCCTTGTCCTTTAAATGAGTGCTAGATGGATGTCTTTGATGCTCTTAGATGCCTTTGGATGCAACCTTAGGTGATGATAATAGATGCTTAGATCTCATTTCCTTTTTTTGGTCACATAGTTTTTTATTTATATCATTGCCTTGGTTAAATTTTTTAATTGACAACTAGAAGGCCGACCCATAAGAAAATAAGATGGCAAAAATATAAAAGAAGCCAAAAGAGAATGAGTAAGATAGAAAGAGGTTGGGGAACCTAAAATGACGAGGGTGCCTAGGCACTAGCATCCAGTCTGGGTGCTGGTGTCTAGAGTCATGAAATATAAATAAATAAAGTTCAGACTAGGTTGTAGGGTGTGTAAGACTAAAGAGAAATCAAGAAAGATAGAAAAGATGCCTAAGACAGTAGTTAATTACTAGTTTTCTCACTTAGGAATCATATGAATGCAAGTATGTGTTTATGGAAAAAAGAAATGTACCTAATTACATGATTTTGTGTCTACACTTTCCCCCACTTTATGTTTTTGAGTGAATACTTGATAACATAAAGTAGATAAAATATGTGTACCCGATAACCATGTAGATGTGATGGTGATAGCGTGCTGAAGTGACAAGTGAAGGCATGGAGTGATAAGAATGAATTGATCAAGCTAAGAAAGAGAAAATCACCCTAAGGATAAATCATATGAGTTGTGTCGTGTTATACATATTGTTGTAGCTTGATGTAGGGTTGTTTCTTGTTGGGTATTAAGGAAAGAACACCAAAAGTAGAGTGAAGAAGTAGTCAAATATGTGTATATGAAATATTTTGCATAAGTATATAAACATGTGTAAAAGTAAAGTGTTCATTTTATCTGTGAAGAGTGAAACGGATGGAAAAATTCCTTTGCTGTTGTTGAAGATTGATTTTTTTGGGCGATCTCATGCCAAGAGAGAGTCTTTTGGGTGATCTCATGCCAAGAATGAATTTTTTGGATGATCTCACACCAAGTGTGATTTTTTAGGTGATTTCATGCCATGGTATAATTTTTTTGGGGAGAGAGGTCTAGTGTTATTCTCCATCCATGACTACTTCTCGAATTTACACACCATTGAAGCTAGAGCAATCTATTTTTATTTCCATGTTGTTCCAAGTAGAAAATAAAAGGAGATATAATTCATTCTGATTGCTGGAGGATTGTGCTTATACTATGAAAATTGATCTATGAATTTCCATGAGCTGCAATGATCTAAGAAAGTAATTATAACTAGCCCTGGTCATATGCACCCAAGAAAAGTCAAGAGTTCCCAGGTGATAATGTATATATCTGGGCACTAGTGTATGTGTTAAACTAAGGACCCAGGTCAAAATATGGGTTGTTCTTAGATTGTAACTCTGTTATGTTCATGTATTGTACAATCATTTACTAACTTCTAAGCTTCTATATGGGTGACTTATTCACCCAATGTTTTCCCCCTTATTCAGGGTGCATGCAACGTCACTAGAAGAATGTGGCCTAAAGGAGAGGACTGGATGATAATATGAACTGTGTCCCCTCATGTGGGAATGTGCATGGTAGAAACAAAGAAACATGCAAAAAATATGGATAGAAACATGTGTTAGTAGTTAAAGTGACAACATTGCTATAGAAGACAATGTAAACAAGCAATACAACAAACAAAGATGGACTGCGAGAAGTGGGTTTCAAACATGGTACATCAATCACAATGTCACAAGATGACCAATTCTGAAGTGGCCAAAAGCATACAAGAGATGATAAAACAAGACATAGGGCATAGCCCACAAATAATATCATACTATGGAAAACAATGACAAGTAAAGAGTAACAGAAAACCATGGTGGAAAAAAATCCTGTAAAGCAAATGCAACACATGAGTCACTCGTTAGCATGTTAGAAAGATAAATAGTATGTCAAGATATGTGTGTATCGATATAGTAAGTAGTGTAAAATGAAATAATATCACCTATAATGTGTTAGAGTAGTAAATCTAGATGCCCTCAGGAGCCTCGGTGGGACTGGTAAGAGGTATAATGCCAAGCACTAGTGTTTTGTGTAAAGATCTATACAAAATCTGTATTCACAATTAGATAACAAGTGAACGTGTATTGGTATATAGAAAAGATAATGGCATACTAGATATTTTTCTAGCAAAGTAAGGAAAGTGGAATGTGTAAGCATAAGTAAGTAAGACTAAATACAACCAAGATATGCAGTATGTTGTGAATGAGTGAGATGGAATGATATGCAATGTGAATTTGATAGGATTAGCATGCCCCCGAGTAGATGTGAATGAGTATGAGATGAGGTTCATTTATAAAAGACCCCTCGGTAGTCAAGAATGAACCATGGAATAATAGTGTGTCATTGAGAAATGGTTTGATGATGTGCACTAGAAGGATAGATTATTTAGCATAGAGTGTAAAGAGTGTGAATGTGGTGAGGTTCATTTCATATTTATACCCTCTCCAGTTGAGTATGAACCTTTGAACTAGAGTGCATCATAAGGAAGTATGATGTATGAGAAGAGGATGCTAAAAAGATGAATCATGAAGTGTAGAGCATGAAATGTGTAGTATGTGAGGTTCATGAATGTAGTATGCCCTCAAAAGTGAAGTTTGAAATTTAGCAGAAGAGTGCTTCATAGGGTAATTATGATATAATAGGTGTATAAATGTATGTAATATGAATCAACAATATTATATGTGAAGCACAAAGTGTAATAGTAGAAATAAGAGACACTTGAGGATGCTAGGAGGGGCGGTGGGAAGTAATCATGATTCCCCCAAGTGTAAGATAATGAATAAGCTATCCAACGAAAGTTAAAGGAAAGGGTCATCCACCTGATACCTAAGCAGATAAAGGCATGTGACCATGCTCTGAGATCGGTGATGTATGAGACTAATAATGTATCGGTGAATGAGACTTATGTGCTAAAGGGGGTGGTGAACACCCACTTGGATGGGACCAAACATGTGATGAACACCTATGTGTATGAAACTAAGGAGGTAATGAACACCTATGTGAATGAAATTAAGGAGGTGATGAAAACCTAGGTGAAAGGGTCGCCTAAGTAGAGGACTTAGGCTGAGAAACTGGACTAACATACTGATGAGGATGAATAGGTTGTGTATGAATAGGTGAGATAGGTGTACAATGTGCCTTAGATTTGAGAGGTACAGGGGACCTATATGCTCTAACAAGTGAAATGGCAACCTAAGGAGGATGTTAATGTCATGGTGTGTATGGCAGGACACCTTTGATAGTGATAACTTACTTCATGTGAATGAATTTTAGGCACAAGTGACTCATGGAAATGATAGCTTTAGTAGTGTGGAGCCAAGGAAGACCTAAGAGCATGTCACAGTCTTTGATTGAAGGTGTCACAGTGAATGACACAAGCATGGTGAGAGGCCCAAATGTAACTAGAGACTTGGTGTAACCATAATATTTGGAATTTGATATTAAATATGAGAGAGCTGATAGTTGATAGTGACAATAAGTGCAATAGAGCACACACTCATATGAACCGATGGATCAATCATTGTGTTATTGATAGTATGAGGCCCAATAGAACAATTGATGTGTAGTTTATTAGAAGAGAATCTAGCATTATAATCATGATGATGGAATGTGATGAATGGTGGAGATGCATCAACATTAGAAACTAGATAATAAAGAGGCCCCGATGAAGGAAGAGGCATAACACGATATGTATGATTGGCTAAAGAATCAACAACGTTATTTTCATGATTAGGAAGAGTATCATTAAATATTTTGAGATTTTTATTTTCATTGACGGGCGTAGATGTCGAAGGCTCAGGGAGCTCAATTTCATTGTTATCAATGATATCTTGAATAATATGCCTAAGTTTGAAACATCGATTATTTGAATGCCCAAAATATTGATTATAGTCACATCTATCATTTTAATTATAGTTATGGCCCTTGGGGAAATATGGATTAAGATTAATTGGAAGAGGAACCATAATAAGATTGCTCCCAATAAGTTGTGGGAGTATAACACACTGGGCACAAGGAAAAATAGTAAATGTATGCTTTGGAGGTTTCCATTAAAGATTTTCAAGGGTAGAAATAGTGTTAACAATAGCTTTTTCTTCAGTGGGATTAGGAGAGGACTTGAAATTTGATTTTCTTTGAAATCGATTAGAAGATGATGAATCATGATCATGGTACTTGAGTTTCCCATAGATAAGAGTTTGTTTTCACATAAATTAAGAGTATGGAATAATTGATAAAATGAAGGAGATGTCTCAAAAATGACACTCTCTTACAGTGGAGATAAGAGACTTTGAACAAATAGATCTTGAATTTTTGATTCAGTGAGCAAGTTGGTCATCCTAGTTAGATTGTTCTTATATCATAATACCTAATCTTCTAGATTCTCATTAGATCCTTTTTTAATTTGTGCAAGTTGAGCATAGGATATCTTAGAACCGATATTCATTTTAAAAAGAGAAATAAAATCATCAAATAAATGTGTAAATGATGTTACTAAATGAATAGGTAGATCGTAAAACTAACACATAGCATAATCTTGGATACTTATAGGAAAGATATTTTCTAGTAAAGTAGGATCATTGTCATAATCGAGACATGACACATGAAAAACTATGAGACAATGTTGAGGTTAATCATTCCCATTAAAGGTGGGCAACTTAGGGGTGACTAAATTTAGACGAAATGGATAGGCTAAAATAGTAGGTGCAAAAAGAGTGTGAAGGAGTAAAGTGGAGTCAAGAGATGGAGATGAACGAGATGTAGCTATTTGAAGATGATGAGTTTGAATTTATAGATCCTGATACAAATAATTTAAATCATGGGTATTTGAAGAAGATCCAAATTGTGCAATAGAATCATTAGGTTGAATGATCAGAGCGATAGTAGTTGGAATGGAAGCAGGAATATGAATTAGTTAAGTGGAGGCCATGGAAATTGAGGAAGAACCTACAAAGGGTACAGTAGCAGTATCTCGATAATTTTTATCAATCATAAAGTATGGAGAATATGTGGAAGATGCACAGGATTATCACACAAAGCTTGATGAAAACTAGTAAGCTTATTGGTGGTGCAAATTAACTCACATAAATTAGTATGTTGTTTTTTAATCCACATTCATTTAATTATCAGGCCTAGGGATGTAAAATTTCAATATTGTCAGTGTTGTATGCACAATTACAAATGTTGGGAGATATAAGGGAAAAATTTTGTCACTACAATTAGGAAATACAATGCTGGAAATAAACTAGTTTATTATTGGAAATGAATACTATGGCTATCATCAAAGCGTGTAAAATACATACCATAAATAAAGGATAAGCTGCTGCAAGTCCAATCTAATCATACAAGAAACTATAATAGAAAATGAAAGGAGAGGGTTAGCAGACCACAAGTGGTCTCTACCTTGCCTATGTCTACAAAAATTTAGCAAAAATCAGTTTTTATTCAATAGCATGAAGATTGCAAATGGAACATACAACAAAAACTCTACCTATGGATCAAGCCCTTTCATACTACCTCATAATTCTTTTTATATTTTTCGCTTTAGAAGAGACGTGGAGAGACTACCTCATTACTAATAGTTACAAATTGACTAAGTGCAAAATCATAACCTACAATTTGGATATTCTCATGCATGCAACAAAACTATTGAAATGTGCCCTTATACAATGATATAATTGAACTAATTGATCAGTTTAAAAAACTAGTTATTAAATTAAATCAAATAGTTTCTTATTAGAGTTAGAAAGCATAATCTGGCATTGAATCTTCTTTGTGTTCTCACAATTGCTCCTTTAGAAACACGCGCAAACTCAAGTGAATTTTCCATGTTGCTCAATATTTTCATAATTACAGTCTTGTATATATTTGTGGACTCCCTTGGATGAATGTGAATTGTTGTGGACAATTCCCAGTTGTTGCATGTTAGTTGCTAAAAACGAGTCCCTTTACATTTTGAATGAGTTTCTTTGGCTACATGTTAGTGGATACACTTAATAACTCTTATGAAATCAAGGAAAACATTTATTCAAAGCACTATTTAATAATCATATTGCATTCAAAAAAATAAATGCATCCATAATTCACAAAATAAAGTAAACTTAGTGGTAATTATATTAATTAATATAAGTGCCATAAGTTCACGGTATAGCAGATATGGTCAGCAGTAAATGGGAATCACAAGTTCAGGGGGTACACATAGATAAACAAAATACATCAAATGAGGCATTTTAAATAGTAAATAAAAGGTCTCATCACACCCCCAGATTGAGCTTCTTGAATGTCCTCATACAATAATTATTGTGCTCTTCCTCACTTTTCTTGGGGTCAACCTGAATAATATTGTGCAACCTCCTGAAGTCCATTAATGCTAAGGTACCTTCTGGTTCACTGAAGATATAACCTACATTATTCACGTACTTTTCCATCACCCTATCTTGCAGGACCTCATCTAGATCTATGTTTCTAGACTAGTGGTGGATATGGTAGTGGAAAATTGGTTGATAATAAGCAATGGGAAACTAATATTTTCCAAATCCCTTAGAGACTTCAATACATTCTTTTATCTTTCTAAAATTCTGGATGATATTAGGATATAAATGTATTTCCTTCCTTTGTATCTCTGGTGACATTTCTTCCCATCTTTCCCCCTCTGTATCTCTGGTGACATTTCTTCCCATCTTTCCCTACAATCCTATATTATTTCCATGTTATTAAAATTGATGTAGTCTCTTGACTCATCATAGGATTCATGTATCATCCTGTAAACCCTTTGTTTTATTTTTTGTACTCCCATAAACTTCCCATATTCATCAATCATTGCCTTAGTGTTTCCAAATTCTTACCTTATCATCAAAGGTTGCACCTTACACAAGTGTTTGTAATCCACCATTTCATTCTCCTTGTATATCTCATTGCTGAAGTTAGAACACAATGCCCTAATTTTTACATCCTCGATGTAGAGTATAGGGATCTAGTCTCTGTAATACTCTAAAGCATAATTATACATATACAATTCATAGAGAAGTAGTTGGATCTCATGGGAAATTTTCATATATATCCTGAAGAAATTCTTGGCTCCAATAATATAAAATGGGATATGATTGTTAATACAGGTATATTTCAACTGCAACATTTGTTCTTTTAAGAAGACATCATAAATGTTAGACGGTGGTCTATATTTGAATATTTCATTTGTCACATGAATTGCATCTTCTTGTTTCTTATTTAGAATTGCAAATTCATTGTCCTTGGCCCTGAGATGTCTATATTTTTCCTTTAGATCCTGATGATGTTGGAAGAGTAACTCTTCCTTATCCCTGTTCCACCTACCTAGCAGCCTAGCAACATAATCTTCAAATTGGTGCACCCAATAATCTAGCAAAGTGGTTTGAGTTCCTATGTTCCTGCAAACTAGTTTGGGAGGTTCCTCTAAGAATTATTTGATCACAACCTATGGTTGTAGGTTGAGTGGTGGAAATGGTGGATGCACGTGCTCCATAACTTCATGAACTTCACTTTGGGTAGCTGCAAGATTGTCCACTTGTATTATCTTAATAGGTTTATCAACAAGTTATGGCTTAAGGTTTTGGATAATATGCTCAATTGTGTCCTCAATATCCTATGGAAAATCATCCATGGTATACATTACGTCAGTATGTGGTTTAGGGATTGAGTGTTCAAGTGCTTCCTTACTATTTTATGAAATGTTAGTGGTCATATTTTCTACATTTTCAATTTCCTCTGTCGATACTTCTCCTTCATGCTACATGTGGGTTTCCCCAACATGAATGGGCTTTTTCTAAACTCCAATTGGTTCAGTAGAGCACTCATGAACAAGTTTCTCACCTAATTTGATAATGGGATCATTTTTTAAAGTTCCCTAATCATCCCTACATGGTTTCAGTGCAGAAGATCATTTTGATAGCTTTCCGTCGACAGTGACAACGTGTCAAACGGACATCGAGAGCTTTAGATATGTCCAGTCAAAGTTCAGTCAATAGGAAAGTCAACTATAGTCAACTGGTCAATATTGGACCAATGACACTGTGACATATGATTAAAAGGCAAAGGGATTGTTTATTGGTTTTCAATCTTTGGTCTTCGACGGTCGTAAAATATTGCTCGCTGGAACAAGAGGCTCAACTTTTGTTATGGAGGGGAGCCCGACCGCTATGTGGACTATGGTATTATCGCCAACGTGGTGGGTTCACAAGCCACCACAAATCAAATTTTCTCAATTTTCCAATCGCGGGTTGACAGGTGGTATTTTTTTTCATATCTCATGTGGGTCGAATTTCATATTACTTTGTAATTATTTGTCACGCATTATTCCCAAATACCACGCATTATGCCACATACTACGCATATGTATATATGCCTTAATATTAATGTTAAAACATTAGTATAACCACACTTACCCACATAACCACCATATATTCCAAAGCTTCCACGTGGTGAAGGAGATGAAGTGGTGGTAGGGGGCATGCAAATGCCATGCGTGGAGATCCACGTGAGAAGGAGGTGGGGAAGTTATGCCCCAAGTGGTCCTTTGACCACTTTAAAACATGTGTGGAAAGGCTTTAATAAATCCTAAAACAATATCCTCCACCAAATGTGGGATAACCCACTTCACCTTATCTGCTCAATTTGGGATTTTATCCCTTCCTAAAGCAAATCTGCCACTATGGGAAATAATCCCATTTATTTTGCTACGGGCTATGCTAAAATTAGACTTAGGATAATTTGTAAATGTATTTTTTAAGGGCTCTATTTTTTTATAAATAGGGAACCCATTTCATTATAATGGACACTGGTACAACTAAGAAGCTCATTCTAAGAGCTTGGAAAGGCAGACACACATTATCTCGAGAAGCTTATTATTTTGTAAGCTAAATTGTGGGATGTGAGAGAATAAGTAATAGGGAAATTTTAATATAGTTTTGTAAACTATATTAAATTCCTACAATTACTATAGAAAAATATTGTTTATATGCCTATTATTTTAGGCAATAGTAGATGGAATATTTGTAATTGGGAATAAAATGTAAACTACCCAATAAGCCCATTGAGCCACACTAATCACTTGCAAAGCCTGGATTGTCGACCAGAGTGTTGGAGGGTGCATTGATAGCGTCAGGAAGGCTGATCAAATCCAAAGGAGATTGTGCATTAGGAAGGTGAAGAAAAATTTGAATGATCATCGGGAAGTCTTCGAAGAACTGGAGTATTGATAGGCAAGTTAAATTCCATTAGGTTTTCTTGTGAAAGTACTATTGTAACCTACAAGTTTTGACTAGTGGAACGGTTTGAAATAACCCAGTGATGTAGGCAATTACTGAAATCTGTAATCAATTATTGTGCAATTGTCTTTATTGTCTTGTATTAATTTTATATTGATTACTTAAAAATGAACAAATTTTTGGAAAATAATTAATGCCTACAAGGGTCTGAAATTAGGTAGATAAAACTTGATTATTTTCAAATCAAGTTTGGTATCAGAGCAAGTTATTGGCTTGTAAACTTGCTAATCCCCAAGAAAGTTTGGTATCAGAGTAGGTTATTGGCTTGAAAACTTGCTAATTTATTAGCAAGTTTGGTATCAGATCTGGTTTAGCTCCATTTCTACTTCAGTAAATCTGATTAACAGAGTGATTGCTTCAAGGTTGGTGTAATTGGTTCAATTTTTGTGAACATGCTACAAGTGCACTATGGGAAAGATGTCTCAACGGGAAAATCTTGATGAGATTGAAGCTTATAATCACCAAATCCATGAAGAGAAATCTCTCCTACGATCAATGTATTACTCCTTGGAAGAGGAGAATGCTCGTTTGAAATCAAAACTGCAAACCAAGGATGAGCTCTTGTCAAGGTTGCAGTGTGGTGATGAGTGAAAGGAAATACCTTCAACATCAGATGCAGTGACCATGGTAGATGAGTGCACTATAAGTTGTTCAACATTGGAATCTTCTTCTTCCTCCCATTTAGTTTCAGTTTCAAGTAATGAAGTCTTTGGTTTGTTTGAAAATCATACTAGAGGCATTGGATCCAAATTACTAGATAAAATGGGATTTGATGGAAGAGGCCTTGGTAAAAATGTTCAAGGCATTGATAACCCAATACAAGTCAAGGATCTTCCTCGTTTTGTAGGTTTGGGTTTTCTTAGTGTGGGAATGGATATTGGAGAATGCTCCAAGAATGCTGATGGGAGATAAGCTTCCGAAAGCAAAGTGAATACCGCACTAGTCCTGCAAGAAGATTTTGAGCAAGAAAGTTGTGCTTCATCATCACAAACTGGATGTGGTAAGAGAAATTAGTGAAGAGGTAATGAGATTCCACCTCCAGTTTCTTACCATAATCATAACCATAGTAAAAATCCTGATCCACTTTTTTAGAATAAGAAGTATGGTTATGATTTTTAGAAGATGTGGAATTCCTTTCCATGTACTTTTTGGGCATTGCATAATCATTCAATGGCCAAATGCTGGAAGAGAAGGACATTGATGACGAATTTGATGTCGTTCATCAAGAATAAGGCAAGTTAGAAAGACCAATCTCATCATACGGAGTCGAGAAATGGTAGAAAGAGTTCCTCATCCCAAAAGAAGGAGATTAAAAGGAATTTTTGTGCTTATTGCCAGAGGAATGGAAACCGGGTGGAAAATTGTTAGAAACTTCATCCATCTTGCCATCAGAGTAATGACAAGCCAAAGATGGAATGGATGCCTATTACAAAGGTAGAAGAAGTTTCTACTCCACCACCAGTTGACAAGCCAACCCAAGACTAGGTAATACCTGAAAGTGAAAGTCTTTTAAAATGGGTAAGTCAACAATTTTTCAATTATATATTACATAATTCAGATTGATGAATAGTATGCAGTATTGGTTTGGAGATCATATTCTGTGAGAAAATGTTGAGAGAAAGGTTTACCATACTCAATGGATTTTCTTACTTAGAAAATGTGATTAATGCTCCAAACACATATCCTAATTAGCTTGTGAGCACCTGTTATAGCTTGGATATAGGATTTGACTCATATAAAGCTTGGAGATTGATCTGCCATTTTTGTAGACAATAGAGTTTATAGGATTTAGCTCAAAACTTCATTCTATGTAGAGGCATTGTGACCATACAACAAAATGGTAGTTGAATCACTAATGGCATTAACTTCAGGTTAGAAATTCATTCTATGTAGAGGCATTATGACCATGTAGCAGAGTGGTTCCTGATTGTAGTGTGTCAAAAGAGGATCTCTCAAAGGATCAGCTTGAAATGTCATTCTGTGTCAAGGAATTGTGACCACACATTCGAATGGTAGCTGATCAACAGACTTAGCATCGTGCATTAGAGGCTTGAGGGCTTGAGGCTAATGCATTTCTTATAACTAAGGTGATAAGACAGTGGTAAGATAATACAAACCTACCCCTTTGAGATTCCTTGCTCATTTTCCTTAAGATTTTATGTCAGAAATTAGGTACATTGACATGTTTTCCATTTTTCAAATGATTGAGCAATTTAAAATGCACAGTGTTTAACCGTGAGTACCTACCCTCACAATTGAAGTAATTTATAACATAGTTGGCAACATCATCCCGAAAGGATTTTAAAGAAGTGCATAAGGTACCTTTTCTATCACTAATGAATTTTTCATCAGGGTCCCCAAATTCTATGAAATATTCTTATAGATTTTCCTTAGCGGGATACAACTCTCCTTCTGTTCGGAGTCTGGTTACTTTAACCATAATTTCATCATCTACCTTGACTGTCAAACCCTTCACTGTGGCCTTTTCATCCTTGAAGGTTGTGGAAAATTCTATTACCATTGACTCATTAAACCCTTGAGATTTATTTATATACTCCATCAAACCACTTTCATGAAAATACTGTAGAGTTTTTGGTTGATTATGAAGCTTCGAATGATCTATAGACTCGTTCCTGATTAGGTCACCACCTATTTTTAAATTCTTCAACTTCTTTGAGCTTTGAGAGGTAATAAATCTTTATAGTTTGAATTGATTTGCAAAAATTTGAATGAGTGCATAGTTTTCGAGTACTTGTTGTTTTCAAAATTTACAACCAACTTACACACATCTTGAAATCACATGCATTAATTAGATTTGAAGAATACACCTATGTGAGGTGACGAGGTGGGATGACAAGGGAGACAACTCACATTATGGAAGATAATGGTAAATTATGGAAAATAAAGTTATTGAGGACATGGCATAAATATTAATTAATTTAATTATTATATCACTACTCTAATAAATCAGATCAAGTGCACTTATCTCAAGAATTATGTTTGATGATTGTAACATGCGCCTTATTGGAATTCATGCCTTCATCTACATATAGAGTCATCATGACATTGCAAGTTGAGATGTAATGTTATTGCAAGCGTTGCATAAAGTGTTGTAAGTGTATGCTAGAGGTCCCTTAGTAGAATCAATGTATTCTCAGAGAGGGAAGACTGAATCTTTCTAGTGCTAATATTTTTCATAGGTGCTTGTAGGTGCAATTTGATCCTTATTTATCTTCATACAACCATGATTTATGCCAACAAAAAAGAAACACAAAGTTTCACTGCATGCTACTACAAGTGGATGTTTTAGTCTTTACATCATATCCTTTTTTCAGAGATTATTCACTCCTTGGAAAACATACACCAAAACCTATTAAAAAAATTTAAAAACAAAACACGTTAGTTGACTAGTGATGATCACCAAGAAGGATAGTCACACCACTTTTTTATTCCTTAGAGTATCTAACAAGCTTAATATACTAAGGCCATTGAACATCTCATTCTTCAGGAACTTTAGAAGATGATCCAGCAGGTCTAACTTCTGATCTTAACTATGTTGTTCTAATCTCCATCCTATTTTGACCTCCTCTAAATTGGTGCATGAAAGTATTCTTGTCAGTTGGAGTTTTGTAGAAATTCAATCTATGCCCATTCACCAATAGTTTGAATCTCACAGTATCTATGGTGGTGAATTTTACAACTCCATTGGTAAATATTTGTTCAATCTCATATGGGTCTAGCCACCCTGTTTTGAGATTTCACATGTGGTCCTTGTACTTGGAGTCAAATAATAGATCACAACCACCTTCGTGTAATTGTCTTGTTTTGATGAACCTATCATGCCATATTATTTTTTTTATAACACCTCTTTAGTATGAACAACTTTCCTACTCATTTCATTTAACTCATTGAGTTGGAGAATCCTTTGTCTCTAATTTTTAGAAAAATCTATGCCTAATTCAAGTTCAGTCCTTAGTGTCTTATGCTCAAATTCAATAGGGAAAAAAACAGTCTTACTATACAAAATCTTGAATGGTGTAAATCTTGTTGGTGTCTTCCAAGTTATATTTAATGCCTAAACTTGTTCTCAGAGTCTTTCAAACCAATCCCTTCTATGGAGTAAAATGTTTTTGGTCAATATGGCTTCTATTTCCCTGTTTCTTACCTCAACTTGGCCATTGGGTTAGGGGTGATAAGGTGTAGATTTTCTATGCTTGATTTCATATTTTTTAGCTAAATCAAAGATGACTTCAGTAGTGAAGTGTGTACCTTAATCTTTAACAATTTCTCTTAGCACACCATATCTTGTGAAGATGTGGTCATAAGGGAATTTAGAAACTTTATCACTCTTCTAATTTGGTAATGCTTTCACTTTTGTCCATTTAGTGAGGTAATTTGTGCACACCAAAATATATTATTTCTGTAGAGACTTAGGATCTATGGGACCAATAAATTCCAATCCTCATTTTTCAAATGAATGCAATACCAACTGAGGCTACAGTGGCATCTCATATGTTTTGGTAGGCCACCCCATTCTTTGGAATTTAACACACCTTCTAGCATACAATGTTGCATCCTTATGTAGTGTAGGCCAGTAATATTCTATTTTCATCACTTTTTGTGTTGTTCTTTTTGCAGGAAAATTTCCTCCACATGGCTCACTATGGAAATATTTTAGGGCATCATATATTTCTTCATCATCTATGCATATCCTCATAACATTATACTACCTTGTGTGAAATAGGAAACCAGTTATCCAAGAAAAATTCACACTTTTCTCAACAATATATTTCTTTTCAGAGTATATATAGTGTGGAGGTGTCTAACCTGAGACCAAATAATTAGTTATATCAGCATACCAAGGTGTTTTAGTTGAGATGGAAAACATGTGTTTATCTGGGAAAGAGTCATCCATTACTTTCTCTTCAATATTATTCTTCATTCTTAAGAAAAATTCAGCAACAACATTGTCTTTAGCAGCCTTATCTACAATGGTAATATCAAACTCTTGTAGAAGAAGCAACCATCAGATTATTCTGGTGCTTACAACTAGTTTTTTATCAAATATTTTATTGTTGTATGATTAGTATGAATAAATATGGGATAACATGTGATATAGTTCCTAAATTTATTGATGGCGTATACAACTGCCAAAAATTCTTTCTTAGTGACTGTATAGTTGAGCTCAACATGTTGCAGGTTCTTACCGACATAATAGATTTCATAATTAAGATTCCCATCATTCTGTCCTATAAAAAATTCAATTGTGTGGTCTGAGGCATCAGTGTGTATGTGAAACGGAAAACTCCAATCTGTTCCTCTCAACACAAGTGCAAAAGTGAACATTTTATTCAAAGTCTGGAATGTAGCTTCACATTTCTCAGTCCACATAAAGGCAACATCTTTTCCTAGCAAAAAAAAAAAAATGGTGCTCCAATTATACTGAAATCTTGAATAAAACTTCAGTAATACTAGTGTGACCTAAGAATCTCCTTACATCGTTTTTATTTTTAGGTGTTGGTAGATTTATAATCACAAAGTTTTTTTATGGATCTACCTGAATTCTAGAATATGATAGATAGTGTCCTAAGACTTTTACTTTAGACATCATCAAGTAGCATTTCTCATTGCTTAAGGAAAGGTTATGCTCCTTTCATCTCTTGAGAACTTTGTTTAAGTTCTTCATTGCTTCATCAAAGGTACTACCATGGACTGTAAAATCATCCATATATACCTTTATGTAATCATTGGTTAGATCTGAGAAGATGCTAAGAACTTCTCTTTGAAATGTATTAGGTGCATTACACAAACCAAAGGGAAGAATAGAGTATGCAAATTTTCCCCATGAACATGTGAACGTGGTCTTGTTCTGGTTTTCTAGTGTAATTTGAATTTGGTTGTAGCCACTATAGCCATCTAGAAAAGAAAAATATTTTTATAGCAAGAGTGTCGAGTACCTGATCAATGAAAGGAAGTGGAAAATGGTCCTTTATTATTGCATTCAGCTCCCTCTAGTCCACACAGATCCTCCATTTTCCATTCTTTTTAGGTAAAATAATAAGGGGTGACACCCATTGAATATCAGAAATTGGATACATAAATCTAGCATCGAATAATTTCTTTAATTCTTCTTTCAATATATCCCTCAATGTTGGGTTCATTCTTCTATGTGGTTGTCTTATTGGCTTTTAGATTGCTTTGATGTATATATTATGAGTAAAGATTTTAGGATGGATTCCCTGTATGTCTCCATAATCCCACACAAATGTTTTCTTGTGCTTCTTGAGAAGAGAAATTAACAGCTGCTCTTGCTACATTCTCAGCGTTTTGTTCACATTGAGTGGTTTTCTTGGTGCAATCTCCACTTTCTTGGAAAGATCATTCATGGAGCATATGTTTCTACTTACAGAATTCAATATACAATCATGTGGAAGAAGTCGATGTAGGATACAATTATTACCTAGTACATTCATAGTACTCTGCTATAGTAAGATTTGATTCTCAGGACAACTTATGCATTGCAATTTGACATATTCTTCTTCATTCTTACCATAATTATTCTATAGAATGTTAGAAATAATAACATCCTCCTCATGTCCCTTTATTATGCATGACTTCTCCAACATCGTGATTTGTTGAACTAAGCTCTCGTCTTCTTATGGTTCTTCCACCCAAATGGTTTGGTCATCTTCATTGAATGGTTGTGCAAGGAGGTACAACATAAGATTTTTAGTATCACTTCCATTAAAGATGATCATATTACTAGATTTGTATCCAATGAATCCATCAGTAGTTGTTAACCATGGTCTTATTAGGATGGTAGGCTATCCTTCCAAAAATTATTTTGGTTGAAGAGTAATAAAATCAGCACGGTATTCTCAAGAGTCTACCATTACTACTACATCCTCCAAGACTCCTTTAGGTTTGACTATTGATATGTCTGCAAGTTGCAATACTATGGTTGTTGGTATTAGTTCCTCTAATTTCAAATCATCCATGATTTTTTTCATTACATTTATTGTTGCCCCTGAGTCAATCAGAGTGTTTTAATCGTTGTGTCATTGATTGTGACATTTACCAAAGGGCTACCTAGATCTATGTATTTAGGAAGAATTGAGTTCCTAAGCATAATATCAACTAATTTTCTAATGACATGCATAGTAGATGGATCTCTCCTCTTCCTACCCAGTTTCTTTATGCATAGGTTCTTTACCAGTTTATTGTAGATATGCACATACTTAATATCTTAAATCAATATAATCTTGAGAAATATATACTATAACTGGTTGAAAAAATCAGATTTAGATTTTGATATTAGGTCAGACTTCTTTTCTTTTAATCTTTCAGGAAATGGTGGCTCATTACCCTACATTTTACCCTTGCTGGAATTTTTTGTAGGTTGTTGCGAATCAGCCTGCAACGTACTCTGTATTTTTTGTGGGTCATCGTGTAGAAACTGCAGTTCCTCTGAAATTTTAGTAATTGTAGGTCCTACTGGTGGAGGAAGTTCTCTTCTTGAGTGAAGATGGATATTGTTGATATCAACATAATATGTAAGGTATTAAGTTGGTTCAGTGGACTAGGCTGGCTAAGTAGCTTTATTATTAGGATTAGGAATTGGGTGAGCTAGTAGTTGTGTAGCTTTTGGTTGGGATCCTGCTTGGGGATTTGGCATTAGAGCTTGTTTTTGTTGTTGATAAGGAGGTTGTAGATAAGTTTGTTGGTAATTAATAGGTGGGTTATTCCATTTTTGTTTTCTTTAGGGTTATTTCATTGATTGGGGAGGTTGTTACCATTATTGTTGTGGCTGGTTTTTGAATTGAGGTTACCACTGTTGGTTATATTGGTTAGGATATGGGGCCCATCCTTGAGGGTTATCCTAAGGTGGGGGCTGCATATATGAATTATTAGACCAATTTTGAAATGAATTTATATGGTCTTGTGGCATATCTCCTTGCCTTAGTGGTCATGGTTTTCTTTAAGGAATATAGAAAAATTTCCCATCCTATGTCTCCAACATTTTGAAATCAGGTGAAGCCTCCCTCTCTTGAGAAATGTTGGCCAATTATCTATATCTAGAGTTTAATTTATTCCTTTTTCATGCATGGTATTACTATGTGAGTGCTAATTTTGCATATTCTTTTCTCTTTTTAGCGTGTGGAGCATCCATCTAATTGGCCATGTCATTGAAAATATCATGCTTTATGTTTTTTAACATGCTAACAATCTCTGAATTGGATATGTCCCCCATGGATTTGGTAGCTAATCCACCTCTTGATCTTACATTTACTACCCTCTTCATAGTATCTCTTGAGTAATTTTTACAGGCTTAACAAATTTGATCAAAAGAATCTTTTGAAATATCTCATGCTCCTATCAAGTCCAGATCATCCATTTCCTCGTCACCGAGTCCCTTAAAAAGGATAAATTTGAGGGAGTCAAGTGGTATATTGGTAGTGTGTCTTGAATTTTTAATGTAGAAAAGGAACCTTTCCAACTATTATTCTAATGGTTCATCCTTTGTTTGTGTCATTTTGTGGATTTCATCACCTCCCCTGTTGCTTGGTCTGCAATAATCTTGGTACTTCTCAAGGAATTTCAACTTCATTTGTGCCCACGTGGTTACAACATTTCTTCGCAATCCAATGAACCATCTCAAGGTTGGATCCTTGAGTGTAGTAGGAAATAGATTCAATTTGTGTGCATCAGTAGTATAATCATAACTTCTGCATAGAACATCAAACTCAAACAAAAAGTGTTTGGGTCTTCTACCATGGATCCATGAAAATTGGGCAAGGCTGAGGGATAAATATTCTTCATACCAGTAGTTACATTGTTGTCAGTGATGGGGAAATCGAAGGTTGTTTCCCCATTTCGAGAGTTTTGGATTAATTCTTCTGACATATCTAGTTGCTTAGGTGCAGCTTCAAAGCCTTCACTTGGAGGATTGTCTTCAAAAAGAAAACCTAGTACAAAGTTTTCTTCTTTAGAATATTCAAAGGTAAATGAAGAGATCTATGCTACTTGTGGATTAGGTAAAAATATATCATGGGGATCCCTTGGATGGTCCATACATCAACTACTCAACTTATTCAATGGAAATTAATAAGGGGGGTTTAGTTTGAGGTAAATTCCTAAAACCTAGACTATTTCTAAAAAATAAAAAACCCTCTTCAACAACTCATAACTTGGCAGTATCCCTAGCAATGGTAGTAAAAATGGTGGTGCAAATTAACTCGCATAAATTAGTATGTTGTTTATTAATCCACATTCATTTAATTATCATACCTAGGGACATAAAATTTCAATATTGCCAGTGTTGTATGCATAGTTACGGATGTTTGGAGGTATAAGGGAAAATTGTTGTCACTACAATTAGGAAATACAATGCTTGAAATAAACTAGTTTATGACTGGAAATGAATATTGTGGCCATCATCAAAGCATGTAAAAGATAGAATATACTTAAAGGAGAATTTGTTGCAAATATAATCTAATCACACAAAAAACTATAACACCAAACCAAAGGAGAGGGTTAGCAAACCATAAGTGGGCCATGACTTGGGAGTTAATCCATCCTAAGGCTTGTGTCTACAACAATTTAGTAGAGCTCATATTTTATTCAATAGCATGAATATTACAAATGGAACATACAAGAAAATATCTACCTATGGATTGATCCCTTTCCTACGGCCTTGGAATTCTTTTTATATTCTTCCCTTCAAAAGAGATGTGAAGATACTGCCTCACTACTAACAGTTACAAATTGACTAAGTGCAAGATCATAACCTAAAATCTAAATATTCTCATACATACAACAAAACTATAGAAATGATACACCTAAATTAACGTATCAGTTTAAACAACCAATTATTAAATTAAATAAACTAGTTCTTTATTGGAGTTGCAAGCATAATCTAGTGTTGAATCTTCTTTGTGTTCTCATAACTGCTCTTTTAGCAACACGTGCAAACTCGGGTGAATTGTCCATGTTGATCAAGACTTTTATAATTACGATATTGTATATATTTGTGGCCTCCCTTGGCTGCAGGTGCTTTGCTGCATTCAAATCCTAGTTCTTGCATGTTAGTTGATGATGACGAGTCCCTTTACATTGTGAATGAGCTTCTTTAGTTGCATGTTAGCGGATACTCATAAAAACTCTTTGGCAATCAAGGAAAACATTTATTCAAAGAACTATTTAATCATCATATTACATTCAAAAGAATAAATGCATCCATAATCCACAAAATAAAGTAAACATAGTAGTTATTATATTAATTAATATAAGTGACATAAGTTCAAGGTATAGCAAATATGTTCAACAATATATAGGAATCACAAGTTTAGGGGATACACATGGATAAACGAAATACAACAGATGAGGCATTTTAAATAGTAAATAAAAGGGCTCATCACTTGTCTAGTTTTTCTTGATCGACATTGGTGTCCTCATCATATGATTTCTCACTATAAAATGTTTCAATATTTTCGAGAGGAAAATTTTGAGAGTTGACAAAGGTGTTATCGGAATCACCCATTGATTTAGAAACCCTATGGGTAATGGAGGGATCTCTATATGCTTAAAAGACCCAAAAAAATCACTACAAGTGATGGGAGTAAGAAGAAACCCCTAGAAAGAAGGTGGGATTTGAGTATTATATTCACCAAATGATTTAACAAATATAGAATTTGTAAAACCATAACTATAGAGTATCAGATGTAAATGATGATAAATAACTGCTAGATACAAGAGGACACAAGAAATAAGCTAGATAAATATAAAACCCTAAGTGCAAGAGAGGGAAAGAGTGAATTAGCTTATTTATGCTTAATGTCGGGACTATGTAGACTAGATAAACTGATAAATATAAAGGGTAGTGATCAATCCAGAATATGCCCATTAAAAGTACAATAAATGATCTCATCTTAGTCTCCTTTTGATTAAGTTTGACTACATTTTGTGAAAAAAAAATTTATTTGATATGAGTTAGGATGTAATTGTCCATATTTTGTTGATTATGATTCCAACATTTAAAAGCTCTGTAATTCCTAACAAAGTGTTTTGGAAACTCAGTTTTGTAATAAAGCATGTCACAATTAGGTAAAAGAATGATGTATGAAGAGGTCAACATGTTTTTGGAAGCATTGGAATCAATACAGGTTAGTTCCAAAACTGACAAACTTGGTTTTAGAACTCCATTACACAGTCACAAGATTTGTCACTTAGTTCTGGAACTTCTAGACTTAGTTCCAGAACTCTAGTACTTAGTTCCGGAATTATCGAAATTAGTTCTAGAACTCCTACAGATAGCTCTGAAACTCTCTTAGTTAAACCTGGAATGATTTCCTTTAGTTCCAGAACTCTTCTAGAGTTCTAGAACCAATAAGAATCTATTCCAACCGGTTGGTGATTTTTCAAATCAATGATCCTATCAATTAGGAGTAGATTAAAAAACTTCTAAATCTCCATACTTGTAGTGTTGATTCAACAACAAGGGCGGAAGCCTGATTAAATTTTATTAATCACAATCAACCAAAAATACAGAGAATGGTCTGCAATATTTATAGATATTGCATAGCCAAATACATACAGAAGATTAAGTTGCACAGGTGTAACCAAATTCCAAAATACACAAGCTTCCAATAACATCTAGGAAGCAACAATTAAATAATAACAAATATATTGTTCAAAGCAATATAACAGCTCCCGAAATAATCAAATACAAACAAAAGGATGGTTATAATTAAATATAACCATAAAAGAATAATTAATAAATTTATTAATTATGGAATGCATAATTAAATAGGATTATAATATTTTATCCTAACATTCCCCCCCTTAATTGTGCATTGTCTGAAGAGATGAGGAGAGGAACTCTCTGAACAACTCGAACTTGTCACGTGCAAGTGACTTTGTGAAAATATCTGCTCATTATTCAGCAGTTGGACAAAATTGAAGTTGGATGTTGTGCTTCAACACATGTTCGCGGATGAAATGAACCTGAACCTCAATGTGCTTTGTTCTCTCATGAAAAACTAGATTGCGAACAATTTTGAGTACACCTTCATTGTCTACATACATGGTAGTAGGTTTGTCCTATGGTATTCCAAGTCCTTCTAGTATGCGACGTAGACAAATTACTTCACAAATAGCTTCTCCTACATATTGATACTCAGCTTCTGTGGAAGAGTGAGAAACAAAGTGTTGTTTCTTACTTCCCCATGATATTTGTCAAGATCCCATAAAGCATACAAATCCAAAAGTTGATTTTCTATCATCAATGTTACCTGCATGATCTGAATCCGAATATCCAGTCAAGAAGAAGTTTTCATTCTTCTTGTATTCTAGACCAAGATCCACTGATCCTTTGAGATATCTCAAAATGTGCTTTGTTTCTTTCCAATGAAAAACTTTGGGTTCCTGCATGAACCTGGATAGATAGCTCACTGCAAATATGATATTTGGTCTAGTGTAGGTCAGGTAAATGAGACTCCCAATCAGCTGCCGATAGAGAGTGGCACTTACCTCAGGAGATGGATCTGAACGAGATAACTGCAATTTGTTCTCCATGGGTGTAACAATTGGTATACAATCCATCATCCTAAACTTCTTGAGCGTAGTCTTGGTATATTTCATCTGAGAAACAAAAATATGATTCTCTTTCTGCCACACTTCCAATCCAAGACAATAGTGCATCAACCCGAGATCGGTCATGTCAAATGATCGATTAAGATCTTTCTTCGTTACATCGATCATCCTTACTGAACTGCCAGTGAGGACTATATCATTGACATAGACAACAACAATCACCATCTCCCCCCCTTGCTTTTTGAGGTAGAGATTGGGATCATATGGATTTATAAAAAATCCATGTTGTACGAGATTCTCATCAATCTTGATGTACCATGCCCGAGGTGCTTATTTTAGACCATACAGAGATTTCCTGAGTCTGCATACGTTTTCTTCTTGACTAGGTACAACGTATCCCTCAGGTTGAGTCATGTAGACTTCTTCTTATGAATCTCTGTTTAGGAAGGCACTTTTTACATCTATTTGGTGAAATTTCCATCCAAACTGAGTAGCTAGAGCAACGATCATCCTAATCGTTTTGATCTTAGCTGTGGGAGAAAATGTCTCCTCATATTCAATGCCTTCTTTTTGTGCGTACCCCTTTGCTACAAGTCTTGCTTTGTACTTGTCCACAATCCCATATTCTTTGTACTTAGTTTTGAATATCCATCTGCATCCAATGGGTTTCTTCCCTGGTGGAAGATCGACAAGCTGCCAAGTGTTATTCTTCATCACTGATTGATATTCAGAATCCATGGCATCTTTCCAAGATTTTGACTGTAGGGCTTCCTAGACTATAGAGAGCTTGTCTGATTCAATAACCCTACTCATCAAAGCAAAGTTAACCTCTTCTCTTGCTTTACTGTGAGTCTGTGGTCAAGGGGTGGATGTATCCAGTGGAGCATCCAATCTTACATCTTGTAATGTACTTGTACACCATTTAGGCATACGCTGAACTATTCCCATGGGTTGTGGTTCTATCTGATCAACACCATCATCCCCATCATCACTTTCATCTTCTGAGGGAACATCAGCTTCAATTTTTACAATAGGTGAAAAATATACATCTTGTGAGTCTGGAGGAGGAGTCTCTACTTCCTTCTTCTCAAAAAACTCAACATCTTTGTTGGTGTAGACTTTTCTAGTCTTAGGATCCATCAATCTATACCCAAGAGTCTCTTCACTGTACCCAATGAAGATGATTTTTTGTGACTTCATGTCCAATTTCTTTCTGTTCTATTTGGGTATGTGCATGCTTGCTTTACACCCAAATACTCTGAGGTGTGCAATGGATGGTTCCCTTTTTGACCATGCTTCATGTGGTGTTATTCCATCAAGAGCAGTTGTGGGTGCTCTGTTCAAAAAATACACTGCTGTTTTTGTTGCTTCTACCCATAATGTCTTTGCAAGTCTGGAATCATCGATCATGCATCACACCATTTCCATGATAGTATGATTTCTTCTCTCAACAACATCATTTTGCTGCGGTATGTGTGGAGGAGGAATTTGTCAACGAATCTCGTGAGTTTATAGGTAGTCTCTGAACTCATCATTGGTGAATTCCCCCCTCGATCTGAACGGAGAGTTATGATGTGACGACCAGTTTCTTTCTCAACTACAAATTTAAACTTTTTGAAGGTTTCAAACACTTCACTTTTATTGTGAAGACAAAAAATCCACATTTTCCTCGAATAGTCGTCAACAGAAAGCATGAAGTACTGGAACCCAGAATGACTTGGCTGCATCTGACCGCAAAGATCGGTATGAACCAGGTCAAGTTTACCATGAGCTTGAAATGTACTCTTTTGGAATGAAGCTTTGTGTGGTTTTCCTGCTAGGTAGTAAGGACACTTGTCTATATCCTTCTGAAGAGAAGGTAGCCCATGTACTATATTACGCTGGTAAAGTGTTTCGAGATATTTGAAACTAACATGACCAAATCTCTGATGCCACAACTGTGCTGAGGTGGAATTTTTAGCCACAAGTGCTTGATCATCTCTATGAACAAAATCAAGTTGGAACATGCGTCCCACATTGGAGGATTTTGCAATTATTTTTGAGCCTCTTGATTTATCTCGAATCAAACACTTTTTCTTGTCAGATTGACTATCAAAGTCAATTTTTCAGGTTGTGATCTAGGAGTTGACTAACTGAAAGAAGATTCTTTGTCAACCCAGGGACATAAAGGACATCTAATAGTCTGCATTTTCATGAACCAAGGGGTAGAGAAATGTTTCTAATCCCCTGAACTGTATATGAAGAATCATCTCCCAACGAAACATGATTTTTCAATGGTGTGTCCCTCATTGAAATAAACCAGTCTCTATGGCTGGTCATGTGTTGAGTGGCTCTCAAATCAACATACTAGACATCACTAGATGACGTGGATGGTTCACTTGATCAAGGAGTGAACAAGAAGTCTTCAGTGTGTGACTGTTCTTGTTGCTCAGCAATATTACCTTGCTGGTGGGGTCTTCTATTCCAGTTCCCCTCTTTTTTCCCGTGATAGTTGTTAGAATGTCCCTTGTAAGATTGTTGTTGTTGTGGTCCAGAGTTTCTTGATGAACCTTTCTTGTAAGTGTTATACCAACAATCTTTTAAGTCATGTCCTCTTTTGTAGATAGGAAATTTCTTCTTCTATTGATTGTCCCCGTGAAACTGATTATGATATTGGGACTTCTTATAGGAATTAGGTTTTCCTTTACCTTTTCCTTTCCATGTTTGATGTGAAGACAAAGCTTGCTCCTCTTCATCATCCTTATTGTGCATTGCTTAATCTTGTTGCAGTAGGTTTACCAGTTTGTCAAAACCAACTGTCGTATCTGTCACGTTTAGTGTTGTGACAAAAATATGGTAAGAAGAGGGGAGTGCTCTCAAAACAATGGGAATGAGAGCATCATCTGTGACTGGTTCTCCCAGGGCTAAAAGTGAAGCCCTCAATTATGCATCTCTTCTTAAGAAAGCTTCAATTTTCTCATTCTGCTTGAATTTCAGTGTATGTAACTGACTCTGCAAATTCAGTATAACATTTTTGTTCTTGGCCTCGTATATTGTGCTCAATTTATCCCACGCTTCTTTTTCTATTTTGGCATCTCGAATGTGGGGTTGCACATCATCAGACACTCCAAATAAGATGATGAGTTTGGACTTCTAATCTGCTTTATCAAACTGCCATTGTTGTGTTGTATCAGTGGCTAATCTGGTCAGAGTACCATTCACAATAGACCAAATCTCTTCAAACTCAAGTTGTGTCTTTATTTTTGTCTTCCATGCAGCATAGTTTCTTCCTCTGAGCAATTATGAATCCAGAAGAAAACATTTGGGGGCATTGGTGTCCATTTTGTAGAGATCATTGACAGGGTTTGGCTCTTATCACTCCAGGTATTAGGTCTCCCAATCTATATACCATCAGTCTGATATATCGAACCTTTCTATATATGCGCCCTTCCGATATACCCGTCGGTACGTGGAAGAAGCTTTCCCTTTCTATATACCCGGTGGTACGTGAAAGAGGCGTTAATGTACGTGAAAGAATTCAATACGTGGTACTAAGACAGTATTGATGGGGTCTATGCGATTATTGACACCAACTCAAAGAAATATCCTCATACGCGCACGTAACTTCGCTATATACTTGGATAATTTCTCAGTTTGGATTTATGTCATGCAATCGTTCACAGATGGATGGGATGGTTCATAGTGTGTGCATTGTGACCTTATTACTCCCTGTCGATTTATAGGGACGATGCCCAGACGACGTTGTTGCAGCTATATTAGGTGTTAAGTGTAGTAGTAGTCATGATGAATTTACCCATAAGCGCTTCCTAGAGGCACCGTATATACCGAACGCTCCGAATGAGATCTAAGATCTCGTGAGTGTTACAGAACCTATTTTTTTAATTGTTTTTTATTACAATTCTACCAGTTTTTGAGCAGTTAGAAAGTTTGCAGTTGACTATGGCAACCTGTAAATCAGTACAATATACAGAAGTATACAATTTACATTCAAAAAACTGGAAAAGTTGAATGACAGGCAAAAAAATTGTTTCGCGGGCCCTGGTGGCCTCCTGAGCCCAATACGATCCAAAATGCTAAAAATTGCAAAAAAATAGCTGAAAATGTAATTTTTAGATGGGTCTCCTTTTGCAAAAAATGTTCGAAATGAAAAACCAAGCCGAATGGGAGAAAAAAAATTACCCTAAATTAGGGATTTCTCCACTAAATTTAGTTAGTTATAACTAAATTTGAATTTTCCACTAAATTTAACGATTCTACCAAATTCAAAAAAGGAATTTCGGGGTGGGATTTGAACTCCAAACCTCCCACTTCTAAGTTATATAGTCTATCCACCTTGGCCGCTTAGGCTTGTTTGAGTATAAAACACAACATATTGTATTTAAACAAGTGAAAAAATGACTAACCTTTTAAAAACTGTGATTTGAATGAAGTTTTACGTGGCTACATGCGTGGAAATGCGGATTTAGGTTTTCTCCATTCTTAAAATCAAGATCTTGAAAAGTTTTATCTCCTTTTGCTTGTGAACACCTTTTCTTTGTTGATATTTTCTTGGTAAATGTTTTTTTTCCTTTAGCCACCTTTTTTGTTTGTTGCAGGTGTGTGGAGATGCACAGCAATAGCTTTTATTGCTCCTTTTCTTTTTGTTCTCCTTTGGCCACCACTTTTCCCTTATTTCTCACCATTTTTTAAATTTTTGTTTGGTGATGTTGTGTGTAGGTTCGCAGGGGGTGGAGCTTGAAGCCACTGCTGATTTATTGTTGTTTCTTTGTGCAGGGTTGCAGGGGTCGTGGCTTTGGCTTTGGCTTTGTAATATCTTAAAATGCTCGGCTTGCTTCACCACGCCAATCAAAAAACCAATATAGATCACTGCAAAACCTCTGAATTTGATAACAAACAGATAATATTATGTGTACAAAACCCCTGGATGAATTTTTTTAATGCATATACCTGCAACAAGTTTTGCCTGGTGCTGAGTGCACCAGTAAAAAAAAATTTTTGCGTTCCAAACACCTAGAACAAACAGAATGGTGTGAGGAGGTAGGGATGGGGCTAGGAGGTTGCAGGAGGCTGCATAGGCTCTCTGATGCTGCATACACTTCTCCAAAACTCCTCTATCTCGGCTGCTCTCTCTTTCCACACCTTCACTCCATATTTTCACTCTGATACCAAATGTTGATTCAGCAACAGGGGTGGAAGCCTGATTAAATTTTATTAATCACAATCAACCAAAAAATACAAAGAATGGGCTGCAATATTTATAGATATTACACAGCCAAATACATACAGAAGATTAAGTTGCACAGGTGCAACCAAATTCCAAAATACACAAGCTTCCAATAACATCCGGGAAGCAACAATTAAATAATAATAAATATATTGTTCAAAGCAATATAATAGCTCCCGAAATAATCAAATACAAACAAAAGGATGGTTGGAATTTAATATAACCATAAAAGAATAATTAATAAATTTATTAATTATGGAATGCATAATTAAATAGGATTATAATATTTTATCCTAACATGTAGATCCAGGATAATTATCACACAGTTGTACGTCCAACCATGTTCCAATTCAACAACTATTCTAGGCATGGTTCAGTTGCATTATATTAGTGGAACAGTTATAGCCATAAATGCACCCCTGGAAGAAGTATATATTTATACAGACTTGCAAATAGGTTATAGATATAGAACGAGAGATAGATATAGATTGATATACACATATCCGACATGTTTTTGTAATGCAAAATGTTTTATCAATAACATAGCCATTTCTATTTTGAGATAAAATTAATTTGTTCAATCCTGATTCAAATCAAAGCAAGGGCCCACTCCTTTAAGAACCAGAATCCTTGTTTTGTTGGTATTTATATTTTTAAAGCAATAGTTTAGATCTGTTAATTTTGTATTGCTTTCAATTCCTTAAGTTGAAATTTGTTGTAGACTTGTCCCTGCATGTGTTATAGATTAAGTTCTTATTTCTTTGTAATCATTTTCCAAGCATTCTCAATTGTGTGTTGATTTCTTTAATGTTTGTTTATTTCCAAGCAATTCATTTCTTCAAGGTGTGTTTACTTCCAAGGAAAAGTTTGTTTATTTCCAGCAATTCATTTCTATAAAGTGTGTTTATTTCTATCAATTCATTTTTGTAAAGTTTGTTTACTTCCAATAGGTTTTCATAGTTTGATTCCAATAAGTTTTTTAACCAAGAAGTCCTTAAGACATTGAAAATATCCCCCTGAAAAATACAAAATACTTAGAATCAATTTCTAGATCACTAAGATTTCTCTTATTGCATATAGCTTTAGACACACCCCTGGTTTGAATATGACATCAACAGAGATTTGATTAAATAAAGGGAATAACGACACCCATCATTTTTGGCATCGTTGTTGGGGAACCACTAGTTATAATTTTCTAATTAGGTGTCAACAAGAGCAACAATCATACATTTAGTAATTGAACAAATCTTCCCTACGCTATCACAAAATTTATGAGTAGACCAAGAGACTCCAAGGGTAGATTTCTCCCAAAAATATCTGAACAAGAATTAACATCATCCTCTAGTTTAAATAAGGAATTTGACCAAGAATTGGAGGCACCATTATCCCCTGTAGGACAAAAAGCAGAATTGCCACGTTTGGAATTCTTGGATTAATCACCAGAAGAGAGAGGAACTTTTAGGAGAAGGATTGTTTCTCAAGATCTATTTATGGTAATTTTTGATTCTTAATTAAATATTCAACCTCCTACTCCTTATTTTTCACCTTCCCCAAATCAGATCACATACCACATTGATTGGGAGAAGAATTTACAAAATACTTCAGAAATGGCATGATAAGCTAAAAGGGTACCTGATAGGACCTTTACTTATCCAATTCAATTGGATGATGATGATACACCAATGAAAAATATTTCACATGCACATTTACCCACATTTAGAGGGATGTCATCTGAAGACCCTGACCAATTTCTATTTGAGTTTAAGGTACTATGTCAGACCTATGACTACAAAACAGATAATCAGAAACTCAAGTTGTTTCCGTCCACTTTGAAGGATATACCAATAAGGTGGTTTATGGGATTAGCCTCCAACTCTATTACCACTTGGGCACAAATGAAAATTGCCTTCCTAGACAAATATCAAGATTACTGTAGAGGGAGAAATAGGAAGGAAGAGTTTTTCAAAATCAAGCAGGAGAAGGATGAGAATATAGAAGATTATTTGGACAAATTCCTCTTTGTGAGTAAAAGATGTGGATTTTTACTTCAATAAGGGTTGAGTAAAACAATTTTTCTTAAAGGTTTGGAAGATGATTCTAGGGAATATCTTAACTTGATAGGAGGTGGAAACATTGATCAATTAAGGATGAATGAAATTAAATACATTTGTAGAAGCTATTCCAGAACAAGGGGTGGACCTAGGAAGGGAAAATCAGTGAAAATTTTGAATCCAGATATGAAAAAACTAATGGATTATTTAGCAAACTTTAAAACAAACATTTTAGTTCAATTAACCTCTACTATGGATGGATTACAAGCTAAAGAAAATGCCAAAATTGAACCTGTTTCCCTTGGAAATGTTTCGTTCCTTTTAGAAACAGATAAGGTTAGGGTTAGGAGGAATACCTGTAGAATGTCGAGATGGTGTGCGCGTACCGTAGAGAAAGATCAGACTGACTGCGAAGAACTCCTTTTTGTCTTGGAAGGACTACCTGCAAATAAGAACACAAGACCACAAGATTTTGATTAAACAATAAATGAGGAAACTTCCTTGGGCCCAGGAAATATAAAACTTCCTTTCGAAGGTGGTCAGTTTCCCTGCTAATATGAATTAACACAAAAGATTGTAAAATATCAATTAAGTTTTTTCGTTGAACTGGGTAGGGAAAAGGATGTTTTTCTAGTTTTGATCAGAGGAACCGATGCCGGTTACTGATAACCGATACCGGTGGGTTATAAGATCTTCTTCGTAGCTATGGTGTTTGTAAGGCTGGTTTATGGATGATATTAGGAAATGAGATGATGAGAGGTAAAAGAATAACAGTTAGATGCAATGGCACGTTGGGTAGTGGACTCAGAAACGGATTTAGGAGGACTGAGATTTAAGAAGCATAAGAAATGTTATAACAGAGGACATGCAAGATGTGACTTACTGGTTTTGACCAAGATGCAAGCTGATCTCTTTTGCTGTAAACACTTCTGGTATTTCCACTCGTCTCTGCTTGGTCAAGTGAAGATCTGGACTCTGTTCCTCGCTCCCAATAATCTCTGTTGATCCAGAAATCCTTCGACTGATCTCCAAAATGAAATTCCGATACGTTGTTTTGGTTTGGGGAGCCCATTTACAGGGAACCGATGGCGGTTGCGTAACCGACGGCGGTCGAGTAGGAACCGGCATCGGTAAGGAAAAAGTAGGCTATTTTTAGTAAAATCGCCCACCTTCCCTGCTTTTCTCCCGAGAGATCAGCTGCGGGCTTGGTCAAGTGACTAGAAGGTCGGTTTTGGGTGCGAGAAAGGGGTCATTAGTTATGGGTGTAGGTGTAGACCAGGTTTTAGGTTTTAATTAGGTTAGTTTAGGATTAGGGCTAGGTCATGATGAGGTGGCAAAATGAGGTGGCAGGTGAGGTGATGGGGATTTATCAATTACAAGGTAATTAATAAATAATTGTGTAAATTTTAGGTAATGAGGTTAGGTTGTGAAATGGGATGCGGGTCACAAGGGGTCGTAAGACACGAATTTGGTGTCTACATTAGCCCCTTATTGTCATGTAGCTTGTTCTGTAAAGCTGCGCGGACAATAATATGAAGTGGTTTCTCATGTTAAGGATATAGGTAATCCCCCTCAAATCTATCACAGATTGAGTGAACGGGAAATCAAGGATAGGGTTGATAAAGGGTACATGTTGTAGAGAGGATGGTAAGGTGGTGGGGTAGGTCCAAGGAAGCAGACGCATGTTGAAATGCAATAGTACGACTAGGGTACATGATTTGACGAGCAAACCAGTGATGTATAGGCAAAGGTCGATAGTTTATCCAAACAAGGGTGATATAATCCTGGTATCCAAGGCATAGGAAGTAGCTCCAAGGTATATAACAGGTAAGGTACAGGAACGTTTAGGCATGTTCGGCAGTACCAAATGGTTGGTTTGGTTGAGATAAACGTCACGGTCTAGGTCTAGGCAAAGTTGGTCGACAGATCAAGTCAAGGACCCTAATCATGCTAAAACACGAACAGGTGAGCTCAATTGAACAAAAGGTACATGATGGATGGATAAAAATAAAATGTTGATTGTGGGTATGGTATTGAAGTGATGCGGTCGTGGGTCGGGCCAAGTTGGGGTGCGGCCTTGTGTCAGGCCGGATGGGTAGGGTGAGGCCTTTGGTCGGGCCAAGTTATTGGGGCAAGGCCTTGGGTCGGGCCAAATGGGTAGGTTAAGGCCTTGGGTCGGGCCGAATAGGTAGGGCGAGGCCTTGGCTCGGGCCAAATAGGTAGGTTGAGGCCTTAGGTCGGGCCAAATAGGTAGGTTGAGGCCGTGGGTCGGGCCAAATAGGTAGGTTGAGGCCGTGGGTCGGGCCGAATAGGTAGGTTGAGGCCTTGGGTCGGGCCAAATAGGTAGGGCGAGGCCTTGGGTCGGGCCAAATAGGTAAACAAATGGTGTTTCAACAAGGGTGGATATAGGGGATATGTGGTTAAAAAGGGGCAAATGGTACATAGGGGCAAAAAATAAAATTGGGGGAAAGTTGGAAGACAAACCGATGTCGATTCCACATGACCGATATCGGTTAAGGGACCGATACCGGTTCATTAGGGAAAAATAAAACCGATATCGGTTAAGGGCGAAAAACCTATAAAAAGAAAAATACGGCTTGTCATTGTCACTTTGTTATTTTGAAAACCAAATTGACTTGTCTGACGTGGAGAGTTGAGATTGGAGGTTTATTGAGTGAGGTGGAGCTATTTTGCTGGAGGAGTGAGTTGTTTGGGGGCCCGTGTGAGGAGGAGGTGGCAGTTGATTGGCCGGGGACCCAGCAGATCAGAATTGGAGCTATGGCACAGGCAGGAGGAGCAGGAGGGGCTGGACCAGCTGGACCACCACGACCTATCCCACCACGACGACATGTCGTCGTACGGGTAGGCTCGGAACTCTTTATTTTGTGCATTTTATTGCATTATGTTGTTTTTGGGATTTGGGTAGGAATATAATGTTTTGTAGAAAATAATGAATAAATGGAAATGATTTGAAAAAGGGAGAGGGTAGATAGGTGAAAGAGGCCAAGGCGGCATTGTGGGTAGGATTTTAGGGTGTTTAGGTGGGTAGAGAGGTAGAAATAGGGAAAACGAAGAAAGGGGTAGGTCGCGTCGGGTTCGGTGCGGCAAATTTTCAGTGACCGATGTCGGTCACTAAGCGACCGGCATCGGTCGCGAATTTTTAGGGCAGGGTGGGTCTGTGGGTTACTGATGTCGGTTGGTCGTTGACCGGCGTCGGTGGGAGGGGGACTGGGGTCGGTTATGGGTGAGTGTGGGTTGGGTTGGGTGTGGGTTGGGTGGGTTGGGTTGGGTTTTGGGTGTTGGGTGGGTTTTGTTTTGGTTGAGTGTGGGTTGGGTTGGGTTGGGTTTTGGGTGAGTGGGTTTGGGTGTTGGGTTTTGGGTGTTGGGTGGGTTTTGTTTTGGTTGAGTGTGGGTTGGGTTGGGTTGGGTTTTGGGTGAGTGGGTTTGGGTGTTGGGTTTTGGGTGTTGGGTGGGTTTGGGTTTTGTTTTGGTTGAGTGTGGGTTGGGTTGGGTTAGGTTTTGGGTGAGTGGGTTTGGGTTTTGGGTTTTTGGTGAGTGGGTTTGGGTTTTGGGTGGGTGTAGAGAGTCGGGGTGTGGTTGGGGGATAAAAAGGGGGTTTAGAGGATAAAGTACGATGTTTGTGATAAAAATTAGGTCTAAAGATGTGGGTTGGTTTTGCAGGCACGTCAGCAGTTGACGATGCGGGATAGGATGCCCCCGCTGTTGGTGCGGATGTGGCCACACATATCCGTAGCTCACTAGGCGATCATGCATGAGGTGGGACTTGGTGGAGTCCAGAGGTACAGAGCGATAGAGAGAGATCACATCCTGATGATCGCCCTCATCGAGAGATGGGATCCGGCGACCAATGTGTTCCATCTCCCGACTGGGGAGATGACTATCACATTGGAGGATGTGTATCGCATCCTTCGACTACCTATCGAGGGAGAGGTAGTCTTCCAGGTAGATTCAGAGACTGCCATAGACAGCATATTATAGGTTTTTGGAGATACAGCCGCGCTACTTACCTATCACAAGCGCGAGCATTGGGTATGGTGACATGTACCAGTGCGCATCGACACGAGACACGGCTGGCTGTGCTGATGATGATTGGGATCACCTGCTTCGCCCTCCCGGACTCAGAGGGAGGCCGCTTTCCACGGGCATTGATGGGGGTGCTTCATGAGATGGTGGAGGAGCATACCTGTTATGCTTGGGCACCATTATATCTGGTGCAGTTATACAGAGAGCTCTGGGGTTATCGCCAGATGAGGCGATTCGGTATCTGTTCGACATTTTTACTTCACTGTTGGGCATATGAGCACATCATATGCATCAAGCCAGTAGGGTTACCGCAGCAGCCAAGGCCACAGGTCATATACAGGTACGGCTTTCAGAGGTGGTTGGGGGTCGTGGGGCAAGCAATAAGCAGGTGCTGGCCAGGGCGGGATGTCCGTATGGACGGCATGTAATAAGAGGGTACGACATCGGTAGATATTGGTAAAACCGATATCGGTTAAGGGCGAAAAACCTATAAAAAGAAAAAATACTGGCTTGTCATTGCACTTTTTTATTTTGAAAAACAAATTGATGGTTCTGACGTGGAGATTTTGAGATTGGAGTTTATTGAGTGAGTGAGCATATTTTGCTTGGAGAGTGAGTTGTTTGGGCCCGTGTTGAGGAGGAGTTGGCAGTTGATGGCCGGGACCCAGCAGATCGAATTGGAAGCTATGGCAACAGGCAAGAGGAAGAGGAGGGGCTGGACCAGCTGAACCACCACGTACCTATCCACCACGACGACATGTCGTGTCGGGATTAGGCTCGGAACTCTTTATTTTGTGCATTTTATTGCATTTATTGTTGTTTTGGGATTTGGGTAGAATATAATTTTTGTTTAGAAAATAATGAATAAAATGAAATGAATTTGAAAAAGGAGAGGGTAGATAGCGTGAAAGAGGCCAAGGCTGGCATTGTGGTAGGATTTAGGGTGTTAGAGTGGTAGAGAGGTAGAAATAGGGAAACGAAGAAAGGGGTAGGTCGCGTCGGGTCGCGGCAAATTTTCCATGACCGATGTCGGTCACTAAGCGACCGGCATCGTCCGCGATTTTTAGGGGCAGGGTGGTGTCTGTAGGGTCTGATGTCGGTTGGTCGTTACGCGTCGGTGGGAAAACGGGACTGGGGTTCGGTTATGGTAGTGTGGGTTGGTTGGGTGTGGGTTGGTGGTTGGGTGGTTTGGTGTTGGTGGTTTGTTTTGGTTGAGTTGTGGTTGGGTTGGTATGGGTTTGGGTGAGTGGTTTGGGTGTGGGTTTTGGTGTTGGTGGGTTTTGTTTGGTTGATGTTGGGTTGGGTTGGGTTGGGTTTTGGGTGAGTGGTTTGAGTGTGGTTTTGGGGTGTTGGGTGGGTTTGGTTTTGTTTGGTTAGTGTGGGTTGGGTGGGTTAGGTTTTGGTGAGTGGGTTTTGGGTTTGGTTTTTGGTGAGTGGGTTTGTTTTGGTTGGGGTGTAGAGAGTCGGGGTGTGGTTGGGGGGATAAAAAGGGGGTTTTAGGATAAAGTAGATGTTGTGATAAAAATTAGGTCTAAACATGTGGGTGGTTTTCAGGCACGTCAGAGTTGACGATGCGGGGATAGGCATGCCCCCGTGTTGGTGCGGAATGTGGCCAACATATTCCGTAGCTCACTAGAGCATCATGCATGAGGTTGGACTTGGTGGAGTCCAGAGGTACAGAGCGATAGAGAGAGATCACATCCTATGACAGCCTCTCACGAGAAGATGAGGATCGGCGACAATGTGTTCATCTCACCCGACTGGGGAAGACTATCACAATTGTGAGGATGTGTTATCGCATCCTTCGGACTACCATCGAGGAAGGTTAGTCTTCCAGTAGATTCAGAGACTGCCATAGACAGCATTATTATAGGATTTTTGAGATACAGCGCGCTATTACCTATCACAGCGCGAGCATTGGGTATGGTGACATTGTACCTGCGCATCACACGAAGACACGGGCTGGCTGTGCTGATGATGATTGGGATCACCTGCTTCGCCCTCCCGGATCAGAGGAGGGCCGCTTTTCACGGGCATGATGGGGGTGCTTCATGAGAGGGAGGAGCATACTGTTATGCGTGGGCACCATATATCTGTGCAGTTTATACAGAGAGCTCTGGGGTTATCGCAGATGAGGCGATTCGTATCTGTTCGACATTTTTACTTCACTGTTGGGCATATGAGCACATTTCTATGGCATCAGCCAGTAGGTTACCGCAGCACCCAAGGCCCACAGGTCATATACAGGTACGGCTTCAGAGGTGGTATGGGGGTCGTGGGGCAGCCCATTAAGCAGTGCTTGCAGGCGGATGTCACCTATTACAGCATGTATTAGAGGGTCTGACATCGGTAATTTGTATGGAGACCTTACAGAGTCATTCACCCTCATGGAGGAGCCTGCTTACAATTGCGTCTGATCCAGTAACATTTGGATAGCAGGACGAGCCAGGAGAGTACGATAGAGGATTACCCTAGAGAGGGTTACGCCGGCAGATAGGGCTACGACAGGACGAGCCACCTCCCTTCCCTCAGTACAGGAGGGATGATGTAGAGGCCCCACTACCTACACCACAGCCCTTGGAACCAGATTGGGTTGCAGAGAGAGCAGCAGATGATGGCATAGATGATTCTGGGTGCACGGGAACATACAGGGTTTGGTGGGCTAGTCAGAGAACAGCGAGGGTAGCACAGCCCGCACAGCGAGACTTGGCAGTGGTGACGGCAGAGAGAGATCAGCTTAGGGGTAAGGTGTAGCTCTTACGGGGGCAGCTTGCTACTGTGCAGGCACAGATAGGGGTCTTACAGGGGTAGCTAGCCCAGGCTCAGGTACAGGCACAGGTAGCACCACCACCAGCAGGACAGCCACAGGTGTAGGTATAGGTACAGGTAGCAGTACCAGTAGCAGCACAGCCACAAGCACAAGTACAGGTACAGGTAGCCGTACCAGCAGCAGCACAGCCACAGCCCCAGGCACAGGCCCAGATACCACCACGGCCACAGGCACCACCAGCGGCACCATCACAGGCACAGGGGGCACTGGTAGTAGGAGTCCGGGGACCAGCCCCAGTACCTATGGTGGCACGGGATAGATATATGGAGGCGAGGGCAGAGGCCCGGTATTATCAGGATATCCTTGATAATACCGGAACTGAGTATCAGCCGTATGCGGCACACCGAGCGGAGACCTCACATAGTCAGAGGTCACAGGGAGGCGTAGCTACAGCCGGTGTGTCCGTTACAGGTAGGAGGCGAGAGGCACCGCAGGGACCAGCAGGGAGAGGTGCTGAGGGTGGTGGGGAGAGCTAAGGGATCCCCACATAGTTTTTGTATAGGGACATGGGCACCGGTCTGCGAACTGGTTGTGTTGATAGAGGCCTGCGTGCCTACATTTATTCATTTATTGATTCATTATAGACCGGCTTACGAGTCAAGTATGGGTTGTATATTTGATACCGGCCTGTGAGCCAAGTATATTTTTGATATGAGGGACCGGCCTGCGAGTCAAGTATGGGTTGTATATTTGATACCGGCCTGTGAGCCGAGTATATTTTTGATATGAGGGACCGGCCTGCGAGCCGAGTCGAGATTTTGGATAGTTATTGCGGCCTGCGTGCCGGCTTAGTTGTATGATGAGATCACAGAGGCCCCAATGCAGGGCACATTGTATATTTACAAATTTGTATATATATATATAGAGATGATGTTTTGATCCACATGTTGTGTTCAAAAATATTTTTAAGTATTTTGTCGATGGTTTGTGGTATAGAATATATGATGAGTTTAAGTGACATGTTGATATATGGATGATATGTTATGTGATGAAATGTTGCACGTTTTGGGCTGATTTTGTGACATTGTTATATATGTATCTGATGAGTTGGATCCAAATGATGTATAGATTGATAGTTTGTTGATATCCTTAGTTGATGGTTTGTTTGTTTTTGTAAAATAGATGATGTTATGGACATTATAATGATATGTGTGGTGGATGGAGAAATATGGATAATGGTGTTGTGATGCAGGAAAAGAGGCGGGCGCGACAAAAATTTGGTAAAAAAATGAAGAAAAGACGATGTTTCAAAAGGCCAGGTGTGTAACCGATATCGGTTAGGTAACCGACGGCGGTAGGTAGTAGACCGATATCGGTTGCATAACCGATACTGGTTATTTAGGTATGAGCTTTTCTAAAAATAAAAAAGCTAGGGTGGCAACTTAAGTTCTAATTTTGAGAGCCATGCAAGAAGTTAAATACGTGAACGCGACGCTTTTTGACGACTGAGACAGGTAATTGCATGAGAAATTTGAGTGATAAGGAGAAAAGAGACAGGGAAGGTGATTGTGATCTGAGATTCAGAAGACAGAAAGGTAGGTTTGAAAAAGGTGGAAATAATGGCAGGACGAGGAGAAACATCCAGCAGGCAGGGACAAGAAGGAAGACAAGGGCCACCTCAAGCTACCGCAAACCAAGAGGTAACGTTTTGTTTGTGATTTGACTACTGCATGTTTTGTGAATAAGATGGGGGAGAGTAGGTGGGTAGATATGAGAAAGAAAACATGATAAACAAGGGTTGCAGGTGAGGTAAGTGTTACGGGGTAGGCAATCAGGGGTTTCAGGTATGTTTGTATGTATAAAAAGGAATAAATGAGCAAATTATTGTCGTAGGTGGTTGTTTTTAGGGAAGGTGTATGTAATTGATAGTGACCGGTAGCGGGTAGGGAGAACCGGTATCGGTTACTGAACCGATACCGGTTATGTATAACCGATACCGGTTACTGGAGGAATTTCTAGAATGTTTGAAAAACCCTGACGGATTGAATGGTTGTTTGTTGTTTTGGTGTATACAGGCAGAGGCAGGGTTGAGGATGAATGATAGTGTGTCAGCGCTGTTGTCACGAATCCAAGTGGATGTAACACCAGCGGAATGGACATTGATAAATCGTTTGGGGTTAAGTGGAATCCATTATTATTCATGAATCACACGTAACCATGGTATGTTACAGGCGTTGATTGAGAGATGGAATCCCGAGACAAATACCTTTTATCTGCCAACAAGGGAGATGATAGTAACATTGGAAGATGTGTTCTGTATTTTGAGACTCCCTATTACAGGAGAACCAGTATATCAGGCACTACCTAGCGCGGCACGGGGAGCGATAACCGCAGTATTTGGTCCATACGCACGAGATTTGACACAGCGAGGTTTATCATTTACGTATGGGGTAATGTATGCAGCACATCCTGAGGAGACAAGGTTAGTAGTAATATTAATGATAGCGGTAGGGTATTATGCATTACCGAGGGCGGAAGGGGGAATATTTCCAAAGGCATTGATGTGTGTTATCTGGGAGATGATAGAAAGGAACGTGAATTTTGCATGGGCACCTCCATATTTGGCGGAGTTATACAGGGGTTTATGGGCTTGTAGGTGAAATCACAGGACGACACTGGATTTCTCATACTTATTACACTGTTGGGCCTATGAGCACATTGTTTGTGTGCGACCAGTAGGCCGATCCATCCAGGAAGGAGAGACCGGAGTACAGAGGTTGGGATTCAGACGCTGGGTCGAGACAGAACAAGAGGCAAGATCCCAGGCCGTGACGGGTGACATTGAGTATTACAGGCAGGTATGGGAGAGGGTGACAGTTGCAGATATCTGTTGGAGGCCTTACGAGAACTATATGGTAACCGAGAACATAGTTGAGGAGTTGAGGGGAATAGAGTGATTGAGGTGGATCGCGGGGCACAGGCCAGGTGAATATGAGAGGATTCCTATAGATCACGTGCGGTGATAATTTGGATTTGTGCAGGACATACCGCAGGCTTATAGACCATATATGAGGATCGATACCGAGGCAGCATTCTCACCTCCCCGGCCAACAGCTCCAGAAGGGCCCGAGGAGATAGCAGCCGATCGCAGTGTAATAGATGTCGGAATGACAGAGGCTTATAGGTTATGGTGGGTAAAAGAGCTGCGAGGTATATGTGATCGTCCTGACATATCTGTGATTACAGCAGAGAGGGATCGGCTGTAGTGTTTGGTTCAGCAGCTCCAAACGTAGGTGAATGAGACTAGAGGATTGTTAGCGGTTGCAGAGGCACGAGCAGCGAGACTAGAGGCTGGAGTCCTCCATGCGAGAGGGCGTATTCATATGTTACAGGAGAGATTGGCAGATCAGTGGGCGGTACCAATATCTGTGGTACCTTTGAGGACAGAGAGGCCTGGCTAGAGGGGTCGACGATCACGATCATCACCTAGTTCGGGATGAGGCGTGAGGGTCTAAATAAATGTTAGCAAGGTATAAGAATAAATAAGAGTACCGACCTGCATGTCGATGATAGAGAAGATGTATTTGTTTAACATCTAAATAAAACGAGATATGTATGCTGATTTGAGTTATAATACTAAGAATGTTTTCGTTTTGACTTTCGGTGTTTTGAAAAAAGGATAAAGAGGAATGTGATGAAATAAAAATACACAAAAATGTGTATGTTTACCATACATGATAGGTTATGGTGGGGGATGGTCGAGCTAACCTTGGGAGACCCCATGTCTCCTAAGTGCTGCCTACATAGCCCATTGCACAAAGCAAGGAAGGGCCTCAGACCGATGTAGTTCTCCCTTAGGGACCAGGGAGAGGTGAATTCAGGCAATTGGTTGGTTGGTAAAAATATTGATATTAATATTGATAAGGTAAAATGAATTGGTGATGTTGTAAAAGGTATAAGGGAAGCGAAAGTTAGCCTACCCAAGTAGAAGGGAACTGTCATCAGCAATCCGGCACTATGATAATTCTTCACCGGGAACTCCTCGTGCTATGATTATTTACTAATGCACAGCCTTTAGTTTGGTGGACGTAATCTGGAAACAAAACAACAACATAACACAAGAATACCATTGACTATGATAAGACAGAATGATGAAAAATCTGAAATATCAAAATAAATTATAATATTAACATGAAACTGTTACAATCTCACCCATGAGATTCTTCAACAAGACTATGGGAGAAACTTTACAATTACACCTCTCGATGGCTTCTTCAACACACCTTTAACTGATGGCTTCCTTCGCACACTTCCTACAATATTTCTCACTACTTCTTTCTATGCTAAATGAGGGGGGTGGCCTCTCTATTTATAGAACTTCCAGGCTTATCCATCCTATCTCTAAGATAGGATAAGAAATCCACTCTGACGAATCATATTCCATACCTTAACTCTTATCTGTACATGTAAGCTTATCTGTTAAGATAAGATAAACCTTATCATTTTACATGGGTTCCACATTTTTAGACTTTTTACAAATAAAATACACAAAATATTTATGACCTCACTCCTTGTCCTTATTACCAATATAATATTTCTAATTCCTAATCATGTAGACCCTACTTCTCTAATTACCCAAACTTTGACATTTTAACATTACCGGACCACTTACGACAAATATTTACTTTTTACAACATTCCTATTGTACTTTGACTGTTACCGTACTCCACATTATTGGCGGCACCGTACTGACGGCGCCGTTATCTTCTATCGGACGCTACTACTAATTACACTTAACAACATCCTATTCCTAATACATATATTAATGAAATGGAAATTTTGGAGGAAAATTTTAGTGTCGACATCTTCCCCCTTCCTAGCTTCTACTCCGTCCTCGGAGTAGACTATTCTGGTGCTTGGAAAATCTTCAACTTGTCGTGGTTGACCCATTTTGTAATGGGAGTGCCATCCAATTCCTCCAGTCGGTACGTACCATTTTCATGCACAGCTGCTATTTTGTAGGGCCCCATCCATTTTGGAAGAAATTTTCTCTGTCTTCTTTTTTTGTATCTGGAATCATATACTAGAACCAAGTCATTTACTTGAAATGGAGACCACCGGATCTTTTGATCAAAGTACTCCTTCTGCTTCATTTTCTTCTTATGGCTTGTATCCTTTGCTATTTCCCTCATTTCCTCTAGCAAATGAAGATGTACCAACCTTTCTTTTACTGAATCACTTTCATCCATCCTTTCATTTTTCATAACTCTCACAGTGGGAATATCAAACTCAATAGGAAGAACTGGATCAATGCCATAGGCCAACTGAAATGGGGAGTATCCTGTTGCTGACTTTGATGTTGCCCTATATGCCCACAATGCTGCATGAATCCTTTTATCCCATTTATGTACCTGCAAGGCTGCATCTTTTGCTAGAATTTGACACAGCACAAAATTTGTTTCGTTCCACCTGTCCATTTGTGCTTGGCTTGTATGTTGTTGCCTTCCTGTGCTTGATAGAAAACTTATTGACTAGGGCTTCTACCACCTCATTAATGAAGTGGCTTCCTTGATCTGTTACAATTTCTAATGGACAACCAAATCTGGTGACAATGCGTTCATATATGAACCTTGCCACTTCATCCATGGAAGCTGCTTTCAATGGCCTAGCTTCAACCCACTTGGTTAAATAATCTGTGGCAACTACAATATACTTATTTTGACGTGATGTAGTTGGAAGTGGACCTACAATGTCTATTCCCCATTTTTCAAAGGGACCAAGGGGAAGAATAGGACATAATGGAGCTGATGAAGTCTTACGGTTACCATGTGTTTGACAAATATCACATGTCTTACAATAATTATAACAATCTTTAAAAAGAGTGGGCCAGTGATAACCTGCATCCAAGATCCTTCTTGCTGTAAGTTGTCCAGAGAAGTGCCCTCCACATGTACCATTGTGGAATTCTTCTAGAAGCTCTTTTTCCTTGATCACGTCCAACTGCCCTCTTGTACTGTCCATCAGGTCCTATTCGAAATAATGCTCCATGCAGAATAGAGTATGGACGACTGGCTTGAGTAATCTTTCTCTTAGTCTTTGCATTGGCACCATCAGGAAACTTGAATTCATTCAGATAATTCCAAATATCTATGTATTCACTAGGGATTGTGTCAAGGGAGAACAATGCTGCATCGGGAAAATCATCATCATCACAAGATGATCCTAAACCATCATAGGCTCGAGAGAGTGCATCTGCATTGACATGCTTCTTTCCTGGCCTATCTATAATATCAAATTCAAATTCTTGTAGCAAAATTATCCATCTTGCTATCCTCCCTGATGGGTTAGGCTTATTGACAATATATTTCAGAGCCTGATGATCCGTTACAACTATAAATTTCTACCCTAGCAAGTAATTTCTAAACTTCTTTACAGCAAAAATGATAGCCAGAGCCTCTTTTTCAGTTACAGTATAGTTTACCTCAGCACTGCTCATTTGTCTGCTCCCAAAGTAAATTGGATGTTCATTCCCATTTTCATCCTTTTGGCTCAAAGTACTACCTAGTGCTGCATCTGAGGCATCAGTGTACACAATGAATGGCTTGCTCCAATCTGGATTCTTCAAAACAGGTGAAGACACCAGGGCTTCCTTCAGTTGTCCAAAAGCTTCATGCGCCTTGTTTCCTGGTTCATAAGCAACATCCTTCTTCAAGAACTGGGTTAGTGGCTGTGCAATCTTTGAGAAATTCTTGATGAACCTTCTATAGTAACCCACATGGCCTAAAAATGATCTCAACTTACTTCTATTTATAGGAAATGGTAAATCTTTAATTTTTGAAACTTTATCGGGATCAGTACCAATACCATCTATGGATACAACATGCCCTAAACAAAACGCCTTTAGAACATCCAAAGACACACTTTGTAGGGTTTAGTGAGGCTTGTGCTTCATCTAACCTTTGAAATGTTGTCTCCATCTGGTGCAGGTGGTCCAACTTGCTCCCATAGATGAAAAAATCATCCAGAAATACTCTGATGAAGGTCCCAATGTAGGGTTCGAACACCCTATTCATTAAACGCTGGAATGTTGCTGGAGCATTACACAACCCAAAAGGCATAACTCTATAAGCAAACGTTCCCCAAGGAGTGGTGAACGTGGTCTTCAGCTGATCTTTCTCTGCTATACGAACTTGGTTGTAGCCGCTATATCCATCAGCAAAACTATAGCACTCCTGGCCAGCTACTTCGTCCAAGATCTGATCTGAAAATGGAAGAGGGTAATGATCCTTCTTTGTTGCCTTATTGAGCTTCCTATAATCAACACAAATGCGTAGCTTCCCATTCTTTTTTTATTGAGATCACAATGGGAGAAACCCATTCTGAATTCTCCACAGCAAATATGAATCCTGCATCAAGCAACTTATCTATTTCTTCTTTTACAGTCTTGGAAAAATTAGGATTCATTCTATATGGCATTTGCTTTATGGGCTTAGCACCATCTACCAGCTCAATACAATGTTCTACCCAACTTACTTGGCGGAGTTCCTTGTAATCAAAAGTGAATAGGTGTATGTACCTTCGAAAGAGCTGGAGGTAGGATTCCTTCTCACTCTCTATCACAGCATCACCAATATTTATTTGTTGGAGACGATCATCAACTTCTTCTTCAGATAATTTTATGGGGTCATGAGTTGGTGTGACTGGCAGGATATCCATGACTGAAACATCCACCTCGCTTTCTTCATCTTCAGTGTCCACTTCACTGGTACTAGAGTAATCAGAGGATGTCCAATCATCAGTTTCATCACTTGAATCCACAGGTTCTACTTTATGATGTCGAGGGATCACGTTTATCTTCACCCTCTCTCTACCACGTCCAAGTGTCATGAAACCTTCATTCCAGTAGTTTCTTGCATGAACTCTCCTTAGCCATGGTCTTCCCAGCAGCATTGGGTACGCAACAGTACCATTTTTCATCACCTGAAAGTCTACCACACATACCACACCCATAACAGATATTGCCACATTTGAAATTACACCTTCTGGTTTAGTTTTTCCCTTATTTAATGACCTTAACATAAGTGTTGAAGGGCGATCAATTTTTAACCCCAACATATTCATTACAGACTCAGTCATTACATTAACTGCAGCACCTCCATCAACTAAGACATCATGAATTGAAATACCATTACATAATACCTCAGCTTGTGGAGCATAGGGATCTGCCTCTGCCTCCAAAACAGGGACCTCAACCTCCTTCCTTCTTCGAGCATTGAGTCCACCTCGCAACTCCCGCCTCTTCTCAGAAGACATAGCCAAGAGTTGACCATATGTAATATTTGCAGGCCTTTTGGACAGATCTTCCAAGATGGAGTATGGTCCTTGCCCCTGTGAAATCAGAAAATCCTGCACACCCAACTTTCTTCTCCTATGTTTCTTACTAGTTTCTTCTTTCATCTTCTTAGGATCATTTCCATCTTGATTATCTTTTTCTTTCTTTCTTTTTGTTACAAACACATCTACTTCATTATTTCTGCTCTTATCTACTACATCAAAAGAATTCACAGGTGCTTTTCCTTTATCATTATCTCCCTTACTAGATGTAGAAGCTCTATCTGGACAATTATACTTATAATGACCCTTTTTATAACAACCATAACAAACAACTTCAGAAATATTTCTCTTTGGACCTCTATCTCCTCCCTGAGAACTAAATTCCTTTCCTTGAAGAAGATTAATAGTTAACTGACCCATCTTTTTGAGCAGATCTTCATACTCAGTAGATGTATTAGGAGAAATATTTGTGCTCACCGGGAGTGGTTGTGGATTCAGGACCAAAGGTGCTGGTGTAGGCTCTATTTTAGCAACAATTTCTTTGGGCTCCTCTTCCATGCTTTCTTCTTGCCTTCTTGCAATCTCCTTTGCTTGTTCAATGGTGGCTGGGCGGTCATACTTCACTCGTTGTCTGATCTCTGGCTTCATCCCAAGAATGAAGTGCTTACAGAGGAGATTATCCACGCCATTCATCAACCCATCCGCTAGTCCTTCCTTCCGGATCTGGGCATCGAGCTTCCTCCTTAGCTCTAGAACACGAGCATGATAATCCCTTATCTTCTCCTTCTCTCCTTGGGATAGCTTTGTGATCTCGATCATGAGATCTGCATATTTCTGTTGTTCACCAAATTCTTCAAGAAAACTTTCAGTTAATAAATCCCATGAATTTTTCACATTATCACCTAGTGTTTCAAACCACCTAAGTGCTGAACCATCCAAAAAGGTAGGAAAAAATTCAGTCCATTGTTCCCTTCTTATAAGGCCATTACAAATACAAGATCGTTTAAACTCTTGAATGAAAGAAGAAGCATCTTCATTAGATTGAGCTGAAAAAAACAGGAATCTTTCCCATTTTCAAAAGTAACCACCGTGAAATACCAACCCACAAGTACAATTAACAGGACTTATGTGCACAAATAATTGGAATCACTATACTAGAAAGTGACTTTACACCTTTCTACAGTAAAATAGAAATGACCACGGTAAACTATGGTAAAACTTGACTTACTACGGTAAAAACTGACTTTACTGTGGTAAACACTATTCACAGTAAAAAGTGAAGTTACTGCGGTAAATACTATTCATGGTAAAAAAGTGACCTTACTGCGGTAATTACTATTCCCAGCAAAAAGGACTTTACCAGGGTAACTACTATTCATGGCAAAAATACCTTTAACATGGTAACTACTATTCACGGTAAAAATGACTTTACCATGGTAACTACTATGCACAGTAAAAAACAAGGTTACCCTCCAATTGATTTTTGACTTAGTGAGAATATCTCTCCAGAAAATCCACCAACGAGGAATGGTCCCGGCAACGGAACCAAAATGTCATCAGCAATCCGGCACTATGATAATTCTTCACCGGGAACTCCTCGTGCTATGATTATTTACTAATGCACAGCCTTTAGTTTGGTGGACGTAATCTGGAAACAAAACAACAACATAACACAAGAATACCATTGACTATGATAAGACAGAATGATGACAAATCTGAAATATCAAAATAAATTATAATATTAACATGAAACTGTTACAATCTCACCCATGAGATTCTTCAACAAGACTATGGGAGAAACTTTACAATTACACCTCTCGATGGCTTCTTCAACACACCTTTAACTGATGGCTTCCTTCGCACACTTCCTACAATATTTCTCACTACTTCTTTCTATGCTAAATGAGGGGGGTGGCCTCTCTATTTATAGAACTTCCAGGCTTATCCATCCTATCTCTAAGATAGGATAAGAAATCCACTCTGACGAATCATATTCCATACCTTAACTCTTATCTGTACATGTAAGCTTATCTGTTAAGATAAGATAAACCTTATCATTTTACATGGGTTCCACATTTTTTAGACTTTTTACAAATAAAATACACAAAATATTTATGACCTCACTCCTTGTCCTTATTACCAATATAATATTTCTAATTCCTAATCATGTAGACCCTACTTCTCTAATTACCCAAACTTTGACATTTTAACATTACCCGGACCACTTACGACAAATATTTACTTTTTACAACATTCCTATTGTACTTTGACTGTTACCGTACTCCACATTATTGGCTGGCACCGTACTGACGGCGCCGTTATCTTCTATCGGACGCTACTACTAATTACACTTAACAACATCCTATTCCTAATACATATATTAATGAAATGGAAATTTTGGAGGAAAATTTTAGTGTCGACAGAACCATGTCCTGATTAAGATCAACACACAATCCTAGATGCGAGGCAAAGCAGAAAGAGCGCTCCGTAGGTGAAAAGAGCTAAACAAACCACACAACGTAGAACGAGCTTGAAACCCTAGGTACCGTGCATAGATGAGAAGTTAATAGGTGAAAAGAGTTGTATGATCACAATATATTGAGCGTACGTTACGTCCCTTGAGTTGAAGCAAATGGTGAGGTGAGGTGAATGATATAGCTGAGATATAGAGAACTTGTTACAAAGTGAGTGTTCTGACGAAAGAGAACCTACCCTAAATAGACAAGTCCATGACCCAAAAAGTTCTTGTGAATGAGGCTTTTATTTGACTGAATATAGACTGATCAATGCGGGAAGTCTACCAGGGATATGGATTGTTTTATTCTTGAGGTCTTCACAAAGCTGATCAATGCGAGAAGCTTCTGAGAAAAGGCTGACTGTGTATAGCTGTCCTTCGGGGGAGCAGTCTATTTATAGTAGCAGATATGATTTTAATGTATAGTTGTCCTTCGGGGGAGCAGCTATATTTAATAGCAGCAATAGTTCGACATATAGTTGTCCTTCGAGGGAGCAGTCTATATTTAATTTAGATGACTAGATGTTCTTTTGGCGTGAAGCATCTAGTTTAGTAGGAAGTTTGACTCAAGAAAATCCCATAAGAATACGGCTTATTTTAATACTTTGAAGTCATGGACTAGACTAAAAAGGGGAAGGCATCACTGAGGTGAAGTGAGAATCAAACTATGTGAGCTTGATTTTATTATGGAGATGTAGGAAACAAAGTGTATGTAGCGGTAAAGTGAGCTAAAGGGACGAGCAGTAGGTAGATAAGAAGTGATATAAACACTAGTTTCAACAATAGAATGGTCGAAGATGCAAGGCGAATTAAGGGGTTCAGGCTCAGGTTTACCATTAAGCGAAGCTAAACGATAAGTGCCTGATCCATAAATGTGAGTGATTATATAAGGCCCAATCCAATTGGGAGCAAATTTTCCACGTTTGCTCTTTTCTAGTTTGGTGACATGTTGATTCTCTTTGAGGACAAGATCACCAACCTTAAAGGTACGCTCATGAAGTCGCTTATCATAAGCACGTTTGATGCGTTTTTGATAGATTTGAAGGTGATCGAGAGCTGTAAGACGACGCTCGTCAATAAGCTCCAATTGGGCTAACACCGCTCTTGGCGGAAATCATCGTTGGTGAGAATATTCTGAAGGGATATTCTAAGGGAGGGTATTTGTACTTCGAGAGGCAGGACAGCCTCGGTACCGGTATACCAAAGAAAAAGGTGTGGCATTAGTGGAGGTACGAATGCTAGTACGATAAGCCCCAAAGGGCAAAGGGTATGTGATCGTGCCAATTTCTTCCAGATTCATTGACAACTTTCATGAGGATTTTGGTTAGGGTTTTATTAGAAGATTCAGCCTGACCATTGGCCTGCGGATAGTAAGGCGATGAGAAACTAAGTTTGATACCAAAGTTGTCACAAACATCTTGTAACAACTTGTTTTTAAAATATTTACCATTATCTGTTATTAGGCGATGAGGAATACCAAAAACGACAGATAATGTGATGGTTAATGAATTCGACAATTTTTTCTTTTTTGATTGAAATGAGTGGAATGGCCTCCACCCATTTTGTGTAATATTCGGTTGCTGTGATTATCCAACGGTGACGTTGTGAAGAGGTCGGGTGAATCTCACCAATAAGGTCTAAACCCCATTGTGAGAAAGGCCAAAGATCTCGTGTTGACCTGTAGCGGATGGCTAGGAGTATGTTGAAGGTTGGCATGTTGTTGACACATAACACAACGCTTAACATATTCGTAGCAGTCGTTATTGAGAGTAGGCCAATAATAACCTAGGCAAAGGATTTGTTTAGCCACGGCAAGGCCACTAAAATGTCCACCGCAAATCCCATCATGGACTTGTTGGATGGTAAAGGTGACCTCCGCGCCGGTTTAGACAGCGAAGGAGGATTGCCATCAAAGCCACGTTTATAGAGGAGTCCCCCCATGACAACATAATGAGAAACACTTTTAAGAAAAATCAACGCTTTGCCATTACTAGTAAGGTCAGGTGGGAGGACAGAGATTGTAAGGTAGTCGTGAAATTTGGTGGTACCAGGTATCCTGCGAATTAGTAGACACAGTATTTATCATACAAACTACCGGGGTTGAATAGGATGGGGCAAAAAGTTGTTGGACCACGAAGAATAATTCAGAGTCAGTTGGTGTGGCGGGAATTTGCGAGGCCAAGCAAGCCATAGTATCCACAAATTTGTTAGTGGAGCGGGGAATGGTTTGGGAAGTCCATGGACAGACTAAAAAGGGAAGGCATCCACTGAGGTGAAGTTGGAATTCAACTAGGTGACCTTGATTTTACATATGAGGTGTAGGAAAAACAAACGTGTATTTGGTTTAAGTGAGCTCAAAGGGACGATCAGTAGGATAGATAAAAAGTGATATAATCACTGATATTCAACATAGAAGGTTCGAAGAAGATGCAGGAATTAAGGGGTCAGGCTCAGGCTTAAACCATTAAGCGAAGCTAAAAAACGATAAGTGCCTGATCCTAAGTGTTGAGTGATTATATAAGGGCCCCAATCCAATTAGGAGCAAATTTTCCACGTTTGCTCTTTTCTAGTTGCTTACATGTTGATTCTCTTTGAGGACAAGATCACCAACCTTAAAGGTACGCTCATGAAGTCGCTTATCATAAGCACGCTTGATGCGTTTTTAATAGATTTGAAGGTGATCGAGAGCTGTAAGACGTCGTTCGTCAAGAAGCTCTAATTGGGCTAACCGCTCTTGGCGGAAATCATCGTTGGTGAGAATATCCTGAAGAGATATTCTAAGGGAGGGTATTTGTATTTCGAGAGGCAAAACAGCCTCGGGTACCGTATACCAAAGAAAAAGGTGTGGCATTAGTAGAGGTACGAATGCTAGTACGATAAGCCCAAAGGGCAAAGGGAATGTGATCGTGCCAATTTCTTCCGGATTCATTAACAACTTTCATGAGGATTTTGGTTAGGGTTTTATTAGAAGATTCAGCCTGACCATTGGCCTGCAGATAGTAAGGCGATGAGAAACTAAGTTTGATACCAAAGTTTTCACAAAGGTCTTGTAACAACTTGTTTTTGAAAGATTTACCATTATCTGTTATTAGGCGATGAGGAATACAAAACGACAGATAATGTGATGGTTAATGAATTCGACAATTTTTTCTTTTTTGATTGAAATGAGTGGAATGGCCTCTACCCATTTTGTGTAATATTCGGTTGCTGTGATTATCCAACGGTGACGTTGTGAAGAGGTCGGGTGAATCTCACTAATAAGGTCTAAACCCCATTGTGAGAAAGGCCAAAGATCTCGTGTGACCTGCAGGGGATGGCTAGGAGTATGTTGAAGGTTGGCATGTTGTTGACACATAGCACAATGCTTAACATATTCGTAGCATTCGTTATTGAGAGTAGGCCAATAATAACCTAGGCGAAGGATTCGTTTAGCCATGGCAAGACCACTAAAATGTCCACCACAAATCCCATCATGGACTTGTTGGATGGTATAGGTGACCTCCGCGCCGGTTATACAGCGAAGGAGGATGCCATCAAAGCCACGTTTATAGAGGAGTCCTCCCATAACAACATAACGCGAAACACTTTTAAGAAAAGCACGCTTTCCGCTACTAGTAAGGTCAGGTGGGAGAATAGAGATCGTAAGGTAGTCGTGAAATTGGTGGTACCAGGTATCCTGCGAATTAGTAGACACAGTATTTATCATGCAAACTACCGGGGTTGAATAGGATGGTGCAAAAAGTTGCTGGACCACAACGAATAATTCAGAGTCAGTTGGTGCGGCGGGACTTTGCGAGGCTAAGCGAGCCATAGTATCCGCAAATTTGTTAGTGGAGCGGGGAATGGTTTGGATAGAATAGTGAGTAAATAAGGCTAGAAGTGACTCCACGTGGTGTTTGTACTTCTGAAGTTCCTCATTTTTACATTGGTAGATGCCCATAACTTGATTGACTACCAATTGAGAGTCACCAAAGATATTGATAGATTTGATGCCTAAGTGTATCGCAACTTGGAGACCTAGAACAAGGGCCTCGTATTCTGCTGTATTATTAGTGCAAGGGAAATCAAGCCGGAATGAAAGAGGCATAGGTTCAGCGTCAAGAGGGATGAGAACAACGCCGGCTCCTTCGCCGCGCTGGCATTTAGATCCATCGAAGAAGAGGGTCATTTGATACGACTCTTCCCCGAGCGAAAGAGTGGCGATGAGTTCGTCGGGGAAGGAAAAATTGGTAAATTGTTCCCCAGGTATAGGGGCCTCCACAAGTTGATCTGCAAGAGTTTGTCCTTTGATTGATTTCTGTTGTATAAACTCAAGGTCGAGGTCGGCGAGGAGCATGAGCCATCGAGCGATGTGTTGGTTTAGATGTGGTTTGTCGTACATATAATGAATGGGGTCCGTGTTGGTGATGACAAAAGTTTTGTGATTCAGGAGGTAATGTCGGAGTTTGGTGGCTACGAATGATAGGGCTAGGCACAATTTTTCTACATGTGTATACCTAGTCTCGTACTCCACGAGGGTACAACTTATATAATAAACGGCCTGTTCTCGGTGTGCCGAGTCCCGATGTGCGAGCATAGATCCTATAGCATGGTCAGTGGCAGAAAGATAAAGGTAGAAAGGGCGGTCGTCCTGGGGTGGGATAAGCATGGGTGGCTGCAAGAGATAAGTTTTTAGAGCTTCGAAGGCTTGGTGACACTCCTCACTCCATTGAAAGGCAACGTCCTTTTTTAGAAGGTGATGAAAAGGGTGACATCGATCCGAGAGTTGGGAGATGAAACGCTGGATGGATTGAAGTTTACCCTGCAAACTACGCAATTGTTTGAGGTTCTTGGGTGGGGGCATTTCTAGGATAGCTTTTACTTTAGATGGATCGACCTCAATGCCACGCAAAGAGATGATAAAACCAAGAAGTTTTCCCGAAAGGACACCAAAGACACATTTCTTTGGTTGAAGACGGACAGAATATTGCAACAGGCGATCGAAAATAATGGTTAAAACATCGAGATGTTCACTGCGATGTTTAGACTTGCTAAGAAGATCGTCGACGTAATCTTCAAGGATAGTGTGCATAATGTCATGAAAAATGTAGGTCATAGCCCACTGATAGGTTGCACCAGCATTCTTAAGGCCAAACGGCATGACACGATAACAGAAGGTTCCCCAAGGAGTTATGAAAGCGGTCTTATGTTGATCGGTGGGTGCGACCAAAATTTGGTTGTATCCTGAAAAGCCATCCATGAGAGAAAGCATTTCATGGCCCGCAGTGAGATCAACAAGTTGATCAATACTGGGTAGGGGAAAGTCATCCTTAGGGCAAGCAAGGTTAAGATCCCGGAAATCCGTGCATATCCAAAGTCCCCCCGTCGCTTTCGTGACAGGCACGATGTTAGAAATCCATTGAGGATAGTCAATAGGCAGAATGAAGGAAACATAAAGGAGTCATTGGAGCTCCTCTTTGACCAAGAGGGCAATGCGTGGATGCATTTTTCTCAATTTCTGTTTAACTGGTTTGGAATCGAGATTTAGGGTGATGTTATGGACGGCAATGGAAGGATCAATTCCTGGCATGTCCGCGTAGGACCAAGCGAAAGCTTGGTTGTGGGTACGGAGAAAGGTAGTAAAGGTAGCTTGTTCTGATGTGTTAAGGGATTGTCCAATCTTCACAATGTGAGGATCCTCCTCCGTGTGGATGTTGATTTCAATAGTAGACTCATTCAACATGGTTTGAGTTTCAGATGGTAAGGCGCGTTGAAGATAGGAGTCGTCCGCCCCAAGGTAAGTGAGGATGGAGTCGTCATCCTGGCACTCAACAACATTAATCGAAGGCGAATCCTCTTCGATCATGTCTGGATACAAAAGGGGAAGAGAAGATGGGTCCTCATTATCGCGTTGATAAGTGAGAGGACCTATGAAGATGGCATTTATGAAAAAAAAAGTTAGGAGGGATAGATTCAGGGTCCATTGATTCTGTGGGTGATGATGGTTCGGTAGGGGTGACGTTGTCTTCTTCCAGAATACAGCTGACACGAGGTGTCTCCTGTGTAGGTGTTTCAGGAAAACCGAGACCACTGCGATCATTATGTTTGCGTGTGGTGATGGGGATGAGCGTATGTCAGCCTTGTTCATAAAGACCAAAACCAAAGCCTTTCCAAGCAGTACTCCCCTAGTGTAAGGCGTTGAAAAACATCTACTAAGGGGTCGGAGGCTGGGATGTTAGCTGCGGGATCAGAAATGGATTTAGGAGGACTGAGATTCAAGAAGCATAAGAAATGTTATAACAGAGGACATGCAAGATGTGACTTACTGGTTTTAACCAAGATGTAAGCTGATCTCCTTTGCTGTAGACACTTATGGTATTTCCACTCGTCTCTGCTCGGTTTTAAAGTGGGGAGGATCTGGACTTTTACGGTGTAGGACTTCCCCTCGTACTCCCATTTTATGCATCTCTGTAAGGATCCAGGGAACGCATCCCATCGACTGGATCTCCAAAATGAAATTTTGATCCAGTTGTATATTGGTATTGGGGACTCTCCATTTACAGGGACACTAGATGGCGGTTCCGGTAACCGTACGGCGGTCGAGTAGGAACCGGCATCGGTAAGGAAAAAGGTAGGCTATTTTAGAGGTAAAATAGCGTCCACCTTCCCTGCTTTTCTCAACATGATGAGATCAGTTGGCAGGCTTAGTCATAGTGGCTAGAAGGGATATTCATTTGTTGAAAAGCTTTTGAAGAGATGATGTTTAGGCTAGCACCCCCGTCAATCATAACATGACGTACACGGATATCCTGGACGTAAGCGGAGATGAACAGGGCAGGGTCAGGTTCTTCTGTACCAAAATTGACAATTTCATCTTCCGAGAAACTGACTGCAGCGGCTTGTTGGTACAGAGACAGAAGTGGTTGGAGCAGTGGGTTGTTTGGTGAGAGAAGCAACATGATTGGGTGTTAGAATTGAGGCAACAGGTAGGGCTTCATTAGGTAAGATCTCGATCCCTCTGAAGAATTTCCACGAGAGCTTGTCGATGAGATTCAGAATTCTGAATGAGATCATATAGTGGCATTTTTACGGGTGATTGGTGAAGCTGTTTGATCATGGCTTGATGGGCAGCTCTATTAGAGATGGGGTAAGTGGGTCCACGAATAACCACTTTGGGTGGTGGTGCAATCGGGATGCTGGACGGAGAAGGAGAGGATGCAGGTGTGCTTTCCTTTCGCTTTCTCATTGTTTTTCTGCGCCTCTAGTAGCAACACTAATCATATTGATCTCGTGGACCTGAGATGAGGAAGATGGTTGGGATAAATTCATTGTCTTCAAGAGGTGGGGTTGTAATAATGATAGATCGTGGTGAGGTGGGGATAGATGGCAGAGGAGAGGGAATGGAAGCTAAAGGTCTCTCCCCTCGTAAGTTGTCTTTCTTAACCTTTCTATCTGGGAGAGGTGACTGACGAAGGATGGTTTTTAAAGCTTTGCATCCCTCCACATCATGTCCTGGTGTGCGGTGATAAGCACAGATTTTAGACTCATCATAACCTGTGGGTCGAGGTTTAGATGGGTCATAAGGTCTAAGTGGGGGTAGGGAAATAGTCACATTCTCCACCAACATAGCAAGGATTTTGGCATAAGATCCTTTGAGTGGGTCAAAATTGAATGAGGGTATTGGTTGTGCGGGTTTTGGTAATGTTTGGGCATGGTTGGTTCGTACGGGTGGTGGTTTAGCCGAGGGGTGTTGACACGTGTTTTTCACTAAACGTGGTTTCTTTGGCGCAGAAGTTACGTTCGGCTGGTTAGATGATGAGGCTACAGATGACGTGGTAGCGGGAAACAACCACGGAGAAAGGGGAGTGACAGAAAATAGATCCTTTGATGATGGGAGTTTGTTTAGGGTTGATAGGCGGACAGGATACGCGGGGTAACGATGTTGTTATACCCTTTGATCTCTGTATAGGTGTAGAAGGCGTAGGTCGTTTTGAAGAAAACGCAGGAGGTATGATATATTGATGTAAGGTGGAGGGATGAGGTCCCAATATGGAAGGTGGGTGTGACGATGAGGGTTTTGATTGTGATAGAGGCACGGATTGAGTTTGTCTCCTAGGTGGCGGGGCGGGTTTATTTTTGGATAAATCGAGTCGCTTAGGCGGGTGTGTTAGACTGGGCATTGGTGAGGTCCCAAGCGTAGGGGAAGATTTGGCTAAGTTAATAGAAGTGGACGGGGCATTTGGTAGAGGTGAGGGGGGTGAAGGTGAGAACATGGGCATTTTAAGCTTCTGTAAGCACTTCGGGTATATGGTGGAGGCATCAGGATCGGTCATTTGCATTTGAGTAGAATATGGCCTACTCAAACGTTCCCATAGGGCCTGTCTATCTTCTGTGGAATGACAGTCCTCACGTGTGAATATGAACTTTTGTACGGAAGAAAGACGGGTTGTGATTCCAGTCCACTGTAGGTGTGATACAGGGGGTAGATGAGGCATTGTATCCATAGATGTTAAGAGGTCGACTGGTCGTTGAAAAGATTTAGGTGATGAGGGACTAATAGGTAGGAGGGCGTGTTTGAGAGGATCTGTTATGGTTAAAGAATTTGGTGATGTTGGTGTAGGAGATTTCTCTTCTAAGGATGTAAAAAGGAGTGGCGAGCCTTCCTCTTGTGTAGCAAGAGCGGTAGAAGGGGACGTTTGGGAAATAGATAAATTAGATAACATCCGTTCGCAGTCTTGTAGGGATGTGGTATAAGAAGACTCATTGATGGGAAGAGAAGTCTGGGCAGTTAACTCTTTTATGGGTAAAGGAACGATTTCGCTTTGGCTTGATGGTGGTAAAGGAGGTTCGGGCTCCTGTGTTAGTTAAGAGGCTTGATTCAAAATTTTCTCGATAGAGGCTTTTGGCTGGGTATCGAATATTGCATGGATCTCATGAACACTCTCCTCGGTTAAAATATCCTGGTTTACGTTACTGTTGGAGGAGTGATTCGGGAATGGCTTATTGAATATTTTCAAATTTCGGTTAGCAGGGGCGTTAGGATTATCAAGAGCTATATCCCCTGTGTCAACCATTTCCTGCACTATGTTTTTCAACATCTTGCAGTTTTCATGACTGTGTCCCTTCACGCGGTGGAAGTTACAGAAGTCATTTTCTTTGTACCAGGAAGGTATGGCGCGAGTGGAATCAAACCCGGAATGAGGTTTAACAGGAGGTAAGGTAATGGCTCCTGCTTTGAGCAATTTTTCCAATATCACACCATATGTTTCTCCCAAGGGAGTGTAGTTGATGGGCTCTGCTTTATACTTATAAGTGGTTTTTGGTGGAGTATTGGACGGTGGTTGGGATTTGACCATCACCGCGTGGACAGCTCCTTTTGATTTAGAAGAAGTGGACGCGTGAGGAGTGGTGGTATTTGGTTTATTGGTAGAATCAGGAGTTCGGAAAGTGGATTTTTTGTTGCGCAACCGCAATTTTTATTCCTCTAAGGCTCAAATTTCTAATTTTTGAGCCATAGTAAAGGCCTCGTCGAATGTACGGAAAGTTTGAATTTGGAGGGTAGGGGAGATGTGCTTAGCGCAGGCCCGCGTAAATAGTTCGATAAGTTCAGTTTGAGGTAAGGCATATGTAAGTTGGTTGATAAGGCCCCGCCATCGTCCAACGAAATCTGCGATAGATTCGTCTTCGAATTGTCGGATGGCATAGAGGTCCGTGATAGATACTTTCTTGGCAATGTTAATGGAGAAATGATCCAAGAAAGATTGGGCTAGTTGGTTAAAAGAGAAGATTGAGTGCTGGGTTAAAGCACTGTACCACTCCAAGGCAGGTCCTGATAAGGACATGGGAAAGGTGCGGAGTAACAAGGCATCATCATGAGCAATCAAATAACAAGCGTGTCTAAATGATCGCAAGTGTTGTTGAGGATCCTCTTTACTATTAAAACGAGTAAATTTTGGCAACTCCCATTGAGGAGGATATGAATGAAGGGGGACAGAAGGGTGAATGGGCTCCCGACAAACTTGCTCGTATGTCAAGGTGCTACGACTTCCTGAAACAGAAGCCTCCAGGTTTTGCATTTTGTCCATCATTTGTTTAATTAAGTCAGTGGTTGGATGAGATGATGGTGTGGTTGTGGTGAATGGAGGCAGATTGGACCAAGGACCACCGCTAGACACTGGTGGGGTTAAGTGTGGATAAGGTGTGGAGGATGAATATGTTGAGGTGACTGAATAGGGGTGTCCTATATAGGATGTTGAGGTCACTGGATACGTGTATGGGAATGAAAAGGTAGGCGGAGCTTGAGAAGGAAAGCTCGTGTGGATAGGTGGCAGAGAGCAAGTCATGAACGAAGCAGTCTGCAAGAGAGATGAGGTAGGGGCAGTCGGTGGTAATGATATGTGGGGTCCAAGATTAACAAAAGGAAAGCTAATCGGGGTCGTATGAACCTCTGCAGCCGTCGGATTGGGAGACGGGGCTAGAGATGCAGGAAGCAAGGCGGTATTATCAGGCGGAGTGGGAGCTAAATGAGCAGCTATACTGATAGGCATACCTACAAGGAGCTGACCATCAGGTGTACGGTCAGGGGTATGAGACAAATAGTATTGTACAGCGCTGGAATTAGCATCCAGAAACTTGGCAAAGTCCTTATCTCCCACAGGAATTTTAGGAACCTCGCTGGTATCAGTAGGATTCCCCACAGAAGGTGAAGGGGGTGATTCAGGCAAAGAAACAGAGCAAGCATGTGAAACCATGGCGGCGGCTTGCTTTCGAGTGGTAACAACCATGGACAGAAGTTCACAGTAGGGTTTTAATCTGTCAGGAATAGAAACAAACTCAGACTGGTAAAATTGGTAGGTTGCTGGTTTGTCAGGAATTGGAAAAGACAGTAACCGATATCGGTCTAGTAACCGATGTCGGTTATACTATAGCCGACGTCGGTCAGGTAACCGATGTCGGTGTAAGAAGTCTGGGCTAACAAGATATAAAAAGGCTGCTAATTTGATTTTTAACAATGTTTAGTATACTTGTCCAATTATTGATCACAGAAGACAGAGTATGAGAAAGAAAACAGAACTAAAAACAAGCAAGATGCACACGCAAATCTAGAGATTAACCCTAGGGTTAATTTTAATTATTGTGGGCTTATGCCTTTAGACGTAGAAGGATGTCAGAATCCTAAACAAGAGACTTAGGGGAAATGTCAAGTTGTTTTGGCTTATAAGGTTACCTCAATCGGGCGGAGGAATACCGCGGAAAAAGGGGGGATGTTTGAGCTGTTGTGTTAATTGTGAAGTGATTCGGTATGTGTTGTGCAGTGAATGTAAGATTAATTTCTTGTCAATACCGTGGATATCACCCCCACGTGTACGACCTGTTACTTAATCTATGTTCACTAGAATTGAAAAACAACAGGCAGGAATGCAATGCATGTGTTTTAAACCCAAATCGAAAGTGATATTCGATGAAGCAAAAGAGATGACTTTCACTAATGCAAGATGCAAAAACAAAGCAAGTTCTTTTACCAGAATAATAAAATACCTCGTGAATATCTTTAGAAGAAGAAAACAGCAAGTATGCTCCCTATATGAAAGCAAGCGAGAAATAAAGATAAACCCAAAATGGGTCCCACCGGGCGTGCCAAAATGTTTCCCTCGGAAATGTTTCATTCCTTTTAGAAACAGATAAGGTTAGGGTTAGGAGGAATACCTGTAGAATGTCGAGATGGTGTGCGCGTACCGTAGAGAAAGATCAGACTGACTGCGAAGAACTCCTTTTTGTCTTGGAAGGACTACCTGCAAATAAGAACACAAGACCACAAGATTTTGATTAAACAATAAATGAGGAAACTGCCTTGGGCCCAGGAAATATAAAACTTCCTTTCGAAGGTGGTCAGTTTCCCTGCTAATATGAATTAACACAAAAGACTGTAAAATATCAATTAAGTTGTTTCATTGAACTGGGTAGGGAAAAGGCTGTTTTTCTGGTTTTGATCAGAGGAACCGATGTCGGTTACTGATAACCGATGCCGGTTACTGATAACCGATACCGGTGGGTTATAGGATCTTCTTGGTAGCTATGGTGTTTGTAAGGCTGGTTTATGGATGATATTAGGAAATGAGATGATGAGAGGTAAAAGAATAACAGTTAGATGCAATGGCACGTTGGGTAGTGGACTCAGAAACGGATTTAGGAGGACTGAGATTCAAGAAGCATAAGAAATGTTATAACAGAGGACATGCAAGATGTGACTTACTGGTTTTGACCAAGATGCAAGCTGATCTCCTTTGCTGTAAACACTTCTGGTATTTCCACTCGTCTCTGCTTGGTCAAGTGAAGATCTGGACTCTGTTCCTCGCTCCCAATAATCTCTGTTGATCCAGAAATCCTTCGACTGATCTCCAAAATGAAATTCCGATCTGTTGTTTTGGTTTGGGGAGCCCATTTACAGGGAACCGATGGCGGTTGCGTAACCGATGGCGGTCGAGTAGGAACCAGCATCGGTAAGGAAAAAGTAGGCTATTTTTAGTAAAATTGCCCACCTTCCCTGCTTTTCTCTCGAGAGATCAGCTGCGGGCTTGGTCAAGTGACTAGAATGTCGGTTTTGGGTGCAAGAAAGGGGTCATTAGTTATGGGTGTAGGTGTAGACTAAGTTCTAGGTTTTAATTAGGTTAGTTTAGGATTAGGGCTAGGTCATGATGAGGTGGCAACATGAAGGTGGCAGGTGAGGTGATGGGGATTTATCAATTACAAGGTAATTAATAAATAATTGTGTAAAGTTTAGGTAATGAGGTTAGGTTGCGAAATGAGATGCGGGTCACAAGGGGTCGTAAGACACGAATTTGGTGTCTACAGAACCATTATCCATGTATTGTCCTAGATGCAAGAAGAAGTGTGCAATAAAGGAATTTCCTTTGGATAAAATAGAAGTATGCCTTATCTGTGAATCTAAAGAAAGTGATATTCATGCTTGTTCTCTTCTTTCCTTCCTAAAGAATTAGCGCAAACAAACCATTACATCAAAAGAACTAAACTTTGTCCAGAGACAACCTATCCAAGGACAATTCATGCCAGGGTCATCTCCTAACCCTTGGATGATGCCATGAGTTGCTCAAAAAGTACCAAAAAGTTGGGGACAACCACCTTGGGCCCCTCAGCCAACTTGGAATCCTCAAGATTGGGCAGGTCAATCTTGGTATGCTCAAGGACATCAACAACCATGGACCGGTCAAAATAACCAGTATTATAGGTCACAACCTAGATGCGGCCCTAGTAATTATGCTCAAGGGAAAACATATCCTAATAAAAATCAACAAGCCATAATAGCCCCCCAGCACAAAATTTACAAACTAAAAATGTAGTCTAAACACAAATACCAGCACAACCAGTAGCAAACCCAAAAAAAATAAAATCCTGTCTACGGAACAAAACTAGAAAAAATAGTTGATCTAAATGCCATGGATTGTAAGGATATACAAACTAGATCTAGAAAAATAGTTAGCAGTCTACCTGTTATAATCATTGAAATGACAGAAGAAAATGAAACCCCTAGTCTCGTTGCCCCCAAGAAAGATGAAAAAGAGATAGATAAGAAACCAGAAAGAAACTCTATTGAAACTTCATTTCCATAGAGGTTTAAAGAAGCTATAGAAATCAAGGAATCTAAATTGGTGTAGAAACTAAGAAGACTAAATATTGAAATACCACTGCTATAAACTATTAACGACATTCCAGAATTGAATAAATTAATCAAAATGCTATGTTTGAAAAGGCCTCGAAGCAAGAAGTAGTACCCCAAGACTATTAAGGTAGATGGAAAACTTATTGATTTATTAGCAGGAAAGATCCTACTTCCCAAAGATGGAGATCTTGGAAGCCCTATTATTTTTGTCTATATAGGGAATAAAGATATAGATAACGTTTTGGTTGATTTAGGAGTAGCTATAAATGTAATGACAACGAACACTCTGAAAACATTTCCGTTAACAGGTATACAACCTACTAACACCATATTGCAGATGGAAGATCAGTCGTGTAACAAAACTAGAAGGATTATTGAAGATGTGGCGGTTATGGTGGAGTCATGGGAGTATATAGTTGACTTCCTTAAATTGCAGCCAAAAGGTAAAACATTGGGCTATCCAATTATTTTGGGTAGACTGTGGTTAGTTAGAGTTGATTCCTTAATTGATTGTTAGGTGATATGACTATTTCAAATGGTAAGAGTTCTAAGAAAATTTCATTATATCCCTATGCGCGACCTTTTAATAATAATCAAGAGAAATTATGGGTTGATAATCCTGATATTAATGAGCAAAATTTGTCTTCATTGGCCATGATCACATTGCAGACGTATGAGAAATAGAATATATGATTAACCCACCATTGAATGTACACCAATCATCCTTGGACCATTCGAGAATGGTTCTAGAACCTATGAAATTAGTTCTGGAACCTGTAGAATCTATTCTAAAACCATCACAGTTAGTTCCGAAACCATCATAGTTAGGTCCGGAACCACACCAATAGTCATTCCCTGCAAATGAAGATAATTTCACTCCAAAGGAACTAGATTTCTCTTAGGGAGAGGAAGAATTTGTAGCTTCAGCTTCACATATATCAGGAGATGATGAATAATTTCTAGAAAGTAGCAATGATGAAGAGTTTGACCTACAACAAGATAAGTATCATAATTCTTCTTACTGACCCTTGTCCAACATTTTGTCTCAAGGAACTTTTGGAGATGTTGCTACATATCGTATGTTGTTGCCACATGTATGTCCACTAAATATTTTAATGCAACCCTTTCAACAAATCATTTCATCATACACTAGAACCAAACATGTTGAAATTCAACCAGGTAAAATTTTGAATATTAATAACTGGTTGAAGAATGATGAAGAAGATAAATTCTTTGATGTTCTAAAAGATCATACTAAAGATTTTTCTTGGGATTAAAAATATATGAAAGAAATCCACCCAAGTATCTGCACTCATCACATCTATAATGAAAACATTAAACCAGTTAGGAAACCTCAGATAAGGATAAATCCAGCCTTAAGGTATATAGTCAAACAAGAAATTGAAAAAATATTACAAGTAGGTTTTATCTACCCTATCTCAGATAGCCAGTGGGTGTCTCCTCTTATAATTGTCCCTAAAAATAACGGAAAATGGAGAATTTTTTTTTACCATAGGGAACTGAATAAAGTCACACTGAGAGATTATTTTCCCTTACCATTCATAGATCAAGTCTTAGACAACCTTTCAGGTAAATAATAATTTTCCTTCTTGGATGGCTTTAGTGGATACAATCAAATCAGAGTTGTTGCTGAAGACCAAGATAAAACTACATTTACATGTCCATGAGATACCTTTACCTACAGGGTATTACCATTTGGATTATGCAATGCTCCAACAACCTTCCAAGGAGTTGTATTAGCAATTTTTGCAAATCTAACAAATGACTATGTAGAGGTATATATGATTGTGTATGGAGATACATTTGATGATGCCTTGAAAAATTTGGACAAAGAATTGAAAATATATGAGCAACACACCTTGTCTCTTAGCCATGAAAAATGTTTGATGATGGTTGATTAAGGGATTGTATTAGGACACCATATTTCAAAAAGAGGAATTCAGGTTGATCAAAACAAAATTAGAATTATTTTAGACTTACCTGTTCCTCAAACCCCCACAAATATCAAGTCATTTTTAGGACATATTGGGTACTATAGACACTTTATCAAGGATTTAGTAAAATTGTTTCCCCCATGTTCAATTTGCTTACCAAGGACTATGACTTTCTTTGGGATAAAAGGTGTCAACATGCTTTTGAATAAATCAAGGAAAGATTAGTCACTACCCCAATATTGAGAGGACCTAATTAGGAGAAACCTTTTCATATCCAAACAGATGCCTCAAATAATTCCATTGGTGCAGTTTTGGGACAAAAAGATGAAGAAGGGAAAATGTATGCTATTTATTACCTTAGCAAAAATCTTACTCCCATTGAAAGAAATTACACCACCACTGAAAAATAAATTTTTGTTGTGATCTATACAATTAATAAGTTTAGACATTACATTACAGAGTACAAAATATTTGTACATACAGATCACTCAATAATTAAGTATTTAATAAACAAACCAGTGGTTGGAGGTAGAATAATTAGATGGTTATTACTTTTACAAGAATTTGATATTACCATTGTAGACAATTCAGGTAAATCTAATGTGGTAGTTTATTTCTTATCAAGACTAACCACTACAAGGAAGAAATACCCAGTTAAGGATAACTTTCTAGATGAACAATTGTTTGTTATTTCAGCTGATACACCATGGTTTGCTGAAATGGAAAATTATCTTGCAACATGGAAGTTTCCTCCTTCTTTCACTAAGAAAAAAATAAAGAAGTTAATCAAAATCAGTGCACAATTCAAATGGTTAAATGGAATGATTTATAAATGTGGTCCTGATTTGGTTTTACTCATGTGTGTAAGAGAAGATGAAATCTTTGACATTCTCTAGGCATGTCATGATGAACCAAGTGGAGGAAACTATTCAGTGAAAAGAACAACTCACAAGATACTTGGCACTGGTTATTATTGGCCATCTTTACACAAAGATGTGAAGAAATATATAAGGTGATGTGATCCTTGTCAAAGGATGGGACAACCAACCTTTACCAATGAAATTCCTCTGCAACCTCAAGTAGTGGTTGAACCATTTGAGAGATGGGGGTTGGATTTTTTTGGTCCCTTTAGTCCTTCACAAGGGAAGGAACATATTATTGTGTGTACTAATTATGTGACAAAGTGGGCAGAAGTGCAGGCTTTAACAAATGCCACTGAAGAAGTAGTTGTTGATTTCCTTTGGCACAGAATTATGGTAAATTTTGGAGCACCAAGGAGCATAGTTTCAGACCAGGGACCACAATTTATGTCTAATATGATCCAGGATTTCATAATGTATTATCAGATCAATCATAGGAATTCATCTCCCTATCACCCACAATCAAATGGACAAGCTGAAGTAACGAACAGAGAATTAGAAAACATCCTTACCAAAATAGTTGAAGCAGGAAGAAGAGATTGGGTAAAGAGACTACCTGAAGTTGTTTGGGCTTACAATACAACTTGGAAAACTACAACAGGGTTTTCACCATATGAGTTAGTCTATGGGAAAAATCCCTTGTTGCCTATTGAGTTTGAACTATAGACATTGAGGACAGCAGTTAAGGTGGGTATTGAGCTGGATGTAGCTCAAAAATAGAGAATCCTTCAACTAAATGAGTTGGATGAATTAAGGATGGAAGCACTTCAGTAGACAGATATAATCCAAGATCAAAGGAAGTAATGGCATGATACACATATCAAGAAAAGGCAAATCAAAGTAGGGGACTGGAATTGTTGTTTGATTCTAAGTACCAACAATTCAAAGGCAAATTGAGAACCAGATGGTTGGGACCCTATCAGATTGAAAAAATATTTGACAATGGTTCTATTCAGTTACTTCCCATTGATGGCAGAAGAAGAACACTTTTGGTCAATGGTCATAGGCTAAAGCTTTATAGGAAGCCTCCTACTAAGGATGAATTCTTGAGGAAGATTGAAGAAGATAAAGAATTTGATCATATGGAAGAAATCCCAGTTCTTCTAAAATGATCAAACAATCAGATGGATAGATCCAAAATAAAGGGAAGAGAATGAAAACTAGTAAATGGCATTCTCTTCCCAAAAAAAAAAAAAAAAGAAAAAAAACAAGGGAAGAGAGTGAAAACCAGTAAATGGCATTCTCTTCCCCCCCAAAAAATGTTTCTCTCAGAGATCAATTGAAAACCAGCAATGGCGGTTGATCTTCTCAAATAAATGGCTAATTCAAAATAAAAATCTTTGGAATTCCAGGTTGTTTTTCTAACCGTTTTCCTTTTGTTTCACTTTTTAGGAATGATGAGTCATCATGACAGAGGGATTACATCATCAAGGATGGTAATTATATCTTTAACTTATTAAAGGTTAGATTAAAAGTTTGCATGTGTGATTAGATTTGATTTAAAATTTGATATGATGAGTCATCTATTGTACATCATGATTAAAAGTGAGTAATCATGAGAAAGATATTGATGGAATAAATTGGCGGCATAGTTATAATGAGTTATCATTAGTGTGGAATCAACAAAGTGAAAAATAGTTGTAGAGAAATTTCAAGGAAGAAGCAGTGAATTAGGTTTTCATTCCGCAGCTACAACACGGAAGTTCTGCATCTAAGTACAATAATTCCACAGCTAAATTCATCTGTTCCATAGCTAAGAAAAGAGTTATTCAACCAACTTGCACAAGGTTAAAGGAGAATGAATTTGAATCACCTTTGTATCATGGGGATTAAAAATAAGTCGGAACTAGAGGATGATACCTAGCTCATTTCAGATGAAGAAGTGGAACTATCTTTCATCAGGTAGGATGGCTGGAATTTCTGAGAAAGTTCCCCAAGTATAACAAAAATTGGTAAGAGAATTCATTGTAAATTTAGAGAAATCCAGGACAAAGGTTAGAAAATTTTTATTCCTTTTTCTATGAATACAATAAGTAATGTATTTGGAGTGCCAATTGTGCATGTCCCAAACCCTGTCAGAGGGACATTAAAAGACCTGGTTGAAACCCTACTGAAAAAGGGGGAAGCTGAACCCCAATATATTTACAACACGAAGAAAATCATAAAAGGGGTCAAAAGGGCCAACTTTCCCCCCTTTGACAGAGTGGCATTTTGGATAGTCAAGTATTTAACCTGTGATGGTCAATTTGGGTCGGTAGGAAGAGAAGTTCTGAGGATCCTCATATACCTTAGATATGGAGCTACAAAACAAGAATATATAGTAAACCTTCCAGGGTTTCTTTTTTAATCCATCCATACAATGGCCAGAGGTATTCTTGGGGTGTGGGAACAATCAGACATCATGGGTTAGTGCATTTAGTGTGCCAGCACCATTTCCTTTCAAAGAAAAATGGAGAGGAAATGTGGGAGAAATTTCTTAGCAAGTTTAAGCAGAGCCCTGATATTCTCAGGAGAGTGATAGCAACTCCTTCTTCTCCTATAATTAATTTGGAAATTGATGCCACTACAGAGGAAAAGAAAGAACTAGGTGGAGAGGAAATACCAAAAAGAAGAAGATCTGGAAGAAGGACTAAAACTACAGAACCTACTGTGCCTCTTGAAGAAATTCCTTCCTCTGCAGTAGCTATAGGAGAGCTAATATATGTCTCTAACAGTGACAGTTCACCTAGGCAAGAGCAAGAGGTGAAAATCAGAAGAATCTCTAGGAGGAGACCCATTTCTATACATTTTGAGGCTCCTCAAAGAAGGAAAATTCATAAAAGGTCTAGAGAAATTCTTGAGGAAATGAAAGATCAAGAAGGGCTGGAAAAGGAAGCTACTGATATTTTGGACAGCATGGCCATGACTCCTCCTGGACCAAGCCAAACAGAGATAGAAAAAGAAGATGAGAGATTTGAAGAACAAGTTCTTCAAGAATTGGGTGAACCAACAACATTATCACATGAAGAAGAAGAGTTGGCATCTTGGAGATGAAAAGGGAAATTTCCTTTGGTAGAAGAAGAATGCTCAACTCCCCAAGAAATTTTAGAGAAAGAAGAAAAACAACAGGTTAAATAGGCTTTGTTTTTGTCCAGAGTAGAACTCATTATTAGAGAAAAGGATGAGGAGTTGAATTTTCTCAAACTTAAATTGGAATAGAGAGAAATGGTTATTGAGGAATTAGTAACTCATCTCACTGACAAGACTGAGGAATTGACAAGAGTTAAACAATAGATAATGGAGAAAGAGGAAGAATGTCAAAATTCCAGAAAACAAACTGCTCTGTCAACAGTCTCTGCACAAACTGAATTAACTTATTGGCCACTTAGACAGCTATGGGATGATACTTGTAGAGAACTCAGTGAAGCCAAGACATCCAATGAGGACTTGAAAAACAAGATAGAAGAAGAGAAGAAAGAAAGAAAAGAATGGGAAGAAAAGTTTTACAAAGAAGAAAATGACAAATTTAAATATCTTGTGAAAATACAAATGGTTTGCATGATGAGTGAGAAATTGCTTGCATGCAGGAGACCTTCTCCTACATATAGTGTGTTTTTGGAGGAACAATTCATTCACTGGCAGTTTTCAAGGATAGCATGTGGCCTCCCACATGAAATAAAAGATGAAGCTGATTTCACAACAACCTATTCCTTAGCCAATGCAGAGCAGAAAAAAATATTCTCTGTGAATTCTATCTTTGTAATTTCATACTAGAAACGAACTCGGGTTTTATGATCAATTTCTATGTAGGGGAGAGCCATCTTAATGCATTTGTTTCTGTTCTCCAAAATCAGATTGCATGGAAGGAAAGGGAGTCAGAGCATCTGTTAAAGGCTAGTTCATTTGGTCTCTGTATGAGGATTCATTATGGTAAACCATCCACCTTTGCTACACATTTCAGATCCCATGCATTTGATAAAAGGTTCAAGGAACCTTATCTTGCCAATTTGCAGAGAAGTATTAATGCCTTCACCTCTTATGAAGAGGAAAATTTTGAAGATATTTATGAGGCATGTTTGAAAAGATGGGAATTTATCATGGTGGCATTGAGAAGAAGGGAAGTAATATCTCCCAAAAACTTAATCTGGAGTTTGCATAGAGAAAAATCCTTATGTACGCTAATTCCTCATATCAATGAAAATCACATAGAGGCATATGGATGGGAATGAGAACAAGACCTCCACTCCTTCTCACCCCCATGTCACCATGGTAGAATAGAGAACCACAAGATCCCACTGAATTTGATGCATGGTAGAGGAAAGTAGAAGCAGGAGTAGGGTATAGTACATCTGAATTAAAGCATTGGGATATTCAGTACCAGCCATTTGACCTAAGCAATCAAATGGAATGCAGAATATATAACCCCAAATTTGAAGAGTAAAGTTTGTAAAGGGACTTACAAACAAGTAAGTATGGGGGAAATGATGAGGCCAGAATATGCCCATTAAATGTACAATAAATGATCTCATCTTACTCTCCTTTTGATTAAGTTTGACTACATTTTGTGAATTTTGTTTGATCTGATATGAGTTAGGATGTAATTGTCCATATTTTGTTGATTATGATTCTAATGTTTAAAAGCTCTATAATTCCTAACAAAGTGTTTTGGAAACACATTTTTGTAATAAAGCAGGTTGCAATCAGGTAGAAGAATGATGTATGAAGTGGTCAGCATGTTTTTGGAAGCATTGGAATCAATACAGCTTAGTTCCGGAACTGACAGACTTAGTTCCAGAACTCCATTACACATTCACAAGTTTTGTCACTTAGTTCTGGAACTTCTGAACTTAGTTCTTGAACTCTAGTACTTAGTTCATGAATTATCAGAATTAGTTCCGGAACTTCTGCAGATAGCTCTGGAACTCTCTCGGTTAAACCTGGAACGATTTCCTTTAGTTCTGGAACTCTTCTAAAGTTCCAAAACTGATAAGAATCTATTCTAAATGGCCAGTGATTTGTCAAATCAATGATCCTATCAATAAAGATAAAATTAAAATACTTCCAACGCTCCATACTTGTAGATCCGGGATAATTATCACACAGTTGTACGTCCAGCCATGTTCCAATTTAGCATCTATTCTAGGCATGATTCAGTTCTATTATATTAGTGGAAAAGTTACGGTCATAAATGCACCCCTAGAAGAAGTATATATATACATACTTGCAGATAGGTTAGATATATAGGAATATAGATGTATAACAGGAAATAGATATAGATTGATATACACAGATCCATCACGTTTTTGTAATGTAGAACATTTTATGAATAAAATAGTCATTTCTGTTTTGAGAGAAAATTAAGTTGTTCAATCTTGTTTCAAGGCGGAGCAAGGGCCCACTCCTCTAAGAACCAGGATCCTCATTTTGTTGGTATTTATATTTTTAAAGAAATAGTTTAGATCTGTTAATTTTGTATCACTTCCAATTCCTTAAGTTGAAATTTGTTGTAGACTTGTCCCTATAGGTGTTCTAGATTAAGTTCTTATTTCTTTGCAATCATTTTCCAAGCATTCTCAATTGTGTGTTTATTTTTGTAATGTTTGTTTATTTCCAAGAAATTCATTTCTGCAAGGTGTGTTTACTTCTAAGGAAAAGTGTGTTTATTTCCAGCAATTCATTTCTGTAAAGTGTGTTTATTTCCAGCAATTCATTTCTGTAAAGTGTGTTTACTTCTAACAATTTTCATAGTTTGATTCCAATAAGGTTTTTAACCAAGAAGTCCTTAAGACATTGAAAAGATCCCCCAGAAAATACAAAATACCTACAATCAATTATTAAATCGCTAAGATTTCTCTTGTTGCATATAGCTTTAGAAACACCCCTGGTTTAAATATGACATGAACAGAGAGTTGATTAAATGAAGGGAATAATGATAACCATCAGGTAGATCATCACAACTGTGCATGATAAATTATAGAATTGTCATATGTTCCTTGACTAGGGCGTTTGGACTGGGTCAAGGATGCCTGAGTACTAGAGCCTGCTACTGGGAAATTGTGACTACAAAAATGGTTGGAACCTAAATTTTCTGGTGTCGTAAGGTAGTCATTGATAGTAAATATTGGCCATATGTATGTCATTGGATGATTTCTGAATTCACCAGTAACCTGTAAAGAGAATATGACCTATAAATCCCTTAAACTACATCAAATCTGGAAAATAAAAGATAAAATATGAGGATCCAGACTGACCCCGGTGTTCACCTGAATGAGTGAACTTACAACCAAGCATTGCACTACATCTCATACTCCATATAGTTTGTGTGTGTGTGTGATAAAATCATGTCCTAGGAAGCCCTTTTGCAATTTCACTTGATAGTGAGTGAGCTGTTAGAAAATAAGGGATAAAATATGTGGAATAATCCCTCACAAAATCACAACAGTGGAAAAAAATATGTAGAAAATATTACATATCTCAAATAAAAGTGCAGAACAATAAGGTAACATAGCACAAAGAGATAGTATTTAATGTGGTTCACCAAATTTGGGCTATGTTGGTGCTCAATTTGATCTTGCCCCATTTTTCCTTGAAATTCTTCAGTTTGTGGGCTCTGTCATCTTTTCTATCTCCTTGAATTGATGCATGAAAACTTTGTCCTCCATTTGGTTGCCATGATCAATCCCTTCCTTTGGTTAAGGAATCACTTTAAGTCCAGAATTTGTTTTCCATTCCTCTATCCATGTGGAAGAATTTGTAACTTGGGCATAAACTTAGGTTTTTCCCCTTCCTTCCATTTTTCCACAGTTGCGTTTTATTTTCCTTGTCAATTTTTGTCCCAATACCTGTGGAAAAGTGGTCCTTTCTGATTGGATATGGCTCGGCAGATCACATTTGGGCCTTATATCATTACCAAATTCTCTTTCCTTAAAGAAAGATTCATTTTCGGTCGTAAATGGTGATTTTCCTAAATTTTACGGTTTGACGGCTGTGTTTTCCCCATAAAATTTATATCTCAACATCTATGGAAACATGGCCCTTTTTGGTTAGCTGTGTCTTGATGGGACACATTGAAACTTTAAGGCCCACTTCAACTTAAAAAAATTACATGTGGAGGGTCGGTGCTCATATGAAAATTCTCCTTTTGGTTTGACCTTGGAGTTGCGCCAGGGAGACACGTAGAGGTATCCACTGCCTTGCCGAGAGTTAGACATGTTTTTCATGCAGTAGGTGTAGCTTTGTCAGACCATGGACATATGGAGGTTCAATGCTCATTTGAGGATCTGCCTCAGGGTCCCACCTTAACAGTTGCATCAAGGGGACACGCGGAGGCTTCCATCAGCTCCTCTTTATACTTAAACTTTTCAAGCAACTTTCTAAAGGCTAGGGACATGTGGAGGGACCGTGCCTGTTTGGGGACCGGCCCCTAAATGTTATTTTGATGAAGTGACAGAAGGACACTTGGAGGCTTCCACTAACTCTTCCCTTGCTTGGAATTTTCAACAGCCAAGCAAAACTATCTCGGACCCTAGAAACATGGCACCTTCCGCTGATCCTTCAACTTTTTCAACAACTCTACCAGACTGCGACATCTGGAGGCTTTCACTGGCGGATTTTTTACTGAGATTTTTTCAAAGTCCAAAAGGCATTTTTCTTGGGCCCAGGGCACGGGGAAGGCCCGCACTTGTTTGGAAAATTTCCTCTATAATTCACCTTTGCAGTTGTGTCAAGGAAACACAAGGACAACTCTAATCCAAATTTGAGAAGGGTTAGAATAAATTGTTGTTATGCCTTGCATCTATTTTTCTGCCATTTTTTCTCCAAGACTCCTGAAGATGTAAATACACATTGTTTTTCATCATTTTTGATGAAATTCCTTGTCATTTTTGTTTGCAAAGTGCCATTGAATGGATTTAGAACTTAATTTGTGAGTCCAAATTGTTAAGGTCAATATTTTGAGGATGGAATTGCTCAGGCACTTGCAAAAATTTGAATTACCAGAGAAGCTAGATGCAGGAGAGAGTTTTATGTGAAATAGAGGGAAAAGGATGAAATGATGGAGGTTGCAGGTGCAAAGGATGAAAAAAGTGTTTCCTTGAGGGCAAAAAGGATTACCTGTCAGATCCAGTTGTAAAGAGCCTCCGGAAAATAATTAAAACGCGGATTTCTCGCATGATAGAATAAAGAGAATGATTAGAAGGAATGTCAAAAAGTTATGGCATGGCATCCTAGTCATTATTCGAGGGTCTAGGAAATGTGATCAGTTCATGATTTTTCTAACTAGCAAATTTTTGTTACAAATTTGTTAAACATCACTTTTTGATACAAATTGGTAACAAGCAAACGTCTCTCAAATATTATTCTTTTTGGGGGGAAAATTTGGGATGAGTGAGTAATTAAAATGTATAAATTCAATGAGAATACTCTTGCAAATGGTTGGGGGTTTGATTTCCTAAGAGAAAATTTGAGAGATCCTGTATTCTTGAGAGACCAAGCCAAGAAACCTATTAATTTCTTGTGTTTTAGATTTCAATCATGTCAAGTTGGTTGCGAGTATACAACCATTCACAAGCTCTGAGACTATTCAAAGAAACTTTCCCCTACTGATGAATCTAATCAATTTCAAGTTAATATGTGTCAATCTTGGATCGATTTGTCTCTACTTTATTTCAGAATGTCTGCAACTAATTTTTATTATTCCTATTACAATCTTGTGTTAAAGTCCCTTCAAATCACATAGGATCTAATCCCTGTGATAGTTTAGTGTCATTTGTAATTTCATTTAAAGAAGATCCTTCATCCTACAATGAGATAAACAATTTAAAATCACTTCACTATCATTTGTTGATAAAGATTTTCTCGACAAGCCTTCGAGTGTATCTTAGGCAATGAGGAACTTAAGGGTCTTTGATGTTTTCTTGAATTCTTTAGCTCAAGCCTTCATGATAAATTCTTAGAGATTGTGTGAAACCGTGTAAATCTGGGCCTCCATTGATGCACACCTTCTGGTTGAAGGAATATTTTAGCTATTCCAAAATTTTATGTCATTTAGCTTTCCAATTTTTGTGCAGTCTCTGAAAGATCTGGTATAATCAATTTTATCCTGCTTAATCTCCCACCAAAATTACACAAGAAATAATGAAAAACTTGGCAGGAAAGTGTCACCTGTTTTCACCTACTGCATGTCCACAAATGCACAAAAATCTTGGAAATCTATAAATAAGCTGCGAAAGCAATCAAGATTCCATAATGTCTTTAGTAACCTTAGCCCTGAATCTAGAGAACTATCACCATGTGGTTTAGAAGCTCGAGCAAACTCAATGCGAGATAAATTTTGCCGACGTTGAAGGCATATTTTCTTAGGCTACAAAAGCAATTAGAGATCAATGTGCAAAGAACCAGTAGAGCTCCATTGTGGTTGAAGGAATCGACAAGTGGAATCTGTGGAATGGGTCCTAGAAAAACTACTCGAGGGTTGCGCATGGTCGAACGCAGTGAAGATAGATGCAAAGCCTTGGGCATGTAGGTGTTAGCCATTTCTCTGATGCTCAAGGGATAAAATAGTGCGGACATAATCCCCTCACAAAATCGCAACAATAGAAACTAATATGCATAAAATATGTACAGATCTCAAATAAAAGTCTTGCTAGAATCTTTGATGCTTGTCGGTTTCACAAAGAGACAATATTTAACGTGGTTCACCCCAATTTGGGTTACATCCACCAAGAATCACTTGCTCAGATTTTATTACAAGCCACTGCTCTCTCAATACAATACCTAGATATGTTTGGAGCTATGCTAAAAAAACTCTACAGAATTCACACTTGAATTCAAAACACATCTGCAATGTTACATTAACCCCTACTATATGCACAAAACCACATAAGTAGACAACTGCTTAAGCAATTTTACAAAACCATGGGTATCAAAACCATAGGCCAAAACCGTCCCATAAACCTATGGGTCAAAATTTCCGCTCATATGAGAAAAACACGTTTCCCGGTATATCGGGCACGTTTTAAGGCCAATTTTTTTTTTCGAGGGTTGTGCCCTTGAACCCCCATTACAAGGGGTTGTCGTCCCTAGACCCTCGCTCGGGGCTCGACCCAACCCCAAACTCTAGTGAGACAACTGTGGAAAGTGTACAATACTCTTAGTGTACATTCTTCAACACTTTCTCACATGAAAATAAGCTCCACAACCTAACAATCTCCCACTTGGAGACTAGTTTTCCTTTGAGCAAGCTTCTCAACCCTTCACTAGTTTCCGTGAAGACCAACCAAAGCTAAACACAACTTCAATTTTTCCCTTGTGACAACCTTGGTCATCATACCTGTAGGATTTTGACTGGTATGAATCTTTTCCAACTTCAACTTCTCTTCCTCCAAAGTTGTCCTGATGAAATGGTACCTTGCCTGTATATGCTTCATCCTAGAGTGGAAAGCAGAGTTCTTAGCTAGTTGTATAACACTCTGACTATCACTATGCAACTTTCCTTCCTCTTGTTTATGCCCCAACTCCTCAAGCAATTGCTATAACCAAATCATTTTTTTCTTTACTTGCCTTTGTGGCAGCAACATACTCAGCCTTTGTGGTTGACAAAGCCACCAACTTCTGTAGTCATGAAATCTAGCTCATTATTGTCCCACCTACAGTGTAAACATAACCTGTCGTGCTCCTCCTGTTGTCTACATCTCCAGCCATATCTGAATCTACATAACCACACAAAGTGGTGTCTGATCCACTATAGTACAAAATTTTCCCCATGGTCCCTCTCAAATACTGAAGGATCCAATTTACTGCCTGCCAGTGATCTCTACCTGGATCACTCATAAATCTAATCACCACTCCCACTGCATGGGAAATATCAAGTCTAGGTGCACACCATGACATACATCAAACTTGCCAACCGCTGATGAGTAAGGTACCTTGGACATCTGGTTTCTCTCCTTACTCTGTCTTGGGACACTGCTCCTTCTGATAACTTGAAATGGCCTGCCAAAGGAGTCCCAACCAGTTTATCATCCTGCATATTAAACCTCTCCCAGACCTTCTTAATGTAATCTTTCTAAGATAAATTCAACTTATGTTCCTTCCTATCCCGAGATATCCTCATACCAAGGATTTGATTTGGTTGCCCCCAAATCCTTCATAGCAAAGGATTCACTTAGCTACTTCTTGAGTACTTTTATTTCCTGCATGTTTTTACCTGCAACCAACATGTCATCCACATAGAGACACAGGATAATATAACTGCCATCCTCAAATTTCTTTGTATACACACAATGGTCATAATGACATCTAATATAACCTTGCTCCATCATGAAGCTATCAAATTTCTTATACCATTGACATGGAGCTTGTTTCAAGCCATACAAGCTCTTCTTCAGTTTGCACACCATCTCCTCTTTACCTTTGACCTGTCATAGCCCTTTGATTGCTGCATATATAGATCCTCCTCCAAATCACCATAGATAAATGTAGTCTTTACATCACAGATTGTTCTAAGTGTAAGTTTTATACTGCAACTATTCCTATAATAGTTCTAATAGAAGTCATTTTTACTACACAAGAAAAAATCTCATCAAAATCTATACCTTTTTTCTATGCAAACCCCTTGACTAAAAATTTGAGCCTTGTATCTTTTCTTTCCCCCTTCTTCCTATTTGACTGTAAACACCCACTTGTTCTTGTAATTCTCTTTTTCCTTTGGGTAGCTTCACTAAATCTCATGTATAGTTCTCCATGAGAGCCTGATGCTCCTCATCCATGGCTCACTCCCACTTCTTCCTGACATCTACCTACATTGCTTCATCAAAACTCTTTAGCTCTCCACTATCAGTGAGTAATAAATAATAAATAGAAGGAGAAAAACATTTAGGTTACCGTCTTATCCTAGAATACTTCCTCAATATAGGAGTTTGGGGGTTCCTATTGAGGATGATTCCTGAACTAATTCATGTATCACTTTCCCATCTGGAAGATAGTCTACCACTGCATATTCTTTCTTGGATTCTTCCCTATTTTCCTACAACTGCTTCCTATACATGACTATCTCATTAAATACCGCATCCCTGAGATCAAATTATTTTCTTTTCCTTACTACTCCAACATTTATATCCAAAGTCATCACAACCGTAACCAATGAAATTACATTTTTTTTGATTTAGCCTCTAGCTTGGTCCTATCATCCTTGTCTATATAGAAAAACACCTCACATCCAAGGAATCTAAGAAATGAATAATCAAGTTTCTTACCACATCAAGTCTCCTCAGGTATGCCTCCATAAAAGGAACTTGAGGGTCATCTGTTTATCAAGTACACATCTATGTTCACCGCTTCTACCCAAAGAGAAAGAGGCAGTCCTTGCATTTAACCTGATACTCCTAGAATATTCCATTATTTTTCTGTTCATCCTTTCTGACTTCCAATTCTACTATCAGAGTTCCTGGAACTATTTTTTTCCTATGGTTTCCATTCTTAGAACAATAAATCATAAAATTCATTGCTGGTAATACTCCCCTCCATTATCTAACCTGAGACATTTTAGCTTAAGATTTGTTTCATTCTTTACCAATGCTTTCTAATTAATAAAATTGTTCAAATACATCAGATTTGTTTTTTAATACAATAAACCCACAGTTTCCTTATTTCATCATCAATAAAATTAACATATTAATTTAAATCCCTAGGACATAAAACCTGAGTTGGTCCCCACACATCAGAATGCACTATCTCTAACTTACTCTCTTTCTTTGTAGGTCCAACCTTGAGAAACCTTACTCACTTATGTTTCTCATATATTTAGTCCTCACAAAAATCTAAACTTATTTCTGTATATCCGGGAAAATCCTTATTTATGATCTCCATGCCCTTATGGCTCATATTAGCTGATCCTATAGTGCCACAATGTTGTATCTACTTTTGAAGCTATAAGATTACAAACATTAGTGTTATAAGTGGTTAAATACAAGGTTCAAACCTTCTTACCTCTTCCCACCAGAAGAGCACCCTTGGTAACCTTCCAAGAGTCCACTGTAAATATCGCAGTATAACCATCACTTCCCAACTGACCCTGCTGATATTAAATTTCATCTTAATGTAGGAACATGTATGACATCCTTTAATAGCCAAGTATTCACATTTTTTGTATTAACCTGAATAGAACCTTTTACCAACTATGTTGCAAGGCTCATCATCACCAAGAAAAAAATTCCCAATATCTCCTTGAACATAATCAAAAAAATAATTCCTATGTGGAGTAGCATGGAAAGAAGCCCTCAAATCTAAAACCCAAGATTCAGTAATATTGTGCAAAGAAAGAATCAAAGCTTCCTTGACATACATTACCCATTGCCACATTTTCCTCCTTGTTTTCTTCATGTTGTTTCTTCTTGTCTCTGAAGTTCTCAACTATCCTTGTTTGCATGCCCATACTTTCCTTAGTGCTAGCATATTATCTTGCTTTTAGATTTGGACCTTGTCCCGAACCTTTGATTTTCCACAACTTCCTCTATTCTTTCTGTCTCCTTTTAGTTTTCACTGTTAAAGTATTCCCTGAAGCAGAATATTCCCTGGAGATATTTTTCTTCACATTTCGTCACTTAGAATCACCCCTACAACATCCTTACACTTCAACTTTGAGTTATCTAGAACCGAGTTACTAACCACCATTACCAGGTTATTCCAACTCTCAAGTAAACATCACAAAACTAATAAAGCCCTAACTTCTTCATCAAATTCGATTATAACTAAAGCTAGCATATTTACAGCCATATTAAAATCATTTAAATGATCTTCTATTGAACTATTCTCAAAAATCTTCATATTAAAAAAAAATTTCATTAAAAATATCTTATTAGAGGTAGAGGGTTTTTCATACAACTTCCCTAATGCATCCATCAGTTCTTTTGGAGTCTTTTCCTTTGAAAAATTTAATAACACTGATAGATGCAAGACACAACCGGATTGTCCCAAGTTCCTTCCTATCTATAAAATATCATTCTGCATCCATCATGCTCGATGGTTTGTTCACCTTCTCAGATAACAGAATATAAAGATCCTTTTGATAAAGGTAATATTCCATCTACATCTTCCAAAGACTGAAATTCTTCCTGTTGAATTTATCAACCCTAGATCTTCCATCATCTGCCATAGCTCCCATCCAAGATTAAAAAATTTCATTACGATTCAACACTTCAGAAAACCGAATTAAGCTTTGATACCAATTTTTAGGAAATAAGGAATAAACATATGTGGAATAATCCCTCACAAAATCGCAATGGTAGAAACTAATATGTAGAAAATATTACAGATCTCAAATAAAAGTGCAGAATAATAGTAACACAACACAAAGAGAAAATATTTAATGTGGTTCAACCAATTTGGGCCACGTCCACCAAGAATCACTTGCTCATACTATATTACAAGCCACCACTCTCTCAATACAATACCCATATCTGTTTAGAGCTATGTTCAACAAACTCTACAAAATTTACACCTGAATTCAAAACACATCTACAATGTTACATAATTCCTACCATATGCACAAAACCACATAAGTAGACAACTTCTTAAGTAGTTTTACAAAACTGTGGGTATCAAAACCATGGGCCAAAACTGTCCCATAAACCTATGAGTCAAAAATCCCACCCATATGAGAAAAATCACATTTCCTTATATATCGAGAACATTTTGTTACGAGGCCAAAAAAATTTGGGTGTTGCACCCCCAAACCTTGGCAAGACAAATGTGGAAAGTGTACAGTACTCTTAGTGTAAAGTCTTCAACACTTTCACACATGAAAACAAGCTCCACAACCTAACATGATTAGCTAAATGTACCAATGTAAATATATGCGTGGATGGAAAAATGAACTTCCCCTTCCTATGAAGTGTATGCAGAACCTTGTCCTTTGAATGAGTGTTATATGGATGTCTTTGATGCTATTAGATGCCTTTAGATGCAATCTTACATGATGATAATAGATGTTTAGAGTTTGGTCCCTTGTTTTAGTCACATGGCTTTGTATTTATATGATTCCCTTGGTTGAATTTTGTAATTTACAACTGGAAGGTTGACCCATAAGAAAATAATATTCCCAAAAGATTAAAAAAATCCCAAAGAGAGTGAGTATGATAGAAAGAGGTCGGGGGCACCTAGAAGGACAAAGGCTCTTGCATGTTGATATGTGCATTTAGGAAAAAAATTAAAGGTTTCCCTTATTTTTAATGTAGGGTTACTCTACTCTTTTGAGGTAATGGAATTTTTAGTTCGTCTGACCTATGGTTTGGACTTTGTATATGATTTATCATCTTGTTTTACAGTGATAAAATATTGTATATACTCTATCATTTAATATAAATTTGTTTTTGGCTTATATTTTCCTTCTAGGTTTGTGTTAATTTTCCTCTTACCTCTTTGTTATTTTTGTGATTTATTATGTGTGGCTTAAGTAATGTTGTGTTTCAGTGAGTCTCAAAGTTTAATGAAAGGATAAAATTTAGATACATGTTTTTTATTTTGGCTTATATCTTCCCTCTGGATCTATATCTTGTCTTCTCACTTATTAAACTCATTAGGAGAGAGATGCACTTTCATATTGGTGTTATCAATATGCCCTTTATGTTTTCTCTCACTATTTTCCCTTCCATTCAGTAGATTAATGTTTGGAGTAGTGTTATCATTATGTAGGTAGTGTAAGAAATAGATTTCTTTGGAGGTCTACTTCAAGGATGCAAGAGTCCCACACCTTTCAAGTATTCCCATTATTGTTGTTGAGATATCCAGTTTTTCCAAAAATTGATGATTTCTCACGAGTGCACACATTTCAATGACAATATTTCTAATGAAATTATTAGTGATTATGTTCTATATTACAAGATAATCCTTACAAATATGAATAGTATTCTATTTGATATTGTCGTTCAATATTTATCCACCCAAATCGTTCTTGCTCTTTTTCAAGAATTAGTTATCTTCAACAAATTCTATTCATTTAATCATATATATCATACATTTAAGGAGATGTAAGATAATATCCTCATCATGATAAAGTTCAAATATGTTACCAATTCTCACAACACATCCATTTTTAGCTTTAAAGTAAACATGCTTTCAAAGGAAAACATAATGACAACAAGATGGGTGATGAAACTATTGTTAATGTTGTATCCCAACCTGTGAAGTGTTATATACAAGCTCATCAATGAAATATCACATGATATTCATGCACACCTTACTTAGTACCTAAAATGTTACTTGAATACAACCTTGTATATCTCACTCTAGTATCCAAGGTTGATGAAAGAAGTCCTCATAGTAATATTTTTAATGTTAATGCTTATTGTGATTATCATAGATATGTTTTCAATTCTATTACTTGATGTGTTAAACTTCATCATGTTATCTGAGATCTTATTAATGATAAATCCATTAAATAGGACATGCCCACTAAGCAATCTAAACTTGGTAATGAAAATGAAAAACTAAAAAACTTCAACAAACCATTTCCATATCACATAAGTGCTAATTTTTAATTAGAAGTGTACCATGCTCATCATATTGTACCTCCCCCCTCTTTTTTATGACCTACACTCAATTTTATGATTATTATTATTGTTATTATTCTACCTACTTATCCCATGATGACTTTTGATGATACTAATATGGCTCACGATTTGATACACTATACATTTGTGATTACATTAGTCACAATCCTATTCGTAGTTTCTTGAACGAATATATGTCTAATTAGAATATATACACCTTTATATTACTCATTCATCTTGTATTTTCTACAAGTAAGTAATCTTTAATACTATCACTTAACATGGACATTATCCTATACCTCTTATAGTTGGTTCTACTATTATGGATATTCCATTTACACTTACCTCTTCTATTTACTCAAGCGATATGAATTTATGTTACCTATGGCTATGTAATTGTAAGGACATATCATTTATCTTACATCAGCGAGTCAAATTAATTTATAATAAACAATTTTTTTATAATCAAGGGTATCCCATATGAGGCTCTAATATCTAATTTTCTCAATAAAAATAAAACAATGGTTACTTATGCATTTGAAACATTTACAAATACTTTCTTAATTTAATCATTATTTCCTAGGCCTCATGTGACATAAACAATTTCAAAGGATCATTCTAATGGCTCTTTATCTCCTAGGCATTTTGTTAGGTCTTCTATTACACATACTAATTCTCATAGATCTCTCCTTTATAGGCCTCCTTCTAGGTCTTCTACTATGAATAGTAATTCTGCTAGGTTTATCCATCCTTAACCTTTTACTCATTATTATCATGTACATGATACTCCTCATGAGCCTCTCAATTATAGGTATCCTATAACACATACTACAACTCTTACACAAATCATAGGATTTTCCTTCTTCACTTATGAAGTATTTGAGGCATTATCCTCCTCCACCTTTTGGGTCAACCCCACCTCCTCATGAGGCCTTTATTAGGTATATATTGTGTTATCTTCCTTCCCTATACATAGCTATTTTCAAACACAAAAAAATCAAATATATGAAAAAATACAAAATCATATCTTACACATCACTTATTGGCTAGAGTTTTATGTTACACACATTATTTTCCATATTGGTTTTATTAATAACATAATTTTCTATGTTGTTTTTACACATATGCTTTCATGAGGCATGTTGAGATTAATGTGGGAAATACACATATTTATACATGACAATAGATGTTAGATCGGTACCTTACCTATAAAGGTATTCATTTGGGGGCATATCTCACACTCTTCAAGTGTTTTTTGTTTCATTTCAAATCCTCAATATGCTCACTTTTTTGTGTTTTATATATATATATATATATATATATATATATATATATATATATATATATATCTATATATATATATATATATGTTATCTTCTGGACTAACAAAACTAACACAAGTGTCTTATATTTCTTACTTGCTTACTTGACTACTTTCATACTCATTGTATGTGGCCTAAGTACATTGATGTTTATGCAATACCATGGGTATTCCATGTTTATGCCTCCAATTTTTGTGAGCTTCATTTTTTGAATGAAACATTTTTACTTTCCCTTATTAGGTATCTTTTGTGTTATCTTCCTTCCCTATACATAGCTATTTTCAAACACAAAAAAATCAAATATATGAAAAAAATACAAAATCATGTCTTACACATCACTTATTGGCTAGAGTTTTATGTTACACACGTTGTTTTCCATACTGGTTTTATTGATAACATAATTTTCTATGTTGTTTTACACACATGCTTTCATGAGGCATGTTGAGATTAATGTGGGAAATACACATATTGATACATGACAATAGATGTTATATTGGTACCTTACCTATAAAGGTATTCATTTGGGGGCATATCCCACACTCTTCAAGTGTTGTTTGTTTCATTTCACATCCTCGGTATGCTCACCTTTTTGTTCACTATTGTTTTTTATACTTCATTGATATATTTCTTACTTGCTTACTTGACTACTTTCTTACTCATTAAATGTGGCCTAAGTACCTTGATGTTTATGCAATACCATGGGTATTCCATGTTTCTGCCTCTAATTTTTGTGAGCTTCATTTTTTTAATGAAACATTTTTACTTTCCCTTATTAGGTATCTTTTGTGTTATCTTCCTTGCCTATACATAGCTATTTTCAAACACAAAAAAAATCAAATATATGAAAATATACAAAATCAGGTCTTACACATCACTTATTGGCTAGAGTTTTATGTTACACACGTTGTTTTCCATATTGGTTTTATTGATAACATAATTTTCTATGTTGTTTTTACACGCATGCTTTCATGAGGCATGTTGAGATTAATGTGGGAAATACACATATTGATACATGACATTAGATGTTAGATTGGTACCTTACCTATAAAGGTATTCATTTGGGGCCATATCCCACACTCTTCAAGTGTTTTTTGTTTCATTTCACATCCTCAGTATGCTCACTTTTTTGTGTTGTGTGTGTGTGTGTGTGTGTTATCTTCTGGACTAACAAGACTAACACAAGTGTCTTATTCAACACTAACATTGTTTCATTTTATTCTTCACTATTTTTTTTATACTTCATTGATATAATTCATTCTTATATTTGTTACTTTCTTACTCGACTACTTTCGTACTCATTGTATGTGGCCTAAGTACCTTGATGTTTATGCAATACCATGGGTATCCCATGTTTATGCCTCTAATTTTTGTGAGCTTCATTCTTTGAATGAAACATTTTTACTTTCACTATTCTTTTCTTGTGATACCATGTGTATCCCATATTTATGTATATATTCCTTGATATGAATCTTCTCCATAGTAGTTCTTATGTTGACTAGATTGAATTTGCTTCACATATGTGCTTGTTTTACTCTCTAACACATGATTATTATCACTACTATTTCATGTTTCATGTTGTGTGTTGTTGTAGGCTCCATGGTCTCCACCATGCATACATAAATTCATTAGGATTAATATCCCAATGGTTTCCACCACTACATCCTTCCATGTGATCAAACACAAATTACCAAATTTATCCAAAATGGGTACACATGATTTCTCTTGAGCTACACACTAAAATTCTTTATCACACACGCCTCAAAAGAAGAAGAACTTATCAAGATATATTATACATCTATAATTAGTATAGGAATATTACAAGAGACAAACACATTTTTACAAGGTACATATATTCACAAATATCTATAAGCACATAAAAGAGATAACATGCACAATTTTTTGGAACCATACAACTTAGTCAAGACTATAATAAAATTTATATCCCTGTTGGAATTTCCCAACATAGTAGAAAATACTCAAAAAATTATAATAATTACAAATTCTTACATACATTTGAATACTTCTAGTGCATATTTACACACATATGAAACAATTTAGAATTGTAGAATATATGTAACATAAGTACTTCATTCCTTCTCCATTTTACAACTAAGACATATAATGATAGATACATGTTTTGAGGGCATGGTCCTTCTTATCCTTTACATTACTCGGCATTTTCATAATCATAATCAGTTTTACAAAGCATGGTGGGGATATAGAGCATTCATTTTTTTCGATACTATAGTTTATGTAGGAAAATGGTCCTAGATCCATCTACAATAGTGTGGTATGTGGGTTGAAAGGTATCAAAGTGGTTGATTTCTCTATAGGTTATCATGTTTTTCATATATGTAATTGTTTTGGAATATATAAGGGTTTCTAAATACCATAAACACTTATATTCCCTCTTAATGGGGTACTTCGGTACTTCTCCTCTTTAGTTTTGGGTCATGTTCTACCGCCAATCTCTTACTTTGGTTTCTCCTTTGGCATAACTAGGGTATGATCACCCTCAATCCTTCATTGGCTCAATAACAAATTTAATCTCCAAAGTGTAATAATAATAGGAAATCGTTCCTCTAGAAAATGAATATTTTTATTCCTTCCATGTTTTGTATGTCTTTATTGTATTTTTTTACAAGTTTTATTTTTTAAAGTAAAAAGAAATTACTACATTTGATTTATAGTTCAATATATATTATAAACATTAACTACATTCAATGTGGCAGGTTTCAAAATGGAACATTCCAACACATATATAAAGGATAAAAAATATCAACCAAAGGAAAGGTGTGCATGCACACTCAACCATGTTTTTACTTTAAGCATGAAATTTTCAATTAAAAATTTAAAGAGGGGGAAATTTAGACACTGAATTTTGGTAAACTATTCTTTGTAAATGAAAAGTTCTTTTGTAAGATAAATGCAAAAATTTTGATACCAATCATTATATATCTCATGAATGTCTCACCTTTACACACATAAATATCATTCATCTAGATAATATTAATTATCTAAAGGTATAATCCAACCTTAGGTATCATTCTTGAATTTTAGCTTTTGCATTAATGATTCCCAGAGTAAAATCATACAACTTAGAGCCATAATGGAGTATGGCCTTGACAAACTTGTATGACCTTATGCCCTTCCATATAATGAATATTTGTCTCGTTTTAATAGCTTATATTTGTTCTTTCCTCTTCATAGGTTAGCCTTACTATGAACTTTTTAACCTATGGAAGTCTATATAAGAAATTCAATTTCCATTCATAAATCACATATATTCTCATGAGTTCCCATTGCAAATATAAAAAATAAATCAATTAAGGCTCTCTACACTATCCCTAAAGTATTTTCACATCAATTAGATAATCCACCACTTAGGTTTGAAGCACTAAAAGGAAATTCAAGATTCCATCTTCCTCCATTTCCATGCACACAAAGGTTATAGAGCCATGTCTTAGAAGGAGAAAACTACTCCAAGAACTGTCAAGTGTCTTCAAGGGAGAAAATTTATAGTCTAATAATTTTAAGCACACCACATAGCACTATTACCATATGGGGTAAATTCTCTAGTCTATATTTAACACATTATCCATGTGTTAAGAGACATGGGGGCACCCATATGGTTTTGACGAAGATATGCATGCTCACTTGTACCTACACTAAATGAACTACGTGAGGCTTGCTTGAGTTTGAGGGGATGTAATGCATAACCTAGATTGTTTAATCAAGGTTTTTCCACCAAGTGTAGTACAAAATCATCCACACATTTTTTTATCCTTGTTATTCATATCTTTCATGAATCTTATTACATGTATATAGGATTTTTAATTTTTATAGGTGATTACAGGTGTTTATGCAATTGTGTGATAGCTAGCGAAAGACATAGAAACTAATTTCAAGGAAAGTAAATTGCATGAAAAAATCATATCCTTATTGTTCATAATTTTAACATTATACAAAAGAATTTATGACCATAAACAACTATTCAAGACCATACAATAGTTGTACACTCTCGGACTAGAGAAATTTCAAGTTCTAGAATTAGAGACAAAGTATTTTTAGATCTAGAACATCATTGTCATATAATGTACACACTTAGATTAACTGTGTACCATTTTTCATAGATAAATAATTATCCCTTTATTTTTTATAAGTAATATTCATACTGTTCTGACATATTTACAAATATTAATGCTTTATTTTGAATGTCCATGGTAAATATTTATTGATTAATCCAGAAGAATAATCATGTAGCATTCTTTAACTTGTTACTATTTACTACTTCGTACCCCAATAATTATGAAATAACTCTCCAAATCTTTCAACCATTTCCTAATTAGTGTGGTAGGAATTACTAAATCAAGAAAATTTAAAGAATGTTACAAGTTGATTATTCCTAATTTATTAATAAATATTAACCATGGATATCTATAATAAATAATAAATAATTATAACTATACTATGATGATATGAATATTTCTTGGAACACACAAAGTGATAGGTACTTATCTATATAGAGTGACAAAATCTTAATTTTGGTATGTGTTTTGGATGAAAACGTTGTTTTGGAATCTTGGATCAAAAAAAGTTTTTTCTTTTATTCTTAAAGAAGAAACTACTTTTTATAGGGTTTTATAACTAATATACAATATTGACTTGTCTTTTTAGTCCTACCTTATTATATATGGTCTTGAAATCGTACACATCGTAGCTATGAAACTTTTCTTCCCCTTTATTTTCCTTGAAGTGAGTATCATTTTTTATCACTAGGTATCAAAAACTTCAACATCACTTATGATTTAAATTGGAACAAGTAGAAACCCTAAATACACAAAAATAGCTTCATAAAATTATTATTTAACCAAAATTTGAAATAAGTGTGTGAGTGAAGTTTGAATACACTTTGTAGTAACCCTCGTTGAACCAATCCAAGGGCTACACTACATTCGATCAAGTGAGAGAAACCCTCATCTAGTTATCCTAGCATAGGTTCGAGTATTCACACATATATAAGGTGAACCTATATGGTTACCCTCATTTCTATTAACAAAAAAATGGTGGGATAACTATAGAATGTATAATATACCAAAAAGGAAGTAGTGTGATGTTGTGTGCTTATGCTTACACTATCCATTTCTTCCATTGAAGACATTTCAAAATTATTAGAGTGACTTGATCTTACTAAGGCATGGCTCTAGAATCATTAAATGATTAGAAATATATTAATATAGATTATTGAACCTGATTTGAGTTATTTGGATGTATGTGGAAGTTACTTTAATTGATGTGTAACTAATTTAAGGAAATTTTGGAGAGCCTTGAATAATTTAGTGTTGATATTTGTAATGGGAACTCATGAGAATTCCACGTGAGTTACGAAGTAAATGTAGACACCAATTTTTCAACCTTAGGTGACCTAACACACATTAATCACATTATAATTATTTTCATTATTACCCTTATCCTAAGTACATTAAATAAACTACTATAAAAAAATCCTAGTTTACTTGCGTAAAGCTCATTTACCCTCCCTAAACCACCTAAAACCAAACTAGACTAATTTATCCTGCCCATCCCAGCCCCCTAACCTCTTCCTACCTAAATACTTAACCTCCTGCCATTTAGAAAATAACCTAAAACTTCAGACGGTAAGTGATTTCAACAATTTTCCATCTTTCCTTTGTTGGTTTTCCACATCTAAGGGAAAATTGATGACAATCTGTGATCGCCAGCGATCGTTGCAGATGTCGTCGATTATTCTTAAATCACCCTCATGCCCATTTTCTCAATTATACAGGTAAATTGGTCAAATGGTTGATTGGAGAAAATATTGCTGCACCTTCGTATAATGCCATTATGCTTGAGACCATCAACACCCTGCTGCCAAAGTCTTGGAGAACCTCATCAAATCATTAGTCAAAGCTTCTTGGAAGCTTTGTCACCTTTGCACACAACTAACAAGCTCAATTACCTTCTTTTGATCTTTTTCAAATTTGTTTTACATCAACTATAGTTTGCTATCATTAGTCATTTACACCATCCTTTGCACCTCTTTTGCATTAAGTTCCTCATTTTCTCATTTGATCCAACTTTTACAATATTTTTAATTTCTGTAGTTGATCCCTCGTCACCATCAGTTCCTTGACCTCTTCCTCCTCCATTAGCCTCCCAAATACATCAGGATCTCTATTTTTTGAATTTTAAGTGTTTCTAAGAATTCATCTAGCCTATCTCAATGCTATCAAACCTCATTTTCTGTAAAAAAACAACCTGTTTTATCAATTTTATATCAAAACAAGCATTTTGTCCCCAAACATGTTTGATCACCGTCAATCAATCCCTATCATTTTTTATTCATTTTTAGAATTATCATATCTTATATCAACATGTTTATGGTCTAATAAGTTGTTTGTAAGATATATGTTATGTAGATGATTATTTCTAGGTCCTTCACATCCAATTACCAACATATACAATCGTTCTAGTTGTTTAAGAACCCTTTGTGTGGGAGCATTTTGATATCACACATGAACTGATTTTGTACACCATTTCCCTCACACTAGTAGTCAAAGACATCAAGGATCATACTTGAGATCATATAAGAAGAACATGGATCGATGGAGTAGTTCTAGTTTGATTATTTCTAAGACTTCGAGCTTACCACAGCCCTAGCCTGGGTTGCCTAAAATGCAAAATAGGATCTTCTTATCCCTCTTGAGTTCTAAATATCATTTTCATTTATCTTATCCTACTATCAAATCACTTGATTGTATCAAACGAGTTGACACCCTTCAAGGAATCCCTTTGGATTCTTGGGATCGACATTCGTCAAGAAACTCGTTACATCCTTAGCTAATATTTTTTTGTTTAGTTGTTTTTATGCAGGTCTTCTCACTTGGTGAAAGGAGGGGTCTATTTTATTTTTCATGTATCCAATCATCCTGACATTGTGATTTTTGGCATAGGTATAAGAAAACCCTACCTTATTTGATTTTTTGGTATTTCAACATTTATAGAAACTAACCGATAATCACCATAAACATCCTGACACACATGTTAAGACCTCTTAGTCACTTTTTCATTTAGATTTCATATATTTCATTTATTTTCTTGTCATATTTCCTCACTTTTTATCTTGGAGCACCTTGTCTGTATGTTTCAAAAGCACACTTTAAAATTAAAATCAAAAACTAAAATGGAAAAAGTGATTATATACACTCTTTTTCTTCTTTTATTTATTTCAACATTACATTTTTGTTTGATTTGTTCTCATTGAACTAAACTTCTCATTTGGATCTTAAAAAAAACTTTCATTCTACAATATCACATACCTTTAATTAGGGGTTCAAAGAATTGCATTAACGAAACTCCCTTCACACACAACCAAACCACATAAAATTTAACCTACACTTAAACAACTCCTTCCAAGGTGGACCTACTTGGATTTCATCACCAAGAGGAGAAGTTGACTTAGTGTTTTAGCCAAGTATAAAAAATTTGGTGGGTGGTATATATCAGCTAAGCCACATGACACCCTTATCATTGTTGCAGGACCGTGAATGGAGGTGGTAGGCCCCAATATCATGCCTCGTACTGACACCAACACAAATTCGTGCCTCACATACCTTCACGTATATCAAGGACTCCATCTTTAAACTTACATGAATCCATCCTTAGAAAACCTTTTCTTAGTACCCTTTTTAGCCATTTTTCAAGGATCATCACGTTCTTTCTTAAAATAATGAGATCCTATAAACTAGTTTTGTGATGTGTTTTCATCAAAGACATGCCTAACCAAACTTTGTTTTCTCTTCTCTTTATTGATTTTTTTTTAGTTCATGGTTTAACCAAACAACAACTTCATCTATAAAACACTAATCCACATCTAGTCTCGTAGCCTCTTCAAAAATCTCTAAACTCTATTGAGACCCGCATTCAAAACATTCCAATTATTTGAATAACTTCGATTACCTTCAGCGGTCAATCAAGAACCTCCATATTCTCTGAGTACCCAATCAGTAACATCAAAGATCCCAAATCCACTTAGCTCACACTTCTTCAATAGTGGTGATCTAGTATTGACCAAAATTATAGATTCTAACCCTCTAGACCTTAATTCTCACCTTGATTCTTAGGTCAACACTTCCTCAATTCTCACCATAACCCACATTTCAACCCCTTATCATGCTAATAATTCACCTTCAATCATGTCCAACCATCAAACCTTTATTTTGCATCCTATCATCTAGAAAATTCATCCCTACTCCACTACTAGTGGATCAGGTACATAAACCTCGGTTTCAACATCCCTTGTCATTATTTTCTACCTTAATGTTATCTCATAACAAGACACTTCCATCCAACCACCATCTCTATCATTAGCTCCCTCATCAATCTCAATGAGTTGCTCAAAACAACACTAACTACATTCCTTCCACATCTACTCTAGGTGGTAGAAATCCACTGTTTCTCCTACACCTCTTGTGAGAACCTGTTATTCCTTCCTAAGTATTGCATGCTCATTCAACCCATCCCTTCACAACAACCCATGTCTTCTACATCCATAAAATTAGTCATGGAATCCAACCCCACATCTATACCCTGCATATAAGAGACTTCTATTACTAAATCATCCCTAAAACACAACAACTGCATGGAACTTACCCTAAAAATGTCCACATCCATCTAACTCAAGGTATTGATACCGTGTTCATCCATCGAAACAAGCAGTTTATCAAAACTTCCATCCAATCTCATTATATACCATAGTTGTCTCAACCCCTTATCAACACTTCCACTCCTATCCCATATCAGTATATCCAACCATCACAACCTTTGGTTTTACAACATCCCTATAACATTCCCATGAGTGTTCCTCTCCAATGTACAATATCCCTTTACCATATCAATTATACCAACAATCCAACCCACACATATATAATCAACCTGGTCCATCATCCTCAAATTCGTAACAACCATAACAAAATAACCCCTTGCAAATGCTCATGAATAGGATTACAAGTCTTGAAGTCATGCTACCATGGGTCCTAAGAAAATCCTCTCTTACGAAAAAATATGTAATAAGCCCATTCATCCATCATACCTATTCAAATCATATCCCCCACACTAAGAACTCTTGAATTTTATTGAATTCTACAGTAAGGAGGATCCTCAACAACACATCCGAGATTTTCACCATGCATGTTATCTCATTATACATGACCAAGACCTTATGTTGAGGACATTTCCCATGTCCTTAGTAGAGCCCGCACTTGACTGGTATAATGGTATTCCACAATACTCACTCTTCTCTTTTGCACAACTCGCGTAATTATTTTTGGAACATTTCTCTTTAAATATCTCCCGTAAGATCTCCATTATAGATATTTACACTATTAAATAGTTTGAAGATGAGTATATTGCATAATTCATCACTCATTGGCAGGGGATCATCAATCAACTATCAATTTCACTCCCATAAATTGAATTGATTGAATTATTCGCTCATTCTTGCGCTAAACACATATCGTCGACGCTTTAATTATAATCCTTCCAAACATTCGACGAAGCCTTTACCATGGTTCACAAAATAGAACTACGCACTCTTTAGGATGGTAAATTTAAAATCATATCAAATAATCCAAAGCCTAAGTCTTCATATAAACCCTCTTCGAGTAACGAAAAATCCAAAGGCTCGGCCAATGTTGTCGTTATAAATGCCACATATAAAGTGTGTTAGGATTCCGAACAAACCTAACCTCAATGTAACTACACACGCATTAGGTAATCTTACAGTGTAGTCTTTTACAAGCTCTTATCTGCTCATATGATCAAAATTCCTCCTACCGGCCCCATCGACACATATGTTTCCAAACCCTTGTGGTATCAATAAAAATGACTATTTAAAATACAATCAAGTATGGGGCCACTACATTCAAAAGTTTCATTAATTTAGAAACATCCTCTAGGATCTTATTGACCAAGGTGAGTTGCAACTTGAAATTTCAAATGCACCTTTGAATCAAAACTTGGATTTTTTTAAACAGCCCTTTCAAAATCATACCCCATCCACTAGTCAACTCCAATCCAACTCTGTCAACTCTCACCATATTATTAAAAAAATTTAGGACCTCTCACTCTCACCCTCAACACCTAGTGTATTTGTCATATAACCCCCAACCGAATCACCCAAGTCCTCTAGTCTTGCCACCAACAAGACTATAAACCCTTCTACACCACCACATCCTCCTTCAAACCCACTTGTGGCCTCTTCAAAAGTATCAGAAAAGAAAAAAATCACAAAAATATCTTTTGAAGATCATGTCACCTGACATCACATCCAAAATCTCAATAAATCCACTATAGAACCCCCTAACCACTTATCCAGGAAAAAAAAAACTATATCACAAAATTTTCAAACAGAGCTCGTCACAAATACAAAGCCCTTATCCTCCATCTTAGGTCCTCATCCCTTATCGAAATTCACAATCATATTTACATAATCCAAGGTCATTCCTCAACCAAAACTTAAATGTGTCACACAAAAAACAACCTAATCTACCCCTGAACCCATATCATCAAATTATTTACAATTCCCTTCATCCTCATCTCAGATAAATTTGATAGGTTATTATACTAGCACCCTTGAAAATCTCATTCAAACATCTATTATAAAATTATATCTCATTAAGCCATTAATATTTTGAGGATGGAAACCCTCTTGGTACAACTTCAAGCATTATGTGCCTACCATCAAACACCAATGACACTTCGTTGAGGAATGTAAAGCCCTCAATGCACTACAATTTGAAGCCTTGTTAACAAAGATATTCTTACCCACATATCCAAAATATCCAAATAAAATAAAAGAAACTCATCATACCCCTAAACCAATACTTTCTGAACCACCATTTGACACCACATCCACATCCAACAAAATTGAGGTCTCTTCTAGTAAGACCCCACTACATCAAATTGACATTGTTTGTATAACTACCAGAGCACGTGCACAAGACCCTAAGACCTAAAATCAAAATATACCCAAGGTTTTTATATAATCATCTAATCCATTAAATTCTAATGCTAAGGTGTCCATCCTTACCACTCCACATACCCAATATATTTCCTCTATACAAAATACCATCATCAAACAACTCCATCAATCACCTATGAAGATGTCCCTCTATGAGCTTGTTTAGACTTCCCCACAACATCAACAAGCAATGATTGGGTCCCTTTAGTCTATCTCAGTACCATCTCAGTACTGTCAGACAATCCTTAACCATTTGTAAATCTCATCGGCACCTTCAAAATGTTCACCACTATTAATTTTGATGATTCAAAAATCACATCCTTACAACCCAAAGATCATGACCTTCTACTTTTCATCTCCTCCCAAATCATCAATACTCTCATCAAGAGATTCATGATCTATAATGGCACTAGAATTAATATCATATCATATCAAGCCTTTAACTAGCTCCACCTACCTAACATTATCATCACCAATTCACCTACAATATTGTGTGCCTTTAACAACACTAGTGCCGCTATATTAGGCATGGTCATATTTTATATCAAAGTGGGCATTAATAGCCTTCACGAGCTCTTATATCTTGTAGAAGGAGAATTTTGGTACGACATGTTTTTAGGTCAACCCTTGATAAAATTTATGAGCTAGATCCTATCAAACTTACATCACTATCTAAAGTATGAATGTGAAGGTAAAACATTTACCGTTCCAATCTATCCATACCCTTTCAAATCATGTCACATGACATATCAACATAATGACATGATCATTCCTATAAGCTTGGGCTCCAATGAATCCTCTACCATTTCTTCCATCATGTCATCTAAATTACCAGACAATGGATCCTTCAAATATGTTATGCAATGTCTCTCACTGGGGGAGTATCACCTTTGAACCATTAATTCATTCCCTACACTGAAAACATATGGGAAACCTGAAAAGTAACCCATGTATGAACCCAGCATTAGAGACATCATATATTTCATTCCTCTACATATTAAAACCAACCTCATTTATAGATGGATTGATCGTCCTTCCCCACATTGTGATAATCAACATAATGTTAAGCCATTTGTATCTGATTTTTCATTCTTGTATAATAAATCCTTCACAAAAACATATATTCATCATTGTTCCGGAAAAGGTTTTTGATTTAGGATGCTATGAATATGGTATACGTGAATTGTTCTTTGACCAGTCCCTTAAGCCTCATGAGAAAAATGGATTAGGTTTTGATGAACCATCCTCAAATACTTTCGTGATCACTCCATCTAGATCTATAGTGGAACCATAGTCACCCCTTCATCTTCACATGACCAGTTTATCGATACATATGATTTCATTTCCATCCCTCTAATTTTTTTATAGATCAACATGATAACATTAGGACCACTCACTTATTAGACTAATGACGCCACTAAGACCATTCCGCTAGTATTACCTGAAATGGTAGAGGAAGATTACCATACCATTGACATTCTTCAATGTCATGATGACCAATCCATCTTATCCTATATGGGAGAAGAGGATCATTACCTTCAAAAGAATGTACCACTCACACATCAACATTCCTTAAAAAAATCACTATCAACATTAACATAGGGACTTCACAAAACCCTCACATAGTTAAACTAGTCTATTATTTAGATTTGAATTAATTAAAGGATATTACCTCCTTCCTTTCTAAACAAAGTCAAGCATTTACATGGTAATATAGTGACATGTCAAGTATTAACCTTAACATCATTGTATGCAACCTTGCCACAATATTTATTTCTAATCTCGCAAATAAAAATATGTAGGATGTAGCCTCGTGTATCCCTCCTCATCAAAGAAGAGTTACAATGTATTTTATTTGTTAACTCCATCTTACCCATTGACTATTCACAATGGATTTTTAATATTGTACTCGTAACCAAATCCTCAGGGAAGCTATGCATATGCATAGACTTCTGAGATCTCAATATCCCTTTTCCTAAAGATGACTTCCCTCTTCCTAACATCGATCAGTTTGTTCACCTCACGACAGGCCATGAAATTCTTTCCCTCATGTATCGATTTTCTTGCTACACTCAAATCCTTATCGCGACTAATGATCAACATAAGACATCTTTCATTACCCCTTGGGGTAACTTTTGTTACCACGTCATGCCCTTTTAACTTAAAAATGTAAGGGTCACTTATGATTGTGCTATGGTGTCTCTAGATTTTACCCTGAAATCTGAGACTACCCCATGTTTAAAAAATTTCGTTCTTTTAAAATATCGGGTCTTTTTATGTTTTTATTACTAGAAGATGTATGTATTATGTAAAGATATTCCCATTAAATCATATGAGCCAATTTTAACAAATACCTAGATGTCGAAACTCATTTTATCCCTCCGCCAAGTTTTGTTTGCGGGAAATTTTTATTAAATAAATAAAGCCCCATTTGAAATAAATTGTGCTTCGGTTGAACCCTGTTGAATATTTGCATGCCAGTATTCACACATCTCAATAGGATTTTCACCAAGAATGAATTCAGAGCATTGTCAGCAACTTCTAGCAACATTTTTTGTTTTTATTTATTTCTTTTGCATTTTTCTACGGTTTTCCCCGTCGTCTTTCTATTTAATTCCCCTAGGTCTGATATTTGTCCTATATAGTCTATTTAATTTCCTGGAGCATTTGGATATCATTTATAGCTGTCGCACCAGAAGAAATCATCCTCAAAAAGCAAACTTCTGACCAAAAAATATGAAGTCAAGCACAAAAAGCCTCTCCTAGCCAAATCACACTTTTTGGAATGAATGGGTTTAAGCTACAATGGGAATATTAATAGTGGCAAGCAGGAGGGAATTTCTTACATGCCTTGTAGGATAATTTTTCCCATGAAGTCAAAGTCACTTAAGTTGTAATGGGAATATTAGAGGCGGTAGGTAGGCAGGAATTTCTTACCTACCTTGCAAGGTAAAAATTCCCATTATAAAAATAAAGAAAATTCACTTAAAGTGCTTATGGGAATTTTTTTCCTGCCTATCAGGCTAACTTTTCCCACCAAAGAGGTTAATTCACCCATACAAGTTGCACTTTTGGGAGATGTTTTAATTTTCCAGTCGGAATTTTGGTAGTGGCAGGCAGGTGGGAATTTCTTACCTACCTTGTAGGGTAAAAATTTACATTATGAAAGTCAAATAACTTAAGTGGAAGAGGGGATTTTTGGAGCTGTAGGGCAGGGTGGAAATTCCCATCAAGTTGACTTCTTCTTTTTAGCAATTCCTCTTGCCAAAAAGTGCGACCCACCTTGGGTGAATAACAATGCATTTAATAATATTTATTAATGGTTTATTCACCCAATTTTGGTGCCATAAATAGAAGGAAAGTCAATGCAAGTGGAAAAGCTAAGGAGAAGTCAATGATGCATGCTAAAAATAAATAAAATAAATTATTTAAAAATTAACCAGCAACATGCAGACATGGGTGCCCAAATTGGATGAATAAACATGGCTATTAATTAATTAAATTGCCAGAAATAGGAAGAGGCAATTATTAAAAGTAGCATGTTGGAGGTTATATAAGCATGAGATGCCATAAAGGAGAATCACTTATTTATTTTTTATGAATATTTCAGCCCGGATAGGTTTTGGTGCCAAAATAAGGAGGATGTTGCATTAATAAATATTTTCCATTGCCGGGAAGCTTCCATTTTTGGCACCTAGGGTTCAAATAGCCTAATTTTTGTCATTCTGAGTATCTGCATATTGTTATATGTTCCCAAGTGAATTAAATAATATTTTTTCTTTCTTTGTATGTAAGAAAAACCTCAAATTTTAGGGCAGAAGACTTTATATGCAGATTTTGGTGATAAAAACCAAGTATTCATGCCATGGACTCCATCTTTGTCTGAATAAATTACAGTTATTCATCACATGTGCTCAAATTAATGTCAGGTACATTGAATATATCTTTTTAATATGAAGAAGTTTCTAGATCTACACAAATTGATCCAATCCCAAGGGATTCTAACAGAATTAAAAGAAAAAGAGCTCAGACAAAGATTGTTCCAGCCATGATAAAGCCTGATGAAAGAAAAGGATCAGTAGAATCATGCATAGCTTCCAGGTTTGTTGAAGTCAATGATACAGACATAGGCCCTAAACTTATCATTGATTTAATTGATAGATCCAGATCTCAAAATTGCAAAGACTTTCAGAAAAAATTAATCCTCTTGTTTCTAACGCAACCTGTGTAGAAGTCAGTGCATGGAAAATTCCTTCCATGATCTTATGTGTGTGCTCCCAATCTTCCAATTTAATACTTCATTGAATTTACTTGTATTTTCATTCACCCAGAGTGCTTTCCAGAATTTAAAATTTCTCATATGCAATTAAAAATAAAAATGAGTTTTTTCTGAATTATTTATGGCAAACATTGCATTGGTGCATGTACTAGAGAAGAATTGTAAAATCTTCAAGGATAGAAGGGAAGATAGGTCAAAGGCAATACCCGCAAGTAAATCAAAGTCATACATAGCTTCCAGATCCATTTTGGTGAGAATTAAATGCAAAAGAATCAACTACATGCAGAATACGGAAGAAGAACAAGACTGGGAGGGTTGTAGCTTTCTTCTTATTTCTTTTCCTTTTTCTTTTATTTTCTCTGAAAAAGTAATTGAGCAATCAATTAAATTATAAAACTTAAGTGATTGGTTTAAAATTCATTACTTGAAGAATTCAATTACTTGGAAATAGGTGGCAGACATGCAAAATAGAAAGTTCTATTTTTCAGTTATAAATCATGCATGTCATGCAAAGAGGAATTCTAGGAGGAATATTTCTAGTTGTTTCCCTTTTCATATCTTCCGCATGCAGGAATTCATTTAAAACTTCTTATTTCTAATTTCCCTCTATACACTATAATTAGAGGAAGAACCTATGGGTTAGAGGATCAGAATTTTTAATCAACATTCTTGTGTTCCAGACTTTTAGCTAAAACCATTGATAGCTTTCTGCAAGCAGAGGAATAGAGAAGAGGAATATTTCTGGAGATCTTTGTGTCAATGGTGCATTTGTCTCTTATTTCTTTTTAGATATATGCATAAACTTTGTGTTGTCTTAGATCTAGATCTAAAACTTTCTCTTGCTTCAAATTCTACATTGTAAGATCTATTTGTTTCATCTATGTGCATGTGATCAACTCTGTCAACTATTGGTTAGGTTGCACATTGCCTTTCCTTTCTTCTCATGTTTAATTATTTCCCTTTCCTACACATATTGCTTACAACTACTTACTTGCTACGAATTTCTTAGTTATGGTCCATGAGCTATGTAATTAAATTAATACCAACAAATAGATATTAGGAAATATAACTAACAAAATCTTACAAAGGAGCCTCACCAATAAATGAGGGAGATTTATCTCATGACTTCCTAGATTTTTAGCTATGCAGAAAATCTAGCCTACATGCTATGACTTACATCTTCCATGATCTCATCAAAATAATGTAGAAGACTACGTGGATGATCTCTTAGGTAAATTTAAACACCAAAGAAACCATCTAATCGTCCTTTATGTTATCCTTTCTCGTATTATCTAATAATCTCTATGCCATAACCTGACCTAGAGGGTATTCACTGTTCTCAGCAGTAAACTCCTATGGTTTATTATTTCCATCAGTGGTATTGAAGTAGACCCTATGAAAATTAAATCCATCATTGAGATTCCCCCTCCCTCCAATATAAAACATATTTGTAGTATCTAGAGTAGACTCCAATTAGTGTGTCGTTTTATCACCCAACTTTCAAATTGTTGTCATTATTTTCACCATTTACTTTGAAAGGATGCCCATTTCAAATGGGATCACAAATGTCAAAATTTAATTGAGGACCTTAAACAATATCTTCTATCACTACCCATGCTCACACTTCCACACGAGGGGGGGCCATTTTATCTATATATCTCCACTACTGATCATTCCATGCATATTATGCTAGCACATTGAGATGAGTAGGGAAGTGAGCATGTTGTCTACTATGTAAGACCCACTCTTCATGACTATGAAACCTATTACACCGAAGCTGAAAATTTGTATTATGCCTTTTACTTCATGACTTCTAAGCTTCATCATTATCTCCTTGATCATAAGACTTATGTCATCACTAGTTTCAATCCTCTCAAAGCTCTACATTCTAAATTATATCAAAGTGGCCATATCACTCGATGGATTCTGCTTATGACTGAATTTTACCTAGAATTCATGTCATAAAAAATTCTCAAAGGGAAAACCATCACCGACCAGCTCACATAAGATCCTCTTTGTGATAATCAACTACCTCACAAACGATTTCCTGATGAATCCATCAACATCATCAATAAAAAATACACCCCCCTCAAAATGAAACTCTTCTTTAATTGTTCTAAATGTCAATGGGGAGGAGGTTTTGGAATCATTATACCTCCTTAGGGGTATCTTATCCCTCTATCCTTTAAACTAAATTTTGAATGCACTAATCATATGGCTGAGTATGAATCCCTCATCATGGGTCTCTAAATTGTATTCATGTTTGGTGTTCAAATCTTGTACATCTCTGAAGACTCTCAACTCGTCAGCAATGAAACCAAAAGAAATTTATCAATGCAAAAATGAAATTTTACAAAAATATAAAAAAACATTATTGAATTCCTCTTAAAACATTCAGATCATTATACGATCTAGATAGTTCCTCAATCATCAAACAAATTCATAGACATTATAGCTTCTCTTACATCACTTATCCCCTTATCAACCGAAGACTCCAAATTTTTATTCATTATGAATAGACTCAATCAACCATCCCATACCAATGAACTCCCCATTATTAACCTTATTTAAGACAATCAAATAGATCTTTTGCACACATAATTCGAGGACTATCTCTCTCAATATAGAATTCCCATTGATCTATCTAAAAAATATAAAATATTTTTTCTTCAACGTGATAACTAATACACCATCGTAGGCGGAATCCTTTAAAAACATGGGTTTTATGTCCTCTTAATTAGAGGCATCAAATATTATGAATCCATTATAGCTATTCAAGAATTCCATGGAGGTATATGTGGTGGACACTTCAATGGTTTGGTTGTTGCAAAACGTGTCCTACTGTTAGGGTATTACTAGCCTACCCTTTACTGATATTGTTGTGCACACGCCAAGAAATGTGTTAAGTGTCAAAAACACTCTAATCTAACTCACATTCAAAGTCAGGCCCTACAACCCACTTACGATTTTTGTCCTTTATCACAATGGGGACTTAACCTCATTGGCCTCATTAACCCTCATTCCTCATAAAGATATCATTATATATTATCATTACTATTGAATATTTTACCAAATGGGTGGAATTTTTTCCCCTCATTTCTATATCATAGAAGAGATTTCATAGCAAATTCTTGAGCCTTGCATCATATTCATGGAAACTTTTAGACAATCGTTGGTTAATATCCTTAAGCGTGATAATGTTCAGTTATTCAAACTCACGAATGTGAAACTCTGCCAAGAAGACGATGTACAGAGTTTCATACTACACTATCATCTAATGTGAATCATACTTCATATACCATTTGTGTGTGTGAACTCATAGTTTACTCACAAACTAACTAGTCTTTCTATCTAAAGTAGTCATCCCCTTAGCTTGCCATAAGAGTTCAATTTTTTTTGCACATGTTCAATAACATCTTCTAATCCTCTGTACTTAGGAAAGTGGAGTAATATTTCATAGAAAATATGAGGTTCTTTTGGTGGTTTATTACCTTTTCTGGTATTTCTCCTACTTGGGGAAGAACCAAATCTTGACCCTGAACCTCCACCACAATTTCCTCCACTTGGGGAGGACCAAAACCTCCCGATCCTCCTTCCAGTGGAACTCTCGTATGTGCACCGGTGATAGAACTTGGTTGTGCACAAACACTCTGTGTTGGTATTACACCTATAATAATACTTCCATAGAGTATTGGGCTAACATGTTTTCCTTCTATTACACCTACAATACTACTCTCAAATATAAAAAAAATCTTTCTATCAAATCTTGTTAGGTAGTAGAGTCTGTTATCATATGTGCTACTTTTATCTATTGTGTTTCATGTCTGGAAACTAATACACTTATACCTATCTCACCTTCCCAATATGGAAATCCTCTATTTTGATCACATTCTTCTCCCTCACTATGATCATATTCTATCTAAAAATTTTAATCCTGACTACCATGCACAAGGGTTAATGTTCCAGGGTGGTCTAGATGTGCGCCAATGTTTCCCAAATCTTCACTAGACTCGCCTCCACCAAATGTCAAGGGGTTACATATACACCTTCCCAATATCATAGGGACATATTCCTATATACCCTCTTTTTCCTTAGGGTTCTCAACACCACCAATCATCCCTACTCCTCTCTATCTTAATGCCTCTTCAACCACCCTTTTTATACATCACTATATTTATGCATTCATTCTTCTCTCTCTTCTTCTATCTAGCTCAATGCCATCCTTTCCAACCCCTTCCCTTTTTTTTTTATGGAATGTGTTTAGATATCCATCAATAGGCTTTCCAATTCCAGTCCAATCAACAAGATTTTAATAACCATTGGAAGTGTGCATAAGTACGATCCTTTACGATCAAGAAGAAACTTGAACTCAACTTCCTCTAGGAATGAATACATAGAGATCACGTAATTTAAAATGTAATTTTTCAACACACGTTTCTACTAATGATCTACTACACATGTCCACATCTTATCCAAATCATCAAGTACTTGATACTTGTTTTGGTTCCACACGTGTCTCTTCCCCAATCGATTATTGTTGTTCTTCACATACAATGTCAACGAATCATGTAACTCCATATGAAATAAGTTGAAGAATGTCTTGTACATTGGATCACAAGGTCATCTTCGACCCATCTGTGTAGTTTGAAATTAAATTCAGTATTGTATCTTAGAGAAAAATCTTCTTCACCTTCGTGTATCCAACGTTTAATGTTCTCTAAAGATAGCTGAAATTCCATGTGTGCACCACATCTTGAGAGTCGGATTGAAAGAATTTCCTAGTAACAGAACTAAAATGTCGCATCGAATTCTAGCTCCAACAAAAAATTTCCAGGTGCACTATTACATCACCCAAGAAAATCCAAAGTTCTCACCCAAAGCGTGCAACTCTACCAAGTCCCTCCTTGTGTCTAACTACCAAGATGCATTTCCTACATTCATGGCTAATATATCATGTAAATATATCATAGGAAGAATATGAACTAATGTAACATTTGCAAGACAATTAAAAATAACCAAAAGAGATTTGTATTTCCATCATGATGGTTTACAATATTCAAATGCACATCCCTTCACTACACAAACTCATGCACAAGGAAGGACTTGCTATGGACTCTAACAACATTATAACTCGATCAAGGTTGGCTGATTAAATGGATAATTACAAGTATATATAGGGCGGTAACCTGTCCTTCACCTTTTTACATGATTTAATATAAACTTAGACCGCTCCTATACATAGCTTGCATTCTTTCACAACTTGCATTTCCTATATTTAAACATCTAGCTTGTGGCTCTCCATAAGCAACATACTTCCTTCTAGAAGATATTTTCATGTATTTGCGCTATAATTATCCTTGATTTAACCCTTCACTGTGTTATATTTATCTCTTCATTCATTATTTATCCTTATCCATACATGTGCTTTATCTTTTTTTGGTCGTGTTTTATCCACACTTTATTCTATTTTTATCTTTCCTTGACAATCACGTCAGCCCATGTATTTTCATATTTTTAGCCTTCCTTGGAAATCTAAAAAATTGTTGACTCTATGTTCCTACGTGCAAACATTTGTGCATGATATTGCATATCTCCCACACATACCTTTATGCATTGTTTCAAACCTTTTAAATACTTTGATCATGCTTCCGTGTGCACCCTTACCCACATCCTTCAACCTTCATGCATGTCTCATACTCAGACATTTTCTCCACCCATCAAATCTATTATCTTTATTGCAAACTAATATACCTCCTCCACATATCTTAATTTGATCATGATAAACAAATATTTAATGGAAATGTTTAATCCATTTGTATAAATTTATATCTTCCTTATATCATCCCTCATGGGACCAAGTCAAATATATACTCAATATAAATACTCCAAGTACTTATTCACATGCATTTCCTTCTAATAAAAATAATGTATATATTGAAACAAATGTGATAGTTAATCCACATGGATGAACTTATCCTTTAGTTGTGTCACCAATTCATCCCAAATATAGATCTTTTTTTTCCTCTATGTACTCTATTGGTATGTAAATATTACCACCCCAAATATGCATGACTCTTCAATGTAGTACAAGAAAATATTACCTTCATATGATCTTCCACACCTTCGTACTCAAAATAATTCTCCATTTTTGTGATCTATAAAAAGGGTTCTTTTGGATCGAAGATCTCATAATAGGTTGATACTTCTATATTTTTCTCATATCCAATTCTCATGGTTTTACATAAGAGTATATCATCCTTATTTTCGATGTTCTCTTCTTTAACATCCTAGTATTTAGGAACTATGTCAAAAATTTCATCATCACTTGTATCATCATCCACTCCTATAACTATTTTTTCTTATTTTTCATTTCCTCTTAACATGTTTGTACCCCTCTTATCATCTCAACCAAGACCAATTTTTTTATTGTTTTGTTTCTTCTTTCCATTCTCTATGTCATTTATACTTTCTTCTCAAACATGTACTAAATGGGGGATTTGAGGCAACATTGGACTATCTCCAAGTTTTGGGACTCAAACTGAGATAGAACTCTGGAGAAGGCCAACTTCCTCTTCCTACTCTTTACGTTAAAAATACTTCAAGAAATGGAAATGCAGCTACCTAATGCTAACCTATTATTCCAAGGGACTAGGGAGGGAGGAAGATGCATAAAATTAAAATCTTAGACTAAGGGAGATAATAGCAAAAATAACAAGGGGTGGAGACATTCCAGTGAGTGAAAATGAGATATAATGAAGGAAGGAAGGGAAAACAAGAGTTCCACGATCAAAAACAACATTCAAATTACCATTTTCGTAAAGCACAACAAATTTGAACCCTATAAGAATAACAAGATATGCACAATATATCTACAAATGAAATGAAAGCCAAATAATGCAATACAACACAAGATATGGAAGAAAGATCCACAAAACATGAATTGTATTGCCAAAAAGATGCATAATTAATTACAATGTAGAAAATAAGGTAAGAATCTCCTTGCAAAACATCAAATTCTAAGGCCTGCAACCCATAAAAATTCTGGGATAATTTTGATAAAGTTCCTTTGTGTTTCAGAACATCCCCCCCTCAATGTTCCCAAGCACTTACTTTTATAGAATTTTTGGAGAAGAGAGGGAGGTTTTTGACTATGTCTTAATGGTTTCAACCACCCACCTCCCAAAATCACCAATCAAAAAAGGAATAATGGGCACCCGACAAGCTCCAAAACACACCATCAAAAACATAAAGTGAAAATGTGGTGCCCATAGTTAATCAATTCTAGTAGTTGAGCTGACTGCAACTACACATTAATTTCCTAAACTATTTCTCCTCTTTTCTACAAATCAAATCCTACCAAAATATGATTTTGATGATGTCAGATTGAAGTGCTTGAGGATACTTTTCCATTGATATAAAAAAAATTATTTGGATATCTGGATCAAAATATATGACCATTCAAATATTTGCATGTTATGGAGCACAAGAATGTGACACGTGGCATCCCTTGATTAGCCTCATAGATTACATGTGCATTACTTTTCCTTTACCATGGGTCAGTTTTTTGTTGGCTTGCGAGGTCTAACTTTACTTCCCTTTTTATTTTATGTGTTATGATTTGTTCAAGTAAGTTTTTTCTTTTATGAAATGAAATCTAATAACATTACACCACGTACCTTCGCAGTGTCAGACCTTCATTATCCATTGTAAAGCATAGACCAATATAAAATCTCCATGTGTTCTTCGTAATTCACCTTTTAGATAAGGAACTTATTAGAGAGAGAAGAATATACCAATGAGAACATTCCACACCCTTCTGGATTATCAGTATTTTTATAGACCCTTCTAACAATTGCGACATATTTTCCAATGAGAAGGCTCCATGTTTTCTTATGTCAGATCTCCTTACCTTCTTTCCTGTATTTCATTGGTTTCTCCTTCACATCACAACTTCTATCTACATAAGACTTAAAATTATTGGCTACATAGAATGTTATCATGTGTCCACCTTGACCTCCCTTGAATTTCCAGACCCGAAGCCTTACTAAACTTGGTTTATTCCATGAACTTGAGATCTGCGAAATGCATCTACCTTGAAGTTTGCTGGAATGGTGACATGTGTCCACCTTTGGTCTTGATCTTTCATAATTTTTCATTACCTTTACCCACCATGTGTTCGTTGACCTTCCTTGATCTAAGCTCGGACTCAAATTGTTATTGAACTTGGTTTATTCTATAGACTTGAAATGTTTGGCTGATTTTAAATGTTTCATAGTACTTTGAAAATTGGCAAGGTATTTGGATGTTTGGTGGGTTCACCAAGTGTAGTGTGGCCTCCAAATTTTAACATTTTCTCTATGGCCTTAACTTGTTTCCTGCAGATTTAATAAAAACCCAAGTCCTCGACCAATGCTCCTTCGTCTCATGGGCTAGGAGAACCCACGGAACACTAGGTTTCTGCACTCTGTGGTAAACTGAATCAACTTCCCATAATTTTGTTACAGAAAAATGGCTAAGTCCATTTTGATGAGTTATCCAAACTTGCAAGGGGTGCAAATTTAGGATAACAGTTTGGTGACCTCTAGGGGTAATTTTCCTACTAAATTTGATCAGTATCCTTAGTGCATCTATTGTGCATAGAGTCAAGCCCGAAACTTAAAAAAACTAGTCAAAAAATGAATTAGCTTACCCCTGAGCCGTATAAAGCATGAATGAGCTTAGAAAGGCCTAGAAGATGCCTTGGTTGCTCTCGAAGCTATATTTTTGGGATTTTTTGATATATTTTGCAAACTATTCCAAAAATATGAAATTTATTACTAAGGAAGAAGCACAAAGAACTCTAAACTAAATATGGTCTCGAGTACTTAAGAGTATGCATTTAAAGACTGCCCCATATTTGATTCTAGCCATAAAACCTTCTCTAAAATGAACTATGCAATAAAAACAAGGCACAAAATTATGTACAAAATGGAAAATCATACATGCTTCAAGTAAAGCATACAGAGTGTGCACAAGAACTTTTGTAAAACAAACATGCCTTATCAGTAGAACAATGTGTTGCAAGAATATGGAGGAATGAAAATAATCTAATATGTACATGATGCAATAATACAATTCAATGGAAGTGTTTAAGATAAATCCCATTAACTAGGATTTGTAGTGCATTTCCATCAAGGTCTGATAACTCAAAAGAGTTAGCTTCTTTGCAAGCACTGATGACATAAGGTCCACTCCAAATTGGATAAAATTTAGTGTGACTCCCTAGTTTAGCTCTGTCATCATCCCATTTCAATTCCAAGTCACCAATCTTAAACATTTGAAATCTGGCCCTTTTATCAAACCATTGTTTGGTTGATTTTTTATGTTTTTATAATCTTATAATGGTAGAATTCCTCAGTTCTTCAAGATCAACCAATTCTACCATTATGATTTATCTTTGATCTTTCCCTTTGATTTCCAATTGTTGGGTTAGTTCATGTAATAGAAATTCAAGTGACAAAGGAATCCTAGCTTCTTTTCTATAGACAAATATTTAAGGGGGAGTGCTAATTTCCTTCTTTATTGTGATCCTATCAGCCCAAAGAGCATTTCTCTCCTTGGTGTGTCATTGTCTTTGATTGATATCCATCATTTTTTTCATGATCCTAATCAGGTTCTTGTTAGTGGATTCTACCAAACCATTACCTTGAGGGTAATATTTGGAAGAATTCTTCAAATAAATACCAAGTCCAAGAACCCAATCCAAAATTTTAAATCCTAAGAAAGCTTTTGCATTTTCAGAAATAATAGTTTGAGGGATACCAAACATTATCACAATGTCTTTATGCAAGTCCAATATAACTGACTCAATTGCTTCCTTCAATGGCATAGCCTTGGTCCATCTGGTAAAGCAGTATGTTGCTATCAAAACCCATTTATGATGAAGGAATCATGTTAATGAAATCAATACGTCATTGGGAAAATGGATGATATGTTTGAATTAGATGAAGCAAAAGGGCAGACAACCTCTTCTTACGAGTGAAGAAAGAACATTCCTTGTGTTTTATGACCCATTTGTGAGAATCAGAAAATAATATGGGCCAAAAGTAAACTGCTTTCAACATATTCATTGTAGTAGCTTTGGAAGAGAAATGTCCACTAAAAAAATTCATGAAATTCAGCTAAAACCTTGTCTACTTTCTCACCTTAAATGCACCTTAGCAAAACCCCATCAATATTTTTTTTGAACAAAATCCCATCAATTAATGCATATGGGATGGACTAAAGCCTTATATGTCTCCATTTGGTCTTGTTCAATCCAGAAGGATAAGCACCAGTAGACAAAAAGGTTGCCATATCACCAATCCAGGTGTGATTACTGATTACATCTCCTTTGTCCTACTGAATTTTAGTGTTATGTGGAAGTTCTTCATTCATGAAGGAGGTTTTCTGATCTTCTTTAGCATCTAAATCAAGCTGCTCACAAAGTCCTCTACCCCTTACTAGTTTTGTGGCCTTGATAATCACGTCATACTCCATTATCTTAGTCACCCATATAGTTCTTTTATCATTAATTATTGCTCCCATAATGAATTCTCTCACATTGGAATCTGAGACCAAAACTCTAATATGATTAGTGGAAATCATACTCTTGAATTTCTTTGGAGCCCTCGTGATGGAAAAAACTTTTTTTTAATGTGACTATACTTTAATTCATAATCCTTTAACATTTGAATGAAGAAATCCACTTGTTGTTCCATTCCTTTGTCACTTTGTTGAGTTAAAACCGCAGCAATACTAAATTCAGCTCCATATGCATATAAAATGAAATTTTTAGCATAGTTAGGATTAACAAGTGTAGGAGCTTGAGAAATATCTTGTTTCATCTTGGTAAAAATATCCTTTCCTTCGGCTATCCATTTGAAAATTGAATCCTTCTTGAGCATAAGACTAATAGGCCTGAACAATCTTACAAAATTGGGAATGAATCACTTAACAAAGTTAATTTTTCCCAAGAATGATTGTAAGGATTTCTTATGAGTTGGCAAGGAGTGTGAGAGAGAGGATGGTTAAGATTCTTTCTGAATCAATGGCAATTCCATATTTTGAAAAAATATTCCCCAAATGATTTCCCCTAGTGTAGTCACAAAATCACGCACTTACTACTAGAATTATACTGCCAAGTATGTTGTTCTATATATGGATCTTGCATAAAAAAGTTTTCACTAATGACCCATCCCCTAGTCTTGTCGTCATTTTAGTTGGTCATTGTCATTATTTTTCTTGCATAGTCATCACTTACTTCCATATTTACGATCATCTCCTAAGAATTCTTATCTATTTTTATTCACTCAGTTGTCGTCTCTAGTCTCTAACTGAGGCTCCTAGAAAGGGATTAGGGCACCCCGGGCACCCTAGTCCTCATTTTTAGGTGCCTTGGTCCTAGTTACATTTGGTTCTCATTTAGATGTTTGAGGTCTATCTTTATGATGTTTCCTCCCATTCCCCTAGATACTAGTTGGCATGTGAGGTCATTAGTGTCAAAATTTAAGCAAGAGATCCCTATATACACACAACATACATAATAATTTGTGGGTAGACTATTTTCTACTAAGGGTTGGCTATCTACATAGAGCAAGGGAATATATTTGGGAACTATTTTACATCACACACTTCATAGGAAAGGGAATTCTATTCTATTTGATCCATCATTTTTGCATTCTATCTAGCTATTTCCCACTATCTCTGCGTCGTTGGTGCTAGGGCATCTTAGGAACATTATTGTACACACAATCAAAAAAATCTACAATGGATTTGAGATGTAGTGGAGTGCTTAGTTGTAACTCCATCATTATGGCCACTAAGGACAGTCTGACCCCTTCATATGCATGTTTTGTTTTTAGGGATTTGATGCTTTGTGTGGGGTTTTGTAGGTGATTATTCATTATAGGTTCATGACATCATCAGCAAAGTTAGTGCGACATCAACACAAAAAAAGGTGAGTTATTACGAAGACCTAGCAACCAACTCAGACTCCGGTTCTAAGATGTCCTGCAGAACAGGGCACCCATATTCTAGACCACGGTGCCCCAGGTGACCTAAGCCTCCCCCAAGCACGCCAATCTAGCTAGATCTACCCCTGTTATAACTTCTTGAGGTGTGTTACAACACTTTGTTCTTCATGTTCATCATCCCTCTCAGTCCCAGATCACTACGAGGTAAGTTACTTTCAATTTCGTACATTTTTCCTCCTATTTTAGTTATTTCATTTCATTTAATATATCAAATAAAATATTTAGTATTCATACTTCAGTTTATAATAGTTATTACATTATTATACTTCTTATATTCACTCAAAATCCATATTTTAGTTAATCATTTTAGTGAAGCTGTAATTTATAACAATTTTCCCTAGGATCCACTTCAAACCCTAATGGTTAAGGATAGTTCCTCTCCTCTTAGCCCATCATGTCTCATTTTAACATCAATCCCATATATGATGAGGCATTTTTCACTGATCTCACGGCTCTCTATAGTAATTTTACTATGTCAAATTATATCCAGCAAAAAATCTTAGCTGGTGAACAATATGTACCTATTAGTTTTGAAAATTCTCCCATCGGAATTAGTATAGTCTCGGGTCCAATAGAATTTACATTTTATACACCATGTTATATGACTACTAGTGATCATCTTTTTGATCTTTCTAAGGAAGTTCTGATGATTCTCTTTTTGATTACATGCTTGGTATTGACAATCACTCACATCTAAATATTGATTCTTCTTCTAGTTAGACCACTACTATAGTTCCATTTCGTGATTCTCCTACTTTTGATCTTGCTTCTCGTGATATATCTCATACTATTTTGCATACTCTTTCATATTATGTTGATGATCCTAATGATACCATCCTTAGTGAAATTCTCATCTCTAAGTCTCTATCTGATGTTGATGAAGTGGTTGATAGCCATGGTTCTCCTTCTTTTCATACTTCCAAGTGTGAATCTCTTACTTCATTACTACTTTATCCTGAGATTGCATCTATCACCGTGCATGAGTCACCTACACTTATTAATTTTTATTCTCTAAGAATTTCATCTCCTCATATCACATCATCTACATCTATTACTTCATATTCTCCTTTTATCATTATATCTCCATCGGTTGCTTCACCTCCTAGGGATATTTCTGATGCTAGTCCTACCATTTTTATGGATGTTCCATCTCCTTCATCTCTTATAGCTTCTGTAGTACCTACACCTAGTGTTCCTTTAGCATTAGAATCTCCTTTATCTTCTCTCGATGTTCCTATGATCACTCAAAATGGCAAGTTACAACCACTTAATACAATATTTCCATCTTCCACTATTCCTTCACACGAAATTTTTTCCCTTATGCATGTCGTAGGTCACTTACAATCTTATCTTCAGTCACTCACCTTAGAAATTAGGGCTTATTATGCTTCTATTGATAATAACTTATTACATGGTAACCCTATCCCTAAGAATATTCATAACTCTACATTTCCTAAGGAATTTTGCATGCCTTCATTCACATGTTTTGATGGTATTGGTTACCTTCATGCACATCTCCTACATTACCGCATGGCTATGGCCTCCTATTTTAATGATAGATTATTTCTTAAGAAATTTCGATACACTCTTACTAATGAGGCTTTACAATGGTACACTCATCTTCCATTTGGGTCTATTAGCACTTACTATAACATGGAAGATGCTTTTCTTCAAAATTTTATCATCAATAATGGCCCTAGAGTTACTTATGACCATATACCTAGTTTACATCAAGGAACAACAAAACCTATCGAGGATTATATCTTATGATTCAATGCTTGTATGCATCAACTCCAACCTATTGATCTCGAGAAGTAATTCATTTTCTGTCATGGTTTGATTCCCACACTCAAGCAAAGATTGCAATATGACACATGTGATTCCATCATAAAATTTTTCTATAAATTCATTGACCTAGAATAGGATCTTCTTGCGACACATATCATTGATCCCCCACGTATCTCTACTACTATTGTATCATCTAGTTCTCCTCCATTTCCATCAATTGAGCCTCCTACAAAATCTCTATCTTAACTTACCAAACAAGGTCAACCTACTACATCACAGAAGCATACTTCTTTTCCTCCACTATAGGATACTTCTTAGCATCCCTAGATTTTACCCTGAAATATGGGACTACCCCTTTTATAAAAAAAATAGTTCGTTTCAAGTAATGGGTCATTTTGTGGTTGTTTTTCCTACATTTGTTTGCATTACTCTAAGGTATTCCTAGAGAGACATAAAAGCCAAATTCCCTAAGTACCCATATGTTAAAAATCACTCTATCCCTTTGTCAGACCTTGTCTACAAGTGTTTTATTTATTTATTTATTAAATAAATAAAGTTCTTTCAAAAATAGATTGAGCTAAAATTGGAGGATTTATGTTATATAAAGCACTTCACCCCATCATTATTACCACAAAATATTCACCTGGGGGGGAAGAATTTTTACAAATCAGCTAATCAAAGAATTTTTTCGAGCAATTTCCCATAACTTCTTTTGTTTTGTTTTATTTCTTTTTGTCTGTGTTTTGGTTTTTTTTCTTCGGAAATTCTCGTAGCCTATTCATTCTTCTTGCCAAATATTTCCCTAGGCCTAGGGTTTTGAAAAATATATCCAGTCTTTTTTTACTAATCTTTCTAAAGGTGATCAGAGCTTGGGATTCTTTCAAAAGATTGCAAGAAGTCACTTGGTCCAAAAAGGTGCAAAAATGGATTTTATGAAAATAATAAAAGTATTGTCATCAATGCATAAAGATCAAGAAAATATTCACTTTTAGAGAAAACAACACCTAAGACAGAGCCACATAATGAAAGTTATGGCACGTGCAAGTTTTTACCGCTACATCTTCCCGGAACCTTTCCAAAAATGGAAAATTTTATTATTTCCTTCTATTTTCTTCAGCAAAAATCCAAAAGAGGAAAGAAATGCGGTCTTTATGTCAGTTACAATTTTCAAGACTACCTTCTGCATCTAATTTGCACGTTGCCTTTAGTGACGAATTTTCACGCAATTTTAAAGGCATAAGTCATAATGCAAGTCACACTTTTGGAAAAGAGCTATATTTCATGTAAGTCAAACTTTTTGGAAGAAATACTTTAAGATGCCAGTGGGAATTTTGGCAGTGGCAAGAAGGTGGGAATTTTTTGCCTACCTAGTATGTTACTTTTTCCCATCAAGTCAAATCACTTAAGATGTCAATGGGAATTTTGGAGGTAGCAGGAAAGTTGGAATTTCTTACCTGCCTAGTAGGGTGAAAATTCCCATTATGAAAGTCAAGTCACTTAAGTGAAAGGCGGTAACTTATTTCCTACCTTGCGGGGTGAAAATTCCCATTATGAAAGTCAAATCACTTAAGTAAAAGGTAGGAATTTCTTGCCTACCTTACAAGGTGAAAATTCCCATTATGAAGGTCAAATCACTTTAGTGAAAGACAGGAATTTATTGCCTGCCTTGCAGGGTGAAAATTCCCATTGATTTGACTTCCCATTTTTAGCAATTCCTCTTGCCAAAAAGTGTGACCCATTCTGGCATAGCTAAATGCTTAAAAGCTGACTTTTTTTATTAATTGTTGAGAAGCATCCAATTTTGGCACCTAGGGTTGGAGAAGATTTCTTTTTATTATTCAAAGAATATGCATGTTGATGTGAGTGAAAAAGTGAATAAAATAATATTTTTAGCTTGCTTGGCATGCAAGAAAATTCTAAAAATAGAGGACAAGAGGATTTATAAGCAGATTTTGGTGATGAAAATTGAGTATTCGTGCCATAGACTCCGTATTTGTCTAAATCAATTGCAGTTATTCATCACAGGTGCTCATATTGGTGAAAGGAAGTCAAAATAAATATCTAATACATTTAATGTATCTTCAGAATCAGAGGAAGAAATAGATCTAGATATCATAATTGTAAATGCTTCTGGCAAAAATCCATCCACTTGTTTCTAATGCAGCCCATGTGGAATTCATTGCATGGAAAATTCCTTTCAGAAGCTTATGCATGTGCTCCTAATATTCCAGTTGAATCCTTCATTGAATTTACTTGTGTTTCCCTTCACCCGGAGTGCTTTCCAAAATTTAAAATTGCTCATATGCAATTAAAAATAAAAGATGATGAGTTTTGTCTAAATTATTTATGACAAACATTGCATTATGCATATACTGGAGAAGAATTGCAAAAGGTTCTTTTTATTTCTCTTATTTTCCTTGACAAAGTAATTGAGTAATCAATTAAATTGTAAAACTTAAGTGATTGGTTTAAAATCCGTTACTTAAAGTTACTTGAAGAAGTCAATTACTTGGAAATAGGTCGTAGACATGCAAAATAGAAGGTTTTATTTTCACTTATAAATCATGCATGTCATGCAAAGAGGAATTCTAGGAGGAATATTTCTAGTTGTATCCTTTTCTATAGTTCTGCATGTGGCAATTTATTAAAAGATTCCTATTTGTAATTGCCCTCTACACACTATAAATAGAGGAAGAGCCTACGGGTTAAAGGATCAAAATTTTTAATCAGCATTCTTGTGTTCCAAAATTTGAGCTTAAACCCTTGATATCTTTCTGAAAGCTAAGGAATTGAAAGGAGGTAGATTTATGAAGAAATTTATGTCAATGTTGCATTTGTTTCTTGCTTCTGTGTAGATCTTTGCATAAACTTTGTGTTATCTCATATCTAGATTTGAAACTTTCCTTTTCTTTAAATTTTGTATTGTGATATTTTTTTGTTTCATCAATGTGCATGAGACCAACTCTGTGAAATATTTGTTGGATTGCACATCTTATTTTCTTTCTTCCTGGATTCAATTATTTCCCCCTTTTGTAAATATTTCTTTACAGCTACTTACTTGCTGCAGAATTGCCTAGCTATAGCTCATGACTTTGTAATTAAAGTAAAACCCATAAACAATCACTCAGATCCATAATTGATGAAAATCATACACGTGAGCCTCACTAGTAAATGAGGGAGATTTATCTCATGACTTCCTAGGTTTTTGGGTGTGAAGAAAATCTAGCCAACATTTCTCCTTCTACTTTATTTTTTTCGTGTGAGACATTGCACTTCTCTCATCACACTTGACCACATGATGTGTTGCGTACTTTACTTGACATGCATCTAATTCACTTACACTCCAACCAATATTATCCACAACATCATCTACAATGTGAGCATGATCAACCTTATAGTAATTATCATCGCATAAATGACCATAAGGAGAATGATGGCTTCGCTCTTCATGATATATTGCAATAATTAGAGGATAAGGGCATCATTTCCTTTGGCTCTCGTTCACGTGATAAGTCCATAACTCCTCTACCTTATCATCAAATTTTCATTTTGGTTGAGTCATCTCCTCCATCTGATGCTTAGGTTATGTCTCATCCATCATCACAATTCTCCACTCATGTGTGCTCTCCACCGCATCCATCCATCGTTACACCATTGCATCCAATTTGTCTATCTCATCAACCACATCATTCTAATACTTCATATTAGCTTCCCCAAACCTCCACATCTATGCATCCTACTACTACTCTACATGATATTATGTTTGGATCATACTTTCACACCACATGCTTCCACCACTTCACGCTGCCTCCGTCTTTAGTAGGTAATTATTATCACCTTACCCCCTAATGACACACTTGTCTTCTTATGGTTCTTACATGACTGTTGAGGGATTTTCTATAATAACCTCTCATCACGTGCTTCATTGATTCATATAGTGCACTCAATAATTTCCTGATAACACACTTTTTCTTTACACGGTTCATTCTTGACTACTGAGGGGTCTTAAGTAAATGAACATTATCATATCTATGCTCGAGGGCATCGCTAATATTCTCCCCCTATATTCAACATACTAACAAATTACAATCAGATCACATTATCACGTCAACAAGACTCCATCACAATAGGTTATTTTATGTATCACACATCATCCATACTCAGATCAATTCTGCTATCATCATTACACTAATTACATATTACAAATCCAATCACTAAACATTAATATCACTCAATTCATTAAGCATCATATCTAGCAAAAAAAATTACATGATATACATCAATCATAGTAAACACCACCTCATCATTACATTAATAAACATCAACAATGTCTAAGATATTACACTAGTCATCACTTAATCATACATCATCAATCACATCATAACATCATGATACATGAAAAATGGAAATCATCATACACCAATAAAATTATCTATATATATCGAGTACAATCATAATTACAAAAACATTTCATCACTGGGGGGAAATTTCCCTACATCGTATACATCAATACAAATCAAATCTCATCATCACTATCACTCTCAGGTACTATGAGAGATCTAGAACTCGACACCTCACCACTAACTCTACGTCATTGATCTCGACCTTGATACCTCTCAATCTACCTCTGTAGTAGTGTGATATTGGTAGACTACTCTGTAAACTAATGTTGCAACTTGACATAATGTACAAACACATCTTGCACCAAGGGACCATGATTTTCCACCTCTCTAGCTTTTCAATTCTTCTCATGTTCCTCATTCCTATCACCTAACAACACATTACACGTCATTGGTGATATGACCATTGACTCAAAAAAATGGACATCTTCACCCACAATTTCGTCCACACACTCTAGCATCCCTTCAGTCGTAAGTAGATCACTCGGCACATTCCTCGTCAATGTATAGATGGATGTGTCCACTATCAAGGACTAATATGTGTCACCCACAAAACAAATAGAACAACGCATTAGACAACCATCATTATCACATAGGAAAACAAAAAAAACACAAAACATAACTATGCCAATACTCACGCTCTGTTATAGTTGTTGCTACATCATCATGGGCATGGGCTTCCCCCTCTCCTCCTCCTCCCTATGGTAACCCCCTATGTTTTTGAACAATGGGAATAATAATACCCACCGATGTTATGCCCACCATGTGTGGTACTCCTCTGTACACCCCGTATCATCTAAATCTATCGACTCTATCACTGCATTTTCCTCATTTGGTCCAGGAGGTACTAGATGCTCTCCAGTGGGCCTTGGTCTAGCCTCAGCCCTCCTCAATGATTTAATGTCTCTCAACCATATATATGGATCTAAGGACATGTCCTAATCCATGCCAAACTACCATGATACCCTCTATACCTAGAATAACTCAACTACCCCTAGAAATTGATCCTCCAACCACATAGTCCTATGTATGCATCACATCTCTATAGCATCCTCTAGCCATCCTCCATAATCTCGATATGGCCTCCATATAACTACCTTAGTCCCCATCCTATCTATCAATTCCATGTAGGTATCAGTATCCATCTTACACCCACACACACCAACCCACCTCCTTGTAAATATATTTGGCCTAGCCCACTCTACTAGTGAACCTCCAGATGGCCTTAACACTATTAAATGCTCATATGCCCATACATGCAATACTGTACTATCTTATATCCCACCTCTGTGCTTTTCCTGAGTAATTATGTATATATATTTATACAGGTGAGCCAACAAACATCATGCCCACGCATATCTAGTGCTTTCCTCATCTATCCAGTTGCATATATTGTGCATCTTATATAAGATGCCCACTCCACCTCCCTCTACTGCAATAGATGAAGCAATAACAACATCTATGAATTTAGATAAGCGTGGAACCCCTGACCTCAAAATCACATCCAAACTAATGTGGGCCTTGATAGGTACTTGAATCCCCATAAAATACCATCTAGGGGCCCGCATCTGTCTCTCCATATCCTCCAACGGCATAACTTGTACTCTGTCCCCAACAACTAGTAATTATAATATGTGATATACATCCTCCCATGTAACTATCATCTAACTTTCATCCTCCCATGTAACACCATCTCTCACATAATGATGTCAACATAGGCATATTGTGGGCCACATCCCCCATCCACGGTATGTGCTGCAAGCCGACACGGTCCATAACATCCCAATCATCGTCTGACAAACCTAGCCCAAGAAAAGTACTCAACTAATGACCACCACGAAACTCCCTCGAGTGAATATCCCTCTGCACACCACAAAATGACAAAAAATGCAATGTTATAACACTATATAAATCCAAAGACACTCACTTATCACATTGCTATACACTAGAAATCTCATTTTCACCATTATAGACCAAATACACACTCTCTGGACTGGGGCACCCAGGAGCAAGACACTAGAAGTCTGAGAGCTCTTATCCAAGGGGCCACTAGCTCACTCACTACTCTTTTCCAGGTCTAAAACTTCGAGAATAGTCACAATCTCAAATTTACAAAAAAATTTAAAAAATGACTACTATACACTCATTTTTCGAAAAAAAATAGGACACTTACAAACTCCTCCATCGTACATGATGCTATGGCGGTCACCACCATCTCAAATTGGCTAGGTATTTCTCCTCTCACTTGCGGCATCCTTACACACTCAAAGCTCACTATCACACTTGCACAAAAGACAAATGAAGTGACTAATCACTTTTTCACCCTACTTTTACATACCCATTTTACTATAGTCATTATTTCGCAATCATTGTCTCAATTAATACACACCACATGATTTTTTTCATATCTTGAGTGTTTTTTCTCCAATTTATACACCATTTGTGGTGTTTTTTAGAATGTTATCCATCATCATTCCATACACAGAACACGTGGGTTATATCTCCTCACTAATGTATTTCACTCAGTCTATTCACATTTTGGATATTTCTATCATACTCTATTTATTTTGTGCTTACCTTCGGCTTAGAGTTCATTCTTATCATTGATTTCCCTTTCACCAAAAGGGGGGCATACCATCTGGGTCATCTTGTAATTCCCCTTACGCATCTATGTGATCAATCAACACTACTAATTCTTCATTTTCAAACATTTACTAATGCACCATGTGACATTTCATCACTTCACCCTAATGACCTAACCTGAGGGAAACAAACATATAATTTCTCTATGCGATATTACATCAATTCCCTTTAATGACCTAACCTGGGTGAAAAGTGTGATTAAAATCTATCCATGCAATATTTCATCTAATTCTAGTGATTTCACCTAATGACCTAACCTGGGGGAAAGCTAGCATAAAATATCTCTACGAGTAACCAATCACGACAATCAATCAATCCATCCATCAATTTGTTAACGTTTCTAACAACTGAAATCATACCATTCAATCAATACAATACAACACAATTAACCTCCTAGATGACCTAACTTGGGAGTTACATGCATTATTTTCCTAGATGAAATAACTTGGAAGCCATCATATATTTTCGTGTTTGCTTCCAGATGACCTAACTTGGAAGCCATTATATAGTTTTTTGTTTGCTTCTAAATGACCTAACTTGTAAGCCATCACATTTTGGCGACACCTGTGGAGTGGGGGAAAGATTTTATTTCCTATTTCATTCCTATATGGGTCAATTGTTTGATCAAGATTATTTTGATCCAAAACCCACAAAATTTTAATCTGAGTTCGTCTGCAGCAGCTAGATATTGAGGGTGTAGTTATAGGTTGGAGAATAACACACCTTTATCCCTACACTCTTCCTCTAGTGATAAGACGCCCAAATCCTCTAGTTGATTTTTCGTATACACGTAAATCGGGTTGGGAACTGATCACTCCCTACCCCATCTCTTCATCATCATACAACATTTGAAATCATCAATCATCCAATATGACAATCATCACTCACATCTAGTGTACTTCATCATGATATTATAATTTTTGCTACGCTACATAGATCGACATGTTGATCCATAGTTTAGCACGTTATATGGTTCTTTGGACACACTTTTCTACAACATATGTATATTCTTCTATAACATGGGATTCTTTAGATTTCTCTCAAGTATGCATGTCTAACTACTTTATGTCATTGAGCTTTCGCTCACCAACATAAATTGGGGGAAAATGTAGTCAAAAAATCACACACCTACTACTAAAATTATACTGTCATGTATGTTGTTTTATATATGGATCTTACGTAAGAAATGTATTCACTAATGACCCATCATGTAGTCTTTTCTTCAATCTAGTTAGTCATTTTCAATTTTTTTTCTTGCACAGTCATCACTTAGAAAATTTTGGTCACCTCTTAAGGAGTCTTATTTGTTGTTATTCACTCATTTTTCTTCTCTAGTCTCTGACTGGGGCACCTAAAAAGGAATTAGGGCACCCTAGTCCTCATTTCTATGCACCCTGGTCTTAGTCACACTTGGTTCTCATTTAGATGTTTGATGTCAGTCTTTATTAATTTCCCTCTCATTCCCCTAGGTACTATTCAGTATTTCGGGTCATTAGTGTCAAAATTTGACCAAGAGATCCCTATATAAACACAACATACATACTACCTTATGGGTGGGCTATTTTCTACTAAGGGTTAGTTATCTACATTGAGCAATGGACTACATTTGGGAACTATTTTGCATCACACCCTGTATAGGAAAAGGGAGTCTATTTTGTTCCATCCACCATTTTTTTATTCTATCTATTTCCTGATATCTCTACATCATTGGTGCTAGGACATCTTAGGAACATTATTTCACACACAATCACATAGAACTACATTGGTTCTGAGATGTAGTGCAATGCTTAGTTATAAGTCCACCATTTTGGCCGTTAAGGATAGTCTGACCCCTTCATATGCATCTTTATTTTTTGGGGATTTGATACTTTGTGTGGGGTTTTGTAGGTGATTCTTCATTGTATGGCAATGGCATCATCAGTGAAGCTAGTGTGATATCCATAAAACAAAAGGTGATTTATTGCGAAGACCTAGTGACTAATTCAGACCCAGGTTCCAAGTTTTCCTTTAGACTAGGGCACCCCATGTGCCCTAATCCTCCCCCAGGTGCCCCAATATGGCCATATTTTCCTCTGATGCAACTTCTTGAGGTGTGATCCAACACTTTATTCCACCTGTTGTTCATCCCGTTTAGTCCCAGATCAATGTGAGGTAAGTTACTTTCATATCAGTACCTTTTTCCTCTTATTTCAGTTATTTCATTTCACTTAATATATCAAATAAATTATTTAGCATTCATATTTAAGTTTGTATTAGTTATTACATTGTTGTACTTCTTATATTAACTCATAAAATCCATATTTTAGTTAATCACCTAGGGACTGTAAAGTTACATTTCTTGGGATTAAGAGACACCCCAAATTCCCTACATCTCTCGAATACCTTCTCGAGATGGCTGATATGATCTTTACTCTTCTTTGAGAAAATGGCAATATCATCAGGATAGACAAGAACGAATTCATTGATATACCCATTGAAAGCAATATCCATTGCTCTTTGGAATGTAACACCTACATTTGATATACGAAAAGGAATTTTATGATATGCATAAGTTCCCTATTTAGTAGTAAATGTAGTCTTGTATTGATCCTCCTCCCTAACCTTGATCTGATTAAAACCTGGATAGCCATCAAGCATAGAAAGACTTTTAGGTCTTGATAGTGTCTGTAGAATCTGCTCCATAGAAGGTAAAGGATAATGATAATTCAGGGAATATTTTTTCAAATCCCTTAAATCAATGCAAATTCTGATTTTCCCACTCTTCTTTCTCACCAGGAAAAGATTTTCCACCAATATAGATTACTTTATAGGAAAATCTATCTTGGCCTCTATGATTTTAGATAACTTCTTCCTCATGAGGGGCTCTATCTTAGGATTAACCAACCTTTTCTTTTTCCTAATTAGATTTACATTAGGATCAAGATCAATGGAATGTTGGACAATATTAGGATTAAATCCCTTTATATCTTCATAATCCCATGAAAATACATCATTGAAATTTTAACACAAGGAAATAAAAGCTTGTTTCTCATTCTTATCACATACCTTCCCAAGAAGAAGTTCCTTTCCTTGTGCAATAGTGACTGATTGACAGTATTCTTACCTTGTTATATTTTTTTTATTTCCTCTAAATTCATCATCAATACTAAAAATTCACCAAATGACCAATCCCTTTGGCAATTTAATTGTGTTCAACTGAATAATTTGGTCATCATAAATGTCATGCAAATCAGATTACATATTTGAAGAACATTCAACTTCATTCTGAATGAATTGGATAATTTTTTCATCTCTATCAAATACTTGCAAGCCAGTTTCATTTTCTAGAATGGAAGGCTTGAATACCACCTTGATGTGTTGCACATTTCCTTTAACCAAATCTTTAGCATGTGAAAATTTTGAACCAATGGATGCCATCTGGTCTGCTTCTTCATTCCACTTCCTTGGAACCACTTATAGGTTGAGAGCATAAAAACCCTCCAAAAGGTCCCAAACTTTGTCTTTATAATCCTTTAAAAGCTTATTCTTTGTGGAAATCTTCCCTCTCACTTGGTGGAAAACCAATGTAGTGTCCCTATAAAGCTTCAATGCCTTTATTTTCCTCTTTTCTGCAATCAGAAGACCATGCACCAATGCCTCCTACTCTGCTATGTTATTAGAGCATGCAAATTACAATCTATGGGCAAAGAAAAACTTCTCATCCATTAGATAAAAGCACAACACCTTCTCCATCTCCATTTCTTCTTCTAGAACCATTAAAGAACATATTCCATAATCCAAAAGCACTATCCTTTGCTTGCTTGAGTGGTGTAGGTAAAGTAGGTCCTTCTTCAAAAATGCAGTAAGTACTAAGACCATTTTTAAAATTTTCATCATAAATATCCCATTCATAGCGCTCTTCATCCCATTCATCTAATATGAGGTCGAAGTGGTCTTATCTTCTAAAATCAACTCACACTCATGTCTATCTTGTATAAGATAATTTGATTGAGGAGGGATAGGATTATAAGACTCAATATGCTAACAAAATATGGGTTCATCTTGTATGGTAAATCTTTTACCATATGTATTCCTCAAGAGCATATTAGTAAAATCTAAAGAAAAATAGCCACTTACTTTAGCTATGAAGTCTCTTAACAGGAAAATGGAAAATATGGGCAGAAATTCAATCACTAATATGTCATGGGTTATAGTTAGGCTCGAGAAAGCATCAAGTGTTAACTCAAGATCCCTAATCACTCCGAATACATCAACAATTGACCGATCAAGTTACAGGACTCCTTTAGAAATAGGATTGTACTTAAGACCTAGGACATCAACAATCCTTTTGGGTATTACAGAGTTGTTAGCCTCCGAATCAATCATACAATTATGCACCAAGTGTTTTCCCACAATTAATGACATAAAATAATGGGGTCCTAACAACTTTTTTTACATGTTCTTCTTTTTCTCGACATACTTTAATAGCAACATGATTCTTCTCCACCATTGCGCCAAATTTGGGAAGTTGTTTAAGAGCTTTGTATAGGAGTTCTCACTATGATAGAATAGCTAAATCATCCCACATTCACATTGCTTTTCTTCATTTTCTCAATAATGTTAAAGGGAAGGCCCATGGGATTCTGAATTTGTAGCACATTGTTATCCTTTATCTATTGTTGAAATGTTGGAATGGGCACCTTTGGCTGAACAATAACTTCCTTGTCTAAAATAGGTCTACTAGGAAACTCAGGAAAAAAAAAATTATCTGTTCCAACTTCCTTCTCCTTGTTGACGCCATTACCTTAACTAGAAGAATATGAAGGTTGAGACTCCAACATCCTTTTCTTATACCTTGTATTATCAACAACATTAGTCTGATGTCTACAAGAACTGCCCATTGTTTGATTTATTTCACATAAGTCATCACCCCAAAGAACATGAGATTGATGTTAGGATTGACCTCTTGGACTCCCTCCACATTAGGCTTGGTTGCTTCTACCTATGGTTCTTGTTGATTGGAAGAATTTTAAATCATCACCATTTGAGCATGCAATGCATTTGCACAAATAATTTGATTATGTGGTTGGTTGTATGGGAAACACCATTTTGTTTCTTGTATTACATTATTCTACACTAGAACCAATGTTTGACTTGAGCTAGCAGTAGGAAGACAATGAGGAAGAGTGATTGTTGCTAGTGTAAGAGATGCATTTTGACCCTTCCACCTATTATTTAGATGATTTTACCCAAATATCTTATTAGGTTGTTGATTCCTAAATGGCTGATAACCTTAGTTAAATCCTTGGTTTGAATATTTCCTTTGGTTAGAATAATTCTTATAAGATTAGGCTTGTTGTTTTTCTAAGGATATGACTGTGTTGGATATATTTCTAATTAAGGCCTTTATGTCCTCATCCTCCTTTTTCTGTACAAGAGAATAAGATGTGGAGGAAGTGGGTTGAGGATCCTACTTAGGAATAGGAGCAACAGAAGGCTGAGCATCTTGATGAAATTCATGGTACAAGGGCATGGGTGGTCTAGGATCTAATTTCCTGGCTTGTATTAGACAATATTTAGCCCTAATGGCTATTGCATAGGCCCGAGGAAATGTTACACCCCACCATTTATTGAATCATGACAGCAATATCATAATCTAATGCTCTTAAAAAGTAAATAAAATCACCTTCTGGAGTTGGTCTTACAAGGGCTAGAATTCTTTCTCGGTTCTTCTGAAATCTGAAATTGAATTATGTCATGATCTCATTGGGAGCCCTTTTTATAGTTTTTAGTTGTTCTAGAAAGGAGAGGTTATCTAAATTTTCACCAAATTTATTGCAAATGGTTTTTCCAAGATCATCCCAACTAGTAATGGTTCCTACTCCCAAAATATTGAGCCATTATACAGCTTTTCCTTTGAATGAATAATCCAACTTGATAGCTACATTATGCTCAGTAATTTGATGAACAACACAAACATTAGCAATATATATAATATGGTCAGCTAGAGTGGTATTATTCTCCCCGGTGAAGTAAGGGATACTCTTTAAGGATGTTACTAGAATGTCATGTTAAGCATTGAGAAGAAGAGGAATACTACTAGTAAAGGTGACAAAGGGTAAATCCCTCTGTGGTGCAGCCATAATAATAGGTCTCAGAACTTGAGTAGATAACAAGAAATTCCTACGGTGTGGAAATATTCCTATTTAATGGTGAATGTGACCTTTGAACTATTCTTCCCCTTATTCCTCTCCTCGATGATAGTAATAGATATTCAAAATCTCCTTCTTATGTTGTTCTTGACATTTTCTGGATTTTTCTCATGAAACTTAGCACCTTGATCATTGAAACTAGTTGATTTAAAAGTTAGAGTCGTCAAATGTGTATAAATAAGCCTCCTAAGGTTGGAAACTACTAAGTTACACACCAAAAATTAGTAGAATACTGAAAATAATGCTTTCAAACTTCTCCCACCGGACGTGCCAAAAATTGTTGGAGCTCAAATTTGTACCCGTCCCAAATCAAAATGATATGGGGCTTTGAGGCAACATTGGATTATCTCCAAGTTGTGGGAATCGAAATAAGACAGACCTCCAAATAAGGTCAGCTTCCTCTACCTATTATGTATGCTAAAACTACTTCTAGAAAGGGAAATCCAGCTACCTAACACTAACCTATAATTCCAAGGGACCAAAGAGTGAGGAAGATACATAAAATTAAAATCCTATATTAAGGGAGGTGATATCACCAAGAACAAGAGGTGGAGACATTCCAGTGAGTGAGAATGAGATAAAATGAAGGAAGGAAAGGCAGACAAGAGTGCCACAATCTAAAACAACATTAAAATCATCATTTTTGTGGAGCATAATAGATTTGAAACTTACAAGGAGAACAAGATATGCACAATATATTTACAAATGAAATGAAAGGCAGAGAATGCAATACAACACAAGTTAGGGTAGAAAGAGCCACAAAACATGAATTTTATCCCTAAAAATATGCACAATTCATTATAATCACCTGTAGCCCACAAAAGTTCTAGGAAAAAATTGACAGAGTTCCTTTGTGTTTCACAACATCCCACCCCTCAACATGCCCAAGCACTTACATTGATAGAATTTATGGAGAAGATAGGGAGGTTAAAAATTGTGTCTTAATGGTTTCAAGCACCCACCACACAAAAGGACCAATCAAAAGAGGAAGAATGGGAACCCTATAAGCTCTAAAACCCTCCATCAGAAACATGAAGTGAAAATGTAACACCCATGCTTAATCAATTATGGTGGTTGAGCTAACTGTAACTACACATTAATGGCCCAAACTATTTCTCCTCTTTTATGCATATCAAATCCTATCAAAATCTAATTCTAATGATGCCAAAATGAAGGGCTCGAGGAGAATTTTCCATCAATATATTTTTTTCCTGATTTAGAGCTCTGGATCGAAAGATATGACCATTTGAATATTTACATGCCATGGAGCACAGGAACATGACACATGACAGCCCTTAATTGGTCTTGAAGATTGCATGTGCATTACTTCTCTTATGCCATGTTTCAACTTCTGGTTAGCTTGGAATCTTTGGCTTTGCTTCCCTTTTACTTTTCTACGCTATGAGTTTTTCAGGAAAGTTTGTTCCTTTATGAAATGCAAGTCAGTAACATTACGCCACATACCTTCACAATGTCAAACCTTCATTATCCATTGTGAAGTATAGACCAATAGAAAATCTCCACACTTGCTTCATAATTCACCTTTTAGCTAAGGAACCTGTCAGAGCGTGAAAAATAGACTAATGAGAATGGTCCACACCCTTTTGGATTATCAGTATTTTGATAGACCCTTCTTACAATTGAAACATATTAGCTAATGAGAAGGCTCCACACTTTCTTATGTCATATCTCTTTTCCTTTGTGCCTATCTTTCATTAGTTTCTCCTTTGTGTCACAACTTCTATATGTAGCGAACTTAAAAATTTTGGCTCTATAGAATGTTGTCATGTGTCTGCCTTGACCACCCTTGACTTTCCAAACCCGAAGCCTTAGTGAACTTGGTTTATTCTGCAAACTTGAGGTCTACGAAATGTATTTGTTTTGAATTTTTCTAGAATGGTGGCACGTGTCCATCTTTGGTCATTGATCTTCCATCATCTTTCATTGCCTTCACCTGCCATGTGTTCATTGACCTTCACGGAACCAAGCCCGGACCTGAATTGTTACTAAATTTGGTTTATTCTATGGACTTGAAATGTTTGGCAGATTTTAAACGTTTCGTAATGCTTTCAAAATTGGTGGGGTCTTTGGATGTTTTTTGGGTTCACCAAGTGTAGCGTGGCCTCCAAATTTTAACATTTTCTCTATGGCCTTAACTTGCTTCCCACAAGTTTAATAAAACCCCACCTAATTCTTGGACTAATTCTCTTTTGTCTTGCAGTTTAAGAGAACCAATGGAATGCTAAGTTCCTGCACTCAGCAGTAAACTAAATTAATCTCCTGTGGTTTTGTTAGAGAAAAATGGCTAAGTCCATTTTGATGAGTTATCAAAACTTGCAAGGGGTGATAATTTGGGATAACATGTCCTAATGATTGGATTCCTTGGACCACAAACCCCATAATTTTAGAGTTAAATCTTACCAAAGAGAGACTATATGCACAAATTTAAACTAGAAAATAATAATTTTTCTTCTATTAATACATGAGGAAAATATTACAAGGTAAGGCACAATGGAGTTACACTCTAATGATAATCTTATGAAAATTATATATAGGAAGCATCTAAGAATTCAAATCCTACGACCTATCCTTATTTTTCAAACTCTACAATGCTTTTACAAAACCTTTATTTTCTCTAAAACACTTCAACAAGTGGATTCCTTGATATCTTTATTTAGAGATATATATTGTTTCCTTCTTTGGAATATGATTATTCATCCCCTACATGTTCAAACTCACAGTGAGTCTAGCGGGATAAAAAATATGCCTAGAATTTGCAAGTAAAGATACCTTTCAAGGATTGCATAGAATTCCCTATATAGAAATTGATCTTCACATGATGTCTCCTTTTCTAGAGGTAGCTCAATCATATCATTTGGTTTCTCCTTAGTCATTAGAAACAAATAAAGGCCCATGTGTTCTCTCTTCTAATTATATCAACATTGACAATACATTATGTTAGATGCATATCCACTCATATTGGCATATGGTAGTGATTTTCTAGTTTTACAAAGCTTGTGGCATTAGTAGTGTTTGGAGATATTTTAAAGACTTTACATAATCAACTAACGCTAAGGTGGTGTGTACAAGGATTCGCAATGTCCACACATAAGAAACTAGTATTGTGTCGCATAAGATAATGTATCATGGGTTTGTGTGACATAAATAGATATGTGTGACACTTAACAAGTTACACAGCTTTGTTAGGAATGCACATTGTAGGAAAGCTTATGTACTTAAGAGTAGGTTTTTGTGGAAAGATTAGGCCTTCACGTATTGGATAGACATCAGTGGCCCCATTGAAAATCATCAAAGCACTAAGGTTTACAGGTCCTACTTAAGAGTGAAGCATAGTTTATAAGTCTTTATTTCCTAAGTCTAAATGTTTTTGGGTGATGCTATATTTCTTAAAAGAGGAATCTTTAGTAGGAGTGAAAAATAAGGTATATACAATTTTGTCATTTGCATGTTCAATAAGTTATGGGTACACTTTTGACACTTGTTTTGTATCCCAATATTTTTTAGTGGTTTTTTACAACAAAAAAATCTACCCATTTTGAGTTGGCTTGTAATATAATCCTAATTTGAATTCTGTAAATATATGAATAAATAGGTGCATTGCATTTATTCTATCAACATCATTGTGAATTTTCCAAAGCAAATAATTGAAGCATTTAAAGTAGATATTCAATATTCTAAGTAAATGCAATGAATTTATTTCTCTATCAATCATTCAATTTAACATAAATTTTCATATATAATGTAAATTTTGTGACATTAGTGGACAACATGGTCGAAGCATTGGATGATATTTGGTGTTCAATTTTTCAGATTGTTACTTCATTGAGGAGATTATCAAATAATAAGGATATTTTTCTCTTAAGTGGTGTAACATAGGCCCAAAACAAATCATAAATATCTTACCAGGGTTTGGAAGAAGGATAACATTTTCATAAAGATTCACTAGAGTTTTTAAAATACAAGAGAGTTTTTTGAACTCGAAGCTTGACAAAAAGGTTCATTAAATTATATTTTGTGTATGCTTAATAGTTTTGACAAGATACTTAAATTACTTCAATTTTCTAAGTTCTTATTATATATTCCTAAAGACCATAATTTTGTTGTCTATTATATCTTACTGAATTGTGAGGGAAACCTACTTTAAAAACCAATCATATTAAATTGTGATTTATCTTACAAAATTATTTTGAATTTTCAAATTGTAATCCAAAAATATGTAAATATAAGAAATGTACGATGTGAACGCCGAAGGGGAAGTCCAAGTGGAGGTTTATTTTGAGGAAAAAAAATAGAAAGGGAGGGAGAGGGTTGTAGAAGAGGGGGTTAGAGGGAGGAGAAGAAATTAGGAGAGGATAATGTTGAGGGGGACCACTTTGTAGGAGATATCTTTCTTATGAAGAAGAACAAATGTATTATGTGTATTTTATGTGAATTTCTCAAAAGAGAAAGGAGATAAGGTGTGCAGGGAATCATGGAAATATAGTCTGGAGGTATCTTAGAAAGCAAGGTGTAGTCAATGAATACTTGAAAGGAGAAGTTCCATATTTTGGTTCAATCTCGAAGCCTACACAGCTGAAAAAAATAGAACTTTTTGGAAGGGAAAATGGAAAAGGAGGCTTTTCTATTAATTAACTTTTTGGTTGGACAACGTTTAGTATGCTAGCTAAGCTGAAAAACATGAAAGGGAAGTTGGAAATAAAAACTATGAGAATTAATTTCTTGCGTGGCTCACACCTATTCCATAACTCATATTTTTTAATGTGTTCCACTGTATCAATTCATTTTAGGTTGAATCATTCGCGAATGTTTATTTTCTTAAAGGGGAAAAAATACAAAAGAGGAAAAATGTAATAGCTGACAAGGTTAAAAGCATTGCATATTGGGTTTCTTATGTCATCAATTCCATTCACATTTGCATTTAGGTTTTCTTTGTAGATAATAAGATAGCGAATAGGCTTTCCCCTCATCAACAATCATATTGATTTATTGAACAAGTGTGGGGCATGATGAAACAACTATATAAAAAATAGGAGCGAGCTTAAGAATAACATTGTATTGCGTCCATGTTAAGACATATGCAGGGATCAATTAGTCATTACAATAAATTTGTACGTAAGTTACAGGGCACTAACAACTGACAAGAACACAAAAAAAATGATTAAAATATGGGGTAAATGGGCTTTCCTATTAATTTGTTTTGTTTGTTATCCAAGCGTAAGGTTTGACATTGTGCAAACATGTTCACCAAAGCGTTCACGATAACATCCAGAAAAATTCATCTATCCTTTATGCTTTGATGTAGGGTTTCTTATAAGATAATAAGATACTAATTATGGTCTCCCCTCATCAACATGCCATTTGATATATGGAAGAAAGGGGGGACATAATGAATTCAGTATTGCTAAACACGAGACGACCATATCAAAAAAGTAGTGACCTTAAGAATAACATTATAATGTGTCTATGTTAAGCGATATGGAGGGTTCACTTTGTCAATGCAATTAAATATTTCGTCAGTTTAAGGGCATTAAAAATTGGTCCGAACACTATAAAAAAGAAGAAAAAAATGAAAAAATATGGGGAAAATGGACTTTGTTAATATTTTATTTTATTTGTTATTGTGTCAAAGTTTTGGATTTGATGTTTACTCTGTTACGTAAGATGAAGTCATGAAAGAAATGTTGGAGAAAAAAATATGGGAATTAAATACATGCATGTCCTACATTTATTCCACATCTCAAATTGTTCCCTACCAAAAAATATTTTCTATATGTGCTATAATTCATCATCTTAATTTCACTTGAAGTATTTACGTGAACATAATTAATCCTTTAAAAAGCTAAAATAAAATATAGGGAAAATATACCGCAATGATAACTTCTTGCAACACTTTGCATTCACACTTTACAGTCAATCGTATTAATGTTTGTGGCAATGATTCTTAGGTTCTTCTATATAAGAACATGGTCTTATGAGTACTCACTATGTTATGAACACCGAGGGAAAAAAAACACAGCTAATTCCCATCGAGTTTTAATATATAAAACATTACTGTGAAAATCAAGATATTTCAAAAAAAATCATACTTCTGTAATAGGTGATTTAACCGGAAATATCGCCAATGAGAGGGTCAATTCAGACGACTGTTGACTAGGTTGGAGATCTATTTGTTCGATGTACGGTGAAACGGTATATGTTTCGAGACAACTTACATGTCTTTTGTACGCTGCCATAATTGTTTCCATGACAACTTTTCTTGTTCTTTCATTTGGTGAAATGATTTACTGTAAAACCTATTAACACAGAACATGTGGAAAAACCAAGAAATAAATAGAGCGTGGAAAGACTCCCGAGTTTCATTTTTTTCTTATAAAATGTGTTTTCCAAAAAGTAATGTTTAATATATCTTACACAACACTTTATAATATAAATGATGATGTTCTCACTACAACTAAAAAAATTATTACCAGGATATAATATATTTTATATTTTAATGAAATTTAAGTAATTTACCATGAGGTCCTTGATCCGTGTTTGACTTGAATGCAATTTTTAAAACCTCTATGGACACTTTCAGGTACATATACTAAACTTCAATGTTGATGTTGAGGCGCTTCCATTTTAATGTACAATATGAACATCGAAAGGGATATAGTGAAGAAGTGAAAATAGATGAAGAGAAACAAGGGAGAGGAAGAGGGGTGCAACAAAATGCATTTAAGGGTGGAGAAGTGTAGGGGAAAGGAAATAGGAATGGAAGAGGAAACATGAGAATATATTGTCTAAGAATTGGACGACATGTTTGTCATCCGGAAGGAGAAAACCCATGTTCTGGAAGACGTAGATGAAACTGTTGAGGGATATATCTTGCAATGCAGAATGCAATCACTACTTGTTGTAGAACTTACAATGACCCGTTTTCAGTTGTGAGGTCAACTAATTGTAGGAATTAGATGTATGGACATGTGTCGCTAATTGACACCTTCCATTGATTGGTCATACAAGTCAAAGGTAGATCAATGATTTGGGTTGCATTCCCTACATGTTTTCCAAGGATCATATTGTCCCGCACCAAATATTATTTGTTAAGCATATTCCACAAGCATTTATATCTCATAAAGACGACACAAGAAAAACTATGGAAACATGGAATTTTTTAGGGTTTGAAACATGTTGTAAATAGATGCATTTTGTAGTAATTTGTAGCCTGCCTTTTAAATAGTAAGCTCAAGTAAGTGTAGGAAAAGAGATGGTGTGAAAACAAACATCGCTAATTGAGTCGCGTAGAAAAAATCAGAAAAATTAGTAAAATATGTTTTTTATCTATTAAGCAAGTTTGTTTTTTTATTTTATGGCATCAAGGTTTTCGACTGGACAAAAATTAATTGGATAGGTAAGATGTAGACATGAATTTATTGTTGTAAATCAAAACTTAAAAGGTCAGAAAAGTAAATATCTGCATGCCCCACACCTATTCCATGAAGTGGGTTGTTCCTTCCCAAATAATATCTACTATATGTGTTCCATTAAATTGTCATAATCTCATGTGGTCTATTCACATGAGTGCAAAGTGAGTTTAAAGGGGCCAAAATAAAAATTTACAAAAATTCACAAGGGCCACAATGTGAAACCTAAACACGCTACTTCTTTCCTATAGCACTTTGTAGACATGTTTTTTACAGGTTCACGCTAGAAAAATTATAGTGAAGTGGGTGATGCAGGAGCAATAATTGATAATTGAGCCCTTCTAGGGAATGGACGTTAAGATAATAATCTCATACCCACTCCACGTATTTCAAAGTGTCAACTATGTTGTGTTTCTCAATCAATAACAAACCTTTCTCTTGGGAAACATTATCAATTTCAACATGCAACGCACCCAAATGTTTTCATTGCATGTTCATATTTTTTGTTGTAGTTTCTATTCTTTAAAGGCAGGATTGCAGGAAGAGTAATTATCTTATAAGCTACACCCAACTCCAAACTCCTATGCATAGCCTTCTATATCATAATTTTGTAAACAGTTTATTCCCTTGTTTTTTTTTCTTTTTAGATTTGCTTGATTGCTTTCTGCTACTCCTTGGTTGTTTCTTTTTAATTTTTACTATTTACCCTTCTCAAATGGTAACCCGCCATCATAGAATTGCTAAGATAATTAATTTTTTGGCTCTTCAATTCCACCTTCTCGATATCCTTTGTTTGTCTACCTTGCGTCCTTAAACTACAGAAGTCCATGACCTCATTAGAGTAAGATGTATGTAGAACAAAGCCCAACACTAGCAATGGGAAAATGTAAGGGGAGCGACAAAATAGTAAGATGTGTATTTGACATAGATAAAATATTTCGTAGTGATTTTTCGCTCATGAGTGCTAAGTTTACACATTTAAGCACATTATGTCAGAACACAACATGGCAGACAGATTGTTACAAGGAACCCCACACTCTTCACTTCCCAATGGTTTTTCCAGTTGTCTATATATTCGTAAACCATGCATCACTTCCCTTCCAAACATTATGTTGGGTGTGGACGAAATTCTTCTCGACTCTAATTTTTCCATAATCAACGTCTTCCTCTCCCGCTTCATCTCATCTTCATGTCTCTCTTACATGCATCTGAGCCCCCTGCCCCAACCCATATGTGAAACGTATTTGGTGTAAAAAATTAACAATATAGATATATATAATTTTTAAGCACAACTATTATATGTGATGTTTAAGCTCGCACTTGAACATTCAAATATATACCTTAATATATGAATGAAAAGATCAAAATAAAATGGCTATAACACAAAGGGAAACAAAATCCAAAGGACGCCATACTAAAGTCATAACGTGGTCGTAAGGAAACACGTTTTATGTTACAAATGTTTAACGGAGCTACATTCTCACAATTCACCACAATTATCAACAATGTCTACAATTTAGGGAATTTTGGTGCTTTTGTGCTTAACTTTGCGGACGTTGACAATCAATACACTATTTTTTGAACTAAATTCGATGTTGTCACTTGTCCATGTCTACACTGCATGCCAAACTGAATTTCCACTAGAATTTACTTGCAAAATGCTCCACTATATGCCATTTCTTTCCCTCTTTCTCCTCTTCTTCCACCCATTTCCCACTGATAGTTAAAACCCTACTTTCTTCCACTACAATCTTTATCTCGTCTTTTAACATCCCTGTAAACATATCAGTGCCTGCATTATAAACCATTAATAAAATCAAATGACAAAAGAAGGAAAGGAAGGAGAAATTACTCGACACATTGACAATAAACACATGAGCTTCAGGGGATTCCTTCTAGTTAGCTGGGGCTTCCACATATTGGGAAACAAAATAAGCGATTTGGTCCAACATTTTAAAGGAAACCAACATGTCGTCGCATAGATCACCGAAAGGCCCCGTATATGGAAAAAATGTTGACACAGAACTCAACAAGCACGATGTACATACAAGTAGGAGACCTAAAATTACAATTTTTTGCCATTTATAAATAAAACCTATAAACCCTTGATTGATGGAAATAAACTTATTGCAATCCATCTAAACTGCATTCTTTGTTTATGTTTCTGTTTCTTGCTCTATTTCGCATTGGGCTTGTAAAAACATCGATGCTCCCTCCTGCTTGGGATGCAACTAAATAGGAATCCACAACATTTTTTCATTGACTTGAGTCATGACATGAAGAGAAGTTAATGCAAGATCCAAATCCAAGCCCCCTACCTCATGATTACAGTGGCTAAATTTGATGGCCGTTTAGACATTTTTCATGATTTTAGCCGTAAAATACTTGCAAATATTTGAAAAAACCAGTCACATGTGACTTTCAATTAAAATATGACCATTATTTTTTATTATGATTTATTGGTAAACTATAAAAATATATTTTAAATATAATTAAATATATATAAAATAATTTTTTATAATTCTTATTACCAGTATAGAAATAACATTATTTTACATTCTTGAATAGAAAAATTTGAAAGTTATAGTCACCTAAAAATTGTTTGACAGGCACAGGTGGCTGTCAAATTTAACCCCTACAGTGACGAGATGGACATCGTCATCCCAAACTTGGAGTGCATCTCTATAAAGAGACTGAAACAATCACAACAAATGAATGAGTGAGTAAGCTACTATGACTAAGTACACAACCATTTCATTTTTTATTGTTATATTTTCTGTGTTACTGTCAATGGCTTCTTGATGTGGACGTCAGAAGGAAAGCATTTCATAATCCTGAGTGAGAAGAATTCGAAGGTGGCAAACCCACACCTGGACTCTCACATTATCCTCTTACCAACATCTGCAAGCATCACAAGCCCTTCTAGCGCACGAAAATCCTGTCTCGCCTAAATGGGAAAAACCAAACTCTCACACAACACAATACCTAGGTAACACCAAACTAAAAATGGCCACACGTCTATACTAACCAGGCATGCTCTGAAGGTGGTTTGTATCTGGATAGCTGCCCAACCGTCTATGTAGGGATATATGGAACAGTAATAAGCCCTCTTGACACCAAAAACTTCCGCAGCTGCAGCATTAATGGCATGCTTTTCACCGCCATCATTCCTCTTTTCCTTGTCCTTTTCCAGCTCGACTTCCCCCATCAATGTCAGCGCTGCCTTTTCTCCATGATCGTGAAAATGTGAGACTTTCCAAACACCCATTTTCTCTTCTCCTTAGAGCTTTTCTTCTACACATAATAAATTAATACCCTGTAAAAACCTAAACAAAAAATTCCTAAGAAAAAAGAAGGGGTGCAGGCACCTCTTATTCCTTGCATGCGCTTTGGTAATGTTCGCCTTTAGCTTCAGAGGAAGAATGACACCTTTCACAGTTTTTACATTCAGAATCTTTGGAAGGAGATCTGAATACCCTTTTCACGGCTCCAAACCAGGAGGAGCTCCCCTTCTTTCCCATGTTGCCACATTAATCATTCCTCGATGCCCTGCAACATTCGTCTTTAAAATATATAAATAGGTGTATGCAACCAAACAAAAGAAGAAGAAGAAACAAAAGCTTTTATTCTAGGGATGGGACACAACAAAACAAACGCGCACAACATTCTTTACCCGAAGGTCGAGCTTCCTTCCTACTACCTGCTACTTAATGTGGAAAGCACATTCCAGACTACAGGTGCGTAATTATTTGCGCATAAAATATTTAGAAACCAAATAGTCAAGAAACCAAACAGTCAAACCTGCAGGCTTCACTGCAGTAGTGAGCAGTGTACATATACCCTTATTCCAGAGGTTTCAATTATATTTATGAGAAAAATGAACAAAATTATGAACGGCACAGATTTGTCCTTATTCAACGTCCTCTTGTCCCGCTACATCTGCTCCGTCAATCTCTCTGACATGTGTCAGAGCTTCCTAGCCCCAACCCAATTGTAAAATTATAGCCGAAAATATCATGAAAAAAGCACAATGAATATATGAATTTAGAAAAAGCGTGGAATAAAATTTAGATAGTCTAGAAGAAACAATGATTTACAATGTTCACATTAATTTCAATAAAGGCCCATATTTAAAAAAGCAATTACTAAATATAACATATAAAAAGCACAATAAATAAACGAAAATAGAAAATAATATATATCAGAGAATGGCTTGTACATTCCAGCTAAATTTAGAGTGGTAGAAGATTTCTATATAAAGTTGTAAAGGACGCCACATTATTGAGAAAGGAAAGTGAAACAGGTGATAAACAGAGTCTTTTTTGGGGATGAAATGGATGTTAAGGAGATGAGACGCATGAAAGAAGTTCCTCGATGGCTATGGAAGTTTCTGAATTGTGATTACTTAATTGATAAGTTTTTGAAGCACCCAAGGAACCATTTTTGTGTTGACTGCAATGAAGGACCACTCTGTTCTCTGGATTTGATTTCATACCACCATGGCCACAACACTCTGCAGATTAGAAAAGCCTCGCGCCTGGTTGCAATTAAGGTGTCTGATATACAGAAGTTCATCGACATATCTGGGATTCAATGTTACAGTATCAATGGTGATAGAATTGTGTTCCTCCTCAGGCCAAAGGGGAGTAGTATTAAAGCTCGCAAGGATGGAAGTTGCATTGTTTGTCACAGAGCTCTGAATGATGAAGGGATGTTCATGTGCTCCATTATGTGCAAGCTTAATGCTGCCAGGAGCAGGTTGTCAATGGAGGACATGGGTAGCAATAACAGCTCTAATATTTCTCTGGCGTTGAAAGAGAAAACAGTCCATAATCTTTCTATGGAAGAAGATGATAATGATGATACTGTAGATGCAAAAGTAACAAGTTCTGGATCTCCAAATGCTCTGGATATCGATTCAGGAGACTCTACAGCAGATTCGATTCATGAGATCTCCTTGGCGATGGCAGCTGCTTTCACTTCTTCACAAGGTGTTGACCATAGAAGTAGAAATCGAAGAAAAGGCATCCCAAAGAGAGCATCATTCTTCTGATTTTTCAGATATAGTATTTATTACTTATATATATTTGTAACAATTGAATCGAACTGAATATTTATAAATCTGAAATTAGATCATTAAAACTGTTTGTAATCATTGCAAACTCTCAAAAAATTTCCCCCGCATGAAGAGTTGCCATATGAAACATTATTTTAATGACTGAAAATTTCATAGCGTTCAGGCTTATCAAAATGCCCGTTTCATATTTTCTATTGAAAAAATAAGTTGAAGATATTGAGCTTGAAGTTACAGTGTAACTTGTGTTTGTGGAAGATTTTTTCTCCCCTGTTTCCTCTGTTTTATATAAAATTTGAGAAGTAGAACTTAATATGATGCATATTTTCATGGCTAGATGAGTTCAGACTGGTTAGATCCTCCAGTTCCAACTCAAGACATGGAGATCAAGATAGAGTTACTCAGATGTTAGCTTTCAACATTTCTGTAAGATCAAATTTCTCTACTACCACGCTTTAGAAATCAACTGTTAACATAAAGTCATACAAATTTTTTTCCGACTTACCTCTTTTTTTTTTTGACAGTCCATCATACAAAAAGTCATACAATTTCTTTATTCGTATTATGTTTTTGTAATTCAATACAGTTAGGTTATGATTAACCACTAATCATTTTGATCTATACCTTACTCCTTCCATTATCTACACCTCTTTCTTTATATAGAGTTATACATATAAGTTTTGTAAGTCTATTAGGTGACTAGAGCTTCGCAAATGAGTTTTAATTAGATTTATACATAGAGACCTTTTTTTGAATAAATATGAGTGTCTTCCAAAAATAATCTTTTACTTCGTGATTCATTTTATTTTCAAGTCCAATATAAAGATGTAGTTTTTGAAATTCAAACCATCCATTACAAACACTGGGAAATTTGTGGAGAAGGTGATTGAATGGTGTGAAATTTTTCAATAGAAAAAAATATATAACAAATTTAAAATAAACACTTTGTAACGCCCCCCAAAAAAAAAAAATGAAAGATATCTTAACTTCCTTGGCATTCCAAACTACAAACATAATAAGAAGACATTTCCAAAATATCCCCTAATATTCAAAGACATGTCTGGGAGATTTCCCCTGAAAAACCATGCATAAGAAATCTGGATGATGTTTCCCTTATCATGTCATCTGCAAAACATCTGGGAGGAGGGTGCAAATTGATCATTCTCACCATTTCTGATAGCAAATTACCTTGAAAATGCATAAATGCCCATCGTCTTAAATGCAAACATTCCAACTTCACACTCATCAATAAATATGGCTAAAAAAAATTACATTTAAAACTGTGAGAGTCATTATATGAATCCAAATAATGAAATTTGAGAAGAATTTTAAAATTTTTGGAACAAAATACTAAATCATAAATTAAATTTTCTATGTGGCATAGTATAATTGGAGAGCAAACAAACAACACAGTGAATGTTACCTAAGTAAACTACCTTCTGAAGAATGATAAACCAAAAAAATTACAAAATTACATTTCCAAAATGGCGTAGGAAAAGAACAAGCATGGAGACGTTTAAGTTTTCAACAAGGTTTATTTTCAATAGATGAGAGTTGTAATAATAATTGATGTTTTAATTAACAATTAATTACGCCAAAGGCGTTACCCCTATGGGAAAGGGCTTTGCGGACATTTATGGGACTGTGTCAAATTTGATGGTCTAAATGACGGTTTTGCGATTTTTAATAATTTTGCTTTTGTTATTTTTGACAATTTGGTTTTTTGCTTTTCTAACAATTTTATTTTTCTCATTTTGCATGCTGCTTTAGCTTTACTATTTTTAACAATTTTGCTTTTGTTATTTTTAACAATTTTGCTTTTTGTTTTTCTAACAATTTTACTTTTCTGATTTTGCATGTTACTTTGGCTTTACTATGTCAAATTGGACGGTCGTTTGAACATTTTTTTATTTAGATTAAATTTGACAGGTGTAATGACGAAGTAGAAGTTATTTTCGCATATAAATATAGCAATGTAGAAGTTAATTCGAAATCATCCTAGGGCTTCAACTCCTCTATGTGCATCTTAATATTATTTGCAAACATCTTTCATGAAATCATTGTCACAACCTTATAACAGAGTATTTAAGACATGCAAAACATGATTCTTAGTTGTCTAATCAAGGCCTTTGTGTCCTCATCATCCTTTTGTTGTACGAGAGAATAAGATGTGGAGGAAGTGGGTTAGGGATTCTACTAGGGAATAGGAGCAATAGAAGGTTGAACATCTTAAGGAAATTCATGGTATAAGGGCATGGGTGGTCTAGGATCTAATTTCCTAGCTTGTATTAGACAATTTTCAGCCCTAATGACTATTACATAGGCCCTAGGAAATGTTGCACCCCACCATTGATTGAATCATGACAACAATATCAGAATTTAATGCTCTTTAAAAGTAAATGAAAGCACCTTATGGAGTTGGCCTTATGAGGGCTAGAATTCTTTCCCAGGTGTTCTAAAATTTGAAATTGAAATATGTCATGATTTTATTGGGAGCCCTCTTTATAGTTTTCAGTTGTTCTAGCAAGGAAAGGTTATCTGACTTTTCACCAAACTGATTACAAAGGGTTATTCTAAGATCATCCCAATTAGTAATAGTTCCTACTCCTAAACTCCTAAACCATTATAGAGATTTTCCTTTGAATGAAGAAGCCAACAAGTTGACAGCTACATTATGCTCAGTAATTTGATGAACAAAACAAACATTGGAAATATCCATACTATGGTCAGGTGGAGTGGTATGATTCTCCCCGGTGAAGTAAAGGATACTCTTTAAGGATGCTACTAGAATGTCATGTTGGGCATTGAGAAGAAGAGGAATACTACCAGTAAAGGTGACAAAGGTTAAATTCCTCTATGGTGAAACCATAATAATAGGTCTCAGAACTCGAGTAGATAACAAGAATGGTCTACCAAGAAATGGTGTGGAAAGAGTCCTATTTGGTGTTGAAGGTGACATTTGAATTATTTGTCCCCTTCTTCCTCTCCCCAATGATAAATGCAGATATTCAAAATCTCCTTCTTCTGTTGTTATTGACCTTTTCTGGATTCTTCTCATGAAACTTAGCACCTTGACTGTTGAAAATAGTTGATTTAAAAGTTGAATTCACCGGATGTCTATAAATAAGCCTCCAAAGGATGG